>BSBK01006610.1:0-1466194 GCA_027943335.1 Chamaecyparis obtusa
GATCCTAACAACAATCAAGGGAACAACATGAATGGGGGTATGGATCTTAACAACAATCAAGGAAATTCTAATAATGGAGGAAGAGATCCTAATTCTCAAGAAGCAAATTCACAAGGCAACAACTTATTTCCTCCTCATAATACAAACTTACCCCCAACTGCAGAAGAAGCCACGATTGAAAGAGCATTAGAGGCAAGACAATGTCCTTATTTCCTAGAACTAATGAAAAAGACCATGCTTATGGATAAAGAAAAACACTTCATGGACTTAATACAAATGGGGGTAAATCTACCTAAAGATTTTGACATAGAGCAATTAAAGCCCAAGGAAATAGAAGACCCTATGGAAGCAATGAGGGAACAATTCAAGGCATTACAAATGGAAATTGACAGTTTGAAACAAAATGGAGCTCCTAAGCCTTTCTCTATTGAAACCTTATGTCCTTTTCCATTCGATAAGAGTTTGGTCATGGTGCCTTTTCCCATTAATGTAACATTTCCTAAATATGAGAGGTATGAAGGAACATCTGACCCACATGATCATCTTCGGGGGTTTTGTGCATTGAGTCTTGAATTCATGCATGAATCAACCTATTTAATGAGACTATTCCCAAGAAGCTTGGGAGGAACGGCCATGGATTGGTTTTCAAAACTACCATCCGGCATAAAATCTTTTGAAGAGTTAGCATCTAAATTTGTAACTCATTACTCTTATAACATCAAACACGAGGTCACAATGATAACGTTATGTAACACGAAGCAACAAGATGGAGAAGCCTTTCTCACATTCTTGCAAAGATGGAGGACTGCATTTGCTAGATATCCAAGAAGTGTACCGGAGAAAGAAAAAATGGATATCTTTATTAACGGTTTAAGAAGCGAGCTGAATTATAGACTAAGGATGCAATGTCCAAAAACCTTCCAAGATTTGATTGATAATGGAATTACAATGGAAGAAGTGTTGATTAAGAGTGCAGAGTTGAAATTGTACAAGGAAAATAAGAATAACTCTAACTCCAACAACAACAATACCAACAATAACAACAATCCAAATAAAAGTTGGTACAACAACAATAGCCATTATGCTGCAAAGAATAACAACAAAGGTATTGTTAATGATGGTGTAGTGGAATCCAGCAACTTGAAGGTGATTCCATTTGCCCTTACAAAGACACCAAATCAAGTGAATAATGCTAATCAAGCATATAATGCACCTTCCAACAACAACAACAATGCCAATAAGAATAATCAAGGAAACAAGGATCAAAATAGCAAGTATGATAAGTATTTGAAGCCCACTCCTTCAAGACACTTTACACCCTTGGGAGAACCACTTGAAATTGCATTAAAGGCTCTCATAGCTAACAATGTTATTGCATTACCCGCTATTAAGCCTTATGAACCAGACCACAAGCCGGGTTGGTGGGATGCTAAGCATCATTGTGAATATCATAGGATTCGGGGGCATACTACAAATGAATGTCTACAATTAAAGAATGTGGTGCAAGACTTGATAGATAATAACATAATCACTGTTGATGGACCCCAAAATAATGAAGATCATACGGCCTTCAAACAACCTTTTTACAAACATGATAAAGGTGAGTCATCAAATGGCAAGAAACAAAGTGCCAATAATCTCAACTTTGCGCCATCATATGATCATATTGTTAATGCTATCATCATTAATGAACAGCCTCAAAAGGAAGCAACAAATGTCATTACAAGAGGGCAGAATTCTAGAATGACTTTACAAGGGATAGTCCCTCAAAACACCAATATCCCACCATCCAACATTGTGGTCAAACAACCTCCTATAGCAGCAAGACCTTATAGTTTGGTGGACCAATTGCAATGTACTCCAGCACAAATCTCAATCTTAGAGTTATTGAAGTTGTCACCAAATCATAAAGAGATTTTGGAAAAAGCTTTGGAAGAGACACATGTTTCTACTACCTTAGGGGAAGAAAAATTTCAAAATATGGTAGGACATCTTGTGGCTCCTCATTGTCTTTCATTTTCAGATCAAGATGACATGTCTATAACTCATCCTCAAAATTTTCCATTACATATAGAGGTTTTGATCGAAAGGCATAGAGTCAAAAGAGCCCTTATTGATGGAGGGGCTGGCCTTAACATATGCACATTGAGTCTTGTAAAATCCTTAGGTCTATCCGAGTCTTGCATTGACCCTACAAAGAAAATCACCATAAAAGCTTATGATGAAGCTGAAAGAGCTTCTAAAGGCATGATTGTGTTGCCCATCCAAGTGGGACCAGTCAAGAAGGAAACCAAATGTCAAGTGTTGGACATGAAATTAACCTATAACATCTTACTGGGAAGACCATGGATTCATGAGATGCAAGCTGTCCCCTCCACATACCACCAATGCATCAAGTTCCCATACATGGGTGAAGAAATCATAGTTGGAGGAGACTCAAATCCATTTCAATATTTTAATGCACTCAAACCCTTGCATGAATTGTATATTCCACATAATCATGAAGGAGTTGTTCCAAGAATCACCAATGAAGATGCACAAAATCCTCTTCAAGCTAGCTCAACTACATCAACTAAGGGCAAGGAAAAAGTGAGCTACGAGGATCCAAATGTGATGGAAAGTCCATATGTGGCACCTAAATTGGAAACAGTGATCTAAAAACCTACTAAAGAGGAAAAAGAGCAAGCTAAAGTAGATCATTACCAATACATGAGTGAGATGATGAACAAATTTGACAAACAATGCAAGATTAGTTCAAAAGGGGTAGGAGAATATTCAGTTTCTCTATTTGACATGCCCATGTCTCCCAAATCACATGGAAAACCTTCAAAAGAACATCTTCCACATAAGTATAATTCTTATTTTGTGAGGGAGGATAGTAAAGCAACATGGGATAAGGAAGAGGATGATGTCCTTCAATGGCTTTATCATGATGAGGATGGTACCTTAGACACTCCCATGGAAAGAATTCAGCATGTCAATATACAAACAAAACAATATGGGAAAGGATTTGATATTATGCAAAAGATGGGATACGAAGGAAGAGGACCCCTAGGCCAAAGAAATAGAGGATTATTAGAACCTATTGAACCTATTTGGAGGGCAAGTCATGAAAAATCCGGAGTAGGTTTTCAATATAAGGGAGAAAGTTCAAGTCCAATGCATGATTTTCATCCTCAAATAAATGCATTAGAATCCGAAGGAGATAGTGATGACTCTAGGGATTATGAATGGGATACTTTATCAGATGAGTCATGTCAAGATAAAGAAGTCATTGCTATACATACTTATGCAAAAATCCCAAAACAAGATGCTCCAATTAATGAAGAATCTCCTATTCAAAGGCCTAATATAGAACAAGCATCTAGTAGTGGAGCATGGATAGAAACATTTTGGACACCTTCAAAGGAGGGAAATTCAAATGTTAGTTTTAACCTGCTTGTGGCTTTTCCCACATTGTTTCCCGTAGAGGTCGACGAAGATTCAAGCGAAGGGGACTTTGACCCTACTTCCATGGATCATCTTGAGGAAGCGCACATCATAGATCTAAACGATACAATGTATGAACCTTCAAATGAAGTCATGTCCATAAATCCTATTGATGATACCTTACCCAATAACTCCTTAATTTTGATACATCCAGACCTCATTGATTGGGATCAAACTGAACCACATGACTCACTTTACTTCCCAAATGACCAAGCAACAAACCAATACCTCAATGCGGTTGAACCCTCTTTCACCAACGAACTCAATACGAACATGATGACAACAGCAAGGGTCCAATCTCTTAGTCAAAAAAAGGAAAAAATGAAAAAAAATAAAAAAATGAGAAGTTCTATTGGTGAAAACCCAACTGTGGCACCATTAGAACCAAAAACAATGAAAATAAAAGACGTTTCTTTTGGGGAAAACCCAACTGTGGCACCATTAGAAGAGAGATTGGACACTTTTCCTGAACATGAAGAACGGTCATCTATTCTTATAGAACCAATAGAAAAAGTTAACACTGGTACAGAACTAGAGCCAAAGGTTGTACACTTGGCTGCATCACTTACATCTCTTGAAAGAGAGGACTTTATCAAATTCTTCCAAGAACAACAAGTAAATTTTGCATGGTCATATGCCGATATGCCTGGATTGGATCCTGATTTCATAATGCATCATCTGAATGTTAGACCCGGAGTTAAACCTGTGAAGCAAAAACTAAGGAAAATGCACCCACATGTGGCTCTTCTAGTCAAGGCAGAATTGGAAAAATTGTTAAAGGTGGGATTCATAAGAACAATAGCATATGCTGATTGGATCTCTAACATTGTGCCGGTTACTAAGCATGATAAATCTATCCGTGTGTGTACGGATTTCAGAGATTTAAACCTTGCATGTCCCAAAGATGACTTCCCATTGCCAAGCATTGATACCATAGTGGATTTGACAGCAGGTCATGCAATGTACTCATTAATGGATGGATTTAGTGGTTACAACCAAATCAAGATTGCTCCCGAAGACCAAGAAAAGATAGCATTTACTTGCCCTTGGGGTACTTTTTGTTGGAATGTCATGCCCTTCGGTTTAAAAAATGCTGGAGCTACATATCAAAGGACCATGACAACTATTTTCCATGACATGATGCACACTTTCTTAGAAGATTATGTGGATGAAATTCTAGCAAAATCCCACAATAGAGAAGAGCATTTACAAATCCTAAGAAAAATATTCATTCGGTTAGAACAATTCAAAGTTAGACTAAACCCAAAGAAGTGTGCCTTTGGTGTCCAATCCAGCAAGTTATTGGGTTATATAGTATCAGCAAAAGGCATTGAAGTTGATCCTGAAAAAGTACAAGCCATTCTAGAAATGGAGATTCCAAGAAATATTAGCCAAATGAGGTCACTACAAGGAAAGATTCAATCAATAAGGAGATTTATTTCTCAATTAGCAGAAAAGTGTCACTCCTTCACCAGATTGTTACACAAGGACACTACATTTATGTGGGATGAAGAATGTGATAAGGCCTTTGCTACTTTGAAGACTTATTTGATAAACCCACCTATTCTTATGTCACCTATCAAGGGTAAAGAACTGTTGTTATACATATCAGCCACAGAAAGGTCTCTAGGCATATTGTTGGCACAAGAAGATGAGCAAGGAAAAGAAAGGGCAATCTACTATCTTAGTAGAACCTTAATAAAATATGAACTCAATTATTCATTCATGGAAAGAGCATGTCTAGCAGTGGTTTTTGCATCTCAAAAACTAAGACATTATATGTTGATGCATAAGATCAAATTAATTGCCAAGATTGATCCTCTCAAATACTTGCTAAGTAAAACTGCCTTAACAGGAAGAATAGCAAAATGGGTCATGATCCTAAGTGAATTTGACATTGAATATGTTGATAGAAGAGCAATTAAAGGACAAGTGATAGCAGATCACTTAGCAGATAATCCAATGGAATCTACACAAACCATGCAAATTGAATTTCCAGATGCAGAAATTGTCAACATAGAAGCAAAGACATGGAAATTATATTTTGATGGATCTTACACACAAGGAGGTTCTGGAGCAGGTATATTATTGGTCACTCCTCAAGGGTACACCATTCCAAAGTCCTATAAACTCTTATTTCCATGTACCAATAACATAGCAGAATATGAGGCATTAGTCATTGGCATCAAAATGGCTTTAGAATGGAATATTGCAGAATTACAAGTGTATGGAGATTCCCAACTCATAATCAATCAGGTTAATAATGAATACAATACCAAAGACATAACATTGATGAAATATAAAACCTTGATTGATGGGTGGAAGAAGTATTTTGCTTTGATCACATTTGAACAAATTCCAAGAGAAAAGAATAGAGCAGCAGATGCCATGGCTACCTTGGCTTCATTGTTACAAAAACCAGATCAAAATGAGAAGTATGAGTTCTTGGTGGAAGAGTTGGTAAAACCGGCATTCAACCTTCCTGACACCCAAATTGTTGCTCTTTTACATGGACATGACTCTCCTTGGTATGGACCCATCTATACTTACCTTAAAGACCAAGTACTCCCCATAGACCAAACTCATGCCCAAAAATGTAACTTCATATGCCAAGCCGCCCGTTACCTAATCCTTTTAGACACATTGTATCGTAAGGGTCTTGATGGGACGTTACTTAGATGTCTAGATGAAGAAGAGTCTAAGTTAGCTTTACGCGAGGTCCACGAAGGCATTTGCGGGTCACACTCAAGCGGTCTTAATCTAGCTAAGAAAATCCTTCGTTTAGGGTACTTTTGGACAACATTAGAAAAGGATGCTTGTCAATTTGTGAAGACATGCAGCAAATGTCAATATCATGGTAATATGATACATGCACCGGCTCAAGAATTACATCCATTCATTACACCATGGCCTTTTTATCAATGGGGTTTTGACTTGATTGGAATCATATATCCTCCATCTTCAAACGGACACAAGTATATCATCACAGCAATAGAATACTTCACCAAATGGGTGGAAGCAGTTCCATTAACAACAGCAACTGGCAAACAAATTTCAATGTTCATTTTGAACCACATAATTTGCCGCTATGGTATTCCACATGCCATTATCACGGATAATGGGAAATAATTCAAAAATCAGGATATTGATGAACTTTGCATGACATTTCACATTACACATCATTCATCATCCATTTATTATCCACAAGGCAATGGACAAGCTGAAGCAACAAACAAAAATATCCTCAAAATATTAAAAAGATTGGTTAACAAATCAGGAAGAGATTGGCACGTGCAAATAAATCCCGCACTATGGGCTTACAGAACTAGTATCAGAACACCTACAGGAGCCACCCCATTCTCTTTGGTCTATGGAACCGAAGCAGTTCTACCATTAGAGGTTGAAATTCCATCTCTACGGGTTTCATTAAGAGGATTGATCACTGATGAGGATTATAGGATTGCCAGACTACAACAATTGGAATTGTTAGAGGAACACCAGACTCAAGCTTATGAGCATTTAAAAGTTTATCAAAACAGGATTGCAAACAATTACAACAAACACATCAAACCAAGAACTTTTCAAGTAGGAGACTTGGTACTAAGAGAAAATCCCAAAAATCAAGCTGAAAGGGAAAAAAAGGAAAAATACAAAAAAGGGAAAAATGGAAAAATACAAAAAAAGAAAAAAAAAAAAATACAAAAAAAATGAAAAAGAGAAAAAGTGCCTTGGTGAAAACCTAGCAAATAGGCGCCTCGGTAGCAAAAAAAGAGAATACCCAAAGGTGAAAACTTGGCAACAAGCACTTTTGGTTCCCTTAAGTCATTTCTTTCCTAGCCACATGTGTACATAATGCATCTCATCATCCCATTTGTCTAAACCTTCATTGCATCTGTCATTTGTACATAGTCATAATAACAATTTGTAGCATCATCCTTTGCATTGCCTAAAGTTGTCAAAATTGATACATCAAAATACTTGGGGGCAGCATAAACGGATTGGAAAGTGGGTACCTCAAAAGGGATTCATATGAACAACATTCAGTCACAAGCAGAAAGGGATCAACATTTTCAGAAGAGAGATCAGATTTTTGTAAACCTTTGATTGATATCATTGTTTACTAACCAAGAAGTTGACTACCACAACAAAATCCTTGAGCCTAAATTGACTTATTATTCAGGATTAAAAATCAAACATCATTTCATGATCAAACACTTGGAAATATTTTTTGTTGAAGATCAGAAAACAATGCAAAACACTTAGATAGATTCTTTTGAAAAGTTGGTTAAAAATCTGTTTACTTACATTCATTCAATTTGTATCAAGTCTTTTTAGCTAATCAATGATGTTTCAACTAGATTGGCAATGATGGAGACATGATATTTTTCTTGACTATGAAGTGACTATTTGGAGGAAGATTCATTGCCTTATGAGAATTCATCTAAAGACATGGTCATCAAAGAACCATCGAGGATTATCTTATAAAACAATGAGTTAACCTTTGTTTGTTTACGCAACTGGATACCTTGGATATTTAGATTCTTCATATCTAAATGACAAAATCCACTTGCAACATAGAATCCGACAAAATCAGTATTCGTACTCTCATGATTGTTTGTAATCAGTGATAGTCGTATCGATGAGACCGATGGGAAAGAAAAACGGAGGTTACCATATGAGCAGTAAATAAAAAGCGATATTCATATCATCATGTCAGTGGGCAGTGGTGATTGTATCGAATTTCCGGTCCCAAGTGCTCAATGATGAAAATATATCCTCAAGGCATTTATTTGCTAAAAGCTAGTGACACTTAGCTGCATTCATAAAAAGGTTAAATGCATTCTCATGTTAGATTAATTGCATGTGCATTTCTCCCAAGGGTTTCATTTCGCATCAAAAAGGGGGTACATGACATCATTAACAGGGTTAAATCAGCAAGGACAACATCACTTCAACATCATCTTTTCTACAATAAAAACATGAGATTATACTTTTTGCATTCATTCCATATCATTAATCATTACATCGATATATTATCAAAGAAAAGAAGGAAATAGTCATTTACATGTGCATACATACAGATTGCATACATGAGAAATAACATATCAAAACTGCATCCATACATGAGAAAGAAATGCATTCATCTATCTATATCATACATAAGATACGTTGCATCCATAGACATATCCATCCAAAAACAAATGCATTAGATACACACATATAGCAGCATCTAAAGGAAATCTCATATATCATCAAGTAAAAGCAGAAAAGATCATAAATGTCCTCATGTCACATATCTACTCATAACTCAATACATCAAGTATAACAATGATATCATAAAATCAACTCTATAATCGCCCATCAACAGGGGCATCAATGTCAAATAAGTGTCAAAATACAACTGGAAAGGTGACACCAAGGTCACAAGACTATGGTACAATATCAAGTATCTCAACATCAGTACATAAATGATCAATAAGAGCACTCATCGCTCAACTCTCGTCACCACTGGGAGGAGGTCCTGGAGGAGCCTGTGGAGGAGGCTGTGATGGAGGCTGCTGAGGTGGCTGAGGAGGCGTCTGACCAACCATAGCAACAAGGAGAGGAGCCAATGGAGCCAAACCTGATACTAACTGCTGAATCATAGACGACATCTGTGACACCTCTGTCCGTAATGCTCCCACATCTGCTCATAGCTGGGTCGTACTAGAACTCTCCCCAACCTCATAGGTACTCTGAGGATCACCTGTATCTATAGGAGCTTTTCCCCGATCACGGGAAAAAGCTGCTGGCATCTGCTGTGCACCTGTATCCTGACCATCCACGGTAGCCTGCTGTAATCCTACTCCCGTATCCTGTCCTATACCTGGATCCTGTCTAGCAGCCCTCACATGATCCTGACGATCTATCCTCTGTCTCTGTGCTACTGCAGGACGAGGAGGAGGAGGTGGTGCATGTACCTGTGCATCTCTCGCTCGTCCTCTGAGTCTAATCACTGCCCTACCTCAGGGTCTACCTCTACGTCTCCTCCCACCACCGACATCATCACCATCATCATCTCGCCCAGGCACTAGCTCTACAGGGTCTGTAAATTGAGGCATCAGATGCTCCATCAACCAAGCTAGATACTCCTGCGTGACTCCAGCATCTCTGATGTGTAATCTCATGTCCCAATCCATATAACCCAGTAGTGATATCTACTCGATAGCATCATCATATGAAGGCATGTGACCCCAAGTAGCACGCTCTGCACTAGAACGAGCATATACTGTAGATCCCTGAGGCATAGGCTGAATCCACCCAAACTGCCGTAGCACTCTCCCTGCCAAGAATCTCTCAAGAATAGAGTCGATCCTGCTGATCATCCATCAAGGAGCAAACATATATGGTAACTCCAAGCTATCCTCTCTCCAATCCTCGACCTCAACATATGGTCTCCAATAGACCTCATCCATGTCATCAATCTGACGCCGCCAATACTCCAAGTGACCCAAGTGATGCTGTGTCACCATACCAGTATACTGCCATGCAAAAGGATATCCTAGAGGATGATCTCGATCTGATATAGGATGACTGACTGGTAAGTGCTCCCATATCCACAACTGCAAAATATGAATCCTAGCAGATAATGAGGCTGATCTCCTGTAAACCACCTCATGAAGATCGTGATAAAGCTATGCCAGCACACAAGATCCCTAGTCAAAGCGTCGAGGATGATGTAGCAAATCCTCGATAATCCTACCCCATCCCACTGAAAATCTACGACCTCGCCGATCAGGTAATAAAACACCACCAATGATAGCACCTAATAATGCTGGTAAAATAGGAAATGAGGCAAACTGAGGCCATAAGATGCAATCATCACCTATAGACAGATCTCCAAATACTCGTCGAAAATATGTCCCATCATAGACTACATCATAATATACTATCTCTCCATGAGTCAGGATCCGTAGCAATCTGTAAACATCCTCAGGTGTAATCGTCATCTCACCCTGTGGTAGCCAAAACGTGTTTGTCTCAGAGTGCCAACGCTCTGCGACAGCGGTAATCAAACCTTGGTTCATCTGGAACCGAGGAAGCTCTAGTACACATAATAAACCACAGCGCCTAATCACTCACCTCTCGGCGTCAGTCAACTGTGCCCTAAGCTCCATCACCCAGTGTGGTACAGTCCGAAGGTACAGAACAGGGACATCCTCCTGTTTAATCAAAATAAGGGAATCACATAAGTAACTTACTATCAGGAAATCAAACAATCAATCATAGTCATCAATTTAAATATACCTATCAGACCTACCAATCCTAACTCTAAGCATTGAGGAAGGATGATCTTAGTTTTATGTCTCTAAGCATTTGAGCATAAAATGAATGGACGTTTAGATCCATGACCTATCATTCATGATGAAGATTGATTAACCTTATTCTTCGATATTATAGTTACCTATGTCCTAATTCGTTGTTGAAATCAAACCAAGGGAACACCCTAACTGAACATTCGATTGACTTCATTGACGTGATCGATATCAATCAAGTTGACGCAATTGAGCAATCAGATGTCCTAGAAAAGTCTCAAATAAACAAAAAATTTCCTACTTACATGACTTTTCTTTCCGGCGTCATTTCTTTTACCAGAGGTGACATCTCTTTCTCCATACGCGTGATTTTATTCATCTGCATGACTTAATTTCACGGAGGCGGTATTCGATTTTCCGCAGGCGACATTTTATTATCACGCGATACACAATTAAAAGGATTAAAACCCTAAGCGATATTAAATTGTCCTTAGGTGATAAAAGATTTTCTAAATGCGTGAGAAAACCTACAGGAGGCGACATCAAATTTACCGAAGGCGACATTTTAAATTTTCAGGCGATATTAAATAGCACAGAGGCGACATTTCTTTTCACAAATGCAGAATTAAAATTTTTAAAAGCATTAAATGAGGTCATAAATGCAACTTTAAAAACATGAGGAAAATTTGAATGACATACTGAAGGACCATCGGTCGCTCTCCGACTGAACCGGCGCGCTCTCTCAAACCGATGCTCGCGATGTGGGACCACCATCGTCTCAAAAAGGCTAAAATCAGAGCTCAAATCTCAAGAAGGAACGGTGCAAATGAATAGTAAAATGAGGGGTTTTACCCTATTTAAGGTGAAATTGGTCCTCATAAACACTTAAAAATGCACTTTGGACCTATTATAGGACATTTTCATTGATCGGGGCATGAATCAAACTTGATTGGTTCTTTCAAACAGTATCAGAAATCAAAACATATTCCAGCCACTCAAAATTGTTTAAATCAAGGATTCAATATGTTTTATTTCTGAGGGGGCATCAGAGTATCAAATTGGCATCACATCAAAAACATTTATCAGTGGGGCATATCATATCATATCGTATCATATCAAGATATCAAGTTATCATATCATATCATTATCATATCAGGAGGCAAATCAATTGCATATCGGTTTCATATCAAATCTATCATCATATCAAACCTATCAACATATCAGCAAACATATCAACCCAGGACCTTTATCAATCAACCCAGGACCTTTATCAATTAACCCAGGACCTTTATCAGTGAACCCAGGACCTATCATCAAACCAGGACCCATATCAGATCAGTATCATATCAGAGGCATCAGAATCATATCAGCACCATCATCAGAGGCACATCATCATCATCAGGAAGTACATCAATCAGAACGATCAGAGGCATATCAGAACCAAGACCAGAATCAGATCATCATACCAAGGGAATCTTTGAATCGGTGTTCTTTGCACATCGACTCAAAGAGGGGCATTTGTAGACATGAAAAATTGGCAAAGGATTAAATCGATCAAAAGGTGCATCAAGTCATCAAAATAGCACTAAAAATAGATAAATGGAACAAAGACAATTCAAATCAAAGGAAAATTCAATTAAATGATTAAATGATTAAATAAAGCTTGAAAAGGGGAAAAACACTACGAAATTGATTAAATTCAATTAATGACATAGTTGTTGAAATGAAAAATCAAAATGAACCTCTTACCCTTCATGGCTAAATTTAATTACTTTAATTAATTAATAAATCATAAATTTCTCTCAACAAAGGAAAAAAGAGACAAAATGGACACAAATCACTCACTTTTGTTGAAATGGTCCAGCCTTTTGAAACCATTTAAATGTTTGTCACCCAATTTAGGGACAAAGCAAAGCCAATTGACCTTACCCAAGCATAACCATGGTTATCTCACTCTACCCCCTACCCTTGGGAAAATCCTATAAATAGAAGGCATTTTGAGGCATTATTCATCCACTCCATATCTTTGAATTGTAGCAAAGCTCTTGCAATTTGCATCCACACCACTCACTTAGCCTTTTCATTGATAATTAGCTTAATTGTTGATCATTTTAGAGATTTTCTTATCAAATAGAGCTAGAATTTGATAATTAGATCTAGTTTGCATATCATTCTTAGTTCAATTCTCATAATTAGAGTGTCACTAGTGAGGATTTGCAGCTGAGAGCCTCACTTACTACTTCAATTTAGAGAACCATGAGATATTTAGATTAATTGTGCATTATTTAGATTAGTTTGCTTTGAATAGTGTAAATTCTCTTTAAATCTTGTTATTTCATGAAGGTGTAAATCACTCACACACAATATATATATATATATATATATATATATATATATATATATATATATGTATATATATATATATGTATATATATATATATGTATATATATATATATATATGTATATATATATATGTGTATATATATATATATGTGTATATATATATGTATATATCTATATATATATGTATGTATATATATATATATGTATATATATATATATATGTATATATATATATATATGTATATATGTATATGTATACACACACACACACATCGCTTTATATAAATCGCAGAGTTAAATGTCTAAGGCTGATAGGCCAATTAGATAGTTAACTATGTCAGCATGTGGATTTTGATCATAGCTATATTATCAACACCCCTTCTTAGCTAGGGAGGAATCCTCCTCAATATAGTAGTGATATCAACCATGGCTACTCCCAGAGGGTGGGTCCATCATGGATACTCCCATGAATGGAAATACAAATGAACACAAGTGCTCATCACAAAATCACTCAACGTGATATTGTCATCTCATCATGAAATTCACCATGGCTGCTCCTAGAGGTTAAATAAACACAAGTGTTAAGTCATGGAGTCTCTCACATGACATCCACCATGGATACTCCTAGAGGGTGGAAAAAGGGCTTTCACCTAAAACTTCTCTCACAGAGAAGAATGCACTAACAAGGCCTTACACCTCAAATTTCTCTCGTAGAGAAAGATACATTAACAAGGGCTTACACCTCAAATTTCTCTTGTAGAGAAAGATGCACTAATAAGGGATTACACCTCAAATTCTCTCATAGAAAAAGATGCATTAACAAGGGCTTTCACCTCATATTTCTCCATCTCAGAGAAATATACACTACAAGAGATCTTCATGATGATGTGAATCCCTCTAAAGCTCCAAGTACTAACATTAGACCTCCTAACCTTCTCATCTAAGGTTGCATCTATAGGTTTTTCTAACTCAATTTGAATGTTGATTCCTCCTCTTCAAAGAACCAAATAAACTTTAGAATAAGAACCCTTCTAAATCAAATTTAGAGCATGACTCCTTCTTAGATGCCCCCATTGCAAGTTTTGCAGTAGTAACAATTTGTGTAGATTTAAATTTTCAATCTCAATAAAAGTGACCATACTTGTCACACCTAAAACACTGGATATGAGAGAGATCATTCTTCTTCCTTGGTTTAGGGATAGAATCTGATTCTTTTTTTCTATTCCTCTTCCATTTGCCTTTTTCTCTAGAAGTATATGTAGCAAGAACTTGATTTTCTACATCCTGTTTGTTTTGCCAAATTCCTCTTGTTGTCAACCTAGACTCTTCTTGAATACAATTATCTCAAAGATGATCAAACTTGGAAAACTTGATCTCCCACTAATTCCTTGAATAAAGGGCTCCCAAGATAGGGGAAGACCATTTAGTGCCAACATAACAAGATCTTTGTCTATGATTATGTCCCTAATAGCGCTTGACTAATCTCTCAAATCAACAATCTCCATAAAGAAAGAGATGATAAAATCTTCTTTATCCATCTTTACATGATGAAGTTATTGTCTTAGGGCAAGGGATTTTCTAGCATTGTTGATCTTATATAATCATTTTAGAGTATTGAACATTTCTTTAGCCGACTTCAAAGTGGAGATGATTGATACTAGGTGATTCATTACAGAGTCTATCAAGATATTCCTATCCTTAATAACATTCTTCTTCCACTAGATTTTCTTAGTATCATTTGAAGGCTCGGTCATATTAATTTCCAAAAAATCAATAAGATCATTCTCCTCTAATGCAATAATTACCTTGGGTTTTCAAGAGTTGAAGTTTGAGGCTCCATCAAGCCTATCTTCTACTTTGATACTGTTCACCATCTTCATTTTTGTATGAATTCTCCTTCAAGGATCTACTCTAGATGAAGGTTTGACTTCTTAAAAAAAATTTGATTAGATCTTTTCTTAGACCCACTCTGATACCATGTTTTTTTTATGATTAAATTAATATAAATATAGATATGAAATAATTCACACCAATAAATACAACAAATACCCTAGGAAAACCTTCCAACTTGAAGGTGACAAAACCAACAATAACTATCTCTTATATTTGTTGAAATGAATGATTACAATATGATCAAATTATAAGATGATTCATAGAGATCGATCTGCCACTATAATAATGATACCGATTACAATATATAAGTATCAAATTTCTAAGTATGATGATCTGAATGTATACCGATTTGATTGTGACTTTGTTTCTTTACAATTTCATTCCAACCTTTTATTCAATATGCCTCTACATACACATATATTGATCTGCTTGAGAGAATATATAAAGAATATCTATCAATATGAGGATATACTTTCGTCTATGTAAATCGATCTACCTTAGATAGTATTGTTTCCTTGATATTGATTCACTAATTCTTGTATGATTTATTGTCCCAAATAAGAGATCACACATCTCTTATATATGTGCATGATACCCTTTCACCAAGGGTCGTGACTTATCCAAGAGGTAGACGACATATGGTTGGCTTAATACAAATACATATAAATATATAAATAATATAAATCATTTAATTATATTTGCACATTACACACACACACACACACACACACACACACACACACACACATCACTAAGTTAAATGTCTAAGGCCAATAGTTCAATTAGACATTTAACTATGCTAGCCTATGGATTCTCACCATAGCTATAATATCAACAATGAGATGTAACACTTTTTATATTGCTTCATGCTTAATGTTGGGATGACTAGCCTATAGTAACATAAGTATGTCATTGGGTTACCCTACTATCTTTCTATCCCTCTTAGCACATGATGATTATAATCTATGTCATGTACTATAAACATGAAAATATATATGATTATATTTTCATGTTTATAACACATGATTATAATATAGTTATCTCTATGTTCTTACTTCAGATAACATAGTTTAAATGCTAGAAAATCTTTAAAATGGTCTATGTTTTTATCCTATGATGTTATTGTAATGCAAATTTGACCAAAATGGTAGTGTAGATATAAGCACAAGTGGAGGACTCTAAAATAGATGCACAATTATCCTCATGATGCATTAAATCCTTAAATATATGTTGATGTATTAGAAATTAAACACGACTATCTTAATGTGCATTATAGTGTAGAAGCTTAGATAGTAAGCATTTCTTGTATTTTTTTGGGATTCATTTTCAAGGATAATTATTCGTAGGGGTCTAATTTATATGTCTATTATCTTAGTTCATGTGGTCCATTATGTATTTTGTGAGATGTTAATCTCCTCATGCCTAATCTTTAGTGTATTTGTATGAAAGCATTAATTGTCATATTTAATCATAGTGACTTGTGCATGTGTTAAGTGAAGTCTTCCATTTTTCCACCATGCTTGATGCATTGGTGATTAGTTTCATGTGTCATTGTGATTTTTTACAAAACATTGTATGCGTTATTGTGCAGTATGAAATAAAAATTCTGCATAATTTGCAACAAAATACATTCATTCATCCAAATTTATGAAATAATATGTTGAGAGAAAGCTTGAGGATTTACAAAGTATACATTGGGAACACATTCTATACTCAATTTGTTTTACTTATCTTTATGGATTTCTAGATTTCATTTTGTTCTCCTCATTGCATATACACTTCATTGCAGTAAAAATAATTTAAATGGGTAGAATATTAAAAAAAAAAATTTTCCTTTGAGAAATGGTAAGATTGATTGACACCTACTACTTATCAAAAATAGATGGGTCCTTTGCTTATTGCAGTGACCTAGATAAAATTCAATAAATTTTATATCCTAATTTATTGTGTAATATATTTATTTTCTATTTTGACATATGATTTCTTATTTATATTTACACAAACATCAAAGAGAAAGAAATTAGAGGATGAAAGTGCATTTTCTACATATTTACCCCTTCATTTTATGTCATAGATTGATGATTTTGACTTCTTAATTCAACTTAATTGGTGCACCAACTAACCTTAGTTCTAAATCATCAATTGATAATTTTAAATACAAATTATAGAATTGAATCAATTTGTTTATCTTGGGCTCCACTTAATTGTATTGGCCCTCCCATGCAATTATTTTCATTAGATAAAACTACACCTAGGACCTATTCGTCATATTTTGAATTAAAATTTCCTTATTACTTAAGACATTTTTCAAAAAATGCTACCATACTAGTTAGTTTCTATTCCAAAATTTTGAAGGTTGTAAGTCTAGGATCTATATTTAAGCATATCACCTTATTTCATTTTTATTCGATATTGTTAGGACAACAATTTACACTTACTCTATGTCATAGCTATAGTAGTCTCAAACTTAATTATAGATCCATATTAATTTTATCAAAACTATATGTTTGATGTACTTTATATATGTCATTAAATTGTGCATGGGAATTAAATGGTGTTAAGAAAAATAATAATTTTATCTCTATCCATAGTTTAAAGGAATTGGGTTTTTAAGAATTTGCCTAAGACAAAGAATGAAATGCCAAGATCTAGAAGCTCAATAGATAGCACAACAAGTGAGACAAAATGATATGATCCTCAAATGATTGGATTCAATGATGATCAATAATCAAATGATAATAGATGCAATAAATCAAGTACAATGCAGGCATGTCTGAATATATAGGCAATACAATAATATTATATGATAAGGAGATGATAAGCTATCAACCACACTAGGTGGAATTACATGTCTACCAAAGGGGGATCATCCTACATTGTACAACAAAGTATGTGCAACAATGAGAGGATAATAATGTGATAAGAGCACTAAAGGTGGATCTTTCTCACACATAAAGTGGAAATTCTTCTACACCATGTGCTAAAATGAAATGCAAACTCCTAGGTGTCTCAATGACAACTAATATGCAAATACATTATCCTAAGTAAACTTAAGTAAAGTGTAATTAGTGAATACTTAATTATACCAACAAGGTTCACCACTTAGTATTTTGGTTAAGTGGTGGTACTAGTGTTGTGCCCACCAAGGTTCAAACCCTTGTTGAGCCATTGTGATCACAAGATTATGCCTTCGCTAATCTAATGTGCTCACAAGTTTTAGCCTCAACTTTGTTAAATGGAGATGAGGTCCCCCATTTATGGCATCACCGGTTCATAGCTTTGGGTCAAAAGTGTTTCATGTGGGACTAGAGGGCATGTCATGCTAGAGCCATTAGTCACATTAAAATTTTTACAAGACACTTAAAAAAATATAGTTAAAGGAATCAACTCTAAAACAATACCTTATCACATGCATAAATATTAAAAAATTTATAATGTCTTGAATCAAATATTTTCTAATTTATTTTAATTATACAAATACAAAAATATTAGATAAATTATATATTTTAAATCCATTATAAAGTTACTTTTCAAAATAATTTGAAATACTTAGAAAGTTCTATTAGTTTTATCACAAGCTATAGACCCCTAAATTAAGAAATTTGAAAAAAAATGGAATCTTTTTGTATTAATAAAATGTAATAAAAAAACACTTATAATATGCTATTTAAAAAAATCTCTAACAACAAAAGTACAACAAAATGAGAGAAAACACTCATAAAATATATTACAAAATTTGTCAACGCAATGCATAATGTGGACACTACAAATTGGCAGTTTGTAAGCCAAAAAATAATAGTGCTTAAACACTTTAATTTGAATCCCTTGGAAGTATGAAACATTATAATTTATTATTGTAAAATGCCAAATATAATAACTACCATAGTTTTTTGAATACAAATTTACATTTCTACTTTGAACAAGATATCTCAAATGTTTTAGATTTGACAATTTTGATGCCAAATTACATCAATATGCCCTAGATTTGACAAGTTTGATGCCAAATTTTATCAATCTTCCAACAAATCTAATAATGACATCTTAGAATTCTCTTGAATGAAAAAAATGATGTTAAATTCTTAAAAGAGAAAACAAAATAGCAAAAAAAAATTGAGATCAAACCACAAAAGAAAATATTGAAAAACCTACATGTGAAACACTAAAAAACTACAGTTTATCGCAATAATATCCAATACAACTTCTAGAAGAGATTTCTCTTCTCTAGGAAAATTATTTTCATATTCTGAATATTAAAACTGATTGATTTTTGTCTATTGATTTTCACAAATATTTAGATTCGGTTGCTTGAATGCAAGTTCTTAATATAAATTTTAATAAAAATTCTACATATTATAAGTAGATGCCTCAAATGTGTTACAATTGCCTACCAATAAATAGAGGAACAAATCCAAATTCTCTCTCTTTTTTTAAAGGAAATAAATAAATAAAAATTATAGATCACTCCTATAACCATGGGATAAGGGGGCGAATGACTACTTGCCATAACTTGTCATAGAATATTTTCAAGTTGGAATACCTCTTGAGAAACCCAACTCTTCAAATGGTGGAGCCACAATATTAATTAAATATTTAATACTTAATGGGCCCTACAAATATGCCTTTAAAAATAATCTTTATGAGACCAAAAATAAATATTAAAAAAACGTTTCCTTTATTTCTTACCATAGCCCATGGAAAGTGTTGGAATGGGCTATAAGACTCACCAAAGTTCTTGATCACTAATACAATTCCAATTCCTAAGCTTATAGTTTTCAATTGATAAAATCTTAAAGTAATCATATTCAACATCATATACTAAACCAAATAACAATATTTTGCATATTTAGTTATTTCAATTACCATTGTCTTAATTTTCTCAAATTTGTACTATTAAAATTTCAATTCATTAAAAATCTAAAATTTAATTAAGTTAATTTAAATTAAGTTCAATTGTGAAATAAAAAACTTTTAATTTTTTAATTAAAGATGAATTATGAGACAATATTTCTGGGAAAGGGTTTTTATTGGTCCAAGTTTTCAACCAATCAAAATATAGAACAATTAATTTCCAAAATATATTTTGTTAAAAAAATTGCAAGTATACTTTAGTTAATATAAATATTTTTTAAAATAAGAAAAACATATGACATCTAATTGGTTGAAATTGAGTAGTTTAATCACTAGTTCTGACTTTAGTAGAATACATACTCATGCTATATTAGTTTCTGGATTTGATTGTGTAGAATTTTTTACCAACTACATGATCCATCATCGGGATATCAGAGAGCAAGAGCAAGAATAAATACTCTTCAATCCTTAATTTTCAACCTAAGAAATTTGCACTCTTATATCAAACTAACATATTAACATGGAGAGATATCAAATTTAAAATATTTTTAGAAAAAAAACAAAAAAAAAGAAGAAAACAACAGTCTAAAATGAAGATATAATTGATATTTTTAATTAGATAGGAAATCAAACAACAATTCTATAATATTAATGTAAATTCATTAAACTTTCCAAACAAAAAAATTCAAAACTTACTCTAAATCTTCATAAATGATTTTCATATTCTAATATTTTAGGTGGTGAGTTACACCCTGCAAAATCTTAATCATAAAGAATTTTAGAGCATGTAAGGAGCGCATAAAATCTTTTGTATTGATCTCACACTCTATGGCCTTCACATGCCTCCAACAATTAAGGCAATAAATTATATTATAATCAAAGGGCAACTACATCTCATTATAGCTCTGTCCTTTCTAACTAACAACCATCCAAAAGTAAGAACCTGCAAGTCAACAAAATGTACATTTTAGTAACTATAAAAAATTACAGTTTTGGCCATGTTACATGAATATCTTGGAAGGTAAAAGAGTTCAATGCTTGAATAAAATAATTGTAGCTACTGTATAATACTGAACAAATTAAATAATTTTGGCTGTTTCTAATTATTGGGCTATGCATGAACTACATACACTCTTCATTTGTTGTTACCAAGGTTCTGATATCATTTGTAATTACAATATTCTTTTCATTTTTCTAATACAGAGAATCTCTAGCTCACATACCACGCCCCTCTTTGGAAGTATAATGAAGTGGAATTATAATTCTGTGGTTTTCTTGAAATTCTTTATGTGAGACGCAATATTTAATTAGAATTCAATTTTTTTTTATTTTCAAAGAATTCAATTATTTTATTTATATTTATATTCATTTGTTATTATTCATAATCTGATGACTTTTGTTTTTCTTATAAGTTAGAAGTTAATTTAGGATTTAAATTTACTATCATTGTCTTTGTTTGACTACTCAACCGTCTCATTTATATTGTATTCATTTGTTATTACCATGATCTGATGACTTCTATTTTCCTTATAAGTTGAAAGTTAATTTGGGATTCAAATCCACGACCATTGTTTGTGTTTTTCAATAACCCAACTGTGCAATTTACACTTTATCCATTTGTTGTTATCCATGATCTGATAACTTCTATTTTCAATATAAATTGAAGGATGAATTGGAACTCAAATCTACAATTATTGTCTATATTTTTCAAAGGCTTGACCGCCATGATAGCTTTTGTTTTCATTATTGTTGAAAGTTGAATTAAGATTCAAATCTATGGTCATTGTCCATGTTTTTCAAGGACTCAACCATCCTATATATATTTTTGATTATCCATTATTAGATGACTTTGTTCCCATATTACCTATTATTTGATGAATTTGAAAATATAATTTTACAGTTGGGTTTCACAAATTCTTCATATCAAACACAACATTTAAATTTGAATTCAAATTTATGACCCTTATCCATATTTTTCAATAAACCATCCATTGTCATTATAATAGATAATGAATTAAAAAAAAATTTCAAATATATGGTCATTATCCGTTTTTCCAACTACTCAACCATGTAATTTATAATATATTCTACCCTGATCTGATGGCTTATGTTTTCATCATAAGTTACTTTCAACTTGACTTTGTAACTTGTATATTTTTAGTCCAATAATTTTTTTTAAAGAGTGGGACACAGGATTATCATTTCTATGTAACATAGGATTCACTTGTTCATCACCCTACTGTCCTAACGAACCACCTTTGATTTTCTCATTGTGGGATGGAAGTACAAGAGAATCAGTGTTTATTTAATTAGAAAGACAAGAAATAAAGCTCTTATAAAGGTGCAGGACAGTTCAATAATGGAGAGCACTAGAAAGACCAAGCAGCTTGTGAAAGCTTGAATGTTTGTTATAAACTTATATGTCATTATTCTTGTACGCTGCACCATTTGGCCCTTATTATTACACTCTCACAACTATGAGAACACCAATAATGAGATTTTTATGTGAATCTTGTCTGCAATATCATGAGGATTATAATGAAAATCCTTAACAGAATCACATGAAAGTTCAATATCCACGTACTGTAAAAGATAAACACATTATTCACAAAATTATCTGTGTACAAGTGACTTTTGAGGTCTCCATTGTAGACTCCTTTTCGGCACAGTAGAATTGCTCTAAATAAAATAACGTGACATGATATTAAATTGTTGAATGATTTACTATGATACACAAGCAATACAGAAATATTATAATTAAAATTTTTTTTTAAGATTATAATTTAAAGAGAGTAAGTAATTCAAAGTGAGACTTGTTGTTAGAATTTTATATTCTCAATTGTTAGAGGAATGGTTTTTTAATTTCTTTTAATTGAAATAAGTTTTTATGAAAAACATATAAAATTGATATGTAGGAGATTATTTTTCCAGTAATTTAAATTGTGATATTGCTATCAAGATTCAATAGTTCATAAGAACCCATCTCTCATGAGAATGAATTGAAGACTTAGCACTCATCACAATACTACTCCAGCTCCAATGTTCTTAACCATAAAGTTTCCTCCAAGGTTAAGCTCACTTTGCTTACAACTTCATTTGCAAAACTTTCAGCAAATGTTTTAAAATTTAAAATTAAAAGTGTTTTAATCTAAAATTTAGCTTGAGATTAAAATTGGTGTTACTAAGTTTAAGCAATTATATAATGACTTACATTCATAAATTGAGATTGAAAGTGTGTAGTTGAATAAATATGAAAATAGAAATGAAAAATTGAAGTTGATGTTTACTTTGAGATTTGGAGGAAGAGAAATGAAAATGATGCAATAGATGGTAAATACTTCAGTTTTGATATCAATTACAACAGGCATAATTTAAGATGATTGAGTCATATAAAATTAGGAATTGTTGAAGTCATTAGATCAATAATGCATTGTGGAATTACTTTGGAACAATGATCCACCACTGAATAAAATTTGATTTATGGAATTGATTTGACTATGTGATATTTGTATTTAAGAGGGTGAAATTAATCCAATTGAAAATTTTAATAGAGGAGGATCAATTTTAGATCTAAAACTAAATTATGATGGGTAAAAATTTATTCAAACACAATAAAGTTCTATCACTATCCACTAACTGATCTAACATATGAGACATATCAAGGGGTAATTTTCCCCTATCCAAAATAGTCCAAGCTTGCATTTGATCTGAAGCCCATTCGGCTAGACAATCTACAACACCATTCCACTCCCTGGGAATGTGTCTAAAAGTATCAGACTCCAAGGAGATGGACATCCAAAGAATCTGTTTAAAAATCAAAGCTAAGTGTGAACTAACATCAAAAAATCATTTCCTAGTAAGAAGATTCACCACCACTTGAGAATCATACTCACAAATAACCCTTTTCCAGCCAAGAGCACAACTATGCTCAACAACATACAAAATGACAAGAGTCTTCATTAAATTATTCATATGAAGACCCTTGTAAATATAAAAAATAAATTGAATATCTCAAGAGCTATCCAAACCAACTCCACCAATGCCAGCATGCCTAGGATTCCCTTGTGATGAATCATCAGTGCTAATTTTTAAAGTACCATGAGGAGGAGTCCAAAAACCTTCCCGATTGATCCTTTACAAAGGGTGTCTGCCTCTACTACTTCTAACCTAGCTAGTAGACACTAAAGCACCCCATTTAGGAAGAAAATCAAGCCGATTACAAATAACATCTCCAAGATCCACCACAAATGTTGAACAACCATCCTAGTATCCTAAAAAATGCCCTGATTCCTTTTCAACCAAATATGCCAAATAATAAAAGTAGGTCCAAGAGCTCACACAACCTAAAGACAAAGGGTTTTAGCAAGGGCTTCCCCCAAATTCAGAAAAAGAGGAGATGTGCCAACAAGTCTGATCCTAAACACCCCACCAAAAGTGCCAAATCTCCTTGAAAAGGGAAAATTTAAAGAAAATATGAAAAACAAACTCCTCACCATTAGAACATAAGACACAGATCGGGGGACCTTGGAAAACTCACTCATGCAAATTATCCCAGGTAAGACAAAGGTTTTGAACCACACAATACATGAACAAATTACATTTGGGGCAAGAGAATTTATTCCAAATAGGTACTTCCACCATGGTACCAGAAAACTTCCAAACAATTGTCTATTAATCTCCAAGTACCTTGCAAACACAAAGTATTTTCCACATGAGTCCTTGTCCCAAGCCAAAAAATCTAGTCCTACTAAGGAGTTGCACTCTTGAAAAGCAAGAATCTAAGACAACTCATTATGATCCCTCTTTAAACCCCCTAGTGGCCATTTAGAAGAATCCTTCCATCTATAAGAAAAAAACCAAGCCTAAATTTTGAATGGACTCATAGGTGCTCAACCTTATCCCATCTAGTAGATGTAAAACAATCATAGAGGGATTGAAAATATAGATACATAGAAATAAGAGGGGTATTTCCATCCCATGAATATGTCCAAAAGAGAGTACCAAAGCCTCTATTACAAATCCAAAAAAGGCCACTCTTAACTAGTTGAGCCCCCATCTTCAAAGTGCGCTAAATCATAAAGCCTCTACCCTCCAAAGGATAGTGAGAAACATCCCAAATGTCAACTCCTTTTAAATAATTATGTGAAATAATGTAGGCCCAAAGTTAATTCTAATTAGTATACCAACACCAATATAATTTTGTTGCAAGATCCTATCCATTCAAAATAGTTGAGTGAAGAACAAGACCCCTATCCTTCCTTGGCCGACATAGAGACTCCTACTTAATTAGGCTCCACTTATAAATCTACAAATTACCACTCCAAAGAAAATAATGCAAGAGGGTATCAAATTCCTTAATAAAGTACATAGGAGCCACGCAAATAAAAATTCTATAAATAGGAAGAGCTTGAATCATTGATTATAGAAGGGTCACCCTGACAATAGTGGAAAGCTGTCGATAAGTCCATTTGTGAACATTCTGATGCGAATTATCTAACAAGTCCTACCAAAAAATCCTAGGTTTCCAACCAACAAAGAGAGGAATAACCAAATAAAGTAAGGGAAGAAACACAATTTGTGTAAGGAAGTTAAGTAGCAAAACAACTTCCTACACTAACCCTAAGAGAAGAACAATGTAAAAAAATTCTCAGATCTTTTTTAAAGTTATTGAAACTTAATAGAAATAAACATAAGGATAAATAACATTTATACCATAACACAAAGATTTACGTGGACCTTTCGAGAAAAAAATCCCACACTCCAAAAGCCACCAAATATATTATTGAACTATCAATAAAAAATTGCAATATACTTGCAGATAAATCTTCTCTCAAGATTATCACTGACTAGAGATCTAGAGGTATTCAGAAAGCTATAAGACTCTTACACACAACCTCTATCTCACACACCTACTATATAGGAGATACAATACAAGAAAGTATCGAATGATATTATAAAAACATGGGCTAAAACCACCCAATAAGGTGGTGACCATCTTATCTATAATACAAGATGACTGATGATGTGTCAATACACACACAAACATGTGTAACTCTCCTTTATAGCTCATTTACACGTTCGACACATTTTTACATTTCCTATTTCAGTAGATCCAACTCCTGAAGGCCATAACTTTTGAACTATGTACCCAATTTTCTATTATAACTAATTTTCAGAAACCTCTTGAATCACTCTACAATTGGGACCATGTGGCATCATCCCTGATGCGGTTTTACCTCCTTGGGAGCCTCTAAATCCTTCAAAATTTAGTTTGAATTTGTTGCAAGATTGAGACACATTTTCCCAACAATTTTAAATCTCAAGATGTTAGTAATTCTCCTCTAAATAGGTTCTGGGGTATTAAAAAAATAGATTGATAACTTATGCTCGTTGACTTTTTTATTTAAAGTAGCTAAATAAATATCCAATGCTCACCTGAAGGATTCATCTTCATGAAGATGAGAAAGTCCCATATGAGCAATATCATCTACAAACTAAAGATGTGAAAGCTTAAGTATCCCATTAACCTAGCTCCAACCATGAATCATATCCTAGGAAACTTGAGTCTTAATAAACCTACCAAGGCCCTCAGCCATAATGATAAGAAAATGGGGAGAAAGTAGATCCCCTTGACAAAGACACCTACAGGATTCAAATAACTTAGAAGGTTCTCCATTTAGAATAACTAAGAAAGGTGATGAAGTAACACAACTCATAGTCCAACTAAACCACTTTGGGCTAAAGACAAAGGTGCTAGACACATTCATACATTGTTGGAATTTTTGACATTGATGTCCAAAACCTCGATACTAATTACTTGGTGGTATCAGTTGGTTGTTGGCATTGTTGGCTAGATGTTTGTGGTTGTTAGTCAGATATGAAGGTTTCGATTATGTTTGTAAACCAAATTGTTTACATACAATTTTGGTGTATGGTGTCGGGTGTACTTATTTCTACTAATTGAATACATCTAGTATATCAACATGTTTTGGTGATTGCAGTTGTATGGAGTTTCTATTGGTACCTATTAACTACTATTCTTACAAAGTTCTTCCATGTGTTCCTGCTACCTAGACATTCTTTTAGTCCATTAGATGGTTTTTTGGTATAATGGTTATATCTTATTTTGAATAGATTTTATTAGTTATTATCTATTGGTTGGTTAAGAAGTTTTTGTTGATCAAGTTCTAGACTTGGTTATGATGTTCCAATGGTTCCAAAATTTTTGTAAATGTGATATGAAATGTATGTCTCTTAAGTGTGACCTATATCTAGGTCCTATGGTAACGTGTTGTAAATTCTTTCTTAAGTATGACCCAGATTTAGGTTCGGTGGTAGCATGTTAAATATAATTGTAATATCTTTTGTTTTATGGCTGGCATGTTTATAGCTTGTCTGACATATGTAGCTACCCTATCAGATGAATATATAAATAAAGACATCTTGTTGTATTTGATGAGAGAGTCAATGTATGTATGCAAGAAATAGAGATTTGAAGGTGATATAGTGTGAGTCTGTTTCAATGAATATCTGACAGAGGTGTGTAAGAAGAAGAAAATTAAGTGAAGAATTTCTCATACATATTGTGTTGTAGTGGTTTGGTAAATTCTAGAAAAATATCTGTATCAGATCTGTTGCTTACAATGATTTTTATGCTTTCAACTAGAACTGTTTCATGCATACATAGGTGCAATTCTATTTGTTCACATTTTGTCAGTTAAAAATTTTGTAAAAAATCTTTTGTATAAGAGTACACTAATACATTTGGGGTCATTTTCTGATGAAATGTAAGACGAGCAATGAGATTTATTTTTCTTTGTTGGATTATAGAAGGATTTTTTTTAATCCATGCTCGTGATTGTCCAAATTTTGACAATCATGAGCATAAATTAAAAAAATATAAGTTAAATTTCTATTCACTTTTTCATGCTTCTATTCACTTTTACGTGCAAGACGGTCGAAAGGGAAGTGAATTTCCTACTGAGCAGTCCAACTTGGAATTGTTAGGGGAGGGAGGGAAATTGCAGATAGATTGATTTGGAGAAACCACATATTGTCTGGCTCACAAGAACCTCTCATCGGTGGTGGAAGGTAAAAGCTAAGCCAAAATGCATGAGATTTTTGGTCTTTGGGATGGATATGTTATGGCCCTAAATATGGAGTATGAGAAAGGTTATCTTGTTATCAATATTGATTGGAAATATTTTTCAATGTATATATAAATAATGTACTATGATATGGATTTAGTATTTTGATCTGGATCATATAATATTGTTTCTTTTTTTTAGGAAAAAGTGGACAAGCCACTATAATATTTATATTAAAAAATTGATTCAAAAAAAGCTCAACCAGAAAAGAATTAGGAAGAAAACTTGGAATCATCACTTAATACAAAATTTGAGTTGTCGAATATATACAATTTTGTTGTAGTTCGAAGATGCCTACGGATCTTATTTACAATATGGAGTATGTACTACCTCCAATTACATAGCTTATGAATTACCTAATAATATTGTTATGTGTATTGGTATGTTTGTAATTCAATATCTTCAGAGATATTTTAGTGAAAGATCAGAGTTTGTATATTGTCCTCTTTACCTAGGCAACTTACAGTTGAAGAGATATGCTAATTCCATCTCAATTTGACCTTGGATCCCGATAGTAATATTTTTATGTTTATCACAAATATTATAGAATGGATTTTTACCATGGTCTTTTGATTTTTCTATAATTCTCAACATTAGACCTGATTCACTAAGTCTCCACAATTGATACTGAATAGTTGATCCAAAAAAAATGTAGCTAATAAAGTTATATATTAGACATGTTTATTACTAAGGACTTTATCATATCTCAGAGAATGGAGTACCTTAAATTAATTTCCTAGAATGGTTCATGCAATTTTCTTATTGTGTAATTATATTGCATATATCAATTCGATCACTGGAGATGTTGATCTTGTGTTTTGTTTAGGAATTGAAATTGATACTTGATAACTTCAATACTTGTCACACATTAAAAATAGACTCCCAATAATGTACATGATGTAATTGATGAGAGTGTGGTGCAAAGAAAAGGATAATTCCAATTATGTTTCATAGTTATGGTCCAAGGATCTTCAATACGAGAGATATGTAACTGATTAGTAATATCTAATGGGAGTTCCATGTAATGTTCCCTGAGTAATTACTATCACTACACCAAGATGAGGATATCAATGATGAATGTTTTTGTTGTCAAGTTGACTATACTAGTTTATATGACTAATATTTAGTGTTTTCATTATGGCAACAAAGTCATATGAAGTTTTGCAGTAATCGCAATAACTTAGAAGATAAAAAATCGGCTAAGTATGGATAACAAAGTAGTCAATAAAGCACCTAATGAACATAACGTCAGCGCATGTGTGTATGATCGAGTTTTGGCATGCGCCCTTGAAGATAATATTTTGGATATGTTAGTAAGCTATGGTTAAGAACGCATGGTCAAATGAGTTAGTATGAAGAAGATATAGTGAGTTGAAGTGACACAATCAGTGCACAACAAAGTAGAACATAGCATGCAACCAACATGAAAGATTTTGATTAGTGATCATTATTTTATTTTGTAAAGGCTATGCACCTATTGTAAATGTGTTGTAAACATGATAATATGAATGTATGTAAACATGCTTGAGCCAATTCATTTGGAAGCATTGTATGTAATAGGTTATAGGCCGACCTAGTGAATAGTTTTTTTTGCACCTATAAATAAGACATGCACCTTTGTATTTGAGCATGGCATATGATATAGAGTTGATAGAAGAAGAATAGAAGAATGCAAAGAACAGTCATAATGATATAGAGCTTTACAAGAGGTTAAAGCATCAGCACACAAAAGGAACTGATCAGACAAGCAGTGTCATAGCAGCATTTCACCATTGTAGATATAGTGTATATCTAATATCCAGGAGTTGTAGCCTTCTCTATTGAGAAGTAAGCTTTGGCAGTGATCCAACCACCCCTAACAGGGTCCGACCCTTGACAAGGTCATTGTACTCAAGCATTGTAATGACTGCTCCTAACAGGGCAAAGGAACTTTAACAGGTTCATAATACACAAGTACAATTATTAGTGGGTATTAATTCCCACCGAGGTTTTCCCTTTGGCCAAGGCTTCCCAGTAATCATATATGGTGTTGTAATACCCCCAAAATTGGCTATAGGTTCATTAACCTCTTACATCAACAATTTGAACGAAATCGACATCAAAGTCCTAACCTAAGGCACATTTGCACATCAGTTTATCAAAAATTGATTATCTTAATTCTGCATCAAGGAATATTCCTTAAATATTCCTAATTATCCTAATTATATTTAATTAAATATTATTTGGTGATAAATCATATTTATCCTAAAGTTCGATTAATTGAATATTCTAAATATTTAATTAATCAAATTTAATTCTACCACTTAATTATTTAATTAGATTTAATTATATTTATTCCTAAATTATATTATTTAATTTTGACAATAAATAAAAAATCCTATCAAAAATTGATTAAATTCTTATTTAATTAATGAAATCAAGTTGTCAACATTTAATGATATAGTTTTTGGAGAAAAGTTTGATTAAATAATTGATTAACCCACAAATTAGCTATTTTAATTCAAAAATCAGTTAAGTTGAAGATAAATCACTTTATTTATTTATTTAATTAATTCATAATTATCTATGCACATTCAAAGAGCAGTTAAACTTTAAATTAGAAAATCAATTCAAGTTGTTATCTTTTTGAAACTCAACATCTATTTTGAGTTGAGAGCTGATCTAAACTTCTGATTTGAGTCAAAAAGTTATTTTTGCATGATTTTATGAGTTAACTAATTCTGATTTCTTGTTAACTCAAAAATCAACTTGGGTTTATCAAGAGTGATTTATGGCTTTTCTCAATCCATCCTTAAGCCCTAGATTTCTATAAAATCATGGCTTAGCTTTTCAAAAATTATCTCTCGAATTTGCACAATTACTCTAGCAAAATTGCATCCGAAGAATCAAACTTTTACGAATAGGAAACTTTGTGAGATCATTCATAGTTTTTCATATCAATTCATATCATTATTAGAATAATTTGCATATCATTTCAATTTAATTCTAGATTAGATTCATACAGTTTTTCATCTTATTGTATCAAATTTTTTTTAAAAAAAATAGATTAATCTGCATTCATTCTACATTCATCTTTTAGCATTAAATCCTTCATTTAGGTGTTGCATTGTCACTGATCTCGGTCTAATCTGAGAATACCATACTCACACCTACTAAAAAGCAGTAAATCGCCTGGTTAGCTTAGTTTTATTTATTTACAGATTTTGATTTTGCTAACCTCTAATGTTTTATTAAAGTGTTGTGTCCACAGCTAGGTACAATTTTCACACACACATTTTTGGCACCCATTATAGGGCCCTGAAATGGGTTTCCGTTTCATTTCTAACAATTTCTATGAATTTTCTATCATTTTCTGGCCAAAAATGTTGTTAGAGTAAAGTATTAATTATATTAATTAACTTTACTCCCTTCTTAAGATGTCAACTCTTTTGCGTTAGTTGTTTATATTTAAACACACATGCATGAGTTATTTTAAACTCATGCACTAGTTGTTTTAAATATAAACTTGCATGCATTAGTCTTGTAATAATTTAACTAATTATTACATGCACTAGGGTTTGCCTTTCAAGGATTTTTATCTCCTTTATAAGGATGATCCATTGTACATTTAATTCATTCATTAATTGAGGATATTTTCTTCTTCATATTTTTGAGTCAAACCCTTGCCCTCTTCTTGTCTCTACTTCCTTGTAACAGGTTTTTGTATGCAGGTGATCTTTGGGTTTTGTGGATTTGTATTGCTCAAATCCTACAACTGCAATCTTTATTTTTTGTTAGTACATTTTTCATATGAGTTTTTTCAGAAAGTCATGCCAGGATCCCCTGACTGTCATACGATAGTTAGTGTTTTTGAGACTCGTATCAGTTCTTACACATTGTCATTTGGAAGCTACTTTGTCGTGTGCACAAATACCCATTGTCGTATCAGGTCTAGATTGTCATACGAGAGACAACTAATTGTCGTACGAGTTTTGGCATCAGAATTCAATTATCATTTCAGATTTTTAGGTAGTTTTCCAGATTTGATTTTTGGATTTGGACTAACAGCTAACCCTAACAATTGAGATATTTTGTTTCTGATTGGTACTTGTTGATTCTGATTGGAAAAGCACAACAAAAAATGTAAAATAGGTCAAATCTACTAAGCACGTTGTGAGGAACTCAGGTATTCTATTGCATCTGATAACACTTCATTTTGGGATATAAAATGAACTCTCACGTGTCAAGCTTGTGTAACTTTTCCTACTTTCATACCACAAAATTCAGTTTTGGGCTATAAAATGAATATAGATTTTCCTTTTGCACATCTGTTACACATAGTAAATAGGCCCTATGAACACTATTTGCGAATGATCTTGAGAGAGTGGGCTTCATTCGCTTGTTTTTCATGTGAAGCTCTTCTTGATGACAGATCCCCTTGTAGGTAGGGAGGTTACTGTGATTATCTCACATTCTACTTGGTTTGGTCCTCAACTTTGATCGGTACATTCTCTCTTGGTCCCTCTTAGAGAGCTCGGTAGACATCATTGTTGACATCACAAGCCTTGGTGAGGTGATTTCAGTCTTAGTGTGTCAGATTGATCTGTTTGTTCTATTTGGGTAAAAGTGATAAGGCTAGAGGATTATGCTCTACTCCCTTTTTGGGTAGTATCAGAAACTCAAATCCTTGGATTTGGACCAAGTCCCCATGTGGTATCTTTTGTGAGTCACCTTTAGAGAGGGTTAATCGTAGTGGACATTCCCTTTATTGGGTCAACCATGTGGATGGAACCTCAAGCAGTAATAGCCATTTTTGTAGTGGTAGCAATAGCCGCTATATAAATGTCTTTGTGGAAGAAATCTCCACAAGTGTAGTCTCTTGTTGGGCTGTCAGATCTCCCTAGCAACTCCTGATTGATTAAATTTTTAGACTATGTCAAAACCTCGGTACACCTGGATTGGAGTTCACCCTCTTGAGATCACAAAATTTCCAGAGTCAGACCATTACTAAAAACCCTAGAGAGGCCAAATATTTCATTTTCTAGGACTATGTGCATTATTGAAAAACTTTTGAGAACATACACAAGTAGCATTCCTAGGGATTAGCACAATAAGTCACTATTGCTTTTTCATGCGCAAGGTTTCTTTTTCCCTTGTTCATTGTTTTGAGATGATTTCTTGCTTCCCATTGCTTCCTGTTCTATGATTTTTCTATCTACTTGATCCATTGAAAATGAACAATCTTGAACTGTTACATGAATCTGCAAACCTAGACAGAGAAAATCTTACAAACAAACTGATTCTAAAAATTGAAAAATTACAAAATCTGAAGCAAAATTCCTTTCTGGAGTCCAAAAGTCATCTCATAGTCTCATAAATTTGTATGAGTTTTGCCAAAATTTGTATCAGAACCCTCAGATTATCATATGCGACCTTATATATTGTCATACGAGTTTTGTCAAGAAAAGTCAAAGAAAATCAAACCCTGGTGTTAATTGTCATACGAGTCTTGTCAATTGTCATGCCAGAGCTTACCTAGACTCGTATGAGCCTAGAGAAATTCATATGAGAATTTTGAAAAATTGCCAGAAACTTTCCAAAATTGTCAGAAATCTAGTTTTTACAGCCTAATTCTAGATTTTGTCAAAAAATTCACTGTGTTAGGAACATAGTAGAAATCAGAAGAATCCAATCATTTTCCAAAAGTGGTCTCTTGAGTTTGATCCAGCCTCCTGATCTATCAATTTGAACCTTTTTCATCTTGTGTCAAAACCTTGTTAATCATCTTCAATTCAATCTTCATCAAAAATAGCTAGTGTTGTGAGCTCATGTCTGACATCTTTTGGGCATCTACCCATACCTCTAGGACATAATATCCTTCATTTACATCCAATCTATCTTCAATCAATCCAATCTTGACAAGGTTGTGTCATTCGATCTTTTTGAATCAAGTCATTCTTCAGTTGTCTTAATCTTGCTCTTTTTCTTCACTCAAAGTTAATGGTGGAGACTAGAGCTTCCTCACAAAGAAAATAAGGAGAACAACCCAAATTCTCTTCAGTAGCATCTTCTGTGATTGCTCAGACATTTCATCAACCCTACAACACAAATCTCTTTGGAGAAGATGCTCTTGGAAATATTTTCTTGAAAGGTGGTTACGTCAACCCTCCTGCATCAATTCACACAAGTCATCAACCGACCCCACCTAAATCAATTCTCAATAGTGCTCACAACAACACTATGTCTCAAGGTGGAGCAAACCAAGGCTCCCAAGTTCATCACTCTAATCATGGTGGAGATGCCCAACACCCTCTGAAATTTCCCAATATCAGAATGACGACAACTTCAAGAGAATGATGAGACACTTCTTGAGGGAAGACAAAGAGGCATACTTTCTAGAGTTAGCTCAACAAGGAGCTAAACTTCCTCCAAAATTTAATGTCAAAGATATCATTACTCAAGAGGAAGAAACTCTTGTCACGGCTATGATGAAACATATGCATGGCATGCAAGTCAAGCTCAACAAACTCAAAAAAGAGAAGGAATCTAAATTGTTCTCCATGGAGGATCTATGTCCTTTTCCATTTGATAAAGACTTGTACATGCCACCATTCTTGAAGAGAGTGGAAATGCCTAAGTATGACAAATACGATGGAAAATATGATCCCCAAGACCAATGTCATAGAATTCTATACTCAATCCATGGAGTTCATGCATGAACCAACCTACCTAATGCATCTTTTCCCTCGATCTCTAGGAGGAGTAGCCATTCATTGGTTCTCAAAAATGCCTCCAACAAACAAAACTTTTGAGGAGTTAATCAAGATATTCTATCAACAATACTCCTACAACATCAAACATCCGGTCAACATGATCGACATTTGTAATCTGAAACAATACCCAGGAGAACCATTCCTGACTTTCCTCAAATGGTGGAGGAAGAATTTTTCTCTATATGCTAGACCCATTCCAGAAACAGAGAAGCTAGAAATTTTCATCGACAATCTTGTTCTAGAAATCAACTACCCTTTACAAATGCAAGATCGCACATCCTTCAATAAGATGGTAGATAATGCAATCAAAATTGAGAAAGTCCTTGTAAAAAAAGGAGACATATCACTCCAAAAATAGAAGTATGAATCCGGATCTAGTTCCAAAGACAAGAACAAAAAATAGAACAAGAATAAAGGCATCGTCATGGATGGCATTGTTGACTATTTCTATAGCCCATCTAAGGCACCCGCTTTCAATCTTACTATTGGTACTCAAGCCATCAAAGCCTCAGAGGTAAAATTGACAGAATCAAACAAGAAGCCATCTAACTACAAACCTTGGGCTATAGATCCTAAACACAAGTTTACTCCTCTTGGAGAATCCTTAGAGTCTACCATGAAAACTCTGTTGGCCAACAAAATCATCACATTTCTTGAGATCTGACCATTTGATCCTGAACCTAAACCCAAATGGTGGAAATAGACTGATTTCTATGATTTCCATTGAAATAAGGGTCATAAAACCAATAATTGCATAAGCTTGAAGCATCTCATACAAGACAAGATTGATAATGGAGAAATTATAATTGACAATCATAAGAGCAATAATGATCATATGTCATTCACAAAACCATTTCCAAAACATGGTCAAGGAGATTCATCTTTTCAACCTAACATGGGTGCTAAAGTCAATTATGCTTACTCTGGAAACAATGTTGTCATAAAAATGGTGGAACCTTGCTTATCTGAACATTGCAATGTCATCACCATTGTGTGAAAAGATAGAGATAATCAATTAGAAAATGTAGTTACTTGATCACAAGCTCAGGCACATCTACAAGGACAAATTTTAGATTCATCAAATGTCCCTAAGATGCCTTTCAATCTTTCATCTTCTTCTAAACATAGGGCTGCCTCTAAATCATCAAATTCTAAAGACACAAGACCAACATCATATAGTATTTTCCAACAACTCTAGCATACCAATGTGAAAATATCAATGTTTGAGTTGCTTCAGATATCTCTAGGTCATAGAGCCATCCTGGACAAAGCTCTGCTCAGATCCAATGTTCCTGACAACCTTGGTTTGGATAGATTCTAGACTATGGTTGGTCATCTGATGTCTCCTTAGTATATCTCCTTTTCAGAGGAAGATGATAACTCCTCAAGTCATCCACATAACCAGCCCTCACACATTGAAGTCTTAATCCAAAACCATCGTGTCAAATGCATTTTGATAGATGGAGGCACTGGGCTCAACATTTATTCTTACAACTTGATCACACAACTGGGATTATCAGAATCTACCATTGATCCTAAAAAGAAAATAACTATCAAGGCATGTGATGAACAAGAAAGATCTTCCAAAGGAACAATTGTCTTACCTATCAAAACAGGTCTAGTTATCAAAGATATCACATGTCAAGTTCTTGTTCTACCTTTGGCTTACAACATTCTTCTAGGGAGACCCTGGATACATGAAATGTGAGATATTCCTTCAACATACCATCAATGTGTGAAATTTCCTTATGAAGGAGTAGAGGTAACAATTCCAGCTGACATATCTACAACTTGCAATGCATTGAAAGAAAGTGTTGATAAATTTGTTCCTGATAACAGAGAATATTCCCCTAAGAAGATAGACATGGCATCTACATCCAAGATGGAAGACATTGCACAAGAGGTCAAAATAAAAAACAATGGTATGGGAGAATACACAATGGAACCATTTTTATCCCTCACCTCTCTCCCACTATCCCCAAAATCTTATGGACAACCTTCAGATGTAAAGTAAAACCCAATGCTAAAGAGTCCTAGGTCATATTCAATGGAAGCTTTGTGACAGAGCAAGTATCTAAACAAGCATTTGAGGAAGAAGAAGTCATGCTTTCATGGTTATACAAGGATGAATCTCAATCCAAATCAATCTAGAAAGGTGACTCTATAACACCAAAATTGCCTTCAAAGTCATATGGACCAAGGGATAAACTGATTGCTAAAATGGGATACACTAGAAAAGGACCTCTAGGACTACAAGGAAAAGGTCTTATATCACCTCTTGACCACCGTGGTTGAACAAAAAAGAATACAAAAGGTCTAGGATATCAGAAGAAGCCTTTCTATCTTAGCATAAAATATCCACATGTCTTAGAATAGATTGAACCATCAACAACAATTCAACTAAAGGGAGAAACACAACAATCGGACAGTGATGATTCAAGCACCACTGATGAGTTCATTCCTTATGAGTGTTTGCCTAAAGAAATACTAGACCTCCTTAAAGATGAAGAGAAACCTAAGGAGAATATAAATGTAGTAGAAACACAAGAACTTACTACTAAAATAAAACAAGAAGAATCAATTGAAACTATCCAAATAGTTGAACAATTGGAAAAACATAGCGATTATGAGATAGACTCTCATGAGTATGAATTTAAATTAGAATCAGAAGGAAACCCTTCTTGGGGAATCTGCCCTGATTTCACACATATTCTTAGATTTCCTAGAGGCATAGATGAGGAATCAAATGACTATGAATGGGGAGTCATTCCAAAGAAAGATGAGCTTATCATAGAAAAACATATTGATGTTATTCACCAATATGCACCTAAACCCAATCTAAGTCTAGAGTGAAATTATGAACTTAGCAAGTCTGATCCACCTATGGCTGAAGTAGACTCCCACCATGACATTGATCCTATTCACGAATTGAACATTTTAAGTTGTAATATCACCTTCAAAATTGAGAGTCAGGTTGGGACCAATGATGACAAATCCATATCCGTAAAAACCATTTCTCAATCCTTCCCCACTTTGACTATCCAACATCCTGAACTTCTTAACCAAACCTCCATGAATTTGAGCCAAGGTATCTATACCTTTCCAAATGAATATGCCCTTTCTTGCTACCTCAAAGCAGTGGAGCCTATGAGGAATTCCATCAGTGAACCAAGCGTTAGCATGATAAAGTCAGACATCAAGTATCTTAGTCAAAAGAATAAGATTAAAAATAAAAAGAAAAAGAGTTCTGAGGGTGAAAACCACTTTGTGACAGTCTCAGAACCTACGAAAGTAAAAATAAAAAATGTATTTGAAGGTGAAAACCTCTTTGAGGTGCCTAAGGATGAGATATTTGATGTCCTTCTGAGTCATTTATAGGACCAATCTCCATTGCTTATTGAGCCCACTCAATCTATCAACTTGGGAATAGTAGAAGAACCACAATTGATCCATGTAGCACAATCCTTATTAGAAGAAGAAAAGAAAACATTTACTACATTCCTAACAGAGAAGAAGATCAACTCTGCATGGAAATATTCAGATATGCCTGGATTAGATCCTCACCTTATAATGCACCATTTATCTATAGCTCTAGGAGTCAAACCTATTAAGAAAAAATGAGAAAGATGTATCCACATGTTGCACTCTTGGTCAAAGATTTAGAAAAACTATTGAAAGCCGAATTTATCTGAGTTATTGATTATGCAAAATGGATCTCTAACATTGTTCCAGTATCAAAACTAGACAAATATATAAGAGTATGCATAGATTTTAGAGATGTAAACAAGGCATGCCCTAAGGATGATTTTCCATTACTAGTAACCAAATATCGATATGATAGTGGACATTACTACGGGCTTTGAGATGTATTGTTTAATGGATGGTTTTTCTAGATACAACCAAAAAAAAATTGCTCCAGAGGATCAAGAGAAAATTGCTTTCACATGTGCGTGGAGTACCTTCTATTGGAACATCATGCCATTTGGCTTAAAAAATGTAGGTGCTACATATCAATGAGCCATGACATCTATTTTTCATGATATGATGCATCAATCTATGGAAGATTATGTTGACAATACTTTGGAAAAATCTATGATAAGATCTAAACATCTAAATGATTTGAGCAAAATACTAGATTGAATGGAGAAGTTTAGTCTTAGACTAAACCCTAAGAAGTGTGCTTTTGGCATCACTTCTAGAAAGCTCTTAGGTTAAATTGTTTCAAAGAAATAAATTGAAGTAGATCCAACAAAGGTCAAAGCTATCATGGAGATGCAACCTCCCAAGAATATCAGTCAAATGAGAACATTACAAGGGAGAGTACAATCTATCAGATGCTTCATATCTCAGCTAGCAAACATATCACAACCTTTCACAAAAAAATTACATAAAGGTGTGACTTTTGCATGGAATGAGGAATGTGAAAATAACTTTAATCATATCAAGAAATATCTATCAAATCCTCCTATTTTGATGCCTCCTATTCAAGGTAAGCCATTGATCTTATATGTCTCCACCACAGATACATCACTGGGGGCATTGCTAGCACAACATGATGAGGACAAGAAGGAAAGAGCTATATACTATATCAATAGAACATTGGTAGCATATGAGAAGAATTATTCAAAGATTGAGAAAGCTTGTCTAACTATGATCATTGCATCACAAAAACTGAGATACTACATGTTATCTCATACCACACATTTGGTAGCTAAGATTGATCCACTAAAGTACCTACTAAGCAAAGCTTCCCTCACAGGTAGATTAGCTAAATGGGTGATGCTAATTAAGTGAATTCGACATTGAATATGTTGAGAGAAAAGCTATCAAAGGAAAAGTAATTGTAGATCAATTGGCTAAAATGCCATTGTTTGATGATACACCAATGCAAATGGAACTCCTAGATTCCTCTATCATGAATCTTTCTTCTAGAGCATGGAAGTTATTAATTGACGGCTCCTATACACAGAATGAATCTGGAGTAGGCATATTGTTCATCACACCTCAAGGATACTCAATACCTAAAGCATTCAAAATAAAGTTTCCTTTCACAAATAATATTGCTGAATATAAAGCCCTTCTTAATGGCATGAAGATAGCAATTGAATGGAGGGTAACAGAGCTACACATTCATGGAGACTCACAACTTGTAATACACCAATTCAATGATGTGTATCAAACAAAAGATGAAAAGCTAGTTCCATACAAGAGAATGGTCGATGACCTTAAGAAATATTTTATATTCATCAGATTTGAGAAAATTCCTAGATTGGAGAACAAAGTTGCTGATGCTATGGCAATGCTATCTACTTTATTACAGCAGCCCAAACATGAGATATGCTATGAGTTCCTAGTAGAAGCACTATCTTATCCTGCATATGATTCCCCTAAAACTTGCATGATCTACACTATTGTCAGTCATGATTCATCTAGATACAAAAACCTTTTCTCCTATCTCCAAGACTAAATCATTCCTGATACCTTCAACCACCATGAGAAATGATACCTTATCCGCAATGCATCCTAGTATGTCATCATTGGTAACGATCTGTACAAACAAGGTCTAGATGGTACACTCCTTAGATGTTTAGAATGGGAAGAGTTTCAATGTGCATTAGAGGAAGTCCACAAGGGCATATGTGGATCACATTCCAATGGTTTAACACTAGCTTGAAAACTTATTAGGGTTGGGTATTATTGGCCTGAAATGGAAAAAGATGCAATCAAGTTTGCTAAGAGCTATCAAAAGTGTCAATGGAAACTTAATTCATGCACTAGGGAGAGATATGATTCCCTTTACTACACAATGGCATTTTCAATAATGGGCATTTGATATGATTGGAGCTATTTATCCACATTCTTCTAATGGACATACCCATATCATTATAGCTACAGACTATTTCACAAAATGGGTAGAAGCAGTTCCTTTGACTCAAGTAACCGGCAAGAAAATCTCTATGTTCATTCTGATCTACATCATATGTTGGTATGGGATTCCACATTCAATAGTTATAGCTAATGGTGGAAAATTCAAGAACAAGGACCTAGATTCCTTATGTGCTAAATTCAAGATTACACAACATTGGTCATCAATCTACTATCCTCAAGGGAATGGACAAGCAGAAGCTTCAAACAAGAATCTATTGAAAATCTTACATCACACAGTTAATAAAATAGGAAGAGACTAGCATCTCATGATCAATCCAGCTCTCTAGGCCTACAGATCAAGTATCACAACACCTATTGGGGCTACACCATTCACTTTAGTTTATGGGTTTGAAGCGGTACTGTCTATTGAGGTTGAAATCCCATCACTAAGAATCAGAATGCATGGTCTAGTAACTGATGATGACTATAGAGTGTCTAGGTTGCAAGAACTTGAACTACTAGATGATGCATATGATCTTCTCAGAGTATATCATAAGAGAATGTCTAGAGGTTACAACAAGAAAGTCAGAACAGATAATTTTAGGTTGGTGATCTAGTCTTGAGAGAGAATCCTAAAAATCAATCACATTGGGAGCACAAGGGGAATCTTGAACCCAACTAGTTGGGTCCCTTTGTTATCACTGCTACTTTTGGCTCTAGAGCCTATCAACTCTCAATGATTGAAGGAGAACAGCTCCGAGAACCAATCAATGTTCTCCATCTAAAGAAATTATATGCCTAAGGCATTCTGTATTAAAAAATGTCTTGAAAAAATTAGAAAAATTAGAAAAAGTCCTAAAAAAATGAACATCCTGGTGAAAACCTAGCAATATGCACCTTGATGTATCACAAAAAAAATAAAAAACTATCAAATGTACCAAAAAAATAAAAAAAATGAGAAAAAGAAAAAGTGCCTTGGTGAAAACTTGGAAACAAATGCCTTGGTAGAAAAAATAGCATCTCTGCCAAGATGGTGAAAACTCAGCAAACGGGTGCCACTTGTTCAAAATGCTCCATCTATCAGTGCAATCTTAGTCTTTCCCAACTTTCAGTCATGTTTTAGTTTGTATATATCTTGTTTTCAATAAAGTCGGTCTATACACCAATCCGCAAAAGCGTCTGTATCCTATCAATGTTCAAACTTGGGGGCAACCAATGTCATATCCTATGGTCTCCTGTATACCTCAGATGAGTCATATCTAGTCAGAGTCCTTTGCAACTACATTTGAGTCAGTGTTTCTATCTCCTTACCAGAAAGGATTTTGCATCTACAACAACACAAACAAACATCAGAACAAACTGAAAACAATCTTTGCTTCACTGCTTTTATCTCCTTTTATGCTTACTGATTCACATTGAGATTTTTTCATATTGTGTCCTTTTGAGCGTTTCAATGATGTCCTTCATAGGATTTAGAGAGTGGTGACATGGACCATAATCTTTTCTTTGTTTTCTATTCTGATTGAAAATCTAAACAACTTTGAAAATTCTAGATTGAAATGGTGTCCGTCTGTAAGAGCCTCCATCACGTGTTGGATGGCCATGAGTACCTTGACCATTGATATCCAGAAAATTCAAGGAATTTTGATCTAGCTTACATCTTTTTGAATGATTTCTCAATCCTACTATGAACGGCTATTATCCAAGGATGTGAATGATAAAGGGTCATTGTGGGAAAATAAGGTGAAATAGTATCCACATTAAAGTGTATGGGGGAAATATGAGATCCACTTCTAAATCCAAATTCCTAAAGGAGAGATCCAAATTGATCAACCAAAAGGTTAATGCACAATCGAATCAATCTATGGAGAGTATGAAAGAGGAAGAAAACCCTATATTTCCCTATAATGGATTTGTTCTTGAAATATGAAATAATTGAAAAGGAAACACTAACCTCAAAATAGAGAAGATATGGAAAAATGCCAATTTTTGATGTCTGTGTATAGTTTCGGGAAATTCTGCAACCTGTTTCAGACTGGAAATGCTGAGATGAAGAAAACCTAGAAAATTTTTATCTTTTTGACAGCAAGTAGTCTTTGACCCTCATAAAAGGTCAAAGGCTATATTTTTATTTTGAAGGTCAACTTTGACTTTGTTTGCAAATCTTGAAAGTTCACTGAAAAGGGTATCCAAATCCAATCTCAAATCTGAAGTTTTGCACCTGTACCTACAAGAAAAAGAGGGTTTTTGTTGTTTATTTGAGGGGTTTGCCTTGGTCAAACCCCAGTTTGGAATCAACCTTATTATTGAAATTGAAATGAGAATACTAGCAAGTAGTAGAAGTAGATCTAACAATGAAGCTATGCAATTTGATAGATATGCAATTGTATTTCGAATGTAAACAAGTATATTGATATGAAAGTTTGAACACAACAATGACAAATATAAATCAAAACTATGAAAGTAAATACAAAACCTCCATGTTTGTATGCTTGGAATCCACCTTGATAGAAGAATTAATGGATCTTAGAAGATGAACAAAGGATCTTGAAGGAAGATCACATGATCATGATGGCTAGATCTAGGGTTTGAATGATGAATCTTGCATGCTTAAACCAAATCCCTTTAAAGGCTAGAATGCTTGAATCCTTGATCTTCAATGGAGAACTTGAATGAAGAAGAGTACTTGAATGCTTCCTTGAAAATGCTTGATGAAATACTTGAGATGAAATATGTTCTCACAAAACTTGATTGAGAGATCTTTCTCTTAATGATGGATGGATCAAATGAGAGAGGAAGGCCTCCTTTTATAGTGAACTAGGGCACAAACCTCTAGAGAAGGCTGACATTGGGGAATTAAATCCCAATTAACCTTAACCCATAGAAATGGATGCATATTAAATATAATTTAAGGATTTACCATTCTGAAACCCGAAATAGCCGACCCGGAGGTAGGAAAACAAATATCTCTGAAACCTGACACCCAAAAATCATGGGAATTTGAAATTTGAACTGGGGTCAAGGATGAGGTTGACTCTGCCCTAGGTCAGAGTCAAGGTCAACCCTGACCTAGGTCAGAGTCGAGGTCAACTTTGACCCTCAAGGTCGACTTTGACCTTGAGGTCAAAAACCTTAGGACCTCAGTCCATAATGCCAGGAAATGTAGAAATATACTGAAAACAGGGATAGATAAAAGCATAATAAGGAGAACAAGTCAGATCTGAGAAAAAGGCTGATTCAAGGTGCTTGACATGACCTAGACCACTCACTTGGAGGGCTAAATGCTCTTAACATGGAAGTGCTTCCATTTTAAGATGATACATTAAACCCCCAGTTTAGCAAGAGTATGGATTCGATGCAAACTGTTGGTAAAGGAGAAAGAAGAAGAGATGCCAATGGATTCGAAATGGGATAGGATAACACCTAGTTAGGGACACAAGCCCCTAGACTAAGGATTCTAACTCAACATACGTGCATGAGGGTGCGAAAACAAAAAGGAAAAAGACACAAAAGAGGGGTTAGTACTAAAACAAACCCAAATCAACTAGCACAAGAAACCTTACTAAGAAACACTTCTCATACTAATATCATATTTGGAAAGCTATCATAAAAGCATAAATGATTACATAAAAAAGACAAGAGAAACACTATAAATTGTTAGATTTGATAACCATCAAATCTTCCCAAGAACACCTGCATGCAAAGACTGCTACAAGAATGAAGACAGAAGAGAAGGCAGAAGCTATGGCGGCCAAAAGGCCAGAGACAGGAAAATCATTGTGAGCACATGTTAGAGTAGTCTTATGTTAGCTAATAATTAAATCATTTAATTATTAGTTTATCATACTCTAGGCTTAAGTTTCACTTAGGCGCTTTATAATTCTTTAGGGTTTTAGCCTTTAGGGTTTCGTGTTTCCTTTTATAAGGATTCACTTCTTTCATTTCAGTAAGGGAGATTGTATTGTAATTTCATTTGGTTAATAGAAGCTTTTTCTATCACAATGATTTTCCTGTCTCTGGCCTTTTGGCCGCCATAGTCTTCTGCCTTCTTTTTTTGCTTCTTCTTTGTGATAGTCTTGCATGCAGGTGTTCTTGGGATGATTTGCGTTTGTCAAATCTAACATGGTATCAGAGCCATCTTGCTGCTGGCTGTTCGTGTTTTATTGAAGCACATAGGGTTTCAGAAGCTTTTTTGGCTTCTTTTAGTGGTTTTGGGGGGTCTCTATTTTTGGAGGCATTTTAGGCCCAAACGGACACTTCCATTGCGTCCAGAAGGCCCAAAAACCCCAGGATCCATATAAAGTTTGTCCGATTTGGTCACCGGGGCTCTGGAGAATTTTTTTCGGCCTCCTAGGGCCGTACGGCACGAAATCCGAGGCAAAAAATTTAAAAAAAAAAACAATTTTCATTATTTTTTGCGTTCAAATTAACGCATTCAATGTTTTTTTGTTGGCGCCGCCACCGCGCCTCCAGCACTCCACCGCCGCCGGCTGCGCCTTCGGCTCTGCCACCCCGGCTCCTCCCGGCTCCGCCGCCCTCCGCGGCCCCCGCCACCCCGGCTCCGCCAGCCCGGCTCCTCTGCGGCCTCCTCCCGGCTCCGCCGCCCTCTGCTGGCTCCTCCGCCCGCCCTCCGCGGCCCCAGCTCCGCCACCGCCGCGCCGTCCGGGGCCGCTTTAGCCCTGCGGGAGGTCACATGGGTGACCAGGGGCTGCGGCCCAGCCCCCGGAGCGTGCCATGCGTCCGGGGGCCTATTTGTTTTAGCCCCTGGGGCTTAAAACTTGCCTTGGTGGGTATTTTGGGGGTACTTGGGCCTTTTTCGCTCTACAGGGAGCATACGGGGGCCTTTTTCTGACTTCTTTATATCGTCGGAAAGCTCTTTCCGAGCTCTTTCCGATGATGGAGGTTAGGGTTTTGGGTTCTGCCATTTCAACAATGTTTTTTGCTGTTGAAGTCTGATGTCTTTTTTTGCCTTCCGGGAGTCATATCTGGCTCATCCGGACTCCTTTTTTGGCAAACGAGATATCGTCGGAAAGCTGATTCTGTGTACTATTCAGTGGAAGAGGTATTTCTTCCAGATTCTGCTCTAGGTTTTCACTCCTCCGAGTCATGCAGTTTATGCCTTCTGGTGGTGTGCTTGGTTCTACAGGTCCGGGGATCTCTTCTTCTGGTTTCTTAGTGCACTCTTCTTTCTGTCTTCTGAGCTTGCATGCTCTTTCTGATGTATCTTTGTTCTGTAAACGCACTAAGATAAAGTGCCTACTTCTGTATTTCTGTGATCTTTTTCACCTGGTTCAGTTTTAGTATTCGCACTCAGTTATAAAGTGCCATGGGGGGATTCTGATGCATTTGCCACTATAGGCGCATCCACTCTTGTCAAGTGAGCATACCTTCCACGACATTAGCCCATGTAGACTGTGTCTATGACACCACCCTTTATCCTGTGTGTGTGCTTCTGTTGCACTGTTGGTGTTCCTGGTTCTTCTTCTGCAGATGTTTCTGGCATTGCATTTCAGTGTTCCTGTCACCCCGTTCAGCATTATGGGGGGGTTCACCTGTTGGTTCTATTACTTCCTGGTTCGATTGATCAGCTCTTCAGACACTTGTCTTCTCTACCTGGTCATGCACTTCAGTGGGGGTTCCAGCAGTATCTTCTGACAGAGTTTTTAGACATGCTTCAGAGGAGTTTCTTGCTCTCTTCTTGTTCCTTTCTCTGGGACATCTTTTGCTTTATGTTTGGGTACCTGATCAGGCCTAGTTGCCGGGACCCATCTTTCCTGCTTTCTGCAGTAGTTTAGCTTTTTTTGCTTCTCCCTAAGTTACACTTAAGGGGGGGTGTTAGAGTAGTCTTATGTTAGCTAATAATTAAATCATTTAATTATTAGTTTATCATACTCTAGGCTTAAGTTTCACTTAGGTGCTTTATAATTCTTTAGGGTTTTAGCCTTTAGGGTTTCGTGTTTCCTTTTATAAGGATTCACTTCTTTCATTTCAGTAAGGAGATTGTATTATTTTTATCATTGTTAATAGAAAATTATTTTCTTGCAACATGGTTTTGCAGTCTCTGGCCTATTGGCCGCCATCGCTTTCTGTCTTTTTGCTTCTTCTTTGTGACAGTCTTGCATGCAGGTGTTCTTGGGATGATTTGCGTTTGTCAAATCTAACAATGGAAGAAGCAAAGAACAGAAGCAAGAAAAATCTATGGAGGCCAAAAAGCCAGAGACATCTTATGGACATCCAAAGAGCAATCTCTATTATGATCCAATAAGTGAATTGTCTAAAAAGAATGTACAAAGGGTTCAACCATATAGGTGAACAATAAAACCCTAAAGCTATAAAGCAAAAAATAAAGCTAGGTTGCACATTATAATTAATAAATATATTAATTATAATGCACCTAAAAGATAGCTTAAGTAAATAGAGTAATAAATGACTTAATTAATTAAACCAAAGTGATTTAATTAATAAGCATAAAGTATGATTACTCTAACACCCCCCCTTAAGCGTAGCTCAAGAGGGAAGCTAACCTAGCACAGCTACGAAAGTAGAAAATGGGTCCCGGCAACAAGGCCTGATCAGGTACCCAGTACAAGAAATAAACTAGATGAAGGAAACAAAGCCTCCAATCTAGGGAATGTCCCAAAGAAAGGAACAAGAAAGAGCATGAAGCATCTCCGAAGCATGAAGCTGCAAACACTGTCAGAAGAAACTGCTGGAACCCCCACTGAAGTGCATGACCAGGTAGAGAAGACAAAGTCTGAAGAGCTGATCAATCAAAGAGGTGACCTCCAAAATAGGAATGAATGAGTGTCTATATAGTAGATGATCCATCTCACCGAAATGCATAGGTGCCTAGCCACTGCATCCGCCTAGTACATAGGAACAAAAACTGAATACGTAGATCACTCAACCGAACCAAGGAAGCAATAGAGCCAACAGGTGAACCCCCCCATAATGCTGAACGGGGGTGACAGGAACACTGAAATGCAATGCCAGAAACATCTGCAAGAAGAAGAAACAGGAACACCTATGTGCAAAAGAAGGTACAAGCACAGGATAAAGGGCGGTGTCATAGACACAGTCTACATGGGCTAATGTCGTGGAAGGTACACTCACTTGACAAGAGTGGATGCGCCTATAGTGGCAAATGCATCAGAATCCCCCCATGGCACTTTATAACTGAGTGCGAGTACAAACAAACACAAGGAGTACAAGATCCCAGATATGCAAAAGTAGGCACTTTATCTCAGTGCGTTTACAGAAAAAAGAATGCAACAGAAGAGAAGCATACAATGCTCAAAAGACAGAAAGAAGAGTGAGCTATGAACTCAGAAGAAGAGATCCCCGGACCTGTAGAACCAAGCACTCCACCAGAGGGCATAAACTGCATAACTCAGAGGAGTGAAAACCTGGAGTAGAATCTGGAAAAATAACCTCTGCCACTGAATAGCACACTGAACCAGCTTTCTGAAAATATCAAGTTTGCTGAAAACTGAGCCCGGATGTGAGAGATATAGTGTCCGGAATGCAAAAAGTACCCGTGACTTTGACTGGCAGAAAACCCCTGCAAACGGCAAAATCAAACAACCAAACTGAAAAAAACAGAAAGGTCTCGGAACCAACTTTCCGTCGATATCTCGTTTGGCAAAAAATGCCATCGTATGCTCAAGTTACGGCAAAAACAGTGACAGGTGCTCTAGCAGGCACCTGAAAAAGAAAACCTCTGAATTCAACAGCCTGGTGCGAAAAATAGAAGAAGAATCTGAAAAAAAGTTTCCATATAAAACGACCGTCTCGGAATCATCTTTCCGATGATATCTCGTTCGCCCACTAACTCCTCCGTATGAGCAAGTTATGCCAAAAAAAGCATCAGGTGCTCTTGGGAGATTAGTATTTCACCTAATCTAACATGGTAAAGGAGTCCGGATGAGCCCAGCCCCGCCGCCCCCGCTCCGTTCTGCAGGCCACCCCGGCTCCGCCAGCGCCCCCGCACCCCCGCTCCGCTCTGATACCATGTTAGATTTGATAACCATCAAATTTTCCCAAGAACACCTGCATGCAAAGACTGCTACAAGAATGAAGACAGAAGAGAAGGCAGAAGCTATGGCGGCCAAAAGGCCAGAGACAGGAAAATCATTGTGATAGAAAAAGCTTCTATTAACAAAATGAAATTATAATACAATCTCCTTAATGAAATGAAAGAAGTGAATCCTTATAAAAGGAAACACGAAACCCTAAAGGCTAAAACCCTAAAGAATTATAAAGCGCCTAAGTGAAACTTAAGCCTAGAGTATGATAAACTAATAATTAAATGATTTAATTATTAGCTAACATAAGACTACTCTAACATAAATAAAATAGCTTCATGATCCAGTCTTACTAGCATGACAGCGAAAAGAGAGAAAAGGAAAAGAGTGATTACCTGGCCTAGTAAGATGCCCACCTTACCATGAATCACCCTTGAGGGAGAGCCCAATAGGTTCACCCATAAACTATGCTTGCAACTGCAATGCATCTTCTGATGACTTCTGGAATACTCATAGATCCACCTTCTTATTTCACTATGAATATGAAATGTGTGTCTCCTCAGGATTTAGCAACTTATGTGCATTACCTTCGAAAGATTTATCATATTTTGAAATTGAAAATACGTGTCCATTCAGGATTTAGCAACTTATGTGCGTTACCTTCCAAGATTTAGCATGTAAAAATAAAAACTATAGTACAAGGGAGACCCTATATATGCCCCCATCCTTAATATGGAAAAAACATACTATTTTGACATGTTAAGGAAAGGAAAGGATAAAGCCTTCTTTAACATCAAGACAATATCCACAAACAACACCCAATCCAAGCCAAGAAGGTCATAGCTCCTATGAGGCCATGGAAGGGACAAATGTAAAGAGATATCATGCAAGAATTGAAAAAAAATAACCCTTGTGAGGGATAGCACACTATTCAGTTTCCAAGGTGAGAGATATATCAACCATGGAAACCTAATGTCAAACAACAAAAGAGGTTGTTATCAAGGACATAGATCCTCAATGCAAATCAAAATTTTCATGTATGATTGGATATCACATAATAGATAGATAGTGCTTAACCAAGGAAAGAGGTGAATCTCGAAAAGATAGAAAAGAAGGAGATGGCATCCTTGCCCCCCAAATGTAGGAACAAAGATGGAAGAGGATACCTTCTTCACAATGCAAGGAGATATACTGTTTACAACAATGTACACCATATTCTTAGCGAGGGATATTGACCCTGACATCCAAGAATATAGATAATCATGAAAATAATATGTCACTCATGGAAAAAAGGATCCTCAAAGAAAGAGATCTTATCAACAAGACCCCCACCAAAGAGGAGTGCTTTAAATAAAATTTCATCTTTCAAAAGTGGGAACAAAGATTCGATCATCAAGCCCCCTATGAGGAAGAGGAAGAGGAATCTTTGGAATGAGGGAAACAATTCTAACACCAAAGCAAGGGTGAGAGTTTATAAAGAACATAATTTGCAACATAGAGAAGAAGTGATGACTTAGGACAACAACTTCTCATATAAAAAGGTTATCCATAGTCAAAACATCTGTCAATATGATGAAATAATATTACAATATAAACAAATACCACTAAGCTAAGGAAAGAAATTCCCTAGAAAAAGAAAAAGAAATAGGTACCTTGCCCCCTAGGGATAGAGACAAGGGATACCCTTGGAAAAAATATGTCTTAGAAAAGATATCTTGAAAAATAGATTCTATGGATGATTATAAACATAATGCAAAACCATAGAAAAATAGGAGAAAATACCAATTAAGCTCAAGATATAATATATGCTAAAAGCCTAATGGATCCTAGAAGACTAGATCAAAATACACCTCTTGCCCCCCAGTCATGAGACAAGAGGGGAAGAACATCTACATTATATCAGAAGGAGGGGAATCCCCTATATCAAAATTATGAAGGAATTTTAAAACTACACAAGAGTGAGATATAATTCCTAAAGCAGCTCTTTCTCTAACATATAACTTGAAATGTTTACAATCAGCGAGTAAATGTGTGTTTCTATAATGAAAAGGACATTTGTATTTGTATAAATCATCTATTGGCATAGGTCTAAATATTTCTTTCTTTGAATTTATTAGCTCAACATATACCTTCTTATCCACTTCTTGACAAATATTAGGGTTATCTAAGATAGGTGTGGGGAGAAGAATGTGGAGAGGAGGACGATGATTAACATCACCTACTTTGACTTGAGATTTTGAACAACCAACACCATACATATCTAGCTTAGGGGGTATATGAACTGGAAACCTAATACTATGCTCGTTAACTCCAAGCCCTAAACCTTTATAACCTTGTTTAGTCACCATATTATATCCAGTAGTGTAAATATTATGTAAAGCTTCTACTAGGAGGTGATTATTTATCATGTTCATGAGTAAAGGTTGTATAAGGTGGGATAATAGGTTTTGAAGAAGTTTCTTTACCCTTTCCTTTAATATCATCATGAATCAGAGGAGAAGGTAAATCAAAGAAATCTTGCACGTCCACATCCTGAACTATAGCTTGAATCCCATCATAAGTATGGGAAGAGCGAGGATGAACAAATGGATAATTAGGTATTGGAATAGGATTAGGATTGATAGGATTATGATTAGGAATATTAGGAGATGGTGTATCATCTACCAAATTCTTCACATAATCCAAAAGAATAATAAGGCTACCACATAAATCTTTAATGAAGGTTTTGAATGTAGGTAGACTAGTGTCGGTCAACTTCACAAAAGCATAATCAAGAGAAAAGTGAAGGATCATCAACATAATGAAGTGAATGATACTCGCATAAACATCATAGGTATTATAAAGAGATGCTAAAAGAAGAATAATAAAGAACATGACCACACACCAAAGCATCTTAACAATCTCCATAGAAAATGAAATGTAAGAAATATTTTTGTATTTTAGAATAGATGTAAAATGGATTCACCTCTATTCAAATGTAAAGGGGAAATATGAGACCTATTCTCAAACCAAAATTCCCCAATGAAGAGATCCGATTTGATCAACCAAAAGGTTAATGCACAATCGAATCAATTTTATGGAAAAGAGTAGGAAGAGAGAGTAAATCCAATATTTCCCTATGAATGGAATTTATGCTTGGAATATGAAATAATTGAAATACAAGTACTAACCTCAAATAAGAGCAGATCTAGAAAATGTTGAATTCTGATGTCTGTGTGTACTTTCTGGAAAATCTGAAACCTGTCCTGGACTGGAAATGCCAAGACAAAGAAAACCCAAAAATCTTTTCTCAAGATGGCTCAGCTCAAGTTTGACCCTCATAAAAGGTCAAATACCACATTCTTTATTTGAAGTCTGATTTGAATTCTATTCGCAGATCCTAGAAGATGGCTAAAAAGGGTATCCAAATTCTCTCTCAGATCTGAAACTCTACACCTGTACCTATAGGAAAATGGGGGTTTTTGTTGTATGGGGGGTTTGCCTTAGTCAAACCCCAATTTAGGAATTAACCTTGAAATTGAATTGAAATGTATTGTGCATAAACAAAGTAATTGAAACAAATCACCTCGCTTATGTTGAAGTCCTTATAGAAGATTTGAATCCTCAAATCCACAAGTAGGAATGCTTCAATGGATGTAGGATGTCTCCAATCAATGGTATTTTATCTTCAACACTAATCTTGAATTGATCTTTGCATATGAGAAGGCTTGAATGAATGGAGAAAGATGGATCATCAAAGGGGGCTCCAAAGAGATTGAATCCTTCAATAGTTAAAAATGGATCTCCTTGATGGATGAATGCTTGAACACTTGAATGCTTGAAGACTTGCTTGCACTTGAGAGCTCTAGATGCTTGATTGCAAAACTTGATTATGAGATATGAAAACTTGATTGTGAAAACTTGATGTGAAAATGAGAGAGGAAGGCCTCCTTTTATAGTGATCTAGGGCACAGTCCTCTAGATGGGACACCTTGGAGAATTAAATCCCAATTAGGTCCTCACCTTTAGAAAATATATCTAGATTAAATGCAATTAAAGGATTTACCATCCTGAAACCCGAAATGGCCGACCTGGAAGCGGGAAAATAAATCACCCGAAAGCCCGAAGCTCAAAGATTCAGGAATTTGAAATTTTGGAGAAAGGGGTCAAAGTTGACATTGACCATGACCTAGTCAGGGTCAACCTAAGACATTAACCTTTTTCTTAGGTTGACTCAAAACTGAATTAGGAGGTCCCAGGGATGCCCATAAACCTAGAAATGATGCCAGAATAGGATAGAATGTCAAGAATAGACATAAAATCTTATGATTACTAAAATGAAGGCTAGGAGGATCCATTTCCAAATCCTACCTAGGAAATAGAGCCATGGAAGAGGTAAATTTAGGAGAATCCTTAAGATCCTAACCCTAATTTCACCTAGAATGAAGAAATCAAGTGTGGGGAAGAAGTGGAAAATGGGGAGAAAAGCCAAATACATGCAAAGACCTGATCAAGGCACTTAACATGACCCCAAACCACTTACTCAGAGGGCTAAGCACTCTTATCATGGAAGTGCTTCCATTTTAAGATGATACATTAAGCCCCCACTTTAGCAAGAGTATGGACTCGATGCAAACTCTTGGTAAAGGAGATCAGAATAAAAAGATAATCTTATCGTAATCCAAAGGACAAAGAGAAACCTTAAGCTCCCAGGGACTCAAGTCTTCGTTGACTCCTAGATCACAATAAGAGAGACATCTCTAGAGACAAAAAGAAGGTGTGATTACCTCACCCAATGAGAACTTATGTCCCATTGTGAACCACACAGGAAAATGGTGCAATTGGAAAGATGGAATTGAACCGCCTAGTGAATGTGGCTACTCACTAGTCAACCCATCAAGGATTCATCCTTAGGAATATTCTATTCCATAAGAATAAAACAAAAAAAAAAAAAAAAAGAGATCCAATCTTAAGGACACTTCCAACCTTAAGGGATCACAATATATGTGTATTTGAAACTGGAGGGATCAAGAGATCTTAAAATATAAATCCATGCTTTAAGGATTAGTTACTAATCCAAAAAGGGAAAAGAAGTATCTTGAAAAATATGTGCATATTGAAAAGTGTGTGTGTGCAACAAGTGAGCAGAGCATATGCCCCCATATTAAAGTAATTGCTAACACTTTAACAGGAGCAATGGGTTTAACAGAAACATAAACAACTCCACTGATTACGTTTCCACGTCGAGATGCCCCCAGATGAAGACAAATCAAGGGAAATATCATAGAAACATACAGAGAACATGGAAGAGATCTACCTACCATGGGGTCAATATGATCATAAGATAATATATATATGATATTATTGCAAATGAATTGACATCATTCCCCAAAGAAAGTAGAACTACAATCACAAAGAAGGAAAGATCACATAAGATATATGAAAGAGAATCTTTTTGGAACATGACATGGAGACCAAAAATAATTAGTGCTACCATATCTTGAATCCAAGCAGATTATGCAAGGAAACATTTATGAACAATAGCACAGTTACAACATAACATTGAACAACACATAGAATAATAAAGATACATATAGAGGGATTTGAACAACAGTTTTGATTCCTTCATCACCTTGTACCAGCTAAGTAACAAGGATTGTATAAAAGAATCTAACAACATTTAGCAATCACATTACGGGAGAAGCACAGTACAGTAGGCAAACACACAACAAAGATACCACAAAGGACAAGTTGATCAAGTGTGCCACCTACTTTCCCCATCTCATTGTATATCATTTAGGGAAGGTGGGTAATTCGCAAGAGGGACTATATCCAATATAGTAGGAATGATAGCCAGTTCCAAACAAGGATCCTCTTGAGAATCACAATGTTCGATACTAGGTGTAAGAGTCAATTAAGATGAAAGCATATTTGGCAAATCAATGTCAATATCAATAGTCTCATATTCATCATTAACATTATCAGTATCATTAAGAGTATCTTCTTCATCCAAATTAATCAAAATAGGATCTAAGATATGAATAGAATCATCATAATCATGCATGTGAACATCATTATTAGTAACAACATCTTCTAATACATTATGCATAGGTTTATTCGAAGAAGATAGAGATCTTTTAGCTTTAGCATGAGCACTATGCTTTTACGATGTTCATTAGCAGATCGATTACATTTTGATTTATTTGAAATAGGTTGAGAACTAGGAGGAAAAATCATAGGATCCTTCATAGGTTCTTTAGGAAGATCGATAGGATTATTATCCATAGGAGAAACAATAACATGATCTTTAATAGATTTGGTAGAAGGAACTTCATTAACAGAACTAGAAGCTATAGTTAAATGAGGTCTCGAAGGTGTAGGTAAAATACCATGATTAAGATCCATAGGAGGTGAACTCAATTCAAGAATTTAATGATGTTTATAAGCTTGATATGATCGAAAAATATTATTAGGTCGAGGAGGACATGAATTAGGTAAGGAAGGCCAAAAGAAATCTAGAGCAGCACAATCTCTAGGCCTAGAAGGTTGATATAGAATATGATTAATCATCTTCACTTCTCCATCATGAATAAACTTAAGGCACTTATGGATAGGTGAAGCAATAGTATGGATGGCAGTCAACCAAGGCAAACCTAGCTTAACTTGAAATTGATCAGAAGTAGGAACCACAACAAAGGTAGTGTTCACAATTTTTCCAAAAAGTTCAACCGGTAAAGTAATAGAGCTAAATGAGGGATAAAGAAAACCATTGCAAGTTTGAATCCACACATTTGATGTATCATAGAAGTCACATTGTAAGATTTTTCATAAAAATATTTTCTTCAGTGATAACATTGACTAAGGAGGTAGAATCAACAAGACAACCACGAGTAGATATCTGAGCAATCCTAGTAGCAATGTAAAGGGGACCATCACTAGCCTTAATAATCTTAGAGTCATCAAAGGTAATCAAAAGCTCTCGAGGTCTTTTAATCTTGAATTGTTGTCAAGGTTTAGGTTGAGGTTTCAATTTAGGTTTAGGTTTTGGTCGAGGTTGAGATTGAACTTGAGGTTGAATCTGAGTTTGAAGTTGAGGTTGAGGTTGAGGTGGAGATACAAACTTATCAATATGCTCCACTTGACTAACAACATGATTGAGATCATCCATCTTTGAATCATACACAATTTCCATAGTAGATGGTTGAGCAATAGTATTAGTATCATGCGTAGGTAAAGGGTTTGTATAGATTTGAAGGTTCTGATTAGGAGGAGAGACAGATTGATTCCCACTACTAACCAGATTATCAACAGATAAAACCTTAGAATCGATTAGATCTTGAACCTTGTGTTTTAAAGAATAACATCTCTCAGTATCACAACCATTCTGACGATGATATTGACAAAAAGCATTTTGATCAAAAGATTTAGATGCAATCATAATAGGTAAAAGAGGTCAAATAGGAGGTAAAGTAATCATATTAGCAGCTAACAACCTATTCATAATAGCATGTAAAGTTTTAGAAAGATGAGTAAATGTACGATTTAATCGAAAAGGAGTGGATGTAGAAGTGGCATTATGAGATGCAACAACAACCTGATTAGCAGCTGCATTCGCTTGTTTGTTTATCTTGACATAATTATTGAATTTTTGAAACTTGTTTAGATTAGGAGCAACATCACTCTTATCAACTAGAACAGGAGCCATTGGAGTGGTGCTCTCAAATTGACTCACTTGAAATTGATAATGATGAAGCGCTACACAAAGTTGTTGAAAAGAGGTAAATTTAGTAAGCAAAATCTTATCTCTAATATCCTTTTGCAAATTTGAAATAAACATACGTTGAATATCAATATCAGGAATAGGATAGGAAATCTGAGCATGCAAATGTTGAAATCTACCAATAAATTCAGTCAATTTTTCTTTAGCATTTTGTTTACAATGCATTAAATCAGTCAAAGACACTTGCGGGCCAATATTATTTTGAAATTGTTGAATAAAAGCATTAGCAAGTTGTGGGAAGGAATCAATTGAATAGGGAGGCAAGGAACAATACCATTGTAAGGCCTTGTCATGAAAGGTTCTAGCAAATAATTTGGCTAAAATCCTATGGTCATGAGCATAATCACTACAAAGAATTTGAAATGTTTTAACATGATGAACAAGATCTCCTTTTCCATTATAATTCTCAAGACAAGGCATCTCACCTTGCTGAGGAACAGGAGTGTGAATAATATCCCAGGACAAGGGACTTCCCATGTCACATGTAGGAATACTAAACTTGTTTTGAGTTAAGGAAGCAAGTTGTTCTTGTAAGGATGATACAGTTTGAGCTAAACTAATGATGGTTGAATCATTAGAGGAAATAGGGGGAGTAGCAACATTAGACACACTTGGTAAAGTGTAAGAAGCTATAGGAATAGAGGACACAACTGGAGGAACACTAGGAACTACAGTTGGAAGTAGATTGGAATAAGTAAAAGGAACATTATGATATGAAGGTTGTGATATAGGAAGGGACATAGGAGGAACACTCATAAGAACAGAGGGAACCATCATAGTCACCAAAGAAGGAGTATAGATAGTAATACTAGGTTAAGGATTAGAAGGAGGTTCAACACTAGTGATAGGAGGAGTTAACCCTAAATCTTGAGCTTCTTCAGCTAAAGGTTTAACATTGGAATGCACAAGATGATTAATACCATGTAAGAGGTTGACACCTTGATCACTATCACAGAGAACTTTCTTAAGAGCCTCTATAGCTTGAATGAAATCTTGATTATGGTTTTCTTGAAGAAGCCAATTACCCATTTTATCAAGTTCAGTGGAAAGTTTTTAGACTTGTTCAGGAGGAACTCTTAAAGCGTCATCCTCATCATGAGATGAGTGAGAAGAGTTTTTCTCCATAGTAGGATTGGAATCATTAAGAATCAGGTTATCATTGGGGATCCTAAGGAAAGGAGAAGAAGATTCAAGATCAAAGGCACCCATGAGTCTATGACTTCTTCTAATCAGAATGTTATAAGTAGGGCTAGTGGTAGTAAAGCTCATAAACTAAGGTAATGCAAATGAACTCAACTAAGAACATATAAAGCATGAATATGAAATCTAATTAGCATGCAAGATCAATCACAAAGGAAAAATCTAATACTAACAAGACAAAAGGAAAGCACAATAAGGCATCCAATTCCACAAAAGAAATGAGAGTAAGTATGTTGGGTTCACCAAAATGAATAGTGAAGGTGAACATACACAATAAGACAAAGGGAAATCTAACACCAAAAAGAAAGAGAGTAATGTAGTCGGGTTCACCAAAATGAATAGATGTAAAATGGATTCACCTCTATTCAAATGTAAAGGGGGAAATATGAGATCTATTCTCAAAAACCCAAATTCCCCAAAGAAGAGATCCGATTTGATCAACCAAAAGATTAATGCACAATCGAATCAATTTTATGGTTAATATGGAAAAGAAAGTAGGAAGAGAGAGAGTAAATCCAATATTTCCCTATGAATAGAATTTATGCTTGGAATATGAAATAATTGAAATACAAGTACTAACCTCAAATAAGGGTAGATCTAGAAAATGTTGAATTCTGATGTTTGTGTGTACTTTCTAGAAAATTTGAAACTTGTCCTAGATTGGAAATGCCAAGATAGAGAAAACCTAGAAATCTTTTCTCAAGATGGCTCAGCTTAGGTTTGACCCTCATAAAAGGTCAAATACCACATTCTTTATTTGAAGTACGATTTGAATTATGTTCACAGATCTCAGAAGATGGCTAAAAAGGGTATCCAAATTCACTCTCAGATCCAAAACTCTACACCTATACCTGCAAGCAAATGGGGGTTTTTTTTGTGTGGTGGGTTTGCCTTGGTCAAACCCCAATTTAGGAATTAACCTTGAAATTGAATTGAAATGTATTGTGCATAAACAAATTAATTGAAACAAATCACCTCGCTTATGTTGAAGTCCTTATAGAGGATTAGAATCCTCAAATCCACAAGTAGGAATGCTTCGATGGATGTAGGATGTCTCCAATCAATGGTATTTGATCTTCAACACCAATCTTGAATTGATCTTTGCATATGAGAAGGCTTGAATGAATGGAGAAAGATGGATCATCAAAGGGGGCTCCAAAGAGATTGAATCCTTCAATAGCTAACAATGGATCTCCTTGATGGATGAATTCTTTAACACTTGAATGCTTAAAGACTTGCTTGCACTTGAGAGCTCTAGATGCTTGATTGCAAAACTTGATTATGAGATATGAAAACTTGATTGTGAAAACTTGATGTGAAAATGAGAGAGGAAGGCCTCCTTTTATAGTGATCTAGGGCACAGTCCTCTAGATGGGCCACCTTGGAGAATTAAATCCCAATTAGGTCCTCACCTTTAGAAAATATATCTAGATTAAATGCAATTAAAGGATTTACCATCCTGAAACCCAAAATGGCCGACCTGGAAGCGGGAAAATAAATCTCCCGGAAGCCTGAAGCCCAAAGATTCTGGAATTTGAAATTTTGGAGAAAGGGGTCAAAGTCGACATTGACCCTGGCCTAGTCAGGGTTGACCTAAGACATTGACCTTTTTCTTAGGTTTACTCAAAACTGAATTAGGAGGTCCCAGGGATGCCCAGAAACCTAGAAATGATGCCAGAATAGGATAGAATGTCAGGAATAGACATAAAATGTTATGATTACTAAAATGAAGGCCAAGAGGATATATTTCCAAATCCTACCTAGAAAATAGAGCCATGAAAGAGGGAAATTCAGGAGAATCCTTAAGATCCTAACCCTAATTTCACCTAGAATGAAGAAATCAAGTGCGAGGAAGAAGTGGAAAATGGGGAGAAAAGCCAAATACATGCAAAGACCTGATCAAGATGCTTAACATGACCCCAAAGCACTTACTTGGAGGGCTAAATGCTCTTATCATTGAAGTGTTTCCATTTTAAGATGATACAATTTTATTAAATATATAGATTTTTTTTGTATTTTTGAATTTTAAAATGCAAGAGCATAAACTAGACCTAATCTAAATGCAAGAAAGGATCTAAAATCTAACACAATAGGGAATCTAATTCCACAAAAGAAAAAAGGGTAAGTATGTCAGGTTCACCAAAATGAATAAGGTGAAATAGTATCCACCTTAAAGTGTATGGGGGAAATATGAGATCCACTTCTAAATCCAAATTCCCAAAGGAGAGATCCAAATTGATCAACCAAAAGGTTAATGCACAATCGAATCAATCTATTGAGAGTATGAAACAGGAACAAAACCCTATATTTCCCTATAATGGACTTGTGCTTGAAATCTAAAATAATTGAAAAGGAAACACTAACCTCAAAATAGGGTAGATCTAGAAAATGCCAATTTCTGATGTCTGTGTGTAGTTTCGGGCAATTTTGCAACCTGTTTTGGACTGGAAGCACCGAGACAAAGAAAACCTAGAAAACTTTTATCTTTCTGATAGAAGGTAGTCTTTGACCCTCATAAAAGGTCAAAGGCTACATTCTTATTCTAAAAGTTGACTTTGACTTTGTTCGCAGATCTCAGAAGTTCACCAAAAAGGGTATCCAAATCCAATCTCAAATTTGAAGTTCCGCACCTATACCTACAAGAAAAAGAGGGTTTTTGTTGTTTGTTTGAGGGGTTTGCCTTGGTCAAACCCCGGTTTGGAATCAACCTTAATATTGAAATTGAAATGAGAATGCTAGCAAGTAGTAAAAGTAGATCTAACAATGAAGCTATGCAATTCGATAGATATGCAATTGTATTTCGAATGTAAACAAGTATATTGATATGAAAGATTGAACACAACAATGACAAATATAAATCAAAACTATGAAAGTAAATACAAAACCTCCATGTTTTAATGTTTGGAATCCACCTTGATAGAAGAATGAATGGATCTTAGAAGATGAACAAAGGATCTTGAAGGAAGATCACATGATCATGATGGCTAGATCTAGTGTTTGAATGATTAATCTTGCATGCTTGAACCAAATCCCTTGAAAGGCTTGAATGCTTGAATCCTTGGTCTTCAATGGAGAACTTGAATGAAGAAGAGGAATTGAATGCTTCCTTGAAAATGCTTGAGATGAAATATGTTCTCACAAAACTTGATTGAGAGATCTTGCTCTTGATGATGGATGGATCAAATGAGAGAGGAAGGCCTCCTTTTATAGTGAACTAGGGCACAAACCTCTAGAGAAGGCCAACATTGGGGAATTAAATCCCAATTAACCTTAACCCCTATAAATGGACCCATATTAAATGTAATTTAATGATTTACCATTCTGAAACCTGAAATGGCCGACCCGGAGGTGGGAAAACAAATATCTCTGAAACTTGACACCCAAAAACCATGGGAATTTGAAATTTGAACTGTGGGTAAGGACGAGGTCGACTCTACCCTAGGTCAGAGTCGAGGTTGAGCCTGACCTAGGTTAGAGTCGAGGTCAAATTTAACCCTCAAGGTTGACTTTGACCTTGAGGTCAAAAACCTCAGGACCTCAGTCCATAATGCCAGGAAATGCAAAAATATACTAAAAATAGGGACAAATAAAAGCGGAATCAAGAGAACAAGTCAGATCCAAGCAATAGGTTGAGCTTGACATGACCCAGACCACTCACTCAGAGGGCTAAATGTTCTTAACATGGAAGTGCTTCCATTTTAAGATGATATAATGGGTAATTCACATTAGAGACAAGAATGAATTCTACAAACTGTTTGGCGTGTTTGTTTTGCAAGGCGTATTCAGGTCATCATAATGTTTGTGTTTTGATGCTTATACCAATTGCTATATCAAAATGGACATGATATTCAGGTCATCTTGGCATTTATGCCTTGGTGCTTATATCTAATTTGACATTCTGAAAACAAAATCAATATTCATATGTCCATGGTTGTCTAGCCAGTGGACGTTGTTTTGACTTTGGCACAAAAATCAATATTCATATATTCATAGTTTCCTAACTAGTGGATTTTGTATTGATTTATCTAGTTACCTAATAAAAATTCAATGATGAAAACAACCGACACATGATTAGTGACTAGGTCCTAGGTCTTAGGTTTGCATCTCATTTTGCACTTTGCATGATTGCATTTATCTTATGATTACCTAAATTAGCTTAACACTCAAATGATTCTTCAAAACTATGCTAAACACATCATAAGGACTGAGTATCACATGAAGGTCTTTTTAACAAATCACCAAGAAGGCACCCCCGGCTAATTTTGACGTTCTGAACCCATTTTTGGGATCAAAATCAAAATTTGGGATCATTTATATTGTCAAAATCATGATTTAAAATTTTTGGACGCAGGACGGCCGATTGCTTACATAATCAACCTTTAATCATTACAGAATCTAGAATTCAACTTAACTGATTATCTTACATCAAACTATTCAAATTTCAACTTGGTCAACCATGGTCAACTCATGGTCAAACTTAGTCAAACTTGGTCTCCAGGACCTCCAAACGATGCAGAACGCATTCTTGAATGTGTATAACCACTTCTCAAATCAATTAACATGCTTCTAAACCATTTAACGCTGACTTTTCTTGTCAGATTTTGATTTTCATACCGAAGGGGGCATGGTATTGCACATCAATCAAATCTGTAAATCAAAAAAATCTTTCCTTAGTTATCAAGACAACAACCACGTCTAGTTACTAATTCACATCAAAAGACCTTGTCGCTTGGGGCATATCAGATTCATCGAGATCCATATGAATTTGGTATCCTAATCAATCTTGTAAATTGTGTCATCTTTTCGTAAACAATAGTTCATTAGTGTTATTTCCTTAGTTCTTCATAACTGAAGGGTTCAGATGTGATACCATTTTGATTACTTTGGATATTCAAGTCTGGAATCGGGTCACTCACTTCTTCATAATCATAAGGTTCAGAATCAGGGGTTTTGATACTTTTTCATAATCATCTATTCATCATTGCTATAGTTGACATCATCACGATTCTTGGTCAACCAGGACCTGAATCAACTTTTCCAATCTTTCAATCAGTTTTTGTCTTGAAATCGGTTCATCTTTCAAATTAGTTTCAACATAAAAATAGACTAATCTTTGAACCACTATGCTTCATGCAGTGCTTGAAAGAGGGGCAAAATGTAATACCCCAAAAATGGGCTATAGGTTCATTAACCTCTTACATCAACAATTAGAATTAAATCGACATCAAAGTCCTAACCTAAGGCACATCTGCACATCAGTTTATCAAAAATTGATTATCTTAATTCTGCATCAGGGAATATTCCTTGAATATTCCTAATTATCCTAATTATCCTAATTATCTTTAATTATATATTATTTGGCAATAAATCATATTTATCCTAAAGTTTGATTAATTGAATATTTTGAATATTTAATTAATCGGATTTAATTCTACCACTTAATTATTTAATTAGATTTAATTATATTTATTTCTAAATTATATTATTTAATTTTGACAATAAATCAAAAATCCTGTCAAAAATTGATTAAATTCTTATTTAATTAATTAAATCAAGTTGTCAACATTTAATGATATAGTTTTTGAATAAAAGTTTGATTAAATAATTGATTAACCCACAAATGAGTTATTTTAATTAAAAAATCAGTTAAGTTGAAGATAAATCACTTTATTTATTTAATTAATTCATAATTATCTATGCACATTCAAAGAGTAGTTAAACTTTAAATCAGAAAATCAATTCAAGTTGTTATCTTTTTGAAACTCAACATCTATTTTGAGTTGAGAGCTGATCTAAACTTCTGATTTGAGTCAAAAAGTTGTTTTTGCATGATTTTATGACTTAATTAATTCTGATTTCTTGTTAAATCAAAAATCAACCTGATTTTATCAAGAGTGATTTATGGCTTTTCTCAATGCATCCTCAAGCCCTGGATTTTTATAAAATCAAGGCTCAGCTTTTCACAAACAGTTTTTCACAAATTATCTCTCAAATTTTCACAATTACTCTAGCAAAATTTTATCCGAAGAATCAAGCTTTTGCGAATAGGTGACTTTGTGAGATCATTCATAGTTTTGAATATCAATTCATATCATTGTTAGAATAATCTGCATATCATTTCAATTCAATTCTAGATTAGATACATACAATTTTTCAACTTATTGCATCAAAAATCTAAAAAAATAGATTAATTTGCATTCATTCTACATTCATCTTTTAGCATTAAATCCTTCATTTACGTGTTGCATTGTCACTAATCTCGGTCTAATCTAAGAATACCATACTCACACCTACTAGAAGGAAATGAATTGCCTGGTTAGCTTAGTTTTATTTATTTGCAGATTTTGATTTTGCTAACCTCTAATGTTTTACTGAAGTGTTGTGTCCATAGCTAGGTACAATTTTCACACACACAAGTGTTATGTGTTATGCTTTTTTACTTTACTTTCTTTAATAATTAGTTCAACAATTAAGTTATTAAGTTAAGTTTCAAGTATTACAAATTAATATTGTAGAACACTGATTCACCCCCCCCCCCCCCCCCTCCCAGTGTTCCTATTCCTAACAATTGGTATTAGAGCTTTGGTCCTCTGAAGATAAGTTTAACCACTTGAGGAGATCATGGATATAGGAGAAGTGAAACATATGAAGAAGAATCTTGAAGCAGATCTTGAAGACCTTGAAAGATCTGAAAAAGAAATTGAAGAACTAAAATTAAAGGTTAGTGGTTCTCAAGTATTCATCAAGAAACTGAGAAAAGATTTGAAATATTGTTCTACAAGTGATTTAGGAAAAATGGTCAAAAAGGTGAATGAGGAAAACACATCTTTGAAGGATCAGATTGAAGAGTTGGATGAAAAGATATTTAACAATTAGGAAGCCTATGAAGAATAGGTCAAAGAAAACAAGTAGTTGGATGAAGAATTGGGGCAAGCAAACATGAAAATATTGGAGTTAGAGAACATTAAGAAATAGGTGGAATTTGAATTGACTGAAGCAAAGAATCATATTGACAAATTACACACAAGTAAGGATCTAATAGAGTCACAATTATATGCACTAAAGATTAAAGGAGATACCACTGGTATTGGATTCAATGAAGCACAAAATCAAATCAATGATATGCGAGAAAGAATGAAAACACCAGAAGAATCTACAGAAGCTAAGAAGATTGAAAATAATACTGAAGTTAAAGATGAACCATCTAAGAATGAACGCAAGCCAGTAAACCGAACTTGTTATGCCTATAACAAGCATGGACATATAGCAAGAGATTGTAAAGAAGTAAGACCTTTTAATGGTTATTTTTATTTATGCAATAAGTTTGGTCATAGAGCTACGAATTGTAGATCAAATCAAAGAATTTAGACTCAGCAAAATCATAGAAATCATCCACATCAGAATGTTAGAAGTCCTTAGAACATTACATGTCAAATATACAATTACAATGGTCACACAACTAGACAATGCAGTATGGTAACTCACATCAATGCGCCAAGGAATTGAATCTGGAGAAGTCAAGTTTGTGAAAGCTACAGAAGATGCATGCAAGATTTGGATGGAAGTAAAGCAAGATAATGTTGATGACTATGTAGTGGTTGCATCTTTAATGGACACACCTTCTACTTCTGGATGAATGACCCTCATGGTCATAGGGGGAGCTAAATTAGCTCTAGGCCCCTACACGGCTGATATACTCACCCTCAGAGTATGCACCTTTGGTTTTAGATGTTTGGATACTAGTTGATGTTGTATGAAAGAGCACCAAGCTTTATTGTTCACAGAGACAGAGATTAAAATTTACTGTTACATTTTGTGTTATGGCGGAAAGCATTAATGGTAGAAAGTTGCTTTAATAGTAACCAAAGATCCATTATCCACACATTTTCATTCGAGATCGAGCCTTTGGAGAGCACAGGAGATCAAAGTAGTTTGTGTTGAAATAATTAAGTTGGTTTATCAGTGAAGAAGTGTGAAAATTGTTGCAGAACCCAAGTTCAGTCGCGATGATTCAAAAACCCTTTGGAAACCTATTTAAGCGATTGATCAAGTAATGGCCACTCCTATTATTTTTTATGTTACTAAAAGGAATAGGTACATCTTTAAGAAGCATCCTTTCAAGTCAGTCCTAGATGACCTTGAAGCAGCATTTTCTAGAATTCATATGGGAGTGATGCACGTAGAAGACATACGCACATATATTTACTGCAAGAAGGAACCGGTAGGACTGGATATAATAAGGTCACACTTAGAGTCAATGATGAAATAGGACATGGCATTCATGGATGAGTTTGTGCACCTAGAAAAAAACCCTATCATAGAGTATGCGACTGCATATGAGTTCTATGAATCAGAATGGATTAAGATATTGCTTAGCAGAATACATGATGACTTGTTTTGGGTTGGAGAAGTCCCTATCCAGATAACTACTGACCTCATTTTTTAGATGACCAAACTTCCTAAGATAGACACCATTCTTCCCACTGGAAAGGATGTCAAGAAACTGGTGGAGTAGGCTTGTAAGTCCCGGAGTGATAAGCGTGACATGACCATAGAGCTGATTGAGAAGAAGGATATCAAGCTCATGGTGATGATTCTAGGTTACAAATTCCAGCATGTAAACATAGTTAATAGTGTGTTAGTAGAAACTATTATGGTAGCCATCAGAATTGTAAAGGAAAATGGAGAGTTCAACTTGTGTGAGATCTTGTGCACATAGTTGATGGATAACATAAGGGCTATTAAACATGATATGAGAAAAATATTCAGATTTGGGTCACTTATCATTTATATGTACTTCCATATTGTTGGAAAATTATCAAATCTCTATCTAGACAGGAGCATACATATAATGCCATAGATTTCATTGAAGGAAACATATGAAAGAACCTTGAAAGATTTCATGGACTTGGAAATCAAGACATTTAGAATCAGAATGTAGAGAATGTATATGATACCTAAGAGCATAGTGGAAAAGTATAAGGATAACATTTGTTTCATGGCGGAGACAGACATCACTTGCATGGAAGTAGCCTATAACTAAGTGGATTAATCCACTTGGTTATGAAGTGGAGGAACATGTTTTAGAAGCATATGCAAAAGTCCTCCTGTCAGTGCCTAAGGATCCCAATGAACCAAGATGGGGTACTTATGAGGAGAAGACAAGACAAGTAGATTCAGTCTTGTATAGTGTTGCAACCAAAAGGAAAGCATCAAAGATAACATCAGACATACTAAAAATCCATGGAGTCACACAAGAAGACCTAGAAAAGGAAAGGGAAGCCAAGATTGCAATGCATCTTTAGAGTGCACCCTCTTCTGAAGTTAAAATTGAGAAGACTGATGATCCCAAGGAGAAGAAGAAAAAGATAGAAGTTAACACTTCTGCACCCACAGATAATATTGATTTGGAGTCCACACCACCTCCTGAGCCTAGCAAGATGCCTAAGAGGAAGAAGCAGACCGATGCAAGCCACCCATCCTCTAGAACAATAAGAAGCAAAGGCAGAAACACTCAAGCACCTCCAGAGGTAGGATTCATACCAAATCTTGAAGTGTTGAAAACCAGTGTCATAGATGAAGGAAGAATTGATCAAATATGAAAGTTCTATGAAAAATATAGCGAGATAGATAAATCAAAGATCCATGGTATGATAATCAAGCACATGATTAAATTCAAGAAAATAGTTCTGGAACTTAAGATAGTTATACCGGATAATGTATGGAACATTTTAGACTTTTTGAAGAGACAAGCTATAGAAGAAGATCTCAAGATAAGAGAAAAGATATTGGATGAAAGCCTCCCTGTATGTTCAGTTGAAGAGAAAACATTGTTGTTGGATTTGGTGAAGCCTCACCTAAGAACCAAGTTGAGAACTCTACAGATTATGAATAAGGACTATGAGTTGGTTGTGAAGGAAATAGAGAAAGGATTTGAGAAGGTGTTCTTGGATAGACACATGTATCCTCCTACTGTGCCTGCAACTCAAGTTCCCTCAGAGAAAGCCAAGGAATCGAAGACACCTAATGCACCCATGACAAGTCTACAGGACTCTCCACCATCAATGATAGTGACTACTGAAGAAATGGAATCTATGCCCATGCTTGAAATAAAAGATGACACTATCATTACTGATAATGTTGAAATATCAATGGCGGCAACAGATAAGGATCTTGATAAGTTTGAGGAAGCTTTTGTGAGAACAGAAGAGGCTGAGATACTATGTGGTGATGACACACCTATGTAGCAAGAAGAAGTTCAGATTGAAGACATCACTAGACAAGAAGGAGAGGAAGAAAATAAATATGAAGCTACTGAAGAGCCCTCTGTTGGGATACCAATAAAGGTAAAAAGTGAAGTTATGGATAGCACACTCCTTACCCCTAAGCCCTCAATGTCATTGTTGTCAATTTTTACGCCTAGCACAACAAGTCTAGATCCATGGGGATAAGAAGACCTGATAAAGATCAATGTGTTAGCAATGGAGAAAGAGAAAAGTAATGAGAAATCCATTATTTGTTGAATCAGTAAGCATACTAAACAACCTACTACCTGAGGAAAAGAAAATAGTAAATGTTCATTCAGTGGATGATGTAAACATCCTTTCAAACTTCAAAGAAAACTTCTCAAGCCTAGAAGAATCAACATCCAAGGTTGTAGAAGAAAAATATTTCAAGAAAAGATTGAATGAGCTGACAGAAAATTTTGCACTTGACCTCAATTCTCTTAAGGTTGGTTAAGCAATGTTGAAGGAGATTGCAGCTAAAGGAAGATAATAGCTGATTGTATGAACAAGGACAAACTCACATCAAATCTTTCCAAGAAGATTTAGGAAGTAGAATATATGATGGTAGCTATGAGAAAATCAGTGCTAGATCCCTCACAGGATATCAAAATGTGTAACAATGTCTATCAAGGTCAGATAGATAAGATTGAGAAGGCAGAAAAAGAAATGGCTAAGATAAGGGCTAGGCAAACCCAGTTTAGGAATGCACTTGCTCCCTCCCTAGATGTGTTGAATCAAAATATCAAGGAGATAGATGTCACTATTGTGACATATGATCAAGGTCCTAGCATAGATCTAGAAAAGATGGAGAAGTTAACTTATGTATTATGTGGGCATCTCCAAACAATAGATGCACTCAAGGCATTTTGGCAGCAAGAGATCCAAAACCTGAAGATTGCATACCTGGATGTACTCACTATGTAAGTACTTGTAGTTTCATTTTTTAGAACCTTTGTCATTAATGTCAAAGGGGGAGTAGAGTAAATATGGAGTAGTAGAAGGGAGATATAAGATAGAGTATATGATGTACAAAAAAAGATAAGAGTATATGTTAGAAAGTTTTTGTGTAAGATACAGTTTAGTAACTTCACCATATTCCTTTGTTGCCATTAATGACAAAGGGAGAGATTGTTGGAAAGTTGACTATACTGGTGTATATGACTAATTTAGTTTTTTCATTATGGCAACAAAGTCATATGAATTTTTAGAGTAAGCGCAATAACTTAGAAGATAAGAAATTGGCTAAGTATGGAGAACAAAGAAGTCAGTAAAGCACCTGATGAACAAAATGTCAGCGCACATGTGTATGATCAAGTTTTGGCATGCACCCTTGAAGATAAGCTTTTGGATATGTTAGTAAGCTATGGTTAAGAATTCATGGTCAGATGAGTTAGTATGAAGAAGATGCAATGAGTTGAAGTAACACAGTCAGTGCGCGACAGAGCATAACAGAGCATGTAGCTGATGGGAAAGATTTTGATTAGTGATCATTATTTTATTTTGTAAAGGCTATGTGCCTATAGTAAATGTGTTGTAAACATTATAACATCAATGTATGTAAACATGCTTGATCCAATTCATTTGGAAGTGTTGTATGTAATAGGTTATAGGCTAACCTAGTGAATAGTTTTGTTTGCGCCTATAAATAAGACATGCACCTTTGTATTTGAGCATGGCATATGATATAGAGTTGATAGAAGAAGAGAAGAAGAATGCGAAGAGTAGTTAGAATGATATAGAGATTTACAAGAGGTTAAAGCATCAGCACACAAAAGGAATTGATCAGACAAAAACTATCATAGCAACAGTTCACTATTGCAGATATAGTGTATTTCTGATATCCAGGAGGTTGTAGCCTTCTCTATTGAGTAGTGAGCTCTGGTAGTGAGCCAACCACCCCTAACAGGGTTTGTTACTTCAAGACTCCTAATAGGTTCCGACCCTTGACAAGAACATTGTACTAAAGCATTGTAATGATTGCTCCTAACAGGGAAAAGGAACTTTAATAGGTTCATAATACACAAGTACAATTATTAGTGGGTATTAATTCCCACCGAGGTTTTTCCTTTGGCCAAGGTTTCCTCGTAATCATATATGGTGTTATGTGTTATGATTGTTTACTTTACTTGCTTTAATATTTAGTTCAACAATTAAGTTATTAAGTTAAGTTTCAAGTATTAGGAATTAATATTGTAGAACACTGATTCACCCCCCCTCTCAGTATTCCTATTCCTAACAGTTTTTGTTAGTGCCATCATATTATTCGGCTTATTACTATCAATGATGGTTCACTGTAAGTGATACTATTGTAATACCCCAAAATTGGCACCTAATAATTTCAATCAATTTTGGTGCATTTTCTTCAATTTCACATCTTCAAAGTCCTATTTTACTAGGCAATTTTCTCTCTCCTACCTAACTTTATTTTGACTTGATGTCAATTGCAAAAACCCTAATTTGCATTAATCTCACACTATATTAATTTCTAAATATTTGACTTTATTAGCTAAATAATCCCTATGATAAATTAATTTAATTCTAAAGTCCTAAGTGCTTTAAATTAAATTAAACCCACCCCATTTGGCTAATACACATAAAAGGAATTAATCTTATTTAGTTATTTGAATGGACACCTCTTTATTTGAATTTAATAATTCAAATTACTCGAAAGGTCACACATATGTGGCAATAATTCATTTTCTTAATTAAATAAATCTTTCAATATTTGTTTCAATTGGGAATGAAGAGTCAACCATTTCATTTCAAGAACCTCTTCATTCCCTTCTTGGGCTTGTCTATATAATGAACCTTCTCCTTCATTCAAAAAAGAGGCAATTGTGAGAGTAATTAAACTATAGTCAATTTTAGTCTCAATTATCTTTATATTTTCAAGTTTTTGTTATTGCACTTTAGTTTAATCTTCATTTAGTGTAATTGCATTCTCATAATAGATTTATTTGTTTATTGCTATTAGATTAATCTCATATTTCTTTCAAAGTTATTTAGATTAACTTGCATTATCATATTTCCTTTAAGCTATTAGATTAATTGCACTTCTCATTCTAGATTAATTCCTATTTTTGTTTATCTTTCAAGCTTTCAAAATCCTTTGTATTAGCTTGGTCTTATGGTTGTTGGCTCTCATTTTGAGAGTAATTCAAACACCCCAGTTAATTAGAAGGCAACAGGTCGAATCGATAGAATTGTGCGAATGGGTAATTCATACTCAATTTTGTGATTTGATGATCGAGCAATGACTATATTCTATTTATAGCTAGATTAGAGGTCCATGTTCAGTTGTATAATATTTTGGCACCCACCGTGGGGCAGAAAAATTGATTTTTGGCCTCATTGATTTATTTATTTTTTTGAATTTTGCAATCTACCGTACATCCATACTTCTCTATGTATAGAAGTTCACATGAGATTCCTGAGCGTACCAGATGAATTTTTGCTCCTTGTAGCACTCTCTCACATGAAATTGTACTTTCTTGCACAGGCCCTAGTATTTTCTCATGCACAGTGCAGTACTTCCTCACGTGAAGTTTCACTGTCAGACAATTAAAATTTCCAAATTCTGCATTTTACTATTTTTTTTCCTGACATCTTTTTGCTATTGATTTCATATCTCTATTTATGTCACAGCATAACAGTGGTCTACAGGTCACTTTGTCAAAGATCATAAAACTTGCTAATGGTTTACTTGCAGGACAATTGCCGAAGACCTTTTAAAATGTTGTGTTTATTTTCTTGCTTTCATTCACATAGTCTAACTAGGGCTTCGTTAAAATTTCTTAAAGGTCATGATAGAAAAGTAGGGGAATAGGCTCTTCATTACGTGGAAGTGATGCCCACGGATGAAACTAAGACCTAGATGTTGCTAGAATGATGGATACTTGGGGAAGCGGGGAAAGGTAGTGAATCTTTAGCACTTCTACTTGCTAGGGGATTATGCGCTTCTCTCGTTGAGAGAACTAGAAACCCAAAAGCTTGTGGATTTGGTGGAGTGAAGCTAACTCGGTGATGAATTTTCTTGATGTGTTTGGGTAAGGTGAAGAGGTAGAGAAGTATGCTCTTCTCTCTTTGAGAGAAATAGAAAATCAAACCATCAGATCCAAGCCAAGTTGTGTCACCTTTAGAGGGCCTGTCAAAAGTTGAACCTCTGGGAATGACCCAAGTGAGTACACACCTATCGCAAGTGATTCCACCTCACTATAATAAATAATTTTTTGTTGATTCTAAAGACTCCAAAACCATGTTAACTTCCTTCTCTTGATTTTGACATCATCTTGAGAAGGCTCTGTCTATTGTACTAAGCAGCACCACTCCTAGCCCTACTTGCAGGGGTGTATGACTTTCGGGTGTTGGTGTGGCTATGAGGCCCTAGCCTTGTATTGGGGGCACTAAAGGTTAGTGTGAATAGAAGCCTACTAAAAACTTTCCCTAGTTAGTTGCCTACCTGGTTCACCTCTGAAAGGAGTCATAATATTTGCATAGGGAGGGGGAAGAATCTCTCCCATATATTCCCACCATATGCATGCACCTGGATGCTTGAAGGTGGTATATGACACTGGCCCCTACCACAAGGGTAACTTTTGAACATATACTATTGAGTCCTTGGAAACACCAAAAACATGGGTGCCCTCTAGGGTTGACATGGCTGTGTGAGGTGCATGCATGCGCATAAGCAGTGGGGCAAAGGTTTTGTCTTCTCACCATTTTTTTTGTAGGGATAACTATGTGTTTGTTATCAAGTCTTAAACTTGTCCATCATGATTAAACAAAGACTCTCATGACACTGCCAAGCTGCTTTGTCCTTGGTAGGTTTGTTTACGACTACTTCTTGTGTCACCATTGCTTGATCAAACCTTTATGCTTGTAAATGAATGCTTGAAACCTTTAAAATTGAGATTGTTAATTAAACTATCCTTTATGCTGTCAGGAAACTAGATTTCCTATTTGAGAACCATTTATGTTGTGTCCAAAAAACTATCTTTTATCTCAAAATTTGCGTTGAACTATCGAACATTGTCTTTTTCCTGTGTGAAGTTTCAGAAACTAAGCACTTTCTCGCGCGGCCTGGTACTTTCTTGTGTGAACCTGCACCCTGGTTTTCAAAATAGAGACTTATTTCCCATTGACTGGTTGACTTTTTATTTGATCTAGTTTTTTGTTTACCTATTTCCTATCATTCACTGTAAGAAACTGAGTGTCTCAAGCTGTGAACTGATCAATTTTGCTTAAACTCTTGATTGTCTCCTTGTTATTTGTCTCATCTTTTGTTCTTTTGTATCTTGCATTGTGATAGTCTTATCTCTATTGTTCTAGCCATACTCCTGACAATTCATACCAGGTGCATCTCACATCTTGGTTGTTCTAGCCTTTATCTCCTTTTTGTTGTTCCTAGAGACAAAGTTTTAGCATTATTCTGAGTCTTCTCTCATTTCATCTTCATCTATGACTGTCACAATTTGAAGTGGAAACACTTATCCCATTCATAATACTGGTCAAGGTAGAGGTAAACCTCATGATTGGGAAACAAGTTGTCCCAAACTTATTGTGCAACCTGAACATTGTGAGGGATCCTCAAGTTCTTTGTTGAGTACTTTACAGGATAGCCTGTCTCAATTACCTCCAGTGTTCCAAGAGTGTTTTAAACCATTGTTTCAAGTGCAACATGGTTTCTCATTTCAAAATCTAGATAAATCCTTCCAAAACAACTCATTGTTTCATAACTTTGGAAGACCCCTTCCTCGGACTGGTCCTATCATTGAACCTATTGATCTTCTTGATCCTATTAGAGTGCCAAGAGTTACCTTAGCTGCCCCCTTTCAACATCATTCATATCATTTTACTGAGGCTTCAATCACTACACAATCCTATGTTAAGAAGATGGAAGAGCCATTTGAATTTCAACCAGGCAAATATAATCAAACTTTTGATCAATCTCAAAACAACCAACATCATGGTCAATCTTCTAGTGACCAACGTCATGCTCAATCCTGAAATGAGAAATGCTATGATCAAACCCAAAATGACCAAGCTCAAAACAAAGCTCAAGGTGGTCAACCAGTGTATAACTATCATCCTGCCCCTTATGATTAGAGTCAAGATCAAGCCTCGAGCATTTATGAGATCCTTGGCAATGATGGTGATGACACCATAACTCAAAATGACATAGATGCTATGAGAGAAAACAAAAGTCTTATTAAGATGGTGGAGATCCTTCTTCTAGAGGAGAAAGAAAAATATTTTATTGAGCTAGCCAAGCAAGGGGCTAAATTACTGTCAGATTTTCAAGTTGAAACACTTGTGGCCAAGGAAGAAGAAACTAAGACCACCAAGTTGCAAAAGATGGTCCAAAACATGCAAGATCAGATTAGCCAACTTGTGAAGAATAAAGACAAACCTGCACAACAATTCACAATGGAAAGTATTTGTCCTTTCCCCTTTGATAGGAGTCTTCATATGCTACCTTTTCCCAGAGGTGTAGAACTCCCTAAATATGAAAAATACTTGGGTGCTACCGATCCTCAAGATCACTTAAGGGAGTTTGGCAATTTATCCATGGAATTCATACATGATCAAACATATCTTATGCACCTATTTCCTCATAGCTTGGGTGGAATAGCTATGGAATGGTTTTCTAGATTTCCCACTAGAATTAAGACTTTTGACAAAATGGCTAATCTATTTCTCCAACATTACTCACATAATATTCAGCATCTAGTCAACATCTGTGATCTTTGCAATTTGAAGCAGTGACAAGGAGAATCTTTTCTGACATTTCTCCAAAGGTGGAGACAATTGTGTACAAGGTGTGTTGGAAACAATTGTCTGAAGGAAATTTCTACTCAAATTATGTATTGTCTTTGATGTCACACTATGTCATAGTCCGCAACAATCAGTACCTACCGAGCTCAATCGGTCTGCCAGGCAGCAAAATTAGTGCTTACCGAGTTCACTCCGTTATCAAAGGAAAATCAGCATGTACCAAGTCCACTCGGTTATCAAAGAAAAATCAGTGTTTACTGAGTTCAGTCGGTTGTCAAAGGAAAGTTAACATCTACTGAGTTCAGTCAGTTTTCAAAGAAAAGGATTATCAGTGTTTACCGAGTTCCCTCGGTCTCTGAAAGATTGTAGAAAGTTATGGTCACCGAGCACTATCGGCCCTTGAAGGATCTTTGCAAATAAAGTTTGCTTAATTCAGCTGACTGTTATACTAAGTAATGTCAATTTGACAAATCTAAAATCATATAAATAAAAGGTCAAATGTGAAAAATAAACAAGAATAACAACATAAGATATATAGAAGAAAAGTAGAAAAGGTGTGTGCGAAATTGTGAAGGATGATCAGATATCCTTGAGGAGCAGCAGAGATATATTCGATCAAGAAGGATCACACTTATGAAAAATAGAGATCTGTAATCAGCAAGGCAGTTGCATTATTATACAGGTCATTTTCATTGTTACCTTTTTATCATTGTAACAGTGAATTCTAAATCTCTTAACCGATTTGGTTTAACAACCATATTGTAAATCCTCTAACAAGGTGACAATTCCATTGAATTGTTTTCAAGACCTCTTACCAGGCCACTCCTAGCAGGGTGATTAAATCCTCTAACAAGGTCACACCTAACAGTGTGTTTTGTAACCTTTTACCAGGTTGGCTTCTAACCGGGCATCACTTTAGAAAAGTGAAAATCAGTATCTAGATACATTGGTGGTTTTTCCCATATTGGGTTTCCACGTTAAATCTTGTGTCTCTTATGTTCTTAATTGCTATCTTAATCATATACAAGTGCTGATGAATACCTAAAGATAATTTTACTAATACTTTCTGCATCTTCAAAGTTACTGCAATCTATTTACCGAGTGTTTAACAGATAATATTCATTAAGATATCCTAATGGATTTGGAAACAAATAATTGTGAAGTGTTTTATGGTTGACTAATTCACCCCCCCTCTTAGTCACTTCATCCATATTCCATCAATTGGTATCAGAGCTTTTGGTGCTTGCAGGAAGGGTTTCAAGGACCTGAGCTAAAGATCAGGATGTCTTACAAGAGGGAAATTCCAAAGCTCAACAGAGATAACTTTTCAGCTTGGCAAGGTCTCATGCGACTTCATCTGGCTTCCATTGGTGATTCAGGATGCAAATACATTGATGAAGAATACACAGTTCCTACTGGCGCATTAACTGTTGAAGACATTGCGGAGAAAAAGACTCATAACACCATGATGATAGACATTGCATCTGCTCTCAGCTATGAAGAATTTGATGATATTAAAGAATGCACTACTGCATATGAAATGTGGATCGCATTGAAGAAAATATATGGTGGTGATGCAAATGTGAAAAGAGCCAAAGCAGAAAGCCTAAGAGGACAATTTGACAAGATGAATATGAAGAAAGATGAAAACATTGCAAAATATGTTGAAAGAATCAAAGCAAGTGTAAGTGCAATTAGAGCTTTTGGAGGAACAATCTCTGATGAAACTGTTATAAGTAAGGTACTTAGAACATTACTCCCTATCTATGCAATAAGAGTATCAGCTATTCAAGAAAGAAGATGTGAAACAAACCACAATATAACTTTGGATGCTTTAGTTGGAAGATTGACAGCCTTTGAATTAGACAACTATGACAACTATGTTCCAAATTCCAAAAATATTGAGTCAGCATTTGAGGCCAAGATTTCACTAAGGAAGAACAAGAAAATTAAAGAAGTTCAGTCAGAAAGTGAAGAAGTATCAGAAGAAAGTTCTGATAGTGATCTTGAAATTGTAGAAGCATTACTTGCAAAGAAGTACTCTAAAGGGAAAGGTAAATATAAAGGTAAAACTCCTTTAATCTATTTTTCATGTGAAGAAATTGGACATATTGCAGCTAGATGCCCAAACAAGCAAGTCAAGGAAGAGAAGAAAGGTCACAAGTACTATGGCAAAAAGAATTTCAAATCATTCAGGGATAAAGGTAAGAAAACATGTTTTATAGCTAAAGATTCTGATGATAGTGAAGAAGAAATTATCTTTATTGCTATAAAAGATGAATCTGATGATGATGAAGATAAGATGGCACTTATTTCTCATATAAGCAAAGATGATATATGGATAATAGACAGTGGATGTTCACACCACATGACTGGTGACAAGACAAAATTTGAATACCTAGAAGACTGTGATAGTGGCAATGTAAGATTTGGAAACAATGAACCTTGTTGTATAAAAGGAAAAGGAAGAATCTCATTAACCAAAGAACTCATATGTGATAATGCTTATTGGGTTGAAGGACTAAAACATAATCTTCTAAGTATAGCACAGCTAATCAACACTGGTTTCAAGGTTGAATTCATGAATGGTCAAGCAAGACTGCTGGATGAAAAAGGAAAACTCATTGGATCAGGCAAACAAACAAAAGGTAACTTATTTTATCTTGATCTCAATGAATATTCATGTTTTATTGCTCAAATTGAAGAAAGTTGGCTATGGCACAAAAGGTTATGTCATGTGAATTTTGATAACATGATAAAAATAAGCAAATTCAAGAAGGTTAGAGGCATTCCTACTTTGAAGAAACCTGATACTGGTCTATGTAAGAATTGTCAGATTGGCAAAATGAGTAAAACTAGTTTTAAGAGTAAGAACTATCAGTCTAAAGAAATTTTGGAAATTGTGCATACTAATTTATGTGGACCTATTGGAATACAAAGCTATACTGGAGATAAATTCTTTATTCTTTTTGTTGATGATTATTCTAGAATGATGACTATTATGTATTTAAGAGAAAAATCAGAAGCATTTGAAAAGTTCAAATGGTATTTGGCAAGAGTGGAAAAGGAAACAGGGAAAAGATTGAAATGCTTAAGATTAGACAGAGGTGGTGAATTCATCTCCCATGATTTTAACAACTTTTGCATTGAAAGAGGAATCAAAAGGCAGGTATCAGCTCCTAGAACTCCTGAGCAGAATGGAATAGCAGAAAGAAGAAACAGATCTATTATGGATTGTGAAAGGACTCTAATGATAGAAAAGAACATCGCTATAAAGTACTGGAAGGAAGCTATCAGCACTGCAGTTCATACCTTGAACCGAGTACAATTGAAGAAAGACACATTCAAAACTCCTTATGAATTATGGTATGGCTATAAACCCAATGTAAGTTACATGAAAGTATTTGGTAGCAAGTGTTATATCTTAAAAGAATCCAGAAGAAATAAATTTGATGTTAAAAGTGATGAAGGAATATTCCTAGGATATTCTAGCAAAAGCAAGGCATACAAATATCTGAACTTATCTACTCACAAAGTCATAGAAAGTATACATGTAAAATTTGATGAGTTTGTAGAAAATACTGAAGAAGAAAGGAAAAAGGAACCTGAAAACTACAGAAGATTCATTTACATTGAACCTGAAACACTGCCAGACACAACTATCAATGAGGAAACTATATCTACGAAGCCGAGCATAGTAACCGAGTCACAGGAAGAAGTTCAAACCGAGTCACAGGAAGAAGTTCAAACTGAGTCACAGGAAGAAATTCAAATCAAGTCTCAGCCTGAAGTTACCGAGCAAATATCTACCGAGCCTGAGCAACCTGAAGAAGAGATCCTAGAAGACAACAACATGAATCATTCAAAAAGCAAGGAACCTACACTAGCCAAATATGTCAGAAGACATCATACACCAGATCAAATTATTGGAAACAAATCAGATGGTACTATGACAAGAAGCAAGCTAAAAGGTACATGTCTGCTTACTGATTTTGAACCTAGAAATATCAAAGATGCATTGAATCATGAAAGTTGGATTGAAGAAATGAATGAAGAATTAGAACAAATACAAAAGAACAAAACATGGACTCTTGTACCTAGACCTAAAGATAAGAATGTAATTGGAACAAAATGGGTATTCAGGAATAAGCTGAATGAAGATGGTCAAGTATCTAGAAACAAAGCTAGATTGGTATGTAAAGGTTATTCTCAAGAAGAAGGTATAGATTATGGTGAAACTTTTGCTCCTGTTGCAAGATTAGAAGGTGTAAGAACTCTACTTGCTTATGTAGCACATAAAGGATTTAAGGTATATCAGATGGATATAAAATCTGCATTTCTCAATGGAATTCTTGATGAAGAAGTCTACATTGAACAACCTGAAGGTTTTGTTGATCCAGATAAAAAGGACATGGTCTGCAAGTTACACAAAGCATTGTATGGCTTGAAACAAGCTCCTAGAGCATGGTATGAAAGACTCCATAACTATTTGATTCAGATTAATTTCAAAAGAGCAAATGATAACAACAATCTGTATATTAAAGAAGGACCGGATGACAAAATTGTATTGGCAGAAATATTTGTAGATGATACTATATTTACAGGGAATGAGGATCAGTGCAAAGAATTTTCAGAGCAGATGAACAAAGAATTTGAAATGTCTATGTTTGGTTTAATAAAATTCTTTGTTGGTCTTCAAATTTAGCAAAGCAAGAATGGTATATACATTACTCAATCTAAATACATTAAGGAAATACTTAAGAAGTTTGGTATGGAAGATGCAAAACTAGTTGGTACACCCATGTGTACTGGACTGAAACTTACCAAAGATGATGATTCAAAAGAAGTTGATCAGACCTTATACCGATCTATGATTGGAAAATTGCAGTATGTAGTACATACAAGACCTGATATTGCCTTAGTAGTCGGTATAGTGGCAAGATTCTCAGCAAAACCTAAGGAAAATCACATGATGGCAATCAAAAGAATCTTAAGGTACTTAAGAGGAACTAAAGAATATGGTTTGTGGTATAAATTTGGAGGCAATCTAGACTTAAAAGTGTTTACTGATGCTGATTGGGCAGGGAACATTGATGACAAAAAAAGTACAAGTGGTGGAGCATTTTTTCTTGGAAAAAGACTGGTATCCTGGACCAGCAAAAAGCAAAATTGCACATCTCAATCCACAGCTGAAGCAGAATATGTTGCTGCTGCAGTAAATTGTTCAAATATTGTTTAGTTTAGATAGTTATTACAAGGTATGAAGGTTGAAATCAAAGAACCAGTTGTTATATTTTGTGACAATACTAGTGCAATAAACATTTCGAAGAATCCAGTAATGCATTCCAAAACCAAGCACATTGCTATTAAATATCACTTTGTCAGAGAATTGGTGCAAGACAAGGAAATCACATTAGAATATATCCATACAAAAGAGCAGATTGCAGACATTTTCACCAAACCATTACCTAAGGATGCATTTGTGTATCTAAGAGGTAAGTTAGGGGTATTCCCCTATCTGAGGCTCACTAAATACAGTTTTAGTGATGCATCAACCAGAACATGATTGAAAATCAACATGTTGATGCAGCATATTCAAGGAATCATTCCATATGAATTAGTAATTGAGGTACATTAGTTTACACCGGTAACATGTGAATTATCTTTGGCATGTGTTGTCAAAGAGGGAGTGTTTGCTATGTCTTTGCTATTACTTCAAGAAATTTTCAATAGTCAGAAGGAAGAATTTTCAAGAAAAAGGAAGTTTGCTGACAGAGGGAGATTTGAATCTGAACCAAGCTAATTCTTTCAAATTTCTTATGCTATAAGATATTGTGTTGCCATCAATGCCAAAGAGGGAGATTGTTGGAAACAATTTTCTAAAGGAAATTGCTACTCAAATTATGTATTGTCTTTGATGTCACACTATGTTATAGTCCACAACAATCAGTACCTACGAAGCTCAGTCGGTCTACCAGGCAGCAAAATTAGTGCTTACCGAGTTCACTCAGTTATCAAAGGAAAATCAACATGTACCAAGTCCACTCGGTTATCAAAGAAAAATTAGTGTTTACCGAGTTCAGTCGGTTGTCAAATGAAAGTTAACATCTACCGAGTTCAGTCAGTTTTTGAAGAAAAAGGATTATCAGTGTTTACCAAGTTCCCTCGGTCTCCGAAAGATTGTAGAAAGTTATGGTCACCGAGCACTGTCGACCCTTGAAGGATCTTTGCAAATAAAGTTTTCTTAATTCAGCTGACTGTTATACTAAGTAATGTCGATTTGACAAATCTAAAATCATATAAATAAAAGGTCAAATGTGAAAAATAAACAAGAATAACAGCAGAAGATATATAGAAGAAAAGCAGAAAAGGTGTGTGCGAAATTGTGAAGGATGATCAGATATCCTTGAGGAGCAGTAGAGATATATTCAATCAAGAAGGATCACACTTATGCAGAACAGAGATCTGTAATCAGCAAGGCAGTTGCATTATTATACAGGTCATTTTCATTGTTACCTTTTTATCATTGTAACAGTGAATTCTAAATCTCTTAACCGATTTGGTTTAACAACCATATTGTAAATCCTCTAACAAGGTGACAATTCCATTGAATTGTTTTCAAGACCTCTTACCAGGCCACTCCTAGCAGGGTGATTAAATCCTCTAACAAGGTCACACCTAACAGTGTGTTTTGTAACCTTTTACCGGGTTGGCTTCTAACCGGGCATCACTTCAGAAAAGTGAAAATCAGTATCTAGATACATTGGTGGTTTTTCCCATATTGGGTTTCCACGTTAAATCTTGTGTCTCTTGTGTTCTTAATTGCTATCTTAATCATATACAAGTGCTGATGAATATCTAAAGATAATTTTACTAATACTTTCTGCATCTTCAAAGTTACTGCAATCTATTTACCGAGTGTTTAACAGATAATATTCATTAAGATATCCTAAGGGATCTGGAAACAAATAATTGTGAAGTGTTTTATGGTTGACTAATTCAACCCCCCCTCTCAGTCACTTCATCCATATTCCATCAAGGTGTCCTCACAAGCTACCAAAGTCCAAGAGACTCGACATTTTCTTGGAAAATCTTGTCCCAGACTTTGGATACCAAGTGCAATTACAAGGTCCTCTAACTTTTGATAACATGATTAAACAGGTGGTGCAAATAGAGGCCTTTATGATTAAGAAAGGGGAATTAACTTTGAACAAAGACAACAAACAAGGATCTTCAAACTCAAATAAAGATAAGGGGAAGTTTGTCAACAAGAATAGAGATGTTGTGAATGATGGAGTGGTCAACAATGTGACCCCGAAGCTTGCTAAATTTGTTTTTAATCTCTCTTCTAGCATACAGGTGATCAAGGCTACTGAAAAGCCTACAGAAGAAAACTAGCAACCTTCGAGGTTTTCTAGGAACAAACCTTGGGCATCTCGACCCAAGTGCAAATTCACTTCCTTGGGAGAACCACTTTATGTGGTCTATAAAACTCTTGTGTAGAATCAGATTCTTACTCCTTTTGAAAAGCAACTCTATGACCCACAACCCCGACCTCATTGGTGGAATGACAACACTTACTGTGACTATCACCAGAATAAGGGTCACAAGACTTCTACTTATCTTCAGCTGAAACATAAGGTCCAAGATTTGATTGATAGAAATGACATTATTGTGGATGGCCATAACAAGAATTCAGACCATCAAGCATTTAAGGATCCCTTCCCTCCTCATGAGAAGGGTGAATCTTCAAAAAGTAAGAATACCAATGCTAAGATCAATTATACGTACACTGATGATGACAAGGTCATTGGTATGATTGAACCTATTGAGTTTGAATATTGTGACGTGATTACTATTAAGGGGAGTGGCAAAGCTCCCAAACCTAAGACTCCTTTCATCTTGTGTAGTTCCACGTCTCATTTGTCTAAATCTGAACAACCTCAAGATTGTGCCAATATTGTTACCCGATCACATGGAAGGGTTGTTTTGAAAGGTCTCGATACTTCTACATCTGCTCTGAAGCAAACTGCGAATAAGACTGTTGTTGACCCTGCCAACAAGAACATGAAATCTATCCCTATAGCTAGTTCAACTAGTTATAGCATCTTAGATCAACTCCAGTGAACCAATGCTCAAATCACCATTTTTTAGTTGTTAAAGATCTCACCTGCTCATAGGTAGATTCTAGATAAAGCCCTCACTGAGGCAAACATTCCCAAGGATCTTGATCTCGACCGGTTCCAATCTATGGTGGGTCATTTGACTTTGCCTCATTATTTGTCCTTCTCTGAAGAAGATGATCACTCTCTGAGCCATCTACATAATGCTCCCTTGCATATAGAGGTCATGATAGGTCCTTAACGCATCCATCGAGTGCTCATAGACAATAGTGCTAGTCTGAATATCTATTTTGCTAAGATACTTACCCAGCTAGGTTATGATGAGAATTGTATAGACTCCCACAAAAAGATTACCATAAAAGCTTATGATGAAGAGGAATGCAAGTCCAAAGGCTTAGTTGTGCTACCTATCCATGTAGGACCTATTGAGAGAGATGTTACTTTTCAAGTTCTTGACATTCCTCTTGCCCACAACATTTTATTGGGTAGGCCATAGATTCATGAGATGCAGGTTGTTTCATCTACGTACCATAAATGCATTAAGTTTCCATTCCATGGAGTAGAAGTCACTATGCCTACTAATACCAATTATTCTTTCAATACCCTTGCGCAATCTTCAAATAACTTTGTTCCAGCCAATAGAGAATCCATTGAGTTCTATGATGTTAAGCTTAAAGAAATGGAATAAACTCTGAAACTTAGGATACAGGCATGGGAGAATACTGAATTGAACCTATGCTATCACTAGCTACTCTACCTCCATCTCCACGCTCTTATGGGAGACCTTCTAAGAGTAACAAAACTTCTAATGAATCTCCTCAAACAATCTACAATGGTGCCTTTGTATGGGCATCTACACCTTTAGAAGATGAAGATCAAGAAAGAGCCATCACAGCTTGGATCTATAAGGGGAAAGAAATATCTAACACAACTACTCCACCTCTAGATTTAGAGCAAGAGCCATACAGTAAAGCCTTCAAGATCATGAAGTGCTTCGGCTATAAGGGGAGTGGTCCTATAGGACTGAATGACAATGGTCTACTGAAACCCATTGAAGCTATAGGTCATAGCACAAGGGATACTATTGGCTTAGGCTTCAAAAGGATCCCCTTTCATTTTGGGATAAACAAGTTTGTGACAAAACCTGAACCTAAACCTGAACATGAATTTGATGATACCACTCCAGAGGTAAATCCAAAGGCCAGCTCTCATGAAGACACATTTCCATATCCTATTCCTCTGGAACTTGCTACACTCTTTGCAAAAGCAGATGAACCTATCATACCTATCCACATGATAGAAACTGATAGTGATTCCGATGAGACTGCTTTGGTGCATCGACTCATGTATGACCAATGGAAAGAAATGAAAATGGCCGAGTCTGATTCTCAAGGTGAAAGGTACATACCCCCACATTTCCAAGAATAGTTTGAAAAAGATCAACTTCAACAAGCCATTAATGCTACAAGAAATGAAGATGATGATATAGCCAGTGCTAATGAAATTCCCACATCAAGTACTGACTCACATGAGTATGAGTTTGACTCTTTGTCTAATGCTACTTATGATAAAGATATAGACATGGTGCATACCTATGAAAGACTTCTCAAAGTAGGTGAAGGGTTTAGTGTTAGGTCGCATGAATTAGATGCCATCAGTGTTAACTTGTCCTCTACTTCAAATGTGATTTATCATAGGGATTGGAACACTCCTTTGGATGAGATCACTCTAGGCCTTGAATTGCTCATCCATGCTTTTGATGGTTATACCGTGAATGCAATTGAACTAGTCACTACTTCTCTCACTCAAAAATCCCAATCTGATAGACTGGAACTCCCCCTCCTCATCCAATGAAGTCCTAATGTTCCAGAATGATTACACTCTAGCCTGTTACCTCCATGCTATTGAACCTATGATGTCCTCCACCAACAAAAGTAGTGTCAGCATGATAGAGGTAGATATCAAGTATCTTAGTCAAAAAATTAAAAGAAGAAAAAATAGAAGCTTTGATGGTGAAGACCACATTGTGGTAGTATCAGAGCCAAAAATAGTAAAAATAAAAGACATATCCGAGGGTGAAAACCTCTCTGAGGTGCCCAAGGATGAGATACTTGATACACTTTCAAGCCACTTTTAGGAAAGATCATCAGTATTGATTGAGCTGACACAACCAGTAAATTTGGATATAGAGGCTACTCCACAAATTATTCATCTAGCACAATCATTATCTGCAAAAGAAAAGGAAGAGTTCACTAGCTTCTTTCAAAGAAAGAAAATAAACTTTGCATGGACTTACTCTAACATGCCTAGATTAGACCCCAATCTAATCATGCACCATCTGTCCATTGCACCAGGTATTAAACCTATTAAACAAAAGCTTCGAAAGATGCATCCACACATAGTACTTTTGGTCAAAGTAGAGCTAGGAAAGCTTCTTAAGGTTGGTTTCATAAGGACTATTGATTATGCAGAGTGGATTTTAAATATTGTTCCAGTCACCAAACATGATAAATCCATTTGTGTATGCACCGACTTTAGGGATCTCAATAAGGCATGTCCGAAAGATGACTTCCCATTACCTAATATTGACATGATAGTGGATATGACAGTAGGATAAAAGATGTATTCCTTGATGGATGGATTTTCTGGCTATAATCAAATAAAAATTATGCTAGAAGATCAAGAAAAGACCACTTTCATGTGTTCCTAGGGTACCTTTTGTTGGAATGTCATGCCCTTTGGGCTTAAGATTGCTAGAGCAACCTATCAGAGAGTTGTCACTACCATTTTCCATGATATGATGCATAAAACAATGGAAGATTATGTGGACTACACTTTAGCCAAAAGCATGCAGTGAAGAACTCATCTTACAGATTTGGGTACCATACTTGACCACATGGAACAATTTAGTCTCAGACTTAATACCAAAAAATGTGCATTCGGTGTCACTTCTGGGAAACTCTTGGGTTACATCATTTCAGCTAAAGGCATAGAAGTTGATCCAGAAAAAGTTTAAGCTATTATGGACATGCTTCCACCTAAAAACATCAGTCAAATGAGAGGATTGCAAGGAAGGCTACAATCTATTCGGTGTTTCATTTCACAGTTGGACGAAAAGTCACAATTGTTTACTAAAAGTTTGCATAAGGGGGTGACTTATGAATGGAATGAAGAATGTGACAAAGGACTCACTCAAATCAAATAGTATCTTGCTAATCCACCTATATTGATGCCTCCTATTCATGGGAAGCTGCTTATACTATATATCTCTACCACAAACACATCTTTGGGTGCTCTCCTAGCTCAAGAAGATCAGAACAACAAAGAGAGAGCCATTTACTATATCAGAAGAAAATTGGTTTCATATGAAATGAACTATTCTATCATTGAGAAAGCTTGTGTAGCAGTAGTGTTTTCTTCTCAAAAGTTGTGACATTACATGCTCACTCACACTACAAGGCTTATTGCAAAAATTGATCCACTAAAGTACTTATTGAGCAAGGCTGCCCTCACGGGTAGACTAGCAAAATGGGTGATGATACTTAGTGAATTTGACATTGAGTATGTGGAAAGAAAAGCTATTAAAGGACAAGAAATTGCTAATCAATTGGTGGAAGGTCCCGTGAAAGATCATCAGCCTTTGAACATTGAATTCCAAGATGAATCCATCATGCTTCTCACACATCAAGCTTGGAGCATGTTCTTTGATGGATCATTCACTCACCAAGGCTCAAATGTAGGCATTCTGTTTATAACACCTCAAAGATACTCATTACCAAAAGCTTATAAAATGTTGTTTCCCTGCACAAAAAACATCATTGAATATGAAGCTCTTATCAATGATATGAAGATAGCCATTGAATGGCATGTGGATGAGCTCAAGGTCTTTGGAGACTCTTAGTTAATCATCAACCAAGTTAATGATGTCTATCAAACAAAAGATGACAAGCTAGTTCCTTAAAAATGAATGGTGGATAATCTCAAACAATATTTTGCACACATTTCTTTCCAAAAAATTCCAAGGGTAGACAATAAAGCAGCCCATGCTATGGCCACTCTTGCCTCAATGTTACAAATTCCAGAAAATAACTTTAGACATGAATTCTTGGTGGAGGCATTACACTACCCTGCCTATGACATTCTTGAATCCAGGATGATCTATCCAGTCATTGGACATGATTCATCCTGCTACCACCATATCTATTCCTACCTTCATGACCAAACCATTCCAAACACCTATACTCAGAATGAAAAGCGTCACCTAATTCATAATTCTTCACAGTATGTCATCATAGCAAACAACTTGTATAGATGGGGTCTAGATGGTACTCTCCTTAGGTGTCTAGAACTCAATGAGTCCAAATGTGTGTTAGTTGAGGTACATGAAGGTATCTATGGGTCTCATTCGAGTGGTCTGACATTAGCTCAGAAACTTATTAGAGCTGGTTACTACTGGCCAGATATGGAGAAAGAAGTTGTCCAATACGCCAAGGCTTGTAAATAGTGCCAATTTCACAGAAATCTAATCCATGCTCTTGCTAAAGAGCTTATTCCTTTCATCAGTTTCTAGCCATTTTAGCAATGGGCCTTTGACTTGGTGGGTCAGATACATCCTTCTTCTTCAAGAGGACATAATTTTGTCATCACAGCTACTGCTATTTTAGTAAGTGGGTTGAGGTAGTGCCTCTAGTTGTAGCTGATGGCAAGTCTGTGGCTATGTCTATGCTGAACTATATCATTTGTAGATATGGTGTACCCTCATCCATTATCACTAACAATGGGGGAAAATTCAAAAATAAGGAACTGAGAGAGTTATGCACCAAATTTAGGATTATTCAGCATTGGTCATCTATCTATTATCATCAGGGTAATGGACAAGCATAAGCTTCTAATAAGACAATTCTCAAAATATTGCACAGAACAGTTCATAAATCTAGTAGAGATTGGCACCTCCAGATTAATCTGATATTATGGGCCTATAAGATAGGTATCCGAACACCAATGGGGGCCACGCCCTTTTCCTTGGTTTATGGAGCAGATGCAGTATTGCCTATTGAGTTCGAGATTCCAACATTGTGAAGCTCTCTAAGGGGCCTCATCATTGATGAAGAAAATAGAATATCCCAGCTTCAAGAGCTTGAGTTACTAGATGAACGTCAGAAGGTGGCATTCGATCATCTTCGAGTATACCAAAATAGGATGTCTAAAGCCTACAATAAAAAAGTTAGACAAAGAGAATTCCAAGTGGGTGATCTCATCCTAAGAGAGAACCCCAAAAATCAGCAGCAGCGAGCCCAAAAAGGGAAATTTGAACCAAACTGGCTTGGTCCATATGTTATTACTGCAACATTTGGGTCTGGCACTTACTGACTCTCCACCACTGAAGGAGAATAGCTCAAAGAGCCTATCAACACTCTTCACTTGAAGAAATTCTACAGCTGAAACATTCTCTGTATGCTCATGTACATACTTATTGGTCCTGAAAAAATCCAAAAAAATGATATATTGGCAAAAATCCTAAAAATTGCAAAATATCCTAAAAAAATGATCATCTTAGTGAAAACCTGGTAAATAGGCACTTTGATGTATCTATTATCCTGGTGAAAACCTGGTAAACAGGCGCCTTGATAATAATTAAAAAAATAGAAAATTTGAAAAAATACAAAAAAAATCAAAAAATAAAAAATACAAAAAAATGAAATATTCAAAAATAAAAAAAAATAAAAAAAAGAGAAAAGCAGAAAAATTTGAAAAAGAAGAGAAATGTGCCATTCATGAAAACCTAGTAAATAGGCATCATGGTAGCAAAAATAGAATCTCTACCAAGATGGTAAAAACCTGGTAAATAGGTGCCTCTTGTTTCCTGAAGCTACATTTCATCTCAACACCATTTGGCTCTTGCTTTCTTGCTTTAGTTTGCTTTCCTACTTTCCTGCTTTAGCTTGTTTCCTGCTTTAGTCTATTTCTCGCTTTGGTTTGCTAGCTCATGCACTTGCTTTCAGTTATCTTCAAGATTTTCCTTGACTCTTCATGGATTGGAACTGGTCACACTTGGGGGCACCTTCCTAGTCTAGGGAGCATTGTCCTATCACTTTCAAAGATGCTTTCTTGCATTAGTCACTAGTGGTTCCCACTGCGTCTTCCTGTTGATCCCTGGCTATCACTTGGATCTCTCACCTTGAGGATCCCTTATACATCAGTCACCAGTGGTTCTCACTATGTCTGCCTACTGATGTTTCGCTAGTATCTTTGAGATATTTCTCCTTGAGGATCTCTCTTGTATCGGTCACCAGCATTTCTTGCTGCGTCTACCTGCCAATACTTCATTTAGCTCCCCGATTTTCTCTTTGAGATGACTTCTCACGCCATATTCTTCTGATCCGACTTCAATCCACTTGAACACAAATGTAAACTGAGACTAAAAAATGAATCTTTGTTCCTTTGAAGTATGCTGAGCTTTTTCTTTGAGTGCTTGTTTTGATTCTTTATCATTTCCCCTCGAGTGAATCTAAGATGTCTTTCTTGACTGAGAAACGCGAGGACTGGGGGCATGATCTTTCCTTTGCTTTCTATTTTCTGGTTTAGTTCCAATGATCCAATAATTCTATCTAAGAGGGGTGTCCATCTGTAAGAGCCTTCATCTCATATTGAATGGCCATGTGTACCTTGACTCCTTTTATATGGATGCTTTGGTGAGGTTGGTTCTTCTCCTTGTCTATTTTGAGTCACTTCTTTCTGCTACAAGTAAAGTTGCTAACGCTTATCCTACTAAGTGAACGTAAGGGTCACTGGGAGCATTCTTTGGTGAAAGAAGGAACTCTCATGTGTCTAGCATGTTTGTATGCAAGAAACATTCCAGTCATTCTAGAAGCTATGCTTTGATGCTTATGTTAACTTGCTAAATCAAAAGGAATAGGTGTTCAGGTCATTCTTGCTTCTTGTGCCTTAATGCTTACACCTCATTCTTACAAATCTAAGACTTATGTCATATTCATATTCTCATGATTGCGATGTCAGTGAGAATTGTATGGCATCTTGTGATCATCCCGTGCCTAAAAGGACTCGATGATGATAAATACGATGAGTCCAAAAACCAAGTCCTAGGGTTTGTGTCTAGCTTAGGCTTGCTTTTTCATTCTAGTATTGCATTGAGATAGTGTTTTGGTGCTCTCTCATTTGTCTTTTTCTCGATCTGTTCATCAAAGGTTCTCATCTTCTGTCCTGGGTTCGTATTGGCTACACAAGTGTTTGGTCCTCACTCTTGATCTTCAAAACATCCTTTTGATTAGTACCTACCATGTATTGCTATATCCTACATGAGATAATTAGTATCACATACATTGCATGTCCATTGTATTTCCATTTGCATCCATAAAATCCATATACATTTACATATTCATTTGTATGTGCATCTATCATAAGCATAAATAAAATCATACATTACATTCATATCCATCTATCATCTATCATCACATTTTCAAATTGCATATTCATATCATAAAAAGAAAACATGTTCATATCTAATCCATACATCTAAATCATTTAAGCATATAGGAAACATCTCATAAAACATGAACATCAAAGAAATATATAAACAAGTATAATGATATCAAAATAGAGATCTCATATATAAATCTTGACCAAATCAATGTCATGTACAAAAGAAGGATGCTACTTGAGCATAGTATCAAAAATGGAGCTACAATATGTGTATCAAGCTAAGCTAACTCTGTCCCTCACCACCTAGAGGTGGTGGTGGAGGTGGTCCCTATGCTGGTGCCTGTGGAGGTGGCATCGGTCTCTATGGAGGTGCCTGTGGTGGTGCCTGTGATGCTCCAACGTACTCATAAAATGGAGGCTCCTGCTCTGATACATCTAGAATGGCTCCAAAATATGTTGCATAATAGTAAGCTACCTAAGAAACCTCATATCTGGTCTCTATCTACGACAGTGCTAGCTCCTCTCATAGCTCTCTGATCTCCCGATCCCTATTAGCTATGCAGGTCTCCTGTATGACAACTCGTGTGTGGTAGTTATCTCTCTAACACTAAACTTTCCTAACCCTCTCCTAGCTCTTCCTAAGAGAATCCCATAGCTATGGTATCTTTGCTCCTATTGAAACATCTTGCATGTCTATATCATCACCCAGAGGTGTCTGCTATGATGGATCCCTTTTCCTCTACCTGGTGGATCTTTGTTGAGTCCCACTACTCCCAGCACCTACATCTGACCCCATAGTCCTTGGGGGGATGTCTATCTGCATTGACTTGGGCCTCAATGCTCTCTACCCAGGTTACTATAATGGTACCTATTGCTATATAGGTACGTACTACTGTTGTTGTGGCCCCTGCTGTGTAGGTTGTTGTACTAGTAACTACTACTATCCCTATGGCTACTATTGTGCTCCATGACCCATGCTGATAGGATCTGTGAACCTAGGAAAAGGATGTGCTAAGCAATGATCTCTATATGCAGGCATCATCCCTGCATTGGTGACATCCACAATATAATCCCATTGGGTCTGAGGTACATGTGCCTTGATCGCACACCTACCTAGATTTAATCTAGGGTGCCACCCCTTCTTCTCCTCATCGATGAAGTGAGCATAGGGGTAGTACTCCTGTGAGATGTCATGTTGTCTCCCAAAATAACACAAGAAATGTGTAACAAGAAAACACTCAATGATAGTAACACTGTGCCCGATCAGTGGACGCGAAACAAACATATAAGAAATCTCTCACCGAGCATCATCCCACAGCTCACTAGCAACCCAAGGCCTCTAGACAACAACCACCATGTTATCGAGCTATCCATGCCACTGCTCTATCTTACCTAGCAATGGTTGAGTCATCGGACCTATGTACTTATATATATATGGTTCAAGAGCCTATCGTGTATCGTGATATATAGGCCTACAAATGGGGAGGTTCTCCAAGGCTCAAATCTGAAGAACAAAAACACTTGCCACCATGGTCCTCACACCACGATATACAATCTCATGCATCTCATGGTACATATAGGAAAGCATACACTCACCCCATATGAATCTGATGGCTGGCCTATCCAGCATCCTCTGCAGCATCGACCCCCAGCCGCACTCCAAATCATGCTGACCTCGATCGGGAGCTAGATAACAACTCAGGAACATAGCGAGGACAATGGCTAATGGGTGAGCACCACCATACCTACTAATCAAATCCTCCCAAGAGATTTCCTGACCCATCACTAGATCATCTCGGAATATAGTCCTCAATGCCATTCTTCCTACCCTTGACTGTACATCATACTCTACTCAGGCATCGTGGATGAGTATCTGCAAGATCTTCTAAATATCCTCGAAGTGACTATCATCTCCCCTAGCGTAAAATGGAAGGTGTTTGTCTCTAAATGGAAACGCTCTACAAGTGCACCAAGAAGACTGTGATTTACCTAAATGTCAGGTATATCATGCAAATATCCTAATATGAGTCCCTCAATATGTGCACTCTCAACATCTATCAATCTCTGTACTAGTGTGGTGAGCATGGGATGATGTGACTGGAAGACAACATTAGGGAAGTCAACCTGCAAAGCAAGCAACAACATTGGATCAGTATCTCAATATGATGGTTTTAAAATAGCAACAACAAATACAACAAGACATCAATCCTAGACATGATTCTGTGACACTCTACTTGGTTGATTTCATGCAAATTTGACAAAATTTTGGCAAAGATTTTACAACACTGTAGCAACATCCCGCATGAGGAAACTGTTCCCTCACATGAGACAGGACCTTCTCTTACGTGACACTGAGAAATTTTGTGTGGCATGACCTAGCGCTTTGCGTGAGACTTCAGGCAGACTCCGGGTGAGGAAGCCCTGACCCATGCAAGGAAACCATTCCCTCACACGAGGAGCAACCTAGGCTGGTGCGAGAAAAAAATTTCCTCATGTGAGACCTGAAGAACAAGCCCTAAAAGTTGCTAGATCTATCCTAATTCGACCTAGAAAGGAGTACAAATTAAAATGCAAGGAGGATGATCAACTACTCATAGGTGTGTCATACTTCAGTGGTCAGGTGTGTCATCACGAGCACTCAAATTGATGCATATGCACTAGAATGCCCTCCATTCTCTCTCTTAGAGCTCAAATTCATAAGAAGACAAAAGTGAATAATGAATTGAAAATGACCCCTTTGGGCCTTATATAGCTTTTTGACCTAATTTTCAAAGTGCTTTGTTTTACGCAAAAATTGCACCCTTGGCTAAATCAACTGCTCTGAATCCATTTTCAAGATCAAAATCAAAATCTAACATCTCTAGATGGCTTGAAATTTCATTTTAAATTTTGGGACCCTTTGGGATCGGACGCTTTTGTAGTCAGCCTTCTGGCGTCATCTTCCTGCCAAATCCTCATCTCCTCATCATTTTGTCAGCTTCTTCAATATTTTCATCAAAATCAACTCTAGTCAAATTTGGTCAACCATGATCAAACTTGGTCAGTAGGACCTTTAAATCCCTCCAAATTGCTTCTGCAGCTTCTCGAATCTAGTTTGATTGCTTCTATTCTGCAACCTCTTGTTGTCAATCGTCCTTTTGATATGTCATCTTTCGATTTCGCTCCCTAGGGGGTAGGATGATTGCATCATTTGAATATTGTCAACCTAGTCTCATTTCAATCTGATCTAAATCAAAGTCCTCACCCCTTGGGGCATCTCTTCACTAGGGGCATCTTTGTGCCTCGCATCTGGTCATCTGGTCATCTATCTTTTTAGGTATCTGAGTAGTCTAACTCAGATCCTCAAGGATCAAGCTTCATTATGGAGATGGTTCTCAAAATCTTTAGGTATTGGGGCAATCTAACCCTAATTCTTGGGATTCAAGCTTCGTTCTTGAGATGGCTCTTGAAATCTCTTTTAGACCGTTATCTGGGCAATCTAACCCGGGTCTCGGAGGGCTAAGCTTCGTATTGGGGCAATCTAACCCCAATTTTGGAGATTAGGCCTAAGTCTGCATGTATCATCATTTGATCAATCAGTATTGGGGTAATCTAACCCTGATTCTGATCTCTCCTCAAGTTGTCATTAGACCATTATCTTTGCAATCTAACTTAGACTTCGAAGAATCATGCCTCATTCTGGAGGTGGTTCTGCAATTTGATCTATTTTGGTGTCTTGGCATCCTAACCTTGACTTCTGAGGGTTAAGCTCTATTCTGGGGATAATCCTAAAACCTCATCTGTCACATCAGACTATTCTTTGAATCAACGCATTGTTCACACATCAATTCAAAGAGGGGCAAATGTAATACCCCAAAATTGGCACCTAATAATTTCAATCAATTTTGGTGCATTTTCTTCAATTTCACATCGTGAAAGTCCTATTTTACTAGGCAATTTTCTCTCTCCTACCTGACTTTATTTTTACTTGATGTCAATTTCAAAAACCCTAATTTGCATTAATCTCACACTATATTAATTCATAAATATTTGACTTTATTAGCTAAATAATCCCTATGATAAATTAATTTAATTCTAAAGTCCTAAGTGCTTTAAATTAAATTAAACCCACCCCATTTGGCTAATACACATAAGAGGAATTAATCTTATTTAGTTATTTGAATGGACACCTCTTTATTTGAATTTAATAATTCAAATTACTCGAAAGGTCACCCATATGTAGCAATAATTCATTTTCTTAATTAAATAAATCTTTCAATATTTGTGTCAATTGGGAATGAAGAGTCAACCATTTCATTTCAAGAACCTCTTCATTCCCTTCCCGGGCTTTTCTATATAATGAACCTTCTCCTTCATTCAAAAAAGAGGCAATTGTGAGAGTAAATAAACTATAGTCAATTTTAGTCTCAATTATCTTCATATTTTCAAGTTTTTGTTATTGCACTTTAGTTTAATCTTCATTTAGTGTAATTGCATTCTCATAATAGATTTATTTGTTTATTGCTATTAGATTAATCTCATATTTCTTTCAAAGTTATTTATATTAACTTGCATTATCATATTTCCTTCAAGCTATTAGATTAATTGCACTTCTCATTCTAGATTAATTCTAGTTTTTGTTTATCTTTCAAGCTTTGAAAATCCTTCGTATTAGCTTGGTCTTATGGTTGTTGGCTCTCTTTCTGAGAGTAATTCAAACACCCCAGTTAATTAGAAGGCAACAAGTCAAATTGATATAATCATGCGAATGGGTAATTCATACTCAATTTCATGATTCGATGATCGAGCAATGACTATGTTGTGTTTATAGCTGGATTAGAGGTCCATGTTCAGTTGTATAACAACTATATGCTATCACAAATTTTTAACATTTCTCTCCCAAGCCAAAAGCATTGGTAGCTAAATGTGAAGTCATTTTCAAGCATAAAATATGGTTAAATAACAAATCAAGTATATGATGTATTTACTCCTAGACCCAAGACTCTCAACAGTATTCTCAAATGCTTCCAAATCAAGGATTCTGCAATCAATTTAACTCTCAAACAAGGATATCAATGATGGATGTTTTCGTTAGTGCCACCGTATTATTTGGCTTATTACTATCAATGATGGTTGGCAGTAACTAATACTGTATGCTATCACAGATTTCTACAATTTCTCTCCCAAACCAAAAGTATTGGTAGCTAAATGTCAAGTCATTTTCAAGAATAAAATATGGTCAAATCAAAAATCAACAGACAATCTTCTTTACATATTGATGGAGGTTATATTAAACTACAATATAATCATATTGATATTGATATCAATATTGAATAGTGAGATTCCATATTAGATATCAATTGTAGATCAATATTGATAAGATGATCACACTCATATCATCATTATATAAAATTTAATAATATCATATTCTCATAGTGCTACAAATATGCAAGAAGAAAATTCATTATTAGATTTATACATAGAACTAAGAAAATAAAATTGCACTTATAATCTGATCACAAAATTTAACAATGTGGATAATTAAATAAAAGGTTCTTAGTATTTATGGCTCAACTCCGATACCACTAGATAAATAAATATCTCTAGACTTGTATGTAAACTCCTTGATAGGAATTCAGGAGTAATTGTAGAAACCTAAGGGCAATCACCTTAGCACCCAAGATTATGTAGATCGCATTAATACTTGTACTCAACACCCAAACTGATTTGATATCAATACAAATCTAAGGGAAAAAATTCAAGCATGCATAAATTAAGGAATATGGAACTAGAAAATTTAAAGTAGGAAACACATGCACATTTATATATTTTTATATGGAAAGAGGACAAGAAGTGAATAGAGAGATTATCAATGTGGATCCAAATCATACAACTGTATCAAACATCTTTTTTCCCTTTTTGTTCCATAAAATGTTGGTGGTCACAAGGAGGATGTCCTCCCCATTAGCATATTCAACTTAGAAGTTACATAAGTCACTCAGTGAATTCAACATTTAAGCCACATTGATGTCACTTTGGGGGATTTGAACATGGGTCTCCAACATGAGAATCTTACGGCCTTGCCATTTGACCATGACTCTATTGACTATTGGTGTAGGAGCACCAAAAGCCCTTGAAACCCACTGAAGAAAAATTTGGTCAAAAAATTTCAATAAGGCCATATTTTTTATTTTCATAGTTAAGTAGTGTCATCTCATGCATTATATTGCACTTGGAAGGCCATTTGAGCCATTCTTGCAAGCCTTAAGGCAATTTGGGCCTATGTTGGTCAAACCTATTCAAAGGTCCTAAAAGGGGTCAAAGGTAGGAATGATGCTAGAAATAATATTTTTATACTATATTTGACATGTTGTTAGAGGTATAAGTCAGTATAGGGTCATTTGAGCATATATTGCAGAATCTTGCAAAAAATGTCAAATCTTGCAAAAATTATCAAAACTTGCAAAAATTGTCAAAACTTGCTTATCAAATCTTACAAAAATTATTAATTTAATTACACAGTCTACAACCTTATGATTGAAACCAACATTTGTAAATGGTGTGTTAAATGTTCAATTGCCTTGGTTCTTTTTGCAAATTTTCTATGTTTAAGTATTCATATATAGCCCAATTTGTTTGCTTGTGAATTAGTAAGACCATAATATCAACGAAGAACAAAACAAGGATACACTTTCTAGATTGTGGTCTAAATTCAAAAGAAAAGGTGATGGAAAATGTTATTGTCCCTGCAAAAATTGTAAGGGCTTAAAGACTCGAACACTTCCAGTTAGAACAACTAAGAAACTGTTGGAAATCTAAAATGGGAAAGTGAGATACTGAGAGGGGGGTGGATCAGTTATCCACTAACTTTGATACTTTGAAACTAATTCCACATGCATACAATAAATATAGATTTTAATATTTTTGATAGTACAAAGGGAGATTTTTCCATTTTTATCCCCGATACAGTGATTGATCACTCTGTATCACAAATGGACCTTATGCTAGTTGGCAAATATGTTGGGGTAAGACCGAACATAGACTATGTTCGTCAATTCATCCAAAGAAGATGGTTCCTAAAAGGGCAAGTGGACATATCTGCCATGCCGAAAGGATTCTTCTCATTCTCCTTCACCAATGAGGAAGACATGACTAAATCTTTATGCGGACGACCTTGGATTATGGGTAAGTCATCCCTAGCTTTGCAAAAATGGGATCCTAACATGGACCTGAGCGATTCTTTCTTGGAATGGGCCCCGGTTTGAGTGATACTTCTTGGGCTCCCCTTAGAATATTGGAATGAATGTGTCTTCAAAGGTGTAGTGGGGGTTTTTGGGGAACTTCTTTCTCTATATCCGGCTACTACCTCAAGATCAAGGCTGGTCTTTGCCAGAATTTGTGTCAAACTAAGTAAATCTACTGATCTTCCTACCTCCATAGACTTGGTTTCTAAAATGGGAAAATGGAAACAAGTGATTGAGTATGAATCTATTCCTTTTTCTTGCTTTATTTGTAAGAAATCTAATCATTCATCTAAAAAGTGCCCTTTGAAAGTTCATAAGAAAAAAGAGGAAGAACCTATTGCTAAAAAGAAAGATCTAACAAATACTATCTGGAAACCTAAAAATTCTTATAAAGATTCCTCAGTATTATTGAAGCCTTCATTAATACATGAGCCAAACTTGGATCTAGATGAGCACAGAACTAAAAAAGATGAAAAAGGAAGTAACTTAGAAGGTAAAGACCCTGATGCTTTGGATAAGGATCAGTCAAAAGGAAATAGTCAAATATTATTTCTGATGCCAATTCGGAAAAGTTTTTTGAGGATAATAAATTCTCTCCTTTGCTGGATGTTGACTTTGTTCTAGAAGAGATTAATAAAGAGGGAGAGTTTTGGGTTCCCCAGAGGGAGGAGGAAAAATTGTTAGTGCTTGAAGAGCTAGTCCTAGATGACAACTCTTTCATCCCCACCCAGATTGAAACTAAAAGATTTGGGGAAAACCCTATGATTCCTCAAAGGGTTAAGGAAAACATTGAAAATTTTGAAGATCTTAGCTAGGTGGAGGTTCTAGAATCCATAACTGAGGTGGAATCCAATCAACAAATGAGTGGTAATAATAGAAATAAGTCCCCAGACTGCCTTAAGGTCATCTCTCACATCAAGATTAAAGAGGTTGGGCAGAGCTCCAAAAAGAAACCCAAAGGAGGCCAATCTCCTACTTATATTGAAGGAATTAAGACTAGAAGCCAAAAAAGTGATATTGGGAAAGCTAAGGCTGGACCAAGAAGAAAACAAGCTAAAGTTGGCAGAGAGCAAGAAAGCTGGAAAAACATTGCAGATGATAAACATAGAACCATACCGGAGGCTTTTTCCCCAAATAAATTATGAACATAATCTCTTGGAATATAAGGGGGTTGAATGCACCCCATAAAAAAGACATTCTTAGAAATGTTGTCAGAGATTATAAACATGTTGTTAGAAAAGTAGAAAAACTTAAGTTTTTTCAAAAGTCTGGTGTTAGTAGCTCAAGTTCGGCTGGGGCCTTAGGGGGCACTGCTATTTTTTGGAACCAGAAGACCATTAATGTGGTGATTGTTGCTGAAGAGCCCAATTTGATATCTGTCATACTGATGAATACCAGAGATAACTTTAGTTGGGTTATCACTAATATTTATGCTCCTAATGCTAAAGCTAATAGGGCTAAGTTCTGGAAGAAAATTTTAGAGAAAAGGAATAACTTCAAGAATGAAAGCTGGCTTCTCATGGGGGATTTCAATACCCCTCTTATGGATAGTGAAAAGTATGGGGGTATCCTGTCCCAAAATGATAGTAGAGCTGATTTATTTAAATTTATCAATGATGAAGGTCTGATAGACCTTGACCTCCAAGGTTTGAATTTTACCTGGTCTAATCAGTGTGCTGGCCCTCAGAATATTCAAAGTAAGCTAGACAAAGCTCTTATATCTCATGATTGGATATCTAATTATAATTGTACTCTGTCCTCATTTCCTAAAGTTGGCTCTGACCATCATCCTTTACTATTGGAGATCAACCCGATTCCTAATCCTAAATGTTTTCCTTTTAGATTTGAGAAGATGTGGTTAAGCCACCCTGATTTTGAGAATTGCATTTCAGAGTGGTGGAACATTAAGGTGGATGACACAACTATGTTCAAAGTCACTAGAAAACTTAGAAACTTAAAGGAAAAAGTTAAATTATGGAATAGAGATGTTTTTGGTGACATCTTTAAATAGAAGAATAAAGCCAAAGCTGACCATGCTGCTATTCAGGACGTTATTCAAACTCAAGGCCTTTTGGATTCTCTTAAGTCTAAGGAACAAAAGGCTCTTGTCAACTACCACAATCTGATCTCTAAAGAGGAGACCTACTGGCGTCAGAGATTTAGGGTGGTTTGGCTTAAGGAAGGGGATAAAAACACTAAGTTTTTCCACCTTACTACTCTCAATCACAGGGCTACCAACAGAATAGCTAAAATTGTTGTCGATATGGCTAAGATTCATAAAGAAGATGATATAAAGATAGCTGATGTTAACCATTTTACTTCTCTTCTTTCGGCGGATGGAGCTCTGGATAGAGATTGTCAAGAACAATTGTTGGATTCTATCCCTAGAATTGTTAACTTAGATCAAAATAGGGCTCTTTAGGTGATTCCTTCTTACAAGGAGATTAAGGATGTTGTCTTCTCTTTTGAGGGAGATAAGGCCCCTGGCCTAGATGGTTTCCCCATGTTTTTCTTTCAAAATTTTTGGCTTATTATGGAGAAGGATGTTTCTAATGTTGTGAAGGATTTTTTTGGTTGCAGGCATCTTCTTAAAGAGATTAATGGAACTTTCCTTGTTTTAGTTCCTAAGATAGTTGGGGCTCACTCATTTGACCAATTCCGGCCTATTAGTCTATGTAACTCCTTTTATAAGATCTTTTCTAAAATCTTGACAACCAGACTCTTGGTTATTCTACCTTTTCTGATTGCTCCTCAACATAATGGTTTTGTTCCTGGTAGGTAGATTCTGGACTCGGTGGTGCTGGTTCATGAGAATATCCACTCAGCTATGAAAGGGAATAAACAAGGTTTTATCCTTAAACTTGATCTTGCTAAAGCCTATGACTAGGTTGATTGGAAGTTTTTCTGTCTGATTTTTAAGCAATTTGGTTTCAATGAAAGGGTCACCCATATTATCTATCAACTGATATAAACTGCCTCCTTTACTATTTTAATCAATGGATATCCTTCCAAATTCTTCAAAAGCTCCAAAGGTCTCAAACAAGGAGACCCTATCTCACCTATTCTATTCACTTTGCTAGCTAAAAGCATGGGGAGGTACTTCCAAGCTTTGGTTTCTAAAGGTATCATTCTAGGTCTTAGACCCTCTTCTAGACCCTTAGTTTGCTTGCATGCTTAGTTTGTGGATGACACCATCACCATGGGCACATCCATGATCAAGGAAGCCAAAGCCTTTAAATTAGCTCTAAATCTCTATACTAAAGGTACCGGTCAGCTCATTAACTAGTCTAAAAGCACTTTGTTTTTTATAAACACTCCAGAGAATAAGCAACATAAGATAGATGGTATCCTTGAATGCAGCATAAGTCCTTTCCCTTCTACCTATTTGGGTCTGCCTTTAGGCCTTAATATCAGTGACTCTTTTTGGAACTAGATGGTTGAGAGATTTTTTTAAAAGATGGCTAGTTGGAAAGGAGTTGTTTTGTCTCAGGCTGGGAAAATAACCTTGATCAAATCTTCTCTTCAAAGCCTTATGGTGTATGCTATGAGTTTATTCAAAATGCCTTACAAATATGTGGATAAACTTGACTGTATCCTGAAATGTTTTTTGTGGTGTGGGGTGGAGGAAAGAAACTATATACCCCTTATAGCTTGGGAAAGAGTGTGTAAACCGAAGTCTTTGGGGGGCTTAGGTCTTAGACCTATAAAGATTATGAACAAAGCTCTCTTAGATAAGCAACTATGGCATATTTATGAAGACCCTAAGGACTAGAATACTATTTGTAAACATAAATATCTCTATGACATCCCAACTATTGACTAGTTTCTTTCTAGCTCGGAGAAAGTGGAGGGCTCTATTTTTTGGAGAAATATCAATGATGCAAGAAGTGTGCATAATAAAGGAAAGGCTTGGAGGTTAGGAAATGGATCTAGTATTAACTTTTGGGAAGATCCTTGGCTATTTGAAAAACCCCTAAAATGCATTTTTAACAACCCTCAGGATATCATAAGATGTTCCTTTGCTGTCGGTCTTAAAGTGAAATATTATTGGAGAAACAATTGCTGGGTGAAGTTGGCTGGATTTAACCCTGCTTTCCATGAAATCGGCAAGGCCCTCCTAGCTCAATGCTATTACACTGACAAGGAAGATACTCTTATATGGGGCCCCTCCTCAAGTGGAAAATTTTCTGTGGCATCTACTAGCTCTATTCAATTTGAGGTGCCTAAGGAAATCCCTTTTTGGGCAAAGATATGGAATAAGAATCTCACCCCTAAAATTGAGATTTTTTATTGGATCTTTGTTCAAAACAAAGTGCTTACCATTGACAATCTTAAAAAAAGGGGATTTATCATGTTGAATAGGTGCAGCCTTTGTAAGGAGGCTGAAGAAGATACTAATCATCTCTTTTTGCATTGTCCTTTTTCTCAGCAGGTTTGGTCTTTCTTTTTGCAGGATAATGCTTTATGCTGGATTTTCCCATCTTCTATCCAGGATTTTTTCCAGCAATGGAACTATCTAGGTGATAAAGCTAGGGACAAACATTTGTGGACTTTGGCTACCCCTCATATTTCTTGGAATCTTTGGAAAGAAAGGAATAATCACATATTCTGGGACAAAATCAGTACCCTTGCTATGGTGTATGAGAAGGCTTATAATGGTATGTAGGAGAACTTGAGCAGAATCATCCAGCATACTGGGAATATTGGGATCTACTTAAGTAAAAAGAATGACTGTGATAATACTATGTGGACTGCCCCCCCTAATGGATGGATTAAGATAAATTTTGACGGTGTTGCTAAAGGCAATCCTGGCCCTGCCAGGTGTGGGAGTGTTATTAGGGATTGGAATGGTAATGTTATTGCGACAATTGATGTTCCTCTGGAACTCAAAATAATCAATTAGCTGAGGCCTTAGGAGCTTTCTATGGTTTACAGCTTGCCAGTAAACTCAATTATAAAAAAATATGGGTGGAAGGCAATTCATTAAACATCATTAATTGCCTTAATGGTAAATCTCCTCCGTCGTGGACAATTGATAACATTATATCTCAAGTGAAAGATATCATTACTAAGTGTACTAGGATTAACATAACCCATGTGTATTATGAGGGTAATGTCATGGCAGACAACTTGGCTAACATAGGGGTTAAGGTTGCTGAGGTCATCACCTGGGAGAGCAAGGATAATATTAGGGAGGACACTAAATCTCATATTTATTATGACAAAATCCATCACAAACAAGGAAAGATTGGAAATCATTAATGAGACTCATCTAAGCTATACAAAGTCTGACGATAATTATGAGAAAGTATGGAATGAATTTTCAAGTAAAATTATTATTAATAGTACACACATTTTTTGGGCTCTACTCTATAGCAACTTGTTTAACAAGGATTGCGATTCTGATAATCTTGGCTCTAATATTTCTAATAGCTTGGCTTTCCTAAACTCTGTGATCATGGGGGGTGATCTGAAGCATGAAGAACTAGACAACTACAAAAAACTTAAGGAACCTAACATGGCAATGGTCTGGCACAAACTAAAAAAAGGAGTGACCCCTTATTTGGAAAAGCTACATGGTTTTGATAACGAGCTGACTCAAAAATTTGTTGAAGGATGGAGAGACAATACTATCACCATTGAAGGGAGGAAGTTGGAGATTACTGTGGAGCTTATTGCTCATGTTATGGGGATTCCCAATGATGGTCAAAATTTTTATAGGGACCATAAGATTTCAGAGAGTGCGGCTAAGAAATTCCCAAAATCTATGAAAGAGAAGGCCGCCTTTGCGGAAGGCAAGGTTAATGGCTACATGGATCATGTCAAGATCAAGGAGATTTGGCACCATGTTCTGCAGGCTATGATGGAGTACTTTACCCTTGATGGCCACTTCACTCATGCTCACTCCCATCACTTCATGTTCCTTAACCACTTTAGGTACAAGGACACCATTAACATTCCTTTCTATTTGTACACCTCTCTGGTTAAAAGCATAAATGAGCATAAGGAGTCTCCTAAGAAGGTTGTCAAGCATGAGGGTTTGATTTTGCTAATTTATGAGCATATGAAGAAAACCATTCCTACCCCTAGCTCTACTCCCTCTTCTGGTAAGAGTAAAATGAGCCCTAATCCGAAGGCTGGGTCGGTCAAGCGGAAGGCAGAGGACAATTTGGGCAGTAGCTCGAAGAAAATTTGTTTAGATGCTACTGAGGAGGGGGATTACTCTAAGAGTTTAGAAATGGAGGACTCTGTGGATGGGGAATCTAACATTTCCCAGGAGAATAAAAGCCCTAGCAAAGGTGAGGAAGAGACTGATAATTGTGAGGCTATTTCTAAGCAAGACGAGTGCAAGGTGGAAACTAATAGTGAGAACTTGGCTGAGGATAACAAAGAGGAAACTGGGGAGGGGGATCAAATGAATAATGATGATAATATGCAAAGTACAAATGATTCTTAGAGACCAGGAGATGAGACTGAACCTCTGTGAAATAAGGAGAAGGATACTTGCACTAGCAATGATGATAATGCCATTGTTGAAGCTGAGGACCCTGATAATAAAACCCAAAAGACTACTGCTAAGGAGAAAGGTAAAGATCTAGGTGAGACTATTTTTGAAGGCATAGGGGGGCATAATTCTCATAGCCTTGAAGACCTGGTTGACAAAGCCATCCAGTACATGGAGAATCAGAAGAATGATCGAGACTTTAATAAAGAGGAGGTTCCCATTCTGGGTGATTATGTTGAAGGTATGAGGCATGACATGCCTATATCTCAAGACTCAAAGGACAATAATCAAGAGGGTAGTGAGGAGTCTAGTGAGTGTAAGGCTAGAGAGTCCACCATCAAGATCATCTTTGAAGACTTCATTGACAAAGAAGAGGTGACTACTAGTGTTTTGCAAACCGCCAAATCTGAGGGCCTGTATTCTTTCAAATTCAGTAAGTGGTGTTTTCATGAAATTAAAAGGCTCCATTTAAAATGTAGAAAGCTTGAAGCTAACAATGACATCCTCCAAGAGAAGGTGGACTCTCTTCTCAAAGAGAGGGCTTCTAATTCCCCTGTTGACCTGATGGAAAGAGTGGATAAAGTTGACAATACTCTTATCAACATTCTCCAACATAGTAAGGATAGTATGAAGGTGTCTAGTATTAACCTTAAAGCTCTGGTTAATTTATTGGATAATGATTTTGAGGATGATACTGAGGGTAAGAATGCTCATCTACTAGACAGTGGTGGCCCAAGTTCTCAAATCCATGGAAAGAAGAATTCTCCTAAGATCAAGAACAATCTGGATGAACTGAAAAGTGTTATTGGTAGGATAGATAACATCCAGGCCAAGATGGAGAAAACATTGGATGATAAAGTTGGGATTCTGGATGTGGATGCTTAACTTGGTGCTCTTGCTAGTTTTTTTATTGTCTCTACTATCTTTTTGGCTGGTCTTTTTCTATTTTTCTAGCTTCGTTGCCCCTAGTTTGGGTAGTTCGCTATTGTTGGTCTTTTTTGTTATCTATGCTTTATATTTCTGATCTACTAAAACTTAAGCTATAAATGGTTTTGGGTCCCTTCAAAACCTATTTTTCCAATAATCAGAACAATCTCCCCCTTTGACATTAGTAAAAAAAAGACTTTGTCATGATTTTTACATTTTATAACCAAAACTAGTACTTAGTAGTTGAGTACTCCCCCTAAGACTTTGACTCGGTCTTCAAAACAATTTTACATATATACATGCCTCTTGACATACACCGAATATACATTTACATTACAAAACTATATGTCATACCTTTGTATTCTATATCTCTTCTTTGACGATTAATATATATACACGAGTACATGACTCATTTCCTCCTTGTGCCATGACATATCTACTATTTCCCCCTTATTTTTGTCACTTGAAGTTGTTGGGGTGTAGGGGTAAGAAAATAATTGTCCAAAAATGGTTTGTGGAGCTACATAACAATTTCTAAGACATTAGCTGATCCAGACCTTATAGACTCCAAAACCTGTATCTTGATCTCTAGCTGGGCAGCTAGATCAACCAAACTCTCGACAATAGAGAGATGAGGATCTCTCTATACTAACTCCCTTACCAATGTCAATTATCTTTGCATAACCTATAGATGAGGTGTTAACATTATTTGTATGGAGATCAATTTGGCTCTTATTCTCCCATCATTAGCCATCAATTTGGCCAATCTCCCTTTTGCATGAAGTAATCATGTGAAATGAATGAAGCTAGAACTTGCATCCATGCTCACTGAATAACTAGTAGACTTCAAGTCTAATTGCATTTTATCAATAAATTCTTGATTATCCTTGGTGAATGTTTCTACATTTCATAGTTTCTTGTACAAAGAATAAACATTATATACAACCTCTTCTAAGTTATTTACTAAGTTAGAAAGTTCTACCTGTTTGACTGCTATCTCAGTTGAGACCCTTTTAAGTACCTTTGTTTCAAACTTTCTTTATGACAACTACATGATCTTTTCATTAGCTTCATTGTCATCACTTTTCACCTTCTTAACAATATGAACCAATTTTTCTAGAATGGGTGAAGTCTCATTCACATCATCCATTTTAAAAGCGTCTACAAATATACTTTTGATTTCATGCAGTACCTGCTTCTGCTAATTTTCTCTCCTTAATTATTCTTGCTTACTCTTTTTATTCAAGATATCTTGCAATATTTGCATTTTCTCATAGGTCAAGTTATTAGTGTCCCACTTTGGAATCACTATAACTTCATCTAATGTTACCTGTGTGGTAGGAGACTTCTCTTTTTTCTTATGAACTTTCTTGTTTGGTGTATTGCCACTCGACATCTGTACTAAGGCTTGGATAGCCTCTTGCTCCTTAGGCTTTGGATGCTCCTTGTTATTGTCTCATTAGTCTTCTTTTCTTCCTCCACATGAGGTCCTAAAATTACTTTTGCAGACTTATATGTTTGATATTTTAAATTATCCTCTCCTTTTCCTTTATTATCTTCCTTGGTAGGTGCATTATCTGTTGTTGTTGCCAGCTTGTCCTGTTACTCAGCACTAGAAATTTTTAAGACTTTCTTCTCAACTATAACCATTTGGGAGCTTGAAGGTTTAGTGTCAATAGTTGATGTACCCTCAATCCTTGTATAATCATGTACCTAGATGAGAACAAGATTGGTACTCAATAGAAAGGGATCTAAGGCTCCCTCCTTAAGGATTTGGATTTTTATTTCTTCCTCGGCCAAGGTATTGATGTTTACTTGTGTGTCCTTAGGGATATCCTCAATAGTGATCACATCTTGTGATGCACTTACTTCTACCTTCTATCTTTCCTCTTCCTCAAGATTCTGAGGCTCAACTACATCTTCTTTATTATCTAGTTCTATCTGGCTGGATGTACCTTCACCTTGTTGTGGACTCTTATCAACTATTAACCCAAAAATGATCTTCCACATCCTTTTTATTTGGGTAACAAATTCTTCAAAATTATGTTTCAAAATGGAATAAGCTCTTAGCTTAGGTATAAATCTATTTCCATGTTGTGCCATGAACTTCTTTATTTTATTTGGTATTAGTTCAGACACTATCTAAGGTAAAGTGACTTCCCTTATCTGCCTCTTGGTCGTAATAGCATACTGCCATTTCTAATCAATTTTGCTAAATAGTTCATTAGGAATCAAATTACCCATCTCTAGAGGTTTCATTTTGAATGTCCATATAATTTCTAACACATCCTCTTCAATCTCATCCTTATCATCTTTGCTTAACCATTCAAATTTTATAAATTTGAATCCTGCTAATCTTCTTGTGCTTTTGATATTTTGGCATATTTAATCCACACTAGTTGGATGTCTATGTGATGCCACTTTCAATTTTTTATTATCTGTGTCGGTCATTTCTTCATCATCATCATCCTTCTACAATACTAATTTCCTTCTTGGCTTCTTCTTGGGATTACTCGACATTGCTCTAGTTTGCACTTGTTTCCTTTTACCTGACCCTTCCCCTTCAATTTTCTTCACTGGAATTTTCCTTTGAGGTTGGGTAGCTATGGTAGTTGAAGCTTTCCTAGTTCTTAGTCTTATTACTATAGGAGTAGGCTTAAGTTCCTCTACTTTCCTTTCACTGGGCTCGGCAACCAATACCTCCTTTCCGTTCTTTTGAGTTTCAACTTCCTCCTCATCACTACCTTCAGATTCACTAGATTGGTCTTCACCTTGACCTTGTGTAATTTGAAGAGGTGCATTTTCCTCTTCTCCTTCACCTAGAATATTCTCTAGATTCTTGACTATTTTCTTCCTTTTCCTCTCTAGGGTTGTAGACTTTAACCCCATAGTGATTTTGGACTTAGCTTCTTCATAATTTCTAAAAGGTTTTCCTTCCTATCAATCTGCTCAGCAAGTAAAGTAGTTATTGCTAATGATGTCTCATCTATGTTGACCTCATAAGGCAATTTCCTTAGCCATGCTACCCTAGGCATAACAACCTGAACATAGGTATTGTCAGTATCTACTAGAAAACATATGTCATTGTAGTGTTTTTCTTCTAGGGATACAAGAATTCTACTTCTCTTCCTCATCTTCTACTTGAATTCAACAAAATAACTTTCCATAACACTATTAAAATTAACACATAACTGTTGAATGAACTCATTGAATTGTTGAGTTACAGGTCGGTCTTGACTCCATACGACATCTCCTATAGTAGGAAAAATATTTTTTACATAAAAGAATAGACAAACTATCAGGGAGCTAAACTTACACATTGAGTTTTTAGATTTCCTGATTGATGCTATCTTCTTAGAAAGTTGAGTTAACTGTAGCTTGAAAAGATCATAAGTATGACCTTTCTTCACTATTTTCCATGCCTGATCTACTACAATGCAATGAACACTATCCATTATGCTTGACTGATAAAATTTGTGAGCAATAACCCTTACTACAAAATCTATTTTTGGATCTGTAATCATAGAGATTGTCATTCATCTTTTGTTCCATACTACCAATGTGTTAGCTTGAATTATTTCTTTATTTTGGCACCTCATTGTTTTCTTCCCAGTAGGAGTAGGATATCGGGTGGCTGGGTGAATCATTTCTTTGGTGATCTTGACCGGCCCATTCTCTAACCACAATTGCATGTCATGTACTCTTCTAAAAATGATATTAATCCATTCAATTTTGAATTTGCAAGGGAAATCTAGGGCACACACTAACCTTTTCTTGACAACATGTTGATGCTCCACCTTCAACACTCTGTTATCACACAACCTGTTATAAGATTCCCTCAACTCATAATCTCCAATTTCTCCAATTTTGCACATATAGCATGCACACACATCATGTATCATTAATACCTTTGGTGTAATTGATGACAAATCTCCCGTGAGATCTCCCTTCACTGCACTTTCTGGTACAACTTGGAATTTCATTGGCTTGCACGCATCACTCCTTACTAGTTGCACATTTAAAACTTCTTTCCCTTGCTTCCTAATTTCTACAGATGAAGTGGATGCCATTTTTTCCAAAATTTAGGATTCAAAAGATAGATTCAAGTAGCTTGACAATACCTTGTTTCAATAGTCCTTAATGATGTTTGTTGACGACATGCTGTAAGTGTGTGCTAAAATTTTGACACACTTCTATGAGTCATTAAATCCAAGATTTCTCAAGAATGAGGTCTCAAACGGAAACTCATAGCTCTCTATTCATGGAGTGCAAGGGTTTATAATGGAGGCCCTCAAATTAGACCTAGTTTTTGCCCATGCAAGTACACCATGAAACAAGAGATTCAAAGAGGAAAAGAAAGAATGCTAGTCTCCATGATCATCAAATATGCATGCAAATGAAAATGAAAGATATTCTATATGATAACAATGCATGAAAGAAAACTAATCTATGAAAGGAAATGCTTATGCAAGATTATTCTATGAAAGGAAATATGAATCTAATCTAATATGCAAGTGCAATATTAATCTAAATGGATTGCCATGGAGGCATGAGAGAAGAAGACAAGAAAAGAGAAGTTGTAGTATCCAAGCTCAAGTGCTCCAAACTCTTTTCCAAAATCAACCTCCAAACCTGCATAACAATAACATAAAATCTTGATCTCTAAAATCTCCATGCATAAATGAGAAGGAGAGGTCTCCTTATAAAGGATTTTAGAAATGAATGGATGGTCAAGATTAAGAGGCAAAAATAAAAGAGCAATGGTGGAGATTAAATCTTGGTTGATCCATGTGCTCAAGATTCTCAAGAGGCAAAATCAATGGACATGGTTAAGAGGCAAAAAGATGAGTGGAAGAGATTAAGAGGCAAAAGGAGATTCCACTCACCTTGGAAAGTGTGCAATCAATGTGTAGACAACAAGTCTTTTTCTTTTTCTTTTTCTTTTATTATTTATTTATTATTTTTAGCAAAGTGGTTTCTATTATTTAATTAAAAGATTTTTTATTTATTTAAAAGAGATTTTTTCTTTTAATTAAATGTGGCTTAGGATAAAGTCATTTTAATTAAAAGATTTTTTTATTTAATTAAAAGGGAGCATGTTCTCCTAATTAAATAAAACTTAGGATAAAATAATCAAACCTTAGGAAATATTCAAATAATTAAATTAATTATGATTTGATCAAGGAAATTGATTTGAATTGAAAATATTGCAAAGCGTTGATTCAGAAAATTGATGAATGGGGGCCCAAAGTCTAGGTAACCATTTTAGGGTGCATACAGTAAGAATCTTCACAAACTTTACTTAGTACAAATTTCTCTTCTTAATCACCTTAAAATCACTCTACAAATTCTCAAATTTCTGGGTGAAATGAGAATGAACGGTAATATTTCACTTTATAGACTCAAATGATTGGATTAGGTCTTCATTAAATAATCTATACACTTTGTAGGTAAAATAAATTTGTCTCGGCCTTCACATGACAACTCAATTACCATGTACTCATACTCGGTTGAAACCATGACTCGGTCGATACTACCATTTCCATTTTAGCTTGGTAGATATAACATCTTGGCTATTACAGGAGCTCGACACACATTGAGTGACTCGGTCACTATAGACATAAATACTGATGCTCAACACCAATTATGCAATTTGACTCTTTTCTCATCTGTCCTAATGCATCTTAGTTCATGTAGATATGGACTTTAAGCTATCAAATGTTAGGAACTGGTGTAAAATATAATATTTGAAAATCCAGATCCTTACATACCTTTTACTTAGACAAAAGTAGTGTGATCACTTGATCCATTGGATTGGGTGACCTTGGGTTCACTGGATCCACTACTTATTTCTTCCTATTTCTTTCTCCATGTCTTATTCATGTGGTCCCTTATTTGTTCAAGAGTTTCTTCATTTTTTAATTGTTCATTATTCGGTGCTTGTGTTCTGCAGTCTCTTTTTATGTGACCAATCTTGTGGCATTTATAATAGACCAGACTTCCACTCATCCAACTTTTGGATTTACCTCTAAAATGTGTCCTTACATAGTTTTCTCTAATATGACCATATTCTCCACAATAATGACAACTATACCATGTATTGTAATCCCAATTGAATATGTTACCTTTCCTAGGTGCTTTATTCTTCTTATTGGATGTCCACTTTGGTTTGGTATTGGATCTGCATTCTTATGCTCTATGACCAAATTTTTGATAGTTGTAACAATGTCCTTCAAATCTAGGTGTAGTAGGTGCCTAACCTTTGACCTATGTTCATGTGCCTGATGTCCATGCTTCTTACAGTTAAAGCAATTTCCATTGAATTTAGGTTTAGGATTGGACATACCATTCTTGCTTCTGTAGATGTTTGTTGTGTGTTGTATCTTTCCACAATGAAGGCATGTCGGTTTGTTGTTCCTTGACTTTGCATTCCTTTGTTCTCTATTCTTTGATGATTCTCCTTCTTTAGTGGATGATAGGTGCTCATCATGTCCTAGTCTAGAAGTGTCACTAGATATTCTCAGTGATCTCAATAGTTCTTCAAAATATTTCACAACTTCATTGGGCTTGTTCATCCTCTCATTAAGTTCCTTTTCATATCTCAATTCATTCTTTAGTTGATTGTTCTCTGATCTCAGATTTGTAATTTTCATATCTTTCCCACTCAACTCTTGATTTGCAAGAACAGTTGATTTACCATGTCCAATTGATTTTTTTTTAGCCTCTACATATCACATATCATTTCATCAAGTATTATAGACATTTGTCTCTTGTCTTCTTCTGCCATTGTCTTGTCTTCTTCAACTTTCTTTTTCTATTCAATCACTTCACATAATCTTACTTATTAAATTTCCTATTCTCTCTTTAGACTTATGACATCTTCATTTAGTGAATTTTTTCTTTCTAATAGATCTTCAATAGCTGCAACACTTTCAGTAGAGTTTCCATTGTCAAATAGACCTTTAGTATCCTCTTCTTGATATTGTGTGTCATTCAGTTGGATTTCTAATTCTTTCCTTCTACTTAAATATTTCTTCAATTCTCCTCTGGCTACTTCAAGATGGTGTAATGTAAGCTAGATGTCAATCTTCTAATTTTCTATGATCTTTCCCAACTTATAAACCTCCATCTCCAAGACCTTAACTCTCAAGTGATTATACTTCTTCTAAGAGAATAAAGCTATGATACCAATTGTTGGAAATCTAATATGGGAAAGTGAGATACTGAGAGGGAGGTGAATCAATTATCCACTAACTTTGATACTTTGAAACTAATTCCACATGCATACCATAAATATAGATTTCAATACTGAAATGCATCTAACATTCTAATCACATCCATCAAATGAAACACATAACACAAAAATTTGGTAAACTAGAAACCCTTGAAAGGTAAAACTAGGGTGGGGATGATAGCCACAAATATTCACTACTATAGTATTAAAGTGTGCCTTTTAGTGCTACAAAGTTTGATCACTTCATATGATCTACCCTATGAGGGGTATGCCCTATTAAGAGCTTACATACTTATACAATCTACCTTGATAAAAGGATTTAAAACTTACAGCTAAGTAAGAACTCAGTTAAGATATTTATAAAGGCCTATGAGGACCACTCTGTTAAGAGATTTACCCTGATTCACCTACTAAAATGTATCAGTACCTAATCCTTCGGTTTGCACTAAAAATGATGATAATAGATCATTTATTTCCAATACTTGTTTGATCTCTAGAATCAAATGTAGCTCTATTCCTTCCTTCACTACTCCACTCAGTCACTTTGCCTGATCTCTGCATCTAACAATCAAGACACTGCTCTATTTTGCATACAAGAGATCTTCTTTGTTACACTCTCTTACTATGTTTAGGATTTTGATATCACCTTATATAAACGTATGATCAAGCTTCTAGATCAAGATCAATGATCAAGATTCATTACTTATGTTGCTTAAGCATTCCCTTTTTTCTGATAGGTTACATAGATTGCATAGGGATTAATAATAATAATTACAAAGCATAATCATCTCCTTGATTCTCTCAACAATCATTAAATCTCACATAGAATTCAGCCAAAATGGTTTACCTTGGTGTTTGTTCCATTACAAACACATATGTCAAAATTGGCTTTCTCGGCATATGAAGTCTCTGATGCTAAATCCAAACCATTCTTCATACACTAGTGCTTAACACTGACTCTTCTATACAACTCGGCATAAACTTCTCAGTAACTACTGAATTACTTGATGACCTCTGACTTGCTCAACAGTAACTACTGCTCGGTAACTACACAAGTCTATAAATGACTTAGCCTTAATAAGATGGCTCGGTTGCAATGATGATCGACCAACATTGCCTTGAAAATGACTAAGTGTTAGACACCAATAGACAACATAACTTAGGGATCAACAAAAACATTGTAGGCAACATGGTCACATTGAAGGGGGGAATGATTATCGTTGATTGGTAAGTTGTTCATTATATTATTTTAATAATTTATATACATAAGAAATCACTTCATGATGACATGATCATGGTTTATTTATGTTCATCATTTTCATATATGTTGACCTCCCCAGGGCACATGCTATGGACCATGACAACTCAAAGACTGTGTCTGCAAATTATGAAAAATATTTGATCGTTTCAACTTTAAAGGTTTTTTACACTTCAAATTATGGATAGTGGTATGAAAGAACTCAAAAATAAAATTCTATATCAATAAATATAAGATATTACACTTCAAAAATTATTGGCTACTTATTATGAACCTTGACTCTTTACACTTTACAATTTTACAACTACTTGCTTCTACGAAATTCAGAAGATTTGGAAAAAAAAAAGAAAATAGGAGAAAGAAGAATTAACAGAGAAGAAGAGAAATTGTTAGAGTAAAGAATTAATTTAATTACATTCATTAAATTAACTTTACTACTTCTTAAGATTTCCCTTTATGCACTTGCATTAGTCATTTAATAATTAAATCTAATTATTAAATGCCTATTTACCTATTAGGGTTTCCCTTTAGGTTTTTCGATCTCCTTCTATAAGGATTGATCCATTATATATTTGCATTTTTTTTTCTTTTGGCTGATAATAACAACTTTCATATTGTCAGAGCAAAACCCTTGTTTGTTTCCTACAGATTTCTTCCTTGTGACAGGTTTTTTCATGCAAGTTTCTTGGACTTAATAGATTTTCTTTTCATCAAATCTTACATGGTATCAGAGCCCGATCTGTTGTAGCTTGTTCATGTTTGAAGAAAAAAAAAGTAGCAAGGGTTTGACAGAAGAAATTTGGGATTTTTTAGCTAATTTGAGAGGTGCATGAGCCAATGTCTACATTGGTAGATCTGAAATGACAGAACTTCAAACCCACGCAGGCACCATACCTTGAATTGCAAGCTTTTTTACCTGCGATTGCTATCCAAATTTATGGATATTTTCATAAAAAAAATTCAAAGTTACACATGACACTCATTTGAAGATTTTTTTATCTCTCTCATTGTAAGCAATATTTTTCAGCTTCTAGGGTTCAGTTTATTAAATTGTGGGGGGTGTTTTATTTCTTGTTTTCTATAATTTACTTAAGTAAACTTGAAATCATATCAAAACAAAAACCCTTTCCAAAAAAATGGCCTAGACCTCTTCTTGTCTAGAACTTTTGACCCCTCATAACTATCACACATGGAAATCCCTGATGACATAGCTTCTCTGGTCAAAAGGGTTGTGGTCTTGTTTAAACGCAGTGCAACCACTTTTATAGAGGCCTTTCAAGTTCATGCAACACATGAACAAGATGGATGAGGCAATCAGGTTGATTTCTTTACATGTATTAGATAGTCTACAGTTTCATCTTGATGGGTGCAATACCCCTCTAGCTATGTGGACCAAGCTTAACACCTTGTTTGGTATAGTGAATGAGTTCAGAGCACTTCAGATTGAGGTAGAGCTTACCTCTCTTATACCAGATCATTTTCCATCCATTGATGAATTCTTGATGAAGTTCAAGCAGCAGAGGTCTTTATTACAGGGATGTGGAAAGGCTAAGACTGACATTGAGTGTATCCACTTGATTTTGTCAAAGCTTTGGGGAAACTTTCAAATTTTCTCCACCACCTTCCACTCTACCATGGATGCATTGGGTCAGAGATTCCAGATGCCCACTTTTGAGGTGTTCTATGATCGGTTGACTAGAGAACAAGCCAATCTCACACAGTTGGATTCTTTATCTGGGACTAAGAACCAAGCTTTGGTTGCTCATACTTCTAAGGGGACATAGAAGCAGAACTAGAAGACCAAAATAGATTTAGTTGGCAATGAGAATTCCTCCAAGCCACCTTAGAAAATAGAGTCTAAGAAATCCACTCCTAAGGGTAAATCTTCTAAGTCTGGTGAGTCTTCCTCTAAGACAAAGAATTTCATAGGTGAACCTTGTAGTTTTTGTGGCAAGGAAGGGCATCCAGTTTCCAGGTGTTGGAAATGTCTTGAGGCTCTAGAGGAAGCCTTGCAGTAGCATAGTATTGCTTCTCCATAGCCTTCACCTACTCCCATAGGGAAAGGCCATGCTCTTTCTACATGAGAATTATCTTCCACTGCTACTTGGATCATTGATTCAGGTTCTTCGCACAATATGACACACACACCTAGTTTGGTTACCTCACTTGCTCAGAGTCCTACTACATAGATTGTAGTTGGTGACTCAGCACAACTTTTAGTTACAAGTTCTGGTACTATTTCATTGGATGGTGGCTCTCTATAGGATGTTCTTTTGGTTCCTTCCATTTCTATGAACCTTCTGTCTGTCTATCAGATTTTCCATTCTGGTTCTAGTAAGATAGTTGAGTTCTCTCCACATGATGTAGTTATTCAAGACCTCCATGATCCTAATTTGGTTGTTGTTGTTGGGAGTGTTGATTTAGAGTCTCACTTATATAGGTTTGTTGATTTGAGAGCTCAGATTATACAAGTGTTTCTCTTGTTTCTCATGCAGACATAGTGAGAAAGCTTTGGCATGAGCATTTTGGCCATGTCAACTATAGATATCTACAACATATGAGTATATAGGAGTTAGTGATTGGGCTTCCTCAGATCTCTTGCACTGATGGTGTTTGTCAAGGTTGTGCACTTGACAAACATCATAGAGATCCTTTTCTGATAAGTAGATCCTCATGTGCTAAGGCACCATTGGAGTTGATAAATAGTGATCTCATGTCATTTCCTACTCCTTTTTCTGGTGCTTGTTATGTGCTCACCTTTATTGATGACTTCTCTAGATGCACATGGGTGTACTTCTTGAAGTACAAGTTTGATGATGTCTTTGATTCATTTTGAGTCTTTAGGATATTTGTGGAGAAGCATTCTGGTCTTTCTATCAAGCAGATACACACTGATAATGGGGGGGAATATGTGAATCAGTCTTTCCATGATTTTTGCACTACATAGGGTATATTGCATCAGCTGACAATTCCCCATACCCCTCAGCAGAATGGTGTTGTTGAGAGAAAGAACAGAACATTACATGAAATGGCCAATTGTATGATACAGTCTTGAGATATGCAACCTTATTTTTGGGCAAAGCCAATGAATTGTGACAACTACATTCAAAATCAGATGCCTCATAAGGCATTAAAACATTTGACTCCTGAGGAGGCTTTGCCCCATGTCAAGCCTGATGTTTCTACATTTTGAGTGTTTGGTAGTGAGGCTTGGGCATTTATTCCAGATGCTCAGAGGAAATCCATAAAGAGGAAGAGCTGAAAATTGATATTTGTTGGCTACTGTGAGGATATGAAGGTGTACATGTTGTTTGATCCTAATTCCAAAGAGGTCTTGTTTCAGTGAGATGTCCAGTTTGATGAGTGTTATCCTTAGATGGAGCCTCCATCACCAGCTTCTCCCTCACTACCTAGTACTTCCTCTTGTCCTCTTCAAGATTCTATATCCTCTAAGGATGATTTAGATGATGATCCATCTTCCCCTCCTCGACCAGATATTTCTCGAGTGTCCAAGTGGGCTCGAGATATAATCAACGTTGTTGGTTCTTTGGCAGGAGATCCTTCAGATACCCGTCATACTCATGCTCAATGATCTGGTACTGGTCTTTTGAGTCATGCTATTTTAGATGATCCTCGGAATTTTTTAGAGGTGATAGGACATCTTGAGTGGGATAGGGCTATGGATGAGGAGTACTCTTCTTTGATGAAGAATCACACTTGGGATCTTTGTACTCTTCCAAAAGGAAGAAAGATGGTTTGGTGCAAGTGGGTGTACCATACCAAGTATGTTGTAGATGGCTCTATTGATCAGTATAAGGCATGTCTTGTTGTGAAGGGATTTTCATAGGTGGAGGGTATTGATTACTCTAAGACCTTTTCTCCTATCACCAAGATGAATTCTATTCACCTGGTACTTTCTCTAGCAGCTTCACAGGGTTGGACAGTGTATTAGATGGATGTGAAGAGTGCATTCTTACACAGGGATCTACATCAGGAGATCTATATGGAATAGCCTCAGGGTTTTGTGTAAGACTCTTCTCTTGTGTGTAGACTTTGGAGGTCATTATATGGTCTTAAACAAACCCCTCGGGCTTGGTATGAGAAGATGGACTCTTTCTTGCTAGCCTCACACTTCACCCACTGTCATTCTGATCCTACAGTGTAAATTCAGCATCATGGGGTTGATCTTGTGATACTTGTGTTGTATTTTGATGATCTCATCATCACAAGTAGCTCATCTTCTATGATTCAGAGTGTTGAGAGAGCATTGATGGAGTAGTTTGAGATGACAAATCTTGGACTTTTGCACTACTTTTTGGGCCTATAGGTTATATAGTCTTCAGATGGAATTTCCATACACCAGCAAAAGTATTCTCTTGACATGCTTCAGAGATTCAACATTCTTGATTGCAAGCCTACTCCCACACCTTTTCAGTCAGGTGTTATTTTGTCTACCACTTGCTCTACTCCTTCTATGGACTCCACCTTATATAGGAGACTTGTGGGTAGTTTGTTTTACTCAACACACACTCATCCTGACATTTCCTTTGCATTTGGCATCGTCTCTTGATTCTCCCATGATCCTTATGAGAGTCATTGGCAAGCTACCAAACGTATTTTGAGGTACATTCAGGGCACTACTTCATATGGCATTCACTATACATCAAGAGATCCTCACATTGTTGGTTTCATAGATGTTGATTGGGGTGGTGATATAGATGGTTGGAAGTCTACTTATGGCTTTGTTTTTTGTCTTGGTTTTGGTCCTATCACATGGTCTTGCAAGAAGCAAACTATTGCTACATTATCATCTACAGAGGCAGAGTATCGAGCAGTTGTGCTAGCTAGTCAGGAGGTTTTATGGCTTCGACAATTGATGATAGAGTTTGGGTTTCCTCCTGATAGTCCCACTCTTCTTTTGTGTGACAATCAAAGTGCCATTCATATTTCCCACAACCCAGTTGAGCATCAGTGGAACAAGCACATTGAGATCCATATGCATTTTATCAGGTAGCTAATTCAGGATGGTTCTCTTTGCTTGGAGTATGTTCCCACTTTGGAGTAGGTTTCTAACATCTTTACTAAGCCTTTTTCATCCTCACAGTATCTTCAGTTGTGTTCTATGATTGGGGTGAAGGAAGTTGTCCTTGGGGGGTCTCATTGAGGCCTACCTTCCTTTCTTTTTTTCTGCTTTTTGCATCTTTATATCTCTTTTTGGAGGAGGGTTTTTCCCATGTGGTTTTCCCTATTTCTCTATTGCATAGAGATTTGTTTGTGATTGGGTACCTCATTAGGCCATGTTGCCAGGACCCAAATTTGCATTCAGCATTGTAGTTCCTTTTCTTCTTTCTTGCATTATTTGTAGCTGCATTGTTGCTCATCTTAAGGGGGGGGTGTTAGAGTAAATAATTAATTTAATTACATTGATTAAATTAACTTTACTACTTCTTAAGATTTCCCTTTATGCACTTGCATTAGTCATTTAATAATTAAATCTAATTATTAAATGCCTATTTACCTATTAGGGTTTCCCTTTAGGTTTTTCGATCTCCTTCTATAAGGATTGATCCATTGTATATTTTCATTCATTTTTCTTTTGGATGATAATAACAGCTTTCATATTGTCAGAGAAAAACCTTTGTTTGCTTCCTACAGATTTCTTCCTTGTGACAGGTTTTTGCATATAGGTTTCTTGGACTTAATAGATTTATTTTTCATCAAATCTTACAGAAATAACCAACTTGCTCCAAACTCCTACCACATTTCCCTTCTTCAAGATTTGATTTTCTTATTCATCCTTCATCCTTCATCTGTACAATTATTTTCTTTTTTTAGTTGCTTCTCTCTGCCTCTTTGACTGAGGAACCAAAAAAATATTTTTGTTTGCTGAAAAAAAGGAACTGATTTAGACTAATCTAGTTTAGTAATAAGATATGAGCGAGAATCTTCCTTCTAAGAAAGATGATATATTGTATTTGAGGATTTTCTATATCTTGAGAAGATAAAGGCAATATACCATTCACTATCTGGAAAAATATAGGAAGAAATAAAAAAGAATCTATGCAGAGTTTTTTCAAATCTGCATTTGATGATATTATTGTGCTTGTGAGCCATGGCCCTATTGCACTTCTAGAATTTGGATCCTAAAGAAGTGAAAGAAGATGAATTTTTATACTATGAGAGAAAGAAAATTAACTCATGGCAAGGGATGGGGAAGAGGAATTTGGATACTGGGAAGGGAAATAAGACATATTTGGAATGCAAAAAGAAGTTTGGAGAAAGGGTAGAGATAGAAGATGGACATGGAACAATATAAGGGGAAAATACAAGATCCTAACCATATCCCCTCTTAGAAGAGATGCGAGATAATAGATCTTGTTAGGAGTGACTTGGTTAAGGGATTTCTCTTGTCAACCTGCTAAAATCAACAAGTAAAGAATGATATGATATTCACACTCAATACATGACATATCTAGTGTATTACTATTAATGCTATGTTCTGAAACACTTATTCATATATGCACTAACACCTTTGTTCACCATAAGCTGCCACAAAAATAACAAAAATAACACCACACATTGATCTTTCTCTTCTCCTTCACTACTTCCATAATGCATCAAAGAGATATAAATACATTTTCACAAACTAGGTTGGCCAAGACCTAATACATTTGAATTATAATACATTTATGATCATTCCTTAAACCCTAAAATGTAATACCAATTATCATTTAAACCTTCAAATTCATGTTCACCTCCTAATCCATCGCACAATCAATTTAACAAATAAAATTCAAACCATATCACACTTTCCAATGTACTTGCACAACTCCAAGAAATATGATCATCACGGTCATAAAATGCCAGCTCATCATTCCACATCAATCTGACACATCATTAAGATCCTTCAAACATGTAATCACTTATCACAACATGATGCAACATCAAAGTTAAGGATCTGACAAATTATTCTAAGAAATTCATGTAACTTTCACTGAGTGAGCTTCAATTCATTGTAACTATGTCCACCAATCACCAATATTGATGAGATTGCACTAGCAATCCAATAATATAATCAAGGTCACACATCCTAAATTGAAACACTAGAACCGAAACCAATTTGACACAATCATCAAATCATCATTCCTTGGCTTCAACTTTTTCTCCTTGTCAACCTTCAAACAATCATAAGTTACAATATACATAAGATAAAATTGTGTAGTCATGTATATATCATCTAGAGACATAACTTAATATTCCTTTACAATAACAGACTCTAATTCTTACCATAGCTCTATATCCAACCTATTGAACATACCTCATCATAACAAGAACATTGTCAATAGCAAATACCAAGTTGACATCAATGAAAACATCATAATTGATCATCCTATCATCATACCTAGATCAAACACAATAAAAACACACTCATCTAATCTCAGCATCAGATAGATCAGTTATGTCAATAATCTCATCAGTTATGCCTACAATCTCATTAGTTACACCAACAGGTGGGGCCTTTAGGTTAATAAATCCCTTCATTGACCCTTGACATTTAATAAATCCATTCAACCTTAAACTATAGTATCAACCCATGATCCTTATATAATTCTTGCAATGGGGCCTTCTCTAGTCTCAAGCTAATGAAACAGACAATGCCACTCGTGAAAATTCTCACTATTAGCATCATAGACACAAAAAAAGCCATATAACTGAATGGGAACAACTACAAAAAATGCACACAATTGCATATGTATTCAGCTATAAATAACATTCATCGAGGCTTCAAATCAACTGGCACAACTTGTTAAAATTGTCAGAAAGCTATGACTAACTCATTGTGAGTTACCTTTTCTTCATCACATCCTTGCCACTCATCCACCTTAATTGTAGTTTAAACCTACAAAAATACAACATACAAATAACCCATCAAAAGCATGCCACACATAACATCCTTGCTTCTCTATGAGCCAAAAATAGGTCCTATAAAACATTGCCATAATATTTCATTCTTCCTTGCAAGCTCACAGATGGAAAACATTTTCCCCACTAACTATCGCAAGGATGTGAGAAACCATCAAGATCATCACAAACATCAACTCATAGGATTGTGGGTCCAACTGACTGGCAACACTTGTTTACTCTTTAAACATTTTCAACTTTTGACACATGGCTCATTGTCACTTCCCCACAAGCCAGAGGTTTTCGTTGTGTAATCAAGTTTCCAGGATGCAACAAGGTGCTTTATTATAGCCTGGAGATCTCCATAAAGTCTTGCAAATACTATCCATTAAACAAAATAATAGTAGAGATGGTATGACTAGGAGATCGCCAAACTACCAATACTCAGCCGCAAGTTTGCAATATTTTTTGCTACAAGAAATTAAATACAACTTAAAGAATGTGAAAAATATGAGGGGTAAGTTACCATGGAGGGGAAATTAAATTTTCACAATGTGTTAGACTAGAACACATGAAAATATATGGTTGTAAGATAAAATTATGAAATAATGACCATTTGGTTGACATTAAATAAGACCCTAATCACAAATATACTAGGGTAAATAAAATATGACAAGCCAACCAATGGACACAATGTGAGAACATATGTAAATGGCTAATAATTTTAAGAATTTAAAAGTTATATAAGCTGATGACTTAAAGAGAAGTATAATATTCAATGGTCATCATTTTCCTTCTTTTATAAACACCTTTTATAAACTATCTGAAAGCCAAGGAACCAGAACAAGCCCACATCAGAACCAATACCTTAGAAGCTGAATTGATGAGAAAACAATAGAAAGGTACAAGTGACCATGCAAATGGAAGAATCAAAATAAGCTTATAAAACTATGAGCATCATATGAATATAGATAAAAAAATTCTTCCCTTTCCAAATGGCCTCTTATATATTATACTGATCCATGGTATACATGCAGAGAAGAGGAATGGGAGAGCTATTATTAACAACAAAAAATTAAAAGGCAATCACATTTAGGGAGAACCCTTAACTTGAACACCCAAGGTGAGAGAATCAATACATTTTTAAACGTATTGTTTTTTTTTATTGGGTGTAAATTATTTGATCTTTATAGAGGTGGGGTAATTTTAATTTTGTTTCTTTGTCCTTTGACTTGCGTTTTCTATTGTTTTATGTTTTTTCAATTATTTTGGTTTAATGGAAAAGTCTTTGATATAGATTGATAAGACCATGGCACTTGAGAAATTAAGAAATACATAAAGGACCATAGCCACATGAAAAATAAGTCAACATAAGACATGATGCAGGATAACAACAAAAAATTACCTGTATTTTTGTGGTTCAATAGGAACTTTATTCTGTGACTATTATTGTAGCCATTGGAACTCTATTATGTGACTCTTCCTACATCTATTGGACTAAATACATTGCTTCAAAGCTCTTGGGAGATATAATAGTTTTTCCCATACTAGAGGCACAAGAAAGAATAAGGGAATGACCAACCATCTTCTTCTAAAGAATCATGTCCCCCACTACTCTAGTCACTTCTCTCACTTTCTATTGCCTTGCAAAACCCGCAGCCAGAGACAAAGGACTACCATCATCCTGAATCGACAAAAGAGAACAAAACTAAGCATACTAATTTTGAATAACTAAGTATTATAAATCCTAAAACCCTAGCACTGCTCAAAGAATTATATGCTTTAGTTAATTTATTTTTTACTCCTAATATCACCAAGAATTGCACATAGTTTTTGAAATGATCAAAGAATATAAAGTAATAAAAAATATAAAACCCATGATTATGAGAAACCCTATGCAATATTGATATAATCCTTTTCTTTTGGACATGCTTCACATAATATATGTACCTAGCATTAATAAAACAAAAACAAATTGCCTTTGAAACCCTCTGCCTAGGCGACATTCAACAATAATCATAAAAAATGACTCTTTAAAAATCAATAAAAAAAGAATGCATATCCTTTAATGCCTGTGGTGCAGGAAACTATGAACAATACTTCATAAAATTCTGAAAAAACTATAAAGTCATAAATAGTTCTAGATGATAATGTAAGTAGAGAAAGAAGGTTACAAACCCTGAGACCTAGGCCTTTTGTGTGTGTATGTGTTGTAATTTGCAACTTCTTTGAAGTGGACTACACTTCTTCAAACTTCATTTCTTTCAACTGTAACTAATCTCAAACCCTAAAACCCTATTAATCTGGTACAAATCAACTACCAAATTCAACAATGGAAGTATTTTTTAGCATTTACAAATTTTAAATGTTTATTTTTCTTTTAGTTTCCTTGTGTTATTTTGAATAGCATGGATTCTTTTCCCCCCTGCTTCTATTTTTAGCGTTTTGACTGACATAAGGCACGAATGAATTTATTTTCTTTTATTAAGTACATGTATGAATTTCACCTAAAAAAATACTGAAGTGGATTTAGTGTTGAGTGGAATGGTAAATGGTATGGTTTATTTTTTGTCTACTCTTGAGAGACAAGTTGACATAAGACATGATGCAGGATAACAATAAAAATAACCTACATGTTAGAGTGATTTTAGAATAAATAAGAGGGGGGGTGAATCAGTTATCCTCAGGTCCATATGTACCAAAAAAATTTTTTAACTCTTCTACAAACTTAGATCTATTCATCAATTCACTTAGTCTCTATAGAATATATCAGTAACATAAAACTTGTAGTCCACTCTCTAAAAGTAATCAACTTGCGGAATATAAAACTTTCAACAACACATCAAATATCATTCACACAAGTATAACACCAGGATTTAACGTGGAAACCCAATATGGGAAAAACCACTAGTAACATGCTACTAAATTTTCACTCTTTTGAAGTGAGCTCTGTGAGAAGCCAACTCTGTTAAAGGTTTACAATACTCACTATTAGGTGTGACCCTGTTAAAGGATTTAATCACCCTATTAAGAGTGGCCTGGTTAGAGGGCTTAAGAACATTCCATCAGAATGTCACCTTGATTAAAGGGTTTACAAAAATGATTATTAGGTCAACCTTAAAGGATTTTGATTAATACAATGGTTACAAAGTAATAGTAGTTTCTGATCTGAAATATATGTAACTCACTTTGAAAATACATATCCAATACACTCATATGCTGATTTACTAACTGACCTTCATTACCATCTCCATTTATGATCTGCTTGTAAATCCCTTCAAGTAATCACCTCAACTCTATTCAACTCTTCACAACTCTTCTTAGCCTTCTGCTTAGATTCATCAGCCAATAACATCAACCTCTTTCTCACTCTCCATATCCTCACAATTAGGTCATCCTTATACCTCCTTGATTAGGTAGATTAATCTTTTGTCTCTTAATCTCTTCCATAGATCTTAGGTTTACGTTAGATTCATCAAATCCTTCCATCATTGTGTTTTCCTCCTTATCCTTATAAATACTTCTCCAAACTTCTCCTTGAATCCATAAGAAAATGGTTTATCATGCATTAAATGCTCCATATCATTCATTAATAATGTCAACACATTTTAAATATCCAAAGAATTCAACTATGTCGGTTGGGATTCTCAATTTCTTCACAAATTGTAAATTACTGACACTCGGTCAATACTATGTTCATCTCCTCAGTCATCACTAGATATCTTGGTCATCGCTAAAACTTTACTTCTTGGAAAACACTATCTTCTCTTGGTTAATTATCTGATACTCGACAATTATTGATGTTCGGTCGACACTGAATTTTCTCAGCTTATACTAGCGCTCGGTCGACACTAGCATCACTCGACTTAAACTGAATTTCTTCTCTTTTTCTTGGTTAAGCCTATACGTCAAATCTATCGACATCTTTACTTAGTGTTAAAGATAATCAACACATTACCTTGTCAATGTGCCAACTAATCAAGTACTCATTGTAGTATCACATAACTAAACCTTTCCTTAGGTCCTCTTGTTATCTCCTCTTTTCAAATCCTCTTCATCAATCAAAAGATATGGTACTCTACTAGATAGAAATTGTCTTACTAGTTAAGATTTGACATCAATGATAATATAAAAATTATTTCAATTGTAGTTTCCAAAACTACATTTTTTGTGGTTCAACATCAACTTTGTTTTGTGACTACTATTCCTACAACTATTGGAACTCTATTTTGTGACTATTCCCTCAACCAAGGAAGAACATAGTAACTTCCTATTTGTTTGCTAAGAACTACGTGTCTATTAATTTGTTTCATTCCACTTTAGTTGTTGATTCATGTAATATGATTATGGTTACATTTCATATGTTGTCATATTAGATATATAACATAAACATTATTTTTTTCATTACATAAATAATAACTTTTCATTAAAATATTTTTCTTTTGTGGCCTGTTAGCTCATTTCCTTGTCATAGAAAAAATTGGTTGAAAATGGTCTTCATTACTGAAAATCTTTGAAATTTTCCATATCCTATGTCAAGGTATGAAGAAATAGGGTTTATCCATGCAAAGGTTTCAAAAATTTTGTCTAAGTCCATAAAACCCTACCTCGAGTCTATTTCTTTGTTACCTTTTTCATTCCACTTTGTCGGGTTTTTGTCATGTGTCTTTCCATCATCGGGCAGGGCCAAATCTTCTAAAAGTTTGTTTGCCTAGCGGGCTCATTTAATTTGTCCTAAGTTTTAAAACCCTGACAGCCTTTATTATTTCCTAAGTATCAGCAGTCACTTTTCCTAAGTCCCAATGTTTGAAGTGTTAAGTCTTTCGGGCCCAGTAAGTAACCAGTGTGAAACTCGACAATTAAAAGAAAGATCAGTGGTTGTCACAATGTCATCCAATCAAGTCAATTTACAAAAGTGTTATGTTTTTTGGGCCTAGTTGGTATGCAGTACAAAACCCGACATCCATTGGATGCTTTAGCAGGAGTCCCAGGCAGCTAGTTGTTTTCATTCAGTGACTTTGTGATTAAAAGATTTTCCCAAGTCTCCCAATGTCTAGTGGTGATGCCTTAACCTTCAGTGATCTGGCATGGTGGTTTTCTCTGAATCTCAAAAGGTCACGGCTAAGTCATGAAACATTTGAAGATTAAGCGAAAAATGTAGATGATGGAAAAGGTCAAGGGCTATTGTTGGATCTCATGACATGACTATAGTTAGAGCTCATATCTAGTGATTTTGAGATAGCCTTTGTTGCTCAATATCGAACTAACCATGGTTAATAAAAGTGTTCAGAGATTGTGAGATAACAGTTAGTCCCTAGTTCGCTGGATAAAGTAAGAGTTGGTAAGAGGTTCTTGCAACTTGGAAAAAATGGTAGAGAAATTATAGGTTAGTCTTGATTGGATGGTGGGAATGTTGTCATAATGTGAACATGCTCAGTTGATAGTGATTGTGAGATCACACTGACCATTAGATCTTCCAGTTCGAAGGGGTGATGTCACTAGGGTCAGAGGTTGGAGTAAGAGTAAAAAGTAGTTAGATCCAAATGTGGTCATGTTACCGTAAAGGAAATATGCTCAATGGTTAGTGATCACGAGATCACAACTGATTGCCACATGTCCACGGTTGTCAGTAGGACCACATTGTTTGAAATCTTCTGATAAACCACCTAGTTAAGGTTATTCTAGTGGTTAGTATTAGGCGGCCCTAGTTAGTAAATGATGTAAAGTTTGGTTAAAGCCTGAGAAAGATCTATGACAGGTGTGATGCCTCAAGCAAAAAGTAACTGGCCTTTATTGATTGTGAGATTGTGACTATCATCTGATCTTGTCTAAAGAAAGATAAATAAAAGGTGGGTCCTCAGTGCCAGGTGTTTCTGATGTGTTTTCTTATGATTGTTCGCTAAGGGAAATGATGTGGCAAATACATTTTTAAGAAAATCAAAGGTTTATTTGATTTTTGTGGACTACATGATGTGCCGGGAAGACCAAGGATCGATGACTGTATTTTAAATTTTGTCAATTAACCATTGTGGCCAGATTTTGAATTGTTTAAGGATTTTTTCCAACAGATCGGTAAGCCATAAATGATAAGCCAAATCTAGTTTTGTTTTGTTCTAGGGCTGAAGTATCTAAGAATTGAATATTCCTACTAATCTAATCATATCTAGTTATTTAAAAAAAGAAAATAAATGCAATAAAGAACTTGTTATTAATTACAAGGGTGGTCGATCTACCAAGTAATGATCGTGTTAGCCGCCAAAGAGATTTTCCTATCCTTGTGGCTTACCGGTAGGGTTTTGGCCTTAATTAAAGATAAGATTGGATCATTTTGCTCTGGATTTTTTGGCATGTCTTTTCTGTAGTAAATTGCCTGTTGTATCTAGTTGTTGTACTTGTTGGAAACCCTAACTTTTCCCTAATCTATCTGATGCTTGTTGCATCCTGATTCTTCCAGATTCCAAGAGGGCTAGTGAGTGATATATAGCTAGTTGTTGTAGTTGTAAAAGGATAGTGAAATTCGCAACTAAATAGAGAGAATTTTGATTTGGAGTTTTGCTCTGGCATTCTTCCACTTTCAATGTACTGATACTAAAAATCTTTAATGAAAATACACTGGAATTCCATCTTAGATTTGTGAATGTCTTCTTGTTATGATCTTGAATTCTTATATGTTAATATTGCAAATCAATTTAATGTATGTTTTACAATGTAGATTGTGAAGTTATTTTTGAGTTCCTTTCAAGGGAGGGGTAATTCTTGGGAATAGTTTCAGAGATTTCATGTTTCTTGTGAGAATTTGATGTCTGAGTATGAGAGTGAGAGGAATAATCTACAAAGTAATTATTTTGGGTTTTGGGTGTATTTGAGTTAAATTTTCTGTTGATGTATGTTGTATTTGACTTTGTGCCCTAGAATAAGACATTGATCTATTCTTAGGAAGTAATTCTACATCATCAATCAAATTATAAATGATAAAATATTTTAGTCAATGTGTCAAGGACATTAATGCCTAATATTTGTGTTGGATAAAGCAAATAAGTTTTACTGATTCCTTTAAGAATTGAATCCATAGGTATACCCACCTGAGCATTATGGCTCAAAGTGTAGGAGGACTAATATCTCATTCCTTGTTAATTGGTCCCTTTTCTTATCATATTTGGAATGGGTTTAAAGAGTTAGAGACATTAGTTTGTCAATCAAATTGTAAATCTACAAGTAGAGGAAAAAGGAACCAACAAAATGGCGACTCAACTGGGGATCTAACTTTTGTTGGGACAACAAAGTTTAAATTTTTTTTAAGAATCCCTGGCTTTTAGTGGTCTCTTTGAAGATAACTTTTATGATACCCTAGAAATATTATTTCAAGACAAATTCATACTACCTGCAAATCAAAATGTAAAAGCAGGAAGTACGGGCTTTGGGGAAAATTTACATCTAGATGAAGATATGCTTAGAAGGCAACCCATGGAGCCAAGACAGGTCCATTTCCCATATCAAAATCTCACAGACATGGATGTATCATTAGGCTCTAAAGATGTTATGATAAACCCAACTGATTTGAGTGCATTAAGATTATAATTAGCAGAGCAAGATTCAATATACAAGAGGTTACAAAAAGAGAGAGAGGCTAAGACTATAAATGCTTTAATGGAAAGAGAGTCCCTACTCAGAAAGATTAATGAACTAAAGGAGAGGAATAAAATATTTTCCTCTACTGCTAAATCTTTGTAGCCTGATCTCTTTGGTGACCTTGCTGCCCTGAGAAGTGAGAAGGAGCACCTGTTGCAGGATCATGAATTTGAACAAGAGGGCCCTATGATTAGACAAGTCCAAAGTTATGCTCCTAAGCCTAAGGAAAAAATCACAATAGAAAATACCAAACCTGTTGCTATTGTTAATGAAAAAGGAAAGAAAAAGATGGTTGGGATCCAAATAAATGAGCCTGTGGCTAGACCAAAAATCCCACCACCTGTTTCAAGTTTTGACGTAGAGATGGAAAAGAGAAAGAAGGAGAGAGATGATCTAGCAATGGAATTGGAGAAGGCTGAAGTTGAAGCATCTATTATAGAGACAAGAAAGAAAATCTAGTTCTTTAAGGCCTCATCTGCAAACATTCTTGAACCATCTACAACTGAAATAGGTATTCCATCTGCAACTTCTAATATTTTTCCACTTGGTAATGTTAGTACTTAGAAACCGCTATCTGCTCCATCTGCTAAGTTGAGTGTTGACCCTAAGAAACAATCAAATGTATAAGTAGGTGGGAGTATAGCTATAAATGTTGGTCCTAGTGGAAACAATGGTTTATGTTTTCAAAGAAGACCTATGCAATTAGAAGGGTATAGGCAAATTAGTTTTGATGGGATACTCGGTTACCCAAATGATATCCCAACTAAGATAAGAGATAAGGTAGCCAAATTTTCTAGAAATAATGCAATTAGTTATGAAGAACACCTTAGGTTGTTTTTTGACATGTTAAATGACTATGAGATAGATCATGAGGATGTAGTCATGAAACTATTTATTCAATCTTTTGGTAGAAGATGCTAGAGATTGGTTTAAGAGATTCCCTGACCATTGTATTGATTCATGGGATGCTTTTGAAAAGTGTTTCAAGGAACAATATGGTGATAGGCCTAATGCAAGTTTAATGCTAAATGAATTTAACAACATAAGGAAGAATCAAAATGAATCTGTAGCTGAATTCAACATGAGGTTTCAAAAGGGTATGCACAAATTTTTTCAAGTTATGAGGTTAGATGACAATGTATGTCTGAAAACATACTTCAATGTCTTTGATGGAATGTTTGGATACCTACTAAGAGATGAAGAACCAAGAACTCTCATAAATGCCTTTAGAATTGCTATGAACATTGAAAATAATATGAAGATATTTGGTAAATTGGGTGGAAAAAGGGATGATCCTAAGTTGTTTGGGAACAAGAGGCAAGAAGAAGACAAGTTGAATAAAGTGCTAAATGCATTGAAAGACTTGAAATCACCTAGCAATAGAAATGATAAGGTTTTTGTTGCAGAAAAGCCTCATTTCAACAATAATTTCAATAGGCATAATAGGCTTCAAAATTACCCTTATAACACCCAATGGAAGGATGGAAAACCTATTTTCCCAGCCGCAAAAGGAAATAATGACAAAGTCATCCCTAATCCTTTACAAAAAACTTCTATATATGTTGTAGAAGATACACCATGGTAAATGGCCTGCCAGTCACTGTATTCTATAGAACATTGTGTGGTGGCACAATCCATAGCTGCATACCAAGATGATAGTATTGAAGAAATAGATCAAGAAGAAAATAATGATGACATTAGTTGTAATATGATTGATTCATATTTGGGACATGAATATGTTTCTAACACTGATGAAGAAATTGATGTCTGTTTGAAAAGACACAATAGAGCATTATTCCATCAAGAAGTCTTTTCGGATGATGAGGACATTAATGAAAAGACATGCAACATGAAATTTTCCTCAAAGCAAGTGAATTTAAGAAGACCCTCAAAAGAGGAAATTGCTAGGATCACTGCAGAGATGGTAGACCAAGTGCAAACTAGAAGCATGACAAAAAATGATACCACTAGAAAAGTTGTAGGTATGTTCATAAAAAATACCAATTCTAAGGAACCCACTGAAAATAAACCCAAAAATGACTATGTAGCGAAAATAAAAAATGTAAAAGGTAAGAAGTGGGAACCAAAGGGAGTTGGAGTTGTAGGGATGTCTATTGTTCATGACAAAGACATCCAAAAGGAAGTTGAGAAGCCAGTTAGTACAATGGCCAAAATTGAGAAACTGAAGGTGACAACAACAGTTGACATATATCTAAAAAATAGAAAGATACTAGAGAAATGCAGATTGAAATTCCTTCTTCTACCCCTATTGATATGTTGTCAGTATTGTCTCAGATTACTGTTAATGTTCCCTTGTCAAATTTATTAAGAATCACTGAACATAAGGATAGTTCTCTAGCATGGGTGGATAATGTTCATGAAAACAATGTTGCTTACAATACCAATGAGCCCCAAGATGAAGCCATGAAAGAAATGGAAGTTCAGGGAGTGGTATCTCAGATACCACCTATGTATTTGGACAACTCTATCAATGCTTCCCTAGAAAACATAGATCTATTTTTCCTAAGTATCATAGTGAATGGAATGATAGTAAAAAATTGCATGATTGATTCAGGGGCATCAAATAATGTTATGATTTTTAAGATTGTGGAAAGGTTGGGCCTCAAGGTTGACATTGTTCAAGGTAGATGTTGTGGAATGGATCAGAGAGAAGTACCAGTCATTGGGACTATTAATGTAATGCCCTACAAATTGGTAGCTTATCTAGAAAAGGAGTTCACTATGAGTTTCTTGGTAGTAGACATTCCTCCTCATTATGGAATGCTACTATCTAGAAAATGGAGTGTTTCCATGGGTGGAAGTTTGCAATGTGACTTGTCCTATGCAACTTTCAAGATTGATTATCAATCTATTAAAGTTGAAAGGGAGCTGAGAGTTACTCACATGATTGAGAAAAATATTGATAATGATATTACTTATTTTGTAGATACTGATATCAATGCTTTCAGGGTAGAAGTCATTTTCCTTGAAAGAGAACCTATATTTCCTCCTATCACAATGGAAGTAAATACCAAATCTGAGAAAGGTGAGTTGTGGGTGATGTACTTTGATGTTGCAAATTGTAAAGATGGTTCAAGAGTAGGTATTTTACTCATTTCTCCTTATGGAAATACTTACAAGTTCTCTTTCACATTAAGCTTCCTATGTACAAATAATGTAGCAAAATTTGAAGCATTGTTAATAGGATTGAGGTTGGCACACAAGCATGGAATCAAATGTATAAAAGTTGTTGGTGATTCTGAGTTAGTTGTGTCTCAAGTAAGATCAGTATATGCTTCTAAGAACAAAAGATTGAAGCAATATAGGAATGTTGTCTAGGATATGATTGAAAGTTTTGATGCATTCAATATTGTATGGAAGGATAGGAGCAACACTAAAATGGTTGACTTGTTAGCCAACATTGTAATCAATCCTAGTGACATAAATTTTGTAGTTATCTCTAAAGTTGAAACTCAGACTAGACACAACATACTAGAAAATATTGAGAACTAGAAGGTCTTTGAGGATGACCAAGATATCTTGAGGCTTATGAATTGTGAAGATAAATATCATGGTCAGGAATTGGATTGTTCAGCTTTAGTTGAGACTGCAGAAGGAAAAGAAATTATTCTTGGAAATGAAGTTCAGCAACTAAAAACTAACAAAGTTTCCAAGGGACTTGTTGTTTTAGAAACTGTGTTTAATATTAAGGATAGAGTCCAAGTGGATACTAAGAAGAGAGACCAGATAGATCTAGAGGAAATTAATCTTGGCACCAAAGATACACCTAAAAGGTGTACATTGGAAAAGATACATCTCAAGAGGTGAGAAAGGCTTTGATTGAGTTATTAAGAAAATTTAGGCATGTTTTTGCATGGTCATATGATGACCTAAATTTTTATAGAGAATATTTGTTTCAACATTTCATTCCTTTGAAGGAAGATGCTTAGCCTTTTAGGCAAAAGAAGAGACCAATCAATCCTACCCTAGCACCTAAAATGCAAGAAGAACTGATGAAGCTAAGAGATGCTGGAATTATAGTGCCCATCAGACATTCTTCTTGGGTTTCAAACTTAGTTCCTATTAGAAACAAGAATGGAGATATCAGATTATGTGTAGACTTCAAAAATTTAAACATCTCTTCTTTGAAGGACAACTATTATTTTCCTAACATGGAGGCAATGCTACAAAGAGTAACTGGGTCTGACATGATGTCCATGATGGATGGTTTCTCTAATTACAATCAAGTGATTGTAAAAGAATCATAATAGTTCAAGACAACCTTTACAACACCTTGGGGAACCTATGTATATGTGAGAATGCAATTTGGTCTAACAAATGTTGGTGCCACTTTCCAAAGAGAAATGGATGTTGCTTTTGCTGAGTTCATAAATGATTTCCTAGTGGTTTACCAAGATGACTTGACTGCTTATTCCAAGAGGGAAGAAGATCATTGCTTACATTTAGAGAAGATATTTGCAAGAGCCCTAGAATATGGTATTTCTCTGAACCCTAGGAAATGTGCATTTGGTGTGACTGAGAGAAAATTATTGGGCTATCTAGTTGGAAAGCAAGGAATAAGAATTGATCCAAAAAGGGTAGTGGCCATTGACAAAATTTAGAAACCAAAAAATGTAAAAGGAATTCAATCCTTCTTTGGTCAAGTAAATTTATTGAGGAGATTTTGTCACAAATTTCATTGAGATTAGTAGGCCTATATAAAAAATGTTGAAGAAAGGATCTGAGATTAATTTGGATGGTGAGCCCAATGTTGCTTTTAAAAATATCAAACAAGTAATCAAGGATGCACCTATATTTAAGGCACCAGACTATGGTATTCCAATGCATATTTTCTCTTTTTCTTCTTTTCATACTGTTGCTGCAGTCCTATTACAGAAAAATAGTGAGGGTTTTGAACAACCTATTGATTTCTTCAGTAAGTCTTTACAAGTTGTCAAACTAAAGTATGATATTAATGAAAACCAAGCTTATGCACTTGTAAAGGTTGTGAAAGATTTTAGATGTTATCTCATGGGTGCAACAATAATTTATTTTGTACCAAGTGTTGTAGTTAAGGATATATTTACATAGCAAGAAGTGTTTGGGAGGAGATGAAGATGGATAAATAGAATCCAACAGTTTAACATTGATACCCAAATTACCAAATTGGCTAGAGGCCAAGGATTGGCAAAGTTGATGGCTCAATCAAATCTTGATGCAAATCAGATAAATCAGATTGGAATTGATTACACATGTGATATGGATGATTGTATCTGGTATCAAGATGTTATTTATTATTTAAGGAATATGAAGTGTCCATTAGGATTTGATGATGGAAAGAAAAGAGCTCTAAAGCTGCAAGAAATTAAGTATGTTATCATTAAATCCAATTATGGAGAAGAAATCTGGATTCCATTTTGCTGAAATGTGTAGATGAAAGTTAGGCTGACAAACTGCTGAAGGAAATGCATGAAGGGATATGTGGTGGACACTACATGGGTAAAACTATTGCTCAAAAGATTCTGAGAGAAGGGTTTTTGTGGCCGATAATTTTCAAAGATGTAGAAAGAATGGTGAGAAAGTGTGATGTTTGTCAAAGATTTTTCGATAGGTTAAAATTTTAAGGGAATGTGCCATTGAAGCCAGTGGAAGTGCAAACCCCTTTCCAACAATGGGGAATGGACTTTATTAGAGAAATACCAAACACATGTAGTGGAGGGAACTCTTGGATTTTAGTTGCCACTAATTATTTTACAAAATGGGCAGAGGTTATTCCCACAAGGAATGCAACAAGAAAGGTGGTGACTGATTTCTTATTAAATAACATTGTTACTAGGTTTGGTTTACATGAAAGGATTGTCTGTGACAATGCAATGTGATTCTGATTTGATGAGTACAAGTAATTTTGTGAAGGTTTAGGGATTCTAATGTCATATTCTTCACCCTATCATCCACAAGGAAATGGACAAGCATACTCAACCAACAAGAGCCTGATAAAGATTCTCAAAAGGATCCTTAAAAAGAATAAGAAAGCATGGAATTCAAAATTGCCATTGGCTATGTGGGATAACAGAGTAACTGTTAGGAAGGCAATTGGGTGTGCACCATTTGATTTGGTGTATGGAATACATACAAGGATGCCTAAGAACAACTTATTAGAAATGTACAAGTTTTTCCAACTGTATGATGAGGACTTAGATGATGACATGCAGTTGAGGATTGAGAATTTGATAAAGTTCGATGAAACCAGGAGAGAATCAGCTTCAAAGAATGCTAAGTTGTAGTTGAAAGTCAAGAACTTGTATGAAAAGAAAGTTGTAGAAAGGAAATTTGAACTTAATGACTTGGTATTACTCTGGAATGCCAGATTGGAAGATAAAGGAAAACATGGAAAATTTGATCCAATATGGTTAGGGCCATATTTGATTCATGAAAAGTGGGGACCAAATTCATACATTGTCAAAGAACTCATAGGTGACATTCAAGAATTGCCTATTCATGTATAGTTCTTGAAGAAATACTTTAGTTGAAGGTATTTTTCTTTCCATGAATAGTAGTTAGGTTTGTATATGCTGTAATTTTTGTATAGGTGTGGTGTGGTTCCTTTCTGTCTAGTTTGGCCTTTGTAAAATAGGTTTTTTCCCAGTGCTCTTTGCAGTTGTCATTGTTGTCATGTTTATGATTTTCTCTTCCAGTAAATTCTAAGTTCTTGCATGGGCACAAGTTACCCATCATCCCTAGATAGAGCCACTATTAGCCCATTTTCCTTTCATAGAAAAAATTGGTTGAAAATGGTCGTCATTCCTATAAAATCTTTGAAATTTTCCATATCCTATGTCAAGGTATGAAGAAATAGGGTTTATCCATGCAAGGGTTTCAAAAAATTTGTCTAAGCCCATAAAACCCTACCTCAAGTCTATTTATTTGTTACCTTTTTCATTCCACTTTGTCGAGTTTTTGTCATGTGTCTTTCCACCGTCGGGCGGGGCCAAATCTTCTAAAAGTTTGTTTTCCTAGCAGGCTCATTCAATTTTTCTTAAGTTTTAAAACCCCGACAACCTTTAATATTTCCTAAGTCTCGGTAGTCACTTTTCCTAAGTCCCAATGTTTGAAGTCTTAAGTCTTTCAGGCCCAATAAGTAACCAGTGCGAAACCTGACAGTTAGAAGAAATATCAGTGGTTGTCGTAATGTCGTCTAATCAAGTCAATTTATTGAAGTGTTATGTTTTTTGGGCTTGGTCAGCATGCAGTACAAAACCTGATGGTCATTGGATGTTTCAGTAGGAGTCTCGGGTAGTTAGTTTTTTGCATTCAGTGACTTGGCGATTAAAATCTTTCCCCAAGTCTCCCAATTTCTGGCGGTGATGTCCTAACCTTCAACAATTTGGTGCGGCAGTTTTCTCTGAATCTCACAAGGTCGTGACTAAGTCACAAAATATTGGAAGATTAAGCGAAAACCGTAGATGATGGAAAAGATCAAGGGCTATCAATGGATCTCATGATGGGACTATGGTTAGAGCTCACATCCAATGATTTTGAGATATCCTTTGTCACTCAATCTCATGAACTAACCATGGTCAAGACAAGTGTTCAGAGATTGTGTGATAATAGTTAGTCGCCAGTTCATCGGATAAACTAATAGTTGGTAAGAGGTGCTTATGAGTTGAAAAAAATGGTAGAGACCTTGTAGGTTAGTGTTGATCAGACAATGAGTGTGTTTCCTTAATGTGAACATGCTCAGTTGATAGTGATCATAGGATCACACTGACCGTTAGATCTTCCAGTCAGCAGGGGTGATGTCAGTAGGGCCAAAGGTTAGAGTAAGAGTAAAAAGCATTCAGATCTAAAGGTGGTCATGTTACCACAAAGGAAATATGCTTGATGGTTAGTGATTGTGGGATCACGACTGATTGCCACCTATCCACAGTTATCAGTAGGACCACATTGTTTGAAAGCTTCTGATAAACTACCCAGTTAAGGTTATTCTGGTGGTTAGTATCAGGTGGCCCTAGTTAGTAAATGATGTAAAGTTTGGTTAAAGCCCAAGAAAGATTTATGGTGGATGTGATGGCTCAAGCAAAAATTAACCGGCCTTTATTGATCACGAGATTGCGACTGTCATCTAATCTTGTCTAAAGAAAGACAAATAAAAGGTGGGTCCTCAGTGCCAGGTGTTGCTGATGTTTTTTCTTATTATTGGTCACCGAGGGAAATGATGTGGCAAATAAATTTTTAAGAAAATAAAAGGTTTTATTTGATTTTTGTAGACCGCACGATGTGTCAGGAAGACCAAGGATCGACGGTTGTGTTTTAAATTTTTTTAGTTAACCGTAGTGGCCAAATTTTGAATTGTTTAAGGGTTTTTTCTGATAGATCAGTAAGCCAGAAATGACAGGCCAAATCTGGTTTTGTTTTGTTCCAGGGCCAAACTAGCTGAGAATTGAATACTCCTACTGATCTGATGATATCTTATTGTTTTAAAAAAGAAAATAATTGCAATAAAGGACTGGTTATTAATTGCAATGGTGGTCGATCTACCAAGTAATGATCTTGCTAGCTGCCAAAGAGATTTTCTTGTCCTTGTTGCTTGTCGATAGGGTTTGGGCCTAAATTGAAGATCAGATTAGATGATTTTGCTTTGAATTTTTTGGCATGTCTTTTCTGCAGTAAATTGCCTGTTGTAACTGGTTGTTGTAGTTCTTGGAAACCCTAACTTTTCCCTAATCCATCTAATGCTTGTTGCATCTTGATTCTTCCAAGATTCCAAGAGGGCTAGTGAGTGATATATATAGCTAATTGTTGTATTTGTAAAAGGATGGTGAAATTAGCAATTGAATAGAGAGAATTTTGATCTAGAGTTTTGTTCTGGCATTCTGCCACTTTCAATGTACTGATACTAATTTTTTTTAATGAAAATGCACTGGAATTCCATCTCAAATTTGTGAATGTCTTCTTGTTATGATCTTGAATTCTTATATGTTAATCTTGAAAAGCAATTTAATGTATGGTTTACAAAGTAGATTGTGAAGATATTTTTGAGTTCCTTTCAAGGGAGGGGTAATTCTTGGGGATAGTTTCAGAGATTTCATATTTCTTGTGAGAATTTGATGTCTGATTATGAAGTGAGAGGAATAATCTACCAATAATTATTCTAGGTTTTGGGTGTATTTGAGTTAAATTTTCTATTGATGTATGTTATATTTGACTCTGTGTCCTAGAATAAGACACTAGTCTATTCCTAGGAAGTAGTTCTTCATCATCAATCAACTTATAAATGATAAAATATTTCAGTCAATTTGTCAAGGACATTAATGCCTAATATTTGTGTTGGATAGTGAAAATAACTTTTACTGATTCCTTTAAGAAGTGAATCCATAGATATACCCACCTAAGCATTCAGGCTCAAAGTGTAGGAGGACTAATATCTCAATCCTTAGTAATTGGTCTTTTTTCTTGTCATATTTGGAATGGGTTTAAAGAGTTAGAGACATTAGTTTGTCAATCAAATTGTAAATCTGCAAGTAGAGGAAAAAGGAACCAACATGGCTAGAACTTGGTGTTAGGAATGGGAACACTGAGAGGGGGGGGGGGTGAATCAATGTTCACTTAATTTAATCTTTTTGCTTTACTTCTTAAACTTATCTTAAATGCTTAAGTACTGAAATGAACATCAACATAAATAAGAAACATGAAATCAATACATAAGACCAATGTGGTTACGGAGAAACCCAAATAGGTAAAAACCATGGTGGGAATTGACACCCACTAATAATCTGTACTAGTGTTTTATGATCCTTGTTAGAAGATCCTTAACCTTGTTAGGAGTTGCTTTACAATGTATTTAGTACAGTGACCTGGTCAAGGGTCGGACCCTGTTAGGATTCTTTTACAATAACCCTATTAGGGGTGTGGACACATTGTCCTAGACCTCATTGCTCAAGTGGTGAAGGCTACAACCTTCTGATCTCAGATACACACTATATCTACTAGATGAACTGGCATTGTGACACTGCTTGTCTGATCAATTCCTTTGATGTGTTGATGCTTTGACCTCTTGCAAAGCTCTAATACATCTTAAAAACTCTTTGCATACTTCTTCTTTTCTTATTTCAACTCTCTATCAACTTCCATGACTAATTACAAGGGTGCATCTAATATTTATATGCACATACAAAATAATTAACTAGGTCAACCCTTTAACCGATTACATACAACACTTCCAATTGAATTGGCTCAAGCGTGTTTACAAATAAATATAATTATATGTCTACAACCTAATTACAATAGGGGCAGATCCTTCACAAAACAATAACATAGTCACTAATCAAATTTCCATCAGTCAGATGCATACCCTGTTCTGTTTTGGCATTCATTGGCTGTGTAACTTCAATTGTCTATAACTTCATCATACTTGCATATCTGATCATGCACTCATAGAATAAGCATGAATACACTCTTACCATCTTATCTTCTAGGGTGCATACCATAACTTGGTCATACGCATGTGCACTAATGCTCTGAACTACTGGTGCTCTGCTAACTATCCAGTCTTCTACACTTAGCCAATTTCTGATCTTCTCATCAAGTGTGTTGACTCCAAAACACTATATGACTTTGTTGCCATAATGAAAACACTATATTAAGTCATATATACCAATATAGTCAACTTTCCAACAATCTCCCCCTTTTTCATTGATGGAAACAAAGGAATATGGAAAAGTTACTAATTGTCCCTTAATACAAAATACACTTAATCATACTCTATCTTATATCTCCCTTATATCTTCTTACTATACATTTTATTTACATAGCTATAGCTCCATATTCTATACATACTCCCCCTTTGAAATTAATGACAAAGGTGTTACAAAATTGAATATATACAAGTACTTACACTAAAAGTACATCTGGGTATGCAATCTATAAATTTTGGATCTCTTGCTTCCAAAATGCAATCAATGCATTGATTGTTTGGAGATGGGCGCATAAGGCATATTTTAGTTTCTCTATCTTCTCCAAATATGAACTAGGACCTTGATCATATGTCACCATGGTGGCATCAATCTCCTTGATATTCTAATTCAACACATCTAGGGAGGGCGCAAGAGCATTTCTAAGTTGAGTCTACCTAGCCCTTATCTTTGACATCTCCTTTTCTACCTTCTCAATTTTGTCAATCAGTCCCTGATATACATTGTTACACATGTTTACATCAGTAGAGGGATCTTCTATTGAATTCCTCACTTTTTCAATCATATCCTCTGCTTCTTGAATCTTCTTATAGTGATCGGTTGTCAACTTATCTTGTTTCATACAATTAGCAATAATTTTCCTTCCTTTTGCTGCAAACTCTTTCAAAGTTTCTTGTCCAACTTTGAGTGAACTAAGGTCTAGTGAGAAGTTACTGACCAACTCATTTATTCTTTTCTTCATATACTTCTCCTCTACAACTAATGATGTTGATTCTTCCAAGTTAGAGAAATTACTCTTGAACTGTGAAAGAATTGCACTTACATCATCAACAAAGTGTACCTTGGACACTATCTTATCTGTTGGTACCAAGTTGTTTAGGATATTTACTAATTTTGCAAAGAGGGGATTCCTCATTACCTATTTCTCCTCAACCTTATCCATAGCTAAGACACTAAACTTAATGGTCTTCTTCTCCCCATGAGTCCAAACTAGTGGTGTCAGGTGTCAAGCTTGACAACAATGATGCTAAGGGAGTGATAGGAGTGCTATCCATCACTTCTTGCTTTACTTTTCTTAGCATTTCAACAGATGGCTTATCTGTTGTTTCATTTCATTTTTCCTCTTCTTTTCTTTCTTCTTTTCCATCTTTTCTTCCTCTTCTTTTTCTATTTCCTTCTCTTCTTCTTTTTCATCCATTATATCTTCAATGCGTGCTTCTTCTTGGGGCTTGGGTGAATTTTTACTGCAAAGGATTTCAGCTTCTTGCGTGCTCACAAAAGCTTCCTCAAACTTATCCAAATCTCTATCTGTGGCCACCATGGCTATTTCTACATTGTCAATGATGATAGTGTTATCTTTTAGTGACTTTGTCATGGGTGCAGATTTTTCTGCCTCTGTATGTGTTTCTACTGTAGGCGCTAAATCCTGAGGACCTTTCATTGATACCTTTGTGGTCTCTGACTCCTTGGCTTCCTTAGGAGGCACTTGAGTTGTGTGCGTAGTAGATGGATACATGTGTTTGTTCAAAAATACCTTCTCAAAGGCTTTCTCTATCTCTTTAGCTACTAACTCATACTTTTTATCCATGATATGCAGTGTTCTTGTCTTAGTCCGGAGGTGAGGTTTCACCAAATCTAACAATAGGGATTTCTCTTCAAGAGAACATACCGAGAGACTTTCATCTATAATTTTCTCTCTTATTCTTAGATCTTCCTCATTTTCTCATCTCTTCAAGAATTCCAAAATGTTCCATACACTGTCTAGAATCACTATTTTTAGTTCTAGGACTGTCTTTTTAAACTTCAGCATATGTTTGACAATCATTCCATGAATCTCTGATTTGTCAATCTCACTGTATTTCTCATACAACTTTCCTACTTGATCAATTCTACCTTCATCAACAATCCTTGTACTTAACACACTGAGACTAGGTTTGAAACTTACTTCTAGAGGTGCTTGAGTGTTTCTCTTGCTTCGTGTTGCTCGTGAGGATGGATGACTAGTGTTGATCTCTTTCTTCCTCTTTGCTATTGTCTTATACTCCAGAGGAGTAGCAAGATCAATTGTTACTATGGGTATAGGAGGGGAAACATCATATTTACCCTTCTGATCATTTGATTTCTCAATTTTCATCTTCTTGATCTTTAGATCATCAGATTTTGTCTTTGCTGCAGCTGCGCTCTCTATTTCCAAAGAAATCTTCTCGTGCCTTGCTTTGTCTAAGTCTTCTTGAGAAACTCCATAAATTTTCAAAATTTTTGAAGTAACCTTGGAAATGTTTCAGTTTGTTGCTATTTTTTTCAATACAGCATCTACTTCTCTTATTTTCTCTTCATAAGTCCCCCACCTAGGTTCATTTAGGTCCTTAGGTGTTGACAACAGAACTTGAGCATAAGCCTCTAGAATAGGCTCTTCAACTTCATATCCCAATGGATGAATCCACTTTGTTCTTGGTTCAATAGCCTCCATGCATGTTGTATCAGTCTTTACCATAAAACAAATACTATCCTTGTATTTTTCAACTATCTTTTCAGGTATCCTATACCTCATCTACATTCTCACTCTGAATGTTTTGAACTCCAATTCCATGTAATCCTTAAGGGTACTTTTTGTGGATGCCTTACAGGATATCCGTGGCATAGTGGGAATAGATTTGTCTAGATACAAATTAGACACCTTTCCAAGAATATGGAAGTACATATAGATTATTAAAGACCCAAACCTGAATATCTTGGTCTTGTCATGCTTGATGGCTCTTATGTTGTCTATTAGTTGTGTGCACAAGATCTCACACATAATAAACTCTCCATTCTCTCTTACCAACCTTAATGTTGTTAGAATGGTGACCGCTAACACACTGTTTACTCTATTGGTGTGCTGGAACCTGTATCCCAGTATCATGGACATCAATTTGATTTCTTTCTCCTCTATAGGCTCTATTTTCATTCCGCACCTATCACTTCTTGATTTGCAAGTTTTCTCAACTAGTTTTCTCATGTCCTTGCCTATTGGAAGAACAACGCCTTTCTTAGATAGACCTATCATCTCATGAATTAGATCTCCTATTATCCTAACTGGTACTTCTCCTATCCAAAATAGGTCATCATGGATCCTGCTGAGTAGGATCTTGATCCATTCTGACTCATAGAACTCATATGTCATAGCATATTCTACTATAGGATGATTTTCCAACTGCGCATACTCATCCATGAAGGTTTTATCAAGTTTCATCATTGTTTCCATGTGTGCTCTTATTCTATCCAACCCTACTAGTTCCTTCTTGCAATATATGTATGCTCTGATATCTTCCACATGCATAACACCCATGGGAGTGCGGGAGAATGCACCTTCTAGGTCATCTAGTGTGGACTTGAATGGATGCCACTTAAACACATATCTCTTCTTCTCAGCCACATCAAATATAATGGGAGCATCCATTACTTACTTGTATATAACTTTCCAAATGATCTCAAAGACTTTTGAATCGGTGCGATAGGTTAGGGCTTCCGCAACCAATCAAATGCACTTGCTAAACACTAGTGAATCAATCTACAATCCTTCACAATCAAATTCTAGGTCTCATCTTCTCTCCAATCGCTCTGAGTTCAAATGCAAAGAGAGATCTAAAAGCTTTTGTGTACTTTAAAGTAAGAATTCTACCATTAATACTTGCCACGTAAACCAGGCTATCACTGATAATTTCCAACTTTCATTATGTAATCAATCAGCTAGTGTGCTCTTGCACATAGGTTATGTTAGTCTCTAGGTTAAGTCCAAAGGTGCATACTCTAAGGGTGAGTATACCAGTCACGCAGGGTTTTAGAGCTAAATTAGCTCCCCCTATGACCCTGAGGGCCATTTATCCAGATGTAGAGGGTGTGTCCATTGCGGATGCATCCAATATATTCTCATCAACCTTATCCTTATTTGCCTCTGACCAAATCAAGCTCGCATCTTCTGAAGCTTTCACAAACTTTACTTCACCTTCGGTATCCAGTATTGATTCTTCTATCTTTTTAGGGCTTTCCTGACTTTGTGTCCTTGATCTACAGAACTTTGAGATGTGTCCAACCTTGTTACATGAGTGACAAATAACTAGAGGCCTTATATTCCTTGGTGCATTGACATGGGTTACCATTTTACACTATTTAGCTGAGTGACCATTATATTTACATGTCTGACATGTAACATTCTAAGAACTTCTTACATTTGGCTGATTCTAATTTCTCTGATTATGCTGAGTCTTGTTCTTCTGACTTGTTTTACAATTCATAGCTCTATGACCAAATTTATTGCATGAATAACAGTAACCATTGAAAGTTCTTACCTCTGTACAGTTCCTTGCTATATGTCCATGCTTGTTACATGCATAACAGGTTCAATCTACTAGCTTGCCCCCATTCTTGGATGGTTCAACATGATCTTTAGTCTAACTTCTAGTCTCCTTAGCATCTGTGGTGTCTTCTAGTGCTTTCATTCTTGCTCGCATGTTGTCAATCTAATTTTGTGCTTCATTGAATCCAATGATGCTAGTATCTCCTTTAAGCTTCCGAGCATGCAGTTGAGATTCAATCAAATCCTTTCTTGTGTTTAATTTATCAATGTGTTTCTTAGCCTCTTTCAATTTAGATTCCAAGCCTTCCTTGTTGTTTCTTAGCTCCAAGATTTCCATGTTTGCTTGCCTCAATTCTTCATTTAGTTGAAGGTTCTCTTTGATCTATTCATCATAGACTTCCTAATTTTTAGTTAGCTTATCATCCAATTCTTCATTCAGTTCTTTTGGGGATGAATTTTCTTCATTCAACTTCTTGATCATTATCCCTAAATCACTAGTAGAGCATTCTTTCAAATCTTTTCTTAGCCTTTTGATAACTACTTGAGCATCACTGACTTTTTATTTTAGTTCTTCAATTTCTTTTTCAGATCTGTCCAAGTCTTCAAGAGCAGCTTCAAGATTTATTTTTAGATGTTTCATTTCTGCTTTTTCCATGATCTCCTCAAGTGGTTACACTTCTTTGCTGAGCACTAGAGCTCTGATACCAATTGTTAGGAATGGGAACACTGAGAGTGGGGGGGGGGCGGGGGGGGGGGGGGGGGGGGGGGGGGGGGGGGGGTGAATCAGTGTTCACTTAAGTTAATCTTTTTGCTTTACTTCTTAAACTTAGCTTAAATGCTTAAGTACTGAAATGAACATCAACATAAATAAGAAACATGAACTCAATACATAACACCAATGTGGTTATCAAGAAACCCAAATAGGTAAAAACCCCGGTGGGAATTGACACCCACTAATAATCTGTACTAGTGTTTTATGATCCTTGTTAGAAGATCCTTAACCCTGTTAGGAGTTGCTTTACAATTTATTTAGTACAGTGACCTAGTCAAGGGTTGGACCTTGTTAGGATTCTTTTACAATAAACCTATTAGGGGTGTGGACACACTATCCTAGACCTCACTGCTCAAGTGGTGAAGGCTTTAACCTTCTAATCTCGGATACACACTATATCTGCTGGATGAACTGGCATTGTGACACTTCTTATTTGATCAGTTCCTTTGATGTGTTGATGCTTTGACCTCTTAAAAAGCTCTAATACATCTTAAAAAATCTTCACATACTTCTGCTCTACTTATTTCAACTCTCTATCAACTTCCATCACTAATTACAAGGGTGCATCTAATATTTATATGTGCATACAAAACAATTAACTAGGTTGACCCTTTAACCAATTACATACAACGCTTCCAATTGAATTGGCTCAAGAATGTTTACAAAAAAACATAATTATATGTATACAACCTAATTACAATAGGTGTATAGCCTTTACAAAACAATAACATAGTCACTAATCAAATTTCCATCAGTCGGTTGCATACTTTGTTCTATTCTGGCATTCACTAGCTGTGTAACTTCAACTGTCTATAACTTCGTCATACTTGCATATCTGATCATGCACTCATAGACTAAGCATGAATACACTCTTACCATCTTATCTTCTAGGGTACATACCATAACTCAGTCATACGCATGTGCATTGATGCTCTAAACTATTGGTGCTCTGTTAACTATCCAGTTTTCTACGCTTATCCAATTTCTAATCTTCTCATCAAGTGCGTTGACTCCAAAACACTATATTGTTGGATTAGAGAGATAGGGTACTAAGAGGGGAGGGGTGAATCAGTGCCCACAAAAACTTTTCACTTATAAACCTTTCAGATCTAAAACAAAAAATAGTAGTAACCTTCAACTGTAACTTGTATACATTGCATGCATCATTCATTCATTTAACTATCAAAGGTAAATAGCATGAAATCAACAAGATAATCAACACATAACACAAGTATTTTGGTAACACAGAAACCCTTGTTAGAAGGTAAAAACTGGGGTGGGGATGACACCCACAAATTTTTTACTACTACAGATAGAAAGTTTTTGCCTATTAGGGCTACAAGTGGTGATCACTTCTGGTGATCTTACCTTATTAGGAGTAACAAATTAGATTAGCTAGATCTACCTAGTGATAGGATTTTAACAGCACTACTTGAGTGTGCACTCGGTTAAGATATTTATAAAAAGACTGTTAGGTCTACTCTGTTAAGAGATTTTACCAAAACTCTATTATAATGATTAGAAAGCAATAGGTATCTATCTGCTAATGACAACTCAATTTGTCTGATATAGATCTATGAAGTACTAATTAGATATCACCTTTTCTATGAAGATCTCTTCTCTTAACTACTTGGTAGCCTGATCTGATTCTGCTTAATCTGAATAACTCTGAATACTATTCTGCTATGTCTGATAACTGATATTCATGAAGTTGGCTAATACTTCAAGAACTTCATTGCTTATTATTTGATCCTTGTCAAGCTTCTCTCTCACGCATATGAAAATAATATGAAATTATGTTTATATAGAATACTACTTTTTCGCTTAACAAAATTTAGGTTACAATGTCTTAGAGAAAAACCCTAAGATCTACGATGTACAAAAAAAACCTAGATCTAAAATATACAAAAGATCATCATCATAATTAATGATGGAATCTTACAATAAATGATCCTTGATCTTGGTAAAATGTTTTGTGATTCTTTTGTAACCGTTTGCATAGATAGATGTGCCATTTCTGATTCCTATGTCATTTTCTGTGATCCTCAGTAAACACTGTATATACTATTCAATGATTATACTAACACTCGATGTCCATTTTTCTTAGTGTTTACTATGCTTGATATCAGTGTCTGACACTCGGTAAAACTATTCTGTGCTCAGTGTGAAGACTTAACCGATTGGCTTGTATTGCTTGTAGTTACCAACTAGGTTAACATAGGTAACCGACCGATGTCTTTGATACTAATGACAACCATTAATGCTCAAATAGAGATAACAATCTCCCCCTTTGGCATTAGTATCAAAACCTTAATGTATACAGACCGTATGTCTTAAAAATTTATATATCTGCCATATACATATACTTATCAAAAATTTTCTATAAACTCCCCCTCAGTGCATGCTCCCGTAATGTGTAGTATACTTAGCATCTATTTACTTATTTGGCATATACATGTTATCCCCCTTTTTGATAATAATTCCAAATGCAAAAATGTATACTTACAGCTTATCAAAAATGTGCTAATGGGTTTTCTTCAATGATTCCAAGAGGTTTTCCCATTCCTCTTTCAATTTGGTGAGAGCAATGTGCTCAAGACCGACTTGTGCATGCATGTCAAATATGTTGTCCAACACATAGATTTCTGGTGTTGCAGCAAGTGTTTGTTCCTTGACTATGTGTTTCTCAAAAAAAATTAGGTAGGGTAGGAGCTCGGTTTGTAACTCAGTGACCTGATCACTTGTCCTTTCTTCTTGCTTCCTAAGATTTTCTATCAACCACCTAAGTTCTTGAACTCTTAATATATGCTTTGTAAAAGCTTGTGTCTCAGTTGTAGATGCATGTGCACTGGTTGTGATTTAATTTTCAAACTATTTGATCATTTCACTGATCTTGGCAGTGAAGGTTGCCACAATGCATAGCTTGAACAAGATTTGACAAATAAATTTAGTAATACCCTGAATTTTAGTTATTACCTCAGATAGCTTAACCTTGTTAATTGCCACTTCTTGGCTGATTCTTTCTGCAAGTTTATCCTAAATCTTTGATTTTTCCCTTTCTTCTATTCGCTTGTCAGCATCGACATCTGGGGCATTGATTCTTTTAGCAAGTGTAGCAAGTTGGTCCATGATCGAAGTGTCTTCATCAATGTGTTCCTCGGGTACAACTTGTTGTAAGATATCTCTTACATTCTCAAGTATTTCCTTGCTTTTGTTTTCTTGTTTCATTTTCTCCTATGTTGCTTTTATTGTACATAACTCCCCATATTTTCTTAGTTCTTTGGGGCTTAGGGTCCTCAGGTCACACTTAGGTATAACTATGACTTCATCTAGTGTAACCAACCCTTTTCCTTTCTTTTTCTTCTTCTTCTTCTCTAGTTCTTGAGGTGAATTCTTTGCAACTAGAACAATAGCTTTTTCTTCTGCCCTCGGTGTGTTCTACCTAGTTGACACATTATCTTCCTTTTTCTACTCCTTGATAACATGTACATCAGTTGAATGAGATGGAGCCTCTGATGTTGTGTCAGGTGGGGTTGCCTTAGTTGCTTTGGGCATTTCTTGTTCCTTTGTTTCAGTTTTAGTAGCCTCTTTTCCTTCATGCTTATTTGTTTCTACAGGTGTCTCGGTGCTTTGTTCTAATCTTGTATCTTGTGGTTGCTCAGGATCTAAGCCATCAGGTTGTTCCTGTGATAAGATTTCTACTACTTCAACAAGAATTGGAAGCTCACCTGGAAATGATGTAAATGCACACTCGATAGCTTGACCTTCATCCTATGTATTATCGGGTGCAATGGTTACATCATCATCTTCATTCCTATCATCAAGATCACCATTTGTGATGTCCTTAATGAGTACATCATTTTCATTTTTCTCCTTCACTTGGATCTCTGCTAGATCCGATGCATCCTATGAAATGTTTATACCTTATTTTTCAAGAGTTGTATCAATCACCTCGGTAAATGATACACTTGATTCTTTTGTCTTTTCTACTACATTATCATCAATGTAAGTACCTTTACCTTTCAAATTTTGTCTCTTCTTAGACATATTCATAAAAGCATTTTTCTCAGCTTGCTCTCTGGCTTAAAAAATTGAAGTCCACATGAGATGACCAGTCTCATCAACATCTGCCATATTTTCATCTAAAATTTTCATAGCCTATTTTTTCACTTTGAATCTCTTATAGTAGGTATTCACATGTTCATCAATTTTGGCAAGACTTAAATGTGGGGCTACTTGAACTAGGGATCGTTCCCTCATTTTCTTCTCAGTGTCCAAGACATAGGACCACTTTTGCTTAATTCTTTCTTCTAATGCCTTGGGCAGTGATAGTTAAAACTCTAATGGAACTTGTTTGAAGTGTATCATCATCTAGATGACTGCTTCCTCAATTTTTTTTTGGTCTTCGGTAGACATTCTGTCAAACCTACTAAGCTCTGGATCTGCAAGATCTCCATTATCAATTATATCTTCAGTAATCTCATATATTGATCTTACCTTATTGCTGACAACCTTGGATTTCTCATTAGCAAGTTCCTCATCCTCTAAGTCTTCCTTACCTCTTATCAATCTTCTCATTTTCCTCAGTGCCTCATGTACAACCTTGGTATTCCTTTTTGCATAAGTTTTGGTCGGTGTAGCTGCCTTAGGTTTTGTTATTTTCTCTGCTCCCTTTTTCTGAGGTGAAGCTCCAGTTGTTGACCTTGTTCATGCACCTATCTGCACTGGCAACTACTTCTTCTTAGGAATAGGAGTGGGAGAAACTGGTATAGATTCATGTTCTTTTTCAAACTTGGTTTCCTCACTATCATATGGTTTGTCATCCAACATTAACTGACCTTCAATTGTAGGTTCAACCGGTGACTCCTATAATGAGTTAGATACATCTCCAAAGTGCTTAGTCAAAACTTTCTTCATTTTCTTTGCTTTTCTCATCATTTTACTGATGAGAAGGCCTATTTTAATTCTTGATTTTGCTTCTTCAAAGGTTCCAAACCTTTCTTCCTTCTTGTCCTTCGGTAAAGCTAGCAATGCCTTGATTGATTTCAAATCAAAAACATGATCCATTTCATATCCCATAGGTTCTAGCCACTTAATCCTTGGTTCAACAACTTTAATCATCATGTGGTCAGTGTTCACTAGGAAACAGATATCCATCTCATACTTCTCAACTAGTGAACTCGGAATCCTACTTCTCATATTCATCTTTACCTTAAAGTCTTCAAAATAACTATCTATAATATTTTCTACATTATCTCCCAAACCTTTCATAATATCAAAAATTTGTGAAGTGATCGGTTTGTCAGTAGGCCAATTAGTGTGACTGACAAAATGAAAGAATTTTTGGAGATAGAAAAATAAACATACTAGCAATGATCCAAACTTATAGGGATTGGACTTTTGTGACTTGACTGTTTTCATGTTTTCTTCAACCTATCTCAGAAGTAGCTTGGCGAGGTCTATCTGATGACCCTTCTTTATTATTTTGTAAGCCATGTCTACTACACTACATGGTACATAGTTTACTCTTCTCAACTGAAAAATCTTATAGCCAATTACGTGCACTGCAAACTTAACTTTTGGATCCATAATGGATGCAATTTTCAGTGCTCTATCATCCCATGCTGTGCCATTATTTTTCTCAACATCAGCTCACGATGAACTTCAGAATGCCTTAGCTTTGTCGGTAGTAGAGTAACCAGTAACTCTTCTAATCATTCTCTTTGTCACTTGGATCGGTTTATCTAACCAGAATGTGCCCTCATGATAATAGCTTAACACAACCCTAATCCATTCATTCTTAAAATTCTTCAGAAAATTTAGGGCATTAGTGAGTCCAAGTGTTTCAACCTATTTATGCTCTGGTTTTAGCTTTACTTCTTCATCACAAAGTGTCTGATATGAAACATACATGTCAAAATCTCCTATTTCCCCAATTTTACAATGAATGTACAATCATATGTCTTCGACCAATAAAACCCTAGGTGGGATGCTCGAAAAAGTGCCTGTGGAATCCATTTTAGATGCTACTTCAGGGTGTAACTTTTAATTTGGTTCATTATGGTTTGCTAAAACTATAAGATTAACTTCCTCTTCCACAACTTTAAAAGAACTCATAGTAGATGCCATTTCAATAAACTAGGTTTTTGGTAAGTACAAAGAATATGCTCGGTAGGGTTTCAACTTACTTGAAATATGTTGAAGAATGTGCTCGGTTCGATCTACAATAGCTTGAATGAACTTGAAAGATTCTTTTCTTGAACACGCTCTGTGAAATTTTAGCTCTCTGAAATCACAATGTAAAAAATGAACTCAGTCTTCCATGTATTTATAGCATTTTCTATATTCCCGCTCAAAACCTTATGGAATAAATGCTTGACCTACTTTTCAGTTTGTGACAACTCTCAACTCAGTGATGACTACAAACTTTCATCAGCTCAGTTAACACATGATTTCTTTGCTCAATTGATACTGATACTCAATCAACCTTTAATAGTGATTACCAATGGGTAACCATTTTCTTGGTCTAACTTTTACCAACTATGTGACTTTTTTATCTCATAACATATAGACCACAATACATCTTTATTCATGCAGATTTGGTATTTTCTCATCATATATAAGGAACTGTATGTAAAATATGATCATTTTGAAATGTCAGTCCCATACATACCCATATCACCTTAGGTGGAAGTATTGATGTCACCCAATCCAGTGGATGAGGTTTCACTGACAGCATTACTTGACTCAGCATTCTCATTTGATGCTTTCCTCCACATGTCATTCCTTATTCTCATGATATCTGCAATAGTGTTTCCACTCTCAAATACATGATTTTATTCTGGTGCTCGGTCTCTGCAGTCCTTGCTTAGGTGACCGACCTTATGATAATGCAAACATGCCATTCCAGTACTTATCCAGCTTCATGATTGTGCAACCCATCTTTTCCTATTGCAGTTTTCTGCAATGTGTCCTTATCTACCACATGCAATACAGTTAGTCCATGTGTTGTAATCCCAAACATAAGAATTACCTTGTCTCTTTGGTTGATAAGGCTTGTGTTGTGTCTTCTCCTTTGGAGTCCATACTTGCTTCATTTTTTCCTTACACTCTCATGCAGTGTGTCCATGTTCATTGCAAGTGTAACATAATTTCTCCATAGTAGGATTGTTTGCATTCTTATTCAATTTAGCTCTACACTCATAATCTTGATGACCATATTTTCCACAATAGTAATAATATCCATTAAACTTAGGAGTGACTGGAGGTTTACTTTGTGCTTTCCTTCTACACACATTAGAAGTATGTCCCAGTTTTCCATAGTGATAACATGTCAACACTTTAGGTCTTTGATTTTGATTGTTGTTCACTTGTTCAGCTTGTTGTGATGATTCTCCTTTGCCAGTATAGCCTAATCTAGCTTTGCTTCCAAATCTTCTTTGATTAATCAGAAAATCATCAATCCTTTTAAAACTATCCTCAGCCAATTTCTTCATTTCATGATGTTGGTGTTGAGTTTTCACTTCATTTCTCATCTTTTCATTCTCTTCTCTGAGTACACCTATATCTTCAAGTTTTCTTGACAATTCACCATTAACTCAGTTGACCTCCTGATTCACAATCACCATCTGATTTGAGATTTCACAATGGTGCTCGGTGAGTTTGTGTATCTCACTTTCTTTTTCTTGAAGTTGTTCAGTTATCTGTCTTCAGTCTTCAATAGCTAGATTCCATTCTTGCTCATCCTATCTAGCATTGTTCATTACTTCTACCATTCTCACCATCTGAGATTCCTAACTAATTTGTAGTGCTTTCACTTGTTCGATTAAGTGAAGATTCTTTTCAGAAAAATCAAAGACTATACTTTCAGATCCATCAGAAACACTTCTTGAACTAGATCTAATGTGATCAAATACATCATCAATTTCTTCTTCATGGTAACCAATCTCATTTTGCAAAATAGCTAGGTTCTTCCTTTCAACCAGTAATTTCTTCATTCCTTCCTTCGCTTGCTTAAACTGCTCAGCAAACATTTGCATTTGAATCTTTCAATTCTCTATGGTTTTATCTAACTTATACCTCTCCATGACTAGATCTTTACCCTTCAGTGGTTAAACTATCCAATAAGAGAACTGAGCTCTGATACCAATTGTTGGATTGGAGAGATAGGGTACTGAGAGGGGAGGGGTGAATCAGTGCCCACAAAAACTTTTCACTTATAAACCTTTCAAATCTAAAACAACAAATAGTAGTAACCTTCAACTGTAACTTGTATCCATTTCGTGCATCATTCCTTCATTTAACTATCAAAGGTAAATAGCATGAAATCAACAAGATAATCAACACATAACACAAGTATTTTGGTAATGCAAAAACCCTTGTTAGAAGGTAAAAACTACGGTGCGGATGACACCCACAAATTCTTTACTACTGCAGATAGAAAAGTTTTTCCTGTTAGGGCTACAAGTGGTGATCACTTCTAGTGATCTTACCCTATTAGGAGTAACATATTAGATCAGCTAGATCTACCTAGTGATAGGATTTTAACAACACTACTTGAGTGTGCACTCGATTAAGAGATTTACAAAAATATTCTTAGGTATACTCTGTTAAGAGATTTTACCAAAACTATATTACAATGATTAGAAAGCAATAGGTATCTATCTACTAATGACAACTCAATTTGTTTGATACAGATCTATGAAGTACTGATTAGATATGACATTTTATGTGAAGATCTCTGCTCTGAACTACTCGGTAGCCTAATTTGATTATGCTTAATCTGAATAACTCTGAATATTGTTATGCTCTGTCTGATAACTAATATTCATGAAGTTGGCTAATACTTCAAGAACTTCATTGCTTGTTATTAACTCCTTGTCAAGCTTCTCTCTCACTCATATGAAAATAATATGAAATTATGTTTATATAGAATACTGCTTTGCCACTTAACAAAATTTAGGTTACAATATCTTAGAGAAAAACCCTAAGATCTACAATGTACAAAAATAACCTAGATCTAACAAATACAAAAGATCATCATCGCAATTAATGATGGAATCTTACAATAAATGATCCTCGATCTTGGTAAAATGTTTTGTGATTATGTTGTAACCATTTGCATAGATAGATGTGCCATTTCCTATTCCTATGTTGTTTTCTATGATCCTCGGTAAACACTGTATATACTATTCGATGATTATACTGACGCTCGATGTCCAGTTTGCTTGGTGTTTATTGTGCTTAGTATCGGTGTCTGATTCTTGGTAAAACTATTTTGTGCTCAGTGTGAAGACTTAATCGACTGGCTTGTATTGCTTGCAGTTACTGACTAGGTTAGCATAGGTAACCAACCGATGTCTTTGATACTAATGACAAGCATTAATGCTCAAATAGAGATAACATATATGACTTTGTTTCCATAATGACAACACTATATTAAGTCATATATACCAGTATAGTCAACTTGCCAATAGTTGGGTCTTCCAGAAGATGAAGATGATCATCAAGATATAGATCCAGATTTTATGGTTCTTGTCAAAATCACATGGCAAAGGATGATGATGATGCAAATATAAAAGAAACTGAAGCTGATAACGATGATGGTAATGATGATTATCATTTTGATGATGACTGCAGTGCTGATGATGATGAGGCAGTTGTTGCTAGTAGCTAGCAACATTCATGATCATATAGACTACATTATGGATGATTGTTGATGTATCATTAGGATACCTCTTTTCATGCTTACTATCATATGTATTGTTCTCATGACCTGTAGTACCATATTATGGAGTTGATAAATTTTGACATGTACCATTTTCACTTATATCATTTCGACATGTATCATCTTGAATTGTATCATTTTCAGTTACATGATTTATCATATTTACTTATATCATTTGTATGTGTATCATTTTGACTTATGTCAATTATTGGACATGTATCATTTTGACATGTTTTTTTATCTACTGGCATATTGGACTTTCTTTTTTTGTATGATGATCTTATCAGTATTCACTTGTCAGATTATATATATTGAAAGTGGACGATGATTTTTAGATGAATATTTGTTACGTATGATGATTTTAATTTATAGCTAAGGATGGATGTTCTCAAATTCAATTAAATTATAGATATTTTGGTGTCCCCCTTCTTGGTGTCAATATGGGTTTAATGAATGGAATAAAACATATTAAATTAATAAGAAATGGAAGTAAAATAAGAATCATTTCTAGAAGTAAAAAATGAAGCAACAATGGAAGCCAAAACATAAGCAATCTTGGAAGCAAAAATAGAATCAATTCTGGTATCAAACAAAGGAGTAATAATGGATGTAATTTTAGAAGCAACAAAAGACTTTAAAATGGAAGAAAAATGAGAAGAAGAAAAAAGAAGAAAAGATGGAAGAAAAAAAGGGAGCAAAATTGGGAGAAAATAGGGAAGCAAACACAAGAAGCAAAATCAAAGGCAACAATGGAAGTAACAAGTGGTGTCATAATAGGCATCAAAATGGAAGAAACACAAGAAGAAGGATAAAAAACAATATTGGAAGTGTCAAGTGGTGTCATAATAGGTGTCAAATTGGAAGCAACACAAGAAGCAGTACAAGAAGCAAAAAATGGTAATAATGGAAGCAAAACCAAAAGCAACACTAGAAGCAATAGAGGATGTTATAATGGAAGAAAACCTAGAAGAAAAACTAGAAGAAAAAGTAGAATCAAACTCAGAAGAAAAATCAGAAGTTACAATGGAAGAAAAACTAATCAAAAAATGGGGAGAAAACCTAGAAGCAAAATGAGAAGCAACAAATGGTGTTATAATGGAAGCAAATTGGAAGCAAGAATAGAAGGGAAATGGGAAGCCAAATCTGATGCAAAACCAAAAGAAGAACTAGAAGCAAAATAAGAAGCCAATTTTGAAGGAAAATTAGAAGCAAAAAATGATATTATAATAGAAGAAAAATGGGAAGGTAAATACAAAGAAAAATGGGGAGAAACAATGGACATTATAATAGAAGCAAAACAAGAAGCGAAATGGGGAGAAAACCTGGAAGAAAAATGAGAAGCAAAAAATGTTGTTATAATGGAAACAAATGGGAAGAAAAGAAAAAGAAAAATGGGAAGCCAAATCGGAAGCAAAACTAGAAGCAAAAATAGACATTATAATAGAAGCAGAGATGGAAGCAAAACAAGAATACAATTTCAAAGCAAACCCAAAAGCAAAATATGACGTTATAATAGAACCAAAACAAGAAGCAAAATGAGAAGCTAAACATGATGCAAAATCAGAAGCAACAGGGGATGTTATAATAGAAGATAAACTAGAAGCATGGAAAGAATAAAAATAGGAAGCACACTTGGAAATAAATCCAGAAGAAACAAGAGAAGCAAATTTGGATGCCAAATCCAGAGTCATTTCTGGTGCCATACCCATTGCCAAGCAGTGCAATTAGTCAATTATTTTTGTGGTGTCATAAATGGTGTGTGCAACGATGTAGCACAATAGTCAGTGCCAAACTTGGTGCAAACTATGGAGTCACCTGCGATAGTAAATGCGGTGTTGATTGTTCGATGCATTTGGGTGCTGACTTTTTTTGTCGTCACAAAGGCTCATTTTCAAGCAAAAAATGAACTAAAATATGGTGTTATTTGTAGGTTTTATTGTAGTGATTCTAATACAATATTTAAACCTAATGAGGAATATTTATCTTGTTCAATGTCTTCTAGTTGTTTCTCAGTTATATATGAAAACTTTATTGAACAAGAAGGGAGTTATGTTTCTTCAGGAAATTTTTTAGAGTACATAAATGGATCGGTGTGTTCAAAAGGAATTGGTTCTTATTCTTCTTCCCATGGAGGGAATGGATTAATGAATTATACCATCTTAAAATAGATGCACTCCTCATTTAAGACCATTTATCTCCCATCCTTTGTCAAATTTTTGGACCATGAATGTGTTTGTCCTTAGTTCCCTTTTTCTCTTGTTCAACCTTATTTTTCCCAATTTCATTTGTGTAGTTTCTGAGACCTCAAAGTTGTCTCTTTGTGGGCCACCCTGAGAATAGGTCAACCAAGTCGACCTATTCCTAGAATAGGTCAACCAAGTTGACTTGTTCCTAGAAAAAGTCAACCAGGTTGACCTATTCTAGAATAGGTTGACCAGTCCAACCTATTCCCTGAGGGTTGTGAGCCTAAGGCCCAGTGTTGTCTTTGGGATTTAATTCACAAAATTTGGTGACTCCGTCAACTTACATTATTTTCCCATCCAAAAACTAATATAAAAGGAAGCCTAGGCACCTCATTTTGAAAGGAGGACAATTCATGATATAAATATCATGTTCAAACATTCAAGCATTCAAGTCTTCAAAGATTCAAGGATCCTTTTTGGGCATATTTCCTCTTCAAGATCTATCCACTAGTACAATTTGCACCTATTTTTTATGGACGATTGGTCGAAGTTTCCACCCAAATGGGTCGACTAATCGACCAACTGGTTGGTCGCTATTTTTCTCATCAAATTTTTGACATATCGTTGTAACCATAGAATGTTCAATGCCAATATTGGTCGAAAACAACATTAGCAAGTGGTGATATAGTCATCGAACATTCGACCACAGGTGGTTGAAATGCTTGGCCCATTTGACCAAGATGCGGCAACCACGACGGTCATATTTTGACCAAAGTGCATTGCAATTTATACCAATATTGGTCAAAATATTTGGCAGCTCTGACCAGGATGCCAAACCCACAACACCATATTTCGACACATAATGGTCAATTGTTAGACCAAACTAGGTCAGAGTTTCAACGTCTGTTAGTCAAAATGTCAACTACTGTTAGTCAAATTTTTGACTAAATATGGAATGTTTAAAAAAACTAATGAAGATAAATATCCAGACTAATCACCAACGACATCCTAATCGGTGATTAGTCTAGATATTTATCTTCATGGCATGTTAACACAACCAATGGCATGTTAGCACAAAAAAAAATTACAAAACTGAACCAATAGCATATTTACAACAAAGAAATAGAATGATAATAATATGCTAAAAATTCTATTATGTTTAATACACGCCAAAGGACCAGTAATGATGTGACTGGTGTACGGAAACAAATGGCTCAGATTCATGAATTGGTAGAGCTTCCTCTTAGGAACCCACAACTCTTCAAATGTATTGGTGTGAAGCCCCCAAAGGGTATTATGCTCTCTCCTTGTTCTGGGAAAACCTTAATTGCTAGGGTAGTGGCAAATGACACCGGTGCCTTCTTTTTCTATATCAATGGACCTGAGATCATGTCAAAGTTGGTTGGAGAAAGTAAAAGCAATCTCCGAAAGGCTTTTGAGGAGGCTGAGAAGAATGCCCCATCCATTATATTTATTGATGAGATATTACAGAGATTTTTCAGCAGGCTTGCAAGTATGCTATTAGAGAAAATATTGAGAAGGTGAGTTTCAATTGTGGTAGCTTTTGCAAACTAGATTTGGTTATGAATTTCTTAATGCTTTTATTTGAACTGGTGTGTTAGAATTTTACATGTTTCGATTCAATTTTCTTCAACTTGTATCTTATCATTTCAATTTGTCATGTTCTCTTTCCTCTGCACTTTTATAGGATATTGAACGTGAAAGAAAAAGAAGTGAGAACCCCGAGGAAATGGATGAGGATGATAGTGATGAGGTAGCTGAAATAAAGGCTGCTTATTTTGAGGATTCGATGAAATATACCCGAAGAAGTGTCAATGATGCTGATATTCAGAAGTATCAAGCCTTTGCACAAACACTACAACAATCTCGAGGCTTTGGTTCTGAATTTCTATTTCCAGATAGACCTGCTGGTGCTTCTGCTAGTGCTTTGGATGTATTTGCTACAATAGATAATAAAGATGATGATGACTTATATAGGTTGCACATCCACATCCACATCTGATATAAAATTTATTATTATAAAGTCTTGTTATGGAAATCTATTTTATATTAGTTTATATTATTTTGAAGCCTTGTTATAGAAATCTATTTTATATTAATCCTCAGAATTAGTTAGCAAATCTTCTTCTTTCTTTCTAAATTCATGACTGATTCTATTTTTATGCAAGAAATAGCGTACATAACAAATAAACATGAAATCAGCAACAAATATCTACCTCTAAATACAACTCCAAATGAATGAATAAAAGAAGAAAATGATAATATTGATTGGGTATCTAGTAAATTAAATAGTTTAATCATGCAAACAGATGTGGATGTGGATGTGCAACCTTATGCTTTTACTAATAAGTCTTTGTTTGTCAGGCATACTGATTATAAGTACTTGAGGTATCAGGTTATTGATACGTCCCTAGTATTTTCATGCATTTAATCTTATAAAATCATCAATTCTTAAGCATTAAGCATAGTAATAGGTCAATCCTCATTTAATTACAAAAATGAAACACCAATGAAGAAAATAATGAGTAGAAAATAATAGATATTACTAACATAGGTTAAATCCAATTTCATCCTTCGATTATAAGAAGGATTTCCAAGCTCCTATTTGAAAACAATAGATATTATTGAAATAAGCGGAAGCCAATCTCATCCTTTCTCTTGTGATCTTATATCACGGGATTTCAAAGCTCCTATTTGATAATAATAGACATTATAGACACATAAGTTGAAGCTAGTTCTTCCTTTCTCTTGTGATCTTATATCAAGGATTTCCTAAGCTACTTTATTCAAATTGGATAGTATTATCACTTGATATTCATACCTTCTTGATAAAAAGAAGTGTATCGCTAGATACCCAGTGACAAAATTCACCCTCGCCTAGTTTTAGATTGAGGCCAAGCAGTGCCAAGCTTTCAACGGGATAAGGTTTAGTATCCATATGACATTCAACAACCACACTCTGCTCAAATCCATTTCTCTCATCCTTCAATGGGGCTTATAGATTTAAGGGTCTGATACGTTAAAGATAGTTACATATAACTTTAGCACTGATATGAATATGTATAATCAGTATCACTATTGGTACCCAAACTATAACTTCCCTTGTATTGAAATGATAAGCCTGTTATTATTCTGATTCTCGGCCAAACAAAAGTCTGATCATTGTTTCAAGTGACTTTCATTGTATTTATGCAGCATTTATCATGATTATACTTTTATTATTCATGTGTCCTTTATACTATTGTTGTGGCTCTTCTAAGGACCTTAGTGGGTATTTAATTATAAAGTGTTTACACTATTATTTTCTTCTTGGGACTTCAAGCCTCATCTCCGATATGGTCTCTACATTTTGTTTTCTTATTCTGAGTAACAATTCCTATTCGTTGTTGATTTGAAAAGGATCAATCTAGATGAGAGAAACAATCTATCATACAATTTCTCCTATATCTATTCTCTTACACTTAGTGTATCTTCATATATCTGTTATCTAACTTCCCTTGATTATGCCCCTTCATCCTCCTATCCCATCAAGTGGTTGCAACTCTTTAAGAGGTACATCCTCTCTTATAACAATCACACCCTGCCTTATTGTTGACCTTTAATCTAATGATTGATAACAATTGGATTGTCATCGTGGCTTTTTACTGAGATTACTATATCATTCCTTTTACTTTTAGTTGTCATCACATACCATAACTATTTAATTGATTATCTTGTTATGTGTATTGTTTATTCCAGGTCGACACTGTACAAAATTGATCCAGACTTATCTTCTAAGCTCAATCTCCTTATTGATAATGAAGTTGGAGATATGGCTTGATTCTTGCAATTATAATATGCATGATACCTCTCCTACATGTACCACGATCTCCTATGCAAGCACTGGTTTATGTCACCACTAGATATTTGATCAGTATGTATGTCCATTCTAGTTGATGACACACCTAAGCCACTGTGTATAGATCTTGGCTATGATGTACCATTGGCATCTCCTATACATGTTATTGTAGGTGAATCTTGATATATTGATGTATGTGTATGGCACTATTATGACCTATAATTTCTATTTATCTCCACTCATTTGAAAGAAGCTTCATCATATTTGATATTCCCTTGGGTGATGCCTCTTCTCACCGGCAGCCCTACAGTGGGAATTACTACATTCCCAATCCTCATGTCTACCACAATGCCTCTAAAAACACTCATCCATATAGCTGAGGGTAGTATATGTTCCATCTTGATTTTCTTCCTTTCCCCATAAGTTTCACCCAATAATATATTGTTTGATTGACCTCCCTTTTCCACCCGTAGATCTAGAAGAAAATAAATAAACATCATTGTACCACGGAGGAGTGAAAATCTCAAAGAGCATTCATGGCTTCTCCTTTGTTTCAATGCTCAATCAAGTTGTTTATACTATTTAAATATGTCAAAAAATTGGCATAATACAAAACCCTAAAGAAGAATAATACAAAACAGAGAATGTAGAAATCCTTCAAGTTGAGAAATGTGCAAATATTGTAGAGAAACCCTTGACCATAACATTATATAATGGAACCCTCATCAAGCCATGAAAAGAACAGGTAAAAGACATAAAAATGTGATATATTTTCTTGTGTTCTCCTTCAGAAGAACAGAGCCTAGGGAAAATCATGATGCATACCTAGCAACAAGCCCCGATTTGTAAAAAAGAGTCTCAAAGATCTTCTAATTAGAGATCTTCTAATTCGCGTTTCCAGAAAAACCTTGGGATGAAGCCAATGACACTCAACCAAATGAAGCAATGAGCCTAGATTTGTAAAAAAGAGTCTCAGAGATCTTCGAATTCACATTTCACACACTGCGATTCCTTTGAAAAAATTTGTCATGGTAATAATGAATGAGAAATGAAACCTTTTTTTTGTAAGTTATGCCCATGTTCGTCAAACTTTTGATGTACATAGTATTGGTCAAAATTTCATCTAACACGGACATAACTTAAAAAAATGAAAGTTTTCTTTCTAAAATCTAACCAACCAAAACCTTTTTATTTCGTGGTCAAAAATTTTGGTAGAAAAACTAGGTCAAATGTACTAGTGATCATATTGTTGGCCATCAGGGAGGAGATCTACATTGAGGCATTCATCATCTTCTTCATTTGATGCACACTTACATCCATGGCTCCATGAAGTGATTTTGGTAGATCCATAACATTTGTGGAGATTTCCTATATTGCAAATTCAAGATCAACATACAAACACAACAAAATCCTTATTGACAAGGGTTTTCTTCAAGCAAGGTGAATATTTATATTTGTATTATTTCATTTACACATTTACATTTCAATTCAAGGTTGATTCCTTAATCTAGGGCTTGACCAAGGCAAGCCCTTATCCACCCCAACCCCAAAACCTAGTCTTTTGTGTGTAGGAGAAGGATCTTAGAATTGTACGTACAGATCTAGAAGTTGCAAACAAAGATCTACCAGAAATTTCTGGGTCAACTTCAGTAAAGTTCCTCAGAAACGTGGTGACATGGTCGACCTATTCTCGACAACTTGATATTTTCAACATTTTTTGGGTTTTCAGTCGTGATCATAGATATATAGTCATAAATTCATCTAGATGTCCAAAATACCATTTTTTAGAGTAGAAAAGCATACTCCTCTCCATAATTAAAGGTGATTACCTTATTATCTATTTCATATCTTAGCTTAGGATTTTTTTCACATCTTAATTGGGTTGATTTCATACATTTAGCACCTAGATCTCTATTGCTTATCTTGCTAAATCAATTGGTTCAATTTTACAAGTGTCTTTATACAACCTTAATCAAATCTTAAATTGCATGAAAGAGGACTTTCTTGTGTACTTCCTTAGTATAATTTGGGTTTAGCATTAGAATCCCCTCATCTTCTTGTGCTTTTGCTAATCTAACTTAGTTTATATTGAGAGTTACGCCTGGAATCCCCTCTTTCTCTTGTATTTATAATGTTAGTGTGGAAATGGTTAATTAATGAACACATCTCACATAGTTTAGATTACTAAATTCATTGACACCATTTTCCCCTTAAAAATTTTGGTGAACCCGACATGTTACAGTTGGAAATTGCAATTGAAATAATTGTTATATTGTCATTGATATCAAAACTTAACGGGTAAGATAGTTTCTATCTAGGATAGTACCATATCTATTGATTGATGAAGAGGATTAGGGAAAGGAGATAACAAGAGAGCCTAAGGAAAGGTTGAGTTATTTGATACTTCAATGGGTACTTGATTAGTTGGCACATTGATAAGATAATGTATTGTTTATCTAAGTAAGAAGAAAGACTAGAGAGGTAGGCTTAACCGAGCAAAAGTGAAGAAATCTAGTTTAAGCCGAGTGATGTTAGTGTCGACTGAGTGCAGTATATGCTGAGTAAATTTAGTGTTAAGATTGAACATCAGTTTATGTCGAGTGATAGGAATTTACCGAGAAAAGACAGTGTTTGCCGAGGAAGACAGTTTGTAGAGATGATCGAGTTACCTAGTAATGACCGAGGTGAAGAACACTATATTGACCGAATGTCAGTAATTCACATTTGGAGAAAGAATTGAGATTCCCATCCAACACAGTTAAATTCTTGGGATATGTAAATCATGTTGACTTTATTAATTAATTGTATGGAGTATTTAATGCATGGTAAATCATTTTATTATGGATTCAAAGAGAAGTTTAGAGATGTATCTAGAAGGAAGAATGAAGAACATAATGATGGAAGGATTTGATGAATCTGACCTAAACCTAAGAAGGAGATTAAGTGGTAAAAGATGGATCTACCTAATTGAAGAGATATAAAGGAAAACCTAATTGTGAGGTTACAGTATGGGCTGAGGTTGTTGATGTTATTGACTGATAAGTCTAAGCAAAATGTTGAATGGTTAAATTGTGAAGGAGCTTAATAGAGTTGTGATTGCTTGAAGCGAATTCTGAGCAGATCAGTGATGGAGATGAAAATGAAGGTCACTTTTGACAATGTGTTTAAATCCTTTAACAGGGTCACACCTAGCAGTGTGTTTGTAAGCCTTTAACATGGTTGGCTTTTCATAGAACTTACTTCAAAAGAGTGAAATATCAATAGCATGTTACAAAGTGGTTTTTCCCAAGTGGGTTTCCACAATAAATCCTGGTGTTATACTTGTGTGAATGTTTTGATGTGAATGTTGTTATATTTTGCAAGTTAATTACTTTTGGACAGTGGACTGCATGTTATATGTTTTTGATATATGTTATCGAGACTGAGCTGAATTGATGATTAGATCTCAGATTGTTGAAGTGCTAGAAAGTTCAATTGGTGCATCTAGACTTGAGAACAACTGATTCACCCCCCCTCTCTATTGTTCTAAATAATTCTAATAGTTACAAATTCCTTTTGACCTTGGTGTTATATTTCCTTTTGCATTATCTTATGCATTCACCTTCATTAAACATTTTGGTGAACTCGGCGTGTTACAAATTCCTTTTGACCTCAGTGTTAGATTTACTTGTGCATTATCTTGTGTGTTCACCTTCATTAAACATTTTGGTGAACCCAACATTTTACAACTTCTTTTTTATCTTGGTGTTAAATTTCCTTTTGTATTATTTGTGTGTTCACCTTCATTAAACATTTTGGTGAACCCGACATGTTACAACTTCATTTTGATCTTGGTGTTGATTTCCTTTTGCATTATTTGTGTGTTCACCTTCATTAAACATTTTGGTGAACCCGACGTGTTACAAATACATTTTGAATTTGGAGTTAGATCCCTTGATCTCCTTTTCTTTTTTTTTTCCACTGGTGAATCCTATTTTGGAGTTAGATTAGCTATATGTGTGTGGTTAGATCTTTCTTTTCTATTTATTAAATTGATAATTTTATGATTAAATCGCATTAGAGTTTCCTTTTGAGATCTCTTTTATGATCTTTATTACACTAAGCCCAACCTCTAGCATTCCTATTAGGAAAAGATGTATACTTGTGGTCTCTTTTGACTATGATTCTTCTTTCCTTCCTAGGACCCATGATGATACTAATATTTTCCCTCAAGATATCAATCTCATAATGGAGCATAATTCTTCTCATTCCTCCCATGATGAAGATGAGGCTACAATAATTCCTCGTTCCCAAGTTGATAATCTCTCTCATGAGTTTGATACATTGTAAAATTGTCTTGTACAAGAGAACCCAAATCCCAATAGTGTTTCCTCTATTGATGATATTAAGAAGCTTATTACTCGTGATGGAATTAACATATCCATTTTGTGTGGTACCTCACACCTTATTAATACTCATGCTAAGCCTTTGATGAAATGTGTTCAAGAGTTAGGATACACTCCTCCTTACACAACCATTGAACCTTCTATCTTTATTTCTACTACCATTCCTAGTATTCCTACTTATGAGCCACCTCTCATGACAACTTCTACACAAGTTTCCACTCCTTTAAGTTTTGGTCTTCCTAATCCTTCACTTCCTTCGATTGTTCCTCTTACCTCCATACCTTCTTCATTACCCTCATACAATGTTTTCATTTTCACATATGCCAATCCTCTCCCTATTCCTTCTAATCCTCCACCAACATCCTTGCTTTTTCCTTCAGCTTCCTACAACTTTCCAAGTACATCCAATATGTCTATGCCTACTATTGCATCTTCTAATCCTACCATTAGTAGCTTAGTTCAAACGGTCACTGCTTTACAACAACAAGTGCCTCAATTCACTCAATCTAAGTACAACATCCCTACATGTGATATTTCCAATCCCCTTTCCTTATATATCCTTCGTGATTTTATCCCACAACATATGGAGATACCTCATCTTGAGACTTATATGGTAAGGGTGATCCTTTGATTCATTTTAGGACTTTCCAAACTATATATAGTGATTTTTCTCATGACTTCAGGCTCATGGCTAAGTTGTTCACATGTGCTTTTAGGGGTAAATATTTGCAATGGTGTTGCTCTAAGTTACCTCCTTACTCTATTAATTCCTTTCAAATGCTCGCTAATGCCTTCATTAAAAAATTTCAAAATAATATTGGTTCTCAAATTTATTTGATTGATTTAATGCATTGTAATAAAAATGTTAAAGAAAAAGTTAGTGAATTTATTGGTAGATTTAAAAATTTGTATGCTCAAATTTCTTATCCTGTGTTTGATCATGATATTCAATGTATTTTTATTTCTAATTTGAAAAGAGGACATTAGTGATAAGATTCTCCTTACTAAGTATACTTCATTTTCATATCTTTTCATAGTGCTTCACCACTATCAGTTACAAGTGAGCCAACTTGAGAGCTCTACTCCAATGGCTCCCATTACTGTGGATAAGAGTGATGTCATCATTAATCAAAATAAGTTATCTAAGCCTAACAACTACATAAAGAATCACAAGTCAAAAAACATAGTTGATGATCAAGTGGCTGCTGCATCCAAAGGTACGACTACTTTTTCCTTTGTGTATCATCCCAATCATAAGTATATTGATTTATTTGATCCTTTGCCTATAGTGATGATGAAGTTAATTAATGCTAACATTCTTAAACTTCCTCCTCACGTTATTGACACTAGAAAACCAATGCCTAAGTCATTTGATCAAAATGCTTTCTGTCAATACCATCGTCAACCTGGTCATGATACTCAAAGGTGTTATGCTTTGAAGAATGCTATTGAAGACCTTATTTATTCCAATGCTATATCTATTGATACTAAGGTTAATAGTCACTAAAACATTTGGGGTCAAATTTCGATGCCAATTTGTGACGCCACTACAATTTGTGTATGTTTTTTGTGTTTTTTTTGCAAGTGCCCCCGACGGTGTTGTAATAGGGATGATATTGTCATAATTGCGACACCCATTTGGTTCTAAACAAAAAAAGAAAAGAAAAAGGAAGTGTCATTTGTAATTTGTGAATTCGAAGAGCTGCCGCGAAGACGACACTGCATTTTTGTGTGGCACGAAGAGGGCATTCGAGTTTGGCATGCGTGAAGAGGCTGGCACCGTTTGGGAAGAGGGCACTGGCACTTGAGGTAGGCATTTGAGCTTTGTCTTCTCATTAACTCAATTTCAGTGGCATTGTTTACATCTTAGCATTGTTAATAGTGGCATTGTTTACATCTTAATTAGCATTTGGAATGCTCAACGACCCATGAGCTTTGAGAGCTAGGGCATCATTGCTATTACCTTCAAGGCATTGTGTGAAGTGTTTGATCTCTCTTTATTTGTTTTTCTGTTGATATTCACTATGTGATACTCCCTATTTGTGATCATTTCACGAGGAAATGTCTTGATGGCTCACGGGCTGCAAGCTAGGGAATCATACATTGTTTATGAGCTCACTATTTAATACTTCCATTGTTTACATCTTATCATTTGGAATGCCTGATGACCCGCGAGCTTTGAGAGCTAGGGCATCACTTCTATTACCTTCAAGGCATTGTGTAAAGTGTTTGATCTCTATTTATTTGTTTTGTTGTTGATATTCACTATGTGGTACTCCCCGCTTATGATCATTTCATGAGGAAATATCTTGATGGCTCGCGGGCTGCAAGCTAGGGTATCATACATTGTTCATGAGCTCATTGTTTAATAATGGAAATATTTACATCTTTTCATTTGGAATGCTTGATGACCTGCGAGCTTTGAGAGCTAGAGCATCATTTCTATTACCTTCAAGGCATTGTGTGAAGTGTTTGATCTTTCTTTATTTGTTTTCTATTGATATTCACTATGTGGTACTCCCTTTTTATGATCATTTCATAAGGAAATGTCTTGATGGTTCGTGGGCTGCAAGCTAGAGCATCATACATTGTTCATGAGCTCATTGTTTAATACTAGCATTGTTCATGAACTCACTATTTAATATCTGGCATCATGCAAACATACATTAATAGACTTACTATTTTGAATTTGAGCTCAAGCATCATGCAATGTTATTGTTTTCATTGCATGCTTGCTGTTGTTATGCACCATATATTGTTTTATACACTATTTATTTCATTGAGACCATGAACTTGGCATTTGTAATGTATTTTCTATTATTGGATCAATGCTACCATGTTGTTGAGTTTGTATATGGCTTTACTATGCACATGCATAATTGTAGATGAGGATCAATAATATGGTGCCAGACATTGCCTAGATCCTTTGGATCTAACCCCATCTTTTCCTTCCTTGCAGGTTTTGGATCATACAAGAGCATATTGGATTGAACCTTGGGTCAACACTTCATTACTTCAGGAAATGTTTGGTACCTTCATTATTTATGTTCATCCACTTATATATATTTGCATTCATTTATATTCTTCTAAAAGTTGGCTATTAGTGACCATATAGGACCATTCTTGATGTTTTTGGGTCATTTGATGAAAAGATGTAAATAGGGACATCAATAATAAAATAGGGATATCTTCATAGGGATACATTAAGATTAATATCATAAGTAAAAGCATTACATAGTGGCATTTAGATTAAGTACAATATGAATTCACATGCCTTTTATATGAATTAAGTACAATTTGAAATTATCACTTATTGGTCATTTGACAATTCAAGATATAAGTATCAGAATATAAACTATTGCAAAAGGAAGAAACCCATATGTATCTATCATCATTTAATACAAAATATAAAAGTATCCCATAGACACACAGTTGTTATTATAACAACCATCCTCTAATCCCATGGTGTACTAGTCTCAAGGTAAGAACAATTTACTTAAGCCATCATATAAGTATCATCCTAAAGTTTAAATAGACATTGACTATGGATATACAACACTGAGCCATAATAAATTATAGAGTTTCACTGCAATTTCTATGTCCACTTACAATAATAAATTACAAAGTTTCACTGCAATTTCTATGTCTACTGCCATTAAAATATATCACTCCTCCTATTATATAGGCATCCTTCTCATTAAGTGTTTCCATTAAAATATATCACTCTTGTTATATAATGTATATGCATACTTGTTTAAAATTCCATACTTGTTGCTCTTAAATATTATTACCATTTCACTCAAATTTACATGACATTAAAACCAAGCACAAAATGTATACATATGTGTGTAGACACGGAAAATTGGTAGAAGGCTTAAATCAATCAAAAGGTGCATCAAATCATCAAAATAGCACGAAAAATCAATAAATGAAACAAAGGCAATTCAAATCAAAGGAAAATTCAATTAAATGATTAAATGATTAAATAAAGCTTGAAAAGGGGAAAAACACTACGAAATTGATTAAATTCAATTAATGACATAGTTGTTGAAAGCAAAAATCAAAATGAACCTCTTACTCTTCATGGCTAAATTTAATTACTTTAATTAATTAATAAATCATAATTTCCCTCAACAAAGCAAATTGGAGACAAAATGGACACAAATCACTCACTTTTGTTGAAATGGTCCAGCCTTTTGAAACCATTTAAATGATTGTCCCCTCCTTGTCCCCCCATTTATGGACAAAGCAAAGCTCATTGACCTTACCCAAACATAACCATGATCAACTCACTCTACCCCCTACCCTTGGGAAATCACTATAAGTATGAGGCATTTTGGAGAGCATTTCCATCTTAGAATTTCAATTGAAAAGCATTGTTACTATAGTCAATTGAGATCATTTCTAAGAGCAATTGAAGCATTTGAGCATTTAGAGTTATCATTTTAGCATTTTATCATTGCATTGTGATCAATGGAGCTAGATTAAGCATAAATTCATCATAGAATAAGCATTTAGAAGCATCATAGCAGCATTATTCTCATTTTAGAGGTGTCACTAGTGAGGATTTGCAGCTGAGAGCTCACTTACCACTTCTTTCTAGAGATGCATGAGATGTTGATAGATTAATTGTGCATTTATTAGATTAGTGCTCACTCTAATTCTTGTTGTTCTTAGTTAATCTTGTAATTTCATGAAGGTGAATAATATCATCACACAACGTGTAAGTATAGGAGAAGCTAGATTTTGCAACTATTGAAAAAAAACAAAAAAAACTATACCAATAGAAGCTTACGAGAAACTATACTTGTGCTTACCACACCATACCTCAACGTCATAATGCTTATCATTTTCAAGCTTGAGCGAAGCTTCGTACCACGCACTATTCGCAAATTTGTACACAATGCTGATTTAAGTTGGAGGTAAACTACATGTGTCATGTAAACAACATGGTTGAATGCAATCTCTTTTTCATGTTTTCAAGAGTTTTCCCACCAATACAAGAATAAATAACGCATTGAACATAATCTACGAACACTGTGTGGTATGAAGTCTCGTTGAAGCTTGAAATATATCCACTCCTCATGTTATTGTCAAAATTAAATTCAAATATTTCTCAAAACATTTATTCTTGTAGAATTAATATATCATTATCTCAATAATAAAACAATCTTCCATAATAGCTTTTGAATCACATTAACACACACCCATGTTCTGTAGCATAGTTCTTTTTAGAAGTGTATGGTTGATGTCCCTATTTTGAAGTGTTTGATCATTTCTATTACATTCAAGGCATTGTGTGAAGTGTTTGATCTCTCTTTATTTGTTTTGTTGTTGATATTCACTAGCTATGTGGTACTCCCCGTTATCATCCCTTTCTTCAAGTATATTAAAAGGTAGCTTCACTTCATTTATGAATCTAACAGTTTTTTTTATTAAAAGGTGGTTAGTACAAGATAAAGGGTTAAAGAATAAGCTCATTGACTCTATGACAACACTTTTTGGACCCGAAGTCTTTCATAGACTTAGACTCCTTGACAAAGCGGGCACTATTTTGAAGTATATTAGGGACAACTAAAGGAGTCAAATAGAACACAACCCTTATTACAAGCGGCCTCCCTATATTCCTATTAATGAGTGGGAGGATCTTAAAAAGGATGCACTTGAGAGAAGTGCAATACATAGTGGACGAGTAGTATCACCCAAGGAAAGAAGGTACGTGATAATGTTAATAATGAAATTATGTACTATTTACTCTTTGTACTTATGTGATCTAACATACTTCAAACATCACATAGGTTTCCTGACACAACAAAGGCAACAGTTCAACAAGGAAACAAAAGCACAGGCAACACAGGCTTGGCTCGAGTGGATATTCAAAACTTGTTGCACGAGTTGTAAGTATTAGTAAATGAAAAATCATATACAAATATTTATAATTAAATTTTAATTAATTTAGTTTTGATGAAATTCACTACAATAAAAATTCATGATACCAATAAAAAATGCAAGCCTTGGAGTTCAAAAAACCGATTACAGAAGAGAACAAAAAAAAAGGCTTCAAACAAGGCTATAAAATCGTGGTTGAATGATACCGGGCAATGAGTGCACAAGGTTCTTCTGCTGGATCTGTTGATCAGGTAAATAAGCCAATTGATTTTTATTTCAAGTTGAAAACTTTACCAATTACCGTATTTGATGTTAAGTTCCAACATAAAGTGAATATATTTGTTTTAAGTAAGGAAACACTGATTATATATTTGTTTAAAACTTTAAAGTGAATATATTTATATGTAGTAAACTGAATGATTAACATTTCTCAGTATTTTTTTGTATTTATATGTATATATTGTCGATAAATACACTAATTATTTACATTGGAATGCAGCCTGCCGATATTGATACTGCACCGGCTGAGCACGATGGAGGCATCGATTCTAATGTGAATTGTAGTACTCAAGGTATACATTTTCTATTCAAATTTTGATTAATGAATATTTAATACAAGCAAACATGTTAAATTGAATTTGGCGTAGTAATAAAAATTTAATTATAATGTGTTGGGATGAATAAAATATTTTGTATTGCAATTGTAGGGGATGTAGAGGACGTTGTTCCCGATGAGCATGTTGAGGATCAAGCCGTCGGGAAAGATGATGCGGTTGGACAAGGTAAAGAGCATCACGTTTATGTTTTTTAATGTATTGAAATGCTTGTAACAATAATGAATATATTTTAAATTAACCCCAATTATGATAATATGTTTTTAATTGAAGCCTTTTATTTGTTATTGCAGAGGACCTACCTTTGCAAAGGACAATGAGATCACGTGCACAACCGAGAAGAAATGAAGCTTTGGACATGGATACGCCTCTGCAACAATATAAGGAAGCATAAAAAAAGAGAAAGCCAAAAAAAAAATGATTCTCATTTATGCAACTTATTTGATAATGACTAATGTTTATTTACATGTGTTTGAGCTTAGTTCCATGTTTAGACACTGAGTTTCCTTTTATACACTATTGTAATGTTGGAGGGGTTTTTGCTAAATTTTAGTGGATTTCATATTTTGGGAGAAATTAGTATTAGAATGTTCAATATTGGGTTCTTTTCTAAAACATGATACTTAAATTATCATCTTGTCTAGAATGGTTAATCAATTGTTTAAGGTGGATTAGTTGTGATGATGAGACGCTCCATTTAGATGTTAACTGTGACAGTCTCTTAGTTTTAGGAAATACAAAAGGAGATGCCTAGTTCAATATGCAATCTCAATTCATATACATAGGATATCAAGTGGAGCTAAAAAACACAAGGTTGCATTTTTTATAGAGGTCTTTAATTGCATTTTTTATAGAGGTATTAAAAAAATGTAAATGTGTTGTGTTTTTTCAACTCCACCTGCTATCCATGCATATTCTTTTTGTGTTGCATGCGCATTCTCGATTCAGAGTGGGAAAAATCTTATTTTCAATGTAAGGGAGAGAAGCCATACACATAAGTGATGGAGTTGAGGGGAGATGAAGGAATACCAAACATTGAATTTGGAATTTTTCATCAGAGAAATTGTAGTGGAGGTCTGATCAATAGAGAAGATAGTAATGACCGCAAGAGAATGAATAGCGGTTATAGTTGTAGTGGGGAAGATAGTGGAGGCCATCCATGAAGAAACTTGCCAATAGAGATGGTGTACAAGAAACAAAGGAGAAAAAAATGTAAACGTGCTAGGTCTTCTCAGCTCCACCTGCTATCCGTGCATATTCTTCTTGTGTTGCACGCACATTCTCGATTCAGAGTGGGAAAATCTTATTTTCAATGCGAGAGAGAGAAGCCAAACACAAAGAACATGCAAATAAACATGAAAGCTACAAAACATAAATGTAGGTATCAAAATAGCTGAGAAACATAAATGTAGGCATCATGGTCCCAATTGTTTGGAGACACAACATAATTGAATGCTATACCTAGAAAATGCAACTCAACCACTACTCCTACAATTCTAAGTTGACACTGTGGGATCCAAAAACCATATATAGATTCCTTATCTTTGGTTTTTGGATCTCACAGTGTCAACTTGGAACTACAGGAGTAGTGGTTGTGTTGCATCATCTGGGTATAGCATTCAATTATGTTGTGTCTCCAAACAATTGTGACCATGATGCGTACATTTAACGTTTCTCAACTGTTGTGTCCCAGGACCCCTTATGACCCTTTACGATCCCTAAGAATACATCTTAAAGGTCTTAAAGTGTCGTAAAGGGTCATAAGAGGATCCTAGGAGGGGCTAGATGAGCTTCCACCTTCACGCGGTTGGCCCTGTTAAGTAGAGAATGTTAAACTATTATCGAAACAAAGAGAAGCTCAATAATTTAAGATCTCAATCAACATATGACAAATATATATTTCTTTTTAAAAAATAGTGTGAGTCATCGCAATTACAATGGAAACCAAAGAATAATCGATGACAAAACTAAAAGTGATGACTATCTGTCAGAAACATCAATCACTTCAAGGAGCAATGATCACTTCAGCTCGCCTCAATAAGTCTTGACCTAAGATCAAGTTATATTGATCCATCTCAGTGGCTACCAAGAACCAAGTCGCAAAGAAACACCACAGACCGCACTGCGAACCCACTGTGAAGAGGCATCCAATGTCTCATAAGTCACATCAAACAACCTACTTTTTGTAATCCAAGTCTCTCAGCTCGGTTCACCTGGAAGAAGACTTCTCCCAAGTCATCACAGACACCATAGTGATCTACAAATCCAAGTCTCTAGAATTGACTCAATAATGTACGAGCCATTATCAAATCTACTGTAAAGTCATCTTCGAATGACAACCAAATTTGCAAGAACACCAATCGAATCAAACTCGATCAACAAATATATATATATATATATATATATATATATATATATATATATATATATATATATATATATATATATATATATATATATATATATATTATAAAAAATTGTGATTTCTGTCACAATTATGACGACACTAGAGAAGCGATGACAATCTGTCAGAAATGCCCGGTGGATAACCATCACACCAATAGCATTTCCATCAGTATACAATCTTCCAACAATAGTTAGGCATCAAAACATTATGACGGTTACCTATCGCAGGTACAACATTTTTGTCGGTAACTAACTATGTCCGACAGAGATCTGTTGAACGTGGGACGACTACAAGTGGACCTGATGGGTATATTCACTGTGTTGAAACCCCCTTTTTTGATGACTATATACGTCATATGTACAATGCCTATCGTAACTGTCAATGTTTCTAACTACAAAACTACGATGTCGGATGGTGTCGCTTAATCGATGGTATACTGTCTGAATTTAGACAAATAGCTATCGGAAAAAGGTCTCAAATTTACTAGTGAGTACAAATAAGTTCAGAGCACCTCCTAACTAGAATTTTCAAATTTACATCAACCCTTTTCCTTCACATTCAACAAATGTCATTAATCAAACTTCTTCTATGGTTACCAACATTAGTTATGATGATAAGGTAGAGAAGCTAATCATGTGTTTAATCATGTTGAGTCTCAACCTCAACCTTTTCCTAAACCTTCATCTCCTATCACCTTTGATGACTATGATATGTTTAAAGCACCTAATTATCCCCTTTACAATAATGCTAGGGTTGCTCATATTCCTTCTCGTGGTATTTTGATTAATCCCTCTTCTATCGTGAATGTTATCACTGAAGAACATATTTTTAGTAAAGGATTGCATAAGGATACCTATGATACATCTAGTATTTGGATTCAAACTTCTAATGGTTTTCTTTATCGCCCTCAAGGTTCTATTAATCATAATGTGACTATTGTCGATAAGGTTGTTTATAGTACCTTTGTTGTCATTCCTACTTCGGATCAATTTTAGGTTAAGCTTGGCATTCCATGGCTTTCCTTCATGCAATATATATCCTCTCCTATTCGTAAGTGCATAAATTTTCCCTAAAAACTAGAAGTTATCACCATTAATCATTCCCTTTACAAACCTTCACGTCCTCGAGATTGTGTTGATATTGATTTCTTTTGTCCATCTCTTCCTCAAAAATCGCCTAACTGTCCCAATCACCTCTTTCGATCCTATCAATGTTACAAGGTAGAAAATATTCTTGAGATTAGCCTTCCTAAGGATGCTACTCCTATAGATGTCTTACCTACCCCACCAATTCCTCTGCATGTTATTCCTTAATCCATAGACATTCCCTCCCTGAAACCTATAATTGTGGAACCTAATCCTTTAAGTTTATCTCATAAAACCATTTGTAACCAACATGCTTGTTAGCATCACAAAAATCATCAAATTAAGGATAAGGCTCATGCCCTTTCTTCTCACATTGTGTCTTCCTCTCAACCTTTTCCTTCCTTTGATCAACCCATGCTTGAGCCTTTAAAGTAATTTAATCAAAATAACAATATGAAAAAGGATAAATGTGATGATTATGTTTGTATTTTAGATTCTATTAATCTTGATATGGAAGATTCTCTTGATGATGATTCTAATGTAAATGTTAGTAATGATTAATATGAGAATATTTCTATGGATTACGATTTTCCTAACATGATTTCTATGTAGCTTACAATCACTCTTAGTGAAGAGCGCAATGACTCCCACCAGAGTACTTGCTTGGATCTGGAGGTGGTTCCTACTATGTTGGATGTTGTTCCTTTTGCAAGTTTCTCACCCTTCCCTAATATTTCAAGCCCATATGGGGGGTATGTGGCACACTTGATGTGGAATTCTCTAGCATGGTATTCTTTGTGTGTTCGTGTTGTGTTTCCTCCATGTTGTGCTTTTTGTTATATATTTTGTCTAGATTGCTTTAGACAATTCTTGACTTCTCTATTGGCACAAGATGATAAAGTATTTGAACATTTCATGTGATTCTTCTATTTGTATCTCGATCCTTCTATTTTTTTGTTACATGTTGTGCTGTGTATGTGCTATTGTTCGTAAATGTGCCCTTGTGTAGTCTACTTGGATGCTTGTGACTTAGTAGCACCAATTGTTTTTGGTCTCAGTGTTGTTGGCCCAAAAAGACTCTTCTTTGTATATCTTATGTTTATTTTTCCTCTATTATGTTGTAGTTACACTTCCTTTGGGAATGATGAAATTTCATATTTGATATAATATTACATATTATCATATGATCATACTGATCCCAAAGTTAGTGGATCCCTCCGTGTTCTATCTTTTGTTATGTGTTCATTTCCCTTGGAATGTTCTCTCCTGGGGGCATTTCATAGTGGAAATGTTCTTCATGGATGCATGTACGCTTCCGTTAAAACCATTTCTTATGTTGAGGCATTTTTAATCACTTTAACATGGGGGCATACACTCTACTCACTTTTTGTACACATGCACATTGGCAGTTTTGTCTCCTCTATCACACTATTAATAGTTCATGGGGGCTCTTTTCTCTTTTGGATCTCTCTTTGGATTAGTGAAAGTCTAGGAGGCATGATCCTTGTTTTTATCCTTCTTGGGACTATTGATAGTCTTGGAAGCTTGATCACCTTTTGATCCCTTAAGAACACACACATCCTTATGCCTAGGTCATCTTTCGATTCTTCTTTTTGGGACATGGAGTTCCCTTGAAGTAAAATCCTTTGATGAGTTGACTAGCACGCCACACATGCTTTCTAGACCATTAAATTCATCTTTGATGGGTTGAATAGCATGCCACACACACTTGCTAGACCATTCAATTCCATATTTTGTTTCCCCCCTTTTTTATTTTTCTTTTGTTTCATGTAGTTCACAATAAGGTGCACAAACCTTATTGGACAAGTTGGCTACACTTTCTTGTTAGTGACATCTATGTTATTTTTTGGATTTGGATGTGATGAAGATGTTACTTCTAAAGATCAAAATTAATGGTTTTCATTAGTATCATTCAATCATATAGTCGGTAAAGGAGACAAGACAGGACAGTTGGTCAATACACAGAGCCTAGACACCGAGCAGAACACAAGGCAGATCGCTATGTTAACTGAATACAATTTTGAACCGAGCACTCTTACTGAGCCAGATGATCATCGAGTACTGAGCATAGTAGTCATCGAGCATTCATATGAAATGAGCACCAGTTAATTACCGAGTGATGAATGTAGTATACACCGAGTGAAATAAGAAATGATATAGCAGTTTGGAATGGCACAAACTACAAGGAAAATGAGACAAAATTTAACATGGATGTAATGATTTAATTATTGATGATTCCTACATAATGATGATCTAGGTTACTCATTTCTACCATTGATCTTAGGTTTTCTAAGATAGAGTCTAAACCCTAATTAGGTCAGATCAATTTGATATAAAATTTGTATAGATTTTATTTTGACAAGTATCCCAAATGTAGTAGCCACCACATTGGAAGACATTTGAAGATCAGACAGGGTTATGATTGACAAGCATTGACAGAACATACATTTTATCGGAAACAGAAGGCTACCGAGAAAAATTCAGAGAAGAGATCAATCACATTAAGGTGATAATAGATAAGTACATTACAGATATGATATCAAGCATGTTAAGTTTCTATTTACAAATCAAATCCTACAGTTACTCTTTAACCATTGTAGCAAATTTTAAATCTCTTAACAGAGTGAACTTAACAGTTCTTTTATAAATGTCTTAACTAAGTGCACACTTAATTGTGTTTCTAAAATCCTCTAACTAGGTAGATCTATCTTATCTCATTGTTACTCCTAACATGGTAAGATCACCAGAAGTGATCAAAATATTTGTATCCTTAATCGACAAATTTTTTACTACAATAGTGATGCTTTGTGGGTGTCACCCCCACCGTAGTTTTTACCTTCTAACAAGGGTTTCTGTGATACCAAAATACAAGTTTCATGTGTATGAAGTTTCATAAATTCTTTATTGATTAGATTACATTCATTTACATTTTAGTTATGTTTTGGATGTATGTTAAATGAAAATGATTCAGTCAGTTAGTGATATTCATGTTTACAAAGATTCAATTTGAAATGCTTTTAAGGGTATTGATTCGCCCCTCCCCTCTCAGTACACATCTTTCCATAATTCTAACAATTGGTATTAGAGCTATTTCTCTTGTTAAGGAAGTTTAATCATTGAAGAGAAAATATCTTAAGCATGGAAAGGTATAAGCTTGACAAGACTATTGAGAATCAAAAATTGCATTGGCAGATCTACATTGAAAAATTCAAGGAAGCCAAAGAAAAACTGAGAGAGTTACTAGTCAAAAGGAAGGATATGGCATTTCAGTATAATGAGACTAACTATCATGAAGAAGAGATAGAGGATCCATTTGAGGCATCTAGATCTAGATCTCGTAGCATATCTGATGCATCTGAAGGAAGCATATCATATCTATCCAAAAGGAATCAACATCTTACTGAACAAGTGAAAGCATTTTAGATTGGTCAAGAGACACAAATGGTTAGAATGATTGATGTCATGAACAATGCAAGACATGATGAACAGGAAAGGAATTTGGCTGTTGAAGATAGGAGGAAAATGACTGAAAAGTTAGAAGAAAAGGAATTTGAGATACTGAGACTCACCGAGCATCATTTTGAAATTTCCAATTAGATGGATATCATGAGTCATGAAGTCAACTGAGTGAACATTGAGCTTGCTAATAAATTAGAAGACATCGGTGAATTGAGAGAAGAAAATGAAAGATTTAAGAATGAAGTAAAGATTCAACAGCAACATAATGAGATGATTAAGAAAGATAAAGAAAGTACTAAAAGGATGGATGAATTCCTAAGTAATCAAAGAAGACTTGACAACACTACTGGTTTAGGCTATACTGAGCAAAGAGAGTCATCAAGAAAAGATAAATAGAAGAGTGCCTATGAAAATCCAAGGCCAAAGAAGCTCCCATGCTATCATTGTGGAAAACCAAGCCACACATCAAATATTTTTAGAAGGAAAGAAAAAGGTATTCCTAAATCGACTCCTAAATTTGATGGTTATTGTTATAACTGCAATAAGTATGGACATTAGGCACATGAGTGTAGATCAAATCTAAATAGGTCACCTAAGAAGTGCTATATGGAAAAGTATTGTCGCACTTGCAACATGCATGGACACATATCATAGGAATGCAGGACAAAGATGAAGCAAGTCTAGAAACCAAAAGGACAAAACAAGACATATCAACTGAGAAGGAAAGGTAATGCATATACTTGGGATTACAACACTTGGACTAGTTGCACAACATGTGGCAAATATGGACATATTACAAAAAATTGCATGAGAAAGCACTGGAGAGGAAGATCTCAAAATTGGAGAAAGTCTAGAATGACATGTTTGCACTATCATAAGGTCGGTCACTTAAGAAAAGACTACAGAGACTGAGCACCAAAGGTAAATGTTAATAGAAATTGAAACAAAATTGAAGAAATCATGAGGATAAGAAATCAAATGTGGAGAAAAGCAACAAATGATAATGTTGGATCAAGAAAAATAATTGGCGATACCTCATCTTTTGGATTAGGCAATTTCAACACCTCCACCTAAGAAAATCAAGTAAGTATGGAACTGAGTTTCAATCGGTTATATCTTACAATAGTTCCTTATATCTACTAAATGAACACAAAATCAACATGAAATAAGATGCATTAGGGTATTATATATTTTGAGCATAGAATGTGTATAGTCAGTAAAAGCATGACCGAGTAAAAGATTGTTAGTAGGTGAAAATGTCAAGGTTAATCAAGTTGAAGTATCAACTAAGCAATATTTAGTGTTAACTAAGTTGAAGCCTCAAAGTGATAACCGAACGTTACTATGTTTACCAAGTTGTGGTAGGTAAAGTATTTAATGCAAAATTTTGAGCAGGAAAATAAATGTTAGGTATAAATAAACAACGATGTAAGTCATTTTTACATACACCAATCAAGAGCATAACCAGAGCGATTTGAGCGAATTTGAGCAAAGAGTTTTTTGAGCATTCAACAGAGATTTGGGCAAATCACAAGCTGCTTATCATCATTCCAAGTAACTTCTCAGCTACTGAGTTATTTTTCTAAAGATTTCATGAAGCCCTAAATTTGTTAGAATAATGGCATCTTCATCCAAGCCTACAAATTCCAAGACCAAAAGTGACAAGAAGGTCACACTGATTAAGTTCACAACATGTGAAGAACCCACATATAAATTGCATCCCAAAATAGCTTCACAAGTTGATTAAATAGGCACATTTTCTAGCATACCGCCTAGGTTTTTACTAGTATAGGATATATGTTCTTATATCCATTGCAAGATAAGTGAAATCAGAAACTTCAAACTAAAATCAACTTACCAGGAGCCAAGAGAGAACAAAAAGCTCAAGGATGAGCATAAACACCTAGAAGCCAAAGTATTGACAAATGCCCTATATTTTACAAGGGAGTTCACATCTGAATGGATTAAGGTTGTGTTAAGTTGTGTTCATGAAGGTAAAATGTGGTTGGATGAACCGGTTAAAATATCTAAGGATGTTATTCATGTGGTTACTGGATACCCAACTAATGACAAGGTGAAGGCCATAAGGAACCCACCGAAGTCAAAAATTGAGAAGTTAACTAGAGTAGAATGGGATGGTAGAGGAATGAGGGTCAACGGCATCACCGATCTAGAAACAAGGTTTGGAACCTATATCATTAGCTATAACATTTTTAAATCTAGTAGGCCCAACAACATCCCATATAGAGCAGTAGACATAGCTTATAAAATTGTCAAGAAAGGTCTATAGCTAGACCTCACCGAGCTACTATTGAAACAATTGGAAGAGAATATGAGGACCATCTGGGTAGAAAACACCAATACTTGTAAGTTTGGTTCATTACTTGTTTGCACATTTTTCTACTTGCAAAACTACTTCCCATCTATCGGTAATGTAGACTGGGATGTCAACCAACCGGTCATCATTCAAATCAATGAGTTTATCAAGAGTTTAGGTCAAAACTTGTGACTATCATGGATGATTATTTTGGAAATTTTAAAGATAGAATTCACAAAAGGAGCATAATTCTAGGACAATTAGTTGAAAAACATAAGGAAGATATCTATTTTCTAGTGGACACCGACACTACTTTGATCAAGGTAGTTGAACCAAGAACAACTTGGCTACCTCCAATGGGCTACAAACTTGATATTAACCGAGCCTAGGTTAATAGAGGCACTACTGGCTGACCCCAAAGATCCTAAAGCTACTAGGTTCGGAACCTATGAGAAAGAAAAACTAAGGATAAAAATGGATCTAGTTAGAGTAAAGGTTAGAAGGAAATTAAAGAAAATGATGGAAACATTAGTGAAACAATTCGGTAAAGAAGAAGAAGCAGCAGATAAGCCGGTTGAAGAAGAAACCGAGGAACTTTTGATCGGCAATAGTGAACATGAGGTGGAAACCGAGTCGAATAAAGAAATTCAAGCTGCACCGGCAAAGGTCACATGGAAGAGGAAACAAGAAGAGATACCTACCTGAGTGAGGACAAGATCCTCTACAACCACTTCTCCACCCCTGAAGAAAGGAATAGTAAAAATCACAAGGCCTACTCCTACAAAGACTTATTAGAAGAAAAGAGGTGCAAAAGCCACCACCGAGCAACCAAAGAAGAGGAGAAGACTGAGAAGAGGTAAGGATGATGTAGACTCTGAAGAAGAAGATGATCAAATTTAATTTATAGTTGTAGTAAATAAGAATCAATATGTTGATGAATTAGTTGAAAACATAAAGGAGATAGGTAGACTAGGTCACCCTAAGATGAATCGGTATGTACATATGTCAACCAAGGATCGGGAGAAATTATAGGAGGCAATCATCCACATGATGATTAAATTCAAAAGATTACCTATTGAATTTGTAAAATATATCCCTAAGGAACGTCATGACAAGATATCGACAAGGTGGACATATGCCTTGCATACTGAAAAGAAAATGAGGGAACATTCTTTAATTTTGGCAATGCTTACTCTTTCAGTAACTGAGGTTGAAGAAATCATGAAATGATATGCAAATAGATTTTTAATGAAAGGTCAATCATTAAACATTTTGGCAAGAAAACTTGAAGAAGTATATGAAAATAGTAAGGTCTTATGGACAACATTTTTGGATTCAAAGGTAGAAGAAGATAAAACTACATTAGCTACAATCCCCAAGTAGAAAGTCAAAAGTAAATGGAAAGGGGTACATTTAGATGATGCTGACATAGCTACAAAAGAATCTAATACTGAGGTACAAGATGACACTTATGCTGAGGACTTTTATCCGGCTAAATATATTGAAGAGGACAAACATGATACTCCCAAGAAATTAGTAACAACCGAGACTAATGAAGTCATAATAGAAGACATTACAAATGAAGATCTTGATGATGAAGCTAAGGCTGATGAAGATATCACTATGGCTGCAGAAAATAATAAAGAAGATCAACCTACCGAGGCATCAATAGTAGACATACCGGGTAATTTTCCAATATTGGTACAATCAATTGATATTGCTACTCAAGGGAAACCTGAGGGTCAATCACCTAAACAATAGAAGGACACGATCGAAGGACAGGTTGAAGAAGAACAAAAGGAAATAAATGAGCTTGAAAACAAAGAGGTAGAAAATAAAGAGCCAAAAACTAAAACAAATGTAGATACATCTACAAATGACACCAAGCAAGAAGCCCAAGGACATCAAACCGAGACAATAGCCAAAGGGAAGGATAAGGAAGAGAGTGTGTCTACCAAGAAAGAAAAGTCTAATCTAGAGACTAAAGCTCTAGTACCATATGAGAAATCTCCCACATCTAGCATACAAGAGAATAAGAAAAAGAAAAAAAACATGGTAAGGGTCAAGTCACATTAGATGAGATCCTAGAAATTCCCACATGTGACCCAAGAACTCTAGACCCCAGAGCATTGAGAAGGTATGGAGAACTGTGCACAAGGAAGGATGCACAAGAAAAACTAAGACAAGAAAGAAAATATAAACAGTTCTTGGAAGATGTAAGAGAAATTTTGATACAAGTAGTACCTGATATCAATGTTGATGAGGAAACTCCCATCATTGATCAACTTGCTAATCTAACTGACCATATAAATTCTCCCAATATAGATGCAAAGAAAAGAATTGAAGAAAGAGTCGAGGCTAAGATTCAGTTAAAGCTAGCAAAGTGAATCAGCCAGGAAGTGGCAGTTAATAATGTAAAGTTATCTGAGGTAATAACCGAGCTCGATGCTATTATTCAACAAGTTATTACAATTTTGCACAAATTATGCACTATAGACCATTTCACTATCGATCTTAGTGAAAAGATACAAAAATTAGATGAAGATATCAAGGTTAGTGAAAATAATCTTTTAACCAAGCCAAATACATTTCATGAGCATTATGCCAAAGTTCAACAAATCCAGCGGTTAAGATTAGAACTAAGGAAGGAAGAAGATTCAATCAAAATATAAGTAACAGAGATGCAAGTAGAGTTACTTCTACACCTCAAGGTGATGCAACAACATGTGAATAAGAAAAAAGAGTTAGTTTCCACCCCTGAGATATATGTAATAGAGAATATTTTTGATATGCATGCACAAGTCGGCTTAGAGCACACTGCTCTTGATAATCTCAAAGAGGAATGGGAAATTCTCTTGGCTACTTTGCTGAAAACCCATTAGAATATTTTTGACAAGTTGTAAGTGCATTTTTGGAATTAATTTCAAAAATGGGGGAAAATATATGTATATATATTGTTATATGTACTTCACAACAAGAGCATGTACAAAGGGGGAGTTCACAGAGATTCATATTTTTGGTTAAGTTCAAATTTTGCAGTCGATACATATACATAAAGTTTTTGATACTAATGTCAAAGGGGGAGAATGTTACTCCTAAAGAGAATTAATGGTTTTCATTAGTATCATTCAGTCATATAGTCGCTAAAGGAGACAAGACAGGACAATCGATCAATACACATAGCCTAGACACCGAGTAGACCACAAGGTAGATCACTATGTTAACCAAATATAGTTTTGAACCGAGCACTCTTACTAAGCCAAATGATCACCAAGTACCAAGCACAATAGTCACTGAGAATCCATATGAACTGAGCACCACTTAATTACTAAGTGATGAATGCATTATACATCGAGTGAAACAGGAAACAACATAATAGTTTGGAATGACAAAAACTACAAGGCAAATGGTTTACACTGATTAGAAAATAGTTTACCAAGATCAAGACAAAATTTAACACGGATGTAGTCATTTAATTATTGATGATTCCTATGTAATGATGATCTAGGTTACTCATTTCTACCGTTGATCTTAGGTTTTCTAAGATAGAGTCTAAACCCTAATTAGGTCAGATCAGTTTGATATAAAATTTGTATAGATGTTATTTTGACAAGTATCCCACATGTAATAGCCACCACATTGAAAGACATTTGAAGATCAAACAGGGTTATGATTGACAAGCATTGATAGAACATACAGTTTATCAGAAACAGAAGGCTACCAAGCAAAATTTAGAGAAGAGTGTTGGAAATCTATTATGGGAAAGTGAGATATTGAGGGGGGGTGAATCAGATATCAACCAATTGTTGCATTTTGACATAAACTAACATGCATAATATAAACATCAAATTTAATACTATAACAGATCTAATATCCTAATCATCATCCATGAAAATAAAACATAACACAATGATTTTGGTTACCCAAAAACCCTTGAAAGGTAAAACTGGGGTGGGGATGACACCCACAAATCTTCACTACTGAAGTATTAAAGTTTTCCTATTAGGGCTACACATTTGACCATAAAATAATGATCTACCCTATGAGAGGTCTGCCCTGTTAAGAGCTTTTAGACTTATACAATCTACCTTGCAAAAGGATTTAAACTTACAACAAAGTAAGCACTTAGTTAAGAGATTTAATTAGGTTTGTTAAAACCACTTTGTTAAGAGATTTACCCTGATTCACCTGTTAGAATGTCTCAATACCTTATCCTTCAATTTTTACTGTGATGCTGATTACATATCTTCTCCTTACAATATAGATTTGATCTCCTCTATCAAATATATCTCTATTCTTTCCTTCACTGCTCTGCTTGGTCACTGAACTCTATTTCTGATAATCAAAACACTTTTTTATTTTGTAAGTATGAGATCTTCTTCATATAATTATCCTCCCTCATGATACGTTTTAGGGTTTGGATCTCATCTTATATAAACAATTGATCACCTCCATGATATGAGATCTACGATCTGGATTGCCTAATTTTTCCGCTTAACCATTCCCTAATTATGATTGGTTACATGAATTACATAGGGATTAACGATTACAATTCTAAAGCATAATCACCTCTGTGATTTCATCTACCAATAATAAATATCATGTAGATGTCAGCCAAAGCGGTTTACCTAAGTGTTTGTGCCATAACAAACACATATGTCAAATCTGGCTTACTCGGCATCTGATATCTCTGGCACTCGACACACACTGTTCTTCATGCCCTGGTGCTCAACACTGACATCTCTACATAGCTTGGCATAAACTGACTTAGCTAATACTGAAGTACTCGGTGACCACTATCTTGCTCGGCAGTAACGACTGCTCGATAAATTTACAATATACATGACTCGGCCTATACATGATGACTCGGTCATAGTGATGATCGACCAACATTGCTTAGAAAATGGCTAAGTGTAAGACACTAAAACTTAGGGATCAACAAAGAGATCAATCACATTAAGATGATAGTAGATAAGTACATTACAGATCTGATATCAGGCATGTTAAGTTGCTATTTACAGATCAAATACTAGTGTTACTCTTTAACCATTGTACCAAATTTTAAATCTCTTAACATAGTGAACTTAACAATTCTTTTGTAAATCTCTTAATCGAGTGCACACTTAATTATGTTGCTAAAATCCTTTAACCAGGTAGATCTAGTTGATCTCATTATTACTCCTAATAGGGTAAGATCACCATAAGTGACCAAAATATTTCTAGCCTTAACTGATAAATTTTTTATTGCAGTAGTGAAGCTTTGTGGGTGTCATCCCCACTGTAGTTTTTACCTTCTAACAAGGGTTTCTGCGATACCAAAATACAAGTGTCACATGTATGAATTTTCATGAATTGTTTATTGATTAGATTACATGCATTTACATTTTAGTTATATTTCAGATGTATGTTAAATGCAAATGATTCAGTCAGTTAGTGATATTCATGTTTACAAAGATTTAGTTTGAAATTTTTTTAAGGGTATTGATTCACCCCTCCCCTCTCAGTAAACATATTTTCATAATTCCAATAGAAGACTCAAGTCTCTTGGGGGCTTGATGATTTCTTCGTCTCCTTAGCCATGATAAGATCAACTCTTACTTTTTGATATACTTTACCATGAGTTTGAGGCAACTCATCCTCTAAAGTGGGGGCTAAATGTACCATCTTAAAATGGACACACTCCTCATTTAAGACCTTTTAGGTCTCATCCTTTATCAACTTTTTGGACCATTGATGGATTCATGCTCAGTTCTATTTTTCTCCTATTCAACCTTGTTTTTCCTTGTTTCATCTATGGAATTTTTGAGACCTCAAAGTTGGCTCTTTGTGGGCCATCCGGAGAATAGGTCGACCTATTCCCTGGGGGTTGTGAGCCTCGGGACTGGTGTTGTCTCAGGGATTCAATTTACAAAATTTGGTTACCCCGTCAGCTTACTTTGTTTTCCCATATAGAAACTAGTATAAAAGGAAGCCTAGGCACCTCATTTTGAAAGAAGGAAAATTTATGATAGAAATCTCATGTAACACGTTCAAGTGTTGAAGCATTCAAGTCTTCAAAGATTCAAGGATCCTTTGTAGGCATCTTTCCTCTTCAAGACCTAGCATATTGTTGGCCATCAAGGGAGGCGATCTATATTTAGGCATTCATCATCTTCTTCATTTGATGAAAACTTACATCTATGGCTCTATGAAGTGATTTTTGTAGATCCATAGCATTTGTCAATATTTCCTACATTGCAAGTTCAAGATCAACATACAAACACAACAAAATCCTTATTGACAAAGGTTTTCTTCAAGAAAGGTGAATATTTACATCTATCTTCTTTCATTTACACATTTTCATTTTAATTCAAGGTTGATTCCTCAATCTAGGGCTTGACCAAGGCAATCCCTTAGCTACCCCAACCCCAAAACCTAGTTTTCTATGTGCAGGAGAAGGATCTTAGAATTGTAGACCTACAGATCTAGAAGTTGCAGACATAGATCTACCAAAAAAATCTGGGTCGACTTCAGTAAAGTTCCTCAGGAACAAGGTGACTTGGTTGACCTATTCTAAAACACGGTGACATGGTCGACCTGTTCTCGACAACTTGAGATTTTCAACATTTTTTGGGTTTTTATCCACGATCGCAAATTTTTAGTTGGAAATTCTGCTACAGGTCCAGAATAGTATATAGTAGTTTTCAGAGTAGAAAATCATATTCCTCTCCATATTTCAAGGTGAGTACCTCATTATCTATTTCATAACTTAGATTAGATTTGTTTTCACATCTTAATTGGGATGATTGCTTACATTTAGCACCTAGATCTCTATTGCTTATCTTGCTAAATCAATTAGTTCAATTTTACTTTCTTGTGTACTTCCTTAGCATAATTTGGTTTAGCATTAGCATCGCCTCATCTTCTTGGGGTTTTTCTAATCTAACTTAGGTTATATTGAGAGTTATACCTAGAAGCCCCTCTTTCTCTTATATTTCTGATGTTAGTGTAGAAATGGTTAATTAATGAACACATCTCACATAGTTTACATTACTAAATTCATTAACACAATTTTCCACCTAAGCACAAATAGATCCTTTGGTTGATTCCTAGTCTATGATCTTGTGTCAGGTCTACGACCAAAGGTATACATTGGAAGAGACATCTTGCTACTAGTTAGAGATGATAGGAAGTGATGTAGGATAAACGCAGGGGATAACCTCTTCTAACAAATCCTAGTTCCTACTTAATAATGCTAATTTTAAGGTTAGAACTTGACTCTTCTTGATCTCAAAGTGAAGATAATAGGATATGATCTTACTCTTTCCTTAGATGAATCATAGATTCGTTATAAAATTTTTGATGAGAAAATAAGATATAGAGATCAAGAGTAGTCTAATATGAGTTGTAAAATTATCAATCCTAAATAACAACTTAAACCTAAAAGGAAATATTTTCTAGGTATTCAAAATTTCACTATAGTCCTATTATCATTTTGGATTTGATTTTAGTAGAACATTTGAATAGAAGGGGTTATGGAATCACAAACTTAAGGAATAGATCAAGTGGAATAGGAGGATTCAAGTAAAATAGAGGAATCGGGAACACAGAATTATCAAGAAATTATGACAATATGCAAGGTCAATTGCGACAATATGAATAGGCAATTATGGTTGAATGAAGGTTCAATTGAGACAAAGTTCTGGCATTTGTGACAATGTGTAGGTATAGTTGTAGCAAAGTGCAAGGCTGATTGTGCCAATGCACAATCAGCTGCGATAGTATGAAGGTATACTTGTTGCAAAACACAAAGAGTTTCAGATTTGCAATTTTGTTTGGCAGAACCCAGAAACTAGATTGAATTTACATATTATAGTGGTTAGTTGGAACAATTTACAATTTGAAAAGGTGATTTTGTTAACAATTGGTAATTTTTGTAGAATAGTTTCAATAGATTGTCTTGATTGTTTGCAATTTTTGGAATAGTAGACTATTGACTCCCTAGGAGTACTCTGGGTAAAAGCACAAAGTTGTGTCACGTTTCAAGACAACTTATCAGCATAGCTGAATTTGAGTATTTCTAACTAAAATTATTTTTTGTCAAACATATGGTCTAGCTAGATTCATTCTAGCTAAGTTAGATAAGTTCTTCACCTTTTCCAATTGGAAATATCTATTAAATGCATGTTTTATAACAATTACTAAAGAAATAAAATTATTTCAGAAAAGCGATGCTTCAATAACTCTTACTCTTTTTAATGATATTTTTTTACAAATATAAGAATACCCTTTTTTAGAGCACAGAGTCAAGATTATCATCATATAATTTTTATAATATTTTAATTAGATTTAACATATTATAATTTCAAAATACTCCAAGTAGGTATTTTAACATTCAAGAACAAGATGCTTCAAAAATAGAAAAAAATAGTAAAGCTTATCAAAAAAATTGAAAATTTATATTTAACACTAGAGGAGAGAGTTATCTTCAAGAGTGTGTAATTTATTTTCTAAATGGTGTAGATTTGATAGGGGAAATTTGGCACGAGATGAAAACTATCGATTTCAGGTATGTTCGACTTTGAGTAGTTATATTAGAGAAAATATACATTGAAAACTAATTTTTCTTCTTTTCTACACTAGCTATACATTTTATCTATGACATATTTTGAAATCAAAGGAAAAAAAGATTATTTGCATATACTTTTTTGTTGCGAACAAGACCCTCATTTTTCAGCAAGTAAAAAATGGACTTGAAATTTTTTAAAACTATGTGATTTCTTGTTCAAAAAAAATTAAAAAAATTATAGGCATAAACTTCATCCACTTTTACACATTTCATTACTTTACATCATCTCCAAATTTTAAACATAAATGCCATTTTTATGTCGATAAAGTTAAAAAATTTGTGTGTTGTTGACCTTTTCCTTTATAAAAGTGTGACACAGCTTTGTACTTTTACCCCTCTAACATGTTTGACATGTTTGTGTTTGTAAGATGTTTTACATTTAAAAAAATATCACACAAGAAAACATAGTAAACATGATGTTTTGTAAGATAAAGTAACTAGACAAAATCAAAACCATATGGTAGGCCAGGACAAATACAATGATTACTAATGACGAAACCCTTCCAAAAAAGATAGAACCTCTCCAACTGTTAAGATATCAAAGTAATCAATTGAAATGTAATATTAGAAAAACCCAAATAAATGATTCCTAGGGTTGAATCTATAAAAAGTGCATGCGTAGGTTAGAAAATCTCTTTAATACCATTGCAATATCATGTGAATCATAAAAAGTGGATTCAAACAAGAAAAATGTTATGATCTTAGCAGCCAAAATGGGAGATCTATGTGCATCTTGAAACAAATTTTCACCCATAGAAATGACATTGAACCATAAGATCAACCCTTAATAGACTTAGATGACTATTCCAACTCCAAGGTGAAACATGAATATAAAATATTATTTTGTAATATCAAGTCATACAAAATTTCAATGCAACATCAAACTTATTCATCCATATTCTTATTTTCTCCCTTCATAATTACTTTCCTAAATTAACATTCAATTTATGCTTTACTATTCTCAACTAATTATTACTTTAATCTAAATTAATTTGTGCTAAAGCATATGCATCAACCCAAACTAAACTTTAAAACAATAATTTTTCTTTTATAATTAATATCAGAAGAGATTTTATTTATTTGAACACTACCCAATTCACTTGTATATATGAATTCAATAAATAAACTTTAATACAATTGATTCAATATCAAAATGAATTAAAAAGTATATGGGCCATTGGTCTACTTGTGAAGTTGAATGGTTCTTAATGAGCTCACTAGGGATCAAGTCTTATTGAGCGCAAGGCTTTGACATCATATGTGATGAGATTATGATCACGTCCTATAAGAACTTGACATAATAAATATCAGTACTTAACTCTTAACTAAATAGGTTTCCACCTAAACTTGTGCTCCTATTTTAGAAACCTAAAACAACTTTATAAGATTCCTCCATAAAAAATAAAAATAAATTTTAAAAAAGATTATTTTTCATTCATTTTCATCAAATTTGAACACTACCCAATTCACTTTGAGTGTGTGAATCAAGTGGATAAACCCTAACCTCATCATGATGGACAACAAAGTCCATTAACCCTAACCTCATCATGATGGACAACAAAGTCCATTAAGGATGGTCTAATTGGATCATGATTCATAAAGGCAATCAAGTAGAAGACCAACATAATCCCACAACTTGAGCGCCTATGATAACTTTTAAGCCCAATTTCTTTAAAATTCAAACCACTAGAGAGACATATGGGGCAAGTGTACTTTTACTAGCTAATATATACTCTATATTTAAAATATGTTGAGATGCATCGAGGTGTTGAATTGTTTTATTAAAGGTGAATGATGAAAAAATTAAATGCCTTGATGCATCTTGACGTATTTTAAATATATACTATATATTAGCTAGTAGCAGTCGCAGCGCGCATAAAACATTGAATAAATTAATTTGATTAGGGTTACAATCAGGGTTCATATTCAAGGTTAAGGTTTATATCATGGTTATGATTAGCATTAGGATTAGGGTTTGGTTTATATTTTTTATTATGATTAGGTTAGGGTTTAGTGTTAAGATTGGGTTTAAGGTCATGGTTAGGGTTTAATATCAATGTGAAAATTATGTTAAGGTCAGGAGTAGAATTAGGGTTAGGGTTAGGTTTTAGTGTTAAGATTTAGTGTTATATTTTAAGTATGTTAATACAATAAGATTATATAGAGTATATGTTGAGTTGCTTTAGAGTTCAGGTGAGGGTTTACATCATGGTTAGGGTTTGGGTTGGTGATAAAGTTAGGTTTAGCATAATTCTTAGGTTAGAGAAATAATTATGGTTATGGTTTAGTGTTAGGGTTAGGGTTAAGGTTTAGGTTATGCATATAGTGGGGATTAGGATTAGGGTTTAGAGTTTAGGTTATGGCTTACATCATGGTTAAGGTTTAGGTTATGCATATAGTGGGGATTAGGATTAGGGTTTAGGGTTTAGGTTATGGTTTACATTATGGTTAAGGTTTAAGTTAGTGGTATAGTTAGGTTTAGCATCATTCTTAGGTTAGAAAAATAGTTAAAATTATGATTAGGCTTAGTGTTAGGGTAAGGGTTAGGATTTAGGTTAGGATTAGGATTACAGTTAGGATAATGGTTTAGGTTAGGGTTAGTGTTTTAGTTATAATTATGGTAGTGCTAAGGTTTACATAATGCTTAGAGTTAGGGATTCAACTTTGGGTTAGGGTTAGGGCTACGGTTATCATTAGGATTATGGTTATAGTTTAGGGTTAAAATAGAGATTTATGGAAGTCTATTGCTACATATCAGTCCAATATTTAAAACAAATTTATTTATCTTGTATTAAAATATAAATTAAAGAAAAATGGAAATTTTTTCTAAAATGAGTAAAAGGTTTGTAAAAATTTATAAAAATTTATATTCTATGTATTTTCTACATATTTAATATTATATATACATTTGTCGCACCTCCTTTTCAAAATTTATTTAACAACACTCACACACACACACACACACACATTGTTGTTGTTCATCAAATTAACATGAATGAGAGAGAAAATATATATGTTCCACTACAATCATTTTGAATAGCTAAGAAGTAGCAACGGTCTAAGAAGTAGTGGTAGTTAAAAAAAACTAACTATATGTAAAACACTTCATCGTAATGATGTAAGTACATGACATATTCTTCAACGATGAGTTGGGTGTTGCGACCTTTATTTGCATAATGATCGTGATATACTTCTTTCATCATTGATGGAAATGCATCTACTTTTGGAGATGTCTCATGAACTACTTTTGCAACATCTTCCATTTTCAATATTTCTAGTTCTTCAACATTGTCAATCATTAAAGCTGTGTTCTGAATAGTTTTGACAAGTTTTCTACAACCCTCTAAAACTAATCTTGCACATTTGTCCACGTCAATTTCAAAAACATCATTCGAATTTATAGAGACATTTGGGCTTGTAACAATGGTTTTTGATTAATTTTCTGAAACATCCATAGTTTAAATTGTTTGCTGCAAATTAAAAAAAAGATTAGTATTTAGAAATTACACAAGAATAAAACTATTCATAATTTGTGATAAAAAAAAAAATTAAAATGAATAGTTTAGTAATACATACTATGAAACATATAATGAAAATACTTAGTTTAAGATATTACTTGACTTACTACATTGTAAAATCTCACCAAAATCATTTGAAATATCCTAAATGCTAAACTTAAATGAATGTTTAACATTTAAGAATAGGCTTTAGCATTTAAGATTAGGATTAGAGTTTAGCATTTAAAATTAGAATTAGGGTTTAGCATTTAGGATAAGATTTCCGCCTAAATTTGAACTCCTATTTTAGATACTCCTAAAACAACTTTATAAGATTCCTCCATAAAAAATAAAAAATAATTTAAAAAGAAATTATTTTTCATTCATTTCATCAAATTTGAACACTATCCAATTCACTTTGTCAATGTGAATCGACCGAATAAACCCTAACCTCATCATGATGGACAACAAAGTCCATTGAGGATGGTCTAATTGGGTCATGATTCATAAAGGCAATCAAGTAGAAGACCAACATAATCCCACAACTTGAGCGCCTATGATAACTTTTAAGCCCAATTTCTTTGAAATTCAAACCACTAAAGAGACATATGGGGCTAGTTTACTTTTACTAGGCACTGTCAAACCTCTCTAACACTAGACCTAATATTGCATCTCCTTTTCCATCTGAAATCCCTTGACCTTTTAGCTCAAATTAAATACACTTTACATCAAACATGAAGCCACGTGTCAAGAAACCCATCTTCAATCTAAGATATATCTTCCTGCCACGTGGCAGAATAAATTACGTTATTACGTACCAGAGTAATTCCCGTGCAAAGTCTATAGTAGACAGACTGCAATCTAATAAGCCCTGACAAATACGTAATTATCCTTAAATGCCTTGATTCACATGATCTGTTCTGTACGTCTGCGACTAACATTTTGTTTGACGTTCTTCTAACAAAGTCCGTCTAATACGCTGCCATAAATCTAGTATTAAAACAATTTGGCCAATGGGGATGACAGTTTACAGAGACTAATTCTACATCAGTGTCAAGAAATTTCCCTTACAGGCAGAAAAAATGTAAAAACAGATAGAGGAATTTGAACAGAGGAAATCCTCACAGGATACCTGCATTTGCATTAAATTCTTGCAGTGGCACAACCTTTTTCTATGCAAATTTTTTCTGCATTTGATTTGTTTAAACCCACCTCTGTGCAGCTTTAAAATATGTTTTTAAGTCAGGTCTGCCATTCCCTCCATTTCCCTCGGAAACAGTATTCATGGCCTTTTTTAAAGACTTCATTTTCATCAGTAAAGTCACTTTTCTGAAGCTCTTTTTCCAATTTTAAATTGGGTTGATAATGCTTTTTACCTTTATGGGCCTGCAGTTCATGGACTTTTAGTGTTTGGGTTTTTCAGGGTATGATGAAGGCCTGAGCTTGGAGATTCTACAGTTGTCTCTTGTAAATTTATGTCTTAATTGTAAGGGTATAGGGGATTGTTTATTCTGGTATTGTCGTTGTCTGGTTTATTTTCAGGCCCCCTGCCAATCTGGAAGCATGGGCAAGCAGATAGGAAACATATAAAAAGTGGGCCTCAGGGATAAAATATCTGTCCTTGAGAATTTCTGGTGATGGGCATTTGTATAACTTCCATGGACAGAATTGATGGTGACTGCAATCAATCTAAGGAGGAGCTCTAAAATTTCTGTATAAGATTCTATAACAGCTGCTCAGAAGCTGAAGAGGTCTTACCATGGCCAATTTTAGTAAGTTATGGAGAGGATTAACAATTGGGTCACTTGTCAGTTGGGTTTTGTGAACAAGTCCTTGTCTGATTTGTTGTTTATAGGCACGAGGAATTGCAATAAGTAAAAGTCCTCAGAGGATTTAGAACTTCAGCCAAAATGCCTACTGGGTTTTGTAAACAAGGTCTTGTCTGATTTGTTGTTTATAGGCATGAGGAATTGCAGGAAGTAAAAGTCGTCAGGGGATTTAGAATTTCAGCCAAAATGCCTACTGTTTGGTTTTCTCTCAAAAAATCCTTGCACTGTAAATCGGAGCCTGGAGAAGTACATGACCCACATAACTTGCAAGGACACAGACATCAGCTAACAGCAGTTGTTACAAGGAAAAATCGTTCTGGCTGCTCCAAGTCCATTGCAAATCTCAAGGATGTGATTCATGGAAACAGAAGAGTAGCAGAAAGGGCTCTTAGCTCATGCAGTCCTAGGTCAATTGGCAGCAGTGAATTCTTGCATCCCATGTCACATGAAGTCATTGTGAACAACTCAAGATGTGAATTGAAGATTACTGGGTTGGCAGGGTACAATGGCCCTAATACTGTCATTGGGACTCTCAGGCCAGGAACCCCAGGCCCTGGGACACCATCTTATAGGAGGGTTGCAGCTTGTCATAGCAGTAGCGAGTTTAGCTTTGCAGAGCATGTTCCTGGTTCATTAAACAGCACTGCTCCTTCCACTCCTCGTTTCTCCAATGACTCTGAAAAGGAGCTAAGCAGCAGGGCAGCCTGCCAGAAATGTGGAGAAAAATATGCCAAGATGGAAGCTCTTGAAGACCATCACCTTGCAAAACATGCTGGTAAGGTTTTTCATCCCCATTTTGACTATTGGATTTAGGGCCTGGGTACAACTTTTCTGAGCATTGTCTTGTCATTGACTCTGTTTGCAACTTGGGTATTGTTGAACTGATGAATGTTGTCATTGCTTGATCAATTACAGAATTTTCCTATGCCCAAAAAGCATTCCCGAGTTTCTCATTTTTGCTATAGAATAAATGCTTATAATTCTTTCATATTTGGCTGTGATGTATTGAAGTTCACTTTTGGTATCATGTCTTCCTGGATTGCTGTGACCATTAAGGGTTTTCTCCTTCACCACTTGGCTTTCACTCTTCTCTTGCATTTCTTTTATACACATATTATACTTGATTTTTAGGGACATGGGCTAGGCTCTTTGAGCAAGTATTTTTCTGCGATTTGTTTGACGATTGTTTTTAAGTTAACCATTATATACCAGCAGAATGGAATTAACTGTAGCACCACTGTGACAATACATTAACATTTTAGAAGATTAAAGAGATCAGATTGTCAACTGGTTATTGGCATCTCAATAAACTTGTCAATGGGTACTTTGCTTTTTTTCAGGAAAGAAAGATTGGTTTATAGTCCATGACACCAAGCCTTAGAATGTGCACTTTAGAGCCTTAATAGAATACAATTGGATCTCTGGGTTTTGTCTTTCTCCTAAGAGATTTTTGTCTCTCTGTTTTTCTATTACAGTCACTGAACTTTTGGAAGGGGATTCTTCTAGAAATATTGTGGAGATAATCTTCAGGACGAGCTGGATGAAAACTGAGAATCCATGTGGAAGGGTTGAAAGAGTTCTGAAGGTGCATAACACGCAGAAAACTCTTACCAGATTTGAGGAATATCGTGAAATGGTGAAGGCTAAAGCAAGTAGATTACCCAAGAAGCATCCTAGATGCTTAGCAGATGGTAATGAACTTCTGAGATTCTATGGCACCACAATCATGTGTTCTTTGGGTATGAATGGATCATCTAGTTTGTGCAACTTAGATGGATGCAATGTTTGTAGAATCATCAGGAAAGGGTTTTCCATGAAAAAGGAGGCATGTGGCAGGGGAATATACACTACAGCCACCAGTGGCAGTGCTCATGACTCTATTGCTTTGTATGAGGATGACCTGATCTTCCCTGTCAAGAAGGCTTTGTTGGTATGCAGGGTTATTGCAGGGAGAGTTCACAGGCCTTTGGACAACTTTGAAGAATTCTCAACTCCAGCTGGTTTTGATTCTGTTGCAGGAAAAGTTGCTCTCCTTTCGAATATTGAAGAGCTGTTTTTGTTGAATTCTAAAGCCCTTCTCCCATGTTTTGTTATCATTTGCAATTCTTAAAGGACACCCATGAGACCATAATCATTCTCTTCCATGAATCCCGTCTTTAACATTGTATTTTTGTTATGTTCCTTCTCTGATCAATTTCCCCTCCACTGCTAATTTCAAATGTATCAGTCTTGGAGGTCATTTTCCCAAAACAGCCCATTGATTCACCCAGAAAGAAATTCACTTGAAACTATGTTTTAGTCTTAGGTTTCAACATGTCTTTACAAGTTACCTTACTCGTCAAGGTTATTTCCTGTGCGTAGACAAATAGAGTTTTGGAAGGTAAGTTATTATCAGTTCCATAAACTGTTTAATTTCATAGACGTCATTAAAATCGTTCATTCATTCATTTCATATGTAATGAAGATCCTTTTCAACCCTATCTACAGACAGAGTCTCTCTTTTACTTTTCTAGTTCCTTTTACTTTTCTGGTTCCTATGATTTTATGATTTTTTAACCCAAAGTTCTGCCCTTTTTCAAAAAGCTTTGGTGGCAGTTGGAGGAAGTGAAGAATGCTAAGGTTGATATGTATATTCTATCTATTTTATCCACAGGATCCTCAGTAAAACTTGTTTCATCCCAAAGCAATGTATTATATCTCTTGTCCTTTTCTGCAGGAAAAGAATATTTGAATACAAGTATGGTTTTCAGCAAGACATCTAAGTTTACTTTGATTGCATGGTTTGAGATTATTCAACAAATTGTTGAATGTACTGATAAATGTAGTGCATGTGGGTTTACTAAGCAACTTCAATTATATAAGGATTTGAGAGAGCTGAGAAATATTTTTATAATAGATGTTTGGAGAACTGATAAACGAACACATTCACTGTTATGAGATAACCTGGTTATTAAATTCCCCCATTAGGTGTCTCATTTGTCTAATGAATCCCAATAGGCTTCCTGACAAAATCAAGTTAAATGCTTACTGTTATTCCCTTCTTTTCTTTGTTTTCTTAAACTTGCCCCTGAATTTATTGTGCTGTTTTCTTCTGTTTTTAAGCACCGAATGAATTGAAGCTTAGATTTTTGGTCCAGAAAAAACAAAGAAGTGTGAGAAGATTGTCAGAAGAAATGTGGCCTCCAATGAAAGCCTCCATGTTATTATATCTGTCATCCTTAATTCCCAGCTCAGGATGAGGGGCATTTCATTTAAAGAAAACCTTCATTCATAGGTTTTAATTGTTTGCTTCCATTAAAAGGATGTCATAGCTTATACCCTAGGATTGTTTGAGGGCTTTAAAAGATACAACCAGCTAATGCGTTAGTGAGTAGCCATGAAAATGAATGTATTGAATTGAATGCACCGTTTGTGCCGAACACATTAAATGGAAATGAAAGATTTAACACAAATATGGGTATGCTTTGTGCATGGAATTAAAGCAGTGTAAAGTACAAGTAGCAGTATACTTGTGTATTATAAATAAAATTTATATAAATATGAGAGATTAAATTTAAAAAAATTAGTATTTATTATAAAAACACTAAAAAGTAATGTATAATAAAAAGAAAGTTGTCATTTTTGATTGAATACAAAAGAAAACAGCAATCTTATTCTTTTTATTTTTAGGAGACATGGTGGTACTATTATAGACTTGAATAAATATGAGCAAATCTTGATGAAAGTAAAGGTTAATGTTGAAGGGATTTGGCTAAAGTGGTGAAAGCATTGGTGTTGAGATTCAAAGTTCAACAATATTTTAGGAAAATTTTAAGATGGATTTTCAAGTGATGATTATTCAAATTTTTATTGTAGTTTAGAATATATATATTGTAATTTATGGTTAATATTAAACTAGTTTAAATGATTTCTAAAGGCATGGTTAATCCTTTAAGTGTAATTTGCACTTCTAAATGTGTAGTTGGCAATTCCCATGAATTGTCGCTAGACTTTAGGGTCTTCTATTGTTACTTTCACCAATTTTAGGTCAATTTTAATATTTTTAAAAAAAGTTAAGTAAATAAAGAAAGTTAGAATGGTTAAATTTCAATTGCAGATTTTATATAGTTGATTGTACTTATTTGTGTTAAGAGGGAAGATGAAATTTCTTATTGAAAATGATCATGAGGTGTAATATCTATTGAAATAAGTTCTATGATAATACTTCATAGACAATAAAAAAATCTTATGGCATGATCCAATGATAACAAAATCTTGGATGTTCAATATATTATATTTTGATGTGTACATTGATGGGCAATAGTCAATTTAGAGTAGGACATTTAAACTTTAATTAGGGAGCAATAACTATGACACATACCAATCTAAGGGATGAATCTACATGTATGGTCTAGTTTCGAGGATAGTGATCTTAAACATTTTTTAAACATAACTTATTAAAATATATAACCATTAATAATAGAAAAAATGTTTATAGAAAACACCATTAAAGATTTGAATTTGGTCTATTTTATAATAAGGGTAGCATTGCACATGATGAAAGTTAGTTTATTGATGAGTGAAAAACAAGTAGAACTAAATATTATTGCATTATTTTTGTGATATTATAAAAAATGAGTGTTAATAAAAAAGAAAAAAGATAGGGTATGTACTTGTATTACTTACACTAGATATAAAGAGCACTAGTAGAGTTCCTTTTTCTTTGTGAGGGGGACTACTAGCTTCTCAACTTTCACCTTGGCCAATCCCTTATATTGATTTAATGATTTTGAGCAAGTTCATAGATATGTCAAGCATTATACATTGTTTATATTTATTTTGATGAATATAGATGTTCATGTTGTGTTCATGTAATACCATTCCATATGTTTCCTTCTCTGTCTATGTGGTTAGGACTTTTTTAGGACATTTATTATTTACGATGGATTATTTATCATGTTTTGATGGCATAGGACTTGATTATGATGTTGTTAGATGATTTATGCTTTGGATGGATACATGGACATTGATAGGGTTTTCACTTATTTTTCTCGCTTTGATTATGATTATCTGATGATTATGCCTTATGTTTTATGTTTCAAATGTATACATATGATTATGGACTAACCCATGTTTTAGAATGATTAGGACATGGATATGTCTCATGCATATGTCTCATGCATATGTCATGATTGATCTCTCTATGATGTGTTTGTATGATGGATGAATTCATGTTACTCACTTGCGAGACCCACAAGATGTCTCATTTCCCCTTGATTGCATGTTATTATTTGACATGATATACATGTATACGTATATATATGCTTCATCATTATGATGCAGGTTTGCAGGTACTACACATCGACTCTACTTGGTTTCACAAGTCTGAGCATTCCTTTACATTCCTCGATGATGGGTGAGGGGAGATAGCATTAATGCCCACTTGAACATAGCCCTTTCTATTGTTCTAATTGAAGAACAATTATGATCTTGAGATACTAGTTAGACTATCTGGGTGAGAGATCATGACCCACCTGTTACCTGATTGTGTATGGTTTGATGTGAGTGTGTGATCATTGTGATTTTATGTTATTTGATGATGCATCGTGATTTTGAGTAATTCTTTTGGTTGTTCTTGTGTTTCAGGATGTATGTATTGTTCACTTTGCTATACCTAATCATTTAGGCATTATTGATATTGTAATTATTATTGCTCTTTTTTACTAATGTCCTAAATTGATACATATATATTTATTATTTATCCTCTCTTTTATATAGTTCTTTAAAATAATTATTAATTTAATAAAATGTTTAATTAGTGTATATAAAGTCTTATTGTAAATTATCGTTAAATGATTAGGTTTATGAGAGCATGAGATAATAATAAATGATCCCTATTTATTGGTGGGTGAATATTAATGTTGGTACATACTATATGTTTAATTAATATTTATATTTTAATAATATGATGTATATTATATAGTTTTTAATTATGATAAATGAATATATAGTAGAGAGATATATTATATGTTTCATTAATGAAACTTTGGTTTTAATTTATGGTTTTGTAGTGGGAATTAGTTGCATTCTTGTACAATTCCCTTGAGAGACTTTTTATTGTTTGAATTTCATTCTTTTGGGAGGGTGATTGCTAGAGTTTTTGAGAGAGAAATTTCTGAGATTGGAGAGGAAGATTTGTGAGTGTTTTGATTGATTTGATTTGGAGTTTTGGAGAGGAGATTTTTTGAAAGTTCTATTGGTTGTTTGAGGGATTTATTGTTGTGGATTTTTTATTTCTTGGCTTTGGAGATTGTTGGAAGTGGAGGAATATTGGTTGTTACACTTTCAAGTTTGGAATTGTTTCATCTTTCATTGTTCATCTTCTTCTTTAGTTTGATTTTTGCAAGGCCCAAGGTAGGGATTGAATCCCTTATTCGATTTTCTTTTTAAATGATGTTTGATATGTCTTTTGGTGTTGCAGTACTGCCTAAAATCAATGCTTTTGATTTCATGGAATTCTGAAAGTGATTGTTGAATTTGAAGTAATATGCATGTTGAGCTTTCCTAGTTTTTATGCAACATGTTTTGGAAATTAGTCTTTTACATTCATTTATTTGAGTCTAGAGTTTGAACTAATTAAGTATTTGGAAAGGAGGAAGAGTGTTATCAACTGTTTATCTCTTTGATTTCATTTTTAGGGCTCAATTAATGCATGATTATGCACATTTTTACCCCGACTGTCTTGTGTGTCATCCTACCTGATTTCACTAGGCATTTGTGTTGCAAGATCTACAATTGCATTGCAAAACTTAACAATTGCATAAAAGAATATAGAAATTTCATATCTTCCCCTTCCAATTACGTTGTATTCCTGATTGATTAGATTTTGGCTAAATTAGGATTTTGAGAGTATATAAGAGGCAATAAGGGTTGTTTATACTTTGTATTATCAATGAATTTGATTTGTGGAGCAATGCTATTTCTGATTTATGTGATTTAAATGCATTTGATTCCATTATGTTGATATCATTCTATTATAATTCCTAATTGGGGGTTTAGGGCTTGTCCATATGAGAAGGGAAATGTATGTGTCCCTATACTAGATTGAGTTGATTCTATATGTCTTGTGGGAATCATGATATTCTATTTCATATGTTTATGGATCAATTATAATTTTTTTATATTTCTTTGATCATAAGGGTTAGGGAACCTAGGTGCATGATAGGTTGAGTGGCTCTCAATAGGGGTTAGGGCCCTAAAATGACCAAACCAGGATAACCTAATGATGAGTTTTGCAATCAAGTGATAACCTAATAAAATGAACTAGACTAAAACATTAATCAAGATTAATAATGGTGTCTCACACATACCTTGAGAACTAGTACAAGCTAAGGATGAGAGTGAGAGAAAATGCCTATTGAGACTGGCATATAATCAAACTTCCTTGTCTTCAAGAAAGGACTGTTAGATCACACATGAGTTTCACTTGGGGGCTAGGGTCGAGAGTGACTAGTCTAGGGTAACCCAAGAGGGAGGCCATGTGAGAACACTCATCCTACATATATTCTAGAGTCCCTTTCTAATTGGATTTGTGTTTATGCATATGGTAGCTTTGGCCTTGTTTTATGGTTTCGTGCATTTACTAGATGTGATTGGAGATTAAAGGCCACTTTGTTGTTTTTGGTTTGGCTTGATTTTTATGTGTGGGTCCTTATGTCTATCTCCTTATCATGGTGGGAGTGGGCCTTCAGGTTCTACGTGTTCAAGTGACAATGATATTTTTCCATCAAGGTCTTGCGATTGTTCATGATTGCATGGATGGATACTTTAATTTGATTCCTTCATGCATGTTGCATTAGTGGTCTTCATGTGGTGTACAATATCATTCCATGTAATATTGTATCTTGTATATGTTGATATAATTTGTATACTCCTTATAAGAGAATGATGTAATTATAGACATAACGATATATTTGCAATAATGAACAATGTAATCATAGATTAGGAAAGATGTTAATGTAATTTTTATGTATTTGGTGAAGAATCTGATTATGTAAAGTGAATAATGAATTGTTAAGTTAGAGTTAGATAGAATGTTAACTAAAATCAGTTACCTTATGTGATTATATGTTGACACAAACATAATGATAATCAATGTAATTGTAGGTTAGAATAATTGATATTGTTAGTTGTATTTATTGCATGGATATGTAATGAGAAATCATTAAATGATGGTTAGAGTTAGTGAGCTATGTGATTATGTTAATGCTATGGAGAAAGAAAGAATCTAGTAACATTTGACTTTGGTGTTATTAAATGAACCTAGAAATATAGTAAATAATGTTTATGATTCATAAAATGAAATACATTGATGTATCTAGATGGTTCTAGATATGTTATAGAAGTGTTGCTTGAGTAGCAACGTTAGGGAACCCAATGAGGACATATGATTAAGTTATTAATTATTTTATTTTTCATTTATATTTAATGATCATTTATGTTATATTTTAATATATCTTTATATTTCGCTTGCTTAAAATATAATCTATAGAATGGAAGTTGAACTTAATAGTTAGAAGTCTAAATTGTGTTTAAAGGTTATGCAATGGTTATTACAAAAAACTATTTGCACCTTTGTTTTGGTAAGATTAGTGTTGTCCTCTCGGGTTCCTTAGTGGTGCATTTCAGTTCATGAGTAATGATGTATTGATGTTTGCTAGATAACTCATAAATAACTTCATATTGAATGACTTGGGACTTTGTTAAAAACTGAAACACAATACTAATAATTTTTTAATATTGCATGTTCAAGTTAGTGGGTAATAGCTATTTGAAAGTGAGCTACCTTGGGCCTCAAATTAAACTTATTTTTAAGAATTTATGAGTCAAAATCAAACACATTATTTCAAACCATGTTTTAAGACTAAAAATGCAAGCTGTTTGACCTAGGATAAGAAATAAGAAAGACTAAAAATAAGTCTCAATCTTAAAAAAGCATGCAATCACCTTCAATTAAAACTAGATTTTACTCTCTCTCTCTCTCTCTCTCTCTATATATATATATATATATATATATATATATATATATATATATATATATATATATATATATATATATATATATATATATATATATATATATATATATATATATATATACTACATAAAGAATCAAAGTAATTCTTTAATAAATAAAATAACATATTTTCACTCTTAAAAAAGAAAGTGATTCATAAATTGGGGAGTTTGAATTTCTAAAAATAGGGGAGAAGACCTATAGTAGTTGAACATCCTAACTTCACACTTCTCAAAACTCTACATGGAAATTTCAAATCATTGTCAATTCTTTTCATCAAGCTACTTGGCGAATCACCTCTTTATAACTAAGGTTTTCATACCACAACATCAAATGTGATGTCACATCAACATGTTTTTTTGTCAAGTTGTTTAGAAATGCCCAAAACAAATTGAGACTAGTACTTGTGCACTAAGCCAATGTTTTATTGGTGCAGTGATATGGTATCACATGATTTGTTTCTTTTAAGATCTAAAGAATACATTTGATTCAATTATGGGTAGTCATCATCAACACTAACAACTTTTAAGTCACAACTATATGTCCAATATTTATGGACACTAAATCAACAAGTGTTATAAAAACGATTGGAACATGCTCTTGACTACTACTCTCATGGGGACTTCTCATCTTCAAGAACTTATTTAGAGAAGGATTGCCATTATTTTGAAGTTTCAAACTGATTATCTTGTCATATTAGTAGGACTTTCTTGATAAGTTGCATTGAAAGGTTAATCATTGGACTCATTAGCGGTTATCCATTGCTGCTAGGGTGACTCTTCTTTAGTCTGTGATCCAAGATCTTCCTACTTATAAGAGTTTTGTTCACATTTCTCCTGTGTATTTCCTCAAGGAATTTCATGATCTCTTGTACCAATTCCTTTGGAGTGGTAATTTTTTTACTTCTAAATGGAGTTTAGTTAAGCGAGTTTTTGTGCATGGACTGAAGAAGGAGGGATGACTTGCTTTTCATTCTACAATCTTGAATGAGAAAGTTCTTGTAGCCAAACTCTATTGGCGATGGTGTACTAGTCAGAATCAAGTTTGGGCTCATATTCTTATGCATAAGTATTTAAATGGAGTTAATATTTTTTATGTTCTTTGATATTGTTTGGAGGGTAGGGGTTCTATGATTTGGCATACTCTAAAAATATGAGCTCAACTTATTAAGAGTGGGCTTTTTTGAAATCTGCAATATGGGCTTAGAAGATCTTTTTTGGCTTGATTCTTAGGATGGTCATCCTCCTATTCTTTCCATGTATCTGCACTTACAACCACTATGTGATAGTTTCAATACTGCTAGTTGGACTACAGTCACAAATTATAAGACTGTTCAAAATTTGGGGATGGTTGCTAGTTATATGTGGAAGGATTTTGGTGAATAGCTACTAGGTGGAATAGAGGAGGCTCTTAAAGAGTTGGCTTAGATTTTTGCTTCTCGTTAGTGCAACTCCTTAGCAAGGTAGGGCATTGTAACTTAGAGTAGTGATTCATCTGGTAAGAACTTTATTTCTGTAGGGTACTTGGTGTTAATATGATTTAGAACAACAAAGAGGTGGGGGGGGGGGGAGGGGGGGGGGGGGGGGGTGAATCAGTTGTTCTTAGGTCCAAATGTATAAAACAAACTTTAAAACTCTTCAACAAATCAGATCTAATAAACAAAAACTACTCGGTCATTACTGATTGCATAACAGAAACATATAATAGTGCAATCCACTTATCCAATAGCATCTAACTTGTAAAACACAAAAATGTTCAAACCAAAACATTCACACAAGTATCAACACCAGGATTTATAGTGGAAACCCAATTTGGGAAAAACCACTTTGTAACATGTTACTATTATGTTCACTCTTCTGAAGTGAGCTCGGTGAAAAGCCAACCCTGTCAAAGGTTACAAACACACTGTCAGGTGTGACTCGGTTAAAAGATTTAAACCACTATGTTAAAAGTGCACCTTGTTATAGGACTTACATACACTCCATTAGAATGCAACCTTGTTCAAAAGATTTATACCTATGAATGTTAGGTCAACCTCTATTAAAAAGATTTTGACTGATACAATGGTTAGAAAGTAGCAGTAATATTTGATCTGAAAAACATACAACTCACTTTGCAAATATCAGATCCAATTCCATACACATATGCTGGCTTACTGACTGTGAACCTTTACCATCTCCATCACTGATCTGCTCAGAACTCTCTTCAAGCAATCACAACACTTCTCCTTCAGCCTTCTCTGCTTAGACAGTCAATAACATCAACAACACTTCCAACATCCTCTCTCTTACAACCTCTAGCTTAGGTTCCCTTAATACTTCCTCCATTAGGTCAATACATCTTTTGCAGCTTAATCTCCTTCGTAGATCTTAGGGTTAGGTTAGATTCATTGAATCCGTCCTACTTTATGTTCTTCGGCTATCCTTCTAGAAATATCTCAAATCTCTCAATAGATTTATAATAAAACATTTTGCAGTGCATTAAATGCTTTCATACAATCAATAAATAAAGTTAACACGTTTTACATAATCCAAGAATTCAACGATGTCGGCTGGAAATCTGAATTCTTCCTCAATTGCAAAATATCGACGCTCGGTCAATATTGTGTTCAACTTCTCGGTCTTCACTAGAAAGCTCGGTCACCTCAAAAATTGTTTCCTCAGCTAATATTGTCTTCCTCGACAATTAACTAGTGTTCAGTCAACACTAAATTTACTCGGCATATACTAGCTCGGTCGACACTAACAACATTCAGCTTAAACTAGATTTCTTTACTTTTGCTCGGTTAAGCCTACCAGTTTAGTCTTCATTCTTACTTAGATAAATAATACATTATCTTATCATTGTGCCACGTAATCAAGTACTCATTGAAGTATCAAAATAACTCAACCTTTCCTTAGGTGTTATTGTTACCAACCTTGTCTTTCCCCTTAGCAACACTCAAAAAGATATAGTACTTTCTTAAATAGCAATAGTCTTACCAATTAAGGTTTGACATCAATGACAATACAACAATTGCTTCAATTGCAATTTCCAACACTTGGAACTTGACAGACAACTTTTTGGAGATATAAAGGTGCCTTGGTTGAAACACGTGTGGAACAAATTTTCTTGGTCCAAATGTAACTTCTCCATGTGGGTGGTGGTTCAAACAAAATGTCTTACTTGAGAAAATTTGTGTAAGCGGGGCTTCCTTGGTCCCTCCATGTGTGTCTTGTGTTGTAATAGTGAGGAGAGTGTTTCTCATCTTCTCTTTCAATGCTCTTTCACTATGAACATTTGACATTTCTAGTGGAGAGTTTGGAATCATGTCTAATAGCATGTCTCCCCTTTGCCTAAATGTTGGGCCTGTTGGGGTAAGCCTCCAATTAAGACTTATTTTCTTCAAGTTGCTTGGATTCCTGGGTCCACTGTCATTATTTGACATATTTGGTTAGAGAGGAGTCGTATAATTTTTCATGATACTAGGATGGTTGTTCAATACTTGTGGTGGAAAACTATACCTTCTCTTTGCAAGGCTGTCTTGGCAAAGTATGACTTTGCTGGGGGTGTGGATCCTAGAGATGTTGATTTCTACAATTGGTTCAATTTTCCTTGTTAGGGAGATGATCCTTCTCTTGGGGTGAGGAGTGGTAGGCAAGTCATGAGGAATAGATGCAAACATCCTTTGTTGAATATAAATCAAGAGGGTCAGTGGATCCCTCCTCCTTAAGGAGTTTTGAAAATTAACACCGATAGCTCTTCTCAAGGGAAACTCGGTCATGTTGGTATTGGAGGAGTTGGAGGTGATAGTGTTGGGGATGTTCAATTTAGTTTATATATAGATAAGAGTCTTCATACGAATAATTAAATGGAGGCTCTCGCCATTTTGTATGTTGTTGAGCAATGTTGTATTCTTGGTTGGAAAATGATTATTTGTGAATTTGGTTCTCAGGTGGTTGTAACTCTGCTAGATGAGCAGTAATTAGATGTTGTTAGTTGGAACTTAACATTAGTTATTCACCAAATGCTTAGGTAGTGTGGCTCTTTAGAGTTTCTTGCTTTTATTCATATTCCAAGGGAATCAAATGGTGTAGTAGAGTGTTTGGCTGAATGGGCTTCCAATCACATGTAGGGTTGGAATATTGTAGACAAGGGACAATTATCTTTTTAATTGTCTCACTTGTTAGATAAATTAGTGGACAAAGATAAGGTTGTGTAGTTCTTTCTTCTCCGTTAGACAATTCACCCTTCTTGTTTTGTACTTCTCTTTATTTTGATTAAATTTTTACCCCTTATTCAATTTTTTAAAATGCACAATATTTTCGATAATTTGCACCAATAATTGTAACATTAATGTTGTTATTGTTGATGATGACCACCCATGATTGAATGAAATGTACTCCTTAGATCTAAAAACCAACAAATCATGTGATGCCACATTACTTGTAACACTAACAAAACATAACTTATGCACATTAATCTTCATCACTTTTATTTTGGATAGTCTTCGACACGTTGGCAAAAAGCATAATGGCTTAACATCATATTAGATGGTGTGGCCCTCAAACCTTAGTTATAAACTCTAGACTTACCAAATAAATTTCTCTACAAAATTAAGAATGATTTTGAAATTTCTACTTAAAATTTCAAAAAGTACGAAATTGAAGTATTCAACTACTAAATCTCCTCCCCAAACAAACTTATTAACTTTGTTTCTCTTATTCTAAAATCTCATGCCAAATTAAGTTTAAAAGAAAAATCTGCTACATAGTATCCTATTAAAATGCTGCGCTTTCAGCACAGCCTATAAATTCAAACATAAAAATACAGTGTTCTCTCCTCTGGTGCAAATGAGCTTTTAGTCTGAACAACATTAATGGGGAATTCAGATTGAACTGGTCTGCCCTGAAACCTCAGTGCTTTGCAATGCACACAGCAAACCTCTGGATAATCAATCAAATTGGGTAGTTTAGTACTTAAAGCTGATAGCATTCATTGTTCTACTTTGCTTAACATCAGATTATGACAGCAAAGGAAATTGTGCAGTCAAAGTAAGAGACTGAGACAGACAATACGCAAATTATGCCCGCACTTCCCGTTACCTAGTCAAACAGTTTGGGATATTCTTTTCAATTTGGGCACTGCTACTAATAACACTAAATTACAAGAAAAAACATGATTTTCTGCAGTAATTGTACTGTAGATAAATTGCATAAAACAAACAATTCTGCTATGAAGATTATGGTTTTTGTTTTACTGGATTGTTGTGATAGATGAGATTTAATGTCCACGTGAATTAACAGAAAAAAGTGTTATGAGAGCTTCACATGCTGCCAATTTTATTGTTGGTTGGGGACACAATGTCTGTACCAAATTACATTGTTTTCTTTGGAATTTTGCTGAAATATCCCTTTCAATAAGGTACTCTAAATGTGTTTTTATAGGAGTTTCTTTTATTAATAGAAGTTCTTAATTTTATTGGAAAGGTATTTATTGGGGGTGGTGTATGTTTTTTCTTTAGATTAATTAAATAAATAAATAATTAGTTGGGATTTTTGTTTTGAATGTTTTTGGTGAGATGTACTTTAATTTATGAAATAGATGTCAATGCAAGCTTTTGATTTTAATTATATATATTTTGTAGGAAGTGATTCTAAATATATAATATGATTGAGATTGAAATGTGATTAGAAATTTATAAAATAAATACAAAACTAAAATTAAAAGCTTATATTAATAATAATGTACAAATACTCATAAAAAATATAAGACTCCTCAATTTATATTTTTAATAAAAACAAATTCATAAAATTAATTATACATAAATATGACAAAACTTATGTCCATATTATTTCAACTAAAATTAAAATTATACCAAATATATACTAATAAAATAAAATTCTCTTAAACTTTAACCCAGAGTAGTCCTATAAATGGTTTTACCCACACGAAAAAGCCAAACGGGCTGGTTGGTAGAGCTGCCTTTGTTGAAAATCAATGTAACTTTCACGGGCAAAGTAGTGGTATTCTGAGTTTTGAGTATTCAAACATCTTACCTAAGTGTACCACCAAATTGATATAGCAAAAGGGAAAAGAAAATCAATCACAAGATAAAGTTCTCTAGTCTGGGGGACCCTAATTATTCTCTTCATATTCACCTTTAGTATGGATGTCTTTCATCCTTCATCACAATTGTTATTCATATTATGAAAATATATTATTTTATTATATAAATAAATAGTTTTTAAGATTTTAAGATTAGTTTATTGACTTATAATCAACATGTAATTGATATAAATGAAAAAAATGTATTTCAAAATGATAGTGAAATATATAAAGAAATTAATAATAAAGATGGATTAGATTAGTTAATTTTAAGTGTAACAAGTGGTAATGGTTATAGCACATGTTCTATAATTCACTCCTAAATTTTGTTACAAAACATATCAATGTGAAACTCCAATAAATTAAGGAATAACTCTATTTTTATTCTAGTGCAATCTTGCACTTGCATCCTTGATCATGCATTTTTATAGGTCTCTCTCTCTCTCTCTCTCACACACACACACACACACACAAAACACATTCCCCACTATTTAGGATGTCCTTGCATAGTTCAAGTTAGTTTTTGTCATGATTAAAAGAATGTGGTCATGGAAAAAGATGACTAGGCATGCATTTTATTGATCATGTCTAAGATTAGAGGCCCTTTTCAAGTGTTTGTCTCTAGCTTCTATTCTAATAAGAATGCTATATGAGATGCTCATAAGATGCCTTCATTTGAGGAGTTTTGTGATCGGCTGACTAGGGAGAATGCCAAGTTGATTTAGATGGATGATCTTCTTGAGATCCATGCTTTGATGGTTCAATATTTTAAAGGAAAAGATAAGAATAAGAAGAGCCTAAAGATAAACTTGTCTACATATAGTGATCCTTCCTCCAAGCCTAAGGCGATAAATGGTCATAATCCTTATCCTCCTACTCCTCCTAACTTGAGAGAATCATCTCCTAAGTCTAAGAAGAAAAAGGAGAATTATTCATATTGTAGCAACCAAAACAAAATGATGCACACTATTTTTGGAGGCTAGCAACATTGGAGGAAGCTATGAGGAAGCACAATATTTTCATGCCTAAGTCTTCTTCCTTTGGAAGAGGGAAATCTCTTTTAGCTACAAACTCATCCTCTACCTATTCTAGTTGGATTCTTGATTTTGATGCTTCTCATCACATTATTAATACTGTGGATCTTGATTCTCTTTCCAATAGTCCTACTTCAAATATTTTTATTTGAAACTCTTCTCAAATTCAAATTTTGGCTAAAGGTTCAATTCCAATGCAACATGTGGTAACTATTGAGGATGTTCTTGTTCCTAATATTTCACAGAATCTTCTTTTCATCAATCAAATTTTCCATCACGGTGATGGAAGACTTATTTAGTTCTCTCCTATTAATGTGACCATTTGAGAGATGTGAGAACCTAAGAACTTGATCATTGCTACAATCATAGTTGATCATGTAGCCCATTTGTATAGGTTTGATGGATTTAAGTATTCATAAGGATCTTTCCTTATTTCTTATGTAGATTCTATGAGCAAGATTTGGCGTGAACAATTTGGGCAACTGAATTACATATATCTGTAGGAGATGAGCACACAAAACTTGGTGATTGGTGTACCTAAGATCTCTTGTTCAAATGAGCTTTTCCAAGGTCATCCTCTTGGAAAACATCACAGGGATCCATTTCCTAAGGGTATGGAAATACAAGCTTCAACTACCCTTGAGTTGGTGTGTAGTGACCTCATGTAATTCCCCACTCCATTTTATGGGGCTAAGTATCTGCGTACCTTCATTGATGAATTTTGTAGGCACACATGAGTGTACTTTTTGAAGAACAAGGATGAGGCTCTTCGACATTTCATGACCTTATTTGCATTTTTAGAGAAGTAGTCAAGACATTCCCTTCAAAAGACTCAAAAAATAATAGGAAGGGCGGGGGGGAGATGTGTCAATCATGTATTTTAGGAATTTTGTTATGTTTGTGTCACATCCCTCCTATTTACTGAAACTTTATTATATTTTGGTTTGATACCATAGATGTTTATATTTCATGTATTTGAATGGAAAAATTGTTTAGATTGTATAAGTGAAATGATAATATTTTATGTTCATAATCTTGAGTTGTAATTAGATATATTACACATGTATTATAATTGAGATGATTTCTAACTAACTACATTTCTTCGACTAAGTGGTTGCAGGAGATGATCATTGTCCAAAGAGGGTGGGAAAGTATCACCAGGTATGGGATGCAAACATGGTCATGACTTTTGAGTTGTCTAAGTCTCTAAATTGGTAAGTATTGGCTAGATAGAGGTTGTTAATAAGCCTACAAAGTGAAGTTTTAAAATAGGTTCCTAGTTGGTCTAACTTAGACAACTAGTTGAGTTGATGAATTTCTTGTTTTTTAGGAACATCAATCTCAAACCTAAACCATTGTTAGACCAAGTTCCTTATTAGGATTTAAGGTAATAATATTTTTCGTTATATTGTTTTAATGATTATAAACATATTTTCTTACTCTTTATATATATATGAGTGTAGTATATGTAGTACGTATATACATGCATGCATATGTATTTATAGGTGTAAACCGTGGTAATTAGACACAATCAGACCTAAACCATTATTAGACCAAGTTCCTTATTAGGACTTGTACACACTAAATAGTGCACTTCTCTAAGTCATTACTTTCAAGGGAATCCATGAATGGGAAACCTTGAGAAAGTGACCTAGAGCTCCCTAGGGATGGAGTCACAAGATTGTTTGAAATATTGCTCTCAGCTAGAGCTATTGAAGCATGCAACCTTGTTAATAAACCACACAATGGGAGATTCAAAGAGACAAGGGAAAGAATGTCAATATCCTCAAGAATCAATGAGAATGCAATGCAATGCAAGCTATGCTAAGAATGAAAATGCAAGCTAAGCTATGGAAATGAAAGATACAAGTATTACAAACCCTTACTAATTAAGCTATGTGAACTAAACTAGAGCATAAAGGAAACTAAGCTAGATGCCATGAAAGCTATAATGCAAGAAATGAAACTAGAATGCAAGAATGATCTCCAAAAGCTCCAAAGTCTCCAAGCAATCCTGCAGCATCAGATTAGTATTCAAAGTTGGGATTTAAGAATGAGAAAAGATCTCTCCTTTTAAAGGAATTGAAAAGGAATGGACCATGGAGATTAAGAGGCAAAAGATTTAATCAAGGGTGGAGCTTGAAAGAGGAGCAATCCATGTGGGGGCTTTTTATTTAATAAAAGGGGAGGAAATTCCTTTTAAATAAATAAAGACTTTAGGATAAAATGGTTAGCCCATAGAATAATAAAAAATGATAAAATAGGATTTGATCAAGGAAATTGATATAATTGAAAAATGTTAATTTTTGAAAATATTGATTCAGGGATTTGATAAATTGCTGAATGGGGGCCCAAAGTCTAGGTGACCATTTTAGGGTGCATACATTTGCCCCTCTTTGACTAATGTGAGATCTATTTGGGATCACATGTGGTCAAAGAATGGAATTGAAGTGTGAGATCGATTTGGGATCACAAAACAACCCAGACATGTGTTCAACAGATGGGAACATATCAGGACAAGCATAAGAAAAAGATGACAAAGATAAGCTGAGAGATAAGACCAACACCTATATAGCTAGGTGATAATCAAGTCTTAGATAAGAGATAAGAATCTCAAACAAGGCTGATTGATAAGCTGAATCAAGGATTAAAGCTGATAGGTATTGCCCCCTTGGAATTGAAATTGAAATCAGGTAGAGGAGAACAACAAATTGATAAACTTGATCAAGTCACTATAAATCATAATCAAAGGTGAAGGATGATAGGATAACCATCAAGCGGTGAAGATATGCCCCAATTTGACTAGGTTTGACTGTGAAAGATATAGGATAAAGATCAAGTCAAAACCTCAGAGAGATGAAGTGAATTAAAATGAATGAAAGACTAGAAGTTTGAAAGAGATGGGGATGAAGAAATGAAGATGCCCTAGCGAAGATCGCAGGATCAGGCCTCAAATAGTCAGCCAACTACGCAAAAGAACTTGGATTTTGATTTTGATCCCGAAATGAATAGAAAATGATGTGATATGAAAGACAAGAAGCGAAATACATGATCGGGAAGAAGTGAAAGGTGAGTGTAGTTGACCGATAGGTCCACAAAAGATAAAAGGAGAGCTCTCTCCATATGCAAGATGCAAAACTAAACTAACATGAACCTAAAAAATGCAAGCTACTATGAAAAGTGGTTTACTTGCAAGGTCACAAAGCTTGTTAGACTCTAATATTCATCATCAAGCATTATTGGTAGCATCACAAGATCATACAATGCACACTAGTATGACTATGTGAATTTGAATATGATCTATATCAGATAGGTATGTGGGAATCTCACCTAGGCATCAAAGACATATAGGTCGAGATGACTAGTGCAGTGAGATTACCTAAGTTTGATATAGCAAGATTATAATCGCATTGAGACACAAGGAAAGTCAAGATGGCTAGAAGTATGCACTTGCGAAGATAGTCAAGGATAATACCTTGTAGATCCCATTGTTAAGTGGAACAAGCAAAAATGCTAATGACAATTAGGACCAACAAAATATACCCACAAGTAGAAAAAGTAATAAAACATGTCCTCATGCCCTCAGTCTTCTAGCTATGCATCATCGAAAACTTCTTAGGGAAAGAACACTCATCAAAGAAATCATCATAGACAACACACAAAGAAAGAAAGTCAAACAAGTTTCAGTGAGTCAAGTGTTTAAGTGCGTGTGTGTAGGTCATAGAGTCAAACTTTGAGTATCATGTCTGTGAGTGAGAAATACCATATCATGCTAGACTATAGGTAAGATATTTGATAAGTGTTGAGAAACACATGATGCTAGGGTAGTGTTAAAAAACACAGTTTTGGGTGGTGTTAAAAAACACCGTTTGCAAAAGACCAACACATCCTAGAGACCAAAGCTAACACAGTTATGCCCCCTAGACAAAGACAAGGACCAATTCCAAACCAAGGCAAAAAGGTCAAGGCATGATGGAGAGAGGCTAAGTGTCGAGGACACATACTAAGAAACAAGGGTGCAAAGGCCTCAAGTAGCACCTGTTTCCAAGTTTTCACCACTTGGAGATTTTTTTGATTTTTCAATTTTTTTGTATTTTTTCTACCAAGGCACCTGTTTCCAGGTTTTCACCAAGGAACTTTTTCTATTTTTTTGAATTTTTTGCATTTTTAATTTTTTTGTATTTTTTCAGGACTTTATATGCTTTTTAGGATTTTTTCAGCATCATATATGAATTTTTGTAGAATTTTTTCAGGATCAATAAGATATGTACAAAGGATGCCCCCAAATAGAATAGGCATCATGGATAGAACTTCTTAAGGTGCAAAACATTGATAGGATCGGGGAGCTGTCCCCCCTCTGGATCAGATAGTAAATAAGCACCTATACCAAAAGCTGCAGTAATGATGTATGGTCCAAGCCAATTAGGTTCAAATTTTCCCTTTTGCTCTCTATGTTGTTGGTTCTTAGGGTTTTCTCGTAGGACAAGATCCCCCACTTGAAATTCTCTATGGTGAACCTTCTCGTTGAATGCTTTAGACATACGCTTTTGGTATACTCTCATGTGATCAAAAGATGCTTTACACTTTTCATCTAGGAGTTCTAGTTCTTGAAGTCTCATGGCACGGTAGTCTTCATCTGTCACTAAACCTTTAAGAGAAACTCTAAGAGAAGGAATCTCCACCTCTAAAGGTAACACTGCTTCAGCACCATAAGTGAGGGAAAAAGGAGTAGCCCCTATTGGAGTATGAATACTCATTCTATAGTCCCACAAGGCTGGATTTATCTGTAGATGCCAATCTCTACCATTCTTGTGAACTGTTCTATGAAGGATCTTGAGAATGGTCTTATTTGAAGCCTTTGCTTGTTCATTTCCTTATAGAAAGTAAATGGAGGACCAATGCTATTTTATCTTGAATTTCTTATAGAGATGTTTAAGGTTCTTGTTTTTAAATTGACCTCCATTGTCAGTGATTATCTCAGAAGGCACTCCATACCGACAGATGATATGGCTCAAAATAAACAAAGAAACTATCTTTCCTGAGGGAACAGAAAGTGGGACAGCTTCTACCCATTTGGTAAAGTAATCAATAGCAGTGATAATGAATTTGTGTCTACCTGATGAGTTGAAATGAATTTTCCCAACAAGGTCAAAGGCCTAGCGCTAAAATGGCCAATGAGAAATAGAAGGAATAAGCTCCCTGCCTAGAGCATGTATTAGGTTTCCATGTTTCTGACACTTTTCACAAGATTTAGCAAAAGCTACTGCATCTGTCTGCATGGTAGGCTAATAGTACCCCGCCCTAAGCAACCTTCAGGCCATGGAAAGACCATTGGAATATCCTCCGCAAATGCCCTCGTGAATGTCAACTAATGCTTGGTTGGACTCATCCTTTTCTAAACACCTAAGAAGTGTCCCATCTAAACCCCGCTTATACAAATCACCAGAGATAAGGGTATGGTGAGAGGCATTTCAAATTAGGTTTCTTCATTCATAACAATTGAAGGTTTCGGGGATAGTACCATCACGAAGGTATGAGTAAATGGCACCATAGCGGGATGACTCATGGCCAATAAGGGTACAAACAACTTGGATTTCTTGGGAGTCATAAATAGGGTAGAATAGCTCTTCCACCAGGAATTCAAATTTGGACTCATGTTGTTCTAGCTGAAGAAGTGAAGCCAACATAGCCATAGCATCAGCTACTTTATTCTCTGCTCTAGGGATTTGTTGAAATGTGACAAAGGTAAAGTATTGTTGCAATGAATCAACCATTTTCTTGTAAGGTACTAGTTTTTCATCTTTTGTTTGATATTCTTCATTAACTCGGTTGACTATCAATTGTGAATCCCCGTAAATATGCAGTTCTGTGATTCCCCACTCTATAGCCATTTTTAGTCCATTTGTTAAGGCCTCATAGTCAGCAATGTTATTTGTGCATGGGAACAAGAGTTTGTAAGACTTTGGAATTGTGTACCCATGAGGTGAAACAAACAACACTCCTGCACTTGAACCATTTTTCATGAAAGAGCCATCAAAGAACATCTTCCATGTTCTTGCAGTCATGTACATTATGTGCTCATCTGGAAATTCAACTTGAACTGGTGTTTTGTCTTGAATTGGAAAATCAGCCTATTGGTTTGCAATGGCTTGTCCTTTTATAGCCTTACACTCAACATACTCTATGTCAAATTATAAAAGAATCATGATCCATTTAGCAAGTCTACCTGTGAGAGCAACCTTACCAAGCAAGTATTTTAGAGGATCAATTTTTTCAATGAGGTGTATTGTATGCACAAGCATGTAATGTCGAAACTTTTGGGAAGCAAACACCACTGCTAGGAAAGATTTTTCAATACTAGTGTAGTTAACCTCATATGAAACAAGAGTATGACTGATGTAATAGATAGCTCTTTCTTTTCCAGTATCATCAAGTTGAGCCAATAATGCCCCCATGGAAGATTCTATTGCTGACACATACAATATGAGTGGTTTTCCTGGGATAGGAGGCATTAAAATTGGAGGATTGGCCAAGTATTGCTTGATTTGGTCCATGCTTTGCTGACAATCTTCATTCTAGACACATTTAACCCCTTTGTGTAAAGTCTTGTTAAAGGGTTGAGCTCTATTATCTAGTTGTGAAATAAACCTCCTTATAGATTGAAGGCATCCTTGAAGACTCCTCATTTGACTGATATTTTTTGGAGGTGACTTATCCATTATTGCTTGAACTTTTTCTGGGTCCACCTCTATTCCTTTAACTGAAATGATAAATCCTAGGAGTTTTCTAGAGGTGACTCCAAATGCACACTTTTTGGGATTTAATCTCAATTGAAACTGTTCCATACGATCTAGAATTACTTCCAAATCTCCTAGGTGTGTATCCCTTTTCTTAGATTTTGCCAAGGTATCATCCACATAGTCTTCCATATTTTTATGCATCATGTCATGGAAGATAGTAGTCATAGCTCTTTGATAAGTAGCTCTGACTTTTTTAAGTCCAAATGGCATGACATTCCAGCAATAAGTTCCCTATGCACAAGTGAATGCAGTCTTTTCCTGGTCTTCAGGAGCTATTTTGATTTGATTATACCCAGAAAATCCATCCATCAAAGAATAGATTTCATAATCCGCGGTCATGTCCACTATCATGTCTATGTTTGGAAGTGGAAAATCATCCTTTGGGCATGCTTTATTAAGATCTCTAAAATTTGTGCAGACGTGAATGGACTTGTCATGTTTTGAAACTGGTACAATATTGGATATCCATTCGGCATAATCAATAGCTCTTATAAATCCTGCACTGAGGAGTTTTTCTAATTCAGCTTTAACAAGAAGAGCTATGTGAGGATGCATTTTCCTCAATTTATGTTTTACTGGTTTAATACCTGGAGCTATGGACAAGTGATGCATAATGAGACTAGTGTCCAATCCTAGCATGTCTGAATAAGTCAAAGCAAAATTGATCTTTTTGGTCTGTAGAAACTTGGTATATGCTTCTTTTTCTTGTGTTGATAGAGACTGAGCTAAGTGCACAATTTGTTGAGCCTTTGGTGTATTTAGATTAACTGGCTGTGTAGGCTCAACAAGCACTGAAGACCTGTCCTGAAAATAGCTTGGAAGATGATCAAGTACCTCATCCTTATGTGCCTCAGAGAGGTTTTCACCTTCAAATACATCCTTTATTTTTACTTTTTTAGGTTTTGACACCACCACATAGTGGTTTTCGCCATTAGAACTCTTACTCTTTTTTCTTTTCTTTTCATTTTGTGACTAAGGTACTTTATATTTGGTTCTATCATGTTTGTAGTTGGTTCACTGGTGGAAGAGACAACAGGTTCAAGAGCATTTAGGTAATAGGCTATCTCATAGTCATTTTGAAAATTTAGAAGTTGAGGCTCTTGGTAGTGCTGAGACCAATCAATTAAGTGAGGGTTTGCAAGGGGTAGGTCAATGACTGGTTCAATATTGTGTATGCAAATGGTATCATCTTTGGTGATTGTAGAGTTAGGATTCGTCAAGTATCCCTCTAAGGTACCTAAATCAGGACTTATCACACCGAGTGAAGCATCATCCACTAAAGTGACTCATGGATTCCAATCTTCTAATCCCACACTAGAATCATTAGCTACCTTAGGTTGGGAACCATATCTATCAACAACATCAATGTCCATGTCAACTGTAGAACAATCAGAAAGAGTCTCCCACTCATAATCATGTGAGTCTTTATCTGAATCCCGACTGGGATGTTTACACCAAGCATGTTTTTTAGGCCTTGAGGTAAAGGCTTTGATGTCACCAAGGATAACACCTTCTTGAATGCCATTTGTGTATTGATGTTCTTGAATAGGATTCTCAACATGATCTTCAATAGTGGATTGTTCCTATTCTAGGTTTGAAACTATTGGATTGATAACTGGAGCATCTAAATCTCCCCAAAGGAGATTGGTGGAAGGGACCCAATCTTCACACCTATCTTGTTGATTTTGAAAATTGGGTATGTAGCTAGATTCATCATCACTATCTATCACAACAAGGATAGGAACAATTTTCTTGTTCTGACTTTCAAAACCTAGGCCAACTGCTGTCTTAACTCTGGGGCCAAAGAGAGCATGATCGAGTGGTTCAACCTTAGCATCTAATCTATGACTGAGAGGACCATGACCCGAGTAGCCCGTATTTTTGACCAAAGTATATCCTCTCCCATAAGCCTTAGGAGATGGGGATAAATTTTCATTATGCTCATATTTTTCCTCCTTGTAAATCCAATCTCTAACAACTACCTCTTCTTTTTCATCCTGTATGGGTACTAAGGACTCCACAAATGTATCAAACAGAGTCATTGGTGAAGATGAGGGACACATCTCTGGTGAGGGTTTACCATAGGACCTAGGTGAGACTGGTAGTTTGTAAAGGAGTCCATTTGATAACCCCCCATACCAAGGTCTATGGCCTTAAACTTGTTCTTGCACTGTTCTAGAGTTGCATCAAATTTTTTTTCTTCCCTATTAAGAGGAACATGAGTCCCTACTAAAATTGCATTAACAGATAATGTTCTATCCCCAGGTATACAGACTTCTACTCCATTGTAGGGGAACTTGACACATTGGTGGTAGGTGGACGACACTGCTTGCATGTCATGGATCCACAGTCTACCAAACATAATATTATAGGTGAAAGGACCAGCATCAACAATTTGGAACAAAATGTCCTTTTCAATAGGGCCAATCTTGACAAGAAGGACGACCAAGCCTTTGGAGCTTCTCTCTGCCTCATCATAGGCTTTGATGGTTATTTTCTTACGAGTGTCAATAACTTGCTCTGAGTAACCCAGTATCTTCAACAAACTCAAGGAACAAATATTTATCCCAGCACCCCCATCAATCAACACACGCCTGACACGGGTCTTGTGAATCATGACTTCAATATGAAGGGAAAGATTATGCGGATGGCTCAAGGCTTTGTCATCTTCTTCTGAGAATGTGAGGTAATGTGGACTGGCAAGGTGGTTAACCATATTTTGGAATTGGTCAACATCTATGTTGTTAGGGACATTGGCTGTACACAAAGCATCGTCAAGGACACACTTATGTCTTGGAGACAACTCTAGGAGCTCAAAAATTGAGATTTGGGCTGGTGTTCTTTGTAACTGGTCAACAAGATTGTAGCTCATTTCAGGATTGACTGCTGACTTGGTGGTGACATTCTTGGATGTCACTTGCTTGGGTTTGCTAGACTGGTTGGAATTAGTACCTCTAATGATCACAGGACCTTGACCTTGGCTTCTGGTGACATCATTAAGAGCTTGGGACAACCTTTGAGAGTGAGGACCCTAAGCACCACCACGGGTTCTTCATCAAATATAGGAGGAGAGCCCACATCATGACTATAAGAATCTTTATTTCGCATCATGTTGACATTTTCCTCGACAATCTCAAGCATATTAACCACATTTTTTGCACCTGTGTAGGTATAGTTGATTGTAGCTTTTCCATTCTTGGGTTGAGAACTTTCTCCCTTTTCATATTTGGGCAAAGGCTCCTTGAATGCCTTGTGGTCTGCATTGGTATTCAACCCATCAATCTGAAGTTTACCACTTTCAATAAGATCTTGAATGAGGTGTTTAAGCTTCCAGCAATGTTCGATGTCATGTCCAATGCCATTGTGGTACTTACAAAAGGCTTTTTCATTCCACCAATGTGGCTTAACATCAGGTATGTGAAAGTTTGCTAGATCTTGTGGTTGTGCAAGATTATTGGCAATAAGGGTCTTGAAAACATCCTCATAGGAGTCACCCAGTTTAGAAAACTGTCTCAACTTTTTCTTGGGCTTTTCTTGATACTTAGGTTTACTCTATTGTTGGTTAGAGGATGTATTGAGCTTCATATCTTGGACTGCACTAGAAAAATGTAGGACTCCTTGATCCTTGGGTTGGGAAGAGTCCACAACTCCATCATTGATGAATTGCTTATTCTTGTTCCAGTGCGAGTGCTTGCCTTTGTCCTTATTAGCATTGTTATTATTTTGACCATTATTGTTGTTCTTGTTGTTCTTGGTCAAAATGCCTTGTTCTTTTAAGACATCCTCTATTCGACATGCTGTCTCAACCATAGTATCAAAGAAATCAAAGACTATTTTTCAAACTTCATAACACATTTCAGGCACCAAATTACTAACAATGATGTCAATCCTTTTATGCTCAGGAATAGTCCTAGAATAGTGGAGCACAATCGTCTCCACCTTTGCAAGAAGGTCACAAAGGATTATCCTTGGTTTTGTTTCAAATTGCATAAGTCCAACATAGTGATTGATCTTGATAAGTTGTATGCAAAATGTTGAACGAATCTGTGCACAAGTTCTTTGAAATTTTTTACGGGAGGGGTTATGTTGGTAAACCACTCCATGGCTTGGCCTTTGAGGCTTCTTGGAAATAATCTCATAAGGTGAGAGTCATCTTGGTGGAACTCAAAACTCATGATATAAAACTGATGCACATGATCATGTGGATCACCATTTCCATCATACTTGTCGTATTGGGGAATTTCAACTTTCCTAGAAAAATCCGTCATAGTCACACTTTTGTCAAAAGGATTGGGACAAATAGAATCAAGTGAAAATGAACTTTTAGGTGCCAACACCTTTTCCATCATTCGTTTGAGTTGCTTGATTTCCTCTTCTTGAGAGGGTCCTTGTTTCTTGATCCTCCTATCCACATCAAAGTTGTAAGGGACTCTAGCACCTTTGTTAATCAGACTCTCTAGGAACCTATCTTTATTTTGATCAAGGTACTTCTCCACATATTGTTGGAATAGTGGCTCTTGTTGCATTCTCATGAAATCTTGATCATCAAAAATTGTACTACTTCCTCCATGTTGAGAGCCATGATGAGCTCGTTGGGAGGGTCGTCTTGAGTTCCTAGGAGGTGTTCATCTCCTATGTTGTGAAATCCTTCTTCCTCTAGGACTAGGAGATCTCGAAGGGGTCCTTGACCGCCTTCTACTTCTTGGGGTTCTTGAGGGAGTAGAGGGTGGAGAGTTATTTCCACTATTGATACCCTTGTTGTTGAATTGGTTGTTAAGTTGTTGAGCTAACAACCTATCTTGTTCCTCTTGGAATTCTTTTCTTCTTAATTCCAACAAGGCTTGTTGCTCTTCCTCTAGGTGTCTAAACCTTCTTTAACGGCTTGTTCATCCAAGAAGGCTTTCTTTTCACGCTCAATTCTTTTAAGCCTTTCATTAGCATATCTTGAGGTTGTTTTGAGTGGAGAATTGGACCTTGAGTGTTTGAAAAAGTCATTAGTGAATGCGGTGTTCACATGAGCATCACCAGATTCATTATTTTGGTCTTCATGTTGTGATGATGCGTCTTGGTGAGCTTGCCCAAAATGTCTTTCAACTCTTTCATGGGCATCTAAATATCTTGAGTTAATAGGGGGTAATTCAGGTTGACTATCATCACCAAACAACATGTTACCCTTATGTCTTTGGAAAATGTCATCAAGAGTTTGATCCATTGCTTCTATTTGTCTCCTAGTCAAAGTGTAGCTCATGTCCATATTTGATTGAGAGGATGGTAAAGAAGTACTCAACTCACTAGGATTTCTCTTTGGGTCAAACCAAGCCTCAGACTCGCTCCTAGGTGATTGATCAAAGATGGGTTTCTTCCCCTTTCACTTTTGACGAGTTTGGACTAAGGGTAATTATTCAAAGACAACTTGAGGTCATTTTCCTTGACTAACTTGGTACCTTGTCGTAACCAACATGAAAGAAAAGACCCTTGGTGATAAGATGACCTTATGAAACATCAATACCAAACAAGGATAGTGAAAGTGTTCAATTGTACAAAAAGAAATGGTAAGATAGAAAGCTGCAAAAGGTGTAAACCAATCCTGCCATAGAGGTGCATAATAAAAGGATGAGTATCCTAACACATATGGGCCAAGAAAATGGTTTTAACCAAATATATAATTGAAATTGAATTTTTTATGGAAGTGAATTGGACAAAAGAGTACTAAAACTCTCCAAGTGTGTTGCCAAAGAATCTAAAGGTGTACGTTTTCAACAAGGATAATCCCTAACTTATTGATGTCAAACAAGACTACTTTGTAAAATTAGAGAACACTAGTACAAGGGGCCTAAAATCAGGAACCCAAGGTACAATAAGTTTCTAGTAGCAGAGTAAGTCACCCACTAAAATATGGTTGACTAAGGAAAGATTGAAAATTGCATAAATCAGGCAGACAACAAAAAGACTCTGTGCGATATTTTCCAAGCTAACAGGGCGATAATTTTTGGCTAGGCGATATTTCACAGTAAGCAGTGCGACAGTTTCCAGGCAGCCCGCACGATACTTTCTAGGCAAGAGGTGCAATAGTCTTCTAGTGACAAACTATCACATGATATTTCTCAGTACAAGGTGCGATATTGTTCTAGTGTCGTATGATTCTTGACCAGTGAGTGCTAAACATCTCAATTTTAAGGGCAATTTGTTCAAAATTTTAGTTTGAAGGTTGGATTTTTTGATTTTAAGTACAGTGACAGTAGTAAATAGACAGGTTTGCAAATAGTAGGTGATCCAACATGTCATAAAACACTTGAAACAAGGGCAAAAGCAACCTTGCCAAGATAAGCAATTGTGATATCAAAGCAATAAAATCCTATGAATGCTACCGTGATGTTTGATGTTTGAGAATGTTTACATGGGTAGATCACAATGAGAACACTTTAAGAACTTACTAACCTAAAAATTCAATGGCTCAATACTTAACAACTTAGCCCACACTTGATGTCCCATTGCCTCACACAAAGTGGTTACCCACAATAGATATTGGCTTTGTCGTGGAAGTGCTAATGACACAACCAAAGGAACACAGATGGTGAGTAATCTTGGGGTGATTTGGGTTATTCCACTTGGATCAATCCTTGCACCAAGAAGCTAAGCGGTAAAATAGGGTGGCTTCTATCTATGGTTCTTAATAAGGGCTTCCATTCGTAATACCCCTCTTTCTCCCCAAAAGGGACTGGGACCTCGTGGCCACAAGAGTACCTTAAGCATTCTTGCTCAACACTTTCATCATGGTCACAATCCCACAAGTACTCATATCAAGCAAAGACAAGTACTAAGTCTACCAAGGTTTTGTGTCCTTGATAGACTTGAGTTTATAGTGGGTTGGAATAGCTGGCGAAAAGCTTGTCCCCACTTGGGTCATTCCTCTTGATTGCTCCAAAGTAGGCCCACTAAAGGATTCTAAGAGCTAAACAAAGAGTGGATCAACTTTTGAGTGTCAGGATTTCTGTTCCACCTCAAGGGTGAAGAGCATAATCTCCTAGCTCAAAAATATCTCCCAAACACACCAAGCAAAGGTTCAATTACTCTCTCGCTTTCAAAATCTAAAGATGGGTCAAGATTTTCTGGTTCACCACAAGGGTGAAGAGCATACTTCTCCTACCACCCAAAGATTCCTACAACAAGATATTAAGTTCCTATGAAATGAAGCAACTAGTATATGCCACACTCAAAAGAAAGCAATTAAAAAAGCACTTGATTGATTTTTATGCTTTGGGCAGCCCTACAAAAACCATTAGTATCCCTTGTGCATCTGAAGCTTTGACATGCATTCTTTTAGGCAAATGATCAAGCAATAGGAGCACCTACAAGCACCACTTGTTAGCCCTACAAGGGTTAGCACATCAAAAACCAAATGAAATCTGCAAATAAACTCTACCTAACCACAACAAACTAGACCAGCAAGCTAATTAGATCAAAACTTGGCAAGAAAAAGATAATAAACAACTCTCTGCCAGGCACAGGCGACAGTACAATTACCAGAAATATCATGCGATAGTTTCTAGCATACGGGTACAATAGTTTCCTCCTGTGCGACAGTTTGCATTACCTACAGGTGACAAAATACAAAATACCAGTGCAACAGATACTCTCACAGAGCGCGATACTTTAACTGGTAAAGTATCACACAAGTATAGGACAAATTATCGCATGACACTGGTGAAGTATCGTATGATAATCTTCCAGAAAAAAGTAAAAATCTGCTAAAAATAGTAAGCTAAAAAGTGACGAAAAAAATGTGAAAATGCATAAAAATGAAGGACAAAACAAGAGTGTTCTGCCCCACGGTGGGCACAAAAAATGTACACACTAAATAGTGCACTTCTCTAAGTCATTACTTCCAAGGGAATCCATGAATGGGAAACCTTGAGAAAGTGACCTAGAGCTCCCTAGGCATGGAGTCACAAGATTGTTTGAAATATTGCTCTTAGCTAGAGCTATTGAAGCATGCAACCTTGCTAGTAAACCACACAATGAGAGATTCAAAGAGACAAGGTCAAGAATGCCAATATCTTCAAGAATCAAGAAGAATGCAATGCAATGCAAGCTATGCTAAGAATGAAAATGCAAGCTAAGCTATGGAAATGAAAGATACAAGTATTACAAACCCTTACTAATTAAGCTATGTGAACTAAACTAGAGCATAAAGGAAACTAAGCTAGATGCCATGAAAGCTATAATGCAAGAAATGAAACTAGAATGCAAGAATGATCTCCAAAAGCTCCAAAGTCTCCAAGCAATCTTGCAGCATAAGATTAGTATTCAAAGTTGGGATTTAAGAATGAGAAAAGAGCTCTCCTTTTAAAGGAATTGAAAAGGAATGGACCATGGAGATTAAGAGGCAAAAGATTTAATCAAGGGTGGAGCTTGAAAGAGGAGCAATCCATGTGCACAAATATCCTGCAATGGGAAAATAAGAGTTGACTTTTGTGTCCATATGAGACAAAAAGTGCTTTTCTTCTTTTTATAAAATAAGAATAATGCTTTATTTGTGCAACTTAGGATAAGAGGAAAAGTGGGGGCTTTTTATTTAATAAAAGGGGAGGAAATTCCTTTTAAATAAATAAAGACTTTAGGATAAAATGGTTAGCCCATAGAATAATAAAAAATGATAAACTAGGATTTGATCAAGAAAATTGATATAATTGAAAAATGTTGATTTTTGAAAATATTGATTTAGGGATTTGATAAATTGCTGAATGGGGGCCCAAAGTCTAGGCGACCATTTTAGGGTGCATACAGGGCTTAAGGTAATAATCTTATCATTTATATTGTTTTAATAATTATAAATATATATTCTTACTCATTATATATATGGGTGTACTATATATGTAGGTGTAAACCATGGTAATATAACACAACTACACACACACACACACACACACACACACACACACGTATGTATGTACACACACACACACACTATTGGAGATTGTTGGGATATCATGCATATATGTGCTGACATTGATGTCAACATATTTCTTTATTTTTTACAGTGTTCCTAGTTTGTTCAGTGAAGAGTTTAGATCGATATGGCTAATGTATTGCATATCACATGTTGTGAAGTTACATATGTTTGAAGGGATGTCTGTAGTTGATTGACATTGACTTACAAAGGTTCACAATATGATTTGAGTGAGTTTCAAGTGACTTATCAAAGACTAATTTTTCTGGTTATTCAAGAAGTGACATTGTTGCAGTTTTGGATTGGTATGGATCAATTATGCAATATTTTTGGTTGCTAACCTAGTGGTGAGTTTAGGATATAGATGTGTGTCCTAAAATCAAATGGTTCATGATTTGGATGTTGAAGAGCTATTTTTCTTGACTAACAAAGGTTGTTGTTTGGTGTTCTTGATGAATAGTTCAAAGATATTTATGAATTCTGAGATAAGAGTTATTTATGTTGTTGATGTGGCATTTCACATTTCTTGATGATATTTCTAGATCATGTTCAATTTGTGTTGTAGGATCGCATTGGGTTATGTGACCAGATTCAGTGATTTTCTTGTAGTGTGTTGATATTTTTATTGTTCTTGGTTGACTTGGTGGTATAGCATGTTGCGAAGGATCATGGCATGATTTGTGGATCTAGAGAGTGTTTGAGGATGAAGATTTAGGTCACAGCTATGTCATTGCCAACATGTCTTGGATCACATTAATGTTTGTATTGTAATTGATTAATTATTTGTAATTGAGGTGTTAAGGTTGATGGAAACCATGTTTATGCTTTCAAGGTTGATGAAATGTATTTAAAGATGTGATAAATTGTAATTTTAGAGTGTGAGAGTGGATGTACACATGTGTATCAGAGATCGTGTGAAGAGGTATGAGTGGAATCTATAATTGAGACAAATATTTTTTGTGCTTCATTGGAGCTATATTAGCACATCTAAGATGCTATCAGTTAGTTCATAAACTAGTGGATTGTTTTCCATAGTGGATTGTAGTCCATTTTGGGTTGTAGCCCTTGTTGTATTCTTAGAGTTGTTTCCCTTGGGGTTATCTCCCTTAGTTGTATTTGAGTAGTGAGCTCTAGGTTGTAAGATTGAATGCATGTGCATTCCCATTTTTACCTTTAATATGGTTATTGTGCTAGTGCATCATCTTGTGGGTTTGATTCACACCAGGGCTTTCTTCCTTTACTGGGTTTCCATGCTAAAAATACTAGTTTTATGTGTTCTTATGTTGTGTGGTTCAATGCTTTAATGTTTATAATTCAGATCTAAGTTTTAAGGTTAAGTGTTGGATAAATTTTTGATATTTGGACACAACTGATTCAATCCCCCCTCTCAATTATGTGTTCTTCCTTATTTCTAACAATTGGCATTAGAGCTAAGTTCTCTTTTTAAAGCTTGATCGCTTGAGGAAATCTGAGATATTATCATTTAAGAAGGAGAGTCCAAGATTTGAAGGAACAAAGTGTGTGTGGTTGAATGTGGAACTCTAATCCAATTACACACACAACATAGTCATTACTCACACAATCGAATTACGAAAGAGAGTATGGATTACTCAATTCAAAATTCATGGTGAAGCGACCTGTTGCCTCCTATGTAGACGTGGTGTTTGATTACTCTCAGAACAAGAGCCAACAACCATAAGACCAATACTACAATGGAGGATTTGAAAGCTATGAAGATAATCAAAGTACAATTAATCTAGAATGAAGTGCAATGAATCTAAGAGCTTGAAAGAAATATGAAGTACATATTTATTCTAAAGAACTTGAAATAAGTATGAGATTAAGCTATGAGAAAATAAGCAAACTAATTACAATGAAAATGCAACATTAAACTAAATGAAATTAATCTAAAATATGCAATGAAAGCTTGAAATAATGGAATTGAGACAAAAAATTGCTATAGTGTATTTACTCTCAAAATTGCTCTCCTTTGAATGAAGAATGAAGTTCATTAAATAGACAAGCCCGGGGAGAGAATGAAGAGGTTCTTGATTTGAAACTCCTGACTCTTCATTCCTAATTTGAGACAAAAAAGTATTGAATTACTTAATTAAAAGAATGGAATTTTCCACATAGGGGACTTTTCGAATATCTTGAATTATTAATTAAAAAATGAGTGTCCATTCAAATAACAAGTAATTATTAATTCCTTTTTTATGGGTAATTAGCTAAAGGGGGTAGATTTTAATTTAATTCCAAGTACTTAGGACTTTAGGATTAAATTAATTTATCATAGGGGTAATTTAGCTAATAAAAGTCAAAGACTTTAGGAATTAATTTTAATATTTGATTAATGCAATTAGGGTTTTTGCAATTGACATCAAGTCGAATTAAGTCAAGTAGGAGAGAGAAATTTGCCTAGGAAACTAGGACTTTGGAGATGTAAAATTGATGAAAATGCACCAAAATTGATTGAATTTAATAGGTGCCAAATTTAGGGTATTACATTTGCCCCTCTTTGAATTGATGTGTGAACAATGTGTTGATTCAAAGAATAGCCTGAAGTGACAGATGACAAGAAATTTAGGAGTCTAGGTTAGGTTGCCAAGACACCGAGCAGATCAAAGCATGATTTTCCAAAGTCTAAGTTAGATTGTGAAGACAACGGTCTTGAGAGAAGATGAGAATCAGGGTTAGGTTGCCCCAATGCCCAGAATGAGATTCAGATGCAAACTTAGGACTGTCTCCAGAATCAGGGTTAGATTGCCCCAATGTGAAGCTCAGCCCTTTGAGACTTGGGTTAGATTGCCTAGATAATGGTCTAAGAGAGATTTCGAGAGCCATCTTCAGAATGAAGCTTGACTCCTAGGAATTAGGGTTAGATTTCCCCAATACCTAAAAGATTTTGAGAACCATCTCCAAAATGAAGCTTGATTCTCAAAAATCCGAGTTAGGTTGCTCAGATACCTAAAAGATAGATGACCAGATAGCAAGATGCGAGGCATCGAGATGCCCCTATCAATAAGAACTGATGATTCAGATTAGACTGATTCAAGAATTGATTCGACGAGATTCAAATGATGCTCATCCTGCCCCCTTGGGAGTGAAATTGAAAGATGACATAAGAAGGACGATTGACAACAAGGGATTGCAGAGCAGAAGTAATTAGACTAGATTTGAGAAGTTGCAAAAGAAAATTAGAGCAAAGCAGAGGTCTTGTTGACCAAGTTTGACCATGGTGGATCATGGTTGACCAAAGTTGACTTTGATGAAAAGAGCAAAGATCTTGATAACATGATGCAAAGATGAGGGTTTGGCAGGAAGATGATGCCAGAAGGCTGACTGCACAACCGTCCAATCCCAAAGGGTCCTTAGAATTTAAAACATGATTTTGAGCTATCTGTAGATGTTAGATTCTAATTTTGATCTTGAAATTGGATTTAGAGCAGTTGATTTAGCCAAGGGTGCAATTTTCACGCAAAATGAAGCACTTTTGAAAATTAGGTCAAACACTATATAAGGCTCAGAGGGGTCATTTTCAATTCATTATTCACTTTCATTTTCTTGTGATTTTTGAGCTCTGAGAGAGAAATGGAGGGTCTTCAACTACATATGCATAGATTTTAGCACTCTCGACGACATGCCCTGCCCGTGGAGTATGATGCACCTGTAAGTAGTCGATAAACCTCCTTGCTTTCAATTCGTACAGCTTTTTAGGTCAATTTAGGATAGATTTAGCAACTTTAGTCCATGTTCTTCTGATCTCGCATGAGGAAGTAGTTTCCTTGCACTAGCATAGGTCTCCCCTCATGCGAGAAAGTAGTTTCATCACATGAGTTGGGTCTTCTTCGCGCGGGCTCTGTTTGGAAACTCACACGATTGTAGTAGTTTGCGCAAGATCGAGTCTTGTCTCGTGTGAGAAAATAGTTTTCTCGCACGAAAAGTTGCTGCAGAGTTTGAAATATTTTGCCAAAATTTTGTCAAATTTGCATAAAATCAGCCAAGTATAGTGTCACAGAGCCATGTCTATGATAGATGTCTTGTTGCATTTACTGTTGTTGTGTTAAAAAACCATTATGTTGAGATACTGATCCAATGTTGTTGCTTGCTTTGTAGGTCAACTTTCCCGATGTTGCCTTTAGGACACACCATCCTGTCATCACCACATTGGTGTAGATACTGATAGATGTAGAGAGTTCTCATATTGATGGACTCGGCCTAGGATACTTGCGTGATCTACCTGACATTTGGGTAAATCATAGTCTTCTTGGTGCACTGGTAGAGCGTTTCCATTCGAAGATGAACACTTTTCACTTTTTGATGGGAGAGATGATCGTGACTCCCGAGGATGTATACAGGATCCTACGGATACCAATCCATGGTGCTCAAGTGGAGTACAAGATACAACCATGGCAGGGGACAGTAGCCTTGAGGATGATCTTCAGGGATGATTTAGTGATGGGCCAGGACATCTCCTGGGATGATTTGGTGCACAAATACAATGATGCTCACCTGTTAGCCATTATACTTGCGATGTTCTTGAGCTACTACCTTGTTCTAGATCGAGGTCAGCATGGTCTAGAGTGCGGCTGGGGCATGATGCTACGGAGGATGTTGGAGAGACCAACCATTAAGTTCAGATGGGGCGAGTGCATGCTAGCCTACATGTATCATGAGATGCATGAGGTAGTATATCGTAGCATGAGGACGATGGTGACAGGAGTCTTCATCTTGCAGATTTGGGTGTGGGAGCATCTCCCCATTTGCAGACCCATCTTCCATGACACACGACAGCTGCTTGAGCCGTATATTTATAGGTATGCAGGTCAGATGACCCAACCCGTGCTGGGTAAGATAGAGCAGTGGAGAGGACAGCTGGACGACATGGCAGCTGTAGTATGGAGACCTTGGGTGGCTACTAAGCCATGGGATGATGCTCAGAGAGAGCTATCAGATATGTTTGTATCTCATCCACTAATTGTAGGTAGTGTTACTATCATAGAGAGATTCCTAGTTACACGTGTCCTGCACCAGTTTGGTAGGCAACAAGACATTTCACAGGAGTACTGCCCCTACACCCACTTCTCTGATGAGGAGAAGAAAGGGTGGCATGCTAGATTAGATCTAGGGTGGTGTGCTATAGAGGCACACATTCCAGATGTGAGATGGGATTACATGGTGGGTGTCACCAATGCAGGGGTGACACCTGCACACTGAGATCAGTTGATTGCATGTCCTCATCTGCGATTCATGGATCCGGTTGGTGCAGGATCACAGCAACAATAGGCACAACAGCAGCAGGCACATGATCAATAGCCACTAGCCCAACAGCCACCAGTTTAGCAGCCTATACAGCAATAGGCTGCATAGTAGGGACAACAACAGTAGAGAGTATTGAGACCCCGAGCAGGGAAGATTAGCATCCTTACTAGGATGATGGGCTCAGACGTAGGAGCTAGGAGTAGTGGGGCCCATCAAAGGTCCACCAAGTAGTGGACAGGAGATACATCATAGCAGGCTCCTCCAGATGATGATACAGATATGCCTGAGATTTCAGCAGGAGCAGGGACACCACATCTACAAGAGGCTCTCAGGAAGAGCTGGGAGAGGGTATGACAGGTACAGTGAGAGCAGGATGATTACCATACTAGACTCATTAGAGAGGAGACCCATGTAGCTAATCAGGATGTTGAGATCAGACAGCTGCAAGATGAGCTGGCATAGTCGAGGATCGAGACTAGATATGAGGCTGCTCAGGTAGCATACTACTATGCAGCTTATTGCGGGGTTGTTCCAGATCTATCAGATCAGGTACCACCATTCACTAATTATGCTGGAGCTCCAAAGGCACCTCCACCAATACCTCCATAGGCACCACCACTAGCACCACAGGCACCCCCTCAGGCACCTCCACAGCAGCAAGCACCTCCATAGTGGCTGATTCCACCACCTCAGAGACCGCTGCCACCACCTCCACCAGGTGGTGCAGGGCCTATCTAGTCCATTTTGATACACTTGTACAATATTGTAGCCCATTTTTGATACTGTGCTCGAGTAGCACCTCCTTTTTTTTGTACATGACATTATTCGAGATATATATAAGAGATCGACAGTTTGATATCATTGTACTTGTGGTTATATTGCTTTGATATTTGATGTTTATGATATGTTTTTATATGCTTAGATGTATGGATATAAATGTATGAAATGCACATGCTTTATTTTATGAATATGCACATGGTTTATTTTTATGATGATGCAATGATAGATGGATAGAATGTATGCATAGATGAAATATATGATTTGAATTATGCTTATAGTGGATGCACATGTATATGTAGATGCAAATGAATTTATGAATGCAAATAGAAATGAAATGAAAATGCAATGGATATGTAATGTATATGGTACTAATCATCTCATGCAGGATTGTCGCAATATATGACAGGTACTAATAAAAAAAAGATATGTTTCAAAGATCAAGAGCGAGGACCAGACACTTTTGTAGCCAAGATGAAACCGGGACAAAAAGATGAGAACCTTTGATGAACAAAAAGCAATTAAGAGAGTAACAAGATATCGTCTCAAATCCAAGCTTAACATGCAAATGCAAGCCTAAACTAAAATGCAAGCCTAGAATGGAAATGCAAGCCCTAGGACTTGGTTGTTAGACTCACCATATTTATCAGCATCGAGTTCATTTAAGCATGAGACAATTGCAATATTTCATATAATCCTCACTAACATTGCAATTAAAAGAATATGAATATGACATAAGTCTTAGATTTTTCGGAATGAGGTGTAAGCATTAAGGCACAAGAAGCCAGAATGACCTGAACACCTATTCCTTTTGATTTAGCAAGTTAACATAAGCATCAAAGCATGATTTCTAAAATGACCTAAATGTTGCTTGTGAACAAACACACCAAACATGCGAGAGTTCCTTCTTTTTCCAAAGAGTGCTCGTAGTGACCCTTACATTCACTTAGCAGGACGAGCGTTCACCATTATACTTGTAGCAGAAAGAAGTCACTCAAAATAGATGAGAAGAACCAACCTCACCAAAGCATCCATATAAAAGGGGTCGAGGTACGCATGGCCATCCAATATGAGATGAAGGCTCTTACAGACAGACACCCCTCTTAGATAGATTCTTTGGATCATTGGAACTAAACCAACAAACAGAAAGCAAAGAAAAAGAAAACAAATAAATAAGAAAAGGAAAAGCTCAGCATGCTTCAAAGGAACACAAAGTTAGTTTTCAGTTTCAGTTTCAGTCTTCAAAGGAACACAAAGTTAGTTTTCAGTTTCATTTTCAGTTTGTGTTCAAGCGGATTAAAGTCAAATCAAAAGCAAACAATATTTGAAATCTTGACCGGATAGAGACAACATGAGACACAGTAAGAACCACTGGTGACCATCATGAGAGACAAAGTCTTAAGAAGATATCAGAGTGTGAACTAAGTATCAGCAGGTGAACGTAGTGAGAACCATTGGTGACTGATACAAGGAAGATTCTTGAAAGAGACAATAAAGCACGAGAAAAACATCAGCAGACAGACGCAGTGAGGACCACTGGTGACTGATGTAAGGAAGAGATCCCAAAAGAGAGATTCGAATGAGGGCTAAGTATCAGTAGGCAGGCATAGTGAGAACCACTAGTGATCAATACACGAGAGATCTTCAAGGAGAGAGATCTCAAAAGAGTAGCTAGGCATTAGCAGGCAGACGCAGCGAGAATCACTGGTGACTGATGCATGAACAAAATTTTTGAAAGTGATAGGACAATGCCCCCTAGACCAGGAAGGTGCCCCCAAGTGTGAACCAGTTCCAATCCATGAAGAGTCGATGACAACTGAAAGCAAGTGCATGAGCTAGCAAACCAAAGCAGGAAACAAACTAAAAGTAGGAAACAAACTAAAGCAGGAAAGCAAAGAGACTAAAGCGGGAAACTAAGAGCCAAGTGATGCTAAGATGAGATGTAGCTTCAGGAAACAATAGGCACCTGTTTACCAAGTTTTCACCATCTTGGTAGAGATTTTATTTTTGCTACCATGACGCCTGTTTACTAGGTTTTCATCAATGGCACATTTTTCTTCTTTTTTAATTTTTTTTTGTACTTTTCTCTTCTTTTTTTTGTATTTTTGAATATTTCATTTTTTTGTATTTTTTATTTTATTTTATTTTATTTGTATTTTTTCAATTTTTCAATTTTTAAAAATTATTATCAAGGTGCCTGTTTACCAGGTTTTCACCAAGATAATAGATACATCAAAGCGTCTTTTTACCAGGTTTTCACTAAGATGATCATTTTTTTAGGACATTTTGCAATTTTTAGGATATTTTGCAATATATCATTTTTTTTGGATTTTTCCAGGACCAATAAGTATGTACATGAGCACACGAGCAATGCCTCAGCTATAGATTTTCTTTAAGTGAAGAGCGTTGATAGGCTCTTTGAGCTATTTGATGCAGGAGCATCCTGGGTGTAAGAGCAATCTTGCATCACCCAAAAATATTTCTATTTTTGTATTCAATAAGGGCTAACTTGTGTAGAGTTTCTATTTGTGGAAACTTTCTATTTTTAGTAAGTTGGTCTTACGATCTTAGAATGTTTGATTTTACATGTGGAGGTTCATCTCAGTCATATCAGCCTGCCAGCAAAGTTTCATGGCTAGATCAGGTCTAGTTTTGAAGATATTGAAGATTTTCGGTATTGGCAGCAGGGTACAGAAACTTCAAACTCAATTTTGAAGGCTTTAGAGGCCCCGGATGAGGTTGAAAATTTGGGTGACGGGCGCTTTGCGCAAGTCAAGCTTGTAGAGCGCTTCATAGCATTTCCGAAATGGGGTTATAATAGTCAATCAGGTCAACTGGTGATGACTTATGGTCTCCGGAAGTCAAGCCACCTGAAATGGTAGAAAATAATTTTTCTTCAAAATTTTTGTTCGGGTTTCAAAAGTTATTTTGAGCCGACTTTGTTGTAATAAATTGTAAAATAAAATAATTTTAAGTTTGGTCGGCCCTAAGGGCTAAATTTCTAGAACCTTCTCGGGCGGTGGCAATTGCCTATATAAAAAAGGCCCATAGTGTTGTCTAAGGCAGTTCTAGGTAGTAGATCTGGGTATTGATTCGAGGCTTTGTCCTATAGAATATTGTAAGGGAATGCCCATGTGGCTTTGCATATTGTAATTCTGAAAGTTTGTAATTCCACATTTGTGGAGATAATAAGAAGCCAATTTTCTATTCTTGCATATTATTGTTGTTGTTTCTCTATTTTTGTTATGTGCTTGTGGTATTAAGGGGAGCACCCTTCATCAAGTGGTATTAGAGCAGGAGTTCTTGAGTGTGTAAACAGATCCCCAACTGTGAGGTAGTTTGCACCAGGACTGTGGTTAGGGTTTCAGGGCGCATCACGAAAATGCCTCCACGAAGAGAACGTGGCAGAAGAGTAGGTGTTGTGACACCTGAGGTTAGAGAGCTGCAGAGACAAGTGTGAGCATTGCAAGAAGAGATTCGCAGAGGAATGAATCTTAATGTCAGAGATGAAAGTGAGGATGAAGCTGAAGAAGAATATCAAGAAGGAGAAGCTGAAGTTGTGAATCAAGAGGAAGAAAGACTTTTTTAGATGATTTCCAAGATTGGGAAAAGACCTAAGATTGAGGTTCCTACATTTTCTAGAAATCTTAACCCAGAGGAATTGATCGACTGGATCAATGAATGTGAGGAATATTTTGAGTATGAAGATGTTGAAGATCCTGATAGGGTCAAATTTGCGAAGGCCAGATTGAAAGGTCATGCGAAGATCTGGTGGCAAGAGATTCAATTGGAGTGAAATAGAAGAGGGAAAGATAAAATCACAAGATGGGATCGGATGGTGGATAAATTGAAGCGACAGTTCATTCCTGTTGATTATGAGCTTGACCTACTAAAGAAAATGCAAAGTTTGAAGCAAGCAGGAAGGTCTGTTCAGGAGTATACAGAGGAGTTTTATCGACTCCTCATCAGAACAGGCCATGCAGAAGCTGATAAGAAGAAAGTTGCCTGATATCTTAATGGGTTAAGGCCAAGCATTCAGGAGGAGTTGAATCTGGTTCGAATGAACAGTATTGAGGAGGCATACCAGTTTGCCCTAAAAGTAGAGGAAAAGCTGAACAAGAAGTTTGAGAGCAGACAAAATGGAAGAGGTCGTGGTGGAAGATCTGGTGGATGGTCATATGGTGGCCGAAATGAAGATCTAAAAAAGAAGGATGAGGCCAGTAGCAGTCAGAATCAAAGAGGAAATAATTCCAATCGTTTCTAGGATCAGAGTAATAGAGATCAGAGAGGAAGAGGAAGAGGACAAGGATTTGGAAGAGGAGGCTTCCGTGGAACATGTTTTCACTGTGGAGAAGAAGGTGATAGGGCATTTGAATATCCTCAGCGCCAAGGCAGAATAGACAGGAGAAATGAAGGCCAGGCTAGAGTTTCACATGTAGATGAAGATGCTAGATCATCAAATTTTGAAGATGCTAAAAGAGAAGAAACGCTAATTAATAGAAGAGTCTTGCTGAGTGGTGAGAACGAACCTGAACAAAGGAGGAGCCTGTTTCGCACTTGATGCAAGTGTGAGGGTAAATGTTGTGATGTGATTATCGGTAGTGGAAGCACTGACAATTTGGTGTCAGAAGAGATGGTGACAAAGTTGAAGCTCAACAGATAGAAACACCCACATCCATATCGGATTGCCTGGGTGCAGGATGACCACAAGGTCATGGTCAGTGAACAGTGCCTGGTAAAGTTCAAGATCGGCGGGTACCAAGATGAGGTACTATGTGATATCATCTCTATGGATGCATGTCATATGTTATTGGGTAGACCGTGGCAGTTTGACAGATGTGCTGTACACGATGGTCGTGCGAATACCTATTCCCTAACAAAGGATAAAGTGCGACATAAGCTAAAGCCATTGAAGGAGACCGAAGAAAAGGTATGTGGTAATGCAAGAATAACATTTATTGATGGAAGAAAATTCCTAGATGGTATGAGGCATGAGCATGTGTGCTTTGCTTTAATTTCAAAAGTTGGTAAAGAAGAAGTAGAGGATGTACCTGTAGAGGTTGCAAATTTGTTGAATGAGTTTCAGGATATTGTATCTAATAATGTACCTGATGGATTACCTCCGGTAAGGAAGATCAGTCATCAGATGGATTTGATACCAGGAGTCAGTTTTCCAAACAAGGCAGCACACAGAATGACACCTCCAGAAAGTGAAGAGTTGAATAGATAAGTACATGAGTTGTTACAAAAGAGATTGATTCGGGAGAGCCTGAGTCCATGTGCTGTACCAGCAGTATTAGCACCAAAGAAGAATGGAGAATGGAGGATGTGTACAGATTCTAGAGCAATAAACAAGATCACAATCAAGTATAGGTTTCCATTGCCACGAATGGACGATATTATGCACTGTTTGAGTGGAGCTGTGTATTTCTCAAAGATAGATCTGAAGAGTGGATATCACCAGATTTGGATCAGAGAAGGAGATGAATGGAAGACTGCCTTCAAAATAAAAGGACTATATGAGTGGTTAGTCATGCCTTTTGGGCTAACCAATGCACCGAGCACTTTCATGTGGCTCATGAACGAGGTTCTGAAAGAATTTCTGGGTAAGTTTGTCATTGTTTACCTAGATGATATTTTGATTTTTAGCAAGACATTGGAGGAACATATGATGCATATTCGTATGGTGTTTGAGAAGTTGAGAGATGAGAAATTGTTGATTAATTTGAAGAAGTGCAGTTTTGTGAAGAAAGAGTTAGTATATTTGGGATTTGTAGTTTCAACAGAAGGTCTAAAAATGGACCTAGAGAAGGTACATGCTATCCTTGAATGGCCTACTCCAAGGAGTGCTACTGAGGTAAGATTTTTTCATAGTTTGGCTAGCTTTTACAAAAATTTTAGTAGTATTTGTGGACCCTTGACTGAAACAATGAGAGGGGATAGAAAAGAGTTTAAGTGGACTAATGGGGCAGAAAAGAGTTTTCAATTGTTGAAACAAAAAGTTACAGAACAACCTGTTTTAGCACTTCCAGATTTTAATAAGGTGTTTCAAGTAGATTGTGATGCTAGTGGTACTGCAATAGGAGCTGTTATGAGCTAAGAAGGTAAACCTGTTGCGTATTTCAGTGAGAAGTTAAATGATGCCAAGAGGAAGTATTATGTTTATGATCAGGAATTTTATGCTATAGTTCAAGCATTAAAGAAGTGGAGACATTATCTACTTCCTAAGGAGTTTGTTTTGTATACTGATCATCAAGCTTTGCAATATTTGAATAGTCAAGGAAAGTTGAATCAGAGGCATTTGAAATGGGTTGAGTTTTTGCAGAGTTATACATTTGTTTTGAAACACAGAAGTGGAAAGTCTAACAGGGTTGTAGATGCTCTTAGCAGAAGGTAACTATTGCTGACAGAGATGCAGATTGAGGTGGTTGGGTTCAAGGAACTCAAGAATTTGTATCCAGAGGATCCTGATTTTCGTGAAGCTTGGAAAGCTTGTATAGAACGTGATACTCTAGACAGGATGAAATAGATGGATTTTATCATCCAAGATGATATGCTATTCAGAGGGAGTTAGTTGTGCATTCCACAAAGTTCTATGAGGGAGAATCTCATCAAAAAGAAGCATAGTGGAGGATTGGCTGGATATTTTGGTCGTGATAAAACCCTTGCTTTGGTTGGTGAGAATTATTATTGGCCACAATTGCAGCAAGATGTGAAGAAGTTTGTACAGAGTTGTAGAGTATGTCAGATGGTGAAAGGAGTGAAGCAGAATATAGGGTTATATCAACCATTACCTGTACCGGAGAAGCCTTGGGAGGATATTAGTATGGACTTTGTTCTTGGTTTACCGAGGACACAGCGGGGACATGATTCAATTTTTGTAGTAGTTGACAGATTTTCGAAGATGGCACATTTCATTCCCTGCAAGAAGGCTAATGATGCTGTTCATGTACTAGAATTGTTTTTCAGAGAAGTAGTGAGACTACATGGTTTGCCAAAGACCATAGTTTTAGATAGAGACACTAAGTTTGTTGGATATTTCTGGCGTACATTGTGGAAGAAGTTGAAGATAGATTTGAAGTTCAGTTTATCACATCATCCATAGACTGATGGACAGACAAAGGTGGTGAATAGAAGTTTGAAAAATTTGCTGAGATGTTTGGTTGGAGATAAGCCAATAGGATGGGATTTGATTTTACCACAGGCAGAATTTGCATACAATAATTCAGTCAACAGGAGTACTGGTAAATCACCATTCCAGATTTTATATGGAAGTAGTCCAAGAAATGCATCTGAATTGAGAAAGATAGATAAAGGAGAAATAAGTAGTGCTGAAGCTGAGGATTTTGCAGAACACTTGAAGAACATCCATGAGGAGGTGAGGAAGCATATTACCAAGATGAATGCGCAGTATAAGGCTAAGGCAGATGAGAAAAGGAGGCATAAGAAATTTCAGGTTGGAGATGAAGTCATGGTTCATTTGTGGAAGGAGCAATTTTCGGTTGGTACATATAACAAGTTGAAAATGAAGAAGTTTGGACCATGTACGATACTGAAGAAGCATGATTCAGGAAATGCATATGAGGTAGAATTGCCTACTGAGCTGAATATTTCACCAGTATTTAACATTTCAGATTTGACAGAGTGTCATGAAGGAGGTGTTGACGATGAGGTTGCAGTAGCACACTGGAGTATTCCAGCAACCAGTTCAAATATCAAGGAGATTGAAGACATACTGGACAGTCATGTTGGCAGAAGCACAAGGAACAGGACATATGAAGAGTATTTGGTCAAATGGAAAGGATGACCTGTAGAAGATTCATCATGGCTAAAAAAGGAGGAGGTTAACCGTCTTAGTTTTCCTCTACACACCTGAGTCGTGACAGGGTTACTTCTCAAATTATCCCGGGTGTCTGATGCAGGAGCATCCTGGGTGTAAGAGCAATCTTGCATCACCCAAAAATATTTCTATTTTTGTATTCAATAAGGGCTATCTTGTGTAGAGTTGCTATTTGTGGAAACTTTCTAATTTTAGTAAGTTGGTCTTACGATCTTGAAATATCTGATTTTACATGTGGAGGTTCATCTCAGTCATATCAGCCTACCAGCAAAGTTTCATGGCTAGATCAGGTCTAGTTTTGAAGATATTGAAGATTTTCGGTATTGGCAGTAGGGTACAGAAACTTCAAACTTATTTTTGAAGGCTTTAGAGGCCTCGGATGAGGTTGAAAATTTGGGTGATGGGCGCTTTGCGCAGGTCAAGCCTGTAGAGTGCTTCATGGCATTTCTAAAATGGGGTTATAATAGTCAATCGGGTCAACTGGTGATGACTTATGGTCTCCGAAAGTCAGGCCACCTGAAATGGTAGAAAATAATTTTTCTTCAAAATTTATGTTCAGATTTCAAAAGTTATTTTGAGCTGACTTTGTTGTAATAAATTGTAAAATAAAATAATTCTAAGTTTGGTTGGCCCTAAGAGCTAAATTTCTAGAACCTTCTCGGGCGGTGGAAATTGCCTATATAAAAAAAGGCCCGTAGTGTTGTCTAGGGCAATTTTGGGTAGTAGATCTGGGTATTGATTCGAGGCTTTTTCCTATAGAATATTGTAAGGGAATGCCCATGTGGCTTTGCATATTGTAATTCTGAAAGTTTGTAATTCCACATTTGTGGAGATAATAAGAAGCCAATTTTCTGTTCTTGCATATTATTGTTGTTGTTTCTCTATTTCTGTTATGTGCTTGTGGTATTAAGGGGAGCACCCTTCATCACTATTCTCCTTCAGTAGGAATCTCTGAGAACACAGTATTTTGTAGTATTAGTCAGCTAAGAAGTTGTAGAATCAGAACCAGTAGTATCCAATTGTCAAGAGATCCATAGTCAAGGAAAGATCACTTAAGTGAGTGTCTGATGATGAATATCACCTTCATCAAATTAAGATCTAATAGCATCAATTTAAAGAAAATACAATGCAAATCTAATTTAAAATGAAACTATAATCTAGAACATCTCATGGTTCTCTAGAAAGAAATGGTAAGTAAAGCTCTCATCTTAGATCCTCACTAGTGACACCTCTAAAACAAGAATTATGCTTCTACTATGCTTATTCTATGATCATTCAATGCTTAATCTAGCTCAAATTGACACAATTATTATGCTAAATGCTCAAAATGCTCTTAGAATGCTTTCAATTGCCTATAGTAACAATGCTTTGCAAATGAAATTCTAAGATGGAAATGCTCTCCAAAATGCCTCATATTTATAGTAAATGTCCAAGGGTAGGGGGTAGAGTGAAGTAATCATGATTATCCCTTGGTTGAGTCAAATACTTTGCTTTGTTCATAAATGGGGGGACAAATGAGGGGACAAGCCTTTAAATGGTTTGAAAGCTTTGGACAATTTAAATGTTTGAGTGATTTATGTCTTTTTGTCCTCAATTCTCATTGGTTCATCAACTTTGTTGAAAGAAATTAGGAATTATTAAATTCAATTAATTAATTAAATTTAGCCATGTAAGGGTAATGGGTTCATTTTGATTTTTGATTAAAACAACTATACAATTAATTGATTAAAATCAATTATATAGTGTTTTTGGTCCCTTTAAGCTTTCATTTAATTATTTAACATCATTATTTGATTTTTCCTTTGCTTTAATTAATTTTTGTCCCACTTTATTTAATTATGTTTGATGATTTAGTGCATTTTATTGATTTTTGCAATTTAAAAGCACTTGTCCAATTTTGTGTGTCTACAAATGCTCCTCTTTGAATTGATTTACGCAAAACATTAATTCAAAGATTCCTGTGAGTCCTGATCACTTTTTAGGTCCTAATTGCTAGTTCACTGATATGCCTCTGATACCGATTGATTGCTACCTCTAATAATGAAATAAAAAATTTATGATGCCCTACTTATTCCATGATGTTTTGATTGCCACATTAATTTGATACCATAATGCCCCCTCAGAAATTAAAACATATTAATTTCTTGATTTGAAAAATTTGATTATGGTTGATTTCTTGAATATGTTTTCATTTCTGAATATTTGATTATATGCGATGATTCAAGAATATGCCTCATTTGTTTTGATTAGTCAATAGAGGTTCACGTCTATTTTCACCTCCAAAATTAGGTCAAAATACCTTAAATAGGTTGATAAACCTTGTTTTACTATTCATTTTTACTTTTCATCTTTGGTGATTCTGCTCTGATCCTCTGGTGAATTTTGAGATGGTTGTGCTTATTCGAGAGCATAGATTCAAGAGGTGTCGGAGATATATGAGGCCACCTAAGTATGGACCTCCGATAAGTCATTCCCAACTATGTCTTTACATTTATGGTGCATTTATTAGCATTTATTGCAATTTCCTTGTTTCATCGTTGCATTGAATATGCAAAATCTCACTTAGGAGTAATTTAATGTTGCTTAGACCTTTTAACTGTCACCTCCATGCTTTTCTCTCCCGCTTCCGTGTATTTTTCTACTGCTTAAGAAAATTTCATCCTTGCCTAGGAATAAGATACTCATGCCTATAGCTAGGTCAAAAATGCCCCTTTTCATGTATGCTGTCGCGTATGAAAACCCTAGCAATTTTGCTGTTGCCTAGGCTAACTTTTGCTATCGCGTAACGTGATTCACTATCGCGTAGCATGCAAAGTATCACCTAACACCTGAATAATGTCACGTTGCATGTTTTTATTATCACCTTAGTTAAAATGTCACCTGACATAAGTAAAATTACGCCTACTGATTTTTGTGAGAAATTTTCACTTGTACTTGATTACGTCTGATGAAGAATTTGATAACTTTTGATGATAGGTTCAAATGATTAGTTTAGGTCTATTGCCTTCAACAAAATAATTGATTAGGATATCAGGATAGTGGTATCACATAATATGATTTGTTAATCCACTTAGGATAGTTACTGATAGGATAAATCAATCAGTGTGAAAACCGATATGATTTTGATACTACTTAGTTCGTTCTCAGGATATAGAAACATGAACAAATGGTACTGGGTGTGATTACTTGATACTTTTGATAAGATTGACTTGAGATAATTCCTTGATATGATATACTGATATGATTTCTTTGCTTTTCCAACAGGCTCACTTTCCTACCCTATATATCCATTCAGTTGCATCATGGGTTATTGATTTAGGTCAGGCACTGATAGCAGCTGAGTATCGTGTGATTGAGCAATGTGGTTTGAGTTTCCTATTTGATCTCCCACAGTTTTATCTCAACCATGGGTTACTTACTATAGTGGTAGAGTAATGGCACTCTGACCACAACACATTTCATTTACCTTATGGAGAGATGACAATCACACCTGAGGACGTGTATCAATTACTACGAATTCCCTGTAGAGGAGAGTTGGTATATTATGACTCCGTCTATGATTCTACTATCTGCCAACGAGTGTTTAGGGACAAAAATATAGTTGATGGTGATACTATCACATGGCCTTAGTTTGCTTCCTTTCTGAGATTGCCAGCAGTACTTGGTGCCTTGATTGGTGGTTTTCTCCTTCCTGACTGACAAGGTCGCGGTTTTTCTGTTTAATGGGGTAGGATATTGGAGGATTTTCTTGCTCATCCTCAATGCTTTGATTGGGTTTCTTGCATCCTTGCTTAGATTTATCATGATTTACATGAGGTAGTGTACAGACAGAGTTTTTCTTTGTCAGCTGGTGCTATTGTTCTTCAGTTATCATTTCTGATAGGAGATGGCCGCGTGGATATCCTTATGCTTTTCTATAAACTAGGATGGTTATTCAGCATCATTTGGGTCATTTGGACTACTGGTGTCGACAAATAGATGATATTGATCAGGTTCAATGGCATCCCTACCTTGGTTGTGATCGGTGGAGAGAGGATGAGGATGAGTTATTTTATATGTTCGCTCCTCACTGGATGATTGGGCGCACTACTACTACTATTGAGCACTTATGCTTTGGCATAGTTTTGAGACAGTATGGTCAGATGTAGGGTATGCCTCAAGGAAATGCTTTATATGTGTGAGTATAGGCAGAGACATCTATGTGGGGGCCTTGCATTGATTATGAGTTTGCCTTAGATCAGATTGTGGGTATGACTATGTGCATATGGGAGATGCTTCCTGGTATGGCAGATGCCGGTATGTCTCATGAGTATGAAGACTAGTGAGCTCACAATAGGTTCATTCATTTCACTAATCTAGCAGAACCTATTCCTGGTCGACGTGATGGTGGTGGTGCTGATGCTGGTGGTGGCAGACATAGGAGAGGACGAGGATGTAGAGATCCTCCAGTTGTGGTAGGTAGAGGATGGGTGAGGGATAGACATGATCGGGGTGATGCTAGAGATATACAGGTTGATGCAGTCCCTCCTAGAGCAACAGTTAGACATGATAGAGCTCATAGATAGCAGAGAGCTCAGAGACAAGCTCATGTTGATGTTGCTAGATAGGTTCTTGGAGGTTTAGATCCCTTAGTGTAGTTGCAGAGAGTAGCTTTGGCATAGAAGGATGATGATGCTCAGCAAGATTAGGCACAACAACCACATGATTAGGGGTAGGATGCACCAGATGTTCCCATGATTGGTTCCTTAGCTTGAGATATGCAGTCTATGAGGACATATATGTCTACTGTTGTGGCGTGTTTAGATCAGGTTGCTGCCTTGATGCAATAGTTTCTTTCAGTAGTAGTTGTTCAGAGACAGGATGGAGTGAGAACTTCTTAGGCTCCTCCTCCACCAGATGGTAGAGGTCCAGATGCCACAGGATCATGATTGACTGTTGACAGATTCATCCATCATTGATGTCCTCTATTTCATATTTCATGTTATTTGATTGATCGGAACATTTGATGTACCACTTTGATGATATTGTACCTTGATATACTTGATGTACTAGATCCTTTGATGAACCTTCTTTTGATGATATACGATGATATACTCCTTGGATCGTCTTGATGAGTTGTTTATGAGATTATCTTTTATGCAGCTATATGATGTATTATGCATTTATGATTTATGCTATGGATGCAATTATTTTATTTTATGATATAGATAAATGAGTGCAATGATGTATGGATTTATGAGATGCTTTTCTGTTTTGTCAATGTATGGATGCAAAAATGCTTTATGGCAATGTACATGTATGTTCCTATGTTTTTTATTTTTTTTTCAAGTATTTAGATGTATGCAATGCTAACTCTTATTTACATGAATGTATGATGTATGGAAAATGATTTCTTTCCTTTTCTTTTTTGGATATATATGAGTAATGAATAATGATTAATGCTATGCATAAAGGCAAAAGATAATCTCACTTTCGTTGTTTAAAATCAAGGATTATGATGAATGTTTGAATTTAATCTCCCCCCATTTCTTTGATGTTTGAAACAACTCAAGTTTTATTGATGTGCCCCCCTTTGTCCTTGGACATTAACCATAAATAAATGCAATTAACTTAACATGAGAGTGCAATGCAATTAATCTAACATGATAATGCAACCTAAGTGTCACCAGCTTTTAGCAAAGAAATGCCATGAGGATAAATTTTCATCATTGAGCATTTTAGGACCAGAAAGCTAGTACAATCATCACTGACCACATCATGATGATATGAATACCACTTTTTATCACTTTTTGGTAACCTTGTTTTGAAACCGGTACAACCCTCACTAGTTGGATGACCAAACTATGGGAGTCTGAATACCAGTGTCAACAGATTCAATGTTGCAAGTGGATTTTTGGTATTAAGATACGGAAGAGGGATCCATTTGCGTAAACAAGCAAAGGTTAATCCTTCCTCTTATGAGATAGTCCTCGATGGTTCTTTGATGACCATGTCGTTAGATGAATTCTCATAAGTTGATGAATCTTCCTCAAAACAATCACTCAAAGGCAAGAAAATATCACGCCTCTATCATGGCCAATCTAGTCGAAACATCATTGATTAGCTAAAGAGATGTGATAAAAAAAGTCAATGTCCTAAAAAAAATTTATCAAAAGAAAGCTTTAAGTGTTTTGCCATGTTTTCATGATTTTCAAAAAGTATTTCAAAGCATTCTAATCTTTAAGATGTTTTGTCAATTTTTAATCCTGAATAATAAAGTCAATGAAGGCTCATGGATCAAGTTGTAGGATCAAATACTTGGGTTGTGAACAATGATAGCCATCAAAGGTTCACAAAAATTGCTCTCTCTAACGTTCTGATAAATCTCTCTCAGACGTGACTGATTGTAGCACTTATTGAATCCATATGGTACCAAAATTCCAATCCTTTCCTACCCCCAAGTGATAAATGTGATCATGTGACAAGCTTAGGGCTGTAGGCAATGCAATAATGTGATTGAAAGCTTTAGTACAAATATATACAAATGATAGATGCAATGAAGGTTTACAAATGGGATGTTGGAAATGCAATATGTACACATGTGACTACGAAAGACAAGCTTAAGGGAACAAAAGGTGCTTGTTTACCAAGTTTTCACCCTTTGGATGAATCAAGCTCTTTTTTCTATTTTTTAAAGCTTTTCTCTTTTTTTTGCTACCAAGGTGCCTATTTGCTAGGTTTTCACCAAGGCACTTTTTTCTTTTTTTAATTTTTTTTTTGTATATTTTTTGTTTCATTTTTTTTTCTCTTTTTCTCATATCATCAAGGCACCTATTTGCTAGGTTTTCACCAAGACAACATCTTATTTAAATGTTTTTCCTTTCTTCATGCTCAATTTTCCACTGTTTTTGATCTTTTGTGTTTTTCCAAATGTTTTTGGTATTTTCAGAATTTCTTTTGAACTATGTACAATAAATATGATGCTCTCTCATCTGATACTTTTTATACTATTTTGTTTGACTCATGTGTAGAACCTTTTGAGATGAATACTGTTGATGGGTTCTTGGAGTTCCTCTCCTTCACAATTTGATAACTTATAGGTTCCTGTGCCAAATGAAGATACTATGATGAATGGGCCAAGCCAATTAGCCTCCCATTTGCCTTTCTTCTCTCTTTCAACCTGATTCTTTGTGTTCTCTTACAACACTAAGTCTCCTACCTGAAAGACTCTTAGTTTGATATGTTTATTATAGCTCCTCGAGATTCTATTTTGATACACTTTCAAGTGCTCATAAGCTTGTGTTTGATGCTCTACAAGTAACTCCAATTGTTGAAGTCTAGCGACTCTATAGTCTTCATCTATGATCAATCCTTGTAATGACACTCGTAGAGACAGTATTTCAACCTCTAATGGTAGAACTGCTTTGGCCCCATAGACTAGTGAGAATGGCGTGGCTCCCATAGGTGTTCTTATGCTAGTTCTATAGGCCCACAATGCTGGATTAATTTGCACATGCCAATCCCTTCCTAATTTATTGACCGACCTCTTCAAGATTTTCAAGAAATTATTAGTTGTGGCTTCATCTTGCTCATTTCCCTAAGGGTAATAGATTGATGAGGAGTGGTGAGTGATATGAAATGTTGCACAAAGTTCATCAACATCCTTGTATTTGAATTGTTTTCCATTATCTGTTATTATGGCATGAGGAATACCATATCGACGAATGATGTGATTCAAGATAAACATGGAAATTTGTTTGCCCATTGCCGTTATCAAAGGAACCACCTCTACCGACTTAGTGAAATATTCCATTGTAGTTATGATTTATGTGTGCCCATTTGAAGAAGGTGGGTAGATCACCGCAATCAAGTCAAACCCCTATTGATAAAAATGCCATGGTGTAACAAATGGGTGTAATGCCTGTGCTGGTGCATGTATCATGTCACCATGATATTGACATTTGCTGCATATCTTGACAAAATGGCAAGCATCCTTTTCTAATGTCTTCCAGAAATACCCTAAGCAAAGGATTTTCTTGGCTAAGTTTAAACCGCTTGAGTGTGACCTGCAAATGCCTTCATGTACCTCTTGCAAAGCTAACTTAGACTCTTCTTCCTCTAGACATCTAAGTAACGTCCCATCGAGACCCTTATGATACAATGTTTCTGAAAGGATTATGTAACGGGCTGATTGGTGTACGAAATTGCATTTTTGGGCTCGGGATTGGTCTAAAGGTAGCACTTGGTCTTTGAGATATGTGTATATAGGGACGTACCAAGGGGAGTCATGTCCATGTAATAGGGAAACAATATTGGTTTCAGGAAGGTTGGATGTCAGTTTCACCAACTCTTCCACCAAGAACTCATACTTCTCATTTTGATTTGGTTTTTGTAACAAGGAAGCCAAGGTGGCCATGGCGTCAGCTGCTCTATTTTTCTCTCTAGGAATCTGCTCAAAAGTGATCAAGGCAAAGTACTTCTTCCATCCATCAATCATAGTCTTATATGGCATCAAATTTTCATCTTTGGTGTTATATTTATTGTTCACCTGATTGATGATGAGTTGAGAATCTCCATAAATTTTTAGCTCTGTGATGTTCCACTCTAAGGCCATTTTGATGCCTATGGTTAGTGCCTCATATTCCACTATATTATTTGTGTATGGAAACAATAGCTTGTAGGATTTAGGAATGGTGTAACCTTGAGGAGTGACCAATAATATGCCGGCCCCGAAACCTCCTTGAGTATAGGAGCCATCAAAGTATAACTTCCATGTTTTTGCTTCTATGTTTACAATGGCAGAATCTAGAAATTCCACTTGAATAGTTTGTGTAGAAGTCATGGGATTCTTAGCTAAGTGATCTACTATCACTTTCCCTTTTATTGCCTTTCTATCGACATACTCAATGTCAAATTCACTCAATATCATAACCCACTTGGCTATCCTACCCGTTAAGGTAGTTTTGCTTAACAAATACTTGAGAGGATCAATTTTGGCAATTAGCTTGACCTTATGCATCAACATATAATGTCTCAAATTTTGAGATGCAAACACCACTGCTAGGCAAGCTCTTTCCATGAATGTGTAATTAAGTTCATATTTAATCAATGTCCTACTCAAATAGTAGATAGCTCTTTCCTTTCCTTGTTCATCCTCTTGCGCCAAAAGCACTCCTAGGGATATTTCAGTGGCAGATATGTATAGAAGTAATGCTTTTCCCTTGATTGGTGGCATGAGAATAGGTGGATTTATCAAATAGGTCTTCAATAATGTGAAAGCTTGATCACATTCCTTATCCCACATGAATATAGTATCCTTATGTAGTAATCTGGTGAAGGAATAACATTTTTCAGCCAATTGAGAAATAAACCTTCTTATGGATTATATTTTTCCTTGTAAGGATCTCATTTGGCTAATGTTCTTAGGTATCTCCATGTCCATATGGCTTGTTCTTTCTCTGAGTCTACTTCAATTCCTTTAGCATAAACTATATAGCCTAATAGCTTGCCGGATTGGACACCAAAGGCACATTTCTTTGGGTTTAATCTAACTTTCAATTGTTCCAACCGAATGAATATCTTTCTTAGAATTCGGAGGTGTTCTTCTCTTTTGTGGGACTTTGCTAGTATGTCATCCACATAATCCTCTAAAAAGGTGTGCATCATGTCATGGAAGATAGTTGTCATGGCCCTTTGATATGTGGCTCTGACATTTTTAAGGCCAAAGGGCATGACATTCCAACAAAAGGTGCCCCAAGGGCAAGTAAAGGTTATCTTTTCTTGGTCTTCAAGTTCAATTTTTATCTAATTGTAGCCACTAAAACCATCCATTAATGAGTACATGGAGTGACCAGTTGTCAAATCCATTATGGCATCTATGCTCGGAAGTGGGAAATCATTCTTAGGGCATGCGAGATTCAAGTCTCTAAAATCTGTACACACACAAATAGATTTATCATGCATTGTGATCGGTACAATGTTAGAGATCCATTCAGCATATGCTATTGCCCTTATAAATCCAACCTTTAACAATTTTTCCAATTTTGCCTTCACTAGGAGAGCCACATGTGGGTGTATTTTTCATAACTTTTGCTTCATGGGTTTAACCCTAGGTCTAACATTCAAATGATGCATTATGAAATCAGGATCCAATCCAGGCATGTCAACATATGACCATGCAAAGCTCACTTGTTGTTCTTGGAAAAACTTGATGAAATCCTCTCTTTCTAGAGGTGTAAGTGATGCTGCCAAGTGTATAAATTTTGGATCCAATTCTGTCCCAATGTTGACCTTTTCTATCGGTTCTATAAGAATAGGTGACCTTCCTTCCTCATGTTCAAGCAAGGTATCCAATCTCTCTTCCTTTGGTGCCATAGTTGGGTTTTCACCATAGGAAACATCTTTTATCTTTATTTTTTTGGTTCTAGTGGTGCCACATAATGGTTTTCATCACTAGAACTTTTCATTTTTTTTCATTTTTTTCCTTTGAGTAAGAGAATGAACCCCTACTGTTCTCACCATGTCCGTATCAAATTCGTTGGTGAAAGAGGGTTCAACCGCATTAAGGTATTGGTTGGTTGCTTGGTCATTGGGGAAGTAAAGTAAGTTATTTGGCTCGGTTTGGTCACAATCAATGAGGTCTGGATGTATCAAAAGTAAGGATTCATTGGGTAAAATGTCATCAATAGGGTTTATGGACATGACTTCATTTGAGGGTTCATACATTGTATCATTTAGATCTATGATGTGAGCTTCCTAGAGATGGTCCATGGAAGAAGGGTCAAAATCCCCTTCACTTGAGTCCTCTTCGACTTCTACAGGAAAAAATGTGGGAAAAACCATGAGTGGATTAAAACTAACATTTGAATCTCCCTCCTCTAAAGGAATCCAAAATGTCTCTATCCATGCTTAATTGGTAGGTGTGTACCCTATGTTAAGATCTTGGATATTAGGTTCTTCATTGATTTGAGTTTCTTGCCTTGGGATCTTTGCATAAGTATGTATTATAATCACCTCCTTATCTTGACATGATTCATCTGATAGGGTATCCCACTCATAATCTTGGGAATCATCACTATCTCCATCAGATTCTAAGGCATTTACTTGAGGATAAAAGTCTTGCATTGGGCTGGAGCTTTTGCCTTTGTATTGGTAACCTACTCCAAATTTTTCTTCTTTTGCGCTCCAAGTAGGTTCAATGGGTTTTAGTAATCCTCTATTTCTTTCTATCATGATAAAGCCATTGAAGGACTTCATTCTCCTCTTTGTCGAATGCTGCTTTATCACTTTCTCTTACGAAGTAAGAGTTGTATTTATGAGGTGAGTGTTCTTTGGATGGTTTTCCATGTGTCCTTGGAGATGTGGGCATGTCGAATAGGGAAATAGAGTATTCCCCTACTCCTTTTGAACTAATTTTGCATTGTTTATCAAATGCCTCCATCATCTCATCCATTTTCTTGTAGTTTTTCTTTCTAGCTTCATCTTTTTCTTCTCTAGTAGGTTTATAGGGTACTATCTTTGATTTGGGAGTTTGATATGAACCCTCACTAGTAATTTGACCCTCATAGCTCATCTTTTCCTTTCCCTTAGTTGATGTCGTTGAGCTAGCTTGAGGAGGGTTTTGAGTAGCATTTAATGTTATGACCAGATCATCCATTTTGGTATCTTCAATGGTGGCTCTTTGAATGATTCCTTCCTAGTTATGTGGAATATATAACTCATGAAGGGGTTTGAGTGCATTGCAATATTGGAATGGGTTTGAGTCCCCTCCAACCGTGATTTCTTCACCCTTGTATGGAAATTTGATGCATTGGTGGTACATGGATGGGACTGCTTGCATCTCGTGGATCCATGGTCTCCCCAACAAAATATTATAAGTTAACTTCATGTCTAATACTTGGCAATTGGTGTCCTTCTTGACAGGTCCCACTTGTATGGGCAATACAATCATGCCTTTAGAGGCCCTTTCAACTTCATCATAAGCCTTGATAGTGATTTTTTTTGTAGGGTCAATGCAAGACTCGGACAACCCTAAGGATTTAACAAGACTTAATGTACAAATGTTAAGACTAGCTCCTCCATCAATGAGGGCTCTTTTGACTCTATGCCTTTCGATTAAGACCTCTATATGCAATGGTAGATTTTGAGGATGGGTTATAGATATGTCATCTTGGTCAAAAAATGAGAGACAATTAGGTGCCACAAGATGACCTACTATATTTTGGAACTTCTCCTCTTCTAAGTTAGTAGGAACGTTCATCTCTATTAGAGCTTTTTCTAAAATATCCTTATGGTTAGGGGATAACTTCAATAACTCCAAGATAGAGATTTGGGCTGGAGTTCTTTGCAACTGATCAACCAAGCTATTAGGTTTTGCTGCTGTAGAAGGTTGCTTGACCACAATGTTGGACTGCGGAGTGTTGATAACTTTAGGAGCAACCCCTTGTAGGGTCATTCTAGAAGTCTGCCCTCTTGTAATGACATTTGTTGTCTCTTTTTGGGGCTGTTCATTGATTATTATAGCATTCACAATGTTATCATAAGGTGGCACAAAGTTAATGTTATTGGTGCTTTGTTTCTTCCCATTAGATGACTCCCTTTTGTCATGTTTGTAAAAAGGTTGTTTGAATGTTGTACGATCTTCATTGCTTTGAGGTCCATCAATGGTGATCATGCCATTATCGATTAAGTCTTGCACTATATTCTTTAGCTGCAAGCATTCATTTGTTGTGTGCCCTCGAATCCTATGGTACTCACAATGGCTATTGGCACTCCACCAACTAGGCTTGTTATTTGGCTCATAAGGATGAATGCTGGGTAAAGTAATGACATTATTAGCCATGAGAGTCTTTAATACCTTTTCGAGGGGTTCACCCAAGGGTGTGAAGTTCCTTTGAGGAGTGGGTACCAAATATTTATCAAATTTATTATTTCTTGCATTATTTCCTTGGTTGCCCTTATTGGCATTGTTGTTATTGGAAGGTGCATTAGATGTCTGATTAGCATTATTCACTTGATTAGGTGTCCTTGTAAGAGAAAATGGGACCACCTTCAAGTTGCTAGACTCCACCACACCATCATTAACAATTCCCTTATAGTTGTTCTTATACTGATTATTACTATTGAACCAATTATTCTTCTGATTGTTGCCATTGTTGGAGTTATTGTTGTTGGAGTTATTCTTATTATCTTTATACAATTTTAGTTCTCCACTTTTGACCAACACTTCCTCCATTGTTACTCCATTTTCAATTAAATCTTGGAAGGTCTTGGGACATTGCATTCATAATCGGTAGTTCAACTTATTGCTTAAACTATTTATGAAGATATCCATCTTCTTTTTTTCAGGCACGCTCCTAGGATATCTTGCAAAAACTGTCCTCCATCTTTGTAGAAAAGTGAGGAATGCCTCTCCATCCTTTTTTTTAGTGTTACATAATGTTATCATCGTGACCTCATGCTTGATGTTATATGAGTAATGGGCCATGAATTTCAAAGCTAACTCTTTGAAGGTCTTAATGCCGGAGGGTAACTTAGAAAACCACTCCATAGCCATGCCTCCTAAACTTCGCGAGAATAGTCTCATTAAATATGTTGTATCATGCATGAACTCTAAGCTCAATGCACAAAACTCACGTAAGTGATCCTGGGGATCTGATGTTCCTTCAAACTTGTCATATTTGGGGAACACTACATTGATTGGGAATGGCACCATGACCAAGCTTTTATCAAATGGGAATGGACACAATGCTTCTATGGGAAAGGCTTGGGAGCTCTTCTTTTCTTAATGGTATCCAATTGCATTTGGAACATCTTGAACTGCTTATTCATGATCTCTAAGGTACTCTCCTCAACTTTCGGTAGTTTGAGTTGGTTAACATCGTATTCACGGGGAAGCTTAAGGCCTTTTTGTGCTAACTCCAGAAAGTACTTTTCTCTATCTCTATCCATTGCCTTTTCCATGAGTTTTCAAAAATAGGGACATTTGATAGCCTCACTAACCTTTTCATCCATGGCATCTTATGTCGTTGCTTCGGTGTTAGTTTTATTGTGAGTGTTGTCAATCCCTTGAGCATTTTGATCTACCCCTTCATTATTGGTATTGCCTTGGTTATTTATGTCAAAGCCCCCATTATTAGCATCACCTTGGTTAGTGGGATCAATACCACTATTGTCTTTACCACCCAAACTACCATAGTACATCATGTTGTCTTCCACTTCTTGTTCGGGTGATTTTTGGGGTATTCTAGGAGTGGTAGACTCATCTCTTGGGTAAGGGAGCTCTTGTCTCAAATAGGTCTCATCCACTTGCAAGGTTTGCTTAATGTAGTAAGATCTAGTAAAAGTAGGCATGAACCTTGGAGAGTAAGAGTTGATATTACTTGGGGTCTAATCCTTTGTATGATTTGCAACAATGATGTAGAAACAAAATTTTTGACCGAATTGAAAGTTGGAGCAGTAAGAACATGGAAAAGGGTACTCAAATATGTGATCAAAATTTTCTGACCTCCCCTGTAAATACTCTCTATTTGCCCTTTTAGATTTTTGGGCATCATTGGCCTAAGTGTAGGCGTGACTAAAGTTTCTGTATGCATGAACTGGTTTATCATTAGGTGACACACTATAGATGTACAAGCGATACTTTTCTATTATTAAGCGGGTTTCTAGTTTTTACCATGCGTGTTTTAAAATATTCTAGGTGTGACTTCACAGTGTCCACGCATTTTTAAACAAGTCACAAGTGTGACTAAACCTCTAATAGGCAAGTTTGTTTTGTGCATAAGCGACACTTCTTTGACCAGTTTGTAAGATTTTGAATTTTTAAACGTTTAAGATCAATCTTTTGAAATTTCTTTGTTTGAAAATAGAAAAACAATCACAACACACACATCATTTTGTCATCATGTCCCTAAAAACACTCTAATGTGTATATTCTCCAATGTTTTTCACAAGCATATCACAAGAAAGAATTCCAAACAGCCTACCTAAAGTCAATTTTTGCTTGTAAACATGGCTCTACAAGGTGGCCTTGCTATTTTATCCAGGTTTTAATATATATTCCATTCAAATAGACTTCAATCTCTCATCCTCCAAGGAGGCTTCCCACAAACACCGAAGTACAATTTTGCACAATCCGTGAGGACTACTAGAGGAAGGTTGAAAAATTAAAATCCATTTGTCATGCACCCCATTAAGGATACATGCGTTTCATTTTAGAGTGGGTTGGATTCCCACAGCAAAAGTGAGCATATCCCACTTTGGGTTGTCCCTCTCACTGGCCTCGTTAAGGAAAACTTGGGAGGCGAGCCCACTAAATCTCTAGCATATATATGAAAAACAAGAAATGAACTTAGGCCGACAAGTTTGGGAGTTTGGTTCACTCAAAGAGTGAAGAGCATATCCCTATTGTCTTTCTTTTTTCCACACACTTAGACACACGTTTTTTCCTTCCCAATCTCTTGACAAGGAGATTCTTAGAATTGAAGTGTAAAATTCATTTCCTATTTTATCTCAAGCTTATATCAAAATGAATGCCGCAATTTAATCAAATGCAAGCTTGAATAGGAGAATACCTTTCCTTGTAGCTAGCCTAAGCTAGGGGCATTTTTGAAAGGTTTCATCATTGTTTTTCACTCACTTTGGCAAGATCCTCCACCAAATGTGCTTGTCCACCAGCAAGTTAGTCAACACTAACAAACACTATGAGGGGAAACCAAAATCAAAATTGGAAAGAACAACACTTATGTATGAATCTTCTAGAGCTTATTTGGAAATTTTTCAAATAAAAACTTGAATTAAGGACTAAAGATCCAATTAAGAGATACAAATTTCCTTTTGTAAGCTTCAATCACAGCAAGGTATTTCTGATACACCTGATTGTCTTCTTCTTGTGTTGACTCAAGAATGGCTTTGATATGTGCTTTGTTCTCTTTCTTAATTTTCCTTGCTAGTGCATTTCCCTCTTGGTTGAATCTACTTTCAGGTTTCTACACCTTCGGATGTCTGTTCATTTACTGTTAAATCACATAAATAGAACATTAGATGAGTGATTTAATCAATTAAATAGTAAATACATACAACAAGTAGCAGGTGACATCGTCCAGCTAATAGGTGGAAAAAAAATGTTCGCAAGCATAATTTTACAGATATTGAGCGACACTTTGCAGTGCCACAGGTGATACTGAAAATCACAAAAGCATATACAGTTTATTCCTAAGCATGAACAAAACTTTAAATTACAGAAAATGATTATTGCAAAGAGACACTTTAACTAACAGTAAGCAGAAACTAAAATATCCAAGGCGTGATGATAATTTTAAAATTGTGAAAAAAAGCCTAGACGTAAGTGACAACAAATTTCAACAAAGCAATATTTCAAGAATCATAGGCGTAACTATTAATTAGAAATGTGAAGAAAAGCTTTAAGATATGTGGCAATAAAATCAAGCAACATGATACTCCCTGAGTCACAGGCGTGACTTGAAGAAACAAAGGTTGAATACTTTACGATCGCAGGCATGAATCTCTAGCTAATCCACGTTAGTACAAAGATTGTAGGTGGTAGTAGAATGACTGCAGGTGTGAACAGATCTCCTGTAAGTGTGACTTCACCAATTTCCTACAAGATAAACACGGAAAATAGAGAATACAAGTATGCAAATGAAGATCTAAATGATGAAATGAGGCCTAAAGCCCCACAGTGGGTGCCATTTGTGTGATGATGAATATCATCTTCATGAAATTAAGATCTAATAGCATCAATTTAAAGAAAATACAATGCAAATCTAATTTAAAATGAAACTATAATCTAGAACATCTCATGGTTCTCTAGAAAGAAATGGTAAGTAAAGCTCTCAGCTTAGATCCTCACTAGTGACACTTCTAAAATGAGAATTATGCTTCTACTATGCTTCTACAATGCTTATTCTATGATCATTCAATGCTTAATCTAGCTCAAATTGACACAATTATTATGCTAAATGCTCAAAATGCTCTTAGAATGCTTTCAATTGCCTATAGTAACAATGCTTTTCAAATGAAATTCTAAGATGGAAATGCTCTCCAAAATGCCTCATATTTATAGTAAATGTCCAAGGGTAGGGGGTAGAGTGAAGTAATCATGATTATCCCTTGGTTGAGTCAAATACTTTGCTTTGTTCATAAATGGGGGGACAAATGAGGGAACAAGCCTTTAAATGGTTTGAAAGCTTTGGACAATTTAAATGTTTGAGTGATTTATGTCTTTTTGTCCTCAATTCTCATTGGTTCATCAACTTTGTTGAAAGAAATTAAGAATTATTAAATTCAATTAATTAATTAAATTTAGCCATGTAAGGGTAATGGGTTCATTTTTATTTTTGATTAAAACAACTATACAATTAATTGATTAAAATCAATTATATAGTGTTTTTGGTCCCTTTAAGCTTTCATTTAATTATTTAACATCATTATTTGATTTTTCCTTTGCTTTAATTAATTTTTGTCCCACTTTATTCAATTATGTCCATTTTTAATTGATTTGATTCCTTTTGATGATATAGTGCATTTTATTGATTTTTGCAATTTAAAAGCACTTGTCCAATTTTGCGTGTGTACACTGAGACCCAAAAAATATCCTCGTGGATGCATCTTAACTCTTTATCAGATTTCCCATGCTCTAAATGCTTAGGGATAGTAAGTTCAAGATTTCTCTTAATCACATCATTAGCAATGAGGAGATGTTGATATGCACTTTAGGACAAGGCAAGATGGAGTGAAGAGGGTAAAATATGAGAGGCAAGGGTGATGGAATGGAGGGAAGTATGAGAATTTTGGAAGCTCAAATGACAACTTTTCTTTTCCTTTTGGAATCCACATAGCTTTTGAATTTTTTCTCTTTTCTTCTTTATGTTGAGGTGCTTTTGATGACAATGCTTGTAAGATGGATTTCGAGATCCATTTTTGCTTTTGATTGTCTTCTTCTCTTTGAGGACCTTTGTGGTCTTTTGAAAACCTCTATTGCTTTTTTCCTTGTTTCTTAGTCACATTTTGATTAGATGGGACATGGTGACTTTGAGATTTGAGTGGATTCTTATTATTTTTGTTTTTATGTTACACATCCAAGTTACTTCCAAAAGACTCAAGAATGGTGGATGAAAGAGGCTTGTATGATCCACTTATCTTAGGGAGGAGGGGGAGGATGAGTATTCAATGGGATGGGCTCAAGTGCAAAGATATCAATATCATCCTCATCATTCATGAATGAACCAGATAGATCAAGAAAGTGATCTTCCATAGAACATCGTCGGTTGTGAGTTGTCCTAGAAGAGTCAGATAAGTTTGGAGGAATATTATGTGAGCCTAACCAAGATAACCTATTATGAGAGTTAGGTCCCCTTTCAGGTGGAAATAATACGTGAATAGGAACCATTTTAGTTCTGGATCTACCAAGTTTCCATGAAGCTGTAACAAGATGGGGTCTTACATACCCATGATTTGTTGGAGCAGTAGAAGTATAGCTTGGAGTAGATGGCCTAGGAGCCATAGGAATGATCTCCACAGAAGGGTGAAAAGGATCATCATCAGCAGCATATTTGTGTGTAGCATCAACTAGTATCTTTGTAGTAGCATTTGACATGTAATCAACTAGAGATATAGTAGGCAGTAGATTTTCTTCATCACTATTATTTGTCACAGGAAGTATTTCTTCAATAGCAAGACCTTTCTCAGTAGCAGAAGTTGTGGAGAAATCTAGAATAGGTACACCTCAAGGTATACCCGACATAAGGGAGACACCAGATAGTTTCCCCCAATCAGTATGTGTGCCATTAGAGTCAGCAGTAGTAGGAGTCTGTTCAATAAAGTGTATAAAATCCTCCTGATGAGGACGAGGATCATGTTCTTGAGGTAGATAGTCGGAATTAGAATGTTGAATATTCAAGAGTCCTTCATGTGTCATAGGCTAGATTTTTATGTCTTCATTATCTGAGCCCTTACATGAATGAAAGTTGTAGGTAGGTTGGTCAAGTTTATGCTCTTGATATCTAATACCAAATCTGTCTTCAAAGGGCCTCTCACAAGAATGCAAAGATGGAGGAAGAACCATCAGTGACAAGATGGACTCAATCTGATATTTCCCCATGCCAATATCTTTGATCTGTAGGGTCTTTTCTATCTCTTTGAGTTTAGCATCATAAGATTCTATAAACTCCCTGTTGGTTGGGACAAAGCTATCACCAGATTCTGTGAGCATTTTGCAAGTGAGCTGGGGAGAATTATGCGGATGGCTTAGGGAATGATCACCTTCTTTGGAAAAGGAAAAATAATGAGGTGAGGTCAAATAACCCACCATAGATTGAAACTAGTCGAGATTGAGATCTTTGGGGATGTTTGCCTCAGTGAGGGCTTTATCCATAGATAGTTTTGGTCTGGATGTCAAAGGCTCAGGACCTTTGAGCATGATCTTCACACAAGATTGAGGGATAGCATTAGCACAAGCTGGAGACTGTTTAGAGTTACAAGAGGGAGGTATAGGGCCTTGCAAGATAAATCTTCACTCCCTGGAGCAGTGGTCACGTCAAAGTATTTAATATCAACAGGTTTGATCACATTGACGACAATGTCACTAGTATCATATGTATAGTTGACCACATTGTTGGTACCTTTAGACTTGGATAATTCACTTTTCCCATGAGGAGGAAAGGAGTCTTTAAATTCCTGATGATCTGAATTCTTGTTATGGTTCTGTACCAAAGTCCTATAAACCACATCGAGAGGTTCTCCCAAGTAAGTGGAGTCACACTTGGGTTGAGAAATCCAAGGTTTGTTTCTAGTGAATCTGGAAAGTGGTTGAGTTTCCATCATAGTCTTATCAATGGTCTTGACCACTCGTATACCAGAGCTGAGACTAAAGATAGACTTTGAGGATTTTGGCATCATATTGTCAACAACCCCATCATTCATAATATCTATGTTTTTGTTGACAATCTTACCCTTATCCTTGTTTGAGGGAGAAGGTCCTTGCTTGTTGTTTTTGTTCAAGGTCAATCCTCCCTTCTTAACCATAAACACTTCTATTCTCACAACTTGCCTAATCATATTGTCAAAAGTGAGGGGACCTTGTAATCGTACTTGGTATCCAAAATTTGGGACAAGATTGTCCAAGAAGATATCGAGCTTTTTAGAATCGGGTAATTCATGCGGATACTTTGTGCATAGTTGTCTCCATCTCTAGAGAAATGTTAGGAGAGGCTCCCCTTGTTTCTGTTTCAAATTGCAAAGGACCTGGATGTTGACCGAATATTGAATATTGTGGGATTGATCATAACTCTTGTCATTTTGAGACTGACCATGGCCATGGTCGTTTAGAGATTTCTCATGATTATCACTGAATTTACCTCCCCCTGGGAAGTGGAATGGATCTCCCATCTTGTTGGTAGTATTCTGAGAGGTCATGAAAATAAGATTGAAAGAGTTGGTATGTTCGATTGTAGAAAGTGGCCCTTTAGAGCCTTGCTAGTGTTGAAACAACAGGTTATAAGATTCTTGAAATAATAAGTTAGACTGTATCTGAAATAATGGATTATAATACTCTTGGAATGAGGAGGATTGTGAAGTTCCCTCACAACAATCAGATTGCACAACAAGTTTGGAACAACGTCTTCCTTGTCCAATACCCAGAATGGGGAATGTATTGCTTCTTCTAGTCGTAATAGTCATAGATGAAGATGAAACGAGAGAAGACTCGGGATAATGCTAGACTCTATCTCTAAGATAACGGAAAGGAGATAAATGGCGAGAACAGCCAAGATGCGATATGGACCTGTATGAATCATCAAAAGAGGTGGCTAGAACAACCGAGATAAGACTATCACAATGCGAGATACAAAAGGCATAAAGAAATAAGGTAAACCAATGAGAGACAATATGAGTCAAAGCAAAGATCAATCGATTCCTAACTTGAGACAACTAGTTTCTGATAATGAACGACAGGAAAATAGAAAGATAGACCTTAGACAAAAAGAAGATCAGATAAAAAGTCAAATAGTCAATTGAAAACAAGTCTCTATTTTTAAAAACTGGGCTACAGTCTCATGTGAGAGAGTACCAGGCCACACAAGAGAACACAAACCTTCACGCAAGAGAACAAAGTCTTGCATGATAAAGTGCTCTAAAGAGTGAAACTTCATGGGGGAAAAGACCAAAATCTGACAATCTGACACAATTTTCAAGGTTAAAGTTGAATTTTGAGGTACAACCTGAATTGATGTCTGACAAAAAATCTAGTTTCCTGACAGGTTTGAAGAACAGTTTAATCAACAATCTCATTTTGGGATTTCAAGCATTCATTTAAAGACACAAAGGTTTAAATCAAGTAGTTGTGATACAAGAAGTAGTTGTTAACAGACCTATCAAGGACAAAGCAACTTGATAGCATTAGGGGAGATTTTGTTTGATAAAGATTGGACAATGTTTAAGACTCGATAACAAACACATAGCTTAGTCCTACAAAAAAAATGGTGAGAAGACAAAACCTTTGCCCCATTGCTTATGCACATACATGCACCTCACACAACCATGTCACCCCCTAGAGGGCACCCATATTTTCAGTGTTTCCAAGGATTCAATAGTGTACGTTCAAATGTTACCCTTGTAGCAGGGGCCAATGTCGCAACCACCTTCAAGCATCTAGGTGTATGCCTATGATGGGAATCTACGAGAGAGATTCTTCCCCCTCCCAGGGAAAAGATTATGACTACTTTCGGAGGTGAAACGGGTAGGCCACTAGCTAGGGAAAGTTTTTAATAGGCTTCCATTCACGCTAACCTTTGGTGCCCCCAATACAGGGTTGAGGCCTCACAGCCACACCAACACCCAAAAGTCATACATCCCCGCAAGCAGGGCTAGGAGCGGTGCTGCTCAGTATAACAGACAAAGCCTTCTCAAGATGATAGTCAAAGTCTTGAGAAGGAAACTAACATAGTTTTGGAGTCTTTAGACTCAACAAAATGTTCTTTATTAGAGTGAGGCAGAATCACCGGCGATAGGTGCGTACTCACTTGGGTCCTTCCTGGAGGTTCAACTTCCTGCAGGCCCTCTAAAGGTGACACAACTTGGCTTAGATCTGAGGGTTTGATTTTTTGTTTCTCTCAAAGAGAGAAGAGCATACTTCTCTACCTCATCACTTCACCCAAACACATCAAGAAGATTCATCACCGAGTTAGCTTCACTCCACCATATCAACAAGCTTTTGGGTTTCTATTTCTCTCAAAGAGAGGAGCATAATCCCTTGGCAAATAGAAGCATAAAGATTCACCACCTTTCTCCACTTCCTCAAGAATTTGTCATATTAGTAAGATCATTAGGATTTTAGGTTCATTCATGGTCATCACCTCCATGTAATGAAGAGCCAAATTCCCTACTCACTATCAAAATCCTCAAGAAATTTTAATGGAGCCCTATTTAGATTATATGAATGAAAGAAACAAACAAACACAACATTTTAGCAAGTCTTCGACTATCATCCTGCAATCAAACCATTAGCATGTTTTATGTTCTTGGTCAAACATCCTACAGAAAATTGTTACGCTATGAAAATACTAGAGAAATAATAAACAACAACAAACATGAAAATGTCAGAAATCTGAAATAGGAAAGATAGAAATTGAAAATTTTAAACCATTGTATCCAAATCTCACACGAGGAAGTACTCCACAGCATGCGAGAAAGTACAGGGCACCACATGAGGATGCATCAGCTCACACGAGAGAGTGCTACAGGGAGTGAAACTTCACACGACACACTCTGGAATCTCACATGAGAATCCATACATAGATAGTACGGACGCACGACAGAGCTTAAATTTCCTGTCAGAAAAAAAAATTAGAATGAGGCCAAAAATTGATCTTTCTACCCCATGGTGGGTACCAAAACGTGTGTGGTTGAATGTGGACCTCTAATCCAACTACACACACAACATAGTCATTACTCACACAATCGAATTATGAAAGAGAGTATGGATTACTCAATTCAAAATTCATGGTGAAGCGACCTGTTGCCTCCTATGTAGATGGGGTGTTTGATTACTCTCAGAACGAGAGCCAACAACCATAAGACCAATACTATAATGGAGGATTTGAAAGCTATGAAGATAATCAAAGTACAATTAATCTAGAATGAAGTGCAATTAATCTAAGAGCTTGAAAGAAATATGAAGTACAGATTTATTCTAAAGAACTTGAAATAAGTATGAGATTAAGCTATGAGCAAATAAGAAAACTAATTACAATGAAAATGCAACATTAAACTAAATGAAATTAATCTAAAATATGCAATGAAAGCTTGAAATAATGGAATTGAGACAAAAAATTGCTATAGTTTATTTACTCTCAAAATTGCTCTCCTTTGAATGAAGAATGAAGTTCATTAAATAGACAAGCCCAGGGAGAGAATGAAGAGGTTCTTGATTTGAAACTCCTGACTCTTCATTCCTAATTTGAGACAAAAAAGTATTGAATTACTTAATTAAAAGAATGGAATTTGCAACATAGGGGACTTTTCGAATATCTTGAATTATTAATTAAAAAATGAGTGTCCATTCAAATAACAAGTAATTATTAATTCCCTTTTTTATGGGTAATTAGCTAAAGGGGGTAGATTTTAATTTAATTCCAAGTACTTAGGACTTTAGGATTAAATTAATTTATCATAGGGGTAATTTAGCTAATAAAAGTCAAAGACTTTAGGAATTAATTTTAATATTTGATTAATGCAATTAGGGTTTTTGCAATTGACATCAAGTCAAATTAAGTCAAGTAGGAGAGAGAAATTTGCCTAGGAAAATAGGACTTTGGAGATGTAAAATTGATGAAAATGCACCAAAATTGATTGAATTTAATAGGTGCCAAATTTAGGGTATTACAAAAAGTATGCTATATGGAAGGGTCAGATGATTACACATATGAGATGTATTGGAGAAGATTATTGGGAAGTCAAAAATAAATATTATAAGCCTCCTACAGATCTATCTATTGCAAACCCTGATGAGAAGAAAGAATCTAAGTATAATATGAGAGCACAAGAAGTCTTGTTGAGTTCCTTATCAGATGCTGAATATACAAATGTTATGGATTTGGAGACTCGATTGAGATATGGATAAAATTGGAGAGCTTACATGAAGGAGATTCCTTTGTGAAGAAAGAGAAGCTGCGGAGTTTGAAAGGGAAGTATGAATCTTCTAAGATGAGTGAGGAGGAAAATATTCAAGACTATGTACAAATGGTGACTGATCTTATGTGTGGAATCAAAAGTGCTGGTGGAAAATTGGAGGAAGATGAAATTATTTCTAAGATACTAAGTTCTTTGCCTCCTCCTTATGATAACAAAGTTGTTTCTATTGAAGAAATCAAGACCCTGACTACTGTGATAAGGGATACATTGGTTGGTAAGTTATCTACTTTTGAAATGACTAGATTTGGTGATAATCTTCCTAAAATTGAATATGCATTTAAAGATACTATTTATAAGGATAAGAAAAAGTGTGACCTTGGTGAAAGTTCTTCTAAGTATGGATCTAGATATGCTAAGGAATGGAAAGAAATTGAAGAAGAGGAAAGAAAGATAGAAGAGCTAGAAGCCCTAATTTCAAAGAGAATGCCTAATGGAGAAGGTAATTATGAAGGGAAGCTACCTTTGAAATATTTTTCATGTAATAAGATTAGTCACTTTAATTCTAGATGTCCTGAGAGAGTACCAAAGCATAAGCCTAGAAAATTTTAGACTAAATAGCATAAGAAGTGTTATTTTTCTACTAGTGAAGGTGTAACTAATGATGAATCTGAGAAGAGTGAAGATGAGATTGTGTTTATTACTAGTAGAGATGAGAATCCTACTTTCTTGAATGAAGAAAATGCCCTAGCTACACATGTTGAAATAAAAGATGAATGGGTAATAGATAGTGGTTGCTAACATCACATGACTGAAGATAAGAACAAATTTATGAAATTAGAAAAGTATGATGATGGTGTTGTTAGATTTGGTGAAAATAATCCTTGTATGATCAAATGGAGAGGTTATATCAAACTTGATGATAAGAATAAAAATGATGATATCTTATATGTTGAGGGTTTGAAACATAATCTTTTGAGTGTTGGACAACTTGTTGATAAAGGTTATAAATTACAATTCAAGGATGGAAAGTGAATAATTATGGGAAGTTCTGGAGATGGTATTGCATTAGGTACCAAGACTAGAGGTAATTTATTTTATATGAAAAAAAAAAGAATAGATGCTTGATTGCTAAAATTGATGACATTTGGTTGCGACAAAAAAAGTTTTGTCATGTAAATTTTGATAATATTGTGAAGATAATCTCTACACATGTAGTAAGAGATTTTTCTAGATTATTGAAGCTTGCTAATGTGATGTGTAAGGAGTGTTAGTTGGGTACGCTAACTAAATCCACCTTTAAAAGAAAGATTCAGTTCTTCAAGTGGATTGTTAGATTTAGTGCATACAGATTTATGTGGTCCCACTAGGACTAGGAGTTGTTATGGAGATAAATATTTCATACTGTTAATTGATGATTACTCAAGAATGATCTAGGTTACATTTTTGAAGGATAAATATAAAGCATTTGATAAATTCAAGATCTTTAAAACCATGGTTGAGACTAAGATAGGAATGAAGCTAAAACGTCTAAGATTGGAAAGAGGAGGATAATTTACTTCGGGAGAGTTTAATACATACAATGAGGAGCATGGAATAACGAGACAAATTTATACTCCATAAACCCCAAAAAAGAATGAAATTATAGAGTGAAGAAACAAATCTATTCTTGAAATTTCAAGGAGTATGATGATGGAAGTAAATGTACCACATGTCTACTAGAGAGAAGTAGTTAGCATTGCAATTTATACATTAAACCAAGCTTAGATAAAGAAAGGTACTAGTAAGACAACCTACTAACTTTGGTATGGTCATGTCCCTATAGTGAAGTATTTTAGAATTTTTAGAAGAAAATGTTATATCAAGAGAGATGAAGAATTAGGTAAATTTGATCCTAGATGTGACGTGGGTATCTTTCTTGGTTATTATACAAAGAGAAACACGTACAAGTATTATAACAATAGGCTGAGAAAGATAGTTGAAAGTGCTATTGTGAAAGTGGATGAAAATTATCATAAATGGGCCATGTCTTGAAATTATGAATCATATGATGAAGAAGGGAATCAGATTTTGCAAGAATTTTTTTTGAATTTGAATCAAAATCAATTCGTAAAGAAGGAGGATGAAGTTGCAAATGAGGAAGAAGTATAAACACAAGAGGTTTTTACAAAAGAAAATCCTAAGAATCCAAGTTATGTAAAGATAAATCATTCAAAAAATCAAATTATTGGTGATAGGAATTGAGGTGTCCTGAATAGAGGAAGACTTGCTAGAAATATAGATGTTTTTTTTAATTTCTAAAGTTGAAGCTAATTACATTGATGAATCATGTAAAGATGAAAGTTGGGTTAAGGAAATGGAAGAAGAATTAGAATAGATTGAAAAGAACAAAACATGGATTAAAGTTCCCAAACCTAAGGATAAGAATGTGGTTGGAACCAAATGGGTTTTTAGGGAAAAAAAATGAAGATGGTGAAGTAGTAAGGAATAAAGCTAGACTTGTTTGCAAAAGATACTCACAGATGAAAGGAATTGACTTTGGGGAGACCTTTTCTCTTGTTTCTAGATTGAAGCTATTAGGATATTTCTGGCATATGCTACTTACAAATATTTCAAGGTATATCAAATGGATGTTAAGTCTTTATTCTTGAACAAAGAGTTGGAAGATGAGGTCTATGTTGAGTAGCCTGATGGTTGTCATTTTAATAATCAAGGTAACATGGTTTTTTGATTGAAGAAAACATTGTATGGAATATTGAAACAAGCATCGAGAGACTGGTATGGAAATTTAGACAAATACTTGTTACAACTTGGTTTTAGTAAAGGTATTGCTGACAATAATTTATATTTCAAAATTGATCATGATAATATCTTGATTGTTGAAGTATTTATGGATGATATCATTTTGGTGGTGATGACAAGTTGAGAAAGGAATTTTTTGATGAGATCCAAAAAGAATTTGAAATCTCAATGATAGGTGAGATGAAATTATTTCTTGGTCTACAAATTACTCAATTTGAAAAAGGGATTTTCATATCACAGTCTAAGCATGTAGAAGAGATGTTAAAGAAATTTGGCATAGATGAATCAAAACCGGATGGTACTCCTATGGTTACTAGTTGCAAGTTGACAAAGAGTGATAATTCTCCTAATGCAAATCAAACAAGGTACATATCAATTATTAGTGGATTGTTGTACTTGACATAGACTAGACTTAATATAAAAAAATGTAGTTTTCATTGTTCCAAGATTTCAAGTAGAACCAAAGGAATCACATGTTTTTGTTGTTGTTAAAGGGATATTCAGATATTTGAAAGGAATAGTTGACTATGGTTTATGGTATGGAAAGGATGATGATTTTATAATGCGTTCTTTCACTGATGTAGATTGGGCAGGTAATTTGGATGATAGGAAAAGTACAAGTGGTGGGGCATTCTTCTTGGGAAAGAGGTTAGTCTCATGGTCTAATAAAAATAAAAATTGTAAATCACAATCTACTATTGAGGCTAAGTATCTTATTTTTTTTGTTAACCATACACAAGTGTTTTGGATGAAGTAGGTGTTAAAAGATATCATAGTGAGTATTTTTGAGCCCGTTGTGATTTATTGTGATAACTCAAGTTCTAACAATATTTTAAAGAATCCTATATTACATTAAAAAATAAAGCATAATCTTTCAAATATCATTTCTTAAAAGATAAGGTGAGTGAAAAAGTAGTCATATTGGAATATGTGTCTACTAAAGAGTAGATTGAAAACATCTTCACAAAGATCTTGCCAAAGGATACTTTTGAGTATCTATGAGGTAAGCTTGGGGTGATATCCCCTCTTGATCAAAGGTAGAAATGCATGAATTTGCATCGGTACAATTCTTTCACAAAGATTATCATTACTCTAGATTGATGTTTTGGTGGCTAGTACTCAGAGGGAATAGTTAGTCTTGTGAGGAGAGGTGTATTGTTGATGTCAAAATAAGAGGAGCACAATCAAAGGGGGAGTGAAAAAATATCAAAGAAGGAAAAACAACAAGGAAGTCAAAGATGCAAAATGTTTTCACTTCTATCTATAGTGTTGTAGATTGTACAGTGAGTCTCCATCAACAAGTAAGAATGGAAAAGTGATAGTACCAAAGTAAAAAGGAGTTATAGTGTTGCCATCAATGCCAAAAGGGGAGATTTTTGGCATAAATGATTAATCATGATGATTGTTGGCATAGATATTGGAGATGCCATGCACAGATTGTAAACAAGATTGTGAATAGATACATAGATGATGATGAGATGATAAAGATTGGAACAATATTTGATGATAGGTAAATCAGTTATATGGTTGTCATTGATGTCAACTATTTGACTAAGTGTTTTGGTATACTACCACATATTCATTAGAGAAAAGAATGAGTTTCACAATGAATTCAATATTTCTATTGTACATAAAGGTTTAATAGTGATTTATAATGATATGTTTATGATAGCACCTATTCATGTGAAGAATTGAGTAAGTTGTGTATGATGGAATCAAATTGGGTAATAGCTAAAGCAATTGGTGACAAGTAGTTAAATGATTTAAATTTTATTTCCAATTTGTGTAGCATTATCAAGAGAGGTCATGTAATATGACTTATAATAATTTCAATATGATATGATTAAGATCACAACTGAAAATATTCAAAGGTAAAGGTCATTTGATGATTTGGAAGTGATGCTGACAAAAGAGGTAAACAAGGATGAATAGGTGAACTAGACAAACCAATGAACTAGGAGAATAGGTGAACTTGTGAATAAAGGAAATTTTGTAAAGATTTCAGGAGTGATAATGACTGTTGATTTTTTATTGGGATCAATGATGATTTTTGAAGAGTTATAAGGTATATGTGTGATTTGTGGAAAGTATTGACAACATATTAATCACGATAATACGTTTAAGGAAGATTCTTCAAGAAGTTTCCATTTGGTCAAAATAGTTTATGGAGTTGGAACAAGTTCCAAGGTACAAATTGAATTTGAGCCGATGCAGTCAGGAGAAAATAAAACATGTATGGTCATATGTGATTTGTGATGACATAATTAATTTGGACTATTGGATTTAGGTTTTGTTAAGGTGGTAGAATGGATTTCTACTTGAAGGAAAAATAAAGAAGAAACTAATTGTTGAAGGCCAAAGGAAAGCGAAGTTGAAAAAGGTTGTGGTTGATCAATAAGTGTTGGAGTCAAATGTGATCAAGGAAGAGTGTAGATTATGGTATTTTATTTAGTTTGAGAACTTAATTAGATCTAATCTAGTAGAGCTAGTGCATATTACAGATCATTTTCTTTCTGTTACTCTCTAACAGTTGTAACAACAAAATCCTTTAATTGGGTGGATTCTAATAGGTCCCATTGTAAAATCCTCTAACTAGGTGACATTATAATGAATGTTTAAATTCCTCTAACAAGGCTTCTCCTAATAGGCCATAGATCCTAACAAGTCTAAAGGAAAATCCCTTAATCGGTCAGCATTTAAAAATGTTGTTGTAACCCTTAATCGGGCAAGCTCCTAATAGAGCGTATTCCAAAAGAGTACACAATTTGTGAGCATCATTATCACACCTTGGTTTTCACCCTAATTGGGTTTCCACGTGATATATCTAGTATTACATTTGTCTAGATGATTTTTATGTGTTTGCATATCAGTTAAAGTCTACTTTACCTATTGTGATTAATAAATGTTTAAAAGGATAAATTGCTTATTAGTTTAATTGGTTTGAATGGGTGATTACTAATTCACCCCCCCAATCTCAGTAATCATTCCTACATTAGCAACGCATGCCAAAGGGGGCAAAATGTCTGTGTAGTGAAATGCAAAGAAAAATAATATTAACTATGTCTCATAGTGTTTAACAAAATAAATCAAACAATAGTGTGTTGACATTAGTGACAACTCAAACAACATTATCCTTCATCAATTAAAATGCATATGACTTGTTATTCTTTTGATATGATGTATTATGTTGGACAACATATTTTAAGTTTCATGTTTAGAAGCCACATTTAATGATTACGTGACATTATAAAAGTGTTTTATATTCTTAATAATTTGTTTTGCTATCATAATATGGAAAAATAATTATGTGAAGAATGATAACTATGTATCTTGAATAGGCTACTATATACATGGGTCAAAATTGCATTATCATTTCTCTTCTTATGCTAGTTAATCATTCATTATAGTTGCAATATGTTAGGAATAGTTTTCATATTTGTACAAAATTTAAGAAAAGAAGATTTGTAGAAAAAAGTCTCCAAGCTACTGTAAAGGATAAAATATGGATGGGGTCCTAGAACAATGGTTTGCACATAAAAGAGACCCCAAAGCCAATATTTTACACTTACATTTGAATTGTATTGATATGGAAAGTAAATATAAATGACTAATGTTGAAATGAAGAGATAAAGGTACTTACCTCCAAAAAAGAACCTGCTAAAAACCTTGTCAAACAGTCTCAGAAACTGTTGATTTTTGACATCTCGAACCGAAACTGTGAGATCTACAAAACCCAGAAATCTTTTCCAATTTTGAGGGAGGTCATCTTTGACCCTCATAAAATGTCAAAGGCTACATTCTTTATTTGAAGGTTGATTCTGACTTTGTTCGTAGATCCTAGAAGTTCACCAAAAAGGGTATCCAAATCTACTCTCAGATCCGAAATTTTGCACTTGCACTTGCAAGAAAAAGAGGGTTTTTGTTGTTTGTTTGAGGGGTTTGCCTTGGTCAAACCCCGGTTTGCAATTAAACTTAATATTGAAATTGAAATGGAGAATGCTAGCAAGTAGTAGAAGTAGATCTAACAACGAAGCTATGATATTCAATAGATATGCAAATTGTATTTTGAAATATAATCAAGTATGTTGATATGAAAGCTTGCACACAACAATGGTAAATGTAAATCAAAACCATGAAAGTAAATACAAAACCTCCATGCTTGTATGCTTGGAATCCACCTTGATAGAAGAATGAATGGATCTTGAAGGAAGATCACACCATCATGATGGCTAGATCTAGGGTTTGAATGATGAATCTTGAATACTTGAACCAAATCCCTTCAATGGCTTGAATGCTTGAATCCTTGATCTTCAATGGAGAACTTGGATGGAGAAGAAGACTTGAATGCTTGAATGCTTTCTTGAATGGATGCTTGCTTGATCACCTTGCTTGAGAGTGCTTGAGCATGAAAACTTGATTTTGAAAATGAGAGAGGAAGGCCTCCTTTTATAGTGATCTAGGGCACAAACTTTTAGAGAAGGCCGACATTGAGGAATAAAATCCCAATTAACCTCAACCCCTAGAAATGGGCCCATAATTCAAATTTCACCTTGAATTATGGTCCAATCACAATAACCAACTAAGGAGGGAAAACAATTAAATCAAATCAAATTCAAACCTTTTTGCACTCAGATCCGAGGCCCCGACATTGATTTCGGGGCCTATTTGGACCAAATTTGAAAGAGAGACATAGATTTCAGAGGAGGTCAAAGATAACCTTGATCCTGATCTCATCAAGATCAAGCTCAATCCTAACCTAGTTAGGATCAACCTCGATTCTAACCTTGTGGGCCAAGATCTAGCCATAATCAGGACAGGAGGTCCCGAGGATGCCCGAAGACCTAGAAATGATGTCAGAATGGGATAGAATGCCAGGGAGAGGCATAAAATCTTATGATGACTATGATGAAGGCAAAGAGGACCTATTTCTAAGTCCTACCTAGAAAATAGATCCATGGAAGAGGAAAATTAAGGAGAATCCTCGAGATCCAAACCCTAATTTCACCTAGAATGAAGAAAATAAGTGCAGAAGAGAAGTGGAAAATAGGGAGAAAGCTAGATCAAAGAAAAGATCAATTCAAGGCATCCAATATGACCCCAAACCACTTACTCAAAGGGCTAAATTCTCTTAACATGGAAGTGCTTCCATTTTAAGATGATACATTAAGCCCCCACTTTAGCAAGAGTATGGACTCGATGCAAACTCTTGGTAAAGGAGAAGAAAGAGGAGATCCAAGTGGACTCGCAAAGAGATAAAATAACACTTAGCTAAGGCCACAAGCCCCCAAACTAAGGATTCTACCTCAACATACATGCACAAGGGTGCCAAAAGAACAAGGGTTAGTATAAATAACCCAAATCAATTAGCATAAGAAACCTCGCTAAGAAATATTTCTCATACTAATATCATATTTGGAAAGCTATCATAAAAGCATAAATGATTACATAAGAAAGACAATAGAAACACTATAAATAACATAGCTTCATGATCTAGTCCTACTAGCATGAAAGTGAAAAGAGAGAAACGGAAAAGCGTGATTACCTCACCTAGTAAGATGCCCACCTTACCATGAATCACCCTGGAGGGAGAGCCCAATAGGATCACCCATAAACTGTGCTTGCAATTGTAATGCATCTTCTGACGGTTTCTAGAATATCCATAGATCCACCTTCTTGTATCACTATGAATATGAAATGCATGTCTCCTCAGGATTTAGCAACTTATGTGTGTTACCTTCAGAAGATTTAGCATATAGATGCATGTCTTTTCAGGATTTAGCAACTTATGTGTGTTACCTTCCAAGATTTAGCATATCTAAATTTGGAAATGCGTGTCTCCTCAAGATTTAGTAACTTATGTGCATTACCTTTGGAAGATTTAGCATATAAATGCGTGTCTTTTCAAGATTTAGCAACTTATGTGCGTTACCTATTTAGCATGTTTGAAAAATTGAAAAATGTGCGTCTCCTCAGGATTTAGCAACTTATGTGCATTACCTTCTGAGATTTAGCATGTAAAAATAAAAAACTATAGTACAAGGGAGGCCCTATATATGCCCCCCTCCTTAATATGGAAAAAACATACTATTTTGACATGTTAAGGAAAGAAAAGAACAAGGATAAAGCCTTCCTCAGCATCAAGACAATATCCACAAACAACACCCAGTCCAAGCCAAGAAGGTCACCGCTCCTATGAGGCCATAGAAGGGATGAATGCAAAGAGATATCATGAAAGAAGTGAAAAGAAAGTAACCCTTATGAGGGATAGCACACTATTCAATTTCCAAGGTGAGAGATATATCAACCATGGAAACCCAATGTCAAACAATGAAATAGGTTGTGATCAAGGACAAAGATCCTTAATGCAAATCAAAATTTTTATGTATGATTGGATATCACATAATAGATAAATACTGCTTACCCAAGGAAAGAGGTGAATCCCGGAAAGACAGAAAAGAAGGAGATGGCATCCTTGCCCCCCAAGTGTAGGAACAAAGATGGAAGAGGATACCTACTTCACAATGCAAGGACATATCCTATTTAGCAACAATGTATACCATATTCTTAGTGAGGGATATTGACCCCTACATCCAAGAGTATAGATAATCACAAAAAGGATATGTCACTCTTGGAAAAGGATCCTCAAAGAAAGAGATCTTATCAACAAGACCCCCACCAAACAAGAGTGCTTTAGATAAAATATCAAATTTCAAAGATAAATCGAGTGGGAACAAAGATTTGATCATCAAGTCCCCCGCAAAGAGGAGGAAGAGGAATCTTTGGAATGAGGGAAAAAACTCTAGCACTAAAGCAAGGGGAAGAGTTTATAAAAAATATAATTTGCAACATGGAGAAGAAGTGTTGACTTAGGACAACAACTTCTCATATAACAAGGTTATCCACAGTCAAAACATCTGTCAATATGATGAAGTAATATTGTAATATAAACAAATACCACTGAGCTAAGGAAAGCAGTTCCCTAGATAAAGAGAAAGAAGGAAGAACCTTTCCCCCTAGGGATGAAAGGAAAGGGATACCTTTGCAAAACACATGTCCTAGAAAAGATATCTTGAATAATAGAAGAGAGCAATAGATGAAAAACTATCATAATACAAACCATCGAGATAAATGAAAGAATAACCATTTAAGCTCAAAATAGGAACATAATGGATTCTAAAAGACAAGAAGAAATATACCTCTTGCCCCCCAGTCTAGAGGAGAAAAGATCTATGTTATATCAGAGTGAGGGGTAAAATTATGAATAAATCTCAAAGGATAAATTTATTTTCTTTTATCTTTATGAATCGTATAATAAGGAGAAGGTACTTTGAAGAATCTTTGCACATCATGAACATAAGTGTGGGAAGAACTAGGAATAGCAGATGGAGAATTAGGAATACTAGGAAAAGTGTAGGAAGTGATATAAATGGAAGACACAACCGGAGGAACAATTAGAACCATAGTTGCAAAAGGGTTTGAATAGATATAAGTATTATTATGGTAAGAATGATGTGAGGTATGATCTTGATTTCCCATAAGCTCACCACTAAGAGGAAGAGCATTAAGGGAATTCATATCTTTCTCCGCTAATGCCTCATCACAAGAAGAAATCCTAAATTGAGAAGAAGGATTTATAATGTCATCTTCTTTCACATAAGGTGAGTGTGTTTTAGAGAATATGTCATCCTTTTGTATGAAAAATTCTTCACAAGGAGGGGATAAATCAATGTATTTATCCAAGGGTTTATCCCAAAAAGTAGAATTATTCATAATGGCTTCATGAGGAAGAGAGTAATCAACATCCAAATCCAAAGGTTCATCCCAAATAGGAGGAAGAGAGTAATCAATATCCAAATTCAAAGGTTCATCCCAAATAGGAGGATTATCATCCCTATCAATAAAGCACATTGTAGGATCATCAAAACTCACTAAAGCTTTATCCCTAAAGGGGAAAGAAGGTAAATTATACTCTAAAGTAGGCTCATAGAAAAGACATATATTAGGAGGAGAATTAACATCAATCCATGACTCATCTTTGTAAAGGTCAATTGAAGAGGTTTTAGGGGAAGATGAAATAGGAATAGTATCAATGAAGATCTCATTCAAAAAAATTTCATCCTCACTTCCATGTACCTCATTAAGGGATCTATCATCTTGAACAACAAAAGCCTCATCAAAGTACTCAAAACAAGAATCATACATGTTGAATACTAAAAGCATGAAAATGTAAATGTTTTTGTATTTTTAAAGAAATTTTGCAATTTTTTTGGATTTTTGAAATGTAAATGCAAGAGCATAAAATAAATCTAATCTTAAGGCAAGAAAACAAATGATCTAACACCAAAAAAGAAAGAGTTGTCTATCACGGGTTCACCAAAATGTATAGTGATGGTGAACACACAAGATAATATAACAAACACAATAGGGCATCTAAATCCAAAAAAGATAGGGGGTAAGTATATCAGGTTCACCAAAATGTAAAGGATAAAATATGGATGGGGTCCTAGAACAATGGTTTGCACATAAAGAGACCCCAAAGCCAATATTTTACACTTACATTTGAATTGTATTGATATGGAAAGTAAATGTAAATGACTAATGTTGAAATGAAGAGATAAAGGTACTTACCTCCGAAAAAGAACCTTCTGAAAACCCTATCAAATAGTCTCAGAAACTGTTGATTTCTACTATCTTGAACTGAAACTGCGAGATCTACAAAACTCAAAAATCTTTTCCAATTTTGAGGGAGGTCATCTTTGACCCTCATAAAAGGTCAAAGGCTACATTCTTTATTTGAAGGTCGATTCTGACTTTGTTCATAGATCTTGGAAGTTCACCAAAAAGGGTATCCAAATCTACTCTTAGATCCAAAATTCCGCACCTGCACCTACAAGAAAAAGAGGGTTTTTGTTTTTTATTTGAGGGGTTTACCTTGGTCAAACCCCGGTTTGGAATTAACCTTAATATTGAAATTGAGATGGAGAATGCTAGAAAGTAGTAGAAGTAGATCTAACAACGAAGCTATGATATTCAATAGATATGCAAATTGTATCTTGAAATGTAATCAAGTATGTTGATATGAAAGCTTGAACACAACAATGGTAAATGTAAATCAAAACCATGAAAGTAAATACAAAACCTCCATGCTTGTATGCTTGGAATCCACCTTGATAGAAGAATGAATGGATCTTGAAGATGAACAAAGGATCTTGAAGGAAGATCACAACATCATGATGGCTAGATCTAGGGTTTGAATGATGAATCTTGAATACTTGAACCAAATCCCTTCAATGGCTTGAATACTTGAATCCTTGATCTTCAATGGAGAACTTGGATGGAGAAGAAGACTTGAATGCTTGAATGCTTGCTTGAATGGATGCTTGCTTGATCACCTTTCTTGAGAGTGCTTGAGCATGAAAACTTGATTTTGAAAATGAGAGAGGAAGGCCTCCTTTTATAGTGATCTAGGGCACAAACTTCTAGAGAAGGCCGACATTGAGGAATTAAATCCCAATTAACCTTAACCCCTAGAAATGGGCCCATAATTCAAATTTCACCTTGAATTGTGGTCCAATCACAATAACCAACTAAGGAGGGAAAACAATTAAATCAAATCAAATTAAAACCTTTTTGCACTTGGATCTGAGGGCCCAACATTGATTTCGGGGCCCGTCGGGACCAAATTTGAAAGAGAGGCACAAATTTTGGAGGAGGTCAAAGACAACCTCAATCCTGACCTAGTCAAGATTGAGCTCGATCCTATCCTAGTCAAGATCGAGGTCGATTCTAACCTAGTCAGGATCAACCTCGATTTTGACCCTGTGGGCCTAGATCCAGCCAAAATCAGGATAGGAGGTCCCAGGGATGCCTGGAGACCTAGAAATGATGTCAGAATTGGACAGAATGCCAAGGAGAGGCATAAAATCTTATGATGACTATGATGAAGGCTAGGAGGACCTATTTCTAAGTCCTACCTAGAAAATAGATCCTTGGAAGAGGGAAATTAAGGAGAATCCTCGAGATCCTAACCCTAATTTCACCTAGAATGAAGAAAATAAGTGCAGAAGAGAAGTGGAAAATAGGGAGAAAGCCAAATCAAAGAAAAGATCAATTCAAGGTGTCCAATATCACCCCAAACCACTTACTCGGAGGGCTAAACGCTCTTAACATGAAAGTGCTTCCATTTTAAGATGATATAGCTACGAATCACAATTTGTTGTGCATGGGTGAATTTAATTTATAATTAAGCATATATTTAATTAAATACATTTTTAATTAGGATTGTATGAATTATATTCTTTTAAAATTAGTTAGTATAATATATATGGAACAATTAGTTGTTTTGAGTAAGGAAAAAATAGAGGCTCAAATGTGTGAGAGAAACTTGTTAACAACAACCAATAAATCAATCTTGATATGGGCATAAGCATGTTAGGATTGACTTTGTATTGTCCCAATCATTATACACACTAAGTCTAAAGAACCAATGGGAAATAATTATAAAGGTTTTAGTTTAAGACTTGGCGTGTCTCAAAAAAAATTAGTAGTTACTATGATTTGAAACCTTGTACCTCCATAAACATCATTATGAACTTTGAATTTATACCTCTCATGAAATTATATTTCTTATAGTGCATTTCATGTCTTGCATTTAATTATTTACTTATAATTTAGAATTGACATATCTAATTTCACATGTCTTGTGAATGTTGATATGAAATATATGTTACACCAAGTTTATGTAATGCATTGTAGACATAAAACTACTAACCTATTTGGCTACATTAGAACTACATGACAAGAAACATTATTGAAAGAGAGGTTATGCACTAGTACAAAAACAACAATATATGCCAAAATAAACTACTAAAAATTGTAGATAAATGACTAACTTTGGTCACGTGATCACTAGTAGTTTATTGCCGATCATTTATCTCGCGACCAAATTTATGACTAAACTATTTTAGTCATTAATTTGGTCATTTAATTAGTCATTTATTTAGTTGTATATTAGGTTGTTTATTTATTTATTTATTTAGTCATTTATTTGGTCGTATATTTGGTCATATATTGAGTCATTAATTTGGTCGTATATTGAGTCATTAATTTGGTCGTTTATTTTAAATACCATAAATTTTATTATGTAAAAAAAATATCATATTAAACTTGAACTATAAAGCATAATAGAAAATAAAAAATATTACACATGAACAAACTACAACCAAGTAAAATTAAAAGATTGATTCAACATCATGATAAATAAAGATAATCAATTCATATAAAAAATTAATGCAAATATACAAATTAAAACAAAAACATTTGTCATTCAAAGTATGCAAGGTGCCAAAATATATATGTTGTAATCACCTAAAACTGGGCTAACAGAACCTAGGGCCCTATTTGCCCTTAACTCGGTATGTAACCTTAATTATGCTAATTTGATCTTTGATTATTAGTATAAATTCTCAAAATTCATTAAACCCCATCAATTTCTAAATCAAGCATTTATCATCAAGGTTCAAGAAAAAATCGAGGTTATTAACTCTAGGCCTATTTAATTAATTAAACCCCATCAAAAGTAAAGGTTAGAGTTATTAATTAAGGCAAATGCATAAATATCTCCTAAATCAAACAAACAAAACTTAAAACAAGGAGGCTTGCACATGGATCAAGGATCAAGCCAGGATGCATCTCAACCACTCCTCATGGATGCATCTCGACCGTTGATTCTCTTCCAATTCTTATAAAAGAGAACTTTCAAAGGCTTTCTTTCTTCTTCTAGCTCCTTTAGTTTTGAAAGGCTTCTTGTGACACATTGCTAATTGCTTCCAATTTTAATGTTTAGACTCCCATTTGCTCATGGATTTGAGGCTTCATGATCCATGATTATGAACTCTCATGCTTTGGAGAATTTGTGAGCTAATGCTTGGATTGATAGTTGTTTTCCATGATTTCAAGCTTTTATTAAGTAGAAAACACTTCAATTTGGGTTTTAATGGAAATAATTAGGATTTCATGCTCTCATTTAGGTTGTTTACATGCACTTTGAATCTCTCATTTTAGTGTAGATAGTCATTGTTTTAAGGGTTAAATCTAAGAACAAACTAACCCCTATTTCATACTCACATTAATTAGAGAGCAATAGGATGCTTTTGCTTGTTAGCATTTTCAATTGAATCCTCATTTTCGTCTAACAAGTGATGTTATTATCCTATTGAAGTGTTGTGTTGCAGGTCACAAAATCACACACACATTTCTAAATATAATAAAAAATATCAAAGTTGTCTCAAATATAAAGCACTGGGCCAAAATGTCTAAAATCTAGTACATGATAAACATGTTGATCAACTATGTCATTTTTTTCAAATACTTTAGTGGCCACCGTGTGAAGGTTCCCTCTTTCTCTTTTAGACAAATAACTCCATCTATTTTGTCTTCATAAGCAAGGGGTACGTTACTTGTGACCTTTAAAATGTTTACATTTACATCTCCTATTCCTTTCAAGTTGATTCCATGTATAATAGATAGGGAGTGAATCCACCCAATGCCCACAACATCACCATCATATGGATCCAACACCTTAACTTTATCCCCTTCTTTGAGTTTATCAACACGTTTCTGCAAAAAGAAAAAAATAACATATTATATTACATAGGTAATGAAAGGCCACAAATATAATATAATCATAAGTTTCTTAATAAGAAATTTAGTCACTAGTGTAGAAATATAATTCATAAAATCCCCAAGTAGGAAAAGATATGTTGATAGTCTGCATAAAGCTGCATAAAGTAGGAAAGGATTAAATACAACTATTGTTTTTATCCATGCAAGTACAAGAAACAATAAAAGATCAAAATAATGCCAAGATCTAAGTTCCTAAAAGAGATCTCTTTTTATTGATTAAAGTTGAATTACAATAATAAAAATCAGTCAATAAAGAAGTGCCAAGCAATATAATGAAATTATATATCCAAAACTTCTATACAAAGACTATACAATAAAACATAGAATATTCAATGATCTTTATAGTAACACCTAATGGTCTATCTCTTCAATCAACAAGGAATTATAATATTGGATGAACAATATACTCTCAACTTAATGATTTTGATGTTTGGGTTGACAGTCAATAGAAGTTTACCATTTATTTGTGATGGGAAGCACATATGGTCTTCAGATTTACCACCACGTTGTTTATTTTTATTTTATCATATTTTGTTACCTCTTTTGGTGGGCTTTGGTCAAGAAAAAATTTCCCAGGGAAGCTTTGTAAGGGGAAGGTTTCAACCAATAATCTTCCTTACTGGCTTGCTATTATTTTGTTATTGCTTTCTTCGACATTGTTTATCTCTGAGCAACAATGAACTTGGAAAAGAATTACAGTCATTTTATAATCAAGACTTGTTTTGTCATGTTCCCATATGCAATGGAATGCACATTGGATTCTTCCCATTATTGTATTAAAAATCGTTTGATAATTATATTCTCTAGTTTCTTCCAAGAGCCCTGTATGTTCTGCTAGTTTTTACTACAAACCAGATCTAACCCAATGGTTAGCAATGAAAGGAAAACCATGAAACCAGAGAAGGAAAACATTGCATTAGATGGATTTGGTGATCTACATGGAAGGCCTGTTTTGAGAAGCAAGACTGGAGGGTTAAAGGCTTGTTCTTTTATTTTGGGTATGCATGGATTCAATCTATTGGACTATTAATTTATCCACTTTGTATGAAGCTTCACATGAGAATTGGTTGTGCAGCCTTGGATGAATTGCATGAAGTTAAAAATAGATTATTTGAGTATCTACCTTTAGCAACTTACTCTTGGTAGTCCACATCATAAAGGTTAAAAGTCTCTGATTCAACTTTCATTTTCCAGCTCTTGGCCACCCTTACAAACACTCTGCCCATTCTCTGTAGGGGGCTACCAGTTACTCTTTTATGGCTATAAAAGGGATTTGTAGTCAAGAAGACAAGGGCTTATGCAAAAAGTGTTGATGTGATGATTTCATAGCTTACTCCAAAGCTCAATGTGTCTTCTAGGTAAATCAGGAATGTTTTACCTAACAGGCTTCCAAAGAATATGGTGAACATCCACCAATTGAAGAAGTGGTTTTTGTGGGACTTCTCTTTGGGGTCAAACTCATCAAATTGGTTTGCACCAAAAGTAGAGATGTTTGGTTTGATTCCACCTACGCCTATTGCTACAAGATATAAGGCTAGGTAAAATATTCCACTCTAAAAAGGAGTAGCCTTTTGAAATCCACCACCAGATGGACAAGGAGGAGGTCTCAAAGATTTCAGAGAAACAACTATTGTCAAAAGCCCCATTGCCTACATTGAAAAGAATAACAGCTCACCTCATTATTAATAAGACATCAAATGAAATTATTACTGTTGTTTTATAAGATAAAAAACAATTGTAGTCTAAAGAGTACTAACTTGAGACTAACCCCTAAAACTATAATTGTTATTCTTCAAAATTAAAAACAATTGTAGTTTGAAGAATACCAACTTGAGACCAAACTCTGTTCTGCTAGCTCTTTAGCTTATTCTAATGTGCGGGAGTCTTGCAAAACTCCGTTTTACTTTATAAAAAGAAGTTTTGAAATATTAGGGTGGACACAAATTTATGATTTAATACTGAATAAATGATTTATATGGTTGAGAAAATGATTGAGAAACTAATTTGCATTGATTTCAACCTTTTGTTTCTATTTAGATAGCTACTGTTTACATGTTTGCCAGTTGCACAAGAATCTATATATTGACAACTTACCATTACATTGTGGACCACACTTAAATGGAAGTAATAGACTTTATATGGTGGAAAATAGTACTAAGTGACCGAAGATGCAGACCATGTCAAAGACATTAGCAGGGGAGGTTAGAGACACAACTTTATAACTTGAACTATACATTCCGGGGAGAGACAAGTTTACTAAGCTCTAGGTATTAGCTTTCCTATAATAAAAGAAAATAAGAAACAAAGATTTGACAAAATAAACTCAACAACCAAGCTTGTTATAGATAATGTTCAGTGGTCTTTTATCATATTTCTAAGTTGATCATAATGAATTGCAAAGTTGCAATAAAATTTGTTTGGAAAACATATGCTAGTCTTTCCTTACCTAACATGGTTTGTTGATATTTGTAAGTCTCCAAAATAATTATAACTACTGATGATGGATAATAGCACGTGATTCAAAATTTTGATACAAAAAACATGCAATCACATTATAAAATAGTAGCAAGTATAATTATAACTACTACAAAAATCTATTAATATAAATTGATATAAAAACACCTAAATTTAAAATCTTCACACCATTTATATACAGAATGGAAAAGCTTTACTTAATCTTTGGGTAATTCAATGATTATTAATGAGGGGATACATCAATACCAACTTGGACAAAATTTTACCAGTATATAGATAGAGGAAAAGGCCAGGAAGGTCCAATTGTGTCCCCAGTGAGTATCAACAATATAAGCTACAAGGAGAGGCGTAGTCCACATAGTACCAGTCCAAGTGGTGACATTAGTTGAGGTAGAAACAATGCCTTCATGCAGTCTAGTTATGAGATTATATGCAAATTAGATGTCTAATACTATAAATGATAAATTAACTAACTAGAAGCTAACAAATCTATCTAATGCAACACAATGAAGAATGCAAAATAGCTAAAAGCTTGATTATGAAACTAATGGATGGAATGCAAATGATGATAATATGGATGCTTATGCTTGAATGCTCTTGAGATGCTTGAATGCTTGAAGATGCTTGAAAATGCTTGATTACCTATTCACTATTGCTTGATTACAAAAATACCTATTAGCTCACAAAGGGGAAATTAAGCTCCTTTTATAGAAATTTGGAGGATCTAAGCCTAGGTGGCACAATCCTATGGTGGAGAATGAAAGGTGGAAGATCTTAGGGCTAGGATTGACTTGGTTGAAGGAGTTAAGAAAAAGGGGAATGTAGTTGGAATGTGAGAGGAAGAATAGGGATGATGTTCCTCTCACATTGACATGGAGGAGAACAAGGTGGAAAGGAAAGACACATGTCAAGTGTCTCACAAAGACCAAAGAGAGGAAGAGGGAAGGACTTTTTCCTCATGAGGACTCTTGGTACAAGTGTCCCATGAGTCACCTTTGACCCTTAGAGGTGGCTTAAAAAGCCCCTTAGGAATAGGGCATGTCTCTTGACTTGGTTTAAGAGAGGACATGTGGTCATGAGACCAAGTCCTATGAGGCCACATAGCCCTTAAGAATAGGACATGTGTGGGTGAGGATAATTATCAATAAATAATTAATAATAATTATTTATTTTAGCCAAAGTGATGTGTCAAGTGACTGGGTAGATGAGGTAGACTAGGGGACTTAGTCATATTTAGGTGATTGTGTATTTAATTAAATCACTTTAATAAGACTAATTAGAAGACTTAGGATAGAAGAATAGACTATAGTGAATTTATTAAATAAATTGAATAATCTATTTAATAAATAGAGGAAATAATTATGAATTAAATAATAAATATTTAATTAATTTATCAAGTCAATATCAATTAAATAATAAATATTTAATTAATTAATGAAGCCATTTTTAAGTGTATACAGAGATAAATTACCATATTATCCCATATCCCACCATAAGCCAGCCTCTCACAAAATGCATACCCTATTTAATCCAAACAATGACCGAATTCATCTCATGAAGAAACACTATTCTTGAGCTAAAGAAGTACTAGATTGTGAAGAAATAATAGAGACAAATTTTAATAGCTATAAATACAAACAAATCTTTGATTCAATCAAATTGAATTACAAAAGTTTCTTAATCTCGTAAAGGATCAGCTAATCAGAGAGATCAGAGATGAATACTGCATTGCAATTACCTCAATAAATAGAGGTCTTCAACAAATTTTAAAACAAGTGAAACAAAAAGAAATCTCATATATGTTCATGCAAAACTGAAGATCAAATAATCTATTTTTAACTTCATGCAATTCATCCAAGGCTGCACAAGGGGTGTATTCTGATGCATTCAATATGTTTATAGAGAAGGGCAGGTACTTGAATAGGATTGAGCAATGGAAAAAATATCTTTGGTTTGTGTCATCCATCTCTGGCTATATACTCACCAAATTTAATAGGTGAGACTTTTCCCATTTCTTTTTATTTATTTCAACAACAGTAACTATTTTGTTAAAAAATTCATAATATTTTTGTCCCTCATAAGGTTTACAGTTTTTATGATAAAAGGCTTTCTTTTTCATTGCAAATTTCCATTCAGAAAAAGTTGTAAAGAGGATTTTTTATTTATTTATCGATCGCAAAGTAAATCTGATCAAAGGCATGCTTTTCTGTTAAATTTACAGTAATTGTAAGAAGCTCTATAAAGAGATAGTGTATGCTGTTCATAAAGAGGTAGAAAAGAGAAAACCATTACCCGTGGCAAAAATCCCAATGGGACTTAATGAAATTGTGGAAGGTTTTGAAAGGACCTGTTTCAAGAAAAGAGTGGACAAAGGTGGCATCATTGGCATATATGGGATGGGTGGATCTGGAAAGAAAACTCTTGCTAAAGAACTGTTCAATCACGAGCGATCGAAATACAATGAATCTTGTTTTCTCTTCAATGTGTGAGAAAAAAATTGCATTTCCTCACAAAGCAAGCTCCCAATGGAACTGTTCCATGAAAAGGGTTGATTTCAGAGTATAGATGAAGGATCTAGCTATCTCCAACATCATCTAGCAAGGAGCGATCGCTTGCATTTCCTTATTATTTTGGATGACATTGATCATGTGCACCAGCTAGAAAAATTATTAGTGAAGGATATGCTGAGTCCTGGCAGTTTGCTAATTGTCACAACCCACGATGAGAGGGTGCTGATTAGGTCTGAAATCAAAATTCGTTATAAGATGAAAGAAATGAATAGGGATCATAGCAGAAAGCTTTTCTATTGGCATGCATTCCGCCAACCATCTCTAGTGAGTTATTTTGAGGATTTGGTTGAAAGCTTTGTAACAATGTGTGGAGGCTTACCTTTGTCTCTCCAAGTCTTAGGAGGCCTTTTTTTTTCTAGTTAAGACATGCAATATTGGCAAGTACAATTGGATAAAGTTCTTAAAATATTTCCAGGAGACATCAGACACACACTCAAAATAAGCTTTAATTCACTGGATAGCAAGGAGAAACAAATATTTATGGACATATCTTGTTTCTTCATTGGAAAAGACAAGCAAATGGCCATAAGAGAATGGGAAGGTTCAAGCTAGAGCAGAAAACATGCACTTCAAACCTTAAAAGATAGATATCTTGTTATGTTTGATAGAGTGTATGAAACTAAATGGCATGTTGTTTTCAAAATGCATGATCACCTCCATGATTTGGGAAGGGAAAAGGAAGAGCAAATGATTCCTCCATGATGTAAATGGAAACCTCAATATCAAAAATTGTTGGTATGCCTCTTCCTTTGCATTTCTTCTATGTTCTCCACTCTAGTGATTCAAAATCTTACAACCTATTTGAAGAATTGTATGTAGCTTGATCCAGTCATTTTTTTATCGCAGCAGAGTTTTAATATTTATCTTTAATGCAGGCATCAAAACCATTCCAAAACATATTGGTAGAAATGAATGGCCGGTGTTTCAATTCCATCTCTGGCTCATTTCAAATGACATACTTTTTTGGAAACTCAGATGATTCTATTCGAACTTCCTCTACTCTGCTTTTGCTTGAGATTAGCATGTTCAAGGACAAACACTTGACCATTCCTTCATGGATTCCTCTACAAAATTTTTAGTACTTGAGAATTAAGGGTGGATGTTTAGAAAGGTGGTGGCAAAGTGATTCATAGGTATTTTTTTCTCGCTTATTCCCTTGAGGTGCCAATTCCAAATTATTAAACATTGGAAACTTAATGTTGGCGCTCTTGGATTTGATTGTGTGAAATATTTAGCATTATCAGAATGTTATGGAACTGAAGAAATGAAAAATAAGTCAATTGAAGATTGAGACTAGATCAGTCAGTTTGGGTCTATGACTAATGTGTTTTTCATCTTCTTAAACTCTTCAAACATTATGATGATAGGTTGCAGAATGTGTTTTGAAATGTTGATGTTAAAAATCTCAGAAAAATCCAGAAATACTAACATCAATCTTATGAATTATGAAAATTATATAATGTTAATCATTGAAAAATTGTTGAAACAAATCAATTGTTAATTTCAGGCCCCTTTACAGTTGAAAGAGCTACAACTTCAGTACACATCAGTGGAAGATCAGTTCCCTAATTCATTAGAAGAACTAAGAAAATTAGAAGATCTAGTCCTATTTGGAATGGGATGGGAAGGTTTTGAAATTGGTCAATTTATGGTAATTGAAGGCAGATTGCTCTCAGATTCACTTAATAATCTCACCAATCTTAGAAATTTAGTTTTGACATATTTGTCTGTAAGCGGGGAACTAGCTTTGAATAGAAGCAAAGACCCACCAAATTTTAAGTCTTCCATGGTTAGCCTTGAAAATATAGGTATTCATGGTGTAGAAGCTTTATCAAAGATCTCAATTGGTGGACAGAACTGTCCAAGCCTTAACTCTCTAGAGCTTAGAGACATTAAAAACCTAATTGAGGTTCATTTTACACAAGATAATGTTGAATTAGGGCCTTGTGATCTGGCAAAGGAAGGTTGTTCAGAAATAAAAGAGTTATCAAGTATGGAGAGAATTCACATTAATAAATGTTGGTAGCTGTAGAGAATCACATGCATTGAAAATTTGAGAAGACTAAGATATCTATATATTTCAGCAGGCCATAGAGCTATATGGGGTTGCATTGAGAATTTATAGGTATTTATTACTACTACTATCTTCCTGACAGATAGATTGCTTTTAATTTTGAGAAACTTTGACTCAAAAGCTTGCAAGATCAACCATAATTAGTAAATGTTGTTGGTTTTCAGTGTCCTTTTAATCTGTCTATAGGACTTATCGAATTGTGTAAACCCTCACCTGCATTTTTTTAATGAATAAGTCCTATTCAATTTTATATTAGTATAAATAATAAAATACAATATTCAATCACACCTCACCTCAAAATTTGAATGTCGAATAGCTTACAACTACTTTCATTATCCTCTTACCTTGAACTCCTCATAGTTGAAAGATAAGAGGATTCAGTTCAAGTTAGTAGTACATTGAGAGGTCTAACTCGCCTAGATAATTATTTTGTTTTCTTATTGGTAATGATATGTTGTTGTTAATTAGTTAACAGAGTTATTTTTCTAAATTACAGAGAGCCCCATAGAATTTGATAGTGAATGGGTTAGCAGCTGAAGGAACAGAGAAAAACTTTAATGCAAATCTATTATCAGACGTGACTGGTAACAATGCAGAGGTTGATATTACTAAGAATTCATTCAAGAAAGTAGTGGTATCATTGGAAACATAGTCATTGAGTGTAGGGATCATATGTCTTGTGATTCTAGCTTCTTATCCCATGGGCCATATGAGAGGTATGGAATCTCTAATAGGAGAATATGTCTCTACATGTATGGTTACTATCCCAACACAAATAAAGCGTGTTTGGAAGTTGCAATTTGGTAAAGCCCCAATAAAGAAGGGGTGTATAATTAGGGTGAAAAAAGATGAAGGATGGAAAGCCCTACATGCCAAAACAGTTGCACACAAGTTGGAATCAAAAAAACATATTTCGAGTAGGGCTTTTTGGTGCAGCTGGAAAGACCAACATTGGTGAGAAGAGAGGAATGTGGTTGCAAGGGAGGTGAGAGAGGTAAGTGAATCTCTCTTTTTTCAAAAAATAAGAAATGCCAAAGGAAGAATTGTATGATTTTTTTTCCCATTTTCCACTTACATATTGTTTCACAAAACAAAACAACATGAGAAGCCACAACGAGGGTAGTGAGCATGGTAAGATGGAAGAAAGAATTGAAATCAAAATGTGAGAGTTTCAAGCTCATTTAGGGTTTTCATCAAGGTGTGGAAATGCTATAAGTGAAAGGAGTCAGCTAGAAAATCTATTTGAGTGCCCTTCGAAAGAATTAAAACCTTGTGCGAAAGGCCCCTTTAATCCCAAAAAACTTGTTCTCCAATTCGTGATAGCCCTACACAAAGTTTAAAAGAAAATCCTAAGAGTTACTAAAGAGTGGTTATGTCACATTTGCAAAACATATTTTAGAGGGAGCTACACCAAAGTTTATTGTCCTCTATTGGGCTATAAGGACAAGGGATGAAGGTATTTCAAGAGATAGAGGAGGATGATAAGGTAAAGGTTCATAGATTGCATATGGAGGCATAATCAGAGTCTATGGGTGAGGTAATGCCAAAAAATTCCACACAATCATTTATGCTTGTTCCCTCTATGCTTGGTAGTGGTAGTGATAGTGGTCACGGTGTAATTTCTACAAGAGAAAACAAGAAGACCATTGCTAGTGAGAAGGCAAGGGCAATGGCAGGTTTGTTTGATATGTAGGCATAAGATGTGGCAACATCTTCCATTGCCAAATTTTTCTATGCCCATGAATTGGAAATGAATGTTCAAAGATGTAGCTTTTTTTGGTCTCTCATTCACTCCCCTTGAAGATAGCCCTTCTTGACAAAGATATCCCAAGGTGAATTTGGTGGACATAAGATAGAGTTCGACATAAGAATAAAAACAAAAAATCTAACACTTGATAGAATTTATCTAACAGACGCTATATATCATTAACATAATAAAAGATCATTTTTGGGTGTGGCGGTCTTTTCCCCTCGAGAAGGAGGGTTTTCCCAGGATAAAAATATTGTGTCTTATTGTTTGTTTTCTGATATTTTGCTGCTTATTTTCTTTCCTGGTCTAAAACATTAACATGAATAAGAAAAAAAAAGAATATATATAGTAAATAATTTATGGCATAACAACGTGACTTTACAAAAAGAAAAAATTGAGTTCTAGCAACCCTTGTTTTTGTTTAAAGTTGCAACAGTGAGTGAAGTTGATACTACAGAGAAACAAAGAAAGAGAATCAACATAAATAGGAAAACAAAAGGAAATAAGAATTCACTTAAACATTCTTTTAGTTGAGTTGTTATGTCAGCTTCTTTCATAGAAGCAACACATAAACATCACATTATTTCATTTGAAATAACACCAACACCGCCTCCTTTTTGAACTGCACATACATCTCCGTGTGTGTTCATTGTGATGGTCATTCTTCCACCCATCACTGCTTCTTTTTGGTTTGGATCTAATACCTGCATGAAACTGTAGGGTAAAAGCACAACCAGGTGTCACCTTTTAGGCTAACTTATCAGCACAGCTAAATTTTAGTATTTCTAACCAAAACTTAATTTGGGTCAAACATATGCTCTCTCTAGATTCATTCTAGCTAAGTTAGATAAGTTCTTTAACTTTTCCAATTGGAAATATCTATTAAATGCATGGTTTATACCACTTTGGGTCCAATTATCGTAAAAATAAAATTATTTTAGAAAAGTGGCATTTCAATAACTCCTCATCTTTTTAATGATATTTCAAAAAAAATTAAAAAATACCCTTTTGTAGAGATCAGAGTTAAGAATATCCTCATATAGATTTTATATGTTTTAATTAGACATAGTTTATTGAAATTAAAAAATATTGCAAGTAGGTATTTTAACAGTCAAGGAGATGTTGATTTGGAGAAAGAAAAAGATAGGAAATCATATTAAATAAATTTGAAAAACATGTGGTGCTCTAGAGGAGAGAGTCCTCTTCAAGAATATATATTTCTTTTTTTTATTAGGATAGATTTGTTATGAAAAATATGTTGCGAGATGAAAACTGTTGATTTCAATGAGTTGAAATTTGAATTGTTATAAAAGAGAAAATATAGGTCACAAACCAGTTTTTATTTCTTCATGCACTAGCTATATATGTCATCTATGACATATTTTGAAATTAGGGGAAAAATGTTTATTTACATATAATTTTTTGGTGGGAACTAGACCCCCAATTTTCAGCATTTTTCAGTAACTAAAAAATCATCTTTAAAAATTAAAAAAACATATCAATTCTTATTCAAAAAAATTATTAAAAATATTAATCATAAACTTCATTCATTTTATCACATTTAATTAGTTTACACCATCTTAAAATTTTAAACATAAATGTCATTTTTATACTATTGAAGTTGAACAACTTTGATTTTGTTAGCCTTTTCCTTTGTAAAAGGGTGACAGCTTATTGTACTTTTACCCTGCAGAATTATAGAAAGACTAAACAACTTATCTAATGATTCAACACAAATTTCACTTAGAGATTTACGAGTGTATAAGGATTGCACATATAAAAATGTTGGAGAATAAATGATGAATTCAGGAGTAACATTTACATACCACCATGTCTCCTTCCCCCAAAAAGAAAATGTCACAACAATAGGTAGATGATGAATTATAAGTGGAAAAGGTTCTCTTATTTGCCAAATATAGTACCCATCTTAACTGACGAATAGGAAATTCTAAAACTACTCAAACTACTCACTTCATGCAAGATGAGATGGAACACTTTTTCTGAGGGCTGCACATATAGAAGCCAAATTAAGTGAGCTAGATTCACAGGCATGGAACTACAACCTGGCTGTACATATAGTAGTTAGGCCTTTGTCTGTTCCAAATAGTCTCAAACCATTTAAAGTGAATTAAATCTGTCAAATGCCTATCACAGTCAAATGCCTTGGGATATACTAGAATACCATTCTTACACCAAAATTGCTACTTTTTATGGGTAAAATTTTGGACAAAGTTTGGTATGTCTGGGAAAATCTTTGAACGCTAGTAGATTAAAGCTCATTTGCATAAGTTATACCACATCAAAATAATCTAATATAGCAAAACATTTGGTGATTGCATTACAATATAATAATATATAGAAAATAAAATGAGTAAATGGCTTCTGATATGGTTGGAAGAAAAAGATGCTCTATTAACACAAATACCTTATTGTATGGAGAGTGAAATGCAACATAATCTGCATCTAAAAGAGAAAACATCCTTCTTTCTTCCTTTTCAAAGTTAGAAAACAATGAACAGTACATTTAGCTCCAATATATGTACTTTAAGATCATGTGTTCTTAATTTGAACATGCAACATGTAAATCCAAAAAATAAAGAAACTCACTTGTTACAAAGTCGTTTGTAGTAGGAGTCAAGTGCCACCAGATAGCAATTTTTTGAAAGCTTTCCATCTACAATCTGGCTCATCAAAATTTTAAAATTGAATGTAAATCATCAAAATGATATAGGATGTGATGTATTTGATGTATTCATCATATTTGTCTCAAAAACACTATATTTAATGTAAGGAAGTATTAGGCATGTAGGATACAACTGAAAAAAAAAAAGAGAAAGCCCTACAATCAGGTTGATTATAGAAAAGAATACAAAAATGGCATTAACATTAACCAACCAATTGAATGCTTAAGAGCTGATATGATCCTACAATAATTCAAACTTTTCTCATTTATCTCACTCAATTTTTCAAGTTTAATGTGATATCTTATGGATCTAACTAAATAATTCAAATTATGATTCTTAGCAGTACTACTTTGATGGGATTGTGGCAAATCAAATAGAAGAGTAAAATTTGAACCAGATTCTCTCATGTCCACCTTAAACAACAATAAGGCCCTTACCTTTTCCTCAAGGAAGACATTTATAAGCATATGTGTGCATGACAACTTTCAATTTATCTAGGTAGCTAGCTATATTAGGGCTATCCTCTTGATAAAGCATAATATGAATAAACTAACCCATCTTCATGATCATTCTTAGGGCACAAGATGTGTGACCAACATTTCTCCCCATTCTTCTGAAATTTAAATTATAATTGGAACTTGAAACAGAGAATTTATTTTAGACTAGAAAATTGCCTCTTTTTTTTATGTAATCCAATTCAATCCTAATTAAATTAGGTTTGATCATAAAATAGACTTTTTTGGGTCATCACTTTAGATTGTTTTTCTTATTTTATGTTGCAGTTTTTTCCTTCTACTTTCTGCAATAATCCTAACCCTACGCTTTACTTGTATTTAACGTTGCAAATGATAGATGTACTTGGAATTGCATGTCAAGCCATCAATAGACATAAAACTTTTTGAGGCAATGACTAGTACTTTAATTAGAAAAATAAGCATTTTGCGAGAGATACAAACGGTCCATGATGTTTATTTAATTACAAAAAAGAAAAATTCTATAGAGAAATATTGCTTATTTAATTATTTCCTCTACGTACTCTTCAAGGTAAAAAGACAAATGCTTCTTGTCATAAAAAATTACTTCCTATTTTTATTAAATTTATGAACACATCTTTAAATTTGGACAGAGTCCTCTATTTTCTCATCAGGCCTTGCTTCTTGGTAATCTCATTTGGGAAATTGTATCATAATCCTCAGCTAATATTAGTTGGCTTTGCCAATTGTAGTTTACCAATCATACATCATGTTAAGCAGCTAACACTTATCATGGTAGTTCTTCTAATGGTTAAAGTGCAAAAATGAATTGCATACACAATCATATCATACTAATTATTTATTATAATAAACCAGAAGCAAGAAAGAATTGTTGTACTAAATAGTGAATAGTGAACAATAGAAACACATATCCATCAAAGCTTAAAAGACTTTGGGATAGCCATCTTCCTGAAACTCATCATTTGGAGGTCTGTTAGAACTTATAAATCTAAGAAACCAGTTTTGCCTCTGGTAGGCACAAGTCAGGTTTGCTTCTTCACAAATTTGAAGTCTGATCAAATTTGTTGCAAAATTTGCTTCAGCTAACCAAATTTGTCCCAAAGTCTGTCAAATGGGCCTGGGCAGAATTTAGGAGAATTTGAATCGAATCTCAAACCAATTGTCAACCCCCCCAAACTATAGGTCAAAATCCTAAGGAAATATATGCTAGGGGAGAAGGAATGCAATTAAATATGATCTAAAAGTTGCACCATTGATTGGGAGAAGAGATTATTATTGAAATAAAGACACCGCGAAAAGAATGGTTAAATGAACATTCTTACAGTGGGAAGAAGAACAAAAGGAATTATGAGAAAGAAAATAGAACAAAATTTTATGTTTTCAATTTCATCTGCTTGGGCCAGTATAGGGATTCTTGAGATATAATCTATTCTACATACTATTAGTTGAATGAAATACTAGTTTGTGTTTGGAATGGGGTCGGAGAAATCTGTAGAAATATGAAACTATTTCTAATGACATTGAACTATTTGTAATATGCCTCTACATCATTTGGTACTACTCATTTATCTTTAACAATGAATTGGGTACCAAATTATAGGATAGTAAAATACACAAACAGGAAGAAAATACATCACCTAGGGCATCAATTTTCTTCTTATACAAAAAAATCATTTAAAATAAAATCAATCCCATCTTTAAGAAAGAAAGGGGAACAAAAGACCAATACCTTGAAGATCGAATCAAAGAACAATGGAGACGAAGGAAATCTCTGCTGCAAATCCTTCTATTTTATCATGATTCCTTTTGTCCTCCATGGAGAAAATGCAAAATCTTGTTTAGAAAATTGGTAATATATGAAACCCTGGCAGACGGAAGGATTCTCATCAACAAATGCTGCTTAAGCGACACATTTGGCCCTCTCTCGGATCCAATCTCAACTCTCATTCGGGACAACTGACACTTTCTACCAAAGGAAGCCATAATAGGCATCCCTCAGCAGGATGCTGTGAAACAAATTGCTCCAGGCTATGGGGATTCGGAAAATGAAAGCATGGAAAGTTTTGTGGAAAAGGGAAAGATGGTTGAGTTGCTCGGGGGGTGGAACAGAGAGTGCGAGAAGCCCAAAAAAATACCACTCAATCCTTTCCGCAGGGAAGAAAAATATTAGCAAACACACAAGAAAGCCAAAAAATTATGCTCAATCCTTGTCGCCTATTCACATATTACTATTTGGTTTTCATTTGTAGGCAATTATCTTCTTCATTCCGGTTAATATTAGGATTGGGAAAATTTTAGAATAGGAAAATTTTAGAATGTTAGTATTATATTTGTACGATGATAGTGATTGATTAATGAATCAAGTTATGCTATTGCATGGCGTGGAATAAATTGAAATAGATATTTTAATTTGTCCTTATTGTATGATTAGTAATTAATTAAATTAATAAGATTTATTTTAACTTTTAATTGATTAATTTTTTCTTTTATATAATTAGTAATTATGATAAATAATATATTTTAAGTGGTCTATATTATATAGACATAATTGGTGCTATATTTATTTTATCTTAATTATTTTTTAACTTATAAAGATAATTAAAATAGCTTTGGCTAGGAGTTTATATAGGTTCAAGAGGAAACTATTCTAAGTCTAGTGTTTTTTATAATTAATGTATTTGATCACTCAGGGCAAGTTTTCTAATGATTTAAGCTCGAATTTGGGTTCTATTTTGTAGCTTTATTTTATGAAGTTGCTAATAATTTCTTGCTTGTCCTCTCATCACACCATTAATCAAGGAGTCAATAATTTGTTGTTTGAATGTTTTTAGTCCTTTATAGTGTTAGCCTATTGGCGAACAAGCAATACTAGTCATGAAATGAAACCTATAAGTATGTAATTCTACAATATTATGAAATGTTATTATAAAGGAGTTATAATCATTCATTAATCTAGTCATTTTTATTTGGGTGACTAATTATTTAGTCATTTATTTGGTCATTTATTTAGTAATTTTTGTTTGGGTGACTAATTGTTTAGTCATTTAATCAATCATTTATTTGGTCATTTATTTAGTCATTTTTGTTTGTCTAACCTTGTGATTTTACTCGATGACCAAATTAGTCATTTATACTTGTGAATTGTAAAATGATAGTAGAAATTGATCATTTTTAATTGAGTGACTAAACGTTTTAGTCACGTAGTCATATATTTGCTAAAATATACTAGTGTATGTTTCAAAAATCCATATTGTAAATTGAATCTAATCGCTTCTAGAAATAACTACTTCGAAATAGTTAATCTCTAGCATGAGACAAGTGTAGATGGTTTCCTCACGCAATAAGTCTATTGATGAACAAGCATTACTGGTGAAATAGAACTTATAGGTATATAAGTCTATGATATTATCAAATGCTATTATAAAGGAGTAATAATCATTTATTTAGTCATTTTTGTTTGGATGACTAATTATTTAGTCATTTTTATTTGAGTGACTAAATGTTTAGTCATTTATTTGGTCATTTATTTAGTAGTTTTTAATTGTCTGACCTTGTGAGTTTACCCGATGACCAAATTAGTCATTTATAATTGTGAATTGAAAATAATTAGTAGAATATGATCAGTTTTGGTCATGTGACTAAAACATTTAGTCACGTGACTAAAAATTTTAGTCACATGACTAAAAATTTAGTCACGTGACTAAAACTTTTAGTCACGTGACTAAAACTTTTAGTCACATGACTAAAAATTTAGTCACGTGACTAAAACTTTTAGTCACATGACTAAAAATTTAGTCACGTGGCTAAAAGTTTTAGTCACATAGTCATTTATTTGCCAAATATGATCAGTTTTGGTCATGTGACTAAAAATTTTAGTCACATGACTAAAATTTTTAGTCCCATAGTCATTTATTTGCCAAATTATACTAATGATGGTAATGAGGTGACACATCATCGATCTCTTGAAACAATTTTCAAGAAGAGAGAAGAGAATTTGGTACATTAATAGTTTTTGTAACCATTCTTTTAACCATACTCAAATTATACTCTTTGATACTATCTCTAATTAACTTGGAGAACATGGAGAGAAAGAAATATGATACATTCTATAATATCTTTGCAATACTAAAATAATCCTCTTAATAAATATAAGATAGTTGGATTTTATAATTGATACTAAGCTTCCATAATTATTCTCTTAGATGATATTACCTATTCGTGAAAATTTGCAGATCTTTATTTATATACTTATATTATTCATTGTGTAGTAATCTCATCAACTACTTTATTATTACCATTTCATGTTATATATAATTATGTTAATATTTTTCCACTTATACTTTATAAATTTTAAAGATAGAGCTACAAGATATTATTATATACCCTTTACTACTTATCTTTATCTATGAAGAGAAGAACTCAACTCCTAATGAATAACCTCTAGACCAAGCCTCCCATTTATAGAACCTTGTATATCTTGAGAATTTGATTCCAACTCTTGATGAACAATGCATGGCTATCAATAAAAGTAAGACATATCCAATAGATGACCTTCCAAATTCCCTAGGAGGCCTCTTAAAGAGACGCCTTTTCAATTTTCCCATTTGGGTTCCTAAAATGGCGTATTTTCCCATTTTTATGTAAGCATTCAATAAATATGACTACATGACTCTTTCCCTTGTTCGCAAGTCAAAAAGGGAATTTATATGAATTTAGCATTATAAATGGTCTAAAAAAAGTATCCTTATTGTAATAAAAAATTGCCTTTACATGCAGGCCACAACTATTAAATATTTTCAATCTCCTTTATCATTTTGAGAACTTTTTTAGGTACATGGAGGCATATATATGTGCTTGCATTTATTTCTAATCACCTAAACTCAATATAAAATAAACTAACAATATTTTTGGGAGATACAAGATTATCCTACACCCCTAGATCCTTCGACATCAAATTCCTAAGGTAGGAAAAACTTTGTGAGTAGAACTCACAAAGTGGAACTTTAGGTGATAGGATTACCCTTCTCGGTTGTAAACAACCCACAATGAGCTACATCACTATGTTAGGTACAAAAAATCACCTCTATTTCCTTCTCTCTAGAACAAAAGTCACCCTCCTCGTATGACTCTATTGACCACTATGTTCTCCTCTCATTAAATTAAATCCACCATGTACCATACTCCTCTATGCATGACTCTTTCCTATCCTCTTCTCCTTCTTGAGGTCAAACCCACCCTCATCTGACCTCTTCCACCAATTAATTTCTCCACTCTCACCAATTAACTTCTCCACTCTTCCCATCTTTTATAAATTTAAATCCACCACAAACCAACCATCTCCACCAAATCTCATAAAAAATATCCTCTTTGCTTCTACATGTTAAAAAAACCTCCTGACACCATTTGCAAAATCCACTTGCAATATCTCTACATGTCCATATGAAACATCAACAACTATCTCCTTTTTACAAAACTCACAAAATCCAATAATTACCTCTGTTATAACATCATCTTCGTCGCCACTCACTATATCTACAACTCCCTAAGATAAATCACCTTCTTTCTCATTTTATTTACTCAAAGGCATCTCTTCTACAAGTAATGCATCATCCTCGTCAAGTTATTGATCCATCTTTAGTAAAACCTCTACCTCCTGAGCTTCGTCCTTTTCCACTACCTCACCTTGTGAGGTATTTTCATGTCCATGATATTCTCACCTTTCAAACCCCAAATAAGATTAAAAAATGATCATGTTCTCCTCTATTTTCTCTTCATTTGTCTAGGATTCTCTCACTTCTTTTTCCTTCTTGTTGTAGCTATATTTCTTCACTAGTAATCTCCACATTTCATAGCTCTCTTCCCAATATAATTCCATGAGTAAAATTATGAAAGGCCTCATAGTGACCCACCTCATCTTCCTCTTCTTTAAACTCATCCTCTCCTCATATGTTGTAATATTTCAGTCCCCTTCACTTTTTCTTGTGCTTCGATCTTTTAATCACTCAAGATTCCACACACCTACAATAACAATTTTAAATTGTACATAACTACTAATCACCTCCATGTGCATACTACCTCATTATTTATGATCTATTTACACAAATCTACTCTAATACTGAGGTAGTATTGTTGTAGACTACCTCACGTTTGACAATCTATCCACACATTCAGAAAAACTTGCTCCATAACTTCTCTGTGTTGCTCCTCCTGTAAGTTTCTCATACATCTACAATAAACTTGCATAGATCTATCCTCTACCCAACAAAGATTTCTAGAAGAAACACCTCACATCCTCTACCCAGTCTCTCTTAGTAGAGAAAATATGTGCACCTTCTACCTAGATTCAATCTTCTTTAGAGGACAACCAGTATGCATGGAGAAAAAAATCATCCAACCCAAGGTCTTGGTGTAGATTGTCTCACATTCGGTCTTCATACTCAAGATATATGGCTTTGATACCATTTAATGTAGGGTAGTCCCCTTAACTCACTCAAAATACATGCTCTCTTAGGTCATATGAGGTTTACCCCATGCCCAACATGCACATATAGAAACAAAGAGAATAAATATTTAAAAAATCATTAAAAAAATAACTTATCTTATATTTCTTCATTAAATAAAAATGCACAGATGCTCTTCTATTTCAATAAAATGAAATAAACATTCTTCAATTGTAAAATATTAACCACATAGTCTTTTCAACTTTGTACATGATAGAGCTACATGGTATTCTTTAATACTCCTTACTATTCCTCTTTGTCTATGAAGAGAAGAACTCAACTCTGAATGAATAAAGTCTAGCCAAAGCCCCTCTTTTATAGAATCCTTGTGTCTATTGGAAATTTTACTCCTCTCGATGAACAACACATCATGGATAGCAATAAAAGAAACACATATCCAATAGATGACCTTTCAACTTCCCTAGGAGCCAATTTAAAGAAATGTCTTGAATTTGCCCAAGTGGGTGCCTAATAAGCCGTCTTTTCTATTTTTTATGGAACCATTTGATAAAATGGGTGCATGACTCTTTTCCTTCCTTGTTCCCATATCAAGAAGGGTATTTTTAGTAATAAATAACATTATAAATGAGAAAAAAAACATTTCCCCTATTGATAAATACAATTGCCTTTACACATGCTATAAATATTGAACAATTTCAACCTCCTATGTCATGTTGGACACTTTCTTAGGCACATAGAGACCTATAGGTACTTGCATTTATTTCTAATTATCTAAACTTAATAGAAAATAAAAATAACAATATTTTTGGGAGATGTAGGATTGCCCTATGCCCCTAGATGCTCTAGCATTAATATTAGATAAATATTAAATATTATCTTAATTAATTATCTATGACAATGTATCCTTGGTATCAAATGGAAGACATCCAATATAATTTTAGTTTAGTCTATTTTGAAGATTACAAATTTAAAACCAATGGTAGCAAATTATGCAAAGAATCTGATGCAGGAGCATCCTGGGTGTAAGAGCAATCTTGCATCACCCAAAAACCTTTCTGTTTTTTTTTTTTTTTCAATAAGGGCTATTTTGTGCAGAGCTGCTATTTATGGAAAGTTACTATTTTTGGTAATTTTCATATGTGCTCAGAATGATCTTATTTCTTTCTTGGAGGTTCATTTTGGTCATATAAGTCTGCCAGTAAAGTTTCATTGCCAGATCAAGTGTATATTGGAAGATATTGAAGATTTTCGGTATTGGCAGCAGGGTACAGAAACTTTGAACTCAATTTTGAAGGCTTTAGAGGCCCCGGATGAGGTCGAAAATTTGGGTGACGAGCGCTTACGCGGGTCAAGCCTGTAGAGCGCTTCGTGGCGTTTCTGAAATGGGGTTATAATAGCCGAGCGGGTCAACTGGTGATGACTTATGGTCTTCGGAAGTTGGGCCACCTGAAATGGCGGAAAATAATTTTCTTCAAAATTTCTGTTCGGGTTTCAAAGGTTATCTTGAGCCGACTATGATGTAATGAAATGTAAAATAAAAATAATTTTAAGTTTGGTCGGCCTTATTGGCTAAAATTCTGGAACCTTCCCAGGCGGTGGAAAATTGCCTATATAAGGAAGGCTGTATTATTGTCTTAGGCAGTTCAGAATAGTTCTGAATAATAGTTCGAGGCTTTGTCCTACAGAATATTGTAAGGGAATGCCCATGTGGCTTTGCATATTGTAATTCTGAAAGCTTGTAATTCCACATTTGTGGAGATAATAAGAAGCCAATTTTCTGTTCTTGCATATTACTGTTGTTGTTTCTCTATTTCTGTTATGTGTTTGTGGTATTAAGGGGAGCACCCTTCATCAGAATCATGCACTTCAATATAGATGTTTAAGGACTGTATATGATGTCATAAAAGAGTAGATAAAAAATATCTTCCTATTGCACACTAGACTGATTCAAGAGAAGGTGATCCTTACACTTACATGATAGATGAATTCTTGTATCTTAACATCATTTATTTTTCTGAAAAAGTCTAAAAATCTCAATTATAGAAGTTTGAATCCACCCTTATATGTCTTGTATCTTAACATTATTTTCTTTATGGACAAGTTTAAAAACTGAAATATATAATTAATTAATTCTTATATCTTAACATAATTTCCTTGTCTCAAAAAGTTTACTATATCATGTTTAAATTAATTTAACTTTAATTTTTAATTATTTTAGTAGAATTAAAATGAAAATTATTTTTTGGGGTATGTAATAACGAAACTTCTGAATTGCAGAAAATCGAAATAGTTGTTCTTTGAACAACTGGATGAAGTGAAGAATCTAAGCCGAATAGTATATGTATATTTTATCATAACTGAAGCTTTGTTATTTTATGGAAGATTTTGTTTATATTTTATTATCAAGAATTTCAATAACAAAATATTGTTTTGAATACTTAGAGATTGGTAAACTGTTTTTTTTAAAATTTACTGACAACTACAAAGCATGTGGATTCTCTTAGGAGGTTTATTTATAAAATGAATTATGTAAAAGTAATATCTTAGGGAGCTGATAAATGCAGTGAGCATATATTTATGCAACAGTAAAAAGAAACTGGTTAGAATAGGAAGATGGCAGTATAATAAAATGACTTGTAGAATGTCAAATCTTATTGTTTATTATTGTATTATTATTATTTTTTTATTTTTTTTTAATTATTAATATTGAAATTAAATTGGGTAGAATTGGAAGATAATGTTCACACTTATGGTTATCAAAGACAGATATTTGAAGATATTGGAGACTGATATCATTATTGTTATAACTAATTTTCAAAAATACTAAATGAAGGTATTTGGAGACTTCTTTTTTCAAATATAATTTAATAAGTTCAAAAAAATATTATGACATAGAACTTAAAAAATAACTATTAAAAAGCAATTTCTCTTTGGACCATTACATAAATAAGTCATACAAATGTTTATGTCCCTCTCCAAAAATCTATATTGTTACTAAATCTACTCATTGTAACTTTGAAACATTATGCAGACTTATTATATTTTCCATTATTTCTTTTAACGCATTTTGCCCTAAGTTTTTTTGGGGAAGGTATTTGGGAGACGGAAGACATCCTTGTTGGAGATGCATCTCTAGGGTGGGGTAGGAAATGGGTCTATAGATAACCATGTTTTATAGCAATATTAGGGTTTATCTCATAATGTGATGATTAAGTACTAGTTTTGTTGGTGTCACTACTAAGATTCAAACCCCTGCAAGTCCATTGTCATTGCTAGTTTGTGCCTTGGTTGATCTAATGTGCTCTTGGATTTGATGATATTACTTGTATTCATACCAGGTAATTCATAGAGGTACATGTTTATGCTCCATACTCTCATTGGACTGATGTGCATGAGCCCTATGTCATTTTGGTTATTGGTTATTGGTGACTAATCAAGTTTTTCTTTTTCTTTTTTTTGAGTAGAATGCTAGCTTTTATATTCTCACTCCACTTTAATTTCTTTATAATTGTATTCACTTTCTATTTGTTGAAAAACCAACAAACACAAATTGAATAGAACAAAATAATGAAATTTACAATTATTGTGTTTCAAATTTATAATAAAATCAAGTAGAATGTCAACTTTTATATTCCTTTTTTACTGTTATGTTTCCATTACATTAACTTCTTTAAATTTATTAATTTTGTTTATAATAATGAACAACAAAAGTAAATTGGATTGAACAAAAATATTACATTCACCTTTTTTTTAATCTCATTTTTATAATAAAATTAGATAAAATGCCAACTCTAATTATATTCCACTATAATTATGTCTTATTCACTATAACTCTCTATTTCCCAAAAAAAATTGACTAGAACAAAAAATGAAATACACACTTACTATATCACACTTTTGCAATCCTACTTTCAAAATCCAATAGAATGCTAAACTCTTATATTCCCATTCTATTTCTTTTATTCACTAGCTTACTAGCTTTCTATTTTCAGTAGAATAAAAATGACATCAACTGAATTTTATTATAAAATCAAATAAAATACCAACTTATATATTCCAATTCCACTGTAATTCCCTTATGATCACTAACTCTATTTCTTTAAAAACAGGAAAAACAAATTAAATGGCTTTCAAAAGTACTAATATCTCAAATTTATAATAAAATCAAATAGAATCCTTAACAATTCCCATTCCACTGCAAATCCCTTCCGTTCCCCATTCTCCTGGATTTCTTCTATGGATATTTATGTGTTTCCATCCTAGCCTGAAATAACAGTTGCAATATTTATGGAACAAACTTTTTTTTATGTGCAAAGTGGGAGGCTTGGTTTTGTTTTAAATGTACACCCTCAAAGAAAAGTATGCCACCATTGTCAGATTGAATGTGGCCTTCAATGCAAACCTTCGTGCCTACAAATTAGAGTCAACATTGAAAATGTGAATGCATATAAAAAAGATTTCTTTGATTATTTGATGGACAATGTTTTTGAATTATTCAATGATGTTGGCCTCTAAATTAAATACCACATTAAATAGTTTCCAAAATGTTGGAAACCACAAGAATTTTAGGTGTAAGAGCAATGAAATAAGCATTATTGCACATGTGGATAGCCATCAAGTGATTAATTGTATTGAATGTCCAATTGTGAAGCCGAATACATGAGGCATCCCCCAACCTAACACATAGCCCCACAAAATGATTAGATAAGAGCCGAAACACATCTTTATACTTTGCTGGCCCTTTTGGCATGGTGGGTAAATGTTGGTTCACATCTTCATATACAAATTTAATGGACCCTACATTACAACAGTCCATTAACATCAAAATATTTACGATAATAAAAGTTTTTGGAAAATCTTGTAATGAGAAATAATGTATGTGATTATCATAATAAAATATGTTTTAAGTTTAGATTGTTGTTTTTCTTTTAATTTAATAGTTTAGTTTGTTGTATATATTGAAGATTATTTTGTTTGAGAATTTTTAAGATGAGATTGTATTTGTCTTTTTTATATTAGTGTATTACAAATTATAAGTTAGATTTATATTTATTTTAGATTTATATAATTTTGATTAGGGTTAGAAATACAATTTATGATTATCACAATAAAATGTGTTTTAATTTGAGGTTGTCATTTTTCACCTTTTCTAATGAATTGCATAATTTGTTGTATTTATTTAAGATTTTATTTTGCTTAAATCATCATGAAGGATGTTGTCTTCATATTCATTTTCTTAATTTCCCAATCATGAGATGTAACAAGTGGTAATAAGAATCAAATGGATGTCATCTTTGTAACGAGAGAGAAAGTAGAACCATAATCTAGTCCCTAAACCTAGGAATACCCATTCACAACCAATTGTGTGCTTCTCAACACTAACATCAGGAATTAGCTTTTTCTTGAACACCTATTTGCATGCCATGGGCTAACAAAATCTTTAGGAAAATGTACCATTCCCAAGTATTCTTCGTCTTCAAAGATGTCATCTCATCATCCATGGCTTCCATCTAAATTTGCATCTTTCACACTCATAACCTCTGTAACATTCTTAGGCTCTATAGTGTACGCAAACAAAATAAAAACAAAACTAGAATCTAACAATAAAGAAGTAAACCTACCTAGTTGTTGCCTGATTCTTGTAGACATCCTTAAAGGATGAGGTTAAGTTTCTTCATCTTCTTTTAAACATTCAAAGTTGTTTGAGATTTCCTCATCACTAAATATTTGGAGCTTGTACTTCTTCTCTCTTAGGGGTAGAATGAATTTGACTAGATCTCATTTTTTTCCACTCTTCCTCTGCTTATAACATTAGTGGAAGGTTTCATTTCTCTAAAAATAAAACTTCTATTGGTGATAACCATTTTTATCACCAGATCCCAAAGCTTCTACCCTTTTACACTAACACCATAGCTAATAAAGTAACACTTCACTACCTTGTTCTCCAACTTAGATATGATTTCGCTAGGAACATGAGCATAAGATTTCCAATCAAATAATATAAGATGTTTATTTAGAGGTTTCTTTCCTAACAACACCTCCTTATGTGTCTTATTAATAAGTGTTGTTGTAGGAGAGTTGTATACAAGATAACACTCTATAGCTACAACATGTTTCCAATTGTTTTTGTTTTAGGCCAACACCACTGATCATACTCCTAGCCCTCTCTGTCAATATTATTTTCATGTCCTCTCCACAACTCCATTATGTTGAGGGGTGTATAGATTTGTCTTATGTCTCTCAATTCTGTGGCCCGTAGAACTTAAGAAAAATATGTTGATTAAAACTCATTACCATTGTTAGTCCTCAAACACTCAATCTTTTTGCAAGTTTATTTTCAACAAGAGACTTAAACTTGTTAAACCAACCAAATACTTCAAATTTACTTATGCAAAAATAAACAAATGTCCTTCCATTTTAGTCATTAATGAATTTATTGTGAAATATGTAGAACTTGAAGTAGAAGGAATATTTATAAGACCATAAAATTTATAGCTATCTTGCATGCACCTTGCAAGAAAATAACTTGTACACTTGCATCATTCAATTTACCTATAAATATTATATTCTATGCAAAATCTAGGATGTGCATAACACCATTAATCTCCTTCAGTCCACCATCAAGGAATCTAACCTTGACTCTTCCACAACTAAAAAAATTTAGAATTGAGTCATCACCAACATACACCTTCCCACCATCATATTCTTCATACTTTGAAAACCAACACTGATGTGAGGTCATGTGAAAAGATGTGTCTAAATTAAAGGGTTTATTATTCTTCTTTTCCTACTCCTTAAATTGTTTACAAAAATGGAATTTTTCTATAGTTCCAACACTTTTCCTTGGACTTTCTAGGAGACTTAGATATCCCACAAGATTTGGAACCATCTCTTTCATCTTTCTTTTCCTTCTTGCCTTTGTCTTTCAATCTACCATGAACTACAAGAGTCTTCTTGGTTGACTCAAAAATATTTCTCCCCGGATCTCTTTAGAAAGGAATAATACTACAACCTTATCCATCTTGAACTTAATGGTTGAACAATCAATATCATAATAAGATGGTCTCATGAGTCAAGAAAATAATACAATAGAAGCATGCAATGATCCTCCTCCTCAATTTATCACCAACAAAACCAACTAAGAAACTATCATATTGAATGGATTGAGTTGACAACAAATAGATCTTATGTATTTGATCTTTAGATAATACATCTATTGGATTAAGTATGGAAAGGTAAGTATTGAGAGAGGAGGGGTGAATCCGTACTTCAAACCACTTTTATCTAACTTTCTTAACCATTCACCAAAATCATAACTTTGCATATAACAACATAAAACATATAAAATATAATCATTTAACATAACTCATAACACCATTATTTTGGTATCACAAAAATCCTTGTTAGAGGATAAAAATTACAGTGGGGATGACACCCACAACACTTCACTACTATAGTATAAAGCTTTCTCAGTTAGAGCTAAAATGTTAGCTATTTATGATAGCTTACCATGTTAAGAGTATTAACCATGTTAAGAGTCTAAAGACAAATTAAGTCTACCTTGCTAAAGGATTTTACAAATCGAATCTAAGAGTTGTACCCTGTTAAAGGATTTACAATATAAGATCTATTAGGATCTACTCAGTTAAGAGACTTTTACAACTCTGAATACACACTTAATCAGTAACATAAACTTGTTTGTAATACTTGCATCAACATATGCTTAACAAACTCATTATTCTCAATAACTATTTACCTCATATTGTACTTCTCTCACAATATCAATTTTGTACTTGGTAGATTCAAATTTGAATCACATTCACACTCTACTCTTATTGCTATGTTACTTGGTGGCTTCTCTGATCGTCACCTTCTTTCTGCAATCTCTCTCTCTCTCTCTCTCTCTCTCTCTCTCTCTCTCTCTCTCTCTCTCTCTCTCTCTCTCTCTCCCCTTGTGATCTTCATACTCTGATCTATTTATACTCAATTCTAGAAGCAGTGGAAATATTCTAGAATCTTCTCCTTAAGAGGTGCTAGCATTGGTTACATCTCCAATGCATATATCACATTTAATTATCATTGGTGAATCTCACCTTGTAATCATGTGTAATCATTATGTTTAAATCTCCAATGCTTCAATAAAAAATATCCTCAAGATTTGTAAACCATTTTCTGCTCTGTGTCTAGATTCAATGTATTTGTAGATTCTCCTTGTGTCAACATGTGATGCTCGGTAATACATTTTTCTTCTTCTCAAGGTAACATGTATCTTTTCTCAGTTCGGTAATTGTTATAACTTGGTACTTCTCGATGCTTAGTGTTCACTCCTTGTTACCTTTACCGAATGAATTTGATAATCAATATTACTTAATCATAACTAATGATAAAAAAATAACTCTATAGGAGTGTCAACATCTTCTTTCTCAAGAAAACAAATGTTTACCAAGGATTTATCTTGATAAAAATCTCTAAGCTTCTTCTAAAGATCTTTTGTAGTCTTCTTTTCATGAGCATTTAACTAAACTAGTCATTTAAATAGATCCTTATGAGTTCCTTATTTTTTTGATCCATTATATCTCAAACATCTTACGTTATAGTCTAAGGTTTTGTTCTAAATATTCTAGCTCACAAGTATGATCTACAAGCATATCTTCCATTTTTAAATTCCAAAGTTTGAATTTATTGACATAAAGCTTCTCAATATCAATTGTTTTGGATGTGCTTGTCATGTTCTTCTTGCAATAGTATTTTGAAGATACTTTGTGGAATCTCTTACTCAAACTAACACCACTATAAAATTCCAACTAGGTGACCCCACAATAATGTGTTACACTTTTTTGAACATCCTAATTTATGCTGAAATCACACATTTTTAAAAAATATGATGATTTAAGCCTTGAGAGGTCTCATTTGAAGGAATTAATTAAAAATGGTTAAATCAAAGCCTCTTAGATCAAAAAATCTTTGATATAACCTCTCTTCTCCTCAGATATACTTGCAATGGAGTCTCCTTTGCACCTATCAAAATGGTGACAAAAAATCACTTTGAATTTGGCTTTTGGGGTATCAAATGAATTCATTTGACAAACCTAGATGCAGTATGAGACTACTCAAAAACAAATTCCCATGATTATAATTTTAATATATATTGAGTTTATTACAACTTCATTTTTTCAATAAACATAGATATTTTTTCATACATCAACTTCTATGTTCAATACTTATGGAAAAAGAGTAAACTAAGTTAAAAAAAGAAAAAAAATATCTAGGCACTAGGTATTGATGTCCTCAAGTTATAACAAAAAAATAAAAAATTGAATTTTGATACATAGAGAAGTTATGGATCACCAAATGTACCTGTCTTAATTATAGTTAACGTCACTTAAGAATATAAAAATATTAAAAATATTTGTCACAATCAAATGAGACCAATTACAATCACTAGATATTAATGTTACAAATCTAAATTCAAAGGAAACACTTTTAATCCCTTTTATAAAAATGTTATGCAGTACCAATTGAATGTCACTCCTTAAAAATGTTGTTTTCTATTAAAAAATATTTTTTGAAGTAGATGGAAAAATGGATACAAATCAATTCCAAAAAAATAAAAAAAATAAATTTAGAATCTAAACACAAAATGCTAAAAATCACTAGTTTGCATCATCTTCCAAATCCTAATGGTTTTGCAGCAATAGGTGTTCGTATGTGGAGTTTTTTTCTTTGGAATATTCATTTTAGTGTCAAAGTTGGCAAAAATTTGTAACCCTGTTAGGGATTGACAGATCTAGAACAATATAAAATTAACAGTTATATGCAGAAATAGAAGAAGAAAACAATCACAAAACAAATAACACACAGATTTAACGTGGTTCACCCAAAACCTGCGCTACGTCCACCTACATAGCCATCCAACTTTCTTATTATCCAGCAAAAACATACACCAACATTACAATGTGTTATGCATCTCAGCCGCTTATAATAGTGTTTTAGGGAAACCTCTAAAATTGACCATTTTAGGGTTTTACAATGTCGGTATTCCTTTTTCCTGAAAAAGCAAAATATTCTTTCCGAAAAAGCACAAAATTTTTTGTCACAATATCAACACCCACTACATGATCAGTCACCACAATATCAACAAACCCACTATTGTGGGACCACCTAACTACCCGATGATAGAACCAAATCTAGTCAATCTCTAATATCAACTAAAAGAAACCTAATGTAAGGAAAATAATTCCTAACACTAATCTAGTCGGGAGATGGTGCACAATTTCTTTACAATATTTAACTATTACATAGTAAGAAATACATTCACAAGGAGATAATAAACATGCATAAAGGTCTACCACAATGAATACATGATATAGGCAAGGAAAACCCTGTTGGGAGATAAACCCCACACTCCAAAAGTATGCTACTTTGTATTACTTAAATAATAATTATAATACAATAGTAGTACACTATTTCTTCATCAAGATTTTACTGACAACCCACAAAGTGGATTTATTTTGACAATAAAAACTTCACCTACAAAACATAATATACATAATTCTCTCCAATACCACTTTATATAAAAAAAAAGACAACTAAAAAGGTAGGTTATAAACAAAGATGCAAGATGGGGTCATAAAAAATATTTCACACAATTTTATAGCCACCTATAAGCATGCAAAAGGAAAATTTACATCTTCAATTGACTCCCCATTCAAACCTCCTAAGTTGGGTACCCAAAATTTACTATCTTGAGATATGACATGCTCTTACACATCTTATTGTTGTCATAATAGCATGTACATAGTAGGTAAGTGAATATGTCATAATTGACCATAATTGATCATAACCCAACTTGGGTCCCTACCTTCTCAATGCAAAGGTATCTCCTACCACTTGTCTATTTTTCTCATCATATCTATCATATTTAATCACATGTAATTTTATCATAATAACAATCATAGATTTTATCATAACATGTGATACTTGTCACCTACATATACTAAATACAAGATCCTCAAAATGGGACACCTACTTCCACATGTGCAATGTATATATGTGTCATACAATCACCACCAAGTAGGATGACACCTAGTTATTAGATGACTAGATATTTGTACACAAATAAATAAATAAAATAAAAAATAAATATATCAAATATTACAATAATAAATGCTAGAATCTACAAAGGTTGAGACATTGTAATTCCAATATATAGAAGCATACACTATAGTCCCATGCAAGTGACAATATTTTTCTATCTTAGAGTGATCATCTCCTTTGACAACCCTAACCCTAATATGTGTATTAATGATAAGCTCACACATTCATATATATCTAATGGAATTCTCAAAAATAAAATTATAAGCACCCATTTTATCTATCGATCCATTCTCTACAATATACTCTAGCACTTCCTCTTTTTTGCATGCTACATCCTTTTGCAACTTGCAAACTAGGGGCTTGACTAAGGTAAGTTCCTAAATGTTCCTTAGGCACAATATTTCTATTTCACAAATTTGATAGGTCTTGCAACATTAGAAATTATTTTTTAAAAATAGAGATATGCATTATAATCTACATTCAATTGATTTAAAATAATATGTACATAAGATAATGTGGTTGACTTTCTACTAGACATTAATACACATGTTTTAATAAACAGTCATACAATATGAATAATAATATTTCATTTATAGAAACTTCTAAAATATATTTCCAACAATTTATGTGTTACAAGTAGTGGTTGTCATTACACCAAAAGATTGACCCTTTTAATGCTCAATACAACCAATAGACTTATAGAAGACACATGAAGCAGTTAAACCATGTCACGAATCCCAAGCAGAGTGCTAACCATTATGCCAATAATCTACCCCTCAGTGCTACCCAAGGGGATTCAGACCTATGACCAAGCTCTGATACCCCTTGTTACAAGTAGTGGTTGTCGTTTCACCAAAAGATCGACCCTTTTAATGCTCAATACAACCACAAGACTTATCAAAGACACAAGAGGCGGTTAAGCCATGTTGCAAATCCTGAGGGGAGCACTTACCATTATGCCAAAATTATGGTCATCTTTAATTAACTTTAAGCTTTCTCTAAAATACACAATTTTCCAATGAAACATACTTTCTTTTATCCTCTTTAATTTATTTTTCTAATACAACGTCTACTCTTATACTTGATTTATTCATTTTTTATCTAAAATTAATTTATTACTAGTATTCTAGCAAAAACTTAATTCATCAACTAGATAAATGAAAATATAAAATTAAATTAAAAATCATTGAATAGCTATATAGTTTTATTATAGAAACTAAACTTTAAAATCACACATAAGAATTAGTTAGAGTAGTATAGAGTTCTTTAAAAAAAATTTCACTCCTAAATCTTTTTGAGGATAATCATAGGTTAGGGCTATTCAAAATATACCATTCTGTCTCTAAGTTGAGAAACATTACAATAGGAACTGTTGTTGATGGAAAACAATACTCTTGTTACAATGGCTCTCTCGTGCATGATAGGTTTAAGCCCTAATACCTTTGTAGGTTTGGGGGATGCATTGCAAGGCCTTTTTCTTGAACCACATCCCACCAAGTCTATTTTTTGAGGCTTCTATGTAAGCTAATTTTTTGAGGGTAGAATATTTTTTTGGCAACTTTTAATGTTAGAAAGGGTCATGTTGTAGGTGTTGGTGGCTCTAGGGTTTCTAAGTTTTTTGTTGATGTGGTGCATGTCTCTAGGTTTCATGATGGTGTTGCTTCTGGTGTGAGGGTCTCTATTGTGGTGTTCTATGTGCTTGTTGGACCTTCTAGTGAAGCTTCTCCACATGAAATTATTGGGTATTCTCATAATAGACTTATCCCTTGGTCTTTTGGTGCTATGGGTGTTGGGGTTCCCTCCCCCCAAAGATTCTTCTATTGATGAACACAACTTTTCTCTTGTTTCCAAATTTGTTATTGTTCTTCCTCCTAAGGGTAAATCTCATCCTCTTGCTTATGCTAAGACCTCCCCTATTTTTTTTTTTAGCCATGATGTGGTGGATAATGTATAATTTTACGTGTGTTGTGGGTTGGTGTGTACATTTTTTGGTCTTTGGCCTTCCATGTATCTTCATAGATGAGTGATGGATTCTTGGAAGTCCTTATTTTTTGGTAACATAGATATTTTCCCTTGTGTTAAGCATTTTTTTATTACTTCTTTTGTTCCTCTAGTTGACCATGATATGGTGTTGAGCAAGTTGTGGGTTTTTGGTGTTCACTCTCTCAGCCAAACCTTAGACAATCTTTGTGAACCCTCTTACTGAAACACTCTATGTGCATTCATTGTGGGTCCATCTTCCCAATAAACCCTTTCATTTTTAGGAAAATTCTTATTTTGAGGCCATTGGTAACTCTATTGGTCACTTCTTAAAGTTGTATGATACCACTTCCTATGTGGGTCTTTCCACTCTTGCACACATTTTGGTTGATATTGACATCTCTATATCTCTTCCTTGGGATGTGGTTTTGATAGTTGGGGATAGGCTATGGACTCACTTATTGGAGTATTAGTGGCTCCCCTTTCAATGTTGTTAATGATTCTCTACTAATCACTTAGTCATGGATTGTTCTCTCTCGCATTGTAAAGGTGTTTCCAATTGGTGGAAGGACACTAATGGTAATCACATCACTGTCCTAAATTTTGATTCTTCCTTTGATGACTCTTCATAGGTTGATGATGATTCCTCCCATGATTATGTTTTGCCTCTTGATGCTAGTTTGGTCTCCTTGATCCCCATGGATTCTTCTCCACCTCTTGCTACTAATGCAACCCCCTTTGGCCACATGAACTCTTCTCTGCTTTTTACTTTTGTTTTGCTCCAACTTTTGGTAAATGATGTGCAACCTCGTTAGCACTCTACCCCTTGCATGGACAGTTTCACAAAGAGGATTTCCCTAAATGATTCACCCTTTGGTGGCATTCCCAATGATAGTGTTTTCTGGAATATTGTTTATTGCCAAAGGAAATATTATTCTTCCTCCTCTTCTAAATCTTTTCTCCATGTTGTGGGTGAACTTTCTATCTACTCCAGATGTGGGTTACTAGTTGTTCTACTAGTGTGTTACAAAAGGCTTGTTCTAGCCTTTGTTGTATGTGGCTTATTCTTGACTAATTTTAAATTTCCTTTTTGGGATGTCTATGTAAAATCCAACACCCTTGTTTGTTTATTTTATTATTAAAAACATATGCCTTTTGAGTGGGAGGAGAAATTTATGATAGACCTTCTATATGTTCATTTCAGATTTGGATTATAGTCAATTAAAAAAAATGATTCAATTGTTATCTCTAGATTATTATTATTATTATTATTATTATTATTATTATTATTATTATCATTATTATCACTATCATCATTATTATCATTATCATCATTATTATCATTATCATTATCATCATTATTATCATTATCATTATCATCATTATTATCATTATCATTATCATCATTATTATCATTATCATTATCATCATTATTATCATTATCATTATCATCATTATTATCATTATCATTATCATCATTATTATCATTATCATTATCATCATTATTATCATTATCATTATCATCATTATTATCATTATCATTATCATCATCATCATCATTATTATTATTATTATTATTATTATTATTATTATTATTATTATTATTATTATTATTATTATTATTATTATTATTATTATTATTATTATTATTATTATTATTATTATTATTATCATTATCATGATTATCATTATCATTATCATTATTATTATCATTATCATTATCATTATTATTATTATTATTATAGTCTTATTTAGTAAATCATCATTGACTACAAAGAGTGAAATGTAATGATGTGAGTGTGCAGACCAAAAACTCTTATCTTTTACCTTAATTTTGATATTCATTTACATGTTAAAATATTCTATATAATAATAAGTGTAAAATTGAATTATAAATGTAAATATAAATATAAATTTATGAAATAAAATGCAATCTTTTTTTAGTATTTATTATTTACATTGTCTTTTTTTTTTATGAAATGGCCTAACCAAATATATTAACTTAAAATAAGCATAAGTACAAAGTAATCAAAAAATAACTAGGAGGAAGAAATCACTCCCTGAGAGTCACATGGGCATATGCCTAGAAACCAGAATTATTAAAAACATAAGAGCCAAGTCATACAACATAAACACGATAAAAGAAAATGAAGCCATAGAAGGAGGAGGATGGTCTATTTCATCTTTCTTTCCCCATCCCAATTCCTGGTGTGGCTTAGGGTCAGGAAGTGGACCCAACGGATAGCACTCTCCTCCTCAACCTATTTATTTTCTTGCCTTATAGAAATTGCAGTGCCAATCTGAGAAAACCTTTGGAAGATGAAGGCCATCCTGAGTCTCCACTGGGCCAACCTGAAGCACCACTTGCAAAGGCCCAACCTAATGGTGCTAAAGTAACACCAGTCATCGGAGACCACCCAGAGGGGGACCTAGGATGAAATGAGGGACTAGCCGAGTTGTGAGGCAACATCTGATAGTGAGGTTAGTGTTGTCAAGGAACCTAGGAACATGAACTTTATGTACACCAATGAGAAGAACTCTAACCTTGATGGTGGCCATGGCAAGGAGATTGGTCACCAAAAGAAGAAGCATCTATAGGTACTATGGCTACTGTATAGTGTGCATTTCCCTAATGTTGTAATAATTCTTGCAAATGGGCCACCTTGTCAGCTTGAACCTTTATTTATAACATGACATTATTACATATGCAAGCTTTAGAAAAAATGGATACATTAGTATCAATTGTGGTGTGTGAAAAATACCATATTTATGTCTTTCCATATAGAAAATAGTATTTCCATTCTAAAAGTATGCCAAAGATGCAGAAAAGGAAAATCAAATATAGGGCCATCTCCTAGGAGAACCGTATGCCATGAAAACAACTCTAGATGGAAAGAAGAAAAGAAATCATGGATCCAAGCCTAGTAATTTTGAGCCCATCTACAAAATTGAAACACGTGAAGAAAGGACTCAGAGTGACCACAAAAAGGACAACGGGGATCAAGGAATTCCAAATGGTGAAGAAGGGATCCTAGGGGCAAGCCATGGAAGATAATATACTATGAAAATGGCATTATTTTAGGTTATGTGATAGCAAACTAGATAGTAAGAAAACACAACCTCCAAGTAGAATGTGAGGATTGTAAATGCCATCAACGATTCAACACCTCAACCATTGACAAATGGGGAGAAAGATAGAGCGATAACCCTAACAAGATGTGTATCTCTAGAATGTCATTTGAGGATACCAACACTATTCCTTCCACTAGGGTCAAATACACATAATACCAATATTATACAATAATCAACTAGTGAGACAAAGACAAGTGATTCAAAAGTCTCACGATCATGACGTATAAGATGAAATTAAATCCGCACATCCTCCCAACTATAGAGAGACAATGTAGATATGTAAAAAAGATCTTTCGGTGGATGAAAGCCATGCTTATCAAAGTGCAAAGCATGTAAACCCGAGACTCAAGAAAGAAATATGCCTTGCATCTGAACTAATGGAGACCACTGGATATTGTGCTAATTGAAAGATAACCCATCTCGAAAGCTAGCTCTATCCCATTGTAGCCAAGGTTTTGCAACTTCCCAGGCATGTCAAATGTTTTTTTCCACAAATGAGCCTTATGTTTGCACTGGTTCTTACATGATGAGAATGGTGTGGAAACCAATCTCTTTCCAAGATGGGAAGTGCAAAGGAAACCTAGAGGAAATGCGGTGATGAAGAAGAACTTTCCAAGCTTCATTTCTTGAGATGTAGTGAACTACTCATTTGAAACACAAGGATAGACCTTGTTTCTAGGTGGAAATGAGGCCAAGGCCACCTGAGTATTTTGGAAGACAAAATTAATCCCAAGCCCCTCTATAGAAACCATGTTTTTTTGTATCCAAAGCCCATAAAAATCCACATAGTAACTTCTCGATCTTATTATAAGAGGATTTGGAAGGCAAAAAACAAGAGTAATAAACATGTGTGGTTGCAAGAACTTTGGAACTGATATGAAATTTCCCAGCAAGGGAGAGAGGCTTGGTCAACTAGTAGGCCAATTTGGTCTCAATTTTTGAAAGTATAGCACACACCAAATTTGTGTAGTTGACCCATAAAAAGAAAAAGGGATTCCCAAAAAATGGAAAACCTAGCCATGTTGAATCAATTTATAGTCATACTGAAGAATCTAGTGGGGAGATGGAAGGAATGGCTGATGATAACATAGCGTTTTGTGCCATTGAATGGTCGAGATAGAAGCTAAATAAAAAAGTTTCCAAGCATTGTAGATTATTTTGGGTATTATCTCTATCCTCAATGAGGATGAGGTAGGAATGATTAGTAAAATGGAAATTAACAAGTTGGGAGATTGAATTGGGGAGGGAAATACCTCAACCCTAGACTATGAAAATAGACGAGGCAAGAAAATAACTGAAGCTTGCTACAACTAGCACATAAAAAGAATGAGCTAAAGATAAACCTTGACGAATGGACCTATGAAAGCCAAAAGTATGATGGATGATCATTAATTGTTATGCAAGTAGAGGTATCTACAGAGATCATTTGAATAGAAAAGACAATGTGAGGTCCAAAACCATGAACTTTTAATATAGCCAAAATAAAAGGTCACTCAATGCGATCATAAGCTTTAGCAAAATCAATTTTAAGGAAAATGGTAATTTGATTAGAATGGAGGGCCCATTTCATGTCTTTCCAGATAGATATGATGTTATCCAAAATGAATTTGGATTGTATAAAACTAATTTTCTCATGCTGCACAATTTGAGGAAGAAGATGGTGAATTTTAAGAGAAACCTTGCCTTGGCAATTATTTTATAAGATGCATTGAGAAAGGTAATTAGGCACCAACTGCAGATATCTTCTAGGTCACCAGATTTAGGTATGAACTTTATGTTTCCTTTATCTATTTTTTTACCTAGGGATCCATTTTGAAATGCTTCAAGGTAAACATGATGAAGGTCTAACCCAACACAATCCCAAATGACTTTGTAAAACTCACAGGGGAATCCATCACAACCAAGGGATTTTTCATCTTCCATAGAAAAGGTAGGGTCCTTGAGGTCTTGTAAAGACAAGTTCTGATCATAGAAAGCCCTTTGGGAGTTTGAGCGACAATTGGGAACCGTTACAAGGCAATCCTTGAGGGATTGTTGACTGGAAAGTGTAGGAGCTTGAGTAGTGAATTTTTTTTTATAATGATTAACAAAGGCTTGGAGAATGTTTGAAATTTTAGTACGAACTAAATTGCCCTCTCTAATTCTTTTTATACCTGGAGAGGAATGTCAAGGGCATAGGTAGGAAAAAAAATCATTACTAGCTCGATTTCCCACTTTCAACCACTGCATATGTGCCTTAATTTGAACACCCCTAGATGCATAACTGTCAACAACCTTCTTATGATGATAGAGAGTTGCCACTTTTAAATTTAAAGGAAGTGAAAAAGGATGATTTGTCAAACTATCAGTTGTTGCATGCAATTCCTTGGTAGTTTGATCATAAGACCAAAGATAGAATTGGGCAAGTTATATCCCATAAAAATGGAAGAATTTAGTTTTTCTATGAGTTGCATCAATCCACAACAAAATCCAACTTGAAGGTTGAGCGAGTCTATGATATAAATTCCAAATCTATTTAATGTGGGCCAAAGTAGGTGGATGACTCAAAAGTGATGTGTTAAGGAAAATTAAAATTGAAAGGAATGTGTCAAGGTTGCACACCATTCAATAAAAAATTTAATGAGGAAGTGGTTTGACAAAGTGACATCAGATAAAGGAAAAATTGACAAAGGCTGATCTATCCCAAAAAGAAAAAAAATTGAGAGGATACCATGGCATGATCAAGATGTCTAATGACTATCAAAACTAGCCCTAAAATTACTCCAAGTATGACAAACTACATGTAGAAGGTGACAATTAGTATTGGGATAAAAAAGGTCTAATTTATTGTGCATGTAGAACCAAGTGTCATGCTCACCAACGATCTAGTGAAATGGTGAAATTCCATCCTTGTCAAAAGCCACCTCAACCATATTGAAGTGTCCACACAAAACCCAAGTGGCTATAGGTAGTGAGTCAACTATCCACCACCAAAGGTATGCTCTTTCCACTACATCATTGGGAGCATAAACATTAATAATGCTAAAAAAATGATTATTAATTCACTTGAGGACCTAAACCAATATGTGCATGGGGTCCTCACCATTATTAAAAATTCCATCTTGCCACCATGACACAAGTAGGGTGACAACCCCTCCTCGGCTAGCTTCATGATTGGAACAACAATCAAGTTGTGTGGCCAAATTACATAGCATGCCACTACAAGAAAAAAACCATCTATCTTAACCTCTTCAAGGAACAACACATTTGTGTGAGGTAACTTATGATGACCATCTCATATAGAATATTTTTGAGAGAGGTTTGTTAGAGCTCAAAAATTAAAGGAGGGGAAATCCATTCGAAGGCATCATTCATGTCATCCCCATCCCCAAGAGAGGACAAACTATTGTGCAAAAAATTTGAGCCTGCGTGGAAAATAGGATAAAGGTACCCCAGGATCACCTATCTTTTTCTTGGCCTTTCATCTACAATGTCATCTCTCCCAGGAGGGCTACGGGAGTGACGCAAGGAAGTCAAAGCAACAAAAACTAAAGAAGATAGTTGTGAACTAGTGTGATCTCCTGGTGAGCAAGAAACAAACCATTTTGAATTTTGGGAGAGTCATTGGTTGGTAATGAATTCCCCTAAGAAGTAGAGTTTGAAATACCCCACATGAGGGAAACATTCTTGAAATCTTTGGATGACACCAAATCCTGAGGTGGTGAAGCCATTAGAGGTGAATCTTGCTTAGGATGAAGAGCTAAAGTGTGCTTTCCTTTATGAACCACAATTGTCCAACTGGCATCTTCCTTGGGGTTTTCTATAGCTTGAGAAGAAAAAGAATCCTTAGGAGGAGATTTAGTTATGGGAGTGGCCAAAGGGAAATCCTTAATTTTATGGTTTGTAGACTAACAATAGAAACATGTATTGGGAAAATTCAAATACATGACATGTTATAAAAAAACATTGCCCACCAATATGTATATCAATTGTTTCCTTGAGATCCTTGGAAAGATCTATGTCAACACAAACCCTCTTTTGAGGGTGAACATGAAAGAAACACTCAGGCTCGGTGCAAACTACCTAACTAAAGTATGAGCAATATTTTGCAAAAAGGGCCAACAAGTTAATGGTAAACCAAGAAATCCAATCCAAACTAGGACTTTGAGTTTCTTTTCGTCAGAGATGGGAAAGTCCCAAGACCAAGGTTGAAAAATATGAAAAGATGAACGAACAAGCCAAGGGCTATTTTTTAGAACGCCCTACACAAGAGTGGGGTTCCCAAAATAGAACAGGAAAAAACCTTTGGTCAAATTTTGCACATCATCTAGGTGGAGCCCATGTGGGAGCCATGCCTTGGTGACCCAATCTCATAATACACTTTCAAAAGGAACACAACCAACAAAGTATCCAATTAAAATATATTTTTCAAGCCAATCACAGGCTTTATCAAAATCCTACATTGACAAAATGACATTAGGAGTGTCAGAGACCTTACCTCGTGGAGCACCTTTGGAACACATTTTGTGAACATTTTCTTGGAGGATCCATGATCTCCTAAAGACAAAACTCCAACAACAACAACAACTATTGTGCTAAATTTGGTCATAGCCATTAAAAATCCCTATTCTCACATTAAATGTAGTTTGAAAACTATCAGTGGACTTGAAGTATGGAAACCCTAACAATAACCTAGCTAATGGACGCTACCATACACTTACACAGTACGCATCACTCAAAACCTACTACATTTTTTTTTCTTAAGCCCAAATTCAACCAAAAAAATCTTTATGATATGTCTGAACCATAAAAAATAAATGATATCCAAAAAAAAAAATTTGATTATGACTAGAAAGAACAAATAATAAAAAGAATATAGTGTAGGACTAAGATATAAGGTTATTATTGTTATCTCTATTTGAGCATTAAAGATTGTCATTAGTATCAAAGACATTGGTCGGTTACCTATGCTACTCTAGTCGGTAACTACAAGCACTTCAAGTTAGTCGGTTAAGTCTTTACACTGAGAACCAAGCTAGTTCTATCGAGCATCAATGTACACCCATACCGAGTGACAATAAACACCGAGCAGATTGGACACCAAGCACAGGTTAGTCAGTTAAGTCTTTACACTAGAACCAAGCTAGTTCTATCGAGCATCAGTGTACACCCATACTGAGTGACAATAAACACCGAGCAAATTGGACACCGAGCAGAGTGTAATTATTGAGTAGAATATACAGTGTTTACCGAGGAAGACAGAAAATGGCATAGTAATCAAGAATGGCACATTTATCTATGCAAACGGTTACAACAGAATCACAAAATGTTTTACCAAGATCGAGGATCATTTATTGTAAGATTCCATCATTAATTATGATGATGATCTTTATGTAATTGCTAGATCTAGGTTATTTTTGTACATTGTAGATCTTAGGGTTTTCTCTAAGATATTGTAACCTAATTTTTGTTAAGCAGAAAAAGCAGTATTCTATATAATTGTAATTTCATGTTAGTTTTGAATATGAGTGGAAGAGAGAAGCTTGAAAAGGAAGTTGAGAACATGAAAAGGATTTCTTTTCAAAGCATTAGCCAACTTCACGATATTAGTTATCAGATAGAGCATAACAGAATACAGAGACATTCAGATTAAGCAGAATTAGATAAGGCTACCGAGAAGTTCAGAGTTGATATCTTCACATGAAAAGGTGATATCTATTCAGTATTTCATAGATCTATATCAGAAAAGGTGATGAAGGGTGCTCCCCTTAATACCACAAACACATAACAGAAACAGAGAAACAACAACAACAATATGTAAGAATAGAAAATTGGCTTCTTATTATCTCCACAAATGTGGAATTACAAACTTTCAAAATTACAATATGCAAAGCCACATGGGCATTCCCTTACAATATTCTATAGGACAAAGCCTCGAATCAATACCTAGATCTACTACCCAGAACTGCCCTAGACAACACTACGGGCCTTCTTTATATAGGCATTTTCCATCACCCGAGAAGGTTCTAGAAATTTAGCCCCAAGGGCCAACCAAACTTAGAATTATTTTATTTTTCAATTTATTACATCAAAGTCAGCTCAAAATAACTTTTGAAACCTGAACATAAATTTTGAAGGAAAATTATTTTCTGCCATTTCAGGTGGCCCGACTTCCGGAGACCATAAGTCATCACGAGTTGACCTGATTGACTAGTATAACCCCATCTCGAAAATGCCACGAAGCGCTCTACAGGCTTGACCCGCGCAAGCACCCATCACCAAAATTTTTGACCTCATCTGGGGCCTCTAAAGCCTTCAAAACTAAGTTCAAAGTTTCTGTACCCTGCTGCCAATACCGAAAATCTTCAATAACTTGAAAACTAGACCTGATCTAGCCATGAAACTTTGATGGCAGGCTGATGTGACTGGGATGAACCTGCACATGTAAAATCAGAACATTCCAAGATCGTAAGACCAACTTACTAAAAATAGAAAGTTTCCATAAATAGTAGCTCTGCACAAGATAGCCCTTATTGAATACAAAAACATAAATATTTTTGGGTGATGCAAGATTGCTCTTATAGCTAGGATGCTCCTGCATCAAAAGGTTGATTTTTCATTAGCAGATATCTTCCTTTTATTTTCTAATCATTGTAATAGAGTTTGGTAAAATCTCTTAACAGAGTAGACCTAACAGTCTTTTGTAAATACAATTAACCAAGTGCACACTCAAGTGGTGTTGTTAAAATCCTATAACTAGGTAGTCTAATTGATTTGAAATGTTACTCATAACAGGGTAAGATCACCAGAAGTGATCACCACTTGTAGCCCTAATAGGAAAACCTTTTCTATCTACAGTAGTAAAGAATTTGTGGGTGTCATCCCCACCGCAGTTTTTACCTTCTAACAAGGGTTTTTGCATTACCAAAATACTTGTGTTATGTGACTAATTTATTGTTGATTTCATGCTATTTACCTTTGATAGTTAAATGAATGAATGCTACAAGCAATTGATTCAAGTTATATTTGAAGGTTACTACTGTTTGTTGTTTAAGGTTTATGAGTTAAAAGTTTTTGTGGGCACTGATTCACCCCTCCCCTCTCAGTACCCTATCTCTCCAATCCAACAATTGGTATCAGAGCTCAGATCTCTTATTGGATGGTTTAACTACTGAAGAGTAAAGATCTAATCATGGAGAGATATAAGTTGGATAAGACAATAGAGAATCAAAGGATTCAAATGCAAATGTTTGTTGAGTAGTATAAGCAAGCTAAGGATGACTTGAAAAAGTTACTAGTTCAAAGAAAGAACCTGGCTATTATGGAGAATGACATCAGTTACCATGAAGAAGAGATTGATGATGTATTTGATAACATTGGATCTAGTTCTAGAAGCATTTATGATGGATCAAAAAGTGCAATCTCTAATTTGTCTGAAAAGAATCTTCACTTAACTGAACAAGTGAAAGCCTTGCAAATCAGTCAAGAATCACTGATGGTGAGAATGATAGATGTAATGAACAATGCCAAACGAGATGAGCAAGAAAGGAGTCTAGCTGTTGAAGACCGAAGATAGATAACTTCAAACAACTTCAAGAAAAAGAAAGTGAGATACAAAGACTCGTCGAGCACCATTTTGAAATATCCAATCAGATGATGATTGTAAATCAGAAAGTTAACCGAGTAAATGGTGAACTGTCAAGAAGACTTGAAGATATTGGAATACTCAGGGAAGAGAATGAGAAACTAAGAAATGAAGTAAAGACTCAACAACAACACAATGAAATGACGAAATTGGCTAAAGATAGTTCTAAAAATATTGATGATTTTTTGACTAATCAAAGAAGATTTGGAAGTAAAGTTGGATTAGGCTATACCGGCAAAGGAGAATCATCCAAACAAGCTGAACAAGTCAACAACAATCAAAATAAAAAAACCTAAGATGATGTCATGCTATCACTATGGCAAACCAGGACATACCTCAAATGTTTGCAGAAGCAAAGCACAAGGTAAACCTCCAGTCACTCCTAAGTTTAATGGTTACTATTATTACTGTGGCAGATTTGGTCATCAAGCTTATGAGTGTAGAGAAAAACTGAATAAGAATGCTAACAATCCTACCATGGAGAAACTCTGTTATATTTGCAACAAACATGGACACACTGCACAAGAGTGTAAATCTAAGATGAAGCAAGTCTGGACACCAAAACAGAAGAGCAAACCCAAACCTTATCAACTGAAGAGACAAGGTAATTCTTATGTCTGGGATTACAATACATGGGTTAACTATATTGCAAGTGGTAGATATGGACACATTGCAACAAACTGTATGAGGAAAAGATGGGCTGGACAATCATGAAGCTGGACAAGCACTAGAATGGCATGCTTACATTGTCATAGGGTCGGTCATCTAAGAAAGGAATGCAGAGACCGAGCACCAGAAGAAGGACATGTATTTGAGAGTGGAAACACTATTGCAAATATCATGAGAATCAGGAACACTATGTGGAAGAAGGCATCAAATGAGAATGGAGAGTTAAGAAATGTTGTTTGTGAAACCTCATCCAATGGATTAGGTGACATCAGTACCTCTACTTAAGATGATATAGGTATGTATGAGAATGACATTTCAAAATGATCATATTTTACATACAGTTCCTTATATATGATGAGCACATACCAAATCTGCATGAATAAAGATGTACTATGGTTTATAAGTTTTGAGCTAACAAAGTCACACAGTCGGTATATGTTAGACTGAGCAAAAGGTTACCCATCGGTAATCATTATTCAAGGCTAACCGAGTATTAGTATTAACCGAGTGAAAAATCATGTGTTAATCGAGCTATTGGAAGTTTACGGTATTCGCCGAGTTGACAGTTGTCACCGAGTTGGTAGTAGGTCAAGCATTAATAAAAAAAAATTTGAGTGGGAATGCGAAAAATCTATAAATACATAGAGAACTAAGTTCATTTTCACACAATGATTTCGAAGAGTGATTATTTCACAAAGCGAGTTCGAGAAAAGAATTTTCAAGATTATCTAAAGCAGTTGTAGATCGAACTGAGCGCACTCTTCATATATTCCCAGTAAGGTGAAACCCCTACTGAGCACCTTCATCACTTTCTACCGAAAATCTAGTTTGTTAAAATGGCATCTACTGCGAGCACTTCTAAAGTTGTAGAAGAGGAAGTAAATCTTATTGTGTCAGCAAATTATAGTGAACCCAAATACAAGTTACACCTAGAAGTTGCATCAAAAATAGATTCAGTGGGCACTTTCTTGAGCATCCCACCTAGGGTTTTATTAGTCAAATATGTACGATCATACATTCATTGCAAGATAGGTGAAATAGGAGATCTTGATATGTATGTCGCATACCAGGCACTTTGTAGTAAAGATGGAAAGTTGAAACCGGAGCATAAACAGGGTGAAACGATTGGACTCACTAATGCCCTAAATTTTCAAAAAAATTTCAAAACCGAATGGATTAGGGTTGTACTAAGTCGCTATCATGAGGGCACATTTTGGATGGATAGTTCGATTAAGGTTACAAAGAGAATGATTCATAGGGTTACAGGGTATCCTACAATTGATAAAGCAAAAGCATTCTGAAGTTCCTCCCGAGCCAAAGTTGAGAAAAATACAGGCGCAACATGGGACAACCGAGCAGTGAAGATAGCTTCTATTGAGGATCTGGAAGTTAAATTTGTAGTGCATGTAATAGGTTATAAGTTCTATCAGTCAAGTAGACTGAATAGTGTACCATGTAGTGCTGTGGATATGGCATTCAAAATGATAAAGAAGAGACACTAGTTGGACCTTGTCAAGCTACTCTTGTGACAGGTTGAAGAGAATATGAAAATAATCAGGTTGGAAAAGTCCAATACCTGTAAGTTTGGTTCATTGTTGGTGTGTTTATTTTTCTATCTCCATAAATTCTTTCCTTCTGTCGGTCACATAGTTTGGCCTACCAAGAAACCAATTATTTCACAAATTTTTGATTTAATGACAAGTCTGGGAGATAATGTAAACACTGTTGTAGATGATTATTTTGAGCAGTTTAAGATTAAGATGAATCTTTGGAGTAGGATTCCAAGCTCACTGGTTGAGAAGTATGATATGGATATTTGTTTCCTAGTAGACACAGACCACACTTTAATCAAATTTGTTGAGCCCAAGACAAAATGGCTAGCCCCCATGGGATATGAAATGGATAATGATTTTTCTTTGAAATCAATCAAGGCATTACTAGCTTTACCAAAGGACAAGAAGGCCGAAAGGTTTGAAACCTATGAAGAGGCAAAAATAAGAATCAAAATAGGTCTTGTCATCGGTAAAATGACTAGAAAATCCAGGAAAATGATGAAAACTTTAACTGAATAGTTTGGAGATGAATCTGACTCATCTGACGAGTCACCAGTTGGAGATGAATCTGACTCATCTGACGAGTCACCAGTTGAACCTACAATCGAAGGTCAGTTACTATTGACTGACAAAGCACATGATAGTGAGGAAACTGAGTCTAACAAATAAAAAGATTCAATACCGGTTTGTCCCACTCCAACTCCAAATAAGAAGCAGATGCCAGTACAGTTTGGAGCACGAACAAGGTCAGCAGTAGGAGCTTCACCACCTTAGAAAAAGGGAGTTGGAAAGGTAAAAAAAGAAAAAGCAGCTACACCGACCAAGACATATGCAAAAAGAGGAACTAAGGTTGCAGCTGGAGCACCAAAGAAAAGGAGAGTATTGATTAGAGGAAGAGAAGATCTTGAAGACGAAGAATATGACAACAATCAGTTCAAGGTTGTCAACAATAAAGACAAAACAATAGATGCAGTTTCTACTGATATAATTGAGCATGGAGCACTCACCGATCCAGAACTTAGTCGGTTTGACAACATGTCTACCAAAGATCAAAACAAAATTGAGGAGGCAGTCGTCCAGATGATGATAAGCTTTAAATGAGTTCCATTGGAGTTTGGACAACCACTACCCAAGGCATTAGAAGAAAGAATAAATCAGAAGTGGTCCTATGCCTTGGACACCGAGAAGAAAATGAGGGAACAAGCCCTAGTTCAGGCAGCACCAAATTTATCTCTTGATGAAATTAATGATTTTATGGATACATATTCTAGGAGATTCAAAGTAAAAGGCCTGGCTATGCAAGTTTTAGATGAAAATTTGGCAGATATTGATGAGTCCGGCCAACTCATCTGGACATCAATTTTTGCAGCTAGAGAGCAAGCTGAGAAAAATGCATTTCTTAATCTATCTAAGAAGAGACAAAGATCAAAAGGAAAAGGTATCTACATAGATGATGGTGATTTAGCAAAGAAGACAAAAGAATCAGATGTATCATTTACCGAGGTGATTGATACAACACTTGTAAATGAAGTTATAACAATTTCATAGGATTCACCGGATCCAGTAGAGATCCAAGTTAAGGAGAAAAATGATGATGATGTACTCATTGAGGACATTACTAATGGGGATCTTGATGATAGAGATGAAGATGAAGATGTGAACATTGCACCAAATAATACACAAGATGAAGGTCAAGTTACTGAGTCTGCATTCACATCATTACCAGGCGAGCTTCCTATTCTTGTAGAAGCAGATGAAATTTTATCACAGGAAAAACCCGATGGCTCAGACCCTGAGCAACCAAAGGATACAACAGGGGAACAAGGGGCAGAGAAACCAGCTAAAACAAACAAGCCCGAAGAGAAAGAGGCAACAAAGACAGAAACAAAGGATCAAGAGAATCCTAATGTAACCAAGGCCACTCCACTGGACACTACATCAGAGGCTCCAACACAGTCAACCGACACAAAGGTCACTGGGGAGAAGCACAAGGAAGATACAGTGTCACTCAGGTAGGTTACACAAAGTTCTGACGTAAAGGACATTGTACCACTTATAAAAAGTTCACCTCAAGAACCGGAGAAGAAAAAGAAGAAAAAGAAAGGAAAAGGGCCAAGCACATTAGATGAAGTCATAGTTATACCAGATTGTGACCCGAGGACCCTAAGCCCCGGGGAATTGAGAAAATGCGGGGAGCTGTGTACAAGGAAGGTAGCACAAGAAAAACTAAGACAAGAATGCAAGAGATATCTTACAATAGGTTGTACCAGAGGTACATATAGATGAAGATACTCTGATAATGGACCAACTTGCTACACTTGTTGGAGAAATAAATACCCCAGATATAGAAGCAGACAAGAGAATAGAAGAAAGGGCAAAATCTAAAATTCAAGACAAGCTGGTAGAGAAAATAAGCCAAAAAGTGGCAATCAACAAGGTAAACTTAGCTGAGGTAATCAATGAGATAAAATCTATCACTCAGTTAATAAGTCAAATTTTGATAAAGCTATGCACTATGGACACTTTCACTGCCGAGATCAGTGAAAAGATTAAACAGCTTGATAATGAAATCAAAGCCAGTGCACAAGCAGTTTTAACCGAGCCACAAGATTTTGCAAAGAATATCTTGAGAGTTCAAGAACTCAGGCGGTTAAGAGCAGATCTCAGGAAACAGGAAGAAAGAGTTAGTGATCAGGTCACAGAATTGCAAACCGAGTTGCTTCCCTACCTGAAATTTTTTGAGAAACACATTGTCAAAGCGGAAACACTTGTTGCAACACCAGAAATTTCTATGTTGAAAAATATCTTTGACATGCATGCACAAGTCGGTCTTGAGCACATTGCTCTCACCAACTTGAAAGAGGAATGGGCAAACCTCTTAGAGTCCTTGAAGAGAACCCATCAACACATTTTTGATAAGCTGTAAGTATACATTTTTGTATTTGGCATTAATATAAAAAATGGGGATAACAAAGTATATGCCAAATATATAAATAGATGCTACATATACTACACATTACCAGGAGCATGCATCGAGGGGGAGTATATAAAATTTTGTTTGATAAATATTTATGTATATATGGCGAAAATAGAAAATTTTTGAGACATAAGGTCTATATACATTTAAGGTTTTGATACTAATGCCAAAGGGGGAGATTGTTATCTCTATTTGAGCATTAAATATTGTCATTAGTATCAAAGATATCGGTCGGTTACCTATGCTACTCTAGTCGATAACTGCAAGCACTCCAAGTTAGTCGGTTAAGTCTTTACACCAAGCACCAAGGTAGTTCTACCGAGCATTAGTGTACACCGATACCAAGCGACAATAAACACCGAGTAGACTGGACATGAGCACCAGTGTAATTACCGAGCAAAATATACAGTGTTTACTGAGGAAGACAGAAAATGACATAGTAATCAAGAATGACACATTTATCTATGCAAACGGTTACAACAGAATCACAAAATGTTTTACCAAGATTAAGGATCATTTATTGTAAGATTCCATCATTAATTGCGATGATGATCTTTATGTAATTGCTAGATCTAGGTTATTTTTGTACACTGTAGATCTTAGGGTTTTCTCTAAAATATTGTAACCTAATTTTTGTTAAGCAGCAAAAGCAGTATTCTATATAATTGTAATTTCATGTTAGTTTTGAATATGAGTGGAAGAGAGAAGCTTGACAAGGAAGTTGAGAACATGAAAAGGAGTTCTTGAAGCATTAGCCAACTTCAAGATATTAGTTATTAGACAGAGCAGAATAGAATACAGAGACATTCAGATTAAGAAGAATCGGACAAGGCTACCGAGCAGTTCAGAGTTGATATCTTCACATGAAAAGGTGATATCTATTCAATATTTCATAGATCTGTATCAGACAAGGTTGAGTTGTCATTAGTAGATATATTCCTGTTATTTTCTAATCATTGTAACAGAGTTTGGTAAAATCTCTTAACAGAGTAGACCTAACAGTCTTTTGTAAATACTCTTAACCGAGTGCACACTCAAGTAGTGTTGTTAAAATCCTATAACTAGGTAGATCTAATCGATATGAAATGTTACTCCTAATAGGGTAAGATCACCAGAAGTGATCACCACTTGTAGCCCTAACAAGCAAACCTTTTCTATCTGCAGTAGTAAAGAATTTGTGGGTGTCATTCCCACCGCAGTTTTTATCTTCTAACAAGGGTTTCTGCGTTACCAAAATACTTGTGTTATGTGACTGATTTATTGTTGATTTCATGCTATTTACCTTTGATAGTTTAAATGAATGAATGATGCAAGCAATTTATTCAAGTTATATTTGAAGGTTACTACTGCTTTATGTTTAAGGTTTATGAGTTAAAAAAAAAATTGTGGGCACTGATTCACCCCTCCCCTCTCAATATCCTATCTCTCCAATCCAACAATTATGAACTTAAAATAATAGTAAAATTAAATAAGATCATTTTTAATTTAATTACAATTACAAGTTAAATTATTGTTTTGGATAATGATTTTATAAAAGTGTATTAAAGTCTTCAAATATCTATTTTTTTATTGGTGGCAATTTAAATTAACAAATTTTATTTTTAAACAATAGCTAAACATATGAAGTAAATAATAAATGTGTTCTTTTTATTTAATTTTTAAAATTAAATAAATAGATCTTTAATTAGAAAGGCCATGCATTTTATAAAATAATATATAAAAGTGATAGGACTATATACTAATTATAGATAGAAAATATCATAGGTATATTTATATAAAAATGTCAAATACTAATAGATTCATTGAAATCTTTTAGATAGATATATTCAATATATTTATACTTCGTGCAATTTAAGTTTTTAAGAGATATTGGATTTTGATGATGTTTTTTTTTGTTGTCTTTGTATGTGACTTAACAACTTATAGCTATTATTTTGGCTTTAGGGTAGTAAAGATGAAAGATGTGGGATCCCTTATGCGCGTAAGGGTCAAAAAGTGGTCATTTTCCAGTGTCCTCCAAAACATATTCTCTATTGTCTTATTATCTTTGGCTTTTACAACTACAATTGATCCAATCCCTGTGCACAAATGTCCAATAGCCATGTACTAATGGTACTAGTAAAGTTGTACAATTGATCTAATTACGCTTTTAAGAAAATAGGTCATTATTGATCCAATTCTTGTGCACAAATGTCCAATAGCCATGTACTATTGGTACCAGTAAAGTTGTACAATTGATCTAATTACTCTTTGAAGAAAATAAGCTGTTATTGACCTACTAGATAATTAGAAAATCCAATAAACAATGATTGATGCTCTATCTACAACCTAAAACATAAACAATAACATTAAGTTCATAAACAATAACATTAAATTCTTAATTCACCTACAAAAATATACTAAAATTCTAATAAAAATTAGCTGGCGCATTAAAAACTTTGAGAGATGAACAGGCCTGCTAGAGATGGTGATGCAAATTTAGTAATGAGTGTTGTCTGTGTTGGTAGAATTTAGTATTCTTCTCCTCTTGACGCGAGATATTTATTGGCAAGTTTAAAGCCCAAAGCAGTAAATGCAATTTAGGCAAATCTAAATAAAATCAACAGCTGAGTGATTGTTTTGAGATTTTGTACTACCTAAATAAAGAGAGAAAAAACGATAGAAGACTTGGAGTTTGCGTGGTATGGTAGGTACCTTGTTTTTCTATCTGTAATTGATTATACACAGACTGTCAAACTAATTAATTTTATATGTTGGTGTGATGTGCTTAAGAATTCAATGCTCATTAAAATCCGGTGGCGTTGACATGCATCGATCTCTACACCTCTGTCAATCCCATTTGTTCTACATAAATTTTGTTACCGAGGTTCCATTTTTCTAAAGTTTCTCAAGCACAAACAAGGAAGAATTTATTGTTGTTTATGGGTGAGGATGGAGCCTTGGTCTCTTGAGGGGTTACTACCTCACTTCTTTAAAGTAATGAGGTTTCATATTAAGGATGATTTATATCATGTCTATATTGGCTTTTTACACTTCATGGGTGCTTAGCTCATTTCTTTAAAGCAATGTTTTATAGGTGAGGATAGAGTATTCGCTTGGATGTGTAGGAGCTCTTTTCTAATCATTAGAAAAACTCTTTAAAGATGAGGTTGTTCATGATGACTATAAAGATGTTCGTGATGACAATGTTAGATTGATCAAGATCTTAGCCGCCACTTTAAGAACTTCCTCTTCCTCATGGATTTTATAAAGCTATGTTCAATATAGCTATTGAGAGCCTTAGTCTTCATGAGCTTCTAGCTCATTTGTTTAAAGAAGTGCTGTTTTGTATCAAGATAATTTCTATCGCATTTACATAGAAGCTATTTAAAATGGTTCTCTTAGTTCCTTGATCAATAAAAGGAGTTTTCAAACATGTTTTAAAAGGTATAATTGAAGATTTTATGCATACTTTTTACCTTAATGTTTAAAGCGTATTGACCGTCTTTCACTACCATTTTTCTTCATCCTTACATAATTGTCCTTCATTGTCCATCTAAGTGTGACTTTCCCTTCAAGGCATGGTTTTTACCCACCTTACTAAGTAAGTGATCGTTACATATGTACAATCTGGAATCTGCATAAATTTCAAGAGGGGGTCCCATATCATAATAACTTTGCAATATATCTGATTACAAATATTATTACGATCCTAATTAAATACAGAGTGTACAATTTTTTCATAGACGATACAATTTCAGTGTAGATCCTTAGCCTGTACATTTGAAATGTTGGTAACTATATATAATACATAGATAAGACTTGAGAGGGTTGGCTGCAACCTTAATTCATAATGTGATGAGGTAGGCACTAATATCAATATGTTTTATCAATTCAAATAATACTAATAAAATACGAGCTTTCCATGTAATCCATCTGCAACAGTTGGTATTATAATGATATCATCCGTCAAATGGTGAATATTGACAATTAGTGTTTTACAATTAGTGTTTCAGAAGGGTAACTTATTTTTGGTTTTCTAGATTATTAAGTCTCGTGAATATTATTAAAATCTCTCTTCATTCATTTTTATATGTGGTAAAGCTCCTTTTTCAATTCTTGAAGGACACTTATCTATTCTTGAAACAAAAGACCAAAATCATTCTATTCTATGACTTCTATCTTTAACATTTTATTTTTGTTATGTCCTTTTCTGATCATTCTCGGTTCCACATATAATTTCAAATGTACTATTCTTGAAAGCCATTTTCAAAAGAAATTCCTCTGAAACTATGTTTTATTCTTGAGTCTTAATATATGTTTATGAATTCAAACCTTACTAATTAAAATTATCTCCTCTGCACAAATAATTACTATTTTCTAAATGTAACTTATTTTTAATCTTATAAACTATTTGATTTCCTAAACATTATTAAAATCTTCCATTCATTTAAAAATTAAAAAAAACCTATCTACCAGACACATTCTCTTTTCCTTTCCTAGTTCTCATGATTTTTTTTAATGTACTGAGCATGTGGGTTTTGGAAGCAATTTCAATTATATAAGAATATGAGAGAGTTAAGAAATATTTTTATAATAGATGTTTAAAGAGCTGATAAAGGAAAACATTCACTGTTATTCAACCGTAAAAGGAAACTTGAGAGAAACTGGTTATTAGATTCCCCATTATATGTATCTCATTTGTCTAATGAATCTCAATTGGCTGCCTGACAAAATCAAGTTAAATATTTTTACTGTTATCCCCTTCTTTTCTTTGTTTTCTTAAACTTGTCACTGAATTCATTGTGCTGTTTTCTTTTGTATTTAATCACTGAATGAATTGAAGCTTAGATTTTTGGTCCACAAAAAACAAATAAGTGTGAGAAGATTGTCAGAATAAATTGAAAGCCTCTATGTTAGCATATCTGTCATCACTCAGGATAAGGGTCCATCCTCCAAATTCTAGATTGGGCAATCTTTTCAAAAGAAACTTTCATTCATAGTTCTTAATTGTTCTCCTCCATTAAAGAATGTCAGAGCTTATACCCTAGGATGGTTTGAGGGCCTTAAAAGATAAAACCAACCAATGGAATAGTGGGCAACCACAGAAATGAACAAATTGAATTGAATGCATGGTTTCACTGGACACATTAAATGGAAACAAAACATTTAATACAAATATGGGCATGCTTTGTGCACCGTAAAGTATTAATAGTAGTATATTTATATTTTATAAAAATTTTGTGGGGTAATGATACATCATTTGTGCATGTTTTAATAGTTTTAATAGTTTTGATAATGTTTGTTGATAAAATGTTTAATATTTTGATAATATAGTATTAATAGATGTGATTTTAAAGTTATTTTTGATTAATTAAAACATCATAACAAGGATGTTGTTGATCCTTACAAAATAGCAGTCAGAGGATGTACAGCTGGATGAACCAGTACGCAAGACTTACAAATAGAAGAAGTTACAACAACAAACAAACAGATAAAATGGACAGACAGATAAAACAGACAGATAGAAAATTGACAGCACACAAACCCCACAAGTCCAATCTCTTAACCTGCTCCTGCCAGAGCCAAGAACATGCAGCCACTCCTGTGAGAGAAAATCCAGTAATTCCCTTTTGTCCTCAAACTTGCTATCCTCCAAGTCTTCATGAAGAAGATAGAAGGTTGTAGCTACATCGTACAAAACCTGGCTCCCAAAATTGGTGAAGTTCCCCTATCCATCTCAGAAACCAGTCCATCAGGTAGTCCACATTACCTACGACATCTTGAAAATGACCCATTAGATACTCCACTTTGCCTTTGAGGATTCAACTCTTTCCCTTAGGTACACACAGCCAGAGAAAGTGTTCTAGGGATTCAACTCTCTCCCTTAGGTACACACAGCCAGAGCAAGTATTACACTTTAAAGTTGTTATTATTGGTAATGCCTATTTTTAATTGAAATGTATTTCTTTGATCTAAAAAGGAACAAATCACTTGATCCCATGTCAGTGCACCAATGAAACATGATTGAGTGCACACCTATCGGTCTCACTTTTTTTGTGTCTTTTTAAACATCTTGGCAAAAAACATGCTGATGTCGCATCGTATTTGATGATGTAGCTCTGAAACCTAAGTTATAAGTAGGGGACTTGCCAAATAAGCTATTGTAAAAAGTTGGGAGTAATTTGAAATTTCAATGTATAATTTTTAGAAGTGTGAAGTTAGGGTGCTCAACTCCTAGCTCTCTTCCCCTAGATGTGAGAGAGATCAAATTTAAAAAATAAATTATGATAAGATGTTAAAAAATTGGCATGGATTGAAAACTCCTAGTTCCATAGGAGGAGGCTGCAAAAGTAACTCTCTTCACAGGCTGGAGTGTGTTTGGAAATCTCCTTCTCTGGGTTGGGTAAAATTAAATTTTGATGGGGCATCAAAAGGTAACCCGGGTCCATCTGGTGCTGGGTGCATAATCCATTCCTCAGAGGGTCAAATCATTGCTCAACTAGCTTTGCCATTAGAACCGGATACTAATAATGCGGCGGAGATCAAAGCTCTTTATCACGGTTTGGTATTAGCCAGAGAATTAAATCTTAACAAAGTTGAGATAGAAGGAGATTCAATGATAGTCATAAATGCAATTAGGACAGGGTTCATAACTAACTGAAAACTTCAATCCTTCTTAGGAAACATACTAAGTTTAATTTCAAAATTTGAATCCTCAACGGCCAACCACATTTACCATGAAGGTAATGGTAAAGCTGATGAGTTGGCAAATCAGGTAGCAAATGGCATCCACATCAGATCAATTTCCAACGGTTGGCAACCTTGACAAATCCATCAAATTTAACTTGCAGAGTACAATCTTACAAAATCAATCACATCAACTGTGTAATCTTTTCAAGTTGGACAAGTTGCTTGATCAACAATCTCACCTCACCTTCAGAAACATCTCGTCATCTTGAATGAAGCAAGTATGTCAGGAAGGGCTGGCTTTTTTAGACAAAAATCTGGCGGCGGTCTTCTTCCATCCTTTCAGTCAGTTCTAAATCTAGCAGTCGGATTAGTTCAATGGGATAGAGAGTTGTCAAAGGTTTAATAAGACAAGTAGCCATTTTCCAGCTAATATTCTGGGATGTGATCACTCCACAACATGGCAACGTACACGCATATATTCATCTAGATTGTGAAAATCATGGATTCATATTTGAGGGTACTTTTTGGCTATTTTCCTCAAGGCATTCCGACTGCGGTACCGGGTATGCAAATAAAGCTTGGATAGGTTCACATTTATGGCAACCTTTATACCTTTTGGGGGAATCGGCTATCCTTTTTCTATACAGGGATTTCACTTGACTTTTACGCTATTATTTCAAACAGCCAATGCCATCACAGAGGAGGTTATTAGTGTTTCTGATGGATACCCCCATTAAGCTGATTGCAGGAGTTGACCAGAATGGACGAAGACAACTCTCAGAGCTCAGAGAAAGATACAACATCACCTTCCATATAGGTTTGGGGTGATGAATCCCAGGTTCCGGTTGAATTCTGCATTTTGCATTTTGAATCCGATGCAGTACTGATTAAAATGGACTTTTAGATTTTGCTAATTTTCAAGAAGAAGAGCTCTGTTGCTCTAGACATATTTATTCTCCATACATGAACATTGGACTAGTTTTAGAAGTAGATAGAATATGTATATTTACATGGTTAATTTTTCTGCATATTTCAATAGAAAACTTCGGCTTCGGCTTTTATCGACCAAAAAAAAACAAAAAAAACTATAATCTATAATGAAAGGAAAGTTGTCATTTTTTATTGGAGGTGTGGCTTTAAGGTGTAAAACGGTAAATGTCTTTTTTAGAAATGTAAAAATGACACTTAACTACCTATAACTAAGGTTTGAAGGTGTGGCTCATCACACAACTCGTTAAAATAGCACGCCTAGTTAAACGTGTAAAAAAATTGACTTTTTAAAGATTCGACCAAAACTTAATCTAAAAATCTCTAGTAGTTGAATTTAAAAATATTAGTGGGTGATTGTATTTCTATACAAAATATGACATATATGCAACTTAAATGGACCATATACCTATTAGTAATCATAAATATTTGTTGTATCTAACTTTTAAATCCAACACAAAAGGACCAATGCTTCAACACACAAAAATTATTTGTTGTTATAAAAATAACACATTGTTATATAAAATACAACCTATATCGAACACAAAGGGACTAAAACTTTTTGACAATCTCACACATTTCATGGGAAAATACAAGGCATTTTGGTTGTGTTCACCTTTTATATTTCTGATAAAACCAATTATTAATATGAAATATTCTAATGCATATACATTGCTACCCCAATAGTTGTACACATAAGAATATTATTTGTGCACTAAGATAACAATACGTGTTTAAGTAGGCATCTTATTTTATTAAGTGGGCATATTATTTTTTAATTGACACACATATGATAGATAGCTATAATATATTATTTGAGAAAAAAAATTATCTATTTCACTTGTTTATGTTATTTTAATATAATATTTATAGATTCTCATGTGTTCAAGTATTGGTCCATTTTTATCAACATTTGAAATTTTTTTGATTTACAGTTGAATTATTTAATCACAATATATAGTAAAAATGTGGTGTAAGACTGGATAATATATTCACTAGTGACCGCACAACTATTGGACCCTAAACAATTTTTTCATAGACGATACAATTTCAGTGTAGATCCTTAACCTATACCTACATTTGAAATATTGGTAACTATATGTATTTAATTCACAATGTGATGAGGCAGGCACTAATATCAATATGTTTTATTAATTCAAACAATACTAATAAAATACGGGCTTTGCAGGCAACAGTTGGTATTATAATGATATCATTCGTGAAATGGTGAACTTAGATAATTAGTGTTTCCGAAGGGTAACTTATTTTTGGTTTTATAGATTATTGAGTCTAGTGAACATCATTAAAATCTTTCTTCATCTATTTTTATATGAAGCTCTTTTTCAACTCTTGAAGGACACCTATTTATTTTTGAAACAAAAAGACCAAAATCATTCTATTCTATGAATTCTATCTTTAACATTTTTCTTTTTGTTATGTTCCTTTTCTGATCATTCCCCCTCTACATATAATTTCAAATGTACCATTCTTTAAGGCTATTTTCGAAAGAAATTCCTCTGAATTTATGTTTTATTCTTAAGCCTTGACATGTGTTCAAACTTTACTAATCAAAATTATTTCTTCTGTACAAATAATTACTATTTTTGAAACATAACTTATTTTTAATCTTATAAACTATTAATTTCGTAAACATTATTAAAATCTTTCATTCATGAAAATCCTTTTCAACCCAATCTACCATGATTTTTTAACCGAAGTTCTGCCCTTTTTCAAAAAGCTTTGGTGGCAGTTGGAGGAAGTGAAGAATGCTAAGGTTGAGATGCACATTCTATCTATTTTATTCACGGGATCTTAATTAAACCTTGTTTCATCCCAAGGTAATGTATTATTTCTCTTGTCCTTTTCTGCAGGAAAAGAATATCTGAATCCAAGTATGGTTTTGAGCAAAACACAGAAGTTTACTTTGATTACATGATTTGAGATCATTCAACAAATTGTTTAATGTACTGATAAATGTTGTGCATGTGGGTTTTGGAAGCAACTTCAATTATATAAGCATATGAGAGAGTTGATAAATATTTTTATAATAAATTTCTAGAGAGCTGATAAACGAAAACATTAAAAAGAAACTTGGAGAGAAACTGGTTATCAGATTCCCCATTGTGTATCTCATTTGTCTAATGAATCTCAATTGGCTGCTTGACAAAATCAAGTAAAATATTTTTACTGTTATTCCCTTCTTTTCTTTGTCACTGAATTTATTGTGTTGTTTTCTTTTGTTTTTAATCACTGAATAAATTGAAGCTTAGATTTGTGGCCCACAAAAAACAAATAAGTGTGAGAAGATTGTCAGAATAAATTGAAAGCCTCTATGTTAGCATATCTGTCATCACTCAGAATAAGGGTCCATCCTCCAAATTCTAGATTGGGAAATCTTGTCAAAAGAAAACCTTAATTCATAGTTCTTAATTGTTCTCCTCCATTAAAGAATGTCAGATCTTATACCCTAGGATGGTTTGAGGGCCTTAAAAGATAAAACCAACCAATGGAATAGTAGGTAACCACAGAGATGAACAAATTGAATTGAATGCATGGTTTCACCGGACACATTAAAAGGAAACAAAAGATTTAATACAAATATGGGTATGCTTTGTGCAGGAAATTAAAGCACCGTAAAGTATTAATAGCAGTATGTATATTTATATTTTATAAAAAAATTGTAAGGAAATGATACAACATTTGAGCATGTTTTAATAGTTTTAAATTTTAATAGTGTTTGTTGATAAAAATGTTTAATATTTTGATAATATAGTATTAATAGATGTGACTTTAAAGTTATTTTTTATTAGTAAAAACAATATAATAAGGATGTTGTTGATCCTTACAAAATAGCAGCCAGAAGATGTACAGCTGGATGAACCAGTACGCAAGACTTACAACATCGAAGAAGTTACAATAACAAACAAACAGAAAATTGACAGCAGACAAACCCCACAAGCCTAATCCCTTGACCTGCTCCTGTCAGAGCCAAGAACATGCAGTCACTCCTATGATTCCCTTTTGTCCTCTAACTTGTTATTCTCCAAGTCTTCATGAAGAAGATAGAAGGTTGTAGCTACAGCGTACAAAACCTGGCTCCCAAAACTGGTGAAGTTCCCCTATTCATCTCAGAAACCTGTCCATCAGGTAGTCCACATTACCTACGACATCTTGAAAATGACCCATTAGATATTCCACTTTGCCTTCGAGGGATTCAACTCTCTCCGTTAGGTACACACAGCCAGAGCAAGTATTACACTATAAAGTTGTTATTATTGGTAATGCCTATCTTTAATTGAAATGTATTTCTTTGATTTAAAAAGGAACAAATCACTTGATCCCATGTTAGTGCACCAATGAAACATGATTGAGTGGACACCTATCGGTCTCACTTTTTTTGTGTCTTTTTGAACATCTTGGCAAAAAACATGCTGATGTAGCATCGTATTTGATGATGTAGCCTTGAAACCTTAGTTATAAGCAGGGGACTTGCCAAATAAGCTATTATAAAAAGTTGGGAGTAATTTGAAATTTCCATTTATAATTTTTAGTAGTGTGAAGTTAGGGTGCTCAACTCCTAGCTCTCTTCCCCTAGATGTGAGAGACATCAAATTTAAAAAAATAAATTAGAATTCATTAAAAATAAATAAACTATAATCTATAATGAAAGGAAAGTTGTCATTTTTTATTGGATAAGGAAGAAAACAACACATTTATCCTTGTTTATGACAGAATATAGTGGTGTCATTGTAGAATTGAATAAATATGAACAAATCTTGATAAAAGTAAAAATAAATGTTGAAGGGATTTGGCTAAAGTTGTGAAAGCATTGGTGTTGAGATTCAAAGTTCAAAACTTTTTTAGGAAAATTTTAGAATGAATTTTTAAGTGATTATTATTCAGTTTGGAATGCATATATCTAAATTGTGATTTGTGGTTAATTTCTAAATTAGTATAAATGATTTCTAAAGGTATGGTTGATTGTTCAGGTGTAGTTGACGCTTCTAAATGTGTGGTTGGTTGTTCACATGAAGTAGTCTGGTTTGATTTTATATTGAAGTCATATGATTTCTCCTGGACGTTTAGGATCAAACTCAATGATCAACTATTATATTCTCTTGACTATCTCTTCATGGAGTTTGATCCAACACCTCAAAAAAAAAGCTTATACAATTTATACTAGAAGTTAAGCACAATTGACTATAGATCTATGTTGAAATAGATGGCAGAATTAGCAAGTTTTACTGATTTTCTACAGTAAATAAATTGCATAAAACAAACAACTCTGCTGTGAAGATTATGGTTTTTGTTTTACTGGATTGTTGTGACAGATGAGATCTAATGATAACGTGAATTAACAGAAAAAAGTGCTATAAGAGCTTCACATGATTCCAATTTTATAATTGGTTGGGGCACAGTCTGTATGTAGGAAATCAAATGTTTCTTTGGAATTTGACAGAAATATCCCCACTCCCACACTAATGTACTCCAAAACGTGATCCGTAATGGAATAATTGTTTTTATGGGTGTTTTTCATTAATAAAAGTTCTTAATTTTATTTGGAAGGTATTTATTGAGGGTGACGGTATTTTTTTATATTGTATTCTATTAGGTAAAATAAATAAATGATCAGTTGGGATTCTGTCATGAATGTTTACGGTGAGATACATTTCAGTATATATGAAGTAAATGTCAATGCAAATTTTTGAGTGAGGAATGCAAAACTTCTGATATGATGAATGATTGAAATATGATGGGAAAAGACAATTCAAAAATATACACAATTAAAACTGAAAGCTTGCATTGACTATAATGTGTCTGTTTACAGAAAAAATCGAACTTCTCAATCTATCATTTTCAATAAGAACAATTTAACAAAATTAACTTTCTATACGTATAACTAAATTTGAATCCACATTATTTCATCTGAAATTACAATCAATATATACTGCTAAAATGAAATAGAAATTATCTCAAATTTTATACTACACTTTCCATCACCGCAAATTTTAACCCACAGAAGTCCTGTAAATGGTATTACACCATACACAGTAAAGTCAAACGGGTATGTTGGTAGATCTGCCTTTGTTGAAAATCAGTGGAACTTTCACGGCAAAGTAGTTGTATTCTAATATTTTAGTCTTTATCAAAGATCTTAGTTTATACCAAACTGATTTTGAAAAAGAACAAGAGAATCCATCAAAAGGGAAAGTCTTATGATCTATGGGACCTTAATTATTCTCTTCATATTCACCTTTTAAGTATGGATGTCTTATTACTATTAAATGTCTTATTTATTATGTCAAAAATATATATTTTATTTTATTAAGATTAATTGATTGGTTTAATTATGGACATACAATTGATTCAAATGAAAGAATTAAGTTTCAAAATAGTATTTTTTATTTTTTTTGCTGAATAAGGGGCCAAAGCCAAAGGTTTAATATTAAATGAAATTAAAAACATAATACAAAAGGTTCAAAGAATCATTAATAGATAAGGAAACTAGAGCTAAGAGTCATATAGCACCAAAATGGAGTAGAAGTCCACTCCTTTGTAGTAACATAAATACTAAGTAAAGTCTAAAAAGCTTAAACTTGATCTACTAAAAAAAATCAGAGAAAAACTGAGTATCTCCATGTACCAAGTCTACTAAAAACCAGAGTACAGAAACTTTATCTGTCACTCCTTAGTTGGAGCACGAAGAATCATCTTCTTCGTCCTCCAACTCTATGGATGTCCTTTGGTCTTCTTCTTTTCTTCCTTTGCATCTTCCTCATCTTATGCCTCTTCCTCTTCTTCATCTTCATCCTCTGTTTTTGCCTCATCCTCTTGGTCTTCCTCCTCCTCTTGGTCTTCCTCTTCCCCATCCTCCTCTTCCTCAGAGGAATCCAATTTCTATTATGTAGCCCACAAAACTTGTTCAAAATTTTATGAAAAATCTGCTTCATCTAATCTTCGACTGATGATAATGAGGAGTTTTTTCCTTCTCCAGAGCGTCAATTTAGCAGGTATTGAAAAGGTAGACACCCTAGGCTTCTAGTCTGTCGGGGAGGCATCTCATCTAAACTTTAACCACCGAATTAATTCAGATTAAATGATGTCTTTTGTTAGTTGTCAACTCAACCTTGTAGACAAATTTCCTATAAGCTAAGTTCCTCCTTCCGCTAACTTTTGTTGGCCTCAAGAACAGGTTAATAACTAGGAGAACTTCCCATACTTAAGGATTAGACATCCACTAAGCAATTATTTTCCTATTTCAAGGTGCATTTAAATATCTGACCAGGGACACAAACTTGAAATGGTGCAGCAAGATATATGTGCTAAGTTCCTTTTTGAAGCCTTTGCAACTCATAAGTAAAATTGTAGAAAGTAAATGCTGGAATTGAATTCTTAACCTATCAACATAAGGAACAAACTGTAGCAAATAAATTAATACTTTACAAGAAGGAACTACTCTTTCAACCTTGGCTATAGGGACAGACGAGGGTCTGAATACTAACTAGGAAAACAAGAACTAGGAAAGCACAAACTAGGAAAGAAGGGAAAATGCTAAGGTTCACTCACCAAGTGGGTCCCCTTGGGTGAGTGAAGCCAAGTTACTAACAAACTATGAACTCAACATAAACTTTTCTCTTTTATTCATAACAAAGGAATTGATTACACATTGGAACTGAAATCAATCTATATTACTGAAAACAAAGTATAACAACATAACGATATAACTATTTAATTTATCTCTACTTTCTACTTGCTTCTTGCTCTTGTAGAAGAGTAAAACAACTTATTTATACACCTAACTTAATTGACTACCTAAAACTACTGCTAACCACTCCTTTTCATTAATGGTGGCAGTTATTTACATTAAGGAGTTCATGAGAATTCACTCAACAAGGAAGAAAACATTTTCCATGCACAACCGTAGGAGAGAATATAGCAAACTTAAGTACCTAGATCTTCTATCAATAAAGACAACATAACCAAGTCACCCAAGGAATCAGGCGGCCTAGTTGGAACTGCACTCCAACTTTTACTCTTCTCTTTACATGATATCTTGAATTGGTCTTCCATGACTGTTGCATACTTGTTGATGCAAGAGCATCCTAGGGTAGTTGACAATCTTGTGTCAACCAAAAATATGTTTGTGTTTGGTTTTAGGATTTATGTGGTATCTCAGTTGGAGACTTGAGATTCTTGGTCTCTTTGTGTTAGTTTTTGGTTGTAAGCTTGTTTGGCTTCACTGATGTAGCTCGGTGGTTGGTGGTCACTCGGTGATAGTTCTCAGTTGGGAGTCTTCTTGGCTTCACCGACAGACTTAGAGGCTTAGTGTATTTTTTGCTCGAATGAAGAGTTCGGTGCTCGGTTACCGACTGGGTCTCGATGTTATATTACTGGCGCTCGGTATTCTTTCTCACCGACTTATTGTTTGGATGATTGTCTTGGCCGACTAGTGCATTTAATTTGGGTTGTGCTCCTTGAGTTATGGATTGATTGTTGGAGGTGTGGGGACCTAAATCTGGCATGTTGTATTCTTCTATGTGGATGTAATGACCATTTGAAGGCTGACATGAAGAAATAAATATTGTAAAGGCTATTTGAGAGCCGACTGATGTTTCTAAATTAATTATTGTTGTAAGTCGACTTGTGGCTGAATAGTTTATAAGGAAGGTATGGGTAGTGTTTAGGGGGACACAGGGAAGAAGCAGGAGTGGAAGTTCCTGAGGGATAGCAGACCAGATAGTATTTTTTATATTTGTAATAGAAGAGCTAGTAGTTTTAGTGCTTGGAGACAAGGAGATTGTTTGGTGGCTTGCGAGCTCAAGTTTAGATCTGCCTTTGTGTTCTACCATTTTTTGACATGTTGTAGCACTAAACTAGCTAGGATCCTTGTTGATCTTGTTGTAATTATGATGTAATTGGCCATAAACAAGAAGGCCTTACAACCCGACATGTTGACTGAAGGCTCGGTTATTGATAATAAAGAGATGTTTCTGATTATATCTATGTTGCGAGTTGAAATTCCGTTGTGTTGTTGATGTAGGCTGCAAGGGTTGGACTATCCTTAATTGGATCCACCATCCTTGACTGCATCACTTTCCATAAATCTATCGAATCTGCTCCTCCTTCCTTCTTGACATATTCATGCATGTAGAGGTTAAAAACACAAGATCTACAACTCATTTATTTCACATCCATTCATTTATTACATAAACCCTAATTAATCATGCATACACCACATGGTTGTAGGAAAATGAATCACTTGGTTGCAAGAACCTATATCACACTTCATCCATTCATAATAAATTTCATAAAGGTAATTATAGTTCTATTAGACCAAGCTTATCATCAAAAAAAGTAAGGCCTGAACCATCATATGGTACTATCATAATTAAAAGTCTTGAACCAAAAGCATGAAAAAGAGGTTCTGGTGACTAACATGAGACACCAAACTTAATAAAAAAATTCTTAAAACATAGTAGAAAAATATATGAAAACATGGCCCTAATCTTGGCCGATCATTCCCCTCGACTTAGAAAATTTTTGTTCCTCCAACAATAGAGAAATTTATTATTTTGGCATTTATTCTAATGTCTAGGTGAATGATTGTCCATCACCTCCCTTGGCCAAGCTCTAGTAGTATCATTTGTCCTCTCTCAGCTTCTCTCATCTCTGCACTTCTTCCTCCATGTTATAATTATTAGCATCCTCAACCATGTTGAGTAGTGGCCATAGGAGAAGTGGTGGTTGGAATTTGAGGTCTAACCAATAAACCTGTCTAACCCTCCCTAGAATAATATATCGTGGTTCTTTGTGTGCTGCAAGGATATAATTTTGAGGCGAGTGGGGCTCTACTCTTTTTAAGTTGTCAAGAAGATAGTTCCACCTGTGTGGGATGGATGCAAGGACTCTTATCCCTTCCAGTCTTTCCATTTCTTCATATTCTTGGAAGGCTTCTTCTCTTAGGTTTTGTATCATTTCCCTGTGTTTATGCTTAGTAAAAATCCAGAGCCAATCATAATAGGTCCTCCTTTCATCTTTACTTTATGCTTTGTTTACTAGTGGAGTGTCCATCTCTTCCTGTTTGTAGGTTTTGGCTTGTGTTTCTCTTCTTATATTGTTTTGAATCTAGGACATAAATGCCCTGATCTAAATATCACCAAAATAAGATAAAGGATTCCAATTAACATCATGGGGAACAATGTAGTTATGTAGGTAAAGTTCACATAGAAAATTCTTGATGGATGGAATAGTATTTTGGAATATGTCATAGAATTCTTTAGAAGACTCCATAGAAGGATTAAGCCCCTGAACTATTTTTTTTAATTTCAAATTATAAAATTGTTCCCTGAGATAAAGGGTATAAACCCTTGTTAGAGGCCTACAATTCATAAGTTCAGGAACTATTTCTATGATCTTAGTGATCTTACCTTTTAGCTCTGCAATTTCCTCATCCTTCTAGTAAAGCTCAAGTTGTTGATTATCTATAATTCTTTGCATTCTTTCCTTTTCTAACTCCTATAGTTCCCTTTGTATATGCATATCCTTGTGCAGGATGATTCCTCTAACAAGGGTGGTAGACAAATCTAGTGGAGTGTTCGGGCCTTGGTCCTCTATAGAATGATATGCCCATGGCAGATTGTAAATTCTTGTCCATACTATAATGGCCCGCTCTCTATTTTCCTTTGCTAGCTGTTGAGCTATGATGACCAACTAATCCAAGCCACCCACATTCTATGTCTAATCAATCATCTTCTCTTTAGTAGCTTCATCTTTCTATTATGTGTGCCTTTTTTCCTTTGGAATATGAGGTGACTCATTTGGTGATTCAAAATTTTAAAAAATTGGTGGTGTGTTACCATCCTCTGAAACAATTTCAACATCAAGATTAACTTGTACATTAGGTGGCATTTCACCACCTTCAGAAAAATTTTCATCAATAGAAAAAACTTCATTACCTAGGGCATCTTCCTCCATTATCACATCATCCTACCTCTTCTTAGGCATTTCACTCTTTACTTTATCAGGCAAGCCTTTTGTCCCCACTAATTCAAAAGATTCTATTGTTACAGTTGGGGCTTTAGGAGCAGGGGCTATTTGCTAGAATTTTCCTCCCAACCTATGGCTTTGCCTCACAGGATTTTCTACCACATCCCCAACAGTGCTTTTTTTCCTGGGTTTCTTCTGTGAAGACTTGGTTGTAGAGGTAGTGGTCGCAGGAGATTTCTCAGTGACAAATTTTATTTTCCATGGTGGAGGATTAGTTTTGGTAGGATATTCCCTCTCTAATTTTTCTTCTTTTACAATCTTCCCCTTCCCTTTATCCTTTTTACTAAATGACCTAGTCCTTCTAGGTTATTGCAAAGGTATCTCTTCTTGTGGCTAGAAAGAGGCAACTTCTAAAATCTTAGAGGATTCCCTAGGTATGTTTTCTTCAATGTTTGGCTTGTTGCAAGGTTAGTGGTTGTAAGGTTTTTTCCAACATTGTCAAAGGAGTCCCCTTCCTTGGGATGAGCCTGGAATGAGGGAGAGCCTTCCCTAACCTTGTAATTTCTTTTACTAGTTGCAACCCTACGGTACAACCTTATCCCACTAAGTCCTAGATCTTCCTACTTAAACCTGTTGATTCTCACAAATTCTTCCCAAGACATGGTAGACACTTCTCTACAATAATTTTTATCAAGCAATGATGTGAAATAGAATGAGGTGTACCTTTTTTAACCTCAGAAGCACTTATGAGAAGCAAACTGTAGAGAACGTTGGGCACCTTCATAGGCCTATTTGCGTGTCTAAAATGGCTGAGCATCTTGAAATGAATGGAATGTAGATATGATTTCTAACCTTTTTAGGTGAGATACTTCATAATATATTTCACAATTTCAATATAAATCCTATGGCAATGACAGTATCTTGCTACCCTTCTTCTTGTCTACTTCCAATAGGGGGTCCATATGCAGAGTAAATTGTGCCCTTGTAGAATGAGCATCCTTATAGGATCTTTTTCCCCATTAGAGGGTAACCCTATCAATTCAACTATGATTTCCTTTGAGATTTCAACCCTTAAGAGTTTTACTATGGACACATTGTCTCGGAGTTAATTTAAAAATTGATGCGCTATGGTATCATCATAGTTGGTGATTTTTAGGAAGTAGTCAAGCCATCTGTAATTTTGGAATATTTGTCTGCACCTAGGATCTTGTAACAACATATCATGTACAGTAGGATCATGTCTGATAGGTGGTCTACCCATGTCTAACTATTCTTCCCTCATCTCATAATTACCTAGAAAACCTTTATGGAATTCCCTATTTCTACTCACAAATGTTTCCTTGTTGGCTCAATCTGTGCAAATTTTTCACACCCTCGGCTATCTGCAATTTCTCTCTTAACCCTTACTCTACAAAAATTAACTCCACAACTAATTTGGCCTCTTACCACTTTTTAATGAATGTCACAACATGTTTTTTTGAAGGTGACGAAAAATAAGTATTGTTTGAGATTGACAATTTGATGAAAATGTCACATCATTCCTTTTAAATTACTTTGAAAAGACTTGGCAAAATGTGACAATAATGACTCAACTTACTCACACTTTTCACAATATTCAAAAAATGATGATTGGGTCTGAAAATTTGGGAAAAAGGATGACATGGAAGAGGTGTGCAATTTCATACTGACATGATCCCCTGACTTAAACAATGCAATAGGTCCCTCTATTGTCGAAATTGACACATATGAGGAGCCATGCGGTACATACCTAATTAATGAGAATCAAAATAATTAAAGAATAAAAGAAAAATTAAATGAGTATTTATCATGTACTTATCTACCACTTGTGGAAATCATAAATGAAACTGCCATCGTGACACATAGATCAAAGTGATGAGAAAAAGGAGGCGATGAATGGAAATTGTGGAAGAAGAAGAAGAATGGTACATAATACTGAAATTTATTGCAAATAAAAATTACTTCCACGAAGAGTGGAAATATTTATTATGACTTGAGAAAAAATGATTAAACTAAAGAGGGACAAACACTAGGCCTAACTTCAGTAGCTGTAGGAGACCCAGTTGACTCTTCATCCATGAACTCTTGTAGGAACTTCTCTTTGCTAGTTGGTTTGTTATGCAATTTCAAATGGTGTCCATTCACAAGAAAATTGAATTTTACCGGATCGATCATTGTTAGCTGCACTACTCCATCGTCAAAAACTTGGCTGATTTCATAAGGACCGAGCCATCGTGTCTATAACTTACCTAGGGTGTTTTGATACCTGGAATCAAATAGAAGTGCCCAATCACTTGAGTGAAATTTATTGTCTTTTATGAACTTATCATGCCACTGCTTCCTTTGTTAATGTACTATTTCTGTGTGTTGCAAGGATGATTTTATGTATTCGTCCAAGGCGTTAAGCTGAAGCATCCTTTCTTTTTGAGATGTGGTAAGATTTATATCCATACTAAGAGTAGTTAGTAGGGTTTTATGTTCAAACTCAATAGGAAGTGTTGTAGTTTTTCCATAGACCAACTCAAATGGGGTGAAACTAGTAGTAGTTTTCCATGTTGTTCTATAGGCCCATATTGCTTCCTGTAGCCTATTGGCCCAATCTCATTTATGGAGAGCCACTATCTTGGTCAATATGTTCTCTATCTCCATGTTAGTGATTTATGCCTGACCATTAGCTCATGGATGGTAAGGTGAAGATTTCCTATACCTTATATTGTATCATTCACTAGTGTTGTAATCAAAGTGGAAGTAAACTAGGCTCCTTGGTTAGTTACAATTTCCCTAGGAGCTCCATACCTGGTAAAGATTTCCTCATAGGGAAATTCAACAACTTTATTATCTCTAGCATGTTTCATCAGTCTAGCTTCCACCCACTTAGTTACATATTCAACACAAACCAAGATATAGGACTTCCCATTAGATGAAGGCTCAATAGATCCTACAAAATCAAGCCCCCATTTATCAAATGGTGCTACCAGAACTTGAGGAAATAATGGAATCTCATCTGAACTGGTGGGCCTTCCCATCCTCTAGCATGTGTCACACTTTTTGGTATACTTAGCTACATCCTTGTATAAATTTGGACAATATTACCCTATGTTGAGAATCTTCATGGTTGTCCTCTTGGCTTCTAAATGTCCTCCACAAGTTTCATCATGGCATGCATGGAGTATATCATATGTTTCATCTTCCTTGACACATCTCCTCATAACCTGATCTGGTCTAGTATAGAACATACAATTTTCTATCCAAGAAAAATTAAAACTCTTCTCAATTAGAAACCTCTTCTCCTTGGGTGAGAAATGTGGAGGAGTCTTACCAAAAGAAAGGTAGTTTTCTATATCTGCATACCATGGGTTGTGAGCTAAAATTAAAAATAAATGATCATCAAAGAAAATTTCTTGTATGGCTGCAAGATCACCTTGCACTTGAAGTCTTGACATGAAATCCACCGCTACATTGGCCTTACCATGTTTATCTACTATTTTTATGTCAAAGTCTTGCTTGAGGAGTAACCATGTGGCCAACCTTCATGTGATGGATGACTTATTCATGAGATATTTTATAGCTACATGATCGGTATAAACAAATATCTCATACCTAGTGATGTAGTGTCTGAACTGATTGAGTGCATAGATAACTTTCAACATCTCCTTCTCTGTGACAACATCGTTAAACTCTTCCCCATGTAGGTTCTTGTTGACATAGTAGATTGCATTCTCTTGAGACCCTTCTTTCTATCCCAAAACTACTCCTACTGCATAATCTAAGGCATCAGTCTGGATGTGAAATGGAAAGGCCCAATTAGGACCTCTCAAAATAGGGGCCTGTGTAAGTGCTAATTTAAGACCGTCAAATGAATTTCCATAGTCTGTTGTCCATTCAAATTAAGCTTCCCTCTTTAGCATATTATACAAGGGAGTTACAATCTTGCTGAAATCCTTTATGAACCTTTTGTAGTACCCTGCATGTCCTAAGAAACTCATAACATATTTTTGATTCTCAAGTATAGGAAGGTTAGAAATGACCTCTATTTTGGAGGGATCCACTCAGATTCTCGATGCAGATATATAGTGGCCTAGTACAATCCCCTCTTCCATCATCATGTAACACTTCTCACTATTGAGGGACAAATTGTGATCTTGACATATTTGTAGGACCTTCTCCAATTTTTCACGGGATTCTTTGAATTTGGAACCATAAGCAATGAAATCATCCATGTATATTTCCATGCACTCAAAGGATATGTCTAAGAAAATACTAATAAAAACCCTTTGAAAGGTTTCGAGAGCATTGCAAAAACTAAAAGGAAGGACTAAGTAAATAAATTTCCCCATGGATAGGTAAAGGTTGTCTTATCATGATCCTTTGGAGCTATCCTTATTTGGTTGTAACCATTGAAACCATCTAAAAAGGAGAAGTATTTATTTCTTTCCGGGTTATCTAAGACTTGATCAAGGAATGGCAGCGATAAATAGTCTTTCTTTGTTGTCGCATTAAGCTCCTTATAATCTACACATATTCACCACTTTCCTCCTTTCTTTGGTACTATCACTAGAGGGGACACCCATTGACTATCAAAGATTGGATAAATGAATCCAACATCCAATAATTTTTGCAATTCTTTCTTCACTATTTTCTTAGGGAAAGATTTATTATTGTTTGTGGTTGTCTGACTAGCTTGTAATCCTTGCTTATATAGATTATATGGGTACATAGTTTAGAGTCTAGGCATTTCAGTTCACTATAATCTCATGCAAAAAAAATTTGATTAGCTTGAAACAACTACATTATAGAGGATTGTTGAGCTTTAGTCAAATTCTTATTGACATTTAAATTCTTTCCTGGGGAAATTTCAATTTGGGTAGTTAGTTCAACCATAGGAACTTCATTCAAAGATGTTGACTACAACTCATGAGGTAAAAATGTGTGAAGGAAATCTGGGGTTGAACGAGAGTGTGGTGAAGTGTAAGAAGGAAATATGGTCTGTAGAGGTCATGGTTCTTCATCACAGATTGATGGTGTCATTCCATAGTTGTTTTCAATTATAGTAGTCAAGATATCATCTTCATCTTGGATAGAAAAATATGGTTCATTTTTCAACATCATTAGGTGAGTTAGTGAATTCACCTCAACCTCTTCATCTCCTACTTCTGGCCACAAAGATTTGTCTTCCTATAACTGGGGTTGTGCAAGAGAGTAGAGTGCCACTTTCTTAGTAGAGAGCCCATCTGAGATGGTCATACTCCTAGACCTGTAGGTTATAAAGGAATTTATAGTATCCAACCATGGTCTTCCTAGGATAATTGGATGCCCTCCCAAAGCTTCCTTTGGTGATAGGATAACAAAATCAGCAAGATATTTCCAAGAATCCAAGGTTACAACTAAATCCTCCACCATGCCATGAGGCGTTACTGTAGAACTATCTGCAAATTGCAGGATACTTGGGGTAGCTATTATATCTGTAATATCAAGTTGTAACATGATATCCTTAGTCATAATATTAATGTTCACCCCATGATCAACTAATACATTCATCACTTTGACTCCATTTATGACAACAGTTACCATTGGGCTACCAAGATCATCATACTTGGGAACATAAGCTTTTTCAAGTATTAAGTCAGATAACTGGCCTAAGACATTGATAGTTTTTGGATCTCTAGTTTCTCTAGTATATATAGGTACTTGATAGTTTTTAACAGAGGTATTTGGACACATATATGCTTTATTTGATCAAGAAAATCATCAGAAGAGTCTTCTTGATCTTGTGATGTCTCATGGACTAGTCTATGAGGAAATGAGGGAGACTTAGGTAGCTGGCTTTTTTGGATTGGTTGGATAATTGGCTCTTCTTGGACTGCCTCATCAAGGGGCATTTCTATAATTACTAGTACAAATGAGGTTTGCATGGTATTTATTGACCTTAGATGAATTTCATTAATATTGATGGCATAACTAGGTTGTTGATTCATGTCTGAGGAATATATTGGTTTCTATTGAGGTTTACTTTTTGGATTGGGAGTTGGTTGAGATGGAAATTTCGTAGGTTTAACTAGAGGAGTAGTTATTGCAGGAAGTGGGATTGGTGGCATCAAATATTTATGTTGAGGTTGTTGCATGTAACCAAATGGTTTATTAGGCCACTACTGTCCACCTCTCCACTGAGGTGACCATTTCCAATTACCTTGTGGGGTTTGCCATTTGTTTTGGAGTTGCTTCCAATTGTTCAATGGTGGCTTCCAATTGGGTTAAGGATTTTTCCATGCAGGATTTTGGTAGTTTGGGCCTTGGGCCTCTTGGAAGTTACTCAAGGTTTGATTCTCATGATATCCAATATTAGGATTATACGGTGATTGTCATTGATTACCAAAATAATTTGAAAATGGACCAAAGAAATTTAAAGGATCTTGTGGCATACCTTATCTTTGAGCCCATGGAATCCTTTGAGAAATGAAGAAGACCTGATCATCATCTCCTAGGACTTGATTGAACTCAGTGGGAATCTTCTTAGCCTCCAAGTTAGGAACTTGTTTACATCTATAGTCCCTTTTCTATTTATGGTGGGGACAAAATTTAGCCAACATAGCTTCAACCTCTTCATGTTTATTTTTAGCTTGCATGGTGTCTAATTGAGTTTCCATGTTGTTGATTATATCATGCTTGAAGATAGAAAATAGGTGAGTGATCTCTATAAACACCAACACCATTGGATTTTCCCATGGTAGGCCAGTATCCTCTTTGTTTCTTTACAATATCTCTTGAGTATTGTAATATATAAAATATGGAAGAGGTCCGAGAACAATGGTTTGCACATAGAAGAGACCCCAAAGCCAATATTTTATACATACATGAAATTTTATTGATATGGAAAGTAAATGTAGAAGACTAATATTGAAATGAAGAAATAAAGGTACTTACCTCCGAAAAGAACCTGTTGAAAACCATGTCAAACAGTCTCAGAAACTGTTGATTTCCACAATCTTGCACCGAAACTGCAAGATCTACAAAACCCAGAAATCTTTTTCTAATCTGAGGGAGGTCATCCTTGACCCAGATAGTAGGGCAAGGTCTTACCTCAGGGTAGGATCCCACCCCTCACTAAAGGTCATCCTTGACCCAACTACTCTTATTCTCTTCACGGATCCTGGAAGTTTAGCAAAAAGGGTATCTAGATTTGCACTTTAATTCATCATCTTGTACCTGTACCTGCAAGAAAAAATGGTTTTTTTTGTTTGGATGAGGGGTTTGCCTTAGTCAAACCTTAGTTTGGAATCAACCTTAATAATGGAATTAAAATAGAGAATGCTAGAAAGTAGTAGAAGTAGATCTAACAACGAAGCTATGATATTCAATAGATATGCAATTGTATTTCAAATGTAAACAAGTATGTTGATATTAAAGCTTGAACATAACATTAACAAATGTAAATCATAACCTCCATGATTGTATGCTTGGAATCCACCTTGAGGGAATAATGAATAAATCTTGAAGATGAACAAAGGATCTTGAAAGAAGATCACACCACCATGATGGCTAGATCTAGGGTTTTGAATGATGAATCTTGAATGCTTGAACCAAATCCCTTCAAAGGCTTGAATGCTTGAATCCTTGATCTTCAATGGAGAACTTGAATGAAGAAGAGGACTTGAATTATTCCTTGAAAATTCTTGATGAAATTCTTGGTTGATCTTGCATGAGAGCTTGAGAGATTATGAGAGATGAGATGGATAAAATGAGAGAGGAACGCTTCCTTTTATAGTGATCTAGGGCACAAACTTCTAGAGAGGCTGACATTGGAGAATTAAATCCTAATTAACCTAAACCCCTAGAAATGGACCTAGATTAAATGCAATTTAAGAGTTTACCATTTTGAAGACCAAAACAACCGACCCAGAAGCAGGAAAATAATTCTTTCTAAAACCCGACCTCTGGAAATCACGGGACCTTGAAATTTGGACCTGGGGTTAGGGATGATGTAGTCTCTACCCTAGGTTAGGGTCGAGGTCATCCATGACCTAGGTTAGTGACTAGGTCATCCTTGACCCTTCAGGTCGTCCTTGACCTTGAGGTCAAAAACCTCAGGATCTCAATCCAGAATGCCAGAAAAATGTAGATAGAAAGTGGAAAAGGGAGCAGAATCAGGGGAAAAGCTAGATCTAAGCTGAGGACCCATTCAAGGAACTTGACATGATCCCAAAACACCTACTTAGAGGGCTAAACATTCTTAACATGGAAGTGCTTCCATTTCAAGATGATACATTAAGCCCCCACTTTAGCAAGAGTATGGACTCGATGCAAACTCTTGGTAAAGGAGAAGAAAGAAGAGATCCAAGTGGATTCACAGTGAGATAAAATAAGACTTAGCTAAGGACACAAGCCCCCAAGTTAAGGATTCTAACTCAACATACAGGCACGAGAGTGCGAAAATAAAAAACCAAAAGAACATGGGTTAGTACAAACCCAAATCAACTAGTAGAGGAAACCTTCCTAAGAAATATTTCCTATACTAATATCATATTTGGAAATCTATCATAAAATCATAAATGATTACATAAGAAAGACAAGAGAAACACTATAAATAACATAGCTTGATGATCCAGTCCTACTAGCATGAAAGTGAAAAGAGAGAAAGGAGAAAGTGATTACCTCGCCCAGTAAGATGTCCACCTTACTGCGAATCACCCTAGTGGGAGAGCCCAACATGTAGCAAGACCCGATAGTTCACCCATAAATTGTGCTTTGAAATTGTAATGCATCTTCTGATGGCTTTTAGAATACCCATAGATCCACCTTCTTGTATCACTATGAATATGAAATGCGTGTCTCCTCAGGATTTAGCAACTTATTTGTGTTACCTTCAGAAGATTTGGCATATTGAAAATGCATGTCTCTTCAGGATTTAGCAACTTATGTGCGTTACCTTCCGAGATTTAGCATATTTGAAATTGGAAAATGTGTGTCTCTTCAGGATTTAGCAACTTATGTGCATTACCTTCTAAGATTTAACATGTTGCAAAACAAAAGATTAGAACAAAAGTACATAATATAGAATGAGGGAGGCCGTATATATGCCCCCCTCCTTAATATGGAAAAAACATACTATTTTGACATGTTAAGGAAAGAAAAGAACAAGGATAAATCCTTCTTCAACATTAAGACAATATCCATAGACCAACCCTAGTCCAAGCCAAGAAGGTCACAACTCCTATGAGGCCATGGAAGGGATGAATGTAAAGAGATATCTTGCAAGAAGTGAAAAAGTAACCCTTGTGAGGGATAGCACACTATTTAGTTTCCAAGGTGAGAGATATATCAACCATGGAAACCTAATTTCAAACAATGAAATAGGTTGTGATCAAGGAAAAAAATCCTCAATGCAAACCAAAATTTTCATGTATGATTGGATATCACATAATAGATAAATACTACTTAACCAAGGAAAGAGGTGAATCCTGAAAAGATAGAAAAGAAAGAGATGGCATCCTTCACTAGTACATTTGAGACCTTTTTTCGATGGCCGAGTGTCCAAATTTAGAAAGTAAACTGTCGATTAAGTGACACCACCCGGTGTCACAGTTTTGTAGTCAAAAAAATTGACAGTTTTGTCAGGCATCGTAATTACGACAACCTTGGCCGTCGCTAAAAGAGGGTGCCAACACAGTGAGCCTGACGTCAGACTTATTTGTGGTCATCGCAATTGGGATGCCTACTCGTTGCAACAAATGACAAATGATGACGACTAGTCAAAATCTTCCAACGGGTAGTTGTCATTTGTAGCATGTTCACCGATGAAAATGCTTTTAATGCAACAGATATCCGTCAGAAGTTTAAAATGCATATCCGTCGTTTGTGGTTTGTAATGATGACTATGATGTACGTGCGACAGACATGCGTTGGACATTTACGATGGATATTCATCATTTAGGTTGTTTTCCAAAAGCAATGTTGTGAATGCGACAGATGGCTGTTGGATGTTTGTGACGAAAAATGTCGTTGTTTTAAAGTCATTATAGATATGATGAAAATGAAGTTTTTTAAAAATATATATATTTGTCGATCGAGTTGGTATCGATTCAGAATGGTGTTCTTGTAGATCTGGTTCCTATTCATGATTTGGTTATGGATCATTCAGAGATAACTTTGTAGTAGATTCGATAGCGGCTCGTGGATTATTGAGTCAAGTTTAGAGACTTGGATTTGGAATGGATCCTACCGAATCAAGACTTTTGATAGTGACTGCTCCAGCACAATTCGGAGATAAATTTGTAGTAGATTCGGTAGCGGCTTTTGGATTATTGAGTCGAGTCTAGAGACCTGGATTTGGAATGGATCCTACCGAATCAAGACTTGTGACAGTGATTGCTCCAACACAAGAAGCTAGTGCGGTGATCAGAGATGTATTCTTCCTGATGTGTTCATGGGATATATGCAGACCTTATTACATTCGGATCTAATTCGACTGACTTCTTGACTTCTTTGGTCTGAATTTGATGTGCGGGTTTGCGGTGCAGTCGATATACATTTGTCGTATGTGGATTGAGATCTTAAATTATTGAGCTTCTCTTTGTTTCGAGAATAGTTTAACATTCTCTACTTAACTGGGCCAACCACGTGAAGGTGGATGCTCATCTAACCCCTCCTAGGAGCCTCTTATGACCCTTTACAATATTTTAAGATCTCTAAGATGTATTCTTAGGGATAGTAAACGGTCGTAAAGGGTCATAAGGGGTCCTGAGACACAACAGCTGAGAAACATAAATGTAGGCATCATGGTCACAATTTTTTGGAAACACAACATAATTGAGTGGTATACCCAGATGATGCAACACAACTAATCCTCCAATTCCATGTCTACACTGCATAAACAAAACCCAAAGATGAAGAATAAATTTAGAGGGCACAGGAGGAGAGCAATAACGACCAAAATAATATAGAGACCTGTATTACTTTGGTTATTCTCGCTCTCCTCTGCTCTCTAAATTTATTTTTTATCTATGGATTTTCTTTACCGTGGTGTAAACTTGGAACCAGAGGAGTGATATATAGTTGTGTTGCATCATCTGGGTATACCATTCAATTATGTTGTGTCTCCAAAAAATTGTGATTATGATGCCTACATTTATGTTTGTCAGTTGTTGTGATATCTACATTTATGTTTCTCATTTGTTGTGTTTATGTGCATGTTCTTTATGTGTATCTACTATAAATTCTAAAAAAAAATTCAGTATCTACAATAGCCCTCTATTAACCACATTTACGCATATGGTCCCAACAAAGTAGTGCACAAACTACACAAAGAAGGCATCGCAGAAATATGATTTCTACTTTCGCCATTGAAGCAATCTTGGCGGCACTAGCTGCATCTCGAGCCTTGCACAAGTTGCACTCATTTCCTACATTAGGTATAGATGTAGATGGGGTAGATGTAAATGTAGTTTGATCAACCCACCGAAAGTATTGATATCCAGTATTTCCCTGACAATACCAAATGTACATCAGTTCTTCATAAAATGATTAGTTGTCACATTATTTTTAAACATAAAATATAATTACGTATCCAAACCTTTTTCCTATTTGGGAAAACCCAAAATTGATGCCCAGGATTACTTATTGTGTGTGACGTCTTCAACATGCATGGGGCAACACCACATTGACACATAGGCACATTGACTAAAGTCATCGACTCTATTTTGACAAATATTGTATTATCACAAATATTGCATTGTCATTATTTTTTTCATTCATACTAATTATAATTACAATAAAAAGAAACATACTAATGTAGACTTGCACATTTTTTGGCTAAGTCGAAGTCTTTGGTTTAAATCACTAGACACTCAAAACAAAATGACAAACCAAAGACAATCATGCAATTGTAAAGAAAGGTAATTTGCTTAAACACGTCACTAATTTTTGCATGTCTAAATACTGGTGTCTTTCAAGTGATTTGATTCTTGTCATGCCCACTACAAATGATAATGGTCTTAACTAGTGAGGTTGTTTAAGCATATAGAGATTAAATACACGCTTTTAGAATGAAATTTCTCTTAACAAAAGATCAAAGATATATAAGCAGGACATATAAAACAAGGTGAATAAGAGTAGTACATATAAAACAATCGTTAGAACATGCCAAAGATCTGGCATAATTGTACATTTCATTCATGTCATTGATATTTTTCTTCATCCATCTCATCATCAAGATCATCATCATCGACGACATCATCACCACCACTATTGTCATCATCATCATCATCACCATCACCATCATCATCATCATCCTCATCATCATCATCATCAATAGCAGCAACATTCTCATTAGTAGCAGCATCATCATCATCAGTAGCAACATCATCATCATCTTCTTCTTCATATTCTTCTTCGACTAGCTCTCAATCGTGATCTGGTTCTACATCATCTTCCACTTCTTCATCTTCCTCGGTATCTTCTTCCATCGCATTATACTTTATCGGTCTTCCTCTTGGATCATGTCTAACAACAAATGACCAACCTGATTTATGTGAAACCTCTAAGTAAAATACCTGCTCACATTGGCTTGGAAGAACATAGGGCTCTTCTCCAACTGGCTCAAACAACCTTGTATTAATCATTGGAAATCCATTGTCAAGTTCAATAACAGTTCTATCAAGATCATTTTTATTGAGTCATAGTCTATACCATTTCACAACGAAGAGAACTAATTTGAAGGAATTGAAGTCGCAGTCAAGTATATCAACCAAAATACCATAGTATCGATTTTGCGACTCTCGAGGATGTAAGTCATTTCTAGATGAAATATTAGTCACCTAGAACACTGCACTTATCTCAGAATCACAAGTTCTCTTCATGTCATCCAACTTTTTGATGCGAAATTTATAACCATTGCAAAACATAGCCTTGTGATGTTTCACCTGCAATAATGTCAAACATGTATAAATTATTGCATCACAAGTTGAAAAACATACGATTGATTAATTAACAAATTTATAAGTACCTGGTGATCTCTTAAACCATATGCTAAATCTATTTTCTTTTGTGTAATATTGGGATCTCCATTGCGATGAGCTTGTATAACCAATGAAGAGATGGATTCCCATATTAATCTATGACCATCATGTTGACATTGTTCAATCCATGTCGTCATCCAATCTTGATTGTTTACAATAAACAAATGTATTGCATCCCACTCTTTAGCAGCTTTACAAAAGTAAATAGATGACTTACAACAAATTTATTTTGAAGATTAAGAATTAATTTACTACAATAACATCTCATAATTTATTACCTTTCAGTTTCCTAAATCTACCGTTTCCCACCAAGTACTCCCCTTCAAATTTTTTAATTGAGTCGAGATCCCAAATGCAATCTATATGGGTCTTTGCTACAAGATTAGGAAGATATTGAGTAACGTACACCATCATCTGGTATACAATATATCCCTCAACCATAGAACCCTCGGGACGTGCTCTTTGTCGTTCCAAACCTTTCAAAAATTTTAAGTGTCTCTCAACCATCCACATTGACCTAGCATGTACAAGTCCACACAATTCAACCTCCTCAACTTGGTGTATGAGGTAGTGTTCTTATGCATTGAAAAAAATTGGAGGTAAACACTTTTGCATTTCACACATTAATCGACAAATTATTTTCTTCCCATATTTTATATCTTCTTGATGGATTTCTTTAGATGACAACCACCTACAAGGGATTCAAGACATAAATATATAAATACGAGACTTTACAATATATTACTTGTTTGATATTATTGTTTGATATATTAAACAAATATCACTGATTACCTCATGTATTTTCCAAGATCATATATCACTTGTTTGATATTATTGTCGAAGTTTTTTGGGAGAGATAGGGGTAGAAAATACTGCAAAAATTGTTAAATGATCATTTCATACAATGAAAATTGAATGCAATTACACAAATATATTGTAAATACAAAAGACTATGACTTACCTTGATGAAGGTATGCCAATCATGTGTTGTCATCCCTGACCCAAAATCATTTTTCTTTGATATGAGATTGCTTATATCTGCAGCAAATCTTGTAGGAAATCAAAATTTTTGGATCACTTCTTTTATGGCATTACTTTGTTGCTCTGTTAATAACCAAGGAAGAGCACTTGCATTAATATGGTCTCCATTTCTATTTGATTCAATGATATTTTTTATTGCATGATTGGAATCATGAATGTCACTACAAATTTTGCCAAGTTTTTCTTTGTCATGCCTTCCAACTAATATTTTTCACAGTGTCTCTAGTACATTATTTCCAATTTTCATAGTATCAAACAAATGCACAATTTGTAGATGCTCATAGTAGGGCAGCCTACTAAATTCTCTAGGATAAAATTTTAGTCCCTTTGGAAGCTAGTTGGTGATGCTTTCACGACCTTCAAGATCATCAACTACATAATTAGCCAACAAAACACAATCAAAATATATAATTTTCAAACATCAACCATTACGTGGAACGATATTACCTTGAATTCTATTATATTCCAACTGCCATAGGTGAGGTGTCATTCTTCGGGGATTTCATGTAGTCTTATCTTTCCCATTGAAAAGATGACTTTCTACACTTCGATACTTATGATCTATGGGGAGGAACTGCCTATACTCATCAAACACCTATTTTCTTAAACTTTTAGAATGACGAGATTTCATCTTTAGACCACACATTGAACATGCAAATTTTCCCTTTGTTTAAAGACCTACAAGATAACAATAAAATTGGATTAAATATGTATATTTTTAAAATTTGAATTATCCCGTACAACTAGAATTCACCATAACATACTGCAGAAATGAGTCAACCCTGGAGCATCATGAATTGTCCACACAAGCATTGCATGGAATTGAAATTCTCTTTGTCCAATTGGTCGAGAGATGTCATACATAGTGAAACCATTCCATAACACCAACAACTCATCGTTAAGAGGTGCAATATATACATTCATATCTTTCACTTGGTACTTACCTAATTGAATTAACAACAACATCAGATAATTATTGTGGCCATTTCACTCCAAGATTATAATTACATGTAGATAACTATAAAATAATAAGATATGTGGAACAATCATTTCCAACATAATGTGCTCCCTCTTTATTGACATCCATGGAGGAAGGTTATTGTTTATAACAAAAATAGGCCACACCAAGAAAATGGATCTCATCTCTCCATGCGGATTGACACTATCTGCTGCCAGAGAAAGCCTGAGATTTTGAGGTTCCTCTTTAAAGAGTGGCCACTTTTCCTCTATGTCCATAAATGATGAACCATCCACAAGCATTCAAATAATGTCATCTTGACTCTTGTCGTGTGCATGGTAATCCATAAATTGTGCCAAGCTATTGCACCTGAATAATTGTTTCAGACGTGGAATAATGGGGGATGTGACGAAGAACCTTGCGAGGCACCTTTTTTGTCACTTGATCATCTCGATATCTACTCTTATGGCATTCAGGGCATTCTGCTGAATTTTTGTGTTCTTTATAATAAATAATATGATCTTCAAGACAAGTATCTATTGTTTGATACTCGATTCCAATATGTTTCATAGTGGCACATAATTATTGGTATGAGCGAGGGAGAACATTTGATGGTGGTAACAGAAAGTCACATATCAATCTGCAACAAATAATATAATTCATTACTATAAACAATCTTAATAGTACATGTTTCACCTATATAGACTATATAGACTATAATGACATATATGACAAACATTAGCATATGTGACATTGCTATGTTGGATAAACCATTCATAACTTTCAAATTCAGCAACAACAATACAATAGAGAGAAGAGTAGATTGGGAGCCTTTGTAAAGGGCTGTGTCTGCCTTCTCAAGTAGAGGTATATCATGGGCATCGTCAATGTCATCCTCATCATAATCATCATCATCATCAGCAGCAGTAGCACCAGCATCACTAGTACCAAATGTGTCAATGATCAATGCATTCATACCATCATCTTCGAATGTGTTTTTTGGTGCATGATCATCATCTTCCATGGGATCATCATCTTCAACTTCAATACTCACACCTCCATGTTCCTCTACATTCACACTGGGGAGATCAACCTATATAAAAATAATGATAATCAAACCTCCTTCCATGGTTCATATGTATATTAATTGTGAAAACATTATAACAAACAACTTACCACTGGATTATAATCAAACCCCCCTTCCATGTGACCATTCTCCCTACAATTTCTCTTTGTTGTTTTGATTTTGATTCTTCTTGTCTTTAAGTTGTTACAACTCTTGCATGGACAATAACATTTGTCATCGGCTTCTCTTTCAAAGTTAGACAACAATCTAGCAATTGTCTCCCTATTTTGATTGAATTCCCTTGTATTATCTGACATGATCATTAATGTGTATATCTGCAAAACAAATTGGAGATGCCTCCTTTCATTAGCTTCATGTCACCTTCTCATAGCTTCTCATTTTCTGACAGATTTTGCCAAAAGCTTTGTAGGAAACCAAGTAAGGGGTATTCTTGAGTTCAAACACATTGAGCTGCTACAACTAAATTATAAATCATGAATTCACTATAAAATTAAAACTGAATAGGGACATGAGTAGACATTTAATGCATTATTACTTCATCATGATGATAAAAATTTCATTGGCTCAAAGCACATAGTGGTGCAGGGGCACCTAGAGCACATAAGGAGTTCACAAAACCTATGGAGATCAAAAAGACATCAGTGAACATGAAGATATCCAATGACATCAATTGGAGCATTTTGGAGCCTATAATGACCTATAAGGTTAATACCTATAATAAATTGGCAATAAGCCCTTAAAGGTCTAATAAGCCTTAGGACCAATTTAGGAGTCTAGGATGATTTTTTGAGTTGCAAGCTTATAATAGTTTAGATTTGGTTTTAATAAGGTTTAATAAGTTTATTTAGATCATATCCCAAGGTGTTAGGATTCAAAAATCTTAAGAAATGCTTCATTTGCAATGTTGTTAATTCAAATTTTTGAATAACAACAGTCACTTGTAAAAGGAGGGAAAAGGGGTTTTTATGTTTAATTAGTCTTAATATAATTTTCCAACCACCAAAGTTAGTTGAACAGACTTAGAGGAAATTATAAATTAGAGGATCAAGCCATTATACGGTAGATTGGAATGAGACACTCAGAACTGTACGGACTGCTACAACAAATTGAATAATGTTAAGATTATGGCCTTGGCAAAATCAAGTATACCAAACAATATAGTAATTTGTTAAAGAGTCTAATATCGATATATAAATAATGATATTAAATATATAATATATTTAATATCTATTGTTTATTTAATTCAATTTTAACACTAAATTAATTGTTTGGGCCCTTGAGTCGGCTCTCTTGAATTATTCATTCAAGTCGGCCCTCTTGGCATTCTCCCTTGTCTCCTACATATAGGAGGATGATTCTTAGAAGAAGACCGCCCAAGACATAACGTGTCTCTTCTCCAAAGAATCACATAAAGAAGCAGGTTTTAGCAGCAGAAGAAGCAGGTCAGTAGCATAAATAGGACAGCCGCAAGTCCACCTAGGGCAGCAGCAAACTAATAGTTGTAAGTCCACTTAGAGCAGCAACGAACTCTCTTAAGGCTGCAGTAAATGCAAAAATCCATAGGACAGAATTAGATGCCATTAAAAAATAATCAATTTAGACATTGTAGATAAAGAGAAGTCCTCCATATAAGGGCATCAACTTTGAATCTCAGTCTTAATTACAGTATACATAGAAGCGAATTCTGGAGTAGAATTTTGTAGCAAATCTTAAGGCAGATCTCAGAATACTTCAAGACTAATTCATTCACAAAGGAGGGACTAATTTGAAGATCAATTCTGAGAACTTTAGAAGTTGTTTATTCCTAGATAGAATCTGGAAAATATCAACAAATAAAAGTCTGATTTTCTTGCAAATTTGAAAGGATTTTTGGTATGATTCAAAGTTGTTAATGGTTGGAATTTTTTCTACAATGTTTTGATCCTTATATTTCATGACTTTGAAGTCATTCATGCTTTGAGAATTATATTATAGTCGCTGTTATTCCATTTTGGGATTGTACAGTCATTGAAAATCTGAATTAGGACTAGTTTCTTGAGTTTCTTTCATTATGAATGTCATTCTATGAATGTAGATTACTGGTTCTCATAGAATGGCATCCAATTAACATGTATTATAATCCTCTAACTTTTGAAATGCAAGTTTGATTGACTGTTGTGGTGATCACCATAGGGAATACTAAGAAACTATGTGAATTTGGAGGATAGGCTGAAGGATAGAGAGTTTTGGCCAAACAAGGGAAATATTTTATGATTAAAAGTGTATAGAAATGTTAAGTACAAGGTGAATCAACCATTATTTGTTGTAGGAAACCTTAGGAAATGTGACATTGAGGAAGCCCTAGATTTAAGGGTTTTGAGGGCACAAATTGGGGCTTTTGTATCTAGAAACCTCTTGGAGTCAAATTGACTTCATATTCCTTTGATTTGAACCTATCCATGATACTGTGCAAAGACTTGGAGCTTGGGAGTTTGACTGGTTAGTACTTCCTTTGTAAATGCATGAGTTTTAGGCCTTAAAAATCTGAGAAACAATGTAAACAGTCATATACCTTCCAAAGAAACCTACCCTATCCTTTTGGCATGTTAAGGTACTCCATAAAGGGTACTCAAATATCTAATAGCATCAATATAACAAATAGAGCACCGACCAATCAAATAGGGACATGAGGTACTCAAATAGTGAGCTCATAAAACAATATATTTAGTCTTAATAAAATCTTATAAAGCAACATATATTGTGTGAAGTATTTGATCTCTCTTTATTTTTTTTGTTGTTGATATTCACTATGTGGTACTCCCCGTTTATGATCATTTCATGAGGAAATGTCTTGATGGCTTGCGGGCTGCAAGCTAGGGCATCATGCATTAATTATGAGCTCACTGTTTGAGCACTGGCCAATCAAATAGGGACATGAGGTGCTCAAACAGTGATCTCATAAACAATTCATGATGCCCTAGTTGTAGGTAGTTATCTCTTCTATAATGATGGAGGAGTCAAAGGTAATGATCAATGAGGTTGCTGCTATTAGATCATACATTAATACACTTACTATTTTGAATTTGAGCTCGGGCATCATGCAATGTTACTGTTGTCATTGCATGCTTGCTACTATTGTGCACCATATATTGTTCTATCCACTGTTTATTTCATTGAGACTATGAGCTATTGTAGTTGAATGTATTATTTTGGGGTTTGATCTATTGTAGTTGTTTCTTTTTTCTTTGAATCATTGTTTACAATTACTCTTGATGCAATATTTATGTGAAGAACAAGAACAAAATGGTGAACGAGTGTATTTGACAAATATAAACATGACACATTTTGTTGGGCTGATTGGGTTGGCTTGGTACCATTTTCATTATAGAAGAGATAACTACCTACAACTATATTTTATAATTCCTCCTTTGAAGTCATAGGTTAGTTTAACTATTGGACAATGAGCTGATAGGAGTTTCAAATAGATTTGAATAAAAACTAAGAGTATTGAATTTTATCATGCAATGTTATTATTGTCATTGCATGCTTGCTATTGTTGTGCACCATACAGCGTAATTTTTAGTGGTGAATATTCACCTTTTGGCAAATTCTAGGGAATATGTTTCATGAAATTGGCAAATCGTGCAGGTATAGGCTGGCCCATATTCGCCCAATCTTGACATGGTAACTACTAAATATTCATTGGAATTGCCAATCAGATATGTCATTTGACGTTGTTGACCATCATATTCACCTATAACTAATCTTACATGGTTCTTTTAATGGTCTCTTATTCGCCAACGATATTAATTATGAATTGCATATAAAATTTAAAATAGCCGAATGGTTTATATTGTTATCTTAACCACGACCTATTTCGGCACCTATTAATTAATTATTTTATTGGTCCACAATGTATTTCTCCAACCCGTTAATTATTGGTCCACCACGTCTTTTTATTTTTTTTCCAAAAATAGCATTCATCAGGTCGGCACTCGCCTCATTTTCGCCAAAAGCCTGGGAATTTAAAAAAAATAAAAATTGGAAATTTGGAATTTGGAATCATGGATTGATATAAATTCAAATCAAATTTAGAAAACTTAAAAGTAGTCTTATCATGCATCATTACAAATTTTTGGAGCTAGAGGGCCAGATTTACAAATAGAAATCTTGCAACAGTAAACTGAGGATTTAGCATTTCAGAGAGTCGGAATTCAGAGGAAGCAGGACAAAGGTAAACAATTATTTGTTCATATTTCATAGTATTGCTATTAATTTTAATTCCTAGAGGCTAGAATCCTAGTGACTAGTGAGAGGTCATTGGGTGAAGATGTCGAACAAGGGTGACTATCCTGAGATTGAGTATCCTCAGGCTACTACTACTGAAGGGATTCATATATCAGGGGAGGTTGAGACTTAGACTACTCACTGTGCTAAGGGCAGTGAGGAGATTGGAAAGCTAGACAAGGGTAAGACTCCTCAGGGAAGTGAAGGGTAGGTTAAGACTCCTCAGGGCAGTGAAGGGCCTGGGAGGCCATCAAAATGTCCAAAACTTAAAGATACTACCATAAAGGCTTTCTTTGGAGTTGGAAATGTTTCTGCTCCATCAACATCTGCAGTTGCGAGTGCAAAAGCCATTCATAGTAGCTCACCAGTACCAGTACCACAAGCTGGGGTTGTCATTGAGTTAAATGAAAATCAAAATGCATTAAATGAGGATAACAATGGTGGCACGCAGAGCCAGTTGGAAGAAAATGCTAGCAATGAAGATAATAATGATGTTGGTAGGAAGAAAAGAAAAAGGGAAGTAAAAATGGGGCAGGAGTGGGAAATGGCAAGAAATTTTAAGGTTGATTGTGTAGCAAAGTATTGGTTCATTGAACTAGTCTTAAGCAATGATCAACAACCAACAGAATGCAGGTGTAATATTTGTACCTAAAAACTTAAAAGAGACAAGAAGTTGCAGCTAAAGCTTGACACTATAGAAAAGCATATTGGTAAGGTTTATGAAAAACAAAGCATAGACGAACAAGAAATATCAGTAGTGAGATGCAAATCAAAGGAAGAATGTCTTCATGTTAAGTATGCCAAAGAATATGAAGAGAATAACAAGAGAATGGCAGTAATTGGTAGTAGAGAAAATCCAATCAAGGTTGGGTTTAAACATGCAGCCAATGAAGCAAACCTAGCAAAGACCGTTCAGATGAGTGTTGTTTTTCATATTATTTCCAGACGGCTCCTATGAGAGACTTCTCAGAATATGGTAATTTATTATCTTTTTTGAAAGTTCCTCACTATCCTGTCACATTGGTCAACAAATGTTGGATGGGAAATGGCAAACTATCTTTCTAAGGTGGAAAAGCAAAATCTACAGGAGAGAGTAAAACAGTCCAGATTCATTTCATTATCCATAGATGAAGTTACTGCAGTAGTTAACACTGTTTGGGTCTGTATGCATGTGTATATAGTAAAAGAACATGTTTACCAACCTCATCTACTCTGCGTTCATAAAATGAGGGGCAATTCAACAACAGAAAACTTATATTTTGAAGTGAAGAATGCTTTGAATGAAGTTGCCGGTATGGATGATTTGACAATTGGAAAGAAGTTAGTGTGTGTTGGAGCTGATGGAGCTGCAGTAATGCAAGGCCAAAGGAATGGTCTCTATGCAAGATTACAAACTAGTATTGCACCTTACATGCTTGGCATACATTGCATGGCCCATCGAATGAATTTAGCATATAAAATTGTAAGCAATTTTCCTACAGTGTCAAAAGTTGAAGATCTAGTTCGCGACATATACTCTTACTTCTATAGAAGTCCTAAACGTTTTGCATAATTTAAGATTTTCTCAGAGGGAGTAACACCAGGAAACAAGCTTCTCAAGGATGTTGAGACCAGATAGGTCTCTTTACATGGACCAGTAGAAACAGTTCTAACAAAATATCAATCCTTGAATAGAGTAATATATGAGCAACGCCTCACAGTAGACAAAGCTCCTAATTTGTTACATAAGTTAAGTGATATAGAGACTCTGTTAACTTTAGCCAGTCTTCTCCCCATGTTGGATTTAATGAACAAACTTGTTAAGAAAGCCCAAGACAGGACTATGTATATCCATGAGTACTCAGATTTACGTAGATTGACATGCATTGCCTTAGATAATTTATACTCAGATATGATAACACTTGAAAGCCCAAATTTTTTTAGGTGGAAAATAATTTCAGATTTGAATCATGCTGAGAATTTTTTACAATTCAATGCAAAAAATGATTTATGTGTGTTTGTGAAAGGATATGAAATACCAATGCACCAATCTAAGACAGGCAAGCGAGGCAGACTACTTCCAGTTAAAAGGGCTGATTTTGACAGGTTTGTTAAATCTGTTAGTGAGAATTTGAAGTCAATTTCCTACCAACTTTCAAGTTAGATTCATGAAAGATTCCCTAGAGAAGAAATTCTTGAGGCCATAGGTTGTGTGTTTCCTCATTTTTGGAAAAACATCAGAGATAGACAACTTGATGCTCATATGTTTCATAAAAAAATTGATGAATTGATTAGAGAGTTTTCAAAACATGCAGATTGCAATGGAAAACCAATTGATGGAATTATAGATTCAACTAATCTTAAAAAACAATGTAGACAATTTGCATCATGTATGAAATTGTAGTTAAAAACTTGGAGAATCCATTTGAACCTAGTGCAAAAACCAAGCTTTGGAAAGGATAGAGCAGAGTGAAGTACTGTGTGATTCAATATTAGAATATTTCAAACTTGCTGATTTATGTCAAAAATTGATATTTCAAACCTCTGAACTATTTAATCTTGTAACTGATTAACCTTTCCGAAGTTACGTCTTTTTGCTAAATGCTTCATCGTAGCTTCGTAACCGCCAACACTAAATGGCCAACAAACCCTCATGAAGCTTCGTAAACCAATTGTTCTTGACAAAGTGTTCTAAAGTTATGCACGCCGTTATTCGAGATTCCCTTAGAAGTTCGAAACCCATTAGCATCCTAACCACTTAACCATTGAGAAGTTACGAAACAACCCAGCGTTACTTCGAAACATTGCCAGTGGTCTATTAGTAATGCGCACATGCTTAAAGGTTCTTTTAAGTGACTTGAAAAAGTAACGATGAAATAGAACCAATCTGAGCCTTTCTAGGGTTTTATGGATTTTTAGAGCATATCTCAAGCTATGTGGTTGTTAACATTTTGATCAAAATTTAGGCCTTTGGGAGGAAAATTGCAGGAAATTCTCAAAGAAATTGTGAAAATTGAAAATAGTACCAACATGGTCAATTTATTATTTGTCAATTTCCTAATTTCCTAATACTAAGCATTTACTTAATTAGAATTGAGATTCTTGACTTGAGCCAATGAGCTCTTTACAAAATTACACAGGCACAATGACAAAAAAATTGAAAATTACAAAATATCCATGTATTAAATTTAACTTCCTTGAAATTTATACATCAAAATTTCAAATTCAAGAATCAGTGACCATAGTACTAGTAACCAGACTCGGAGGTGAGAGGATGGAGACTTGAAGTCTTAGACTTCTATGATCTATCAAAAAATTACAAACTATCCTTGTATATTTGTATTAACTAAAACTTCCTTGAAATTTATACATCAATGTCAATGATCAGTGAATATGATCAATGATCATAAAATGAAAAATAACATTGGCATTTGGCAAATTAAACAAATTTGGAAATAGTTATAATGTTATTAGAGTGACAGTTAGCAGCCTGGATTCTTCAGAATCAATCTTGATTTGCACCAAAGGTGTATCCATAGCAGGTGAACCGTAAACATAAGATACCCTATTTGAATTAACTAACCTCCTTCTATTGGCGCTTCAATGTTCATCTAATACTAGAACTGTCTCAACTACTTCCATCATCCATGTCAATGTGGCAAGACCAAGGCTTGAATCTCTCCAATGTTTTCCCACACCACAATTTCCCTCTTTGATGGCCAAGTTACCTCTCTAACTGTCTCCAAGTCTTCAAGGCATTTGTTCCACTTGGCATTCATTATGGCTCGAGATTCAGCAAAAAACTTATTCATGTCAATCTTCTGCTTGTACAATTCATCCACAACTTCATAAAAAGTTGAAATGTCAGCATCACCAACAAAATAAGAAGCCACCTTGCTACATTCCATAATTTGGTTGAAAGAATCAGCCCACTCCTGGCATTCCTTCAAGTGTCCCTCTTTGTCCACAATAGCAGGGATATATCCTTCAGAATCTTTAGCAAAAACCTTAAGCTTTTCCTGAACGTTTTGTAACTTGCCAGTGAAAAAATGCATACAAATCCTTTACTAATAACACCATTTCCTAATAACATCAATTATTTTGTCTGGTAACTCCATTTTTTTTCCCATTAGTAAAATGAACCTATCAAAGAATTGCAAGTATGGGCCCCAAGTATTAAATAATGGGGTTACTACAGACAAGGCATTAGAACATTGATATTCTGTCCCCTACAAAGAAATGAAAGTACTATGAAGGATTTGAGACTTCCCTTTTAAAATATTTACTCTGTGCAATAACACCTTCTTCAAAGTCTCCTTTTCAACAATTCTAGTATCAGTAGGCTCAGGTTGATCAACATCCATTATTATCTTTTCTGTTGAAAGTTATGGAGCTAAGCCCCCCTCATGCTCAGTTTGGACCCCTGCATCACAGACCTCTGTAAATGCCCTGGACTGATTTTTTAGAGTATTTATTTCATCTTTTAGCTCCTTCACAGTCTTATCCAGCAAATCATTCTTCTTCAGTTCCTCTTCAAACTTTTTGCTAGATGCCACATAATCTCTGAATGTCCTGGCTAGCATGTTCTCCAAGTCTTCAACCACTACTTTATTCATGGAGGATGCATGATGTAGGAGATTTTCTATCTCTGATCCTATAGTGTCCTGCAACCTCCATATTAATTGGCTACCCTGTGTAGTGTCTTGGATGTCAACCAATTTGGGCTTACTAGATTTTGGGGCCACACACCATACTGCTAGTGTCTTAGTGTCCATATTGAATCTAGAACCCCTCGTGACTCCATCAGGTCCAAAAGCTTCATAAGCTACAACTTTATCTTGCCTCTTGATTTTGTCAATTAGGAATGAGGACTCCAAGTCCCATCCAGGGATCAGCAACATGCCACTTCTCTTTACAAGATCTCTTGCCTCTTCCATAGTTAATGTTTCACTGTTGGGATCATAGGCCTATAATTTTTCAATAATTTAAATAGTTTTTTCCTGTGATTCCCCTTGTTTCAAAGACAATGTTAATTCATTTTGCTTAACTCTAAAGAGAAAAATTTTAAACTCATCGGACTTGATGAATTCATCATCATCTATAAACTCTTTAGCTTGGATGACCTTGTCATCTAATCTAGCTGCAGCCAATTCTAACTCATCTATGGCTATGGCCTTTTCTCCCTCATCTTCCATTGATGTCAAATTTTTTTGTCTTAAGTCAGCAAAGTAATGGCTATTACCAAGAAGGATTTGTAGTGCCTTTTTCCTTGCCTTTTGTGGTACATTCATCAACTTTTGTTTCTTTGATGACCCCTACCCAGATGTGGATGGTTCAGCATGTTATGTTTCTCCCATAAACTCCACATTAGGTTCAACTTCTTCAGGGTTTATTCTATCCTCCTCCTTCTCCTCAGGGATGTCTGGCAATTTAGACATAATATCTTCATAATTCTCTATACACATTTCAATTCTCTTAATGTATTTGAGATCAGGAAAGAAATCGGGGAAGGTAGGGTCTGCCTTTTTCAATTGTTCCTCTACCCTTACAATATTATTCCATTTACAGGTTCTCTCTTCATAGGTAAATTTACTATAAACATTTCTAATAACATCCTCCTATGCCATAGGTTGATTTAGAGCCAAATTGTGATTCCTCATGTCTCTCAATGCTCCTCTAACGAAGTCTTCAGGGTCATACATCCTTGCTTTACCAAAGGGCAATCTGAATTATCTGAGGAATTCATGGATTTGGTCCACGACATCTTTACCTATAGAGAAATCCCCTATTTGGAACCTCCTTGCTAGAAAGGTTCCCTTATGTCTTTTAAGGCCTAAGTGCTCTCTATCCATCATGATAAGCTGCCACATGAATTCTACTATTGCCAATCTTTCTAGGACAAATTTTGGTAGTATGTGTGGAGGTTGAGGGAAAGCATACACTCTTATAACAGTAAAATTCTAAAAAAAAACATATCACCCCAATTGTGCTTGATATCATTGTCAATATTAAATGCTAAGGGTCTAAGAAATTTTCTAACAAGTAAAGTAAATCTTTCCCTTACAATACCTAACATGTTCATTAATGTAATCACTATAAAAAGCAATGGAATTAGAGAAATGGTAAGTTCTATGCCATAACCTAGTCCACAACTGAGCCAGAACAATTCCTGCCTCATTCTTGGTCTCATCGATGAACCTTGGGTTGATGTAGCCAATATTGAAATAGAGGATCAGGTGGATCAGCATGGAGTAGTGATTGAATTTGAAGCTTTTCAAATCATTCTTCTTATTCATCAACTCAGAGTGCATTACATTGATTATGTGCCCCACATAATCAAACTCCTTGTTGGTGTATAGTTCTTGAACATCTGTAGCCATGACAAAAATGTCAGGAGTCACTGTCAAACCTCCATCTAGTCCAATAACTTTGTGTAGACCGTAGATGGTATTTTGGAAATAGGGAAAGAAAATCTCAATATCAAATGAATCTGCAACCTTCTTCGGTAACAACCTTGCCTCTTTATTTTCTCTAGGAATATGCCTCTTCATAACCCTTCCATGGTAGTAATTTCTCTGTCTATTAAACATAGCCTCCTCTCCTGCTAGGTCAATATCCACGCTCATAGGTCCCTGAAGGTCAAAAGCTTGAGTAAAAGATGCTCTATCTAACATGCAGAGTATAGACTTGTCATGCTTGTGGAAAGCTTGTGTCACTGGATTGTATGCTTGAATTAGTGCTTTCATGAGGTCTACATCCAAAAAAACCTTAGGTACTATTAGCTTTACCAAGTTCATGTCACATGGGTTTGAAACAGGAGGGCCTCTAATTCTATTGTTATAGAAAAACATGAAGAGCTCATACCCAGTTGTGTTTGGGCATTCAGCATCCCTGCAAAATGCATAAGGGTCCCTCCATTCATAAGCATTAGCTGATTGAAAATTTGAGGATCTAGGCAATAGTTTCATCCATTCTTCAACGTATATGTTTGGCCCCTTTGTTCTTGAATGCACAATGACACTCTTTTCTGGTACTGCAACAACATCAGGAGATCCTTGTTCTGCCATTATTTTAAGTACTAAACTCTAAGCAGTAAGCCCCTTTTTTGTCTGCACTTAAAGCCAAAGGTTTCAACTCTCTGGTTGCTCTTCGACTTTGGAAATTATGGATGCTCTGAAGTGTGAACTATATTTAATAACTAATAAGTAACAAGCAACTCACAAGTACAACCTGTAATACCCCAAAAATGGGCTATAAGTTCATTAACCTCCTATATCATCAAATCGAATGAAATCGACATCAAAGTCCTAACCTAAGGCACATCTAAACATCATCGAATCATAATTGATTATCTTAAATTTTGCATCGGGGAATATTCCTAGTAATATTCCTAATTATCTTAATTATCTTTAATTTAATGATTATTTGGCGATAAATCACATTTATCCTAAAAATTTAATTAATTGAATATTTTCATATTTAATTAATTAGATTTAATATTTGCCACTTAATTGTGTAATTAAATTTAATTCTATCTATTATTAATTGTATTATTTAATTTTGACAATAAATCAAAATTCCTATCTTTAATTGATTAAATTCTTATTTAATTAATTAAAGCATGTTGTCATTATTTAATAATATAATTTTTAATAAAAATTTGAATAAATAGTTAATTAACCCATAAATTAATTAATTATTTTCAAAAATCAGTTGAGTTGAGGATAAATCACTTTATTTATTTATTTAATTCTTAATTATTATGCATATTCAAAAAAAAAACAGTTAAACTCCAAATCAGAAAATCAATGCAAGTTATTGACTTTTTGGAACTCAACATCTTTTTGGAGTTCAAAAAGCTGATCTAAACTCTAATTTGAGTTAAAAAGTTGTTTTTGCATGTTTTTGCATGATTTTGAGAATTAACTATCTTTTATGATCAGATAACTCAAAAATCAAGATGAGTTAATTTGAGTGATTTATGGCTTTTATTCATGCACCTCCAAAGCCCTGGATTTCTATAAATTAAGGCTTTAGCTATTCACAAATCATCTCATATTTTGCACAATCACGCTGGAGAATTGGAATTGAAGAATCAAAGCTCTTGCGAATCGACATCTTTGTGAGATCAATCTTATTTTTGCATTCATATTACAGATCATTTAGCATTCATTTCATATCAAGTTTTTCATATTAGCATAGATTCATATCAAGTTTTCATTCTTATTGCATAGAAAATATCAAAAATATAGATTAATTGCATTTATTCCATATCTAGAATTTCATTCAAATCCTTCAATTAGGTGTCGTCTAGGTCACTGATCTCGATTACAATCTGAGAACATTAATCTCGCACCTATTAGAAGGCAGTAAATTGCTTGGTTAGATAGCTTTCAATTTTGCACGATTTTGATTATCACTAACCTCTAATGTTTTACTGAGTGTTGTGTCTATAGATCAGGTACAATTTTCACACACACATTTCTGGCACCCACCGTGGGGCAACCCATCTTTGCATGCTGGTTTTGATTTTTTTTGGGAGCTAAAACCCCAAAGTTTCAAAGATTTAGATTTATCTCCCAAACGGCTTAGAATTTTGGTCTGAAATTTTTTTTGTAGGTTGGTGACATGTCATGGAAGCTACAGTAAAAAAATTAGAATTTTTTGAGATGTTTTGAATTTTTAATAATTTTTTCTTGAAATTCTGGAAAAAATTAATATCTGAAGCAAATTAGCATATTTTTCAAAAAAAATTATATTTTCAAAAATCTCTTTAAATTCTATAGGGGGTCCATTCTTTGTGTTTTAAATTTGGACATGATATCATAGCTCAAATAGTCAATTTACAAAAACTGGTTTGTTTTGATAAAATGGGTCTCTAGGGCACAAATGAAGAGGTTTTTCTAAAATTTTTGCATTTTTGGAAATCTCTCTGATTTTTAGTAGGGGTCTCTATTCTGAATTTCTATTTTTGTGGCCAAAATCATATCAAAAAAATTAGATCTTGTTGACTAGGTCAAATGCAAAAAAAAAAAAAAAAATTTTGTGATGGGTATGCACTTATTTTTTTTACATGGTTCAATGAATGATATGAGTTGTCATTTGGGTTGATTGCTGGTTATTATTACTGATAATAATTGATTTTTAGAGCTAACCCTATGGTTTTCATAAGTTGAATATGTTTTGCATATCTTGTTTGCTTGTTTGCTTGTTGGAGAGTTCGTCACTTGCTTGCATGGAAAAGCTCAACAAAAATTGCTAAAAATCAAGTAAAATCTACTAAGCGCATTGCAAGGATCCCAGGTATTCTCCTTCATCTAATAATATTTTGATTTGGGACTTAAAATAAATCTCTTATGTGTCAAGCTTGTGTGCATCTTTTCATGCTTTTGATCTATTTCTACACACTTGCATAATTGATACTAGGTTGTGAACCCTTAAGGATTCATTAAGTAGTCTTAGAATACTTTTGATTGATCTTGATTGCTATCTTGGGTTATTGGACTCGCTAATCCTCCGGCCCCTCATTTCCGCCCCGTGGTTGCAATCTCAACGCCATAAAGGGGAGGGGTCAACAGGACAGAAGCGTTAAATGTTCCACTTGGCAACCCTTTTGTGCTTTTAGGAACTCCCTTGTTTTCTAAGTTGTGGACTCGTTTTTAGCTTGTGTGAGGTGTTAAGTGTTCCACCTTGTGGACTCATCTCATATTCGCTTTAAACGTTAAGTGTTCCTCTTTCTACTTTTTGGATGCTTTTGGTAGATTTGCTTTCGGAACATACATCTATGCTCACATAGTAATTAGGCCCTATGAACACTATTCGTGATTCTTGAAAGATTGGATTCCCAGTGAAATCCTTCTTGACGATAGAATCCTTGTAGGTAGGGAGGATACTTAGTGCGTTTCACATTCAACTTGGTTAGTGCATCCTCTCTTATTGATCGACACATTCTCTCTCCGAAGAGGTTGATAGATCACGTAGGGTTGATATCACGAGCTTTGGTGAATCAAAATTGGTTAGTGTGTCTTCTCTTATTGATTGATACATTCTCTCCCCGGAGAGGTTGATAGATCACGTGGAGTTGATATCACAGACCTTGGTGGAAGAAAACTTTGTCTTAGCGTGTCGGATTAATCTGCTTGCTTTGTTTGGGTTAAAAGTGAAGAGGTGTCAAAACCTTGAATCTGGATCCAAGTCCCCTTGTGGTATACTATTGTGAGTCATCTTTAGAGAGGGTTAACCGTAGCGGACAATCCCTTCATAGGGCAAACTGCATTGACGGAACCTCAAGCGGTAATAGCCATTTTCGCCATGGTAGTGACAGTCGCTATATAAATGTCCTTGTGGAAGAAATCTCCACGGGTATGGTTCATTGTTGGGTTGTCAGATCTCCCTAGCAGCTCTTGAAGATTAAGTTCTCGGACTGTGTCAAAACCCTGGTGCGCCGGGATTGGAGTTCACCCCTTTGAATCATAAAAGTTGCAGAGTCAAACCATTACTAAAAACTCTAGAGAGGCCAATTTTTCATTCTCAGGTATATGTGTGTTATTGCAAAACTTTTTCAGAACATACACAATTAGTACTCTCAGGGATTAGCACAATTTTGTCACTTGATTGTTCATGCGCAAGGTTGCTTTTGCCCTTGTTCATTGTTTTCAGACGTGCTTGGAATCACTTGCTTGCTATTCTGCCTGCTTATTTATCTACTTGGCTATTAAAAATGATCAAATCTGGTATAACCTTCAAAATCTAGATAGTACAATTTGCAAACAATCCAAAACTGAAAACCTTAAATTTTGCAAAAATTGACGTAAAGTTCTTTCTGGAGTCAAAAGTCATTTCAAGAAGTCAAAAGTCGTACGAGTTTTGTCAAGTGTCATTTCAATATTACCCAACTATTGTATGAGTTTAGCAAATGTCATTTCATAGACTACCCAGTGTCGTACGAGTCTGCAGAGTGTCGTTTGGAAAAATTTGAGAGAGTTGTCAGAAATTGTCAAATTGCAAGATATCCAATGTTTCCAGCCTAGTTCCAGAATCTGTCAAAAATATCATTGTGTCAAGAACAGAGCAGTAGCTATTGAGAATCCGTACACATGTCTCAAAGAATTAGTAAACAAGAGGAAGAAGCTCTGATCGCCACTATAATGAAACAGATACATGCTATGCAAGTCCAGCTTGACAAACTTGAGAAAGAAAAGGAACCTCTATACTCTTTTCCATTTGATAAAGACTTGTACATGTCACCATGCCCCCGAAAAAAAATTGAGCAATATGATACCTCTTCCACGGAGAGTGACACATCTAGCTTTGAAGACTATGATGACTATGACGACAGAAAATGTAATGATACCTATGACACCTCTATTCCTAAGAGTCCTCCTCATCGTTCATTCCTGCTTACTACAAATGGGCCATCACATTGGATAGATCGTGATGGTGATCCATATGATTCTGATTTTGAAAGAGATTTTGATGGCTTTTGTGGACAATACCTTGATGATGATCCATCTACTACTACTGAGGACTATAAAATACATCGTGCTAGCTTGAAACGTCAATATTATAAGAATCCTTCTCCTAAAGACTCTCCTGCTGAAAATAAAGACTATCTTCTCAAGCAAGGTCATGTTAATGTTGAACCTTTGTCTAGTGGTGGTTCCCTTCCATCCCCTACTTCCTCCAATACCCATACATTTCCTAAAGCTTCCGAGTCTTTCAAATCTTTCACAGAACCTTCATCTGACACAAGCCCTGATACTTTTCATGTGGTTCCCTATAGTTATCCCCCAGGGCTACCTCTTAAAGAAACTCAAGCTAACCTTCACTTGGCTGCAAATACTTTCAATAATGATAAACCTAAAGAGCCTAAGCCTTCATATGCTATAATCCCTACTTCAGCTAGTCCTCCACTATCTCTTCCAAAGTCATCCATACAATCCCAACATGCTTCCTTGTCCTTAGAAGTGGTTCCATGTCAAGAGGATTCCAAAAATGATGAAGAAAAGAACATAAAGAAAGATCAAGATCAAGAACCCTCCATGTCATCCACTCCTTTTCCCAATGTCTCTTATCTACCTCAGGGTTCTTTTGATCCTGTACCCCCTTTTTCATGCATTCCACCATGTCTTAAGTCTTCACCTAAGCAAGATCAAGCTACTACTTACACTGTTGAGCTTATTGACAATCAAAATAACCTTACTACACTTGCACTTTCCAAAGATGATACTTCCATTAAGGTTGGTAAAAATAGTGTTCCTTCCAATGTTAAGCCTATTGAAAATCAAAAGAAAAATTATGTGCTTGTGCTATCCAAAGATCCTTGTCAAGATCAAAGTCTTCCATCTTCTTGTTCTACCACTCCATGTTCACTTCCACTTTCTACTCTTCCTAAGTCTTCGCAAGCTTTGAATGATCCTATCAAAGAAGGTGCTCATATTCAAGATGCCCATGAGTCTATTGAAAATTCTAATGCTCCCTCTAAAGATGCTGATATCCTTGGTTGTCATATAGATGCTGATGAACTTATTGATTATCCTTTTGCGTCTTCCACTTCCATCCTTGGACCTCTTCCACCACTACAAAGATCTTCACGCCTTCCTTCCATCTTGGGTCCTTATGTCCCTTCACTTTCCCCTCCTAACTCTCCTAATTTGCCATCCATCTTGGGTCTTTACATACCTCCATCTCCCATCTTTCCTCAAGATCAACATAGATGCATACCCTTGAATCCTTTTCATCCACCCACCCATCTAAACCAGTCATATCCTCCCTCTTCCACAAATCTCAAGTCTTTTGGAAGTAACTTGAATGTTCAATACAAGAAAAAGAAGCAATACAAGAATCCATCAAAAAAAGAATATCACCATGTCTCCTCTCATAGACATGGAAGCATAAAGTCAAAAGAGATATCTAAGAAAAAAACTACAAGACAAGTATGGGTTCCAAAATCCATCATTTAAGATATTCTCTCTAAGTCATCAAAGGGAAATAAAAAGCCTAAGGCTATATGGATTCCAAAGTCTCTCATAAGAGAGTCTCATGTTGAACAAAAAGTGAAATTGACATTCAAGCTTCCAAAGGCTTCCACTACATCTCCTTCCAAAAATATTCTTCCATTTCATGCGCCCAAACCTCAACCTCTGCTATCCATTCGCCATATTCCTTCACGTATTCGGCCTTCATTCACATTTCCTCCACCCTCTCGCCACCCTTCAAGGTGTGTGTTTACGTTGATCTTGCCTTCCTTTCCACCTACCCTTTCACAATCATTCCATGCATTATCCTTCTACCTTCTATCATTTTTCCTCATTTGCCTATTCCTCCTATCTTCCAATCTCACTCGCTTTACATAAAACCTTATCCTCCATTTTTCTCTTCCATCTCCCTTTCCCTATCAGCATCTTTGAGCATATCATTTTGAATCTTTGGCATATCATGGTTTATCCTTTCAAAGAGCATTACATAAAAAGCTTGCCTTCTTCCAAAAAAAAAAAAGAAATAAAAAATGAAAAAAATTAAAAATGTGCCTTGGTGAAAACCTGGAAACAGGCACCTTGGTAGCAAAAGTAAAGAGAAATAAATTCATCCTATGGTGAAAACCACTCCCTTGTGGCGCCTTGGATAAGTACCATGATGAAAACCTGGCAATCAGGCATCATGCGTAGTTCTTCTACATATTTCATCCATTCCATCTTCTCCCTTTGATCTTGACAATGTTGATCTATACACGAACATTTGGCTATTTTGTGAGTTGTCTGATGATGATCTTGCTTTCAATCCCTTCCTATTTAGCCTTCATATCCATCTTCCTCCATTCATTTTCACCTGTTGCTATCCTTTTCCCCTTTGGTCTTGATCTAAGAAAGAAAGAGTAAAACACGGTGCTATGAAGCCTCGTGACATGTCTACTCCTTTGGATTGCATCCTTTCCTGCTTTGGCATTACACTTTTGTGACTTATCCTATGCTAGCCTTTCATTGCTTGTCCAAATGCACTTTACATGAAAATTTTTCCCTAGCTTGGGTATTCTTGAGGAGTTTGCCCTTGAGGATTTCTTCCCTTCATTATCCTTTATTCTCTTGTCTTCCATCTCTTCCACCAGCTTGCTAATCCCTCTTGTTCTCCACCTTGCTAGACATTGGGACTGCACGATATGATCTTGCTTGGGAGTTTGTAATGGAAAAAGATGCTATCAAGTATACCAAGTATCAGAACTAGTATTAGAACTAGTATCAGAATAATTATCAGAATCAGTATCAGAATCAATATTAGAACCAGTATCAGAACAATTATCAGAATCAGTATCAGAATCAATATTAGAACTAGTATCAGAACAATTATCAGAATCAGTATCAGAATCAATATTAGAACCAGTATCAGAACAATTATCAGAATCAGTATCAGAATCAATATTAGAACCAGTATCAGAACAATTATCAGAATCAGTATCAGAATCAGTATCAGAACCAGTATCAGAACAATTATCAGAATTAGTATCAGAATCAGTATCAGAACCAGTATCAAGTATACCAAGTATCAGAACAATTATCAGAATCAGTATCACAACCAGTATCAAAACAAGTATCACAACCAGTATCAAAACAAGCATCAGAACTAGTATCAGAACAATTATTAGAATCAGTATCAGAACCAGTATCAGAACCAGTATCAGAACAAGTATCAGAATGAGCCTACAAAACAAGTATCAGAACACCTACAGGGGCTACACCTTTCGCTTTAGTTTATGGGTCTGAAGCGGTACTGCCTATTGAGATTGAAATCCCATCACTCAGAATCAGAATGCATGGACTTGTCACTGATGAAGACTACAGAGTGTCTAGGTTACAAGAACTGGAATTACTAGATGAACGTAGGCAAGCAGCGTATGATCATCTCAGAGTGTATCAGAAAATAATGTCTAGAGGTTACAACAAGAAAGTCAGACATATAGAATTTCAGGTTGGCGATCTAGTGTTGAGAGAAAATCCTAAAAATCAATCACATCGAGAACGCAAGGGAAAGTTCGAACCCAATTGGTTGGGTCCCTTTGTTATCACTGCTACTTTTGGCTCTGGTGCCTATCAACTCTCAACGACTGAAGGAGAACAGCTTCGAGAACCAATCAACGTTCTCCATCTGAAGAAATTCTACGCCTAAGGCATTCAGTGCTTGGTAAATGTCCTGAAAAAAATCTTAAAAATCAGAAAAAGTCCTGAAAAAATGAACATCTTGGTGAAAACCTAGCAATAGGCACCTTGATGATTCACAAAAAAAATCAAAAAATATCAAAAGTACAAAAAAATTGAAAAAATGAAAAATACAAAAAAAAAAAGTGCCTTGGTGAAAACCTGGAAACAGGCACCTCGGTAGCAAAAATAGAATCTCTACCAAGATGGTGAAAACTCGGCAAACGGGCACCACTTGTTCCAAAATGCTCCATCTATCAGCACAATCTTGGTCTTTCCCAGCTTTCAGTCTTGCTTTAGTTTGTACATATCTCCCGGTTTGTTCCTGCATTTCCAGTTTTCAATAAGTCGGCCTGTACACCAACCAGCTCAAGCGTTTACATCCTATCAATGTTCACACTTGGGGGCAATCAATGTCATATCCTATGGTCTCCCATGTATCTTAGACATGTCATATCCACTCAGAGTCCTTTGAAGCTTCAAGTTGAGTTAGTCAGTCAGTCTCGTCTCCAGAAAGGATTTTGCATCAACAACAATCAAACATCAAAACTCAACTGAAAACAATCTGTGCTTTTCATGCTTTTATCTCCTTGTATGCTTACTAATTCGCATTGAGATTTTTTCATATTGTGTCCCTTCGAGCTCTTCAATGATGTCCTTTATAGGATTTAGAGAGTGATGACTGGGGGCATAATCTTTTCTTTGTCTTCTGCTTGTATGTGAAAATCTAACAGCTTTGGAAATTTTGGATTGAAATGGTGTCCGACTGTAAGAGCCTCTATCTCGAATTGGATGGCCATGCGTACCTCGACCATTGATACCCAAAAAATTCAAGGAAGTTTGATCTAACTATTGTCTTTTTGAGTAAGTTCTTTCTCCTACTATGGAACGCAATCTTGCCTAAGGATGTGAACGATAAAGGGTCACTACGGGTAATTCACATTGGATTTAGAATGATCTCTTGACTGTTTGATGTGTTTGCAATGCAAGGCGTATTCAGGTCATCACGACGTTTATGTTTTGATGCTTGTACAAATTGCTATATCAAAATGGACATGATATTCAGGTCATCCTGGCGCTTGTGCCTTGGTGCTTATATCTAATCTGACATTTCAAAAACAAAATCAATATTCATATATCCATGGTTGTTTGACCAGTGGGTGTTGTATTGATTCTTGCACATACAAATTGATATTCATATGTCTATGGTTTCATGGCTAGTGGGCATTGTATTGATTTATCCGGTTACCTAAAAGTTCAATGATGATAACAAATCGACACATGATCAGTGACTAGGTCCTAGGTCTTAGGTTACATTTCATCTTGCATGTCTCTTTGCATTTTGCATGTTTACATGATCTCACAATGATTAAATGAACTTCAATGCTTAAATGATTCTTCAAATCGCATCTTCCAGTCTAACAAGAGCTGAATCTCACACGAAGGTTCCTCCAATGAAATAGCAAGTAGAATCCTTTTTCGGGATCAAAATTCAAATCTGAGATCATTCATATTATTAACTACTTGCATATTCGACCTTCAATCATCACAGAAATCTAGTATTCAACTTAACTGATTATCTTACATCAAACTATCAAAATTTCAACTTGGTCAACCATGGTCAACTCATGGTCAAACCTAGTCAAACTTGGTCTTTCAGGACCTCCAAACGATGCAGAATGCGTTCTCGGACGTAAATAACCACTTCTCAGATCAATTAACATGCTTCTAAACTATCAACGCTGACTTTTCTTGTCAGATTTCAATTTTAATCCCGAAGGGGGCATGCTATTGCACATCATTCAAAGTCTGTAAATCAAATTCTATTGATCAAGTCTATCAATATCTTTCATCAGTGATCAAGACAAACAATCACGTCTAGTTACTGATTCATCAAAAGACCTCATCGCTCGGGGCAAATCTATCATCACTTGAGGCATATCAGATTCATCGATCCATATCAATCTGGTATTTTCTTAATCTTGTAAACTGTATCAATTTTTGCAACCATCGGATCATAGTGTTCTTTCCTTGGTTCTTCGGCAACTGAAGGATTCGGATGTGATACCTGCTAGTTCTGCTAAGACAATCGAGTCTAGAATGGGTCACTCACTTCTTATCAATCCTAAGGTTCAGAATCAGGCATTTTGACACTTTTTCGCAATCATAGGTTCATTTGCTGCTACAGTGAATATTATCTTTGGTCATTCAGGACCTATTATCTCCATATCAATTCAATATCAATCAGCTTCTATCTCATATCAATTATCAATTTCAAACATCAGTTTCATATCTCTATCAAACACAGACTATCTTTGAACCACTGCGCTTCACACAGTAATTCAAAGAGGGGCAAAATGTAATACCCCAAAAATGGGCTATAAGTTCATTAACCTCCTATATCATCAAATCGAATGAAATCGACATCAAAGTCCTAACCTAAGGCACATCTAAACATCATCGAATCATAATTGATTATCTTAAATTTTGCATCGGGGAATATTCCTAGTAATATTCCTAATTATCTTAATTATCTTTAATTTAATGATTATTTGGCGATAAATCACATTTATCCTAAAAATTTAATTAATTGAATATTTTCATATTTAATTAATTAGATTTAATATTTGCCACTTAATTGTGTAATTAAATTTAATTCTATCTATTATTAATTGTATTATTTAATTTTGACAATAAATCAAAATTTCTATCTTTAATTGATTAAATTCTTATTTAATTAATTAAAGCATGTTGTCATTATTTAATAATATAATTTTTAATAAAAGTTTGAATAAATAGTTAATTAACCCATAAATTAATTAATTATTTTCAAAAATCAGTTGAGTTGAGGATAAATCACTTTATTTATTTATTTAATTCTTAATTATTATGCATATTCAAAAAAAAAATAGTTAAACTCCAAATCAGAAAATCAATGCAAGTTATTGACTTTTTGGAACTCAACATCCTTTTGGAGTTCAAAAAGCTGATCTAAACTCTAATTTGAGTTAAAAAGCTGTTTTTGCATGTTTTTGCATGATTTTGAGAATTAACTATCTTTTATGATCAGATAACTCAAAAATCAAGATGAGTTAATTTGAGTGATTTATGGCTTTTATTCATGCACCTCCAAAGCCCTGGATTTCTATAAATTAAGGCTTTAGCTCTTCACAAATCATCTCATATTTTGCACAATCACGCTGGAGAATTGGAATTGAAGAATCAAAGCTCTTGCGAATCGACATCTTTGTGAGATCAATCTTATTTTTGCATTCATATTACAGATCATTTAGCATTCATTTCATATCAAGTTTTTCATATTAGCATAGATTCATATCAAGTTTTCATTCTTATTGCATAGAAAATATCAAAAATATAGATTAATTGCATTTATTCCATATCTAGAATTTCATTCAAATCCTTCAATTAGGTGTCGTCTAGGTCACTGATCTCGATTACAATCTGAGAACATTAATCTCGCACCTATTAGAAGGCAGTAAATCGCTTGGTTAGATAGCTTTCAATTTTGCACGATTTTGATTATCACTAACCTCTAATGTTTTACTGAGTGTTGTGTCTACAGATCAGGTACAATTTTCACACACACACAACCAGGCTACCAACCACCAGGCCACCTACTCTATTAAAAATTAAAATCTTAATGTCTCATCAAGCACACACGCATGAAATTAGTAATTACCTTTTTCAGAAAAGTGTCACTGTCAATTGTCACTTCCACTCTTCCAGCATAGATTTGGCGATGATCCAAGAGCAAATAATTAGTGCATTGCCGAAGTGATGCTAATGGTACATCTAAGTTTCTAACCCTAGGTCCCTATCTCAACTTTGCTAAATTGCTACCTGCAAATCAGGGGCCTTGGCCCTTGGCCGTTTGAATTTAAAATCTAAAAACTTTGAGACTTGCAAAGTCATGCAACACCTTTTCAAAACTTTGGGACTGTTAAACTAACCAGAAAAATGAAACCTTGAGATGTTACGACATAGCCTGGCATGCCACATGACACTTGTACTTCCCACTTTCCATGTGGCATGCAACTTACTCTCCATCTCTCACTTTTCAACCCCTTACAAAGTTACACATGAAGTTAGTCGGGACTTCGAAACCCCTAACCATCATAATAAATTAACCGTTGAGAAGTTATGAAACAACTAAGAGTAACTTCGGAACCCCTAACCATCATAATAAATTAATCATTGAGAAGTTACGAAAAAACCATGCATAACTTCAGAACCCCTAACCATCATAATAAATTAACTGTTGAGAAGTTACGAAATAGCCAGGAGTAACTTCAGAACCGATCACTATCATAATAAATTAAAGTTTTAAATGTTGAGAAGCTACAAAATAGCCAAGCGTAACTTCAGAACTGATCACCATCATAATAAATTAATCATTGAGAAGTTACGAAACAGGAAGGCATAACTTCAAAACCGATCACCATCATAATAAATTAATCATTGAGAAGTTACGAAACAGCCAGGCGTAACTTCAAAACTGATCACCATCATAATAAATTAAACATTGAGAAGTTACGAAACAGCCAGGCATAACTTCGAAACCGATCACCATCATAATAAATTAATCGTTGAGAAGTTACGAAATAGGCAGGTGTAACTTCGGAACAGATCACCATCATATTAATTTAAATGTTGAGAAGTTACGAAACAGCCTGGTGTAACTTCGAAACCGATCACCATCATAATAAATCAACCGTTGAGAAGTTATGAAATAGCCAAGCGTAACTTCGGAATAGATCACCATCATATTAAATTAAACGTTGAGAAGTTATGAAACAACCAGGCGTAACTTTGGAGCTTGGAGTGGGTTCCAATTTATTTAGTACTCTGATTTACTAATTACAATTTACATATTTTTCAATTTATAAATAATAAAACTATTATATAATTTCATGATTCACGTAACATGTTACTGTATTAGAATTTAGTGTATTGACTATTGAAATTTAAAGTATTAGCAAATAATGACAACGCGTATTATGTAAAACTAAAAACAGTAACACTATTTGAAAAAGAGTCTTCTGATTTCTCAATGTTTCATTTGTATACAGTATTACAAATTTACAGACTACAATATTACTATTTAATTCAAAAACTACTATACAATATATTATATACATAATTATACTGGTAACTTAAACTGAATCACTGATTCACAATTTCACTGAATGGCTGTGGACCAACCATTTTCAAAACCAAAATGAAAAGTACATTCGATTATTTTGTATTTACAAATTACAACTTACAAGTAACAAAAATTTTCGTAAGATCCACAAAGAAAAAAAGATTAGTCGATGCGCAGACCAACAAATAATGGGATCATCTAATTCATCTCCTCCAAGAACGCCTCCTGGTCGAAGCCATGATAGTCAAAAATGACGCGCATCTCCGCCTTGTCATGTTCTACTTCAAGTTCGAACATGTCACTTTGGTAACCGGCGTAACTGGTAGCATGATCCCATGCTATAGACATTAGATGACTGAGGACATCCTGTTGAATCTCCTCCTCCATATCCAAATTTGGTTGGATAACAGGTTCTGGATTCTCATTTGATGATCCCTCAACTACTGGAAGACCCATTCTGTGAAAGTACCCAGAAAATACAAATAATCACCAACTTGTCATCCAAATTTAGAAATTTAGAAAGCGCCCATGCTCTACAATTCCACTACCAAGGAGTATATAAAGAAAATAATCACCAACTTTCTAGCCAGAATAAATTTTGAAGGAATGTTTCACGTAAGGTGGCTTGCCTGGGAAAAGGAAATTAAAGAATATCGATAAAGAAAAATTGCAGACATTGTAATATCCTGCGTAACTTGGCTCCGAAGTTGAAAAGAAGAATAATGAATGTTGATGAATCACAGCTCATATCCCATAAAATTATCCTTTTTAATGTCTAATCAAAATCTTGGCCTGGATTATGTACCACTCAAGTTACACAAATTGTCAGTGTTGCCTCAGAACCACCATATCCTAGTTGCGATTTTAAATTTTGAACTGACAACTTGGTAGCCGCATTAAACTTTTGCATAATGTGACTTGGCTCCGAAAAGAAAGATAATGAATGTTTACGATTCATAGCTGAGATCTTGTACAAATTAACCTTTTTTAACATCTAATCAAAATCTTATCATCGTTAAGTCTTATGAATTGTACTTCAGTGTTCAATGTCACTATAACTTCATGGCTAAGTTACGCAGACTGCCAACGTGGCCTCAGAACCCCCATATCTTACCTGCGATCATAACTTCTGAAGTCACGCATATTGTCAACCTGTCCTTTGCGTATCTTTGTGGCCTTCAACTGTAAACTGCCAGCATAACCACCGAAGTCACACACGCTATCAACCTAACCATTACGTATCTTCGTAACTATTAGCATCGACCCTCCTTTTAGCCTATCGAAACTACGCACATTGTCACCAGTCACCACAAATATTCACCAATTTATATTTTTTATAATATAAATACTATTTTATATTCACCAATTTATATTTTTGTTATAATATAACTACTGTTTTATATTCACCAATATATATTTTGGTAGTTATGAAACAAAAACACAATTCACCAAGATAGTTTCACATAGTTTCAGGGAGCATCTATGATTCGCCAATTGAGATTATTTTTTTTCTTTGAAAAGAAAAAAATTTGGCCAATTTTTTTTTTTTCCTTCTAACTTTCACCAATTTTTTACACCTTTTTTGAAGGGGGGGTTTCTTAAAGATTACCTTGGCACCATATATTGTTTTATAAACTATTTATTTCATTGAAACTATGTGCTATTGTAGTTGACTGTATTCTTTTGGGGTCTAATCTATTGTAGTTGTTTCTTTTTTCTTTGAATCATTGTTTACAATTACTTTTGATGCAATATTTGTATGAAGAATAAGAACAAAATGGTGAACGAGTGTATTTGACAAAGATAAACATGACACATTTTGTTAGGCTAATTGGGTTGGCCTGGTACCATTTACATGTCCTAGCCAGATATTAAACAGTGAGCTCATGAACAATGTATGATACCCTAGCTTGCAGCCCATGAGCCATCAAGACATTTCCTCATGAAATGATCATAAACAGGGAGTACCACTTAGTGAATATCAACACCAAAACAAATAAAAAGAGATCAAACACTTCACACAATGCCTTGAAGGTAATAGAAACAATTCCCTAGCTCTCAAAGCTTGTAGGTCATCAAGCATTCCAAATGAAAAGATGTAAACAATGCCAGTATTAAATAGTGAGCTCATGAACAATGTATCATGCCCTAGCTTGCAACAGCCTGCGAGCCACCAAGACATTTCCTCATGAAATGATCATAAACAGGGAGTACCACATAGTGTATTATTTTATTACTGATGTCCCTATTTGATCTAATAGCATCAATATAACAAACAGAGCACCGACCAATCAAATAGGGACATGAGGTGCTCAAACAATGAGCTCATAAAATAATATATTTAGTCTTAATAAAATCTTATAAAGCAACAAATATTGTGTAAAGTGTTTGATCTCTCTTTATTTATTTTGTTGTTGATATTCACTATGTGGTACTCCCCGTTTATGATCAAATAGACAAAGCTCAAATGCCTACCTCAAGTGCCAGTGCCCTCTTCCCATGCGGTTTTGGCCTCTTCGGGCATGCCAAACTCGAATGCCCTCTTCGCGCCATGCAAAAGTGCAGCGTTGTCTTGGCAGGAGCTCTTCGAATTCACAAATTAAAAATGACACTTTCTTTTTCTTTTTTTTGTTTATAACCAAATGGGTGTTGCAATTTATGAGCTCACTATTTGAGCACTGGCCAATCAAATAGGGACACGAGGTGCTCAAATAGTGAGCTCATAAACAATGCATGATGCCCTAGTTGTAGGTAGTTATCTCTTCTATAATAATGAAGGAGTGAAAGGTAATGATCAATGAGGTTTCTACTATTAAATCATACATTAATACACTTACTTCTTTGAATTTGAGCTCGGGCATCATGCAATGTTATTTTTTTCATTGCATGCTTGATGTTGTTGTGCACCATATATTGTTTTATACACATAGAACAATATATTTGGGGACTTAGACTTATGTTCAATCCTTAGTAATGGTTTGGGTAACTAATTACTAGATGAGTGACTATAGTATCCTAGTTTGCATTATTAGATGATCTTGTTTAATTTGTGTTCATTTCATGCAAAGATACATGTAAAGGAAAATAAATTTTTGCATCTAAAGATTACATGTGTATATATATATATATATATATATATATATATATATATATATATATATATATATATATATATATATATATATATATGTATATATATATATATATATGTATATATATATATATATATGTATATATATATATATATGTATATATATATATATATATAATAACTTGTATATATTATACAAGGAAAATAACTTTTAGAATAAAATGCAAGAGTATAGGCATACATAAGAGGACGAACATAAATAATAAGGGTGCTAGACATTGCCTAAAGTGATGAATTTTTTACCTGGGTATGAATCTAGTGTGCCCCTGTGTGATCCAGAACCTGCAAAGAAAAGAGAGATGGGGGTTAGATAAAAAATATCTAAGCAATGAATGGCATCCTATTATTGATCCTCATCTACAATTATGCATGTGCAAAGTCAAGCCATAAACTTCTAAAAGAAAAACCAAGCTCACAATCTCAATGAAATAAACAATGTATAAAATAATATATGGTGCACAACAACAGCAAGCATGCAATGACAACAATAACATTGCATGATGCCCGAGCTCAAATTCAAAACAATAAGTGTGTTAATGTATGATCTAGTAGTAGCAACCTCATTGATCATTACCTTTCACTCCTCCATCATTATAGAAGAGATAACTACCTACAACTATATTTTATAATTCCTCCTTTGAAGTATATATATATGGACATGAGGTGCTCAAACAGTGAGCTGATAAACAATGCATGATGCCCTAGCTTACAGCCCGCAAGCCATGAAGACATTTCCTCATGAAATGACCATAAATGGGGAGTACTACATAGTGAATATCAACAACAAAATAAATAAAGAGAGATCAAACACTTCACACAATGCCTTGAAGGTAATATCAATGATGCCCTAGCTCTCAAAGCTCATGGGTCATCAAGCATTCCAAATGAAAAGATGTAAACAATTCCAGTATTAAACAGTGAGCTCGTGAACAATGTATGATGCCCTAGCTTGCAGCCCGTGAGCCATCAAGATATTTCCTCATGAAATTATCATAAATGGGGTGTACCACAGTGAATATCAACACCAAAACAAATAAAGAGAGATCAAACACTTCACACAATATATGTTGTTTTATAAGATTTTATTAAGACTAAATATATTATTTTACGAGGTCACTATTTGAGCACCTCATGTCCCTATTTGATTGGTCGGTGCTCTATTTTTTATATTGATGCTATTAGATCAAATAACGACATCAGTAATAAAATAATACACATACAGTTTTGAATTTGAGCTCATAAAGATTAACTTTCAGAAGAATATGAATGAATGCAAACATACATAAGTGGATGAACATAAATAATGAAGGTACCAAACATTGCCTGAAGTAATGAAGTGTTGACCCGAGGTTCAATCCAGTATGCTCTTGTATTATCCAAAACCTGCAAGGAAGGAAAAGATGGGGTTAGATCCAAAGGATCTAAGCAATGCCTGGCACCCTATTGTTGATCCTCATCTACAATTATGCATGTGCAATGTGAATAAAAACTAAGAGTATTGAATTTTATCATGCAATGTTATTGATGTCATTGCATACTTGTAGTTGTTGTGCACTATATATTGTTTTATACACTATTTATTTCATTAAGACTGTGGGCTATTGTAGTTGACTATATTCTTTTGGGGTCTGATCTATTGTAGTTGTTTCTTTTTTCTTTAAGTCATTGTTTACAATTACTTTTGATGCAATATCTGTGTGAAGAACAAGAATAAAATGGTGAACAAGTGTATTTGACAAAGATAAACATGACACATTTTGTTGGGCTGATTGGGTTGGCCTGGTACCATTTTCATTATAGAAGAGATAACTACCTACAACTATATTTCATAATTCCTGCTTTGAAGTCATAGGTTAGTTTAACTATTGGACAATGAGCTGATAGGAGTTTCGAATAGATTTGAATAAAAACTAAGAGTATTAAATTTTATCATGCAATGTTATTGCTTTCATTGCATGCTTGATGTTGTTGTGCACCATATATTGTTTTATACATTGTTTATTTCATTGAGACTATGAGCTATTGTAGTTGACTGTATTCTTTTGGGGTATGATCTATTGTAGTTGTTTCTTTTTTATTTGAATCATTGTTTACAATTACTTTTGATGCAATATTTGTGTGAAGAACAAGAAAAAAATGGTGAATGAGTGTATTTGACAAAGATAAACATGACACATTTTGTTGGGCTGATTGGGTTGGCCTGGTACCATTTTCATTATAGAAGAGATAACTACCTACAACGATATTTCATAATTCCTCCTTTGAAGTCATAGGTTAGTTTAACTATTGGACAATGAGCTGATGGGAGTTTCAAATAGATTTGAATAAAAACTAAGTGTACTAAATTTTATCATGCAATGTTATTGATGTCATTGCATGCTTGCTTCTATTGTGCACCATATATTGTTTTATACACTATTTATTTCATTGAGACTGTGAGCTATTGTAGTTGATTGTATTCTTTTGGGGTCTGATCTATTGTAGTTGTTTCTTTTTTCTTTGAATCATTGTTTACAATTACTTTTGATGCAATATTTGTGTGAAGAACAAGAACAAAATGGTGAATGAGTGTATTTGACAAAGATAAGCATGAAACATTTTGTTGGGCTAATTGGGTTGGCCTGGTACCATTTACATGGCATGGCCAGATATTAAACAGTGAGCTCATGAACAATGCCAGTATTAAACAGTGAGCTCATGAACAATGTATGATGCCCTAGCTTGTAGCCCGTGAGCCATCAAGATATTTCCTCATGAAATGATCATAAACAGGGAGTACCACATAGTGAATATCAACACCAAAAAAAATAAAGAGAGATTAAACACTTCACACAATGCCTTGAAGGTAATAGAAATGATGCCCTAGCTCTCAAAGATCGCAGGTCATCAAGCATTCCAAATGAAAAGATGTAAACAATGCCAGTATTAAACAATGAGCTCATGAATAATGTATCATGCCCTAGCTTGCAGCCCGCAAGCCATCAAGACATTTCCTTGTGAAATGATCATAAACGAGGAATACGCACATAGTGAATATCAATAGCAAAACAAATAAAGAGAGATCAAACACTTCACATAATGCCTCGAAGGTAATAGTAATGATGCCCTAGCTCTCAAAGCTCGTAAGTCATCAAGCATTCCAAATGAAAAGATGTAAACAATGCCAGTATTAAACAGTGAGCTCATGAGCAATGTATCATGCCCTAGCTTGCAGCCTACGAGCCATCAAGACATTTCCTCATGAAATGATCATAAACGGGGAGTACGCACATAGTGAATATCAATAGCAAAACAAATAAAGAGAGATCAAACACTTCACACAATGCCTTGAAGGTAATAGCAATGATTCCCTAGCTCTCAAAGCTCATGGGTCATCGAGCATTCCAAATGCTAAGATGTAAACAATGCCACTGAAATTGATTTAATGAGAAGACAAAGCTCGAGTGCCTATCTCAAGTGCCAATTCCCTCTTCCCACATGTGGGTGTCGGCCTCTTCGTGCACGCCAAACTCGAATGCCCTCTTCGCGCCACGCAAAAGTGTTGTGTCATCTTCGCAACAACTCTTCGAATTCACAAATTACAAATGATACTTTCTTTTCTTTTCTTTTTTTTTATAACCAAATGGGTGTCGCTATTATGACACCATCGGGGGCACTTGCAAAAAAAAATACAAAAAACAAACACAAATTGTAGTGACGTTATAAATTGGCATCGAAATTTGACCCCAAATGTTGTAGTGTTTGCCCCCCAAGCATAGGAACAAGGATGGAAGGGGAACCTATTATATCACTCACAACACTATGCAAGACAACGAGCCCCTAAGGATTAGGCTAACATTGTTTACATAATGCGGAGCTCCATAATAGGAACATAAATGTTATTTAGAGAAAATAGGATTGAAATACAACTCATTGCCACATGATATATAAATAACCTTACTATTAATGAGTTGCCTAATCTTATAATGTAAAGCTTGACATTCATTAGTAGATTGATCATGAAATCTATGATATGAACAAAAAGGAACAGTCTTCATGTGTGGACTACATTTCTTTTTGCGTTTAGGTCTAGTAATCATCTTAGCACGAAGGAGTTTAGTCAAAAGAACTTCTTGGTCAAATTCCTTCACAGTTTCATCATGTTTTCAAGTGTTATTTGAGATGTTGTTAACATTGATTTGTTGTTGAGGATTAAATCCCAATCCATAAGAATTCTCATGCCCCCCAGTATGTAAGGGCATTTGAATTCCCTGTTTATTCTTACCACATCCTTGAGCATTAAATCCTTGTTTAACTAGGAAATGATAACCAGGACCATAACTAGAAGCCATATCAGAAGGAGTCAATGGAACTTCAACAGTCACAATATCATCCTTAGTAGATTTGACAGATTCATTGTGGGTAGAAGCAGCGACAAAGTTATTACAAAGGGTATTAGAAGTAAAAACTCATTGTTCAAACTCTCTTTGTGGCTTCATAAAATCAAGATCATTAACCTTATACTCTCCAATAAAGGTAGGAGTAAAATCCAAGGTTCCCCAATCATCGTCGGGAAGAGCATTAGAGGAAGAAGGATTACTATTAGGAATAGGAGTAGTGTGGGTTTGAATATTCAGACAAGGATTAGGCGCATCATCCGTATGAAGTGTATACATCTTGCTATTATGTATTAACTTGACTTTACGGTGAAGGGTGGAAGGGGAAGCATGCATCTCATGTAACCAAGGTCTACCCAAAAGAAGGTTATAATTGAGAGGTCCAGGCATAACATGAATAGGTGTATTCAGGATGAATGGACCTAATTTGATAGGTAAGGTAATGATTCCTAATGTGTTCTTAGAAATGTTATCAAAGCCACGTATAGGAACATTGTCGGTTTGAATAGTTGAAATATCAGTTTTAATTGCTTTGAACATGTCCATGCTACAAATATTAAGCCGAGATCCATTATCAATCAAGGTCCTATGAATGATACTCTTATTGATAGTAACATCAACCATAAGAGAATCATATTGATTCTGAACTTCTTTATAAGGTAATATTTTTGAGTAAATGCAATGTTAGGAGGACCCAGGGTAGCATGCATGCATTGTATGAAGTTATTGATGTTCTTTTGATTAGGAGATGGAGTGGGAAGAGTTGTTAGAGCTTTTTGCAAGGCTTCATAGTAAGTAGGTGAATTTTGAAGAAGCTCCCATAAAGAAATCATGGCAGGGGTATTTTGCAATTGGTTTATCAAATTATACTCCTTGCTTGGAAGACGAGGTGGAGAAGGAAGAATAGTTTGAGAAGGTGGTAAAGAAGTAGAAACCACCAGATTAGGTTGAGGGTTATTCCTTGTACGATATGTGTGAGCTATTGAATCTTGATCATTGAAAAACTCTAAAGACTCCATAGGTTTATCTTTGATAGTAAGCTGAGGACAACCTTTGACAGTCAACAAGGGTTTCAGAAAAACTATATTAGTTGTCTCAACATTACAAATAGATTCACAAGAAGGAAGCAAAGAAGACATCCTAGGAGGAGATGAGGTAAGATCTTGATTCTCCATAATATCATCACTAAAAGAGAGAGTATTAAGGGAATTCATATTATTCTTTGCTAATGCCTCATCACTAGAAGGAATCCCAAATGGAGGTAAAGCATCTATAATATCATCTTTCTTCCACTAAAATTTCTACATAAGGGGAGTGTGTTTTAGAAAAAGAGTTATCATCATGTATGAATATGCCATCCATTAATAAATCACCCTCTTGTATCAAAGCTTCTTCGTGAGGAGGGGATAAATCAATGTCTTTATCCAAGGGTTCATCCCAAAAAGTAGATTTAGTAACAATGGTTTCATGAGGAAGAGAGTAATCAACATCCAAATCCAAAGGTTCATCCCAAATAGGAGGATTATCATCCCTATCAATAAAGCACATTGTAGGAGTGCCAAAACTCACTCAAGCTTGATCCCTAAAGGGGAAAGAAGGTAAATTGTATTCTAAAGTAGGCTCATAGAAAAGACATATATTAGGAGAAGAATTAACATCAATCCCTAGCTCATCTTTGTAAAGGTCAATTGAAGAGGTTGTGGAGGAGAGTGAAATAGGAATAGGATCAATGGAGATCTCATTCGAACAATTTTCATCCTCACTTCCATGTACCTCATTAAGGGATCTATCCTCTTTTGCAATAAAAGTCTTATTAAAGTATTCAAAACCAAAATCATACATGTTGAACACAAAGCATGAAAAATGTAAATATTTTTGTATTGTTAAAGAAATTTTGCAATTTTTCTGCATTTTTGAAATATGAATGCAAGAGCATAAAATAAATCTACTTTTATAATCATGCAAGATCTAACATAAAATGCAAATCTAACACCAAAAAGAAAGAGTTGTCGTAATCAAGTTCACCAAAATGTAATATATAAAATATGGAAGAGGTCCTAGAACAATGGTTTGCACATAGAAGAGACCCCAAAGCCAATATTTTATACATACATGAAATTGTATTGATATGGAAAGTAAATGTAGAAGACTAATATTGAAATGAAGAAATAAAGGTACTTACCTCTGAAAAGAACCTACTGAAAACCCTATCAAACAGTCTCAGAAACTGTTGATTTCCATGCTCTTGAACTGAAACTGTGGAGAAAGGTCTTACCTCGGGGCAGGATCCTACTCCTCACTGAAGGTCATCCTTGACCCAACTGCTCCGATGGAAATTCTATTCACGGATCTCAGAAGTTCAGCGAAAAGGGTATCCAGATCTGCACTTTAATTCACCATCCTATACTTGTACCTGCAAGAAAAAATGGTTTTTTTTGTTTGGATGAGGGGTTTTCCTTATTCGAACCCCGATTTGAAATCAACCTTAATAATGGAATTGAAATAGAGAATGCTAGCAAGTAGTAGAAGTAGATCTAATAATGAAGCTATGATATTCAATAGATATGCAATTGTATTTCAAATGTAAACAAGTATGTTGATATGAAAGCTTGGACATAACATTAACAAATGTAAATCATAACCTCAATGATTGTATGCTTGGAATCCACCTTGAGGGAAGAATGAATAGATCTTGAAGATGAACAAAGGATCTTGAAGGAAGATCACACCACCATGATGGCTAGATCTAGGGTTTTGAATGATGAATCTTGAATGCTTGAACCAAATCCCTTCAAAGGTTTGAATGCTTGAATCCTTGATCTTCAATGGAGAACTTGAATGGAGAAGAGGAATTTAATGCTTCCTTGAAGATTCTTGATGAAATGCTTGCTTGATCTTGCTTGAGAGCTTGAGAGATTATGAGAGATGAGATGGATAAAATGAGAGAGGAAGGCTTCCTTTTATAGTGATATAGGGCACAAACTTCTAGAGAAGCTGACATTGGAGAATTAAAACCCAATTAACCTTAACCCCTAGAAATGGACCTAGATTAAATGCAATTTAAGAGTTTACCATTTCGAAGACCAAACCAGCCGACCTAGAAGCGGGAAAACAATTATTTATGAAACCTGACATCTGAAAATCATGGGACCTTGAAATTTGGAGCTGGGGTCAGGGACGAGGTAGTCTCCACCCTAGGTTAGGGTCGAGGTCATCCCTGACCTAGGTCAGGGACTAGGTCATCCTTGACCTTGAGGTCAAAAACCTCAGGATCTCAATCCAGAATGCCAAAAAAATGTAGATGCAGGAGCATCTTGGGTTTAAGAGCAATCTTGCATCACCCAAAAATATTTCTGGTTTCTTTTTCAATAAGGGTTATCTTGTGCAAAGCTGCTATTTTTGGGAAGTTACTATTTTTAGTAAGTTTTATGTTCGGGCTCAAAATGGTCTATTTTATTCTCTAGAGGTTCATTTTGGTCATATTAGCCTGCCAGTAAAGTTTCATTGACAGATCAAGTCTAGCTTTGTAGATATTGAAGATTTTCGGTATTGGCAGTAGGGTAAAGAAACTTTGAACTCAGTTTTGAAGGCTTTAGAGGCCCCAAATGAGGTTAAATTTTGGGCTGAATGAAGCTTGCTTGATTCAAGTGTTGTAGAGCTCCTTGCGCCCTTTTTGAAATGGGGTTATAAGAGTCAATCGGGTCAACGGGTGATGACTTATGGTCTCCAAAAGTTGGGTCACCTGAAATGGTAAAAAATGATTTTTCTTCAAAAATTTTGTTTGGGTTTCAAGAGTTGTTTTGAGCCAACTCTTATGTAATAAATTGTAAAATAAAATAATTCTAAGTTTGGTCAGCCTTATTGGCTAAAATTATGGAACCTTCCCAAGTGGTGAAAAATTGCCTATATAAGGAAGATTGTAGTGTTGTCTTAGGCAGTTCAGAGTAGTTCTGGGTAATCATTTGAGGTTTTGTCCCTCATAATATTGCAAGGAAGATGCCCATGTGGCTTTGCATATTGTAATTCTGAAAGTTTGTAATTCCACATTTGTTGAGATAATAAGAAGCCCATTTTCTGTTCTTTCAAATTGTTGTTGTTCTTTGTTTCTGTTGTGTGTTTGCGGTATTAAGGGGAGTACCCTTCATCAAGTGGTATTAGAGCAGGAGTTCCTAAGTGTGTAAATAGATCACCAACTATGAGGCAGTTTTCACTAGGACCGCGGGTTAGGGTTTCTATGTAAATAGATCACCGACTATGAGGTAGTTTACACTAGGACCGTGGTTAGGGTTTCAGTGATACGCGTGAAAATGCCTCCACAAAGGGAACATGGCGGAAGAGCTGATGTTGTGACACCTGAGGTTAGAGAGCTTCAGAGACAAGTGCGAGCATTGCAAGAAGAGATTCACAAAGGAATGAATCTTAATGTCAGAGACGAAAGTGAGGATGAAGCCAAAGAAGGAAATGATGATCAAGAAGTAGAATTCAAAGTTTTGAATCAAGAGGAAGAAAGGATTTTTCAAGCCATTTCCTAGATCAAGAAAAGACCTAAGATCGAGGTTCCTACATTTTCAGGGAATCTTAACCCAGAGGAATTGATCGACTGATCAATGAATGTGAAGATTATTTTGAGTATGAAGATATTGAGGATCATGATCGGGTCAAGTTTGCGAAGGCCAAACTAAAGGGTCATGCAAAGATCTAGTGGCAAGAGATTCAATTGGAGAAAAATAGAAGAGAAAAGGATAAAATCACAAGATGGGATCAGATGGTGGATAAATTGAAACGACAGTTCATTCATGTTGATTATGAACTTGACCTATTGAAGAAAATGCAAAGTTTGGAGCAAGTAGGAAGATTTGTTCAAGAGTATAGAGAGGAGTTCTATTGAATCCTCATCAGGACAGGCCATGCGGAAGCTGATAAGGAGAAAGTTGTCTGTTACCTTAATGGGTTGAGGCCAAGCATTTAGGAGGAGTTGAATCTAGTTCGAATGAACAGTATTGAAGAGGCATACTAGTTTGCCCTTAAAGTAGAGAAAAAGTTGAACAAGAAATTTGAAAGTAGAAAAATCAGAAGAGGTCATGGTGGAAGATCTAGTGGATGGTCTTATGTAGGCCGAAATGAAGATCCGAAAAAGAAGGATGAGGCCAGCAGCAGTCAGAATCAGCAAGGAAACAATTCCAATCATTTCCAAAATCAGAATAATAGAGATCAGAGAGGAAGAGGAAGAGGAAAAGGATATGGAAGAGGAGGCTTTCGTGGAACATGTTTTCACTCTAGAGAAGAAGGTCATAAGGCCTTTGAATGTCCTCAATGCCACGGAAGGATAGATAGGAGAAATGAAGGCCAGGATAGAGTTGCACATGTAGATGAAGATTCCAGATCATCACATTCTGAAGATGCTGAAAGAGGAGAAATGTTGATTAACAGAAGAGTCCTACTGAGTGGAGAGAATGAACCCAAGCAAAGGAGGAGCTTATTTTGCACTAGATGTAAGTGTGAGGGTAAATGTTGTGATGTGATCATTGATAGTGGAAGCACTGACAATTTGGTGTCAGAAGAGATGGTGACAAAGTTGAAGCTCAAGAGACAGAAACACATACATCCATACTAGATTGTCTAGGTGTAGGATGACCACAAGGTCATGGTCAATGAATAATGCCTAGTAAAGTCCAAGATTGGTGGATACCATGATGAGGTACTGTGTGATATCATATCTATGGATGCATGTCATATGTTGTTGGGTAGACCATGGCAGTTTGACAGATGTGTTGTACATGATGGTCGTGCAAATACCCATTCCCTCACAAAGGATGGAGTGCGACATAAGATAAAGCCATTGAATGACACAGAAGAAAAGGTATGTGGTAGTGCAACAATAACTTTTATTGATGGAAGAAAATTCCTAGAGGGTATGAGGCATGAGCATGTATGTTTTACTTTAATTCCAAAAGTTGGTAAAGAGTAAGTAGAAGATGTACCTATAGAAGTTGTAGATTTGTTCAATGAGTTTTAGGATATTGTATTCAATAATGTGCCTGATGGGTTACCACCAGTCAAGAAGATCAGTCATCAGATGGACTTGATCCCAGGAGTGATTTTTCCAAATAAGGTAGCACATAGAATGACACCTGCAGAAAGTGAGGAGTTGAACAGACAAGTACATGAGTTGTTGCAGAAAAGATTGATCTGTGAGAGTTTGAGTCCCTATACTGTACCAAAAGTATTAGCACCAAAGAAAAATGGAGAATGGAGGATGTGTACAGACTCCAGGCCAATAAACAAGATCACAATCAAGTATAGGTTTCCATTGCCACGAATGGATGATATTATGGATTGTTTGAGTGGAGCTATGTATTTCTCAAAGATAGATCTGAAGAGTGGATATCACCAGATCTGGATCAGAGAAGGAGATGAATGGAAGACTACCTTCAAAACAAAGGAAGGACTGTATGAGTGGTTAGTCATGCCTTTTGGGCTAACCAATGCACCGAGCACTTTCATGGAGCTCATCAACGAGGTTCTGAAAGAATTTCTAGGTAAGTTTGTCATTGTTTACTTAGATGATATTTTAATCTTTAGTAAGACATTGGAGGAGCATATGATGCATATTCATATGGTGTTTGAAAAGTTAAGAGAAGAGAAATTGTTGATTAATTTGAAGAAGTGCAGTTTTGTGAAAAAGGAGTTAGTGTACTTGGGATTTGTAGTTTCAGCAGAAGGTCTAAAAATGGACCTAGAGAAAGTGCAGGCTATCCTTGAATGGCCTACTCCAAAGAGTGCTATTAAGGTAAGATCTTTTCATGGTTTGGCTAGCTTTTACAGAAAATTTATCAGGAGTTTTAGCAGTATTTGTGGACCCTTGACTAAAACAATGAGAGGGGATAGAAAAGAGTTTAAGTGGACTCATGGGGCAGAAAAGAGTTTTCAATTGTTGAAACAGAAAGTTACAAAACAACCTATTTTAGCACTTCTAGATTTTAATAAGGTGTTTCAAGTAGACTGTGATGCTAGTGGTACTACAATAGGAGCTATTATGAGCCAAGAAGGTAAACCTGTTGCTTATTTCAGTGAGAAGTTAAATGATGCCAAGAGAAAATATTATGTTTATGATCAAAAATTTTATGCTATAGTTCAAGCATTAAAGAAGTGGAGACACTATCTACTTCCTAAGGAGTTTGTTTTATATACTGATCATCAAGCTTTGCAATAGTTGAATAGTCAAGGAAAGTTGAATCAAAGGCATTTGAAATGGGTTGAGTTTTTGCAGAGTTACACATTTGTTTTGAAACATAGAAATGGAAAGTCTAGCAGGGTTGCAGATGCTCTTAGCAGAAGGAAACTATTGCTGACAGAGATGTAGATTGAGGTGGTTGGGTTCAAGGAACTCAAGAGTTTATATCCAGAGGACCTTGATTTTGGTGAAGCTTGGAAATCTTGTAAAGAACCTGTTACTCTAGATAGAATGAAGTGGTTGGATTTCATCATTCAGGATGATATGCTATTCAGAGGGAGTCGGTTGTGCATTCCACGAAGTTATATGAGGGAGAATCTCATCAAGGAGAAGCATAGTGGAGGATTGGCTGGAAATTTTGGTCATGATAAAACCCTTGCTTTAGTTAGTGAAAATTATTATTGGCCACAGTTGCAGCAAGATGTCAAGAAATTTGTACAAAGTTGCAGAGTATGTCAGATGGTGAAAGGAGTAAAGCAGAATACAAGGTTGTATCAGCCATTACTTGTACTAGAGAAACCTTGGGAGGATGTCAGTATGGATTTTGTTCTTGGTTTGCCAAGGGCACAGCGGGGACATGATTCAATTTTTGTGGTAGTTGATAGATTTTCGAAGATGGTACATTTCATTCCTTGCAAGAAGACTAATGATGTTGTCCACATAACAGAATTGTTTTTCAGAGAAGTGGTGAGACTACATGGTTTTCCAAAGAGTATAGTTTCAGATCGGGACACTAAGTTTGTTGGATATTTCTAGTGCACATTGTGGAAGAAGTTGAAGATAGATTTGAAGTTCAGTTCATCACATCATCCACAGACTGATGGATAGATAGAGGTGGTGAATAGGAGTTTGGGAAATTTGCTGAGATGTTTGGCTGGAGACAAGCCAATAGGATGGGATTTGATTTTACCATAGGCAGAATTTGCATACAATAATTCTGTCAATAGGAGCACTGGTAGATCACCTTTCCAGATTGTATATGGAAGTAGTCCCAGAAATGCATCTGAGTTGAGGAAGATAGATAAAGGAGAAATAAGTAGTGCTGAAGCTGAGGATTTTGCAGAACACTTGAGGAACAACCATGAGGAGGTAAGGAAGCACATTACCAAGATGAATGCGCAGTATAAGGCTAAGGTAGATGAGAAAAGAAGGCATAAGGAATTTTAGGTTAGAGATGGAGTCATGGTTCATTTTCAGAAGGAGCAATTTCCAGTTGGTACATATAACAAGTTGAAAATGAAGAAGTTTGGGCCATGCAAGATACTGAAGAAGCATGATTCAAGAAATGTGTATGAGGTAGAATTGCCTACTGAGCTGAATAATTCACCAGTGTTTAACATTTCAAATTTGACAGAGTATCATGAAGGAGGTGTTGAAAATGAGATCATAGAAGCATAGTGGATTATTCCAGCAACTAGTTCAGATACAAAGGAGATTGAGGATTTGTGTTGACAGAAGCACAAGGAACAGGACATATGAAGAATATTTGGTCAAATGGAAAGGATGACTTGTTGAAGATTCATCATGGCTAACAAGGGAGGAGGTTAACCATCTTGGTTTTCCTCTTCACACTTGAGTCATGACAGGGTCACTTCTCAAATTACCCTGGGTGTCTAATGCAGGAGCATCCTGGGTGTAAGAGCAATCTTGCATCACCCAAAAATATTTCTAGCTTCTTTTTCAATAAGGGTTATCTTGTGCAGAGCTGTTATTTTTGGGAAGTCACTATTTTTAGTAAGTTTTCTGTTTGAGCTCATAATGGTCTATTTTATTCTCTGGAGGTTCATTTTGGTCATATCAGCCTGCTAGTAAAGTTTCATTGACAGATCAAGTCTAGCTTTGTAGATATTGAAGATTTTCGGTATTAGCAGCAGGGTACAGAAACTTTGAACTCAGTTTTGAAGGCTTTAGAGGCCCCAGATGAGGTCAAATTTTAGGATGAATGAAGCTTGCTTGATTCAAGCATTGTAGAGCTCCTTGCGCCCTTTTTGAAATGGGGTTATAAGAGTCAATCGGGTGATGACTTATGGTCTCCAGAAGTTGGGTCACCTGAAATGGCGAAAAATGATTTTTCTTCAAAATTTCTATTTGGGTTTCAAGAGTTGTTTTGAGTCGACTCTTATGTAATAAATTGTAAAATAAAATAATTCTAAGTTTGGTCAACCTTATTGGCTAAGATTCTGGAACCTTCCCAGGCGGTGGAAAATTGCCTATATAAGGAAGGCTGTAGTGTTGTCTTAGGCAGTTCAGACCAGTTTTGAGTAGTTTTGGGTAATCATTTGAGGTTTTGTCCCTCAGAATACTGTAAGGAAGATGCCCATGTGGCTTTGCATATTGTAATTCTAAAAGTTTGTAATTCCACATTTGTGGAGATAATAAGAAGCCCATTTTCTGTTCTTGTAAATTATTGGTATTGTCTATTTATGTTGTGTGTTTGTGGTATTAAGGGGAGCACCCTTCATCAAGACAGAAAGTGGAAAAGGGGGTAGAATCAGGGGAAAAGCTAGATCTAAGTGGAGGACCCATTCAAGGCACTTGACATGATCCCAAAACACCTACTCAGAGGGCTAAACGTTCTTAACATGGAAGTGCTTCCATTTTAAGATGATACAAGTATTTAAGGCATAAATTTTTGATATCATCCCAAGATGATTGGGTGATTTCTCCTCTTTCCATCAAGTCTAATGCCTCAGTACATCCCTCACTTACTCCTCTAAGGAAGAGTATATTTTTTGATTCCTCATTGAGTTCATGCTATATTCTTTTATAGGCTGAATAGGAACCTTGATATATAATCTTCCAGACTTTCATCATCCTTTTCTGTCATTTTGAAGATGTCATCTCCTCTTAAATCAATTCCTCTACAATATTCTTTGTACTTGGTCAAGAAAGAATCCTTCATTTCTCCCCAATCATGCACAACATATCTCCCTAGGACCATGAATGTAATGTCCCCATTTTGAGCAAGCATTAGAGTTTATGGATTTAGCCTATCATTGGGTCCTTGTAGGCTAATTCTGGTGATTAGAGGACCTTGTTGTGGGTTTCGGCCCCATTTTGAGGGATTTACTATTTATAGTAAGTTAACATATGGTTCTACTGAGCTTAGATGATTTAGAGGGGTTATATGATGCTCTCAGATTTTATTTCTCGCTTCTAGTTTGGAATCCAAGATTCTTGGAGGGAGCGTCTATTTTTAGTAAGTCACCCTGTCAAGTTCATTCATCATCTTTCATCATCAAGATCACTCTTGTGCTGCCAGATTTTGATTATGATGCTTCCTCAGTTATTTTTGAATGATAAGTGAATTATGATTATTATTTAATTAAATTGACTAAGGTTGCTATTTTTATTTGGATTGTCTATTAGGCACCTTGGTGCTATAGCTCATTGGAACCGGGTTGAGTAGTTTTAAATCTTGAGCTCATAAAATAGGGACCATATGTGTTAGAATAGCATTATTTTAATGAAATGGTCATTTTCAGCATTAAAGTGAAGATAAATATAATAGTTTATTATATTTCAAATGTGCACATAAAGAAAAGTCTTTTGTAAGTGAAAAATGTGTGAGAGAAGATATCTTTTATTATAAAAGAAATGCTTTGGGAAAAAGCAATTCATTTGATGATGTCTATTATTTTCATTTTGTGGAGAAGTTTGGGAGAAGGGTTTGAGGGTTTGTTCTGGATTTTGAAGAAAGGAGAATCTTCTTTAGAATTTTACACACTTTGAGTTGGACTCAAATATATAGTTGACTCCTCCGTGGTTGCCCTACTATTCACCAGGGCAACCTTGGGACCCTTTTCCCATAGTTCTATGGCGGCCTCTGAGATGGGTTATCAATTATCCATATAAGCAAGAACGGTTATATTAGATCTAGTTGAACTAAACTAAAGTCTTTATCCATTGGTTCTGACTGAAGGTGAAGGTTACTAAAGGGACCCAGTGAAAAATATGTGAGAGAAGATATCTTTTATTATAAAAGAAATGCTTTGGGAAAAAGCAATTCATTCGATGATATCTATTATTTTCATTTTGTGGAGAAGTTTGGGAGAAGGGTTTGAGGGTTTGTTCTGGATTTTGAAGAAAGGAGAATCTTCTTTAGAATTTTACACACTTTGAGTTGGACTCAAATTTCCAATTAATTGTGTTTTCAAGAATTAAACAAGCTGACAATTTCATGGATGTCGTACGGATTTGACACGGTCATACTTTATAGTGTGGAATGCGGTTTGAAGAACATTGATGCGCGCTTTGATGGGAGGTTGTTATTTCATGTCTATGGCTACATGTTGAATGACATTAGAGGCTTCCATTAGCAAGGAAGAATTAATATACAACTGACGTCGACAATACATGGGTTGCATGTCCTTTCCTTGAGGCTACAAATTCATCATCAGGCAGCCACGTTTTGGTTTAAAGGTGCCAAAATTGAATTGTTGTTATTGTAATGATCATTGCACTATTTAGAGTTAGAAATAGTTTATGTTTAGAGTTATTTCATATGTTGGAAAAAATTAGAATTATATATGTTCAAAAGCACAAAAATTGTAAACAGTTCAAATATACAAAAAATTAAACTTTCTGGCAAATAGCCAATCGGGCTCTTTACAATGAACCATCTTAAAGTTGACTCCTTAAGAGTTGTAGGGAATAATTTGAGTCTATGGGCATCAATGGTATAGTCATAACTCCTACAAAGGATGTCAAAATCAAAGAGAAAGGTGTGAGGACCCTTTGTGACTAGGCCATATAATTTGGGAAGAGCTGAAGCTATTATATTCTTAAGGTTTTTATTATCATGTTGATCAATGATAGGAAATAGGAAAGTGGGAGGAGCTATCATTCTCAGTGGAGCTCCTTCTTGACCTCCTTTCTGATAGATAACTAAGGCTAGGCTATTATCAACTTGTTCCTATTTGAGTGGTTGATTATGAGGATCATGATGGAGGTTGGCCAAGATTTCTATAAAAGGATTCAAGTCAATAGGTTCCTAAAAAATATTTAAGGAAAAGGGGTCTCCTTCTTCTAAGGCTAGGCTATTATCAACTTGTTCCTATTTGAGTGGTTGATTATGAGGATCATGATGGAGGTTGGCCAAGACAACTTCTTCTTCTTCTTCTTCTTCTTCTCCTTCTTCTTTTGCTTCTTCTTCTTCTTCTTCTTCTCCTTCTTCTTCTTCTTCTTCTTCTTCTTCTCCTCCTCCTCCTCCTTCTTCTTCTTCTTCTTCTCCTCTTCTCCTTCTTCTTCTTCTTCTTCTTCTCCTTCTTCTTCTACTTCTTCTTCTTCTTCTTCTCCTTCTCCTTCTTCTTCTTCTTCTTCTTCTTCTTCTTCTTCTTCTTCTTCTCCTTCTTCTCCTCCTCCTTCTCCTCCTCCTTCTTCTTCTTCTGCTTCTCCTTCTTCTTCTTCTTCTTCTTCTTCTTAGCATTATTGGGAAGAAATATTCCTAAAGCATCCCTTGGTTTTCTTCTACTCATACAGATTTCATTAACAACTAACTTGGGCTAAAAATGAATTACTAGAAAACTTGGATAAACATGAAATAAATCTTGAACTGAAAAATTGAACTAATGACTTCATTAAGTTCTTAGCTTTACATCATCCTCGGCAACGATGCCAAAAATGTTGGCCTAAAGAACAGGTTAATAACTAGGAGAACTTCCCATACTTAAGGATTATACATCTACTAAGAAGATATTTGCATATTTCAAGGTGCATTTAAATATCAGACCAGGGACCTAGACTTGAAATGGTGCAAAAATATATATGCGCTAAACTCCTTTTTGAAGCCTTTGTAACTCATAAGTAAAATTGCAAAAAATAAACACTGGAATTAAACTCTTAACCTATCAACATAAGGAATAAACTGCAACAAATACATTCAGACTTTATAGGAAGGAACTACTCTGCCAGCCTTGGCCGTAGGAACAAGTGAGGGTCTGAATACTAATTAGGAAAGTAGGGAAAGTGCTAAGGCTCACTCACTAAGTGGCCCCCCTTGGGTGAGTGAAGCCAAGTTACTAACAATTTATGAACTCAACATAAAAATTTCTCTTTTATTCAAAACAAAGGAATTGATTAAACATTGGAACTAAAATCAATCTATATTGCTGAAAACGAAGTATAACAACATAATGATATAACTATCTGATTTATCTCTACTTTCTACTTTCTTCTTTCTCTCGTAGAAGATTACAAAAAATTATTTATACACCTAACTTAACTGACTACCTAAAACTACTACTAACCACTCCTTTTCATTAATGGCAGTAGTTATTTACATTAAGGAGTTTATAAGAATTCACTCAAAAATCAAGAACACGTCTTCCATGCACATCTGCAAGAGAGAATATAGAAAAATTTAAGTGCCTAGATCATCCATCAATAAATATAGCATAACCAAGTCACCCAAGGAATCAGGCGGCCTAGTTGGAACTCCACTCCAAATTTTACTCTTCTCTTTATGATATCTTAAACTGGTCTTCCACGGCTACTACATACTTTCCATAAATCTGTTGAATCTGATCCCCCTTCCTTGTTGCCTTATTTCTATACAGAGAGGTTAGTAGTACAAGATATACAACTCATTTATTTCACATCCATTCATTTATTACATCAATCCTAATTAATCATGCATACACCACATGGCTACAGGAAAATGAATCACTTGGTTAAAGGAACTTATATCACAATTCACCCTTTCATAATGAATTTCATAAAGGTAATTATAATTCTATTAAACCAATCTTATCATCAAAACAAGTAAGGTTTGAACCATCATACGGTACTATCATAATTAAGATTCTTGAACCTAAAGCATGAAAAAGAGTTTCAGGTGGCTACCATGGGACCATACTTAACAACAAAGTCTTAAAACATAGCATAAAAACATATGAAAACATGGCCCTAATCTTGTCCCATCAACTTGCATTACTAAACTTAGCTTGTTTAACCGAATTGTAGGAATCTATGAATTTTAGTTTGGAGATACATTTGGGTATGGAGTCCCCTTAGGATTACCCATCGTCCTTCCTATAGGTTATCTTGCCTTTGGATTAGAATTTGAATTTCAAATCATTTTTGTCTTTTGGTTGGTGAGATAGTAATATGAACAATTATTTGTATCCTTATTATGTGTTATTTTAGTTCTAATTGCATTCACCACCAGCATTGAATCTCCTTTAATTTCTATCCTTGCCAAGTTTAATTCTAAATAGAGATGTTCCTGCTAATAATAGTTTAAATTTATCCATATTGTTTGTGTCCTCTTCCAATGGTAGGATCATTCTTGCTAAGATCTCTCCTCGACTAGAGTGAATAACACAACCTTCTCTCAAGGGGTTGGGATTACCTCTAGACACCCCATCAAATTTTAGTTTTTGCAAACCAATTACTGGAGGAGCCCATACATAGTTTATCATGTTCCTAATACTAGCTTGGCCAGCTTTTCCTATTAATTGGGGGACCTTACTTGACCAAACCAATCTTTAAGAATTGAATCATCCAATCTGGTATAAAATTTGGAAGAAGAGCTCTGGGCTAAAATTTGTGAGTTCATTATTTCTACTATTGACGCCTCAATTTTATTTAGTAACAAATCTCTATCCATGTTTTGTCCTTAAAATAGTCTTTTGTTTCTTTCTTTCCACACTTCCCAAATCAAAATTTAAGGAGATGTGATCCATAAATTACCACATAGGTTGTCTTTATTCAAATTTGGCCATGACTTAAACAATGATAAGATGTCATTTGGTAATGCTGATAGACAACCTAGTTTTGCACACAACCATTTCCAACACGGGGTTACTCCCCTTATATATAATATGGCAAGTGCCTCGTGGTTACTCCTCCAAGATATGGAAAGTTATTTGTTTCTGGAGAGAAATGTATACAGGGCATATGGGGTGCTCAATGAAGTGATGATATCTCCATCCAGAGAGCCCTACTATTCTATGGCCCCTATATTCTATTGTTACAAGCTGAGGCTAAGGCTGAGGTTGTCAGCCTATCCCTTCCCTATATATAGAAACTTTCTCTAGTCCAGTCAGGGCGGCTATAGTTCTAGTTCCCTATCTATGGGGGTTGGGGGCCATTCACGAGTTTGGTTGGAATAGTGTACACACCGCTCATCACACCCTAGGCCATATCCATCTATATAGAGGGTTTGAAGCATCATTCTATGTAAGCACCAACTATGAGTCTGCGTGTTCATTGGGTAACAAACTGCAACCTCCCTAGTCACCTTTGCCTTTGTAACTAGAAGGGACACCTAATAGTGAGAAGGGGAAAGTGAGTAAGACATGGTTAGCATCCTCCTCATTCTTTTTTTATAGGGGATAAATGGAAGGACCTTGGTATCCAAACTTTTTGAGCCAGTCTTCTCTTAGGATTCTCCCTTGAATGACCTCCCATGAGAAGATGCCCACTTTTGGAAAATAGACTTTGTTTTAGTATAGATGAATTAGTAGTTGTGTCTTAACCTAGTTGTGTTGTTTTGAGGCCATCTTATACTATTCCTTCATGTTATATTAACCTGATTTAAACCCATTCCATATAATTTCATCTCTACTTGGCTTAAGTATAAAGAATTTATCTTTTAGGATTGATTTAAGAACTTCAATGTCCCCCTATGATAGAGAAAGTTCGTCAAACTATTTTCACTATCATTTACCCTCTAGATTAGGCTCTAGGCTTGTGATGTAATTGTGAATTCCCCAAATTGTATAGCATATATCCTTCACTCTTTCTTCATTTATCAAATGGATAATGATGGGGTAACCTCCCCATGAATCATCCCAAAATAAGGCTCTGCTACCATCGTTTATGTTCTAGGTTATGTGGTCTAATATTATATTGCTTGATTTGTATATAAAGTTCCATATTTGTGAACCTCTAGGGAATTCTATTACTCTTAGGGTCTCTTGTTCATTAAGGTTAGAAATATATTTCCCTCTTAAAATACTTACCCATTTGAGGTTTCTTTCATGATGAATTTTTCAAAATAATTCGGCTCCTAAAGCCTAATTTTGATGGAGGTTTTTGATACCCATCCCCCCATATTCCAATGGATTGCATTATTTTTCCCATGTCACTAGAGAAAAATTATTTTTGGTTTTGGTGCCTTGCTAGAAGAATTTCCCCATTTTCTTCACTATATCCATGTAACTTGCCAGCTGTAGTGTTATACAACACATAAGATAGATTTGTATTGTTGCTAGGGTAGATTTCATCATAATTATTCTACCTACCCATGTAAGCCATTTGGACTTCCAAGACTCCATCTTTCTATCTATTTTCTCTCCAACTAGTTTCCATGCTACTATAGATCTCAAGGATTTTTCCATTGGGATTCCTAAGTATGAGCAGGGAAGCTTACCCTCTTTAAAACCATGGACGTTAAGAATTTGTTGTTGGATTCTATTTTAACAAAGAAAAAGAAGATTTGTGATTTTTCTTTGTTTGTAGTTTGTCACAAGGCCTTTGCATAGTCTAAGAGTAACCTTTTCAACTATTGAGCTTCTTTGATGGTATCTTTCCCAAACAACATTGTGTCATCTATGAATTTTTTATGAGTGACTAGTCTTACTGAGGAAATGATCTCTACTCCTTTTAGCATGCCTTAATTCTATAGACTATTTAGCTTCTTACCAAGATATTTCACCATAATGATAAAGAGAAAGGGGGATAATGGGTCACCTTTCCTTATGCCTATGGAGCTTTCAAAGTATTTGTGCGGTGAGCCATTAATCAAGATTGAGAACTTAGGTGTTGATATGCAGTAAAAGATCATATTTATCTAGGATTTAGAGAATCTGAATTACTCCATACACTTAGATAAAAATCTTCAATCCACCTTATCATATGCCATTTTGATGTCTAGTTTTATAAGAAAGTTGGGTTGTTTGTTTTTTTGAATTAAGTGTATAGCCTCTTGAGATATGATTACTCTATCAAATATTGATCTTCCTGGGACAAATCTTGATCTCTCTTCACCTATAATTTTTTCTAGGATCTTTTTCAGCCTGTTAGCCAGTGTTTTAGATAGGAGTTCATAAATGGTATTACACAATCATATAGGTCTGAATTCATCTAGAATAATGACATTCTCCTTGTTTGGGATGGGAGTAATAAATTTTTTGTTGATCTCTCTTAGGAATTTGCCTCAGGATCTAACACCTTCTAATGCATCTATCAATTTTCTACCCAAAGTAGCCCAATTTTTTTTGAAAAAACTTGGCGGAGAATATACAAAGATTGGAGTATGTTGTCTATTTTTTAAGTTGATTATGTAAGTTTTTTAAACTTATTCACATCACACTTTTTGATTCAAACAACATAATTTTATGGATTGTGAAAACTCACTAACATTGATGGATTAGAATAGTTAACTTTAGTTGTAACAAGTGTACCATTGTTGTAACACATGCACTCTACGATCCATTCCTATATCTTGATACTAAACATGTCACTATGAAACTCTAATAAACTAAAAAGTGTGATTTTGAGCAGCAAACTTAGAAAATTTTGTGAGGGGGAAGGTAAGTTGACCAACTTACATCCTGCCATCTTTAATCAAATGGTTTGGTTGATTCAATAATTTGAAATAAGTTGGAAGACATGACAAACATACTACAAATATCTATATTGTGCAAATATAGATACAATATTTTTAAGTATAATAATATAATATTGAATAAATAATATATAGAACAACATTAAATATTAAAATTTGGCCTATTCTACAATAAGGGTAGTGTTGTGCATAGTGATGAAGGTTTAGTGACGTGTGAAAAAGGAAAAGTAGGATTAAATATTATTGCATTATTTTTGTGATAATATAAAAAAAGAAGTCTAAAATAAAGAAGTAAAAGGACAAGGAAAGGAAAAGGATTGGGTATGTACTTTTAACTCTTACACTATATAAAAAAACACTAGTAGAGTTTCTATTTTCTATGGGAGGAAGATAGCTAGCTTTTCAACTTTCACCTTTGTCAATCTTTTAGATTTATTTAATGATTTGGAGAAAGTTTACAAATGTGTCAAGCATTATATATTATTTGTATTTATTGTAATGCATAGGGGACATGGATCAGTAGTGGCTATAGATAACTTCACACTCTCAATGGAGTTACCAAACCATGTCAAAAATTATTAATTTTTTTAGTTGTTTTTGTAAATGACTTAACTGCTTAAAGATAAGGTTTTGACTTCTCACCAATAGCGATGCACTCCACATAAGGCATTATGTGCACATAGGTCTAAAAGTGGTCAAAAAAAGTGTTGACCGATACTAGACACTAATGACCCCAATAGTGGTTCACAAAATATGCATTAATTAATAAAAGAAAAATAATTTCAAAATTACAAAGCACCTAATTTCAAGTGTTTAAGTGTATGAGCTCATTCAGATGTTTCATTTTTGTGTTAGGAAAGTGGGGCCACTAAATCTCTCGTGTCCCTTTTTAACCCACCATCGACCACATGCATGCCTTGAGTTGGATGCATGTACGAACATTTTGGAACCCTTAAAAACATCATTTTTGAAGTGAGTTGTATTTTTTCACTTCACCCATTCGATCTTGTTAGAACTTAATCTTTCCTTGGTTATTTATGTATTTAATAGGATAAACCAAGGTATCCTAATGTAATCTGTCCTCTAGTCCAAGTGGGAGGACATGTCATATTTGTAATTTCCTTTATTAAGGAAAATAGTTATTCCTCCTTATGAGGAATCCTACACTTGTCTCACACACTAGTGAAATGTGGCACACTCAGATATGGGAGTTACAATGTAACTCCTTTCTCACATCTCTATTAAAAGAGATGGCTCTCCTTCTTTTTCTCATTCTCTCATGAGATTTCTTCCTCTTCTCAATTATTGTATGAGCATTGCTCTCACTCTCTCTCTCTCTCTCTCATTCTTAGGCATTTGTTGCCACTTTCATTAAATTCACAGGGGTTTTTTTATGCTTTTCCCCTTCAAAATCTTGTCTCCTCTTTGCTTATTTTTTGGTGTATGCTCCTAGTTCTTGTTCAAATTCATGGTATTTTTCCTTACTCCTAGCTCTTGAGTTAAACAATTTCCTACAATTCCATATTCTGTTCTTTATCATTTTAACAGATCTCCCACCATTTTGCCTCTACAACCATTTAGGCTCCACTTTGCAACTATTGTGCTCCACTCTGCAACCTCCAAGTAACTTTGTGGTCATCAAGCATACCTCCTTTCTTGTATGTAAAGTGATGAAATGAAACAATGATTGTCTCAATGCTTTCCATTTCATTAAAATATTTATTATTTTGTATATATCGTGGAGGGTTTCATTTTGATGTTAAATGATTATTCATATGCATAAAGGTTACATTAAGATGATGAAATATGCTTCTTCATGTGTGCATTTTTCTTTCTTTTGAAATCATTATTTCAAATGCCTTTTGTTTCATTAGAATGTTTACTATTTCATATATGTCATTGAGGGCTTCATTTTTTTGTTAAATGTTTATCTGTGTGCATAAAGGATTACATTAAAATAATGAAATATGCTTCTTTTTTCGTGCATTTTTCTTTATTTTATCATCATTTCTTCAAAAGGCATCTATTTCATTAAAAAAATTACTATTTCGTATATGTTGTTGAAGGTTTCATTTTTATATTAAATGATTATCCATATGCATAAAGAGTTACATTAAAATGATGAAATATGCTTCTGCGTTTGTGCATTTTGCTTTCTTTTGTCATGATTTTTTCAAATGGTGTCCATTTCATTAAAATGATTAATATTTGGTAATGGCATCAAGGGTTTCATTTTGTTGAACTAAATGATTATCCTTATGCATGAAGGGTTACATTTAAATGGTGCAATCTACTACTTCATATGTATACATAAATTTGTGTATGTATTCATAAACTTGTATATGTCATGGAGGGTTTCATTTTGTTGTTAAATGATTATCTTGATGTATAAAGGGTTACATTAAAATGGTGCAATCTTCTTCTGTGTATATGTATATGTATATGTATATGTACATGTGTATGTTATGTATACATAATTATGTGAATTTATACATAATAATGTATATGTATACATAAATTTGTATATGTCGTGGAGGGTTTCATTTTCCTATTAAATGATTATCCTTCTGCTTAAAGGGTTCGATTAAAATTGTGAAATCTACTTCTTCGTACATGCATTTTTATTTTATTTTTGTCATCATCTTTTCAAATGGTGTTCAATGATTATCTATATGCATAATTATGTATATGTATGCATAATTATCTATATATATGTACATTGGTTGAATTAAACAATGATTGTCTCAATGTCTTCCATTTCATTGAAATATTTATTATTTGGTATATCCCATGGAGGGTTTCATTTTGTTGTTAAATGATTAACCTTATATAAATTATTACATTGAAATAATACAATCTACTACTTCATATATGTAAATGTATGTATAATTGTGTATATGTATACATAATTGTGTATATGTATACATAATTTTGTATATGTTGACATAATTTTATACATATTTTTGTATATTTATGTTTACCCATATACAATTTTGTATAAGGGTTACATTAAAATGTTGTAGCCATGTGTGCACAATTACATATATGTTTTATTTTTCTTTGCAACCATTAGGGCTCTACTTTGCAACCTCTAGGTAATGTTACATCCATAAAAAATGCTTCCTTTCTTGTATGTACAATGATGGAATTGAATAATGCTTGTCTCAATGCCTTCCATTTCATTAAAATGTTTATTATTTGGTGTATGTATGTATAATTATGTATATGTATACATATATTTTAATATGTTAAGATAATTGTATACATAACATTGAGGGATATATTTTTTTGTTATAATTATCTCCATAGTATTAAGGGTTACATTAAAATATTATAGTCATGTTTGCACAATTATATATGTGTATGCATAATTATGTATATGTATGCATTATTATGTATATGTATAGATCATTATGTACATGTGTACATTATTATATTCACATACATAGTTATTATTTTCATAATTGTTACTTTATTTTAGGTGTTCTTAATGGATCAAACATTTGGTATTGAACATTGTCCTTTGGAGGAGTCATTGGAATAGCAATGCTCTAGATTATTTAATATGCATGATGAGGATCCGAAACATGCTATTTTGTATCTTGTGCAACCTAATGTTGGTGTATCACATCTACATGATAGGTGATCTATAAACTAGCATTTTCTTCTCTAGTTCAAGTTACAGGTCACCTTGAATGGGTGTTGAAGGTGGGTAAGCATGTGGTGGTTTCCTACAATTGGGGAAAAGCTTCTGAGGGGATCGGAATGATCAATCCAAACATTATCTCTAACATACTTGGTAGAATTTTTTATTTTAGTAGAGAAGGTTGTCAAGATAAGATGGTGAAGGCATGAGAGCTCTTCAAGCTATTGGTGGCTAATGATAACTACGCTTCTATGAGTGTCTTCCATGCTAACAATGAATATTTTTTTGCTTGTCAAGATAAACTTGTTTTGCAAGAATAATTCTTTGGAGTTTCCCTTTTTGTCACTAAACTAGATTATCTCTAGAATTACTATGAAGGAGATGTTCCTCTCTAGACTTATTGCATCCTCCTTTTTTCGTAATATACCTTCATATGTGAGACTTCTCTATTTGAATACAAAATGATCTTCTTTATTGTAATTGTGCACACATGCCTACAACATTTTAATGTAACCCTTAATAAATAATTATATACTTTTTTCAGTCAATGTAAGCAAATAAATTTATTATTTTTTATCAAGTTTATTTATTCTTGGGGCCTAAATACATAAACTACAACCTCATAGATTTTATAACCATATATCAATTTCACCTTATAATTCATGTATGCATAATTATCTATATGTATGCATGGATAAATATGTATTTATGTATGCATAATTATGTATATGTATGCATAATCATATATATGTATGCATAATTATATATGTAGCTATGTATATTGTATATAGAACTACATAATCCCCAAATGCATTGAAAGCTTTGATTTTTAGGGTTCCATAATGTTTGAACATGAGTCCAAACAAGGCATGTACATGGTCGATGGTGGACATAAAGGGACATGAGGGATTCAGTGGCCACCCTTTCCTAATGTAAATTGAAACATGTGAACAGACCCATACACTTAAACACTTGCAAATAGGTACTTTTTAATTTTGAAATTGGGTTTTTTATATTAATTATATGTACATGTATATACGTACTATCATGCACACACACTCATATATGTGTGTGTGTGTACATATACGTATGTGTATGTACATATATATCAGAATTAAATTGGATATGCAAGTATGAAATGACCAATCGTTTCCCACCAATATTCTAACTTGAAAATAAACTATCACAAATGAATGCATTCACTTTCCACATTCGGATGAATTTATAATAGGTAATTTTCAAGGTGATTTCCATTAAAATTTCATGTCTTTTTTTAATGATTTTGTTGTTGTGCATGTAATATTATAAGGATGATTTGATGTGAGAACATTACACTACCCCCAGTTGTTACAAATTTTTTAGAGGTATGGGAGATTTATTAGAGGTGAGCCAACTACTTAGATATTCAATGATTCAATGTAATTATGTTTGTCAACACACCATTTTTTGGCAAATCTGGTTATCTACGAATTAATATTTTTGTATTGATTGGTTTAATGCAATTGGATATATGATGTTTTGATATGTTGATTACATTTATGCATCACACCTTTTTTTTAGGCTTTGAGGAACCTATTTGAGAAGACTACAACACAATAACCTTGCATCATAGGAAAAGTCTTTATGGCTTTACTTTGACAATGACCTAGTAGACACTCCTTTCTTTTTGGAATATATATATATATATATATATATATATATATATATATATATATATATATATATATATATATATATATATATATATATATATATATATATATAAGAGTGCAATGCATAATTTATTTAGGATTGCATAATTCATTAGAGTAACAACATGAATGACGATATTAGATATCATTTACAAATAGACAACGATACACAATTGATAACAATATATATGAGAACACTAGAAAACAATTAGAATTAGACAACAATAGAAAACAACTACAATTCAAGTTCCAAATATAACAACTGCAACAACATGATATTTTATAATTAAATCAGATGGCACAATTTAATAGTTTCTAATTGTGCAATGTGCACCACAAGTTTATTCCCTCTTCTTTTGTTTCAAGTTTATAAAAAACACCCAAAGGAACAATGGTATTGCAAGGCCCAAATGAATGACACATTTTCATAGGTGGTTTAGTGACATAGTTGGCCCTTGCAACACCACATGTTCATTTGGGTCCTTTATTTTTGGAAGTTTTTAATGAACTTTGAAACAAGTGAAGGAGGAATACATTGTGGGAAACATAACGCACAATTATGTACTATTAAAAGTTTATGATAGAAATTGTCCATCTGAAAACATAAACCTGAATTCATAATACAAGATGCATTATCAAAGTTTCCTTCACAAATAGACAAGGATGAACAAAAAATGCAAATTAGATTCCAATTATAACAACCACAGTAACATTACATTTTATACTTATATCATATGGCGCAAAATTTACATTCCTCTTGTGAATTGGAGTTGTGAAATATACCAACAATGGCATTAACACATTTTATAATCATATTAGAGTTATATCTTCAATCAAACTAAATCCATAGACTTAACAAAATAAACTTATAGTATCACCCCATCATGTGTGAATTGCTTTGTATTTTTGGTATATGGAAAAAAGAAATCTTTTTCTTCACTCAAAATAAAAAATACATAACTCCTATTCAATTGCCCATACTAGTTTGAAAAGTACTAGGGGTCACATATCCATGGGAAACAAAGTTCATCCCACTTGTACCAGTAGTTTGTTGGGTAGGAAGGGCTTCTAGGAAACTTGCTATATGAGTAAGAAATGCTTGTTTGGCATCTAAACTAAGTTGGATATTTCCAAGGGTAGTCCAAAATGGCAAGCCATTAACAACATCATATAGTGGGGAGTAGATGGTCATCATATTATCTACAATGGTTTGTCCGAGATCCTCTACCAAGCTCTTCTTTTTAGCTTTCTCAGCTTGTTTTTCTTTCTTTGTAGCTACCTTGCGCTCTATTTCAACCTTTTCCTCCTCTTGTATCTTTAACCTATCCCCTTTTTTTTTCCTCTTCTCCTCATCTTCTTGTATTTTTCTTGCATCTTTTTCTTCCCTCAATGCTTCCCTTTTTATTTGGTATGCTTCACATTCTGCTCTCCTATGCATTATTTTCTACTTCTTATGCATTTGTAACTCCTCATTCCTCTTCCTTTATGTCCCTTGGGAATTGAGAAATTGATTATACTCATTGAACATCAATATTTGGGACTTTCTACTCAGGTGAAGCACTCATGTCCAACCTCCCCATGATGAAGGAGTCGCCTGCTGCACTAGATGTCTCAATAATTGGTTTGTTGATGTTGAGACTTGATGCCCATCATGTTGGGTGCATAAAACGTAGTTAGCTTCTTCATCAATTGTCTCATTTTCATCTTCACAATCTATACCATTATCATCATCCCAATCCCTTGCATTGGTGAAGTAATGGATTACATCTTCTAGATCAATTTCAGGAGGGGTTGGCATGGAAAGGTTGACCTCTTGTGTCTTGAAATCTATCTACACTCCAAAATTATTGGTGGCTTCTACAACCTACTCTGGTTGGACATCTTGTGTTGGAATACTAAGACCTACTAATGTGTTTTCCATACCTTCATTGAATGTTTGTTTCATAGTAGGGATGCCTAATTCAGTGGTCTATGGTGGATTGGTAAAACCTTCACTTGATTTCGTTTCCATACCTTCACCTGAACCCTTTGCATTATTTTTATTGGGCATGTAAGTTTACATAAATATATTAATTTCTTCTTCATTGTACCCCACCAAATGCATGAAGGCCTCTACAATATTGTGTTATGGTGCAGTCTCTAATGTAGCTACATCATCCTTTGTTCCAATAGTTTGTACTTCTTCTTGAACATCAAATGCGTCACTTGGCCTCATATTTTTCTCTAGTATAATCAAATTTAGTGGCCAAATTCCTATCCTACGAAACCTGCTCATAATGTTCCATGGTGTTATAAATGCTTTCTTGAAAGCCTTACTTGAAAGAGTTTCTAACTCTTCTCAACCAATTTCAATGTGGGAGTTATTTGACATCCATGTAGTTCTTTGTTGTTTGAATTAATTCTTGAAATGAGAGAAAACATTGACATCTAGTGGTTGTAGCTTATGTTGGTATGAGAAGGCAATGTTAGCAAGTCAATTCCTAAGTGCTTGTCTTCTTCAATTTCTTTGAAGGCCACATGTCTGCCATGACCATCAAAGATAAGAAGGCCCATATTAGTCGGTGAAACCCCTCCATGAATAGATGCTACAAATTGTTGTAACCAATTAAGAAATATTTCCTTTGTCATCCATGCATGCTCTTAACAGGCCATGCATCTACTTGCCTCACAATTTGCTATGTAATTTTTGAAGTACGTCTTTTCTTTGAACAAATAAAACTTAGGAATACTTAACCCAACTACACTAACACAAGCCAAAAATCTAATTTTTGATATCAGGTGGGGTACACATCTCTGCCCCAATCTACCAATCACTTGTATTCTATAACTTTATTGCCATCTTGAATACCAGTCTCGTCACAATTCCAAATTCTGATATATCCATAGTGGTTCAAGTTGTAGATGTTATCCAAGTTGTTGTAGAATGATGACACAAAATAAGGACATAGCATAACTTCTTGGTCATTTTCCAGTCCTTCATCTATTCTCATAGTCAAATTAGGATACCTATGACAAAATCAAGCACACCATGATTTCCCTGACATACCATTATTGAAGGGGTTGGGCCTATTCCCATTAATTTGGGAAACAATTGTTTGTAGTTGATTGATCAATAGACCCTACCCAATTTCTGCCATTTCCTTGCACTATTGGAAAATTTCAACCTACTCTTCAAATAAAATGGTATGTGGCCCCCTATCGTTCATTATTGTAAGTTCCCCTGTAAGCCATGACCTCAAACTAGTATTGGGGACTCTACACTTGATTTTTACAAATTTGATTGGCATCCCCCTTCTCTTCTACACAGGTAATTTCTTCTCTCATGTCATGTTTAGACCATTTTCCTCTTGGATTTGATTGACTAAAAGGTTCAATAGTGGGATATGGATGTACATTACATTGATTTCCACATCCAATGTTTGTTTCTTCGGTACAATAAAAAAGATGAACTTCTTCATTAGGGATTGTATCTAATGGATTCATGAAGTGTAATCCACAAGTCACTCTAACTCTATCTCTACCTCTACCTCCACCTCCTACCTCATTCACTTCGAGACTCTACCTTCCTCCTAATGTCATTACCTTTCCACCTCTACCTCTACCTCTACCTTGTTCCATGAATCCCAATTTACCTACATCAAGATAATTATTTAACACTCAATATTCATTTAACAACAAAATGAAACCCTCCATGACATATATACCAAATAGTGAACATTTTAATGAAATGAACAACATTGAGACAATCATTTTATAATTGCATCATTGTACATACAAGAATGTAAAAATGCTTGATGGGCACAACATTACCTGAAGGTTGCAGAGCAAAATAAGATATATATTTAATTGTGCACACATGGCTACAACATTTTAATCTAACCCTTGATACAAGATTATGTATACATATACATATTTATGTATATGTATACATATTTATGTATATGTATACATATTTATGTACATGTATAGATAATTATGTATACATATAATTAATTAAAAAATCCAATTTAAAATTATAATGTACGTAATTGCAAGTGTTTAGGCATATGGGCATATTCACATGTTTCACTTTTATGTAGGGAAAGGGTGGATACTGAATCCCTCGTGTCCTTATTATGTCCACCGTCTGGCCATGTACAAGCTTTGTGTTGGATACATTTCCAAACATTATGGAACTCTAAAAACCAAAGCTTTGAACACATTTGGGGATTATGTAATCTATACACAATATACATGCGTATACATATATGTATGTTTACAGTATGCATGGCTACATTTATAATTATGCATACATTTATAGTATAATTATGCATACATATATATAACTATACGTACCGATAATCATTGAATGCAATTGAAAAAATGATGACAAAACAAAGAAAAATGCACATATGAGAAGAAGTAGATTTCATAATTTTAATGTAACCCTTTATGCATAAGGATAATCATTTAACAACAAAATGAAACCCTCTATGACATATACAAAGTTATGAATACATATATAAATTTATGAATACATATACATAATTATGTATACATATACAAAGTAGTAGATTGCACCATTTGAATGAAGGGATAATATACATATACATATACATATACGAAGTAGTAGATTGCAACATTTTAATGTAACCCTTCATGTATAAGGATAATCATTTAACAAAAAAATGAAACCCTCCACGACATATACGAAATAGTAAACATTTTAATGAAATGGAAGGCATTTGAATGACACAAGAAAGAAAAATGCATGAGATAAAATGAAAGCAGGTGATAGAGGAGGTAATTATGATATGATTAAAAAATATTTATTGATGCTATTACTATAATTTATGTCGGTAGTTTGAAATCTTGACATGAACTATAAGACACAACTGATATAAGGTTATAAAATGAATGAGGCTACAATTTATGTATTTAGACCCTATGAATAAATATACTTCATAGAAAATAGTAAATTCAGTTTTTATTTTCAGACCCTACGAATAAATAATCTTCACAAAAAACATTAAACTTATTTTCTTAGACTGAATGAAAATAATCTGTATATGTAACAATAAACTTCTATGCTTACACTTAGTGAAAATAGTATATATGTTTTAGACCCTAAGATTACATAAACTAGATATGAAATAGTAACTTTTTACAATATATTAATCTATGAAATCATATGAGAATAGCTAAGAGTAGTGTACCAACCTAAACAAGGTCACATTGATTAGAAATGCACAAAAAATTCCTCCCTCGCCTCTGAACTATGTAGAGAACATTCCAACAAAACAAAGATAGGGAGTATTCATAGTAATGAAAATGAACTTGCAAAATCCCTTTATAAATTAATTCGAATGTGCAAGGTGAATGCATTCATTTGTGATAGTTGAATTTTAAATTTAAATATTGGTGGGAAACCTTAAGTCACTTCATACTTAATTAGGTAATCTTCAATGCAAAGTGAATTATAATTGCTTGTAGACAATCGGTCATTTCATACTTGCATATGCAATTTAATTATAATATGTGTGGATTTGGTTTTATTTTTATTGTTTGTTTTTGTGTCTATTGGGGAGCCTTACACCATTTGTTGAAAATGCAGATACTATTTGTAGATGGAGTTAATGCATGTAGAAGTGCAAAGAAGTTTGGGAGAAAGTGCATATGATAGCCCATAAAGTTCATTTTTATTTTTTAAATGGTCATTTGACCTGGACCAATAACTACTCACATTCATTTGTAATTTGAATACATTTGTACTTTTGGACCACTTGCATAAAGTGATTTTTTTAAACATATAAATTGTAGATTTACTCTAACAGAAGATGAGGACATAGTTTGTAAATTAAAGAAGGCACTGTATGGACTGAAGCAAGCACCAAGAGATTGGTATGCAAGGTTAGACAAGTACTTACTTCACCTTGGATTCAAAAAAGGTAATGCTGACAGTAACTTGTATTTAAGAACTAGTCAAGATGAAATTTTGATAATAGAAGTTTTCGTTGATGATATTATTTTTGGAGGCAATGATGATATAATTAACCCTTATATAAATGATTAATTGACTTTATTTGCGCAAGTATGATACATATGTTAATTACAAGAGGACCAGTCGTGATTCAATTTTTTTTATCAACTACTTATTCATGAATGAACATGTATTGACAGTCAAATACTTATTTATAGGGTTAATTATGTATGTGTATTGACTTACAATATTATTTGTTTTTGGGGGGGTCACTATAACGAAAAGTGAATGATTATTGGACCCTGATTTTCTATTGGTCCCTTTCCCCTGTAGATGTTGATGTTATGTCAAGTACCAATACTCTTGCAATGATGTCTTGATGTTTGATAGATAATTCATACATACATTTGTATTGAATGACCTAGGAATTTGTTCATTATAGAACACTATAGTAATTATTTTTTAATATTTCATGCTCAAGTTAGTAGGTAATGACTAATTAAAGTCAGTTAGCTTGGCCCTCTAATTAAATTTATTTTTAAAAATTTGATTCAAAACCACACACATTTTTAACCAAATGTATAACTATAAGTGCAGGTTTGACCTAGGATAAGAAATAAGAAAGATGAAAATTAAGCCTTGACTTAAAAATGTATGCAATCACCTTCAATTTATCTTCGACACAAAATAAAATAACATAAAAACACCTTTTTCACTCTTAGAAAAGAAAATTGTTCATATATTGGTAAGAATATGTAAAAGTGGGGGAGAGGATCTAGTAGTTGAGCACCCTAACTTGACACTTTTTAAAATTGTATGTAGAAATTTCAAATCACTATCAATTTTTGACAACTTACTTGGACACGATATAAAAAATAATGACACATCATCATATTTTTTTGCGAGGGTGTCTAAAAAAGCCCAAAAGAAATGAGACCAATACTTGTACAGTAAATTGTGTTTTATTGGTGCTTTGATGTGACACTACATGATTTGTTTCTTTTTAGACCTAGCAGCCACAAATTTAATTGGTCATACGAAGGGAACAATTAGTTTTTCTTTTCCAAAAGTTGTAAAAAATTGTACACAAAAAAACTAATTTCCTGGCTGGATAGCCGCTACCAGCAATACATTACATTCAATTATGGGTAGTCATCATCAACACAATCCACTTTAAAGTCCCCAACTTTTGGTGCAATATTGTCAAAACTTGGGCATTAACTCAACCAATGTTGTAAGAGTTGAGAATGTTCCAATAATTGTGATAGTCCTTATTGATAAAATGATATCTTTGATCTAAAAAGGAAGAAGTCATGTGATGCCACATCTCCTCCAATAAAACATTCCATAGTGCACTCATATTTGATGGTATGGTCCTGAAAGCTTAATTGTAAGAAGGGGACTTGCTAAACAAGCTTATGTAAAAAATTGGGAGTGATTTTGAAATTTCCACTTTGAATTTTAAAAACCGCAAAATCAGAATGCTTATCTTGTATATCTTCCCCTATCAAACTTAAGGCCTATTTGTTTGTTGGAATTAGATTGGAATTGGGATTCTCAAATCTCAAAATTAACATTTTCGATGTTTGTGTTCAAAACATGAAATTGGAATTGGAATTTGTTAATACTCATTTACCCCCAAAACCAACATTTGAATCTTCCATCTAAATAGGTGGAATTGGAAAATCAAATTCAATTCCACTTAAATGGGAATTGGGGGTAAAGCAAAATTTATAATATTTTGAAATCCATATGCAAACATCATTTTCCATCTTCTCATTATGAATTCTAAGTGAACCAAATGGTTCCAACTATATTCCAAAAACTATTTTCCCTATTTAAAACTTCTAAAATTGTCAAATAGTAGAATTTGACAATTCTAATGTTATTTAATTCTAACATCCAAACAGACCTTAAGCTTACTTTATTTCTTTTATACTAAATCTCATGCCAAATTAAGTTTAAAGGAAAATCTTCTGCATAATATCTAACTAAAAAAAGCCGTGCTTTCATTACAGGCTTTAAATTCAAACATAAAAATACAGTGTTCTCTCCTCTGGTGTAAATGAACTTTTAGTCTGAACAACATTAATGGGGAATTCAGATTCAACTGGTCTGGACTCTGCCCTGAAACCTCAGTGCTTTTCGATGCACACAGCAAACCGCTGGATAATCAATATCAATCAAATTGGGTAGTTTAGTTTGCCCTTCAAGTAAAGTATTCCTATTAGTAAGTACTTAAAGCTGATAGCATTCATTGTTCTCCTTTGCTTAACATCAGATTATGACAGCAAAGGAAATTGTGCAGTCAATGTAAGAGACTGAAACAGACAAAAGCAAATTATGCCCGCAGTTTCCGTTAGTCAAACAGTTTGGGAGTTTCTTTTCAATTTGGGTACTGCTGCTAATTACACTAAATTACAAGGAAAATTTGATTTTCTGCAGTAATTGTACTGTAAATAAATTGCATAAAACAAACAATTCTGCTGTGAAGATTATGGTTTTTGTTTTACTGGATTGTTGTGACAGATGAGATTTAATGTCCACGTGAATTAACAGAAAAAGTGTTACGAGAGCTTCACATGCTGCCAATTTTATAGTTGGTTTTATGTACGAAATGCACAACATTTATGTACGAAATCACATGCTTTTCTTTGGAATTTTACAGAAATATCCCGTCCCACACTAGGTAGTGTACTACAAAACGTGATCCGTAATGGAATAATTGTTTTTATGGGTGTTGTTTTTTTAATAAAAGCTTTTCATTTTATTGGAAAGTATTTATTGAGGGTGATGGTATGTTTTTTTGTTTTTTTTTTGGTAAAATAAATAAATGTTCAGTTGAGATTTTGTTCAGAACGTTTATGGTGAGATATATTTCAGTATTTGAGAGAGCCATCCAAAATTTCTAATATGATGAATAATTGAAATATAATTGAAAACATTAATTTAAAAATATGCACAATTAAACTAAAAGTTGTTCACCAAAAAAAATGAACTTCTCAATCTATCATTTTCAACCAGAACAATTTGACAAAGTTAACTTTCTATTAAATATAACTAAATTTGAATCCACATTATTTCATCTGAAATTACAATTAATATATACTGCTAAAATGAAATAGAAATTATCTCAAATTTTATACTACACTTTCCATCGCCTCAAATTTTAACCCACAAAAGTCTTGTAAATGGTATTACACCATACACAGAAAAACCAAACAGGCAGGTTGGTAGAGCTTAAGTGTAATACCAGGAATTTGATGGTCGTACTGGTGGTTTTTCAACTTTTGAGGGCTAAATTTTTATTGTCAAATCTGTTATAATATATAGATGATATATATGTAAGATAAATATATTTTTAAAAGCGAATATAAAATTTTAGAAATTTGTTTTATCAATTTAAAATATTATTGTGCAATATGTATATATATATATATATATATATATATATATATATATAGTATTATTTTTTATATTATTTATTATATATTTATAAAAATTTAAAAATTTTTTCAAAAATAAAGCATATAAACTTACAAACTTTTTAAATTAATTTGATATTTTTTATAAATATTATTAATTTATAATTATTTTTTAATTTTATATTTTTATTTTTTGATAAAAATGGTTGCGCCATTATAATTTATTAATAAAAAATTACTTCAGAAATGCAAAACCCCCCATCCTTGCCTAATCAAAATATAAACATTGATGTCCAAAGATAGATAGATTATAATGCCACCCTTAGTGAAGACATCTCCCTCACTCAAAAAGATATATGCCTCTTAATTATGCCACAAAGGCAATTCTGTGCCAAAAAAACCCACCATTTCATGAGTACAGAGCAAAGACATAATGTCCCTATGATCACACTCAACTGACCCATGATCCATAAGCACTCCTCTATTTGCAAGTTAATCAACGAGGCGATTCACCTCCCTAAAACAATGAGAAATTTTATAATCATCAAAATTGGACAATAACTTGAATATTTCGCCAAGAATGTACTTGATCTCCCAGTTGCAAGCATTTCCCGTGGAAAGAGCTCGAGTGATCAGCTGAGAGTCCCCTTCGATATGAATCTTCTTAATACCAAGACAAACAAACTTCTAAATTTCGAGTAGAAGAGCCCTTACCTTAGCCAGATTATTTGATCCCGATGGCAACTTACTACCTGCCGCTTTAACAATATTTCCATGACAATCCCTAATAACCCAACCAGCCCTTGAAATTCCCGGATTCCCTTTGGAGGATCCATCAAAGTTTAGCTTGATGAAGTCTGGGTGAGGAGGTTCCCATTTAACGTCCTTTCTAGCATCCTGCTTTGTCCTCTTTCCCACCAGAACTCCCACAAATGGAATAGGATCATAGGCCAGTTATTTAAAATTTTGGAGTCTTGGGCTGAAAAGGTTGAGGACAGGGATTTGGAGCGATTGACATGAGCATTGACCATCTCTAAAATAGATAATTCTGCAATCTCAATAACTTGTGAAGCCAAGTTGATCTCCTTCCTAAATATCCTTTTGTTTCTCTCTCACCGTATGCACCAAGCAATTGCAGCTGGAATAACTCTCCAAACACAAAAGAAAAAGGATTCCTTGTGGAGCAAAGGCCATTGGAAAAGAAACTGGTGGAGTTGATGATGTAAGGGACCTTGCCAACCCAGTTTTTGAAGAGCCCAGTACCACACCTCCCTAGAGAAGTCGCAATTAACTAGCAGGTGATCTGTATCTTCAAGGACTTCTCCACATAAAACACGTGGGAATCTATCTCAGATGCCCAGCCTCTTTAATCTTGCACTTGAGAGATTCCTATCATGGAGAGCCAACCAAAGGAAAGAGCTCGCCTTGGGGAGAACTGCACTATGCCAACAATATCAAAACAAATTGTTGTTGACCGGACTATCTGTACTGGTAAGTGACATATAACCCTCCTTAACCGAGTATCGTCCACTTTCTTCCTTAGTCCAGATCAACGAGTCATCCTCTCCATTATAAATCGAAGGCCTTTGATCAAGAATTTCAATAAGAGAATCCTTTTCCACCTGTGGAAAGGGGAAGTGATTAAAGTTCCTCCATGCTGCCCTTACAACACCTTCAAACCTATCAATGACCAAATAGTTCTCGACAAGAATACCCCAACTTTGTTCCAGACAATTCCTAGCTTGAATGAGGTTTGGATATGAAGACAATGGGAGGTGGTCATTCCAGGAATCAGACCAGAATAGAGCCTTGTTACCAGAGTTGATAACCCAAGAGAGGTGAGGTAAAATGATTTGCCTACATTTAATCAAAAAGTTCCACATTGTAGAACCCGATGGAGGATTTTTGGCCGTGAAGATTCTGGAGGGTAAAAGCACAATAAGTTGTCACCCTTTTACAAAGGAAGAGGCTAACAACACCAAAACTAAAAAAAATCAAGGGCATAAAAGTCACATTTCTGTTGAGAATTTGAAGATTATGTAAACTTATGAAATGTGTAAAATAGGATGAGTTTTATGCCCATAATTTTTAAAAATTAATATGTTTTTTAATTTTTTAGGTCTATTTTTCATATCCTGAAAAATACTACAAATTAGGGAGTTTACTTCCCGTCAAATCATTATAAGTAAAACATTGTTTTTCCCTCCAATTTTAGAATATGTTTTAGATGACATGTATATCTAGTGCAGGAAAAAAAAAAAAAAAGTGTTTTCGATCTATAGTTTACCCGTTATAAGTATGCAAAGTCGAACTTACCTGAAATCAATAGTTTTTTTCTCTTGTCACTTTTCCCCTATCAAAACTATGCCAAAAATCAAATAAATTACATATTCTTGAAGAGGACTCTCTCCTCTAGTGTCGTATATGATTTTAAATTTTTTTTGAATTGATTTATCATTTTTCTATATTTTACGAATCAACGTCTTCTCAAAGTTTAATATACCTACATGTATTTTTTAGCAAATTTGTTTAACATTTTGTAGTTGAAACAATATAAAATTTAGATGTCTAGAATCAAACTTTCGAGATCTACAAAAGGGTACTTTTAGATTTTTAACATTTTCTATTTTGATCAGAGAAAGTTACAACAGAAGTGAAAAATTCTAGTTTTTTTATGTTTTTGGAGGTTTGGCTGCCAACATGGCATGCCACCTAGGTAGACTCGGCCGAGTCCGACTGGGCTGAGTCTAACTAGGCTGAGTCCAACTCGGTCGAGTCCTCCTAGGGGTCGACCCCACACAAATAGCCAAATAGTGTGCAAATGAGGGGCTTGGCATGGTTTTTTATATGAAAAATATCATTTAGACTCAGTCGAGTCCTACTCGGCCGAGTGCCACTCGGCCTAGTCTACTGGGCCACGTAGACGCCATTCAGCGTCACATGGAACCTACGTGTACTCAGCCCAGTTAGACTCGGTTGAGTCTAACTGGGCCGAGTGATTTGAGTTAGCCTAAAAGGTGACACTTAATTGTGCTTTTACCCTGGAAGGATCACTGGAATCAAGATACTTGCACTTCAAAATTCTGGCTCATAAAGCTTGAGGGTTCTCATAATACTTTCAAGGCAGTTTAGCTCCCAAACTAATATTCCTCTCATATAAACTACGAAGACCCACACCCCCATGATCTTTTGGAGTACAAATAGTGTTCCATGAAATGAGGGGAATCTTGGATTTATCATCAAGGTTTCCTTTCCAAATTCAAAGTCTTTAATGTATTTTCTGATAGCCTCCATAACAACTTTAGGAGCTAGTAGTACAGACATCACATAATTTGGAATTGAGCTAAGGACTGATTTAGCTAGAAGAATCCTACCTGCCAAAGATAACCATCGAGCCTTCCAGGAAGCAACCCGGTTCCTCATGGTTTGAAGAATATTATCCCAAAAGGCTACTTTGCCCATCCCTTGAAAGAATGGTACTCCCAAGTATTTACAAGGTACTTCATCAATCACAAAACCAAGAAATCTATGGATGGCTTGCTGGACATTCATAGGCGTATTAAAGAAGAAAATTTTGGATTTCAAAGCTTTGAGTTTCTACCCAAAAGCATTACAATATTCCTCCAATGTCTCTTTAATGGACAAAGCCTCTGAAAGAACTGCCTTCCCAAATAAGAGGGAATCATTTGAAAACAAGGTGTGAGTGATGGATAATTGAGATCTAATAGAAATACCCATCCAAACTTGTTGAGAATGCTTGAAAGAAATTAGTCTACTAAGACCTTCAGCCATAATGATAAAGAGAAAGGGGGATAGAGAATCTCCCTATCTAACTCCCCAAGAGGAAGAGAAAAATCCACAGGGTGAACCATTAATGAGAACCGAGAACTTTTCCCCTTTGACACATGATAAGATCCATTTAATCCATTTCCTACTAAAACCCATCTTTTCCATAAACTATGGTAAGAATGCCTAGTTCACCCTATCATATGCCTTCATCATATCTAGTTTAAGAATCATGGCTTGAACACCTTCCATTTTGATAGAATGTAAAGCTTCGTGAGCAATGAGAGCCCCTTCAACTGTATCCTTCCCTAGAACAAAACCCCCTTGTTGTTTTGAGATAATTTTTGGGATGATTTTACCCAATCTTAATACAATAGATTTTGTGAAGATCTTATAGATGGTGTTGCACAAGCAGATAGGCCTGAAATCAGAAAAACTTGCCAGATGATCACATTTTGGAATGAGGGTGATGAAAGTATTGTTGAACTGGCGAAACATGCAAGAATGGATATGAGACTCCCCAATCACCTTATGTACATCCTCACCCATGAAATCCCAACATTTTTGAAAGAAGAAAGGATTCAATCCATCTGGACCCGGGGTCTTATCATGACCCATGGAAAAAATAGCCCCCTAACTTCCTCTAAAGTAAAAGGTTGCATAAGCAACTTGTTATCCTCATCTGACACCAACTTAGGAATACGATTAGGAGCCCTGGAATTCAGAGGAGGCACAGTCTCATTCAGGAGATTCTGAAAAAAACCAACTGCTTCCATTTGAATATCTCTCTCATTTGTCAAGCTTTGTCCCTGGGAATTGTTAATCTGAAAAATTGCATTCTTATGTCGCCTTATCTTGGATGCGGCATGAAAGAAACCTGTATTCCTATCTCCCTCTTGAAGCCACAATTCTCTGGACCGTTGTCTCCAATATGTTTCCTCCCTAAAAAGGACCTCTTCAAACTGTTGTGTTATCTCCTTCTGAGTTTCATAAATAGCTGGTGTGAGACCATTCTGAATAACATAGTTGTTCCAAAATTCAATCTGACCTTGCAACTTGAGCTTCTCTTGGAAAATATTCCCAAAACACTTTGAATTCCACTCCTTAATCTTGTCCTTTAGTATAGACAGTTTCATAGATAACTGGAACATCCTTGATCCTGAAACAAAAGGGTTGTCCAACCACCAATTTTTCAAAGAGTTAAGGAACCGAGAATTCTAAACCACATTTCTTCCACTTTAAAATAGGACTTTGACCTGAACCTATTAATTTGAAAGTTGACTTCAAGGGCCACAACCAAATGATCTGACCCAGTTAAGGGTAGGACTAAGGAGAGACACGTCCCATGATCCAAAATCCATTGAGAGTTTAATAGAAATCTGTCTAACCTGACACCTACAAACTGCTTCCCCTTTCTTCTGTTAGACCAAGAAATCTTCCCATTAGTTGGAATACAATCATGGAGGATATTTCCTTCCACAAAAACAAAATCCTTAAAATATTGAGTAACCCTCCAAGAAGGTTCTACCCCCCCCCCCCCCCCCCCCCCAATCTTGTCCATACTCCCTAGGGTGGCATTGAAGTCCCCGCCCGGAATGACCTTGTGAGAAGAGAAATTACCCAATAACTATGAAATTTGACCCCACACCCTCTATTTACAATAAATTGAGACAGGCCCATAAATATTAATCAGAAGAAAGGAAAGATCAAATACTTTTGCCTCAGCCCCCATCCAATTGGCCTCTAAACTGTGTAAAGTAAGCTGGCATTTGTGGTTTTTCCACAAGATAGCCAAACCCCCCGATGCTCCAGCAGATGGAATTTGGAAAAAGGTCCAATTCTTCCAAGAATAAAAAAATCTTAGTACCATTCTCTAATGACAACTTTGTTTCTTGAAGTAGTGCTATATTTTCTCCACTCACCAGGAGTTTGTCCTTGATGAGGCGGACTTCGTTAGAGGCATTAATGCCTCTAACATTCTAGGTTATTATCCTCATGGGTGCCTCGGAGAGCCCACCGCTCTCCTTCCTATTTTTGTTAGATTGGCAATAAAAATTGTAGCCTCCATCTTACACTTCCTTGGTGTCCTTTCAAAATTAAGAGTCTTCTGCACTCCTACTGCAATTTCCTTATTTGTCTTAGCTCCCTTTTTTGGTCTACCTCTTGGCCTTTTAGGGGTCAAATCTTTATGAAGAAGGGACTGGTCCACATTAGTTTGTGTAATGGAACAGGGAGTAGGACTAGAAGCCCCACCCTTTTTTGATTTTGGAGTAGCAGACACTTTATCAGCCTTGTTCTCATATATGCCCATAATTAAGTCATAATCTTGCTCCTCTTGTCTTGCCACCTCATCAAATTTTTGAACTACCACCCCCAAAACTAATGATTCCACAAAACACTCCATCTCAGCCTCTGTTAGAGCCCCATTACCAGGTAGGGATACATTATCCTTATCAATCCTGACAAACTGCAAGCCTTCAGAACAAGTTGTTCCCCTACTCTATGTGTACTTTGTGGCATGTCATGTGGAGATGCCCAGATATGCTCTTGATGAGCAGCTTCAGGATCAATGTCATTCGATTCATAATCTAGATTTTGTGGTTCATCCTTAGTGGAACCGGTCGAGTATTCCAAAACTGGTGTAAGCTGATTATCAATGAGAAAATCATTTCCAAGTTCATACTACAGTTGCCCAAAAACCTTATTAACTCCATGTTCCAAATGACCTTGGTCATCATTCTCATGCAATGAAAACACCTGTATATTTTCCCCCAGATCCTCTTGTACTAACTCTGAAAGAGGCTGTTGCTCCACAAGAATACAGTCCTGGCTCACAACCGCTTCAGTGACTACGTGAGGAAGAGATGGCACAGAGGTTTCCTTCAGTGCCACCTGGAAAGAAGAATCATAAAGTTGGTGATCCGATTTATGGCTCACATGAATAGAATGTTCAACAAGAGCAAAATCATTATGAGAAATCTTCTTCGGGGTAAGATTGGTATCAAAATAGGCCACCTGAGATTGGCAAATCACACCATTTACCAGCATACCAGGAGGGCAGGTGTGTTTGTCTAGACTCCAATTCTATTTAGCCAAATCGCAATGTGAGTAAGAAACTAGGATCCCCTCCTTATGGCTATCATTGTGGGTATTTGAAGGAACCGAGCATGGAGAAAGCTGACACAACATCGGGTTGGAAGAAAGATCAGAGCAAACCTTAGCCAAGGAAGACTCCAAGGGATTGCGATTGCATTGGGAATTCAAGTGGCCCAAAAGATCCTAACGTGTTGTGATTTGAGCAGGGGAATCCATTAAAATCCTTTGTTGAAGACATCCAAATTTAGACTTCAACCAAATTGAATCAGCCCATCTTTTGTTGATGTCAAAGAGGATACATATCTGAGGGGAAAACTTGTAGTTATCTAAATAAATCCAGTCTTGTCTGAAAAAAATTCCCAAATGTTTCCCATCATTTCAAGAATTTGACGATCCTTGTACTGAAGGGGTAAAGCGGGAAGGGAAATCCAAAAAGGAAAGAATCGGATTTCTCTTGAGGAAGGATTAAAGTTCGGGCACCACATCTGAGTAAAAAATCCTTTTCCCTCCATGAACCAGGCTTTATATTTATGAACCTTGTCCCTACATAATTTATCTTTAAAAATTGCTATGAAAAAACCTTTACCATCTGCAATCGAAAAGACTTGGCTCACTCCTGTCCAATTTTGAAAGGCCCAAGTAGATAACTTTTCATCATGAAGGGAGAGATTCCATATCTTACCAATTAAAGTTCACTATCACAAATCATGGATAGAATGACCTAATAGTTCCTCTGGAATAAAAACCTGATCCAACTATGCAGATGAGGAGATCCACTTAAAAGGTTGCATGTTCTAATTTGGATTGAAGGGATCTCCGGACTGTTTCCCAACCCTCATGTAAAGGAGGAATGATTTGGGGTACCTCTGATTGATTCGCATTAACTGTAGGGGGCACATATGTTGAAATCTCCCTCCTTGGTGAATCTCTCCCACAGATATCAAAAACCTTTGTGTGCTTAGATCTATTTTTGTCTCCAATGATGCCTGCTACGGAACGAAAAACCCCGTGGTCGAGGCAAAAAGCCCTTATTTTGACCTCCAAATTTGCTTCACCAAGGCAGAGACCCTCCGTCCAAATGATTATTCATATTCAGTCTTCTACCAAAACCAGCCATGCGCCATCGGGCCATATCGACCCAGGAACTAGCATGAAAAACCCATGGGGATGGTGGTCAAGAACCCTATTAACATCCACCCATTTCCCATCATGAAACACCCACTAAGGAATATGGGTCTTCTCATACTACTTTCGTGAAAGCACCCTTTCCCTGAGATCTTGGATGGGAAGCTCGCAATCAATTTCATCGCCCCAATGTTCCTTCTGTTATTCCTTCTCAGATCCTTGCTCATGAATGCCAACTCGCTCTGCTCTCACCTCTGTTGCCCTCACCTCCACTGTTCTCGCTCACCTCATTTGATCTTTGACATATTACTATATAAAACATGTGAATTTAGAAACTCTCCTAAAAAAATTAAAATTTTGGAACATATTACTAATTTATACTTAATTTTTAATTTTACAATATTTTCAGATCACCAAGAATTTGCATTTCTTATCAACACAATTGTAGCAATTATATAAATACCACATGTTTTAATGTAGCAATTGGATTATTTGCATATTATAAAAAAATTTGACAATTGATATTTATCTTAAAATGTAAAATAAAAGGTATAAAAATGACCAAACCATCATAAAAAAATGCTTATGATAGGTAGGGGTGACTATCAAATTCCAAGGCTGTGTACTACCAAACTAATTTTGAAAAAGAAAAAGAAAATCTATCAAAAGGGAAAGTTATATGATCTATGAGACCTTAATCATTCTCTTCATATTCACTTTTTAGTATAGATGTCTCTCATCCTTTATCATTCTTAGTTATATTATGAAATATCTTATTTATTATGTCGAAAATACATTTTTTTATTTTATTTGGATTAGTTTATTGGTTTAATTATGCACACACAATTGATTCAAATGAGAAAATTAAGTTTCAAAATAGTATTGAAATATACAAAGAAATTAATAAAAAAATATTGAAGTATTTTATTTAATTTTTAATTTGATTATGTAAGCTTTTTGAACATTTTCATATCACACTCTGTGATCCAAACAACATAATTTTATGAATTATGGAAACTCGCTGACATTAATGGATTAGAGCAGTTAACTTTAGGTGTAACCAGTAGACAATTTTTGTAACAAATGTTCTATAATCACTCTTAAATTTTGATACTAAACATTTCATTCTGAAACTCCAATAAACTAAAAATTGTGATTTGGAGTAGTACAATTATAACTTTTTGTGTGAGGGAAGGGAAGTTGACCAACTTACCTTCTTTCATCTTTAATCAAAGGGTTTGGTCGATTTAATAATATGAAATAAGTTAGAAGACATGAAAAACATATTGCAAATATAGATATAATGTTTTTAAGAATAATAATATAATGATTGAATAAAATATAATACAACTTGAAAGATCATTCATATAAATTAAATATTTTTACTTTATATCAGATCTTTAAAATATAAGATAAAATATTAAAAAATAGTAATTGTAAGCAATTCAACAGACTTGAAAAAAGACCAATCTTACGCATTTTATCCTAGACCAAATTGGAAGTTGCGCTTACATTTTTAAACTATAATTAGAAACAATAAATCTAAAAAGGATTTTGCCAACTTCTATATACTATTTAAACACTAAAACATTATATGAGGTGGAGAATGAATGAATGAAGGTGTTTTAATGATGTCCATGAGACTAAATAGTCTAAGGGACCATGCATAAGAAACCTAGATCATTGTCATGCTCTTTTCGATATCAGCCCTCTTACTATGAATTTTTAAATTAGAAAACCAATGGTTTTGTGCATCCTTGCTTCATCCCACAATTGATGTAGACAAATCTCATTCAAGGTGTTCTCATATTGTTCATGAATATCCTAGTATGCAACAAATTCAAAAATAAAGTGTCATTTTGTTTCAACACGTCCTTTACTACAAAAAATAGATGTTCTTTCATCCCAAAGCTTCTTGGGAATCATCCATCTACCCATCTCACATCACAGATGATGAGATCCGGTTCTCATGTATGCCACTAGCAATCCAACTTTACCTTTGATTGCCAACCGTAATTTGTCTTTATCCTCATGATTCCAAGAGGCATTGAACTCTTTTACATAGTGGGTTTTTTTTTTGCCCCATTTTTTTTGTCCACATGGCAGCCCTGAATTTTTCCAGGACAAGTCTTCTCATCTCTTCATTGATGTTGAGATATTTTGTACATGTCTATGTCCCATTTATTCAACCATGTCTTGTTCTTCCTCATCCACGTCTTCTTTCTGCAGACTAATCCCTCATTAACCACTAACTTAAGCTAATGATGCTTATCTATATTTTCAACTTTGTTTAAATAGCTTAATAAATGAATAACTGTTGAATCTTCCATCAGGAACATACATGCACTTCAGCCAAGAGAATCTCATACAAAATTATTGATTTGACTTTAAGGCTAGTAGTGATAATATGATTTATTATTCTTTCAATTTATTTCCACTTGTGGTTAGAAAGAACACTCTCCCAAACCTCACATTGATATAACACAACTGGAGTGGCCAGTAGGCCAAAAAGAGTCTTCTTGGTTTTCCAATCCCATAGCTATGCTTGTCTGTACATCTATTTTGAAGAAAGAAAGAAGATATCCATCCCCCTTGTATTTTTTTAGCTCTACAACTCTCTTGCCCAACCTCCCCATGATGAAGGAGTCACCTGTTGTACTTGAAGTATCAAGAATTGGTTTGTTGAGATTGAGACTTGATGCCCATCTTATTGGTTGCATAGTATGTAGTCAACTTATTCATCACTTGTATCATTTTCATCTTCACAATCTGCACCATTCTCATCATCCCAATCCCTTGCATTGGTGAAGTAATGGATTACATCTCCTTGATCAATTCCATTAGGGGTTGGCATAGAAAGGTTGACCTCTTTGTCTTAAAATCTATCTACACTCCAAAATTGGCGGTTGCTTCTACAACCTACTTTGGTTGGACAACTTGTATTGGAAAAATGAGACCTACTGATGTGGTTTCCATACCTTCATTGGATGTTTCTTGTATAATAGGGATGTCTAATTTAGTGGTCTATGGTGGATTAGTAAAACCTTCACTTGATGTGGTATCCAAACCTTCACCTGAACCCTTTCTATTGTCTTTATTGGGCATGTAAGTTTGCATAAATATATTAATTTATTCTTCATCGTACCCTGTCAAACTCATGAAGGCCTCTACTGCAATGTGTTTTGGTGTAGTCTCTAATGTAACTACATCATCATTTGTTCATTTTCACTTCTTCTTGAACATCATATGCCTCACTTGGCCTCATATTGTTCTCTAGTGTAGACATATTTAGTGGACAAATTCCTGTCCTACAAAATCAACTCATAATGTTTGATGGTGAACTATTGCTTTCTTGAAATTGAAGTACTTACAAGAGTTACTGACTCTTCTCAACCAATTTCAATGTGGGAGTTATTTGACATCCATGTAGTTCTTTGTTGTTTGAATTAATTCTTGAAAGGAGAGAAAACATTGACATCCATTGGTTGTAGCTTATAGATGGTATAAGAAGGCAATGTTAGCAATTAAATTCTTAAGCACTTGGCTTCTTCAATTATTTTGAAGGCCACATGGCTGCCATGACCATCAAAGATAAGAAGGGCCATATTAGTCGGTGAAACCCCTCTAGGAATAGATGCTGCAAATTATTGTAACCAATTAAGAAACAATTCCTTTCTCATTCATGCATGCTCTTAACATGCCATGCATCTACTTGTCGCACAATTTTCTATGTACGTCTTTTCTTTCAACAAGTAAAACTCAGGAATACTCAACCCAACTTGTAACTAACACAAGCCAAAAATGTGATCCACTCTCTAATCTTTGATATCAGGTGGGGTGCACATCTATGCCCCAATCTAGCAATCACTCATGTTCTACAATTCCTGCTAGATTGAATACCAATCTCGTCACAATTCCAAATTCTGCTAGATCCATAGTGGTTCAAGTTATAGATGTTCTCCAAGTTTTCACATAATGAGGACACAACATAAGGTCATAGAATAACTGCTCAATCATTGTCCACTCCTTCAGCTTTTGTCACAGTCAAATTAGGATGCCTATGACAAAATCAAGCCCACCATGATTTCTCTGGAATAGCATTATTGAAGGGGTTGGGCCTATTCCCATAAATTTGGGCAATAGTTGATTGCAGTTGATTGATCAACAAACCGTGCCCAATTTTTTCCATTTCCTTGCACCATTGGATAATTTCAACCTCCTCCTCTTCAAATAAAATGGTACGTGGTCCCATGTTGGTCATTGTTGTAACCCTTGTCAGTCATGACCTAAAATTGGTATTGGAGACTTGATTGTTACAACTCTAACTGGCATCCCCTTCTCTTCTATATAGACAATTTCTTCTCTCATGTCATGTTTAGACCATTTTCCTCTTGGCTTTGATTAACTAATAGATTCAACAGTGGGCCCTCTGAATGCACATTAGGTTGATTGTCACATCCAATATTTGTTTCTTCGGTACAATAAAAAAGATGAATTTCTTCATTAGGGATTGTATCCACTGGATTTGTGAAGTGTAATCCATGAGTCACTCTAATTCTATCTCTACCTCTGCCTACTACCTCATTCAATTTGGGACTCTTCCTTCCTCTTGATGTCATTACCTATCTAGTGCCTCTAGCTCTAGCTCTAGCTCTGTTAGAAAGTAAATTCCACCAAGATAACTGAGAGCGGGGGGGGGGTGTGAATCAGTTATCTACTAAAAACAACTTTTATTAACCTTATTATGTATGAAACATGTAATCAACATAAACAACAACCATAGAAAGATAATCATACACAATGACACTAGATTTGTTAACTAGGGAACCTCTTGATTGGAGAGTAAACCCCAGTGGGAATGGTACCCACAAAAGATGTACTAATATGAAAATTCCTTATGAGAGGATGGACTCTATTAGGAGTCTTATGAAATACATTCAGAACATATCAGTCCCTATTAGGAGACTTTGAATACCTGTGAGGAGATTCTAACCCTGTTAGGAGTTAAGGAAGATAGAAGGACCCATTGTCCAAACAACTTCAAGGGAAAGATCATTGAACACACTATCCAAATGATCTCTATATTATCCAAACAGAATAATACCAAGAATTACTTATCTCAAAAACTTTTATTCTCCTTTTTTACTGTGCCAAAACTGCACCAAATGCTTTACCAGATCTTCTTACTTTGCATTATTTCACCTTCGCATATTTTTTTTCATTACATCTCTTCAAATAGAATCAAGGAAAACCCTCATTCCTTTATACTGTGCACAATATTTCATAATTGAGTCAGCCAATTAGGCTTAACCAATTATAAAATATAAAACATTACACATTCACATAATATTTCCATAATCACATAAAACTGTCGACTCACAAACTTAATAAATCATCACAAGTGCAACCTCTGACTATGCTAGCTTATCTAGGTTTCCTCCACAATATCTTCAACCTCTATATAACTTCTCTTGACCAAATTCTATCCCTGTTAGGAGATATAATCCAATTATCACAAACCGCTTCTTAGGAACACTGTCAGAATACAATTTCCACTAGATTACTCGTAACTAACACAAATACTTGAATTTTTGTATGCGCTCTTAACCATGATATCAGGACACCATATAAAACATGTTCTGAACTCCGCATAACCTCATCTACAATACATTATGTGCGCTAATCCAAACTCTATATGCTACTTTGCTAAACTTCAGTATAATCAGTGTGTTGACATCAATGACAAATACAGTCATGAATGCAACATGTGACTACTCCAAAAATGCTAGAATACTCCCCCATTGGACATATTCAACATTCATGCTAACAACCTATACCTCTGCCTCTACCTCATTCCATGAATCTCAGTTTATTCGCATCAAAATAATCACATATATACCAAATAGTGAACATTTTAATGAAATAGACAAAATTGATTGTTTAATTACATCATTGTACAAACAAGAAATGAAAAATTCTTGATGCGCACAATATTACCTGAAGGTTGTTGAGAATAGCCCAAACGGTTACACAGAAAAATAAAACATATATTTAATTGTGCACACATGGATACACCATTTTAATCTAACCCTTGATACATGATTATGTATACATAAACATAATTATGTATATCTATGCATAATTATGTATATGTATACATATTTATGTATATGTATAGATAATTATGTATACATATAATTAATAAAAAACCTAATTTAAATTTATAATGTACCTAATTCTAAGTGTTTAGGCATATGGGCCTATTTACATGTTTCAGTTTTGCATTAGGAAAGTATGGACATTGAATCCCTCATGTCCCTATTATGTCCACCGTATGACCATGTTCATGCCTTGTCTTGGATGCATGTCCAAATATTATGGAACCCTAAAAACTAAAGCTTTGAACACATTTGGGGATTATGTAGTTATGTACACAATATATGTATGCGTATACATATGTATGTATACAATATACATGGCTACATTTATAATCATGCATGAATTTATAGTATAATTAGGCATACATAGACATAATTATGCATACAGATAATCATTGAATGCTATTTGAAAAAATGATGACAAAACAAAGAAAAATGCACATATGAAGAAGCAAATTCTATCATTTTAATGTAACCCTTTATGCACAAGGACAATCATTTAACAATAAAATGAAACCCTCCACGACATATACAAATTTATGAATACATATACATAATTATGTATACATATAAATAATTATGTATGCATATACGAACTAGTAGATTGCACCATAATCTATACATATACATATACGAAGTAGCAAATTGTAACATTTTAATGTAACCCTTCATATATAAGGATAATCATTTAACAGAAAAATGAAACCTTCCACGACAAATACCAAATAGTAAACATTTTAATGAAATGCAAGGCATTTGAAAAAATGGTGACACAAGAAATAAAAATGCATGAGATAAAATGAAAGAATGTGATGGAGGAGGTAATTGTGATATGATTAAAAAATGTTTATTAATGTTGTTACTATAATTTATGTCGGCAGTTTGAAAGGTTGACATGAACTATAAGATGCAACTCATATAAGGTTACAAAATGAATTAGGCTGCAATTTATGTATTTAGACCCTATGAATAAATATACTTCATAGAAAATAGTAAACTCAAAATTTGTTTTTAGACCCTATGAATAAATAATCTTCACAAAAACAGTAAACTTCTTTCCTTAGACTGAATGAAAATAATATATATACAATAAACTTCTATGCATACACTTAGTGAAAATAGTATATATGTTTTAGACCCTAAGATTACATAAACTAGAAATAAAATAGTAAATTTATTATATATTAATCTATGAAATCATATGAGAATAGTTAAGAGTAGTGTACCATCCTGAACAAGGTCTTGTTGATTAGAAATACGTAGAAAATTCAGACAAAACAAAGATAGACCCTGTAGTATTTGTAGTAATGAAAATGAACTTGGAAAATCCTTTTATAAATTAATTCGAATGTGCAAGGTGAATGCATTCATTTTTGATAGTTGACTTTCAAATTTGAATATTGATTGGAAACCTTCAGTCACTTCATACTTAATTAGGTAATTTGCAATGCAAGGTGAATTGTTATTGCTTGCAGACAATCGGTCATTTCATACTTCCATATCCAATTTAATTATGATATGTATGGATTTGGTCTTAAAATTATTTTTATTGTTTGTTTTTATGTCTATTGGGGAGCCTTACACCAGTTGTTGAAAATGCGGGTGCTATTTGTAGATGGATTTAATGCATGTAGAAGTGCAAAAAAGTTTGGGAGAAAGTGCATATGATAGCCCATTAAGTTCATTTTTATTTTTTAAATGGTCATTTGAGGGACCAATAACTACTCGCATTTATTTATAATTTGAATACATTTGTACTTTTGGACCACTTGCATAAAGTGGTTTTTGTAAACATATAAATTGCAAATAAATGATTAATTGACTTTATTTGCGCAAGTAGGATTGTACATTAATCACATGAGGACCAAAACATGTATTGGGGGTCAAATAATTATTTATTGGGTTAATTATGTGTGTATTGACTTACAAGATTATTTGTTTTAGAGGGGTCACTATAGCGAAAAGTGAATGGTTATTGGACCCCGATTCGCTATTGGTCACTTTCCCCTATAGATGTTGATGTTATGTCAAGTGCCAATAATCTTGCAATGATGTCTTGATTGCTAGATAATTCATACATAAATCTGTATTGAATGACCTAGGACTTTGTTCATTTATAAAACACCATAGTAATTAATTTTTAATATTTCATGCTCAAGTTAGTAGGTAATGACTAATTGAAGTCAGTTAGCTTGGCCCTCTAATTAAATTTTTTTTAAAAAATTTGATTCAAAACCATACACATTTTAAATTAGATGTATAACTATAAGTGTAGGTTTGACCTACGATAAGAAATACGAAAGATGAAAATTAAGCCTCAATCTTAAAAATATATGCAAACACCTTCAATTTATCTTCGACACAAAATAAAATAAAATTAAAACACCTTTTTCACTCTTGAAAAAGAAAATTGTTCATATATTGGTAAGAATATGTAAAAGTGGGGGAGAGGACCTAGTAGTTGATCACCCTAACTTGACACTTCTTAAAATCTTATATAGAAATTTCAAATCACTATCAATTTTTGACAACTTACTTACACAATATAAAAAATGATGCAACGCCATCATATTTTTTTGCCAAGGTGTCCAAAAAGCCCCAAAAGAAATGAGACTAATACTTGTACAATAAATCATGTTTTATTGGTGGTGTGATGTGACACCACATGATTTGTTACTTTTTAGACCTAGCAATATGGTCATATGAAGGTAACAATTAGTTTTATAATCAGAAAAGTTAACTAATTTCATGGCTGGATAGCCACTACCAGCTATAGATTACATTCAATTATAGGTAGTCATCATCAACACAATCAACTTTAAAGTCCCCAACTTTTGGTATAATATGTCAAAACTTGGGCATTAATTCAACTAATGTTGTAAGAGTTGAGAATGTTCCAATATTTGTGATAGTCCTTGTTCATAAAATGACCAATATTTTGTATAATATTTCACTATAGTAAGAAATATATTTCTTTGATCTAAAAAGGAAGAAGCCATGTGATGCCACATCTCTACTCCAATAAAACATGACATAGTGCACAATATCCATCTCACTTTTTTACTTGGGTCTTTTTGGATACCTTGGCAAAATACATGTGGCATCATATTTGATGGTATGTAAGAAGGGGACTTGCTAAACAAGCTTAAGAAAAAAATTGGGAGTGATTTTGAAATTTCCACTTTAAATTTTAAAAACTGTGAAATCAGAATGCTCAACTTGTATATCTTCCCCCTATCATTGGCCCGTTTGTTTGCTGGAATTAGACTGGAATTGGGATTGTCAAATCCCAGAATTGACATTTTCAATGTTTGTGTTCAAAACATGAAACTGGAATAGGGATTTGTTAATTCCCATTTACCCCCAAAACCAACATTTGAATCTTTCATCTAAATAGATGGAATTGGAAAATCAATTTCAACTCCACTTAAATGGGAATTGGGAATAAAGCAAAATTTATAATATTTTGAATTTCATATGCAAACAACATTTTCCATCTTCTCATTATGAATTTCATGTGAACCAAACGGTTCCAACCATATTCCAAAAACTATTTTCCGGATTTAAAACTTCCAAAATTATCAAATACTAAAATTTAACAATTTCAACCTTATTTAATTCCAACAACCAAATGAAAGTTTACTTTATTTCTCTTACACTGAAATGGAAAAATCTTCTGCATAATATCCAATTAAAAAAAGCTGTGCTTTCATTACAGGCTTTAAATTCAAGCATAAAAATACAGTGTTCTCTCCTCTGGTGCAAATGAGCTTTTAGTCTGAACAACATTAATGGGGAATTCAGATTCAACTGGTCTGGACTCTGCCCTGAAACCTCAGTGCTTTGCAATGCACACACCAAACCTCTGGATAATCAATCAAATTGGGTAGTTTAGTTTAGTTTGCCCTTCAGTTAAAGTATTCAAAACTGATAGCAATCATTCTTCTCCTTTACTTCAACAGATTATGACAGTAAAGGAAATTGTGCAGTCAAAGTAAGAGACTGAGACAGACAAAAGCAAATTATGCCCGCAGTTTCCGTTAGTCAAACTTTTTGGGGGATTGTTTTCAATTTGGGTACTGCTACTAATTAAGTACAAAATGTCTGACGGCAGAATTAGCAGGAATTTGGTGCACTGATTTTCTACAGTAAATAAATTGCACAAAACAAACAATTATGCTGTGAAGATTATGGTGTTTGTTTTACTGGATTGTTGTGACAGATGAGATTTAATGTCCACGTGAATTAACAGAAAAAAGTGTTATGAGAGCTTCACATGCTTCCAATTTTATAGTTGGTTTTATGTACGAAATGCACAACATTTATGTACGAAATCACATGCTTTTCTTTGGAATTTTACAGATGCTTTTCTTTGGAATTTTACAGAAATAATCCGTCCCACACTAGTGTACTCCAAAATGTGATCCGTAATGGAAAAATTGTTTTTATGGGTGTTTTTTTTAAAATAAAAGCTTTTCATTTTATTGGAAAGGTATTTATTGAGGGTGATGGTATTCTTCTGTTTTTTTTTTTAATTTTAGGTAAAATAAATAAATGATCAGTTTGGATTTTGTTTGAATGTTTTTGGTGAGATATATTTCAGCATTTGAGAGAGCCATTCAAAACTTTTAATATGATGAATAATTGAAATATGATAGATAAAATTAATTTTAAAATATGTACAATTAAAACTAGCTTGCATTGATTATAATGTATCTGTTCACCCAAAAAAAACTTTTCAATCTATCATTTTCAACCAGAACAATTTGACAAAGTTAACTTTCTATTAAATATAACTAAATTTGAATCCACATTATTTCATTGAAATTACAATCAATATATACTTCTAAAATGAAATAGAAATTATCTCAAATTTTATACTACCCTTTCCATCGCCTCAAATTTTAACTCAGAGAAGTCTTGTAAATGGTATTACACCATACACAAAAAAGCCAAACGGGTAGGTTGGTAGAGCTGCCTTTGTTGAAAATCAATGGAACTTTTACGACAAAGTAGTTGTATTCTAATATTTAGTCTTTATCAAAAATCTTATTTTAAGTGTACTAGTACTACTAAAATGATTTTGAAAAAGAAAAAGAAAATCTATCAAAAGCGAAAGTTCTCTGATCTATGGGGCCTCAATCATTCTCTTCATATTCACTTTTTAGTATGGATGTCTCTCATTCTTTATCACTATTCTTAGCTATATTATGAAATATCTTATTTATTATGGTAAAAATATATTATATTTTATTTTATTTAGATTAGTTGATTGGCTTAAAATTATGGACATACAATTGATTCAAATGAGAAAATTAAGTTTCAAAATAGTATTGAAATATACAAAGAAATTAATAAATAAAGATTGGAGTATGTTGTGTGTTTTTTTAATTTGATTATGTAAGCTTTTTAAACATTTTCATATCACACTCTGTGATCCAAACAACATAATTTTATGGATTACGAAAACTCGCTGACATTGATGGATTAGAGCAGTCAACTTTAGGTGTAACCAGTAGACAATTTTTGTAACACATGTTCTATAATAACTCTTAAATTTTGATACTAAACATTTCATTGTGAAACTCCAATAAACTAAAAATTATGATTTTGAGTAGTAAAATTAAAATATTTATTACATCTCAATTCTTTTTACTCAAGTAGATTTAAAATAAGTATATTATTATTTAATTTAGATTTGCATTAAAAATATATTCCCGTTTTAAATACTAGCTAAAAGACTTTAATACAATTTTAAATTATATTTCAAATATTTTCTTTATCAATGATAATAGATTTTTTTTTAATAATATAAAGTCTAATACAAGCTTGATACTACCAAACATTTCTTTGTCAACACACTTCAACTACTACATCCTTAAATCTAAACTTTCAGCCTATCAACTACTTTGAATTTGTGGAAGACCCATATCAAAATGCCCTACCAACTACAGATTTAAGCTCATAGCAAAATTGTCCCCAAACTTACCTTGACATCTAACCTTAGAATTTTAGATCCATCTACCAAACTATAGTACCTTTCTACATAAGTATCTAGGAATTAACCAAATACAAAACAAAACTAACCACTTTCAAATGCTTTAAACAAATCCCCCACTTGAAACCTTGATGGAATAGACCTTCTTTGACTTGTAAATTTCTTCTTCCATTGAGCCATCTAGAATAAATAGCATGCCCTTTGTCTATAACTTAGTCTTTTTGGCTATTTGACATTCTTTTTCCTTCTCCTTCTTTTCCTCCTCAAACTCGTGTAGGAAATCCATGAGCAACCCCCATCCATCACGTGCTTCCTCAATTCTCATCTCATTTCTTGATGAGGCACTCCAAACTAGGAAAGACTTAAAGGTTTTCCTTGTGCCCTCCACTAGCCACCAACGCCCCTCTTCAACCTGAAATCCAAGCCTTGGCTCTACAATAGCTAGCATGAGAACCAACCCTCCAGTCCATTTTGATTTAACACATATTCATATAACCCACAAAGCCTCTTCCTTTGACCCCAATTACAGTGCCCAAGCAAAAACTGCAGAGACCACATCTATATGGACTATATATTTGTGCTCAATAAGCATAAATTCCTCCCCTAGCATCACATCCAAGATCTTCCAGAACTTTGGACTATCAATAAGGCAAATGCTCTTCATTCCTCTCCTTGAAATCTCTCCACAAAAAAGGTTTTTGTTACTTGAGAGTTTTGAGTGTGAAATTTGCCTCCATTGTACTTCTGCAGCTCACCATCATACACCAACACCTATCGCTTAATTACAACTTGTCACACTACTGTTTAAATCCTTATTCAACCTCATCTATATGCAACTCTATGTTAGAATATATTTTAGAATAACAGAGGGGGGGGGGTGTTGAATCAGTTATCCTCAAGTCCAAATGTACCAATTCAACTTTCTAACTCTTCAACAAACTCAGATCTAATCATTTTTCAACTCGGTCTCTATAGCTTATATCAATAACATAAAACTTGCGGTCCACTATACAAAAGTAATTAACTTGCAAAATATAAAACTTTCAGCATCATTCACATCAAATAACATTCACACAAGTATAACACTGGGATTTATAGTGGAAACCCAATTTGGGAAAAACCACTTGTAACATGCTACTAATTTTCACTCTTCTGAAGTGAGCTCTGTGAGAAGCCAACTCAGTTAAAGGTTTACAATACACACTGTTAGGTGTGACCCAGTTAAAAGATTTAATCACCCTATTAAGAGTGGCCTGGTTAGAGGGCTTAAAACATTCCATCAAAATGTCACCTTGATTAAAGGGTTTATACAATGGTCCTGTTAGGTCAACCTTGATTAAAGGATTTAGACTAATATAATGGTTAGAAAGTAACAGTAGGTTCTGATCTGAAAATATACAACTCACATTGCAAATACAGATCCACTTCGCACATATTTTGATTTACTAACTGACCTTCATTTCCATCTCCATCTCTGATCTGCTCGGAATTCTCTTCAAGAAATCACCACAACTCTGTTCAACTCTTCACAGTTTCACCTTCAACCTTCTGCTTAGATTCATCAGTCAATAACATCAACCTCTTCTTCTCATCATACTGTAACCTCTCAATTAGGTCATCCTTATACCTCCTTGATCAGGTAGATTAATATATTTCTGCTTAATCTCTTCCGTAGATCTTAGGTTTAGGTCAGATTCATCGAATCCTTCCATCATTATGTTCTCCTTCTTTTCCTTCTAGATACATCTCCAAACTTCTCTTTGAAATCATAAGAAAATGATTTACCATGTATTAAATGTTCCATACCATTCATTAATAAACTCAATATGAATTCAACTATGTCGACTAGGATTCTCAATTCTTTCTCAAAATATAAATTACTGACACTCGATAAATATTGTGTTCATCTCCTTAGTCATTACTAGATCTCAGTCATCGCTAACACTTTCCTTCTCAGCAAACATTGTCTTTTCTCGATAATTATTTATCGCTCGATAATTACTGATATTCGGTCGACACTAGATTTGCTCGGCATATACTGGCACTCGGTCAACACTTGTAGACACTAAATAGTGCACTTCTCTAAGTCATTACTTCCAAGGGAATCCATGAATGAGAAACTTTGAGAAAGCGACCTAGAGCTCCCTAGGCATGGGGTCACAAGGATGTTGATGGTGCTCTCAGCTAGAGCTATTGAAGCATGCAACCTTGCTAGTAAACCACACAATGAGAGATTTAAAGAGACAAGAGCAAGAATGTCAATATCCTCATAGAATCAACAATGAAAATGCAATGCAACTATACTAAGAATGAAGATGCAAGTTAAGCTATGAAAGGAAAGTATTACAAACCTTGCTAATTAAGCTATGTGAGCTAATCTAGAGCATAAAGGAAACTAAGCTAGATGCCATAAACATGAAGCTAAGATGCAAGAATGAAACTAGAATGCAAGAATGATTTCCAATGCTCCAAAGTCTCCAAGAAATCTTGCAGCATAAGATTAGTATTCAAAGTTGGGATCTAAGAATGAGAAAAGAGCTCTCCTTTTAAATGAATTGAAAATGAATGAACCATGGAGATTAAGAGGCAAAAGATTTAATCAAGGGTGGAGTTTGAAAGAGGAGCAATCCATGTGCACAAACATCCTCTAATGAGAAAATAAGAGTTGACTTTTGTGTCCATATGAGATAAAAAGACATTTTCTTCTTTTTATAAAATAAGAATAATGCTTTATTTGTGCAACTTAGGATAAGAGGAAAAGTGGGGGACTTTTTATTTAATGAAATGGGAGGAAATTTCTTTTAAATAAAAAAAGACTTTAAGATAAAATGGTTAGCCCATAGAAAATAATCGAAAATGATAAAATAGGATTTGATCAAGGAAATTGATATAATTTGAAAAATGTTGATTTTTAAAAATATTGATTCATGGATTTGATAAATTGCTGAATGAGGGCCCAAAGTCTAGGCAACCATTTTAGGGTGCATACATTTGCCCCTCTTTGACTAATGTGAGATCGATTTGGGATCACATGTGGTCAAAGAATGGAATTGAAATGTGAGATCGATTTGGAATCACAAAACAACCCAGATGTGTGTTCAACGGATGGGAACACATCAAGACAAAGATAAGCATAAGCTGACAAAGATAAGCTAAAAGACCAACATACCTGTAAATAGGAGATTGTGAAGTCTCAAATAAGAGATAAGAATCTCAAGAAAGGTTTGATTGATAAGTTGAATCAAGGATTGAAGCTGATAGGTACTGCTCCCTTGTGATCGAAATTGAAATGAGATAGAGGAGAAACAGTAAATTGATAAACTTGATCAAGTCACTAGAAATCACAATCGAAGATGAAAGATGATAGGATAACCATCAAGCAGTGAAGACATGCCCTAGTTTGACTAGGTTTGACTGAGAAAGATGAAGTCAAACCTCAGAGAGATGAAGTGAATGAAAATGAATGAAATACTAGAAGTTTGAAAGAGATGGGGATGAAGGAATGAAGATGCCCCAACAAAGATCGAAGGATCAGGCCTCAAATGGTCAGCCAACTGCGCAGAAGAAGGGGAAAGTTTTGGAATGCAATTTTGACTATCAAGGTGAACTCAAATTTTGATTTCGATCCCGAAAATAGATCCAGGACGTCAAAATTAGCTAGGGGTGCAATTTTTGCACAATTCTAAGATGTTTTGAAAATTAGGTCAAAAAGTCAAAATGCTATAAAAGGGGGGGAAAATGTCATTTTCAAATTCATTTGTCTTATTATGATTTGAGAATTTTTAGAGCTCAAAGAGAGAAAATAGCCCAACAAGCAGTGATTCTGGTACACGAGCATCGATTTGAGCATGCCCTGTTGCACAACCGGCCTCCTCAGTATGGTGCCCCGGTAAGTTTTCAGAAAAATTTGCCCTTTTGAGTCATTTATGAGCATTTATTGCATTTTAAACACGTTTTTAATTATTTTTAAATATTTCAAATTTTACTCGTGTGAAAGTTCATACGATAGTTATTAAGTATCGCACCCCTTTGATAATATTTATCATGCGATAGTTCGTGGGACCAAATAGTATCGCACAAGTGTCAAATCTAGTATCGCACGATACCAGATGAAACATCATGCGATCCTATGTGAACTATCGTACTCGAAGATATCATCACACTACTATTGAGGAAAGTATCACACAATACTTAATCAAAAAATAGTATCGCACTAGTGTAAGAAATATGACATGTTTTAAATTTTAAGCAATATGAAATGGGTCTAAACAATGTTTGCGTTTAAAATGCTTTGTACTGATTTTATACATCCATCATGATATGTTCTGACATCTGGTTTGGGGTTATGACTTGCAAGAGAAATTTCCAATGCTCCTCATTAGAGCACCGAGAGTGACCGGGTTACGCTGTGTCCGAGATCTTGATGATCCAGGATAAGCAGACTTAGGCGATATGGGTTTTGGGTACTTGCTGCAGATGCCCCATATTCAGGCAGATCATGGGCTATTGACAGTGCTAGCTGAGAGGTGGCATAGTGAGCATAATGTTAGTAATGAATGCTAAAGTGTTTGGCAGCCATTCTGTAGCAGTTGTTGTTGCATTCATGACTATGATTGTCATTGATGTCAACACAGTGTTTTACCGAAGACTTGCAGAGAAGTAGATAGTGTTTTGATTAGCGCACTTGGTATATTGTAGTTGGAGCTATGCGACATTAAGGATATAATCTTTGATATGTTATATGTCTCTGGTTAAGATCGCATATAGTAATTCTTTTATTCATGAAAGTTATGAGCATTTTGGTGGAAGCAGTATTCAGGCAGTGTTCCTGAGTAGCGGTTTTTGGAAATCGGATGATATCTCCTAATCGGGATGGAATCTGGCTTTGCACAATTAAAGGGAAGTTAGAGACACATTGATAGTGACATGGATGATAGTGCAAACTTGGAAGTCACACGAGTGAAGATTTATTGTATTTGGAAGCTAATAGTTTTATGTAATTTTGGTGTAGCGTGTGGAAACTTTTATTTTGTAATTGTGTGCCAACTCATTTGTAATTATTTGAGTGTGGTATAAAAGAAGGAATGTTTTTCCTTGATGTAATGATGATGTGTGATGCGGTATGCATGAAGTGAAGAAAAGAGCTAAGTATGAGAGCGAAATTGTGAAGGAAGACATGCGAAGTACAGAGATCTGAAATTGAGATCTGATGTAGCAGTGAGTGCGGTTTGGCACAGTCAGAGAAGAGCTAACATATTATTCTATTGAATAATGCAAATATTATTTGGATAGTGAGTTCAATGATCTAACCCTGAAGCTGTTTGGGCAGTGGGTCCTTCTGTCTTCCATAACTCTTAACAAGGTTAGAATCTTTTAACAGGGATTCAAAATCTCCTAACAGGGATTTATATGTACTGAATGTATTTCATAAGACTCCTAATAGAGTCCATCCTTTCACAAGGAATATTCATATTAGTGCATCTTTTTTGGGCATCATTCCCACTGGGGTTTACTCTTTGATCAAGAGGTTCCCTAGTCAACATATCTTGTGTTATTGTGTAATTGTGTATGAATATCTTTCTATGGTTGGTAATTATATTGCTTATATGGTTTAATGTTGTTGAAGATGATAAAAGTTATAATTATCTGATAACTGATTCACCCCCCCCCCCTTCTCAGTTATCTTGGTGGACTTTACTTTCTAACAATTGGTATCAGAGTGGCAGGTCCTTGAAAGAGAAGTTAATAGCTTAAGGAGATCCATGGTGGAATTCAGGAAAGAAAGCCCTAAGTTTGATGGAGTAAATTTTGACAGTTGGAAAGAAAAGATGAAAACACATCTATTATGTTTAGGACCAGGTTATTGGTTGACTACAAAGAATGATAAGACTATCATTGAAGAAGATGATCTTGAGACATGCTCTAATGATGAGAGAGATCTATCCATGTGTAACATACTTGCAAGAGAAATACTTTTGACAACACTTCTGGAGAATGAATATAGTCAGGGAAAATGTTTGAAAAAGTCTCATGAAATTTGGAAAGCTTTGCACTCTACTTTTGAAGGTGATGAACATGCAAAAAGAGTTAGACTACATAATTGGATATGTGCATTTGAAGATATAAGAATGTTGGAAGATGAATCTATTAGAAGCTATATTGGTAGAATGTCAGAAATTGTTGCAGGGATAAAATCTTGTGGAGGAACAAAGACATAGAATGAAGTGATATGGAAAATTCTGAGGACATTGACTCCTGTATTTAAGCAGACAACATAGATGATTGAACAAGTTATACCTTGTACTATGAACTTTACAAGAGAGACTCTTCTTGGAAGATTGGAAGCAACAGAGATGAACCTGAGGTTATCGAGAGACTTACCTAGAATGGAGACAACATTCAGTGCTCTTAGTGTTCACCCTACATTGTCAAGAAGCATCAATGTGAGTGGAGATTATGCTGGCAGCAGGAAATCTAGAAATGAAGAAGACAAGAAGATTGAAGAAGGTATTGCCTTGCTTGTGAAAAGAGAATCAGATGGTAAGAAAAATTTTAAATGTTGGACTTGTCAAGAATATGGTCATTTTGCATCTAAATGTCCTAAGAGAGTCAAGAAGTACAGAAATAATTTCAAGCCTAGAAGATCTAAGGAATGTTATTATGCTAATGATGAAGACCTTGAAGCTAGTATTGAAAGAACTTTAAGTGAAAGTGATACTGAGAATAATGATGAAATATGATTTGTAGCAATTAAAGAAGAAAATTTTGAAACTAATGTTAAGAAAGAAAAAGCCTTAGTTTCCCAAGTTGAAAAGAAAGCTGATTGGATTATAGACAGTGGTTGTTCACATCATATGACTGGAGATATGAAAAAGTTCATAAAGTTTAACAATTATGATCGAGGAGTTGTTAGAGTTGGTAACAATGCACCTTGTTTGATTAAAAGTATAGGATCTATTACTCTTGATGAAAAGACTAATACCGATGATGTTTACTTTGTGGATGGTTTGAAACATAATCTTTTAAGTGTTGGATAGTTAGTTGATAAGGGATACCAAGTTTGGTTTACTGAGAAAACTTGTGTGATAAAGGATAAAGATGGAAATCTGATTGGAACTGGATCTAGAACCAAAGGTAATTATTTAAGTTGAATTCTACTAAGATGACATGTTTGATTACTAAGATTGATGATAGTTGGTTATGGCATAGAAGGTTTTGTCATATAAACTTTGATAATATTGTGAAAGTGAGTACTACACTTGCAGTAAGGGATTTGCCTAAAATTATGAAGCCTACTAACATGATTTGCAAAGAATGTGTGATGGCTAAGCAGAAGAGAAGTTCATTTCCTAGTAAGAAGTTCACATCGGCAGAGAAGTTGGAGATTGTTCATACAAACTTGAGTGGTCCTACCAGGACTAGAGGATTCTATGGAGAAAGGTATTTTATGATTCTTGTTGATGATTTTACAAGAATGATGTGGATTGCATTTCTGAAAGAAAAATCTGAAGCATTTGATAAGTTTAAGATCATTAAGAACAAAGTTGAGAATGAATATGGAAAGAAGATTAAATGTTTGAGATCTAATAGAGGTGGTGAATTTACTTCTAGAGAGTTTAGCACTTTTTATGAGGTGAATGGTATTAAGAGACAGTTTTCAGCCCCTAGAACATCTGAATAAAATGGTATTGCAGAAAGAAGAAATAGATCAATGACTAAAGTAGCAAGAGCTATGTTATTTGAGAATGATTTAGTGAAGACATTTTGGAGAGAAGCAGTGAATACAATAGTATATACAATGAACAAAGTACAAATCAAAGCAGACACAGACAAGACACCTTATGAATTATGGTTTGGACATGCACCCTTAGTTAAGTATTTTAGAATTTTTGGAAGCAAATGTTATATAAAGAGAGATGATGATATTGGAAAGTTTGATCCTAGAAGTGATGAAGGTATTTTTCTTGGATATTCTTTGAAGAGAAAAGCATATAGATGTTACAATAAGAGAACTAAAACTATTGTTGAGAGCGCAAATGTTAAAGTTGATGAAAAGTTCAAAATTTAAGAAAGAATGCTTGATTATGAATCTGATGAAGAAGCTCATCCTAAACCTAACACTGAAACTACTGAATTATTCTATGAGACTAACAGTGAATTGTTGAATGAGAGTCATGATGAAGAGACCGGAGAGGAATCTAGAGAAGAATCTACAGTTGAAGCAAGATCTGAGACTATGACACCGAACATGTATTTATCAAGACATCATCCTGTTGAACAAGTTATTGAAAGTTTGGACAGAGGAGTTCTAACTCAGAATAAGGTACATTTAGGTTTGATTTCTCAAATTGAACCTAAATCTACTAGTGAAGCTTGTAAAGATGAACATTGGATTAATGCTATGAGAGAAGAACTAGATCAAATAGAAAAGAACAAGACATGGGAATTGGTCCCTAGACCTAAAGACAAAAATGTAATTGGAACTAAATGGGTATTCAGAAACAAGATGAATGAACAAGGAGAAGTTGTAAAAAACAAAGCAAGATTGGTATGTAAGGGATACTCACAGCAAGAAGGAACTGACTATGAAGAAAATTTTGCACTAGTAGCAAGACTTGAAGTAGTAAGAATGTTTTTGGCCTATGCATCTTTTAAGAAATTTAAATTATATCAGATGGATGTGAAATCTGCATTTATGAATGGAGAATTGGAAGAAGAAGTCTACATTGAGTAGCCTGAAGGTTTTCCTTTGACTCAAGAAGGATACATGGTATGTAAACTGAAGAAAGCATTAGATGGACTAAAGCAAGCACCTAGAACTTGGTATGTAAGACTAGATAAGTATTTGTTAAAGTTGGGATTTGCTAACGGAACAGCTAATAGCAATCTATACATAAAAGAAATTGAAAATGGTTTGTTGATTATAATTATTTTTGTTGATGACATTATTTTTGGAGGAGAAGATGAGGCTAGTGACAAATTTGCTAATGAAATGAAGACCGAATTTGAAATGAGCATGATTGATGAGATGAAATACTTTTTGGGATTACAGATAACACAAAATAATGATGGTATCTTTGTAAGTCAGACAAAGTACTTGAATGATTTGCTAAAAAGATTTGGAATGGAGACTGTAAACCAGTTGGAACACCTATGGTAACTGGACATAAGTTATCTAGCACAGATGAAACACCGACAGTTGAGCAGAAGAAATACAGATCCATGATTGGAGGATTGCAATATTTGACACACACAAGACCGGATATAGCACATTCAGTTGGAATTGTAGCAAGATTTCAAGCTGAACCTAGAGAATCACATTATGCAGCAGTAAAGAGGATCCTAAGATATTTAAGAGGCACAATGGACTATGGATTGTGGTATGAAAAGTCTGATGATTTTACCCTATGTGCATATACAGATGCTGATTGGGGAGGCAATGTTGATGATAAGAAAAGCACCAGTGGAGGAGCATTTTTCCTTGGAGGAAGATTAGTTTCTTGGTTAAGCAAAAAGCAAAATTGTATTTCACAAAGCATAGCAGAAGCAGAGTATGTAGCAGCAACAAACAATTGTAACCAAATAATTTGGATGAAGCAGATGCTAAAGGATATTGGAATTAAATTTGTTGAACCTATTGTTATACATTGTGACAACACCAGTACAGTCAGTATGTCTAAGAATCATGTACTACATTCTAAGACAAAACATATAGAGATCAAGTATCATGTTGTAAGAGAGAAAGTTGCTGAGAAAGAAGTCAAACTGGAGTACATAAGCACAAAGGAATAGATAGCAGACATATTTACAAGCCTTTGCCTAAGGATACATTTGAGTATCTGAGAGGTATGCTTGGGGTTATCCCCCAGCCTACTTTTGAGTAGTGATGCAGTTGGTTGCATCCGTCCAGTAATATATGAGCCCTATCTTTCTTCTGGACTAGATGTTGGTACTTCCTCTATGGGGGAGTATGTGTATCTGAGCTGAGTCATGAGGACTCTAGTAAATTTATTTTTCTAAAAAGGGTCTTTTGACATTGAGTTGTTGTTGACATAGTGATGAAATTTTTTTCATTGATGTCAATGGGGGAGAAGTATGCATGAAAAACAATATGAGAGAACTGAACAGGATAACGAAGCAAGATTTGATTGATGAAGAGGATTTGAAGAAGCAGTGTTGCAGTATTGGATTTTTGGAACATTGGATGTTTTTCATCTATGTTGCCATCAATGCCAATGGGGGAGATTGTTAGGAATGAATGCTAAATTTTTTGGCACCCATTCTGTAGCAGTTGTTGTTGCATTCATGACTATGATTGTCATTCATGTCAACACAGTGTTTTATCGAAGACTTGCAGAGAAGCAGATAGTGTTTTGATTAGCGCACATGGTATATTGTAGTTGGAGCTCTGTGACATTGAGGATATACTCTTTGATATGGGGCAGTCCCACAATAGTGTGTCCCACTTTTATAGACATGCTAAATTTTGTTGAAATAACACATTTTTAATAAAATATGATGATTATAGCCTTGAGAGGTTCCATTTGAAGGAATTAATTACAAATGGTTACCTCAAAGCCTCTTAGATTAAATAAACATTGATATAACATCTATACTCCTCATTCATACCTACAATGGAGTCTCCTTCGCACCTATTAAAATGCTGACCAAAAATCACTTTGACTTTATGTTTTGGTAGATCAAATGAATCCATTTGAAAATGCTACCTATGTAGTATGATTCTATTCTGAACAAAATTTCTAATGAATATAATTTTAATACATATTGAGTTCATTATCACTTTTAAATATTACTTTAACTAAACATAGGTTGTTTGGTCATTCAACAACCTCTCTCTTCAAGACTTCAAGAAAAATAGTAAATTACAAAAAAAATTTATAAAAAATATGTAGGAAAAGAGTATTTGTGTTACCTTTCTATTAAAAGAATAGAAAATGAATTTCGATATACACAGCTCAAGCTAGAAAGATCCAAGTAACCTTATGTCTAAATTATAGTTACTGTCAATTTAGAACTTAATAAACTATGAAATATTGACCCAAAATGAATGAAACCAATTGCATACTTTAGATATTGAAGTTACAAATATAATCTCGAAAGAATTACATTGTTATCATATTTTTAAAAAAAATTTATATTGATCCAAGTGACAGTAACTCCTTCAAAACACAATTTTTCACACAAACCACTTTTTGAAGGAGAAGGAAAAATGAATTTTAATTTTTTTTATTTAAAAAAATATATATATATTTAGAAACTAGAAAGAAAATTCTAAAAGACTCTAGTTTACATCATCTCCAAATTCCTAATAGTTTTGCGGCAACATATGTTCAAAGTGAAGTTTTTTCTTAGAATATTGATCTCTATGTCAAAGTTGGCCAAAAAGTGGAACACACTACTGTGGGACCACCCTATGTTATATGTCTATGGTTAAGAGCATAGACAGTAATTCTTTTATTCATGAAAGTTATGAGCATTTTGGTGGAAGCAATATTCAGGCAGTGTTCCTAAGTAGCGATTTTTGGAAATCGGATGATATCTCCTAACCGGGATGGAATCTGGCTTTGCATAGTTAAAGGGAAGTTAGAGACACATTGATAGTAACATGGATGACAGGGAAAACTTGGAAGTCACACGAGTGAAGATTTATTGTATTTGGAAGCCGACAGTTTTATGTAATTTTGGTGTAGCGTGTGGAAACTTTTATTTTATAATTGTGTGCCGACTCATTTCTAATTATTTGAGTGTGGTATAAAGGAATGAATATTTTTCCTTGTTGTAATGATAATGTGTGATGTGATATGCATGAAGAGAAGAAAAGAGCTAAGTATGAGAGCGAAATTGTGAAGGAAGACATGCGAAGTACATAGATCTAAAATTGAGATCTGATGTAGCAATGAGTGCGGTTTGGCACAGTCAAAGAAGAGGTAACATATTATTCTGTTGAATAATGCAAAGATTATTTGGATAGTGAGTTCAGTGATCTTACCCTGAAGCTGTTTGGGCAGTGGGTCCTTTTGTCTTCCATAACTCTTAACAGGGTTAGAATCTTTTAACAGGGATTCAAAATCTCCTAATAGGGATTTATATGTACTGAATGTATTTCATAAGACTCCTAACAGAGTCCATCCTTTCACAAGGAATATTCATATTAGTGCATCTTTTGTGGGCGTCATTCCCACCGGGGTTTACTCTTTGATCAAGAGGTTCCCTAGTCAACATATCTTGTGTTATTGTGCAATTGTGTATGAATATCTTTATATGGTTGGTAATTATATTGCTTATATGGTTTAATGTTGTTGAAGATGATAAAAGTTATAATTATTTGATAACTGATTCACCCCCCCTCTCAGTTATCTTGGTGGACTTTACTTTCTAACACATAACACCTTTCACTTGCCGACTAGAGAGGCCACAATTACCTTGGAGGATGTCTATTGGATCCTTCGAGTGCCTAGCCATAGAGATCTAGTGAGTATAATCATGTTTATAGATGTTCATAGATGTAAAGTTTCGATATGATAGAAACTGACATGATTGTTTGTTGGCACAGGTATACTAGGATGAGGATCCAACCGAGGGACGACGGGTCATCCAGGACATGTTCTAGGATGTTACCATTATTGATAGACACCTCAGCTGGGATCAATTGATGGAGGAGTTTGGCAAGGATTTTCTGATTTTGTGTATAGTGTGCTCTACAGTAACACAGGCACTAATTACCGATAGGAGCTAGAGAGGGTTCCCATTAGGCTGGGGCAGGTTGGTTGTAAATCTGATAGCACACCCACGATGAATGGCATGGGCCCCAGCCATCCTAGCAAACATGTACCATGAGCTCCACAAGATCGTCTATAGGGAGAGCAGGACATGGGCATGCGGTGCGGTCTTAGCACAGGTATGGGTGTGGGAGCACATCATCGTTGTGCACCCACATGTGCAACCTAAGGAGTGAAGATGCCCCTATATCTATAGGTACACAGGATTCATTTCATAGCCACATAGCGGAGATGTGACATATTACCACAGACTACTGGACGAGCTCACATCGTTTTAGTGGAGACCATACAAGGCCTGTGAGCAATGGGGTGATCGAGAGCGGGAGCTAGGATACATGCTATGCAGCCTGCCATTAGTAGGTCGGCAATCTGAGATAGTAGAGCATTTTGTGATCACCCAGGTCTGGAGACAGTTTGGGTGGCAGCAGAGGGTTCCCATTGAGACTACTACATATGCCCGGGTCAGGGATGAGGAGGGACAAGGATGGCTGCCGATGCTGGACTACCAGCAGGCAGTATAGGACACTGCAAGGATACACAAGGAGCCATGGGACTATCTCTCAGACATGGCAGATGCAGATGCAAATGCAGCCTACAGGGCAGAGCGGTGGAGGTATCCATTCCCATGGTTCACAGTTCTTGATGCACAGCCGACAACACAGAGTGGTGACAGAGATGGAGGGGATGGGGGAGATGGAGGGAGGGTGAGAGAGAGAGAGGACAGGGATCCAGATCAAGTGGCTGGAAACGGTCATAAAGATAGGGTTCTGATGATGAGGGAGAGGATGCGGCGAGACTAGCTCACCGACGGGTGGATGCTGGGCAGGATCAGCCTATAGGAGGAGGGGGAGAGGATCTCAAGGTGAGGATCCAGGCTTTGGAGATGGAGATGCAGTAGCTAAGGATTACCATAGCTATGAGAGATCAGCAGTTGACAGATCTACGAGTTGAGATAGATCGGCGGGAGAGGGTAGCACAGGTTGACATTGCAGAGATTCAAAGGGAGGCAACACGAGCTGCTTATTATCATGGTCTCTACATACAGGTTGTACCTGAGGGACAGATAGCACCACTCTACTCTGAGAGGGCAGGCAGATCTGACATGGTACTAGACAAGTCAATGGCACCACCTCCACCACCACCACGTGATGGGGAGAGTCAGACTTAGGTCTAGGATGATAGATGTATAGAGACATATCCTGGGACATTATCTAGTTTTTGGATCCCGCACTGTATTTGTATCATGACATTCATCATATCTCTATGACTTACTGGATTTGTGATATAACTTGTGTATTTTTCCCACTTGTGATGGATGTTTCAGTTTCATATTGTCTTGTGATATTGCTCAAAATGTATGATATATATGCTCATGTATAATCTCTCTCATAGATGTATGTTTAGTTCTCATGTTATGATATAGACTCATGTTTCTGAAAATGATCTCTTTGTGATATAGATATGATGATAAAATTAACCCCTTGTGATGACAGGAAAAAGGATGTGGTGAACAAGACAAGGAGTGAAAGACATGATCGAGAAAAAGTGAAAGGTGAGCGCAGTTGACCGACAAGTCCACGAAAGATGAAAGGAGAGCTCTCTCCATATGAAAGATGCAAAACTAAACTATCATGAACCTAAAAAATGCAGGCTACTATGAAAAGTGGTTTACTTGCAAGGTCACAAAGCTTTTAGACTCTAATATTCATCATCGAGCATTATTGGCAGCGTCGCAAGATCATACAATGCACACTAGTATGACTATGTGAATCTGAATATGATCTATATCAGATAAAATGTGGAAATCCCACCTAGGCACCAAAGACATATAAGTCAAGATGACTAGTGCAATGAGATTTCCTAAGTTTAATATGGCAAGATTATACTCGCATCGAGACACAAGGAAAGTCAAGATGACTATAAGCATGCACTTGCGAAAACAGTCAAGGATAATACCTTGTAGACCCCAATGTCAAGTGGAACAAGCATAAATGCTAATGACAGTTAGGACCAACAAAATATACCCACAAGCAGAAAAAGAAATAAAACATGTTCTCATGCCCCCAGTCTTCTAGCTCAACATCATCGAAAACTATTAGGGAGAGAACACTCATCAAAGAAATCGTCATAGACAGCACATAAAGAAATAAAGTCAAACAAGTCTCAGCAAGTCGAGTGTTTAAGTGCGTGTGTGTAGGTCATAGAGTCAAATTTTGAGTATCACATCTGCCAGTGAGATAATATCATATCATGCTAGACTGTGGGTAAGATATCTGATAAGTGTTGAGAAACACTTGACGCTAGGGTAGTGTTGAAAAACATAGTTGGGGTGGTGTTGAAAAACACTGTTTGCAAGATGTCCTAAAGACCAACGCATCCTAGAGACCAAAGATAACATAGTTATGCCCCTTAAACAAAGACAAAGACCAATTCCAAACCAAGGCAACAAGGTCAAGGCATGATGGAGAAAGGGTAAGTGTCGAGGATGCATGCTAAGAAACAAGGGTGCAAAGGCCTCAAGTAGTGCCTGTTTCCAAGTTTTCACCACTTGGATATTTTTATTTTTATTTTTATTTTTTTTGTATTTTTGCTACCAAGGCACCTGTTTCCAGGTTTTCACCAAGGCACTTTTTCTATTTTTATTTGAATTTTTTGCATTTTTTTATTTTTTTATATTTTTTCAAGACTTTATATGCTTTTTAGGATTTTTTCAACATCATATATGAATTTTTTTGGAATTTTTTCAGGAAAAATAAATATGTACAAAGGATGCCCCTAGACAGAACAGGCATCATGGATAGAACTTCTTGAGGTGCAAAACATTAATAGGCTCAGGGAGCTGCTCCCCCTCTTCAGTAGACAACAAATAAGCACCTGTCCCAAAAGCAGCAGTAATGATGTATGGTCCAAGCCAATTAGGTTTGAATTTGCCCTTTTTCTCTCTATGTTGTTGGTTCTTAGGGTTTTCTCATAAGACAAGATCTCCCACTTGAAATTCTCTAGGGTGAACCTTCTTGTTGAATGCTTTGGACATATGCTTTTGGTAGACTCTCATGTGATCAAATGATGTTTTATGCTTTTCATCTAGTTGTTCTAGTTCTTGGAGTCTCATGGCGCGGTAGTCTTCATCTATCACTAGACCTTTAAGGGAAACTCTAAGTGAAGGAATCTCCACCTCTAAAGGTAACACTGCTTCAGCACCATAAGTGAGGGCAAAAGGAGTAGCCCTTGTCAGAGTACGAATACTCATTCTATAGGCCCACAAGGCTAGATTTATCTATAGATGCCAATCTCTACCATTCTTGTGAACTGTTCTATGGAGAATTTTGAGAATAGTTTTATTTGAAGCCTCTGCTTGTCCATTTCCTTGCGGGAAGTAAATGGAGGACCAATTTTTTTTATCTTGAACTTCTTGCAGAGATGTTTAAGGTCCTTATTTTTGAACTAACCTCCATTGTCAGTGATTATTTCAGAAGGCACCCCATACTGACAAATGATATGGTTCAAAATAAATAGAGAAACTGTCTTGCCCGAGGCAACAGAAAGTGGGACAACTTCTACCCATTTGGTAAAGTAATCAGTAGCAATGATGATGAATTTGTGCCCACTAATGAGTTGGGATGAATCTTTCCAACAAGGTCAAAGGCCCAGCGCTGAAATGGCCAATGAGAAATAGAATGAATAAGCTCTCTGCTTGGAGCATGTATCAGGTTACCATGTTTTTGACACTTTTCCCATGATTTAGCAAAAGCTACTGCATCTGTCTGCATGGTAGGCCAATAGTACCCAGCCCTAAGCAACCTTCGGGCCATGGCAAGACCATTGGAATGTCCTCCACAAATGCCCTCATGAATGTCAGCTAACGCTCGATCAGACTCATCCTTTTCCAAGCACCTAAGAAGTGTCCCATCTAAACCCCTCCTATACAAATCACCAGAGATAAGGGTGTGGTGAGAGGCATTTTGGGTTAAGTTTCTTCGTTCAGAATGGTTGAAGGTTTTAGAAATAATGTCATCACGGAGGTATGAGTAAATGGCACCATAGCGGGATGACTTATGGCCAACAAAGGTACAAACAACTTGGCTTTCTTGGGAGTCATAGATAGGATAGCGTAGCTCTTCCACCAAGAATTTGAATCAGGACTCATGTTGTTCTAGTTGAAGAAGTGAATTCAAATCTAGACCATGGTGGGTGCCAAAAATGTACACACTAAATAGTGCACTTCTCTAAGTCATTACTTCCAAGGGAATTCATGAATTGGAAACCTTGAGAAAGTGACCTAGAGCTCCCTAGGCATGGAGTCACAAGGATGTTGATGGTGCTCTCAGCTAGAGCTATTGAAGCATGCAACCTTGCTAGTAAACCACACAATGAGAGATTCAAAGAGACAAGGGAAAGAATGTCAATATTCTCATAGAATCAACAATGAAAATGCAATGCAACTATACTAAGAATGAAGATGCAAGTTAAGCTATGAAAGGAAAGTATTACAAACCTTGCTAATTAAGTTATGTGAGCTAATCTAGAGCATAAAGGAAATGACGTTAGATGCCATAAACAGGAAGCTAAGATGCAAGAACAAAACTAGAATGATCTCCAAAGCTCCAAAGTCTCCAAGAAATCCTGCATCATAAGATTAGTATTCAAAATTGGGATCTAAGAATGAGAAAAGAGCTCTCCTTTTAAAGGAATTGAAAAGGAATGGACCATGTAGATTAAGAGGCAAAAGATTTAATCAAGGGTGGAGTTTGAAAAAGGAGCAATCCATGTGCACAAATATCCTCCAATGGGAAAATAAGAGTTGACTTTTGTGTCCATATGAGACAAAAGGCCTTTTCTTCTTTTTATAAAATAAGAATAATGCTTTATTTGTGCAACTTAGGATAAGAGGAAAAGTGGGGGGCTTTTATTTAATAAAAGGGGAGGAAATTCCTTTTAAATAAATAAAGACTTTAGGATAAAATGGTTATCCCATAGAAAATAATCAAAAATGATAAAATAGGATTTGATCAAGGAAATTGATATAATTTGAAAAATGTTGATTTTTGAAAATATTGATTCAGGGATTTGATAAATTGTTGAACGAGGGTCCAAATTCTATGCGACCATTTTAGGGTGCATACAACACTAACATCACTCGGCTTAAACTAGATTTCTTCAACTTTTCTCGATTAAGCCTACATTTCCAGTCTTTGTTCTTCACTTGATAAACAACACATTATCTTGCCAATGTGCCAACTACTCAAGTACCCATTGAAGTATCACATAACTCAACCTTTCCTTAGGTCCTCTTGTTATCTCCTCTTTTCAAATCATCTTCATCAATCAAAAGATATGGTACTCTCCTAGATAGTAACTATCTTACTAGTTAAGGTTTGACATCAATGATAATATAACAATTGTTTCAATTGTAGTTTCCAACACTCTACTATTTTCTAGACACTTCTCCTTGTGATGATTTCCAAAGTAACCCCACCTTCTACCATGATCTCCCTACACATGTGAAGTGAATGCCACCCACTATAGATTGATTACATGTTTGACTCCTTAGTAATCATTAAAGAGAAATGTTAATAAATGTTTGAGTTGACATTTTAAATTAGTAATGTCTATACATGAGTTTGTGGGAAATGCCTCACCGATCAAATTCAAATTTGAATGCTCTTGGACTCTAAACGAGGGGGACCACCTACATTCATTACCATTCAACATCTATTAGTTTGATTAAATTACCACTATTCTTCATTAATGTTAATCAAGCCATTCCCCATTGATGCCCCAAAAATCTTGTATTACATCTTTTTTCCCCTACTCATTCAATCTGACCCCAAACTTTGACATTACATCTGCTTGTACATTCCCTTCCCTCTTCACATGAGAACATTTGAACCCCTCAAAGGTACAAATCAATGGTTTGATCCCTTTTTATGAATTTATTGAGTTACCAAACATGTGATTCACTTTTTTATATTTTTGTTACAATTACCAAAGGGTCACTTTCCAAATAGGGTTTTTTCACATTGAATTGTTTAGCCATTTTAATAGCTAGAAGAGCTGCTTGAACTTCAACTTCATTATTTGCTCCCTTTGTCAAATTATTCACCCCTGCTACAAGGATATTACCCTTCCAACCCATGACTACATATCTTGCTCCACTTGGGCTTGGATTACCTTTCAAGGCCTTGTCAATCCAATCTTTGTCTAGAGGGCACCATTTCTCTTTTTCCTCCGAAACATTCAAAGGGTTGTCCCTTGAAGGCCCTTAAACAAGTAAATTATATTTCAAACATTGATGAAATGAAAAAATAGATGAATTTAAAATATGAAATAATAGCGAAAAAATTGGTCAATTAAATAGCCAAAAGTTAATTTTTACAATTAAAAAATTTAAGATATAAAAAAATTAATTTTCTAAAAAAAACTACATTCTAATTGGTACAAACAATTTTTAAATCACTAGTTAAAACTAAAATTGTATGATGGTTGAATAGTACTAGTCTAATGGTGTTGGCATCCACTTATTAGGGGAGAGGACCCACTACTTGAGCACCCTAACACTTCTCAAAATTCTTAGAAATTTCAAATTAGTCCCCATTTTTTACATCGGCTTACTTGGCAGGTCCCCTACTTATAACTAAGGTTTGTGGGCCACATCATTAAATATGACGCAACATCATCATGCTTTTTGTGGAGGTGTCCAAAAAGGCCCCCCCAACACCCCCCCCCCCCCCGAAAAAAAATAAAAAAAATAAAAAATGAGGCCCATACTTGTGCATTAAGTCATGTCTTGTTGGTGCATTGATGTAACATCATATGAATGCTTTCTTTTTTTGAATTTTTAGATCAAATTTTAATTTTAATTCCTGTATGTATGTCTTCAAATTTCCAAATTATAATTTATATGTATTCACAAATAAATATTCAATATTTATTATGTTGAACTTGACTCATGCTCAGTACATAGGTATACACATATATTATATTATCTGATGAATGAACAGATCTACTATTGTTTGACTGAAATAGATGAGAACGTTGAGATTGTTATATTTATGTGTCTCTGTGTCTCTCCAATGGTCTGCAATGTTTATATATATATATATATATATAAGTGAGTGGAGTCACATCCACGATGGAGCATGACTCCACATGGAGTCACGTTCCATCGTGGATGTGACTCCTCAAACCTTTCATTTGCTAGTATAAGTTTTACATAACAACTGACGTAATTAACGGTGGGCATAGTAATAATACAGTCAGTGAACTATTCAAACTAACATAGCCCGATCGGTGAACACAATCCAATAAAATTATCGACCGAAGCTATAACATATTAACACTCCCTCTTAGCTAGGGAAGATAAAAAAACAAAAAACAACAATATGCTTCTATCAAATATCAACTAAATAATAACTGTGATCTATTTCAACATCACATGATGTATATCACTTTCAATAATTGTGATCTGTTTCAGCATCACATGACAACTATCACAATATAAGTACCGGTGATCTGTTTCAACGTCACACGATGACTATCACCTTCAATATTTGTGATATGTTTTAGCGTCACATGACGACTATCACAATAGCTAGGTACCAGTGATCTGTTTCAGCGTCACATGATGACTATCACTTTCAGTACTGTGATCTGTTTCAGCATCACATGATGACTATCACAGTACGATATCATGGTCATTTTAAGGAACTCAATCCACCATGTAATAATTCATTTATCATGATCTGTTTCAGCCATCACATGAGGTCTATCATGATAAAAGATAGTTATTGTAAGATTTTCACCTTTCAATAACATCAAAGAATACAAGTGATGATCATTGGAAGTCGTCACCTCCATATGATTTACACAGGTTCATAAAATAACATTTATTATTAATAATCAAAGTTTACAAATATATCAAGTTTATCTTAGAAGAGTTCTTTCATCACAGAACTCCCTCTTAATCATAAGATATCTTGAGATTTCTTCTAGAATAGATCTGACTTCCAGTTTGGATCTCTAACTTCGGCAAGTGAAGCTTGCATTTTAAGTCTATCGGGGCAATTTGTTGCCGTGTGTCCATAATTGTCGCATCTATAACATTGTACCTTTTTGAGTCTATCAAGACATTTCACTGTGGTGTGCCCATAGTTATCACATCTATAACATTGTAGGTTAGATGTATCCTTTTTCTTGAAAAATTGCTTATCGTTAGAGAACCTGCTCTTCTTCCTTTTCAATTTTGAGACTAGAGCTTGTGTATCTTCATTTATGAATTTTATGATTCCTTTGGATATAAGATTGTACTCTTCTTGAATGCAGTCAGCTTTTAGACGATCAAATTTAGGAGGTTTGGATCGAGCACTAACTCCTTGTCTAAAATTTTCCCAAGAGATGGGGAGCCCATTTAGAGTTATCATAGTTAACTCCTTATTGTCATAAGTGTGACCAATTGAAGATAGTTGATTCCTTAGTTTTGTTATCCTCATAAAATATGCAGTAATGGCCTCTCCTTTATTCATTTTAATATTAGAGAGTTGATTTTTAAGAGTGAGGATTCTACTTGTGTTGTTAATTTCAAACATGTCCTTCAAGGCTTTAAACATGTCATATGCAGAGTCTAACTTTGTAATTATAGCTAGTAGGTGATTCTTCACTCCATCTACTAATAAGTCCATTGCTTTAATATTATCCTCCTCCCACTGACTCTGATCATTACTTCCTTCAAGTTTAGTGGGATATTCTATTACATTTTTCAATTCATTCTTCCTTAGCACTAACATCATTTGAAGTTTCCATGAGTCATAGTCAGAAGCACCTTCAAGTCTGTCTTCGGGTCTGATTCCATTTGTCATTTTTAAATTACAAGATTTCAAGAGAATATAATTCTGATCTAATCAGATCTTCCTTCAGGCTGTTTAGGCTTTGTAGAAGTAACCTGGCTCTGATACCATGTTGAATTTTTAGATCAAATTTTAATTTTAATTCCTGTATGTATGTCTTCAAATTTCCAAATTATAATTTATATGTATTCACAAATAAATATTCAATATTTATTATGTTGAACTTGACTCATGCTCAATACATAGGTATACACATATATTATATTATCTGATGAATGAACAGGTCTGCTATTGTTTGACCGAAATAGATGAGAACGTTGAGACTGTTATATTTATGTGTCGTTGTGTCTCTCCAATGGTCTGCAATGTTTATATATATAAGTGAGTGGAGTCACATCCACGATGGAACATGACTCCACATGGAGTCATGTTCCATCGTGGATGTGAATCCTCAAACCTTTCATTTGCTAGTATAAGTTTTACATAACAACTGACGTAATTAACGGTGGGCATAGTAATAATACAGTCAGTGAACTATTCAAACTAACATAGCCCAATCGGTGAACACAATCCAATAAAATTATCGACCAAAACTATAACATATTAACATTTTACATCTAAGAAAAACATTCTATTCAATCTTAGATAATTATCATTACTACTAAGAACTTTTATATCATAATTATTAATAAAATATTAAAATATTAAACCAACAAATATTATAATAATTATTAAAATAAACTGAATCTTTCTCACCTATAAATTTTATAATAAAATTAAATAAAATACCAACTCAGTACTTTTATTCCTCTTTTCTTCCCTTCTATTCACTCTGAATTTATTAAAAATAAAAATAAACTAAATAACATTTACAATTACTATATCTCAAATTTATAATAAAATCAAATAGAATGCTTAACTATTCTATTCCCATTTCACTGCAATTTCCTTTGATCCCTTTCTTAGATTTTTTCTGTAGATATTTATATGTTTCTATCCGAGGCTGAAAATAATAGATGTCATATTTGTATTTTTGTTGCCTATTTGCTTGTATTTCTAAGTAATTTTTCTTATTCTAATAAAAGAAACAATTGTCATATTTATGGAAAATAAATCTTTTTTAATGTGCAAACCGGAAAGCTTGGTACTCTCAAATAAATCAACTCCCCTACCATTGGCAGGATGAATGTGGCCTTCAATGCAAAACCTTCATGCCCACATTGAAAATGTCAATGCCTATGGACGAGATACAAAAAGGATTACTTTGATTATTTTTTGATGGACAATAGTTTTGGGTTCTTCAAGGATGTTGACCTTTAAATTAAATACCACATTAAATAGTTCCTTAAAAAGTTGGAACCCACAAGAATTTTAGGTGTAAGAGCAATGAAATAAGCATTATTGCACATGTGGATAGCCATCAAGTGATTAATTGTATTGAATGCCCAATTGTAGGCATCCCCCAAACCTAAGATGAAGATGGGAATGCTTTGTTCAGCCTCCCAAAAACGATAAATAATACCCCACAAAATGATTAGAAAAGGGCTAAAACACAACACATTTTTTTAATTTGATGGCCCTTTTGGCATGGTGGACAAATGTTGGTTCAAATCTTTATATAAAAATTTAATGGACCCTATAGTACACCAGTCCATTAACATCAAAGAATTTAAGGTAACGAGAGTTTGGGGGAATCTTGTAATAAGTTATATTTAGAAACAATGTGCGGTATCATAGTAAAATAGGTTTTAAGTTTAGATTGTTTTTTTAATCTAATTTAGTTAGTTTTGTAATTTGTTGTATTTTTCGAAGATTTTTTTTAGTTTAAAGATTTTAAGATTACATGTGTTTTATACTTTTACATTGTTATTTTTCACCTTTTCTAATAAGTTTTATATAGTCTTTTGTATTTAGTTAAGATTTTATTTTGTTCAAATTATTGGAAAAGAATGTTGTCTTCACATCTATTTGTTTGATTTCTTTATCATGAGCTATAACAAGTGATAACAAGAACTGAATGGTTGTGATCTTTGAAATGGAAGAGAAAATTTGACCATAATCTATTCCTTTAACCTAGGAATACCCCTTCATGACCAACTGTGCTTTATGTTTCTCAACACTACCATTGGGGCCTAACTTTTTCTTGAACACCCATTTGTATTCCACAAGATTACATTCTTTAGGGAAAGGTATCAGATCCCAAGTATTACTCTTTTTCAAAGATGTCATCTAATCATCCATGATATTCATCCATCTACACCACTCACACCCATAGCATCTCTAACATTCCTAGCATCAATAATGTTAACAATAATTTTTTTAAAAAAAACTAGAATCTATAAATGAATAACCAAACTTATCTCATTGTCACCTACTTCTTGTAGACCTCCTCAAAAGATGTTGAGGTTCTTATCTTCTTCTAAACTTTGAGTTCCTTGAACTTGTTCCTCATCATCAAGTGCATTTGGAGCTCGTAACTTTCAACTCTCAAGTAGGGGTAGAAGGAATTTGACTATACCTCTCCTTATTCTATTCTACACTTTCTGTAGTTGTAACTCAACAATAGAAAATTTCATCTCTCTAAAACTATCACTTCTACTATAGACAACCATTTCTATCACTCAACCCCAAAACTTGTACCCTTTTACACTAAATCATAGTCAATAAAGATACACTTCACTACCTTGTTCTCCAACTTAGACAAATTTTCACAAGGAGCATAAACATAAGCTTCAAAATCAAATTCTTTGAGATGAATCATTGAAGGATTCTTTTATGACCGCACCTTCATAGGTGTCTTATCAACAAGTAATGATATAGGAGAGTTATTTACCAAATAGCAGGCAGTGGCTACAACTTTCATCCAAAACTTTTGTTTGAGGCCAACACTACTAAGAATACTCATAGACCTCTCCATCAACATCATCCTTATCCTCTCTACAACTCCATTCTTGTGAGGAATGTATGGAGTTATCTTCTGCCTCTTAATGGCAATGTCTATGCAGCTGACAAATCCCACCTGATTTGACCATTTACATGTTATTAATTAAATTGAAAACCAGAAACAACTGCTGTGTGAATTTAAATTTAATTAATAAATGCAATTATATGGTCAAATCAGGTGGGATTTGTCGGCTGCATAGACGTTGCCCCTCTCAATCCTCTGGTCCTTATAGAACCTACCAAAATCTACTAAGAAACACTCACTACCATTGTCAATCCTTGAACACTCAATCTTTCTACAAGTCTATTCTCAACAAGAAACTTAAACTCCTTAAATTGACTAAAGACTTCATATTTAATTATGAAAAAATACACAAATGTCCTAATGTAGTCATTAATGAATCATACAAAATACACAGATTTTGAAATCAAACGAATATTAATAAGACCAAAAATATCAAAATCTATCAAGTCCAACAATCCAAAAGATTTGTGAAAACTAGAGTAAAATTGAACATTGTTTTGTTCATCATAAATGAAGTGTCCATATAAATCAAACTCAAAATTACAATCATCAAAATCTTCCATGAGACATTTGTTTTTTAGGATTTTAAGACCCTTCTCACTAATATGACGAAGTCTTTGGTACCATAGCATTTTCTTTTCTAATAGAATTTTTTCTTCAAATCATTGGTATCCTCAAATATAGAAGCAACAATTCTCTTCACAGCTCAATCTAATGGCGAGGGTGAAGAATCTAGGGCCCTCTACTTGGACTCTACAAAAGTACCAAATTAGAAGAAAAATACAATGCAATATAATGTAAAATAAGAATCTATTTTTTGAATGTATATAACGTAATATATACACTTACTCATCGGAAGAAAAATATATATAGGGGAGAGAACCCAGTAGTTGAACACGTTCCAATGGTCGTGATAGTAGTTCTTAACTTAATACCCATAATTGTTGATTTAATATCCAATATTTTTGACAACATTGTACCAATGGTTGTGACTTTAAAGTTGTTTTTGCTAATCATGACTACCCATAATTGAATGAAATGTACCCTTTGTTCTAAAAAGCAGCCAATAGTGTGATGCCACATCAGCTGCACAACTATTGGGGTACCTAATTCACTATGATTGGTCTCACTTTTTTTTTGGGCTGTTTTGGACACCTTGGCAAAAAGCATACTAAAGTGGCATCATATTTGATGATGTGGCTCTGAAACCTTAGTTATAAGCAGGAGACTTGCCAAATAAGCTACTGTAAAAAAATGGGAGTGATTTGAAATTTCCACGTAGATTTTTGAGAAGCCCGAAGTTAGGGTGTACAACTACTGGGTCCTCTCCCCTATGAAAACACCAGCTACAACTTCAAAAACAGTAAAAGCAATATAGTAAATGAGATTAATGGCTGTGTTGGTAGCATTCATTATTCATCTGTTCTTGAAACGAGACATTTGTGGGCAAGGAAAACTTTGCAGGAGCTGTAAGTTTGTAGCCCAAAGCAGTAAATGTATTTAAGTATAAACTAAATAAAAAAATACACAGCTGGGTGATTATTTGGAGATTTTGTTAAAAGGAGAGGAAAAATGCAGAAGACCTTGTGTTTCTATCTGCAATAGCTGTGAATTAATTATTTCGATGTGTTGGTGTGATATGTTTTGTGGTCGTTTTAAGAATTTAATGCTCATTAAAATTTGGCAACGTTGACATGCATCGAGCTCCCCACCTGTCAATCCCATTTGTTCTACATAAATTTTCGCAAACACAAGCAGAAGCAAGGAAGAATATTGCTGTTTGTGGGTAAGGATGGGGCCTTGGTCTTCATGGGTTCATATGGATTCATATTAAGGATGATTTCTACATATCACATGCACATGGAAGATATTTAGAATGGTTCTCTTGCTTCCTTGATTAACGAAAGAGATTTTTGAACATATTTTAAAAAGTTTGATATTAAGTTTTGTTGGATTCTTATTATTTTTTGAAATATCATTTATAGGATAATTGTTAAGGATATTGTTCTTAATATCAAACATGTATTATAATTAGTTGTTAGATCCAAACAAACTAAATTTGTCATTGTAGATTTATCTTCGATATTATCATTTTCACTTAGGAAACTATCAAATAGGTGCAACAAATGACTCAAGGCTCTTTGTTGTTTACTTCAAAAAAATCATATTAATCCATCTTATGAACATTTTTAAAATAAAAATACTCTGGTATCTTATTTTAGACATTGTTTGGTAAAACATGAAAGGAAGCTAATAGAAACAACACTTCATGCACTAATCAATGAGAAGCGATTTTTGCATAAATAATATGATTAAATGATTTCACAAGAAATATACACAATGAAAATTCATTGTATGACACAATGATTAATCTAGAAAAACTCTTTCAAGAAGAAACCTATTCTCTAAGCCTTGAGCCAATGTATTCACAATATCAATTCAACTACAAAACATAATAACACTATAGAGCTCTCAACACAAGATTGGAGAAATTTTCATAGCATAGTTCCCTACAAATTAGCAGTATATTATAATCATTAGCATCAATGTATAAAAGAACAAAATAAGAAATTATAATTGATTAACCATAAAGCACAAGTGAAAACCATGCCCCCAATATGGAAACCAAACCATGGACCAAAATTCCAATGCACATCTCCCATGGTAAATCAAAATGCTAACATAAAAAGATTCTTTTATGCTGTCATTATTTGTGATAACAAATTCACCAACTTGGCATCCCACTATGTTTATTCAAAAATTACTTATGACATGTCATTCTTACACATCATAAGTTGGTCAGCAAGTCAACTCCGTTATAAAACCTCCTTCTAATATGCTATTATGCATCATAGAATCATCATAAGATTTCTTATGTATCTTACAAGAGCATAAGATGCACTTACACATCCTTATGACAATAATGCTCATAAAACTTCTTACACGTAATAGTCAGTACACATGGTTCATAATGCCAACACGAGATGGGATTCTATTTTCCAAGAGGGCTTACAAATAAATATAAATTATTAATAAATCTAATATCAGAACTATGTAACTTTTAGGACATAATTATTCCAACATTCTTCCACTTGGTGTATATCTTGGAAGAGTCAAAAGGAATCTCCAACAATTTAAGAACTAACCACTAGGGAGCTAGAGGCTCATAGACTCACTATACCATTAATTCTTCTTTGTGCACACATGCTTCATTAATGCATCTACAACACTCACCAAAGTGTGAATTCTCAAGCATAACCTTTCCATCATCTCTCATACCAAAAATTACAAAATATTTAACATTGCAATGTCATACATTATAACCCTTTACAATTTCTCACTCCTTTTGATCCCTTGCTTTAGTGTACCTTATCATAGTTCATTTTAAGCCTATTATTGGCCTTGTCACTACCAAGTTGTCATCATATGCTCATGAGGTGACAAGATCCTATGCCCCCAATATTTTCTACTACACAACCATCCTTCTTAGCTCCATTTTTGGGTGGACTAGGGCGCCCAAAACCATATTACTTGTGGACTAGGGTGCCTAGCACTATAGTTTCTTCAAAAAAGGTCCAAATCTAATGTGTGCAAGTCTTAATTCTCTCCATTTGTTGTTTGATATCAATATTTTGATATGATCATTGGACGTCAACCTATATTACGAAATGTCTTGAGATCTCTATATAAAGGCATCATTCCTAATCCATTTTCATTCAAGCGTTATTCCAGACACATCCTAGAGCAAGAATCTTTGAGCAAGTGTCTTCAAATTAGATTATTATAGAGCAACAAGCCACAACAACGTACATGCAAGTATGCTTTCATTATTATCTTGGGAAATAAATAGGTGCAATAGAAAAGATTGTAAAGATTAATTTGTAGTGTCATAAATTGTAAGCACCTTGCTAAAGTGTACAATTATACTAATTTAGAACCCATTTTTAGTGTGTTCTCATTCCTCCATGATTTATTACCTATTTGATTGATAAACATTTAAATATTTATCCTTTGATAACTTGATTTACAATGTGGGTATTTAATTTTAGGTGTTCCCCCTTTAATTATCTCATTTATTTATCTCATCTTGCATACATAGGCCCTATTTCACCTTATGTGGCCTTTTGTGTGTATCTCAATATTAAACCTTGATTTCATGTGTATTTTTTAAATTCCCATTTCATGGTTGACTCCTTATTCAAATTTTGGCCCTAATTGGCTAGTATAGGGTGCCCCATAAGGCATGCGTGAGATAGGTTTCCCTGTACCTTGAGAGGCACTCGATGCCCAATTTAATTAGGCCCAAAATTTGAATTAGATTTCATAGTCTCCTAGTTTTAGCAAGACTCCAAAATCCCCATTGCCCCTCTTCGAGTTTTGAGCCCCATAATGATTTGGAGAGGTATATAGGAAAACTTACGTCCATTATTTTGGTATCCATCCTCCATAATCCACTTCCATCCTAAGCATTCAATTGGAGAGAAATCAAGTGATTCAAGCATTTGAGGTATTTCATCCTGCCATATCCTTCATCTTGTGGAAATATTACAACAATCATTATGCAAGGATGTCTTTTGTGGTGTTCTTTTAGGTCTTTGTGTAGTATGTTATTGCATCAACACTTTTGATTTCATTTCAAGCACAATTGCATCATTCTAATTATAAGACATATTTTTCTCTTATGAAGCATTTGCTACTGAAAACATACTTCTTTATTTGAATCATTCCAATTTAATTTCAAGGTTGATTCCTATACAGGGGTTTAACTGAGGCAAACCCCTTTCTCCCAAAATTTTCCCTATTTTTTGTGTGCAGGTGACAAGTGACACAGTTGCAAAAAAGGCTATATGAAGATAAGATAGAGAGATATAGGTGGAAAATTTTTCATTAGAAGTTACTAGGTCTAAGGCACCTCTCAGGACCGCTGGCAAGTCTAGTTATCATGTAACCTCCAAGTTTCACTGTGCTTGCCATTTCAAACTAAGATTTTGATCATAGGCCAAACTCTATTTTGGATTTCCTAATTTGGTATTAGAATTAGGTTTATAGTTTGTGATTTGTTTGCATACTTATTTTATTATATTCTTTCCCTACATCTTTCATTTTTAATTCTTCATTTTACGTAGCCATCACTATCTCATTAACAGAAGGAGACCTATTGCATCCACTCAGTGCTTCAGTCTCTCTAATCCTACTAGATCATATTTCCCTCCAATGTAGGAAATGACTTGGGTGTGAGATTCCTAATTTAATTCTTCATCCTAGTGTTTATCCATCGCATCCCCATTTTCCTTTCCTTAGATTTTGGTGACCCAGATGTCCTTACATTTTCACTTTTGATTTTCATTCCTAAATTTGATTTGGGTAGTTTTTATTTTCATGACGGAGTTTGCTAAATTAGATTGGCATATTTATTTCTCATGTGACTACATTTCTTCTTACTTCCATTTATCAATCACATGAACTAGATAATGATTTCTTGCATTTCATGTTTCTTGCACTCCTTCATTGTATTATTGCATATGGCATCATGAGAATCTCCAACATTCTTCCTTCCTACAAATCATTTTTCAAGACTTTTATCCGTATTTTTTGAATTAATAAGAAACCAAATTAGGGGGTTGTCCCTTTACAAAAACACAAATAGAGTCTATGAAGGATACAAAATCACCACAAGGAAAGTGGTGGTGGCAACAACAAGCCACTAGAAGCACACTGTCAGTATATTAATCAAGAGGCACTAGGAAAGCTCAAGGCCATGAGTGACCACTTACAATGTAGGTGCCAAAAGGAATTCTTGATAGCACACTACCAATAAAATGACACAATATCGTCAACCTACCAAGTGGGACAAACAACTAAAACTGGATCAAACTTTGATAAAAGGATATCAACCCCCTATTGAAAATCCACTACCTCACCACAAAACTTTTTTCCACCTCAATATGAAAGGAGCCCACCTCTATAGTATTGGGACAAAAATGGACCATTTGGAAGGGAAGGGCACCACAACTCCTTTCCTCATCCAAACATTCATAGGAAGGTTGAAACCACATTCCTAACCAAATTTCCTCTATCACGATGCATATCTCCACCTCCATATGAACCATGACAAAGAAAACGAAGAGCATAATGAATCTAGCCACCCTAGTAGCCAACAAAATAGCCTCAAACTATTTGCAAACATTAACCAAAAACTATAGGTCATATCGCACCCTTGAAAACTTATAGAATACAACTGCTACAACAGAAATCAAATTTTTTGTCCATACCAGCGAGAATAGACAGTCTTATCAAGGAAAGGGGGAAGCAAAAATAATTAGTAGCTTCCAACATAGACACTTCCAAGGTCACAAAATTTATATTAGCATCCAAAGAGAGATGCCAACCCACTCATACCACCAACCAAGAGAGAGACATCAACATATATGAACTTAGCCTTTATCTTCACATTCAAAAAACTAAGGCATAGCCAATCAATTCTAGTACAAATAAACACTCCTCCACTGGAATAGGGTCCCAAAAATGAGAATCTCATCCAAAAAAAAACACCACCACCAATCTAGGGAGAGAGAAGAAGACCCCATGCTCCAATCGCACACCATATCATTACTTCTAACCACCCTATCAGCCCCATCAATATCAGCTACAGGGTCAACCAACCTAGAAATCACTTCCACTCCCCAAAAGACTGAGGAGTCATTCCAGCTTTTTACATGCCATATCAAAAGGGAACCACCCAATAAGGGGGGACCACATCCAAACAAGAGAAATAGATCCACACATATAGCCACAAAAAAAAAGAAAACACCAATGCCCACCAAAAGTCTGGGCTCCAACTGATTCCGCACAAAGGGGACTCCAATAGTAGAATCCTTAAGTGCTGAGTGAAGCCCCTAACTTTTGCATGAACTTAATAAACAATAGAACTCTCCTTAAAAGAAATATCCATCAATACCACTCCTCTTGAGAGGCCCTCCTTCACCTCACTCAAGAAATGACCAAGAACGTACAGACTAGGACAAGGCTTCATAGAAATACCTAGAACGTGGAACTGGCCACCAACCAAAACATTGTCATCCACCATAAATCTCATGACTTCAATCATCCAAGCCAAGCCTCACCGTGGGAGAGAGGGGCAACAAAATGACATCAAAAGAAGGCAGGAACCCCGACAAGGATTTTGAGTCAATGTAGATGCTCCTAAAATCAGCACAAACCAAGTGAAAAGGGCCCAACAACCATGCCATGGGCAAGTAAGAGGGAAGGAAGTCGCAACATTCAACATAGTCTTCCAACACAGAAACATCCTCGTGATATGAATGCATGTACCCAAAAAAATGGGCATATCTAGAGAAGGCTCCAAGCAGCACGAGAGAAGGCACACAGGGAGTGCAAGAGGAAACGAAAACATCCCACCACTATTATTATACACATAAACACCATACACTAGCACTCCCCCTCAACCCACATTTTCTTTGTCAACAGTCACAGTTTTGGGAGTAATCCCCCCTAAATGCAAAACCCTGTCACCAACACTCTCCCATAAAGAGCACGTAGCCAGGGAGAACACACCACAATAAGGCTTGTAAGGCTTGTAAAAATGAGCATACAACCAGGGATGGAATTGGTGATAGCAGACCAATCATTCAAGAAAGAAACAACATTCCCAATGTGAACCAGACAATCAACGAGTAGAACACAATAAACCACGGGGGGCAAAAAGACCCCATCTTCACAAACCCCACCCAAGACCACATAAGGCGGCAAAGTAGGGACAAAAAAGACCACCACCTAGAAATTCTCCTTTCCATGACCATCATTTGCATCATCACCTGTAGAAAGATTAGAATTTGAAAACCCACCCTCGCTTCTCTTCACGCTCACAGTATCCATCATTTTAGCCTCCCCTAATCTATATAGTTGTCAAGTGAAATATTCCTTCTCATTTTATTTTCTAATGTAACCTCTAGTCTTATACTTAATTTAATCAATTTTTAATATAAAATTAATTTGTTTCAACTATTTTAGTAAAAAAAATTTTAACAATCTGACAAATAGAAATATAATAATTAAATTTAAAAATCTGATTGTATAGTTATTTTATTTTACTATAGAAAAAAATAGACTTTAAAATTATACTTAAGTATTGATTAGAGTGATATATGTTAGATTCGTAGAATTCTTAAAAGTTCAGTTCACTCCTAAATCTTTTTGAGGATAATAAGAGGTTGGGGTTATTCAATATATATCATTTTTAAGTGGGAAAGTTACTAATAGACCTCCTCTAAGAGGTTGAAGTTACTAATAGGCTCTGTTATGATTGGCATGTAAAATAATGTTGCCATTAATTATGAAGGACATCAAGGTTTTAACTGGAAGTGTTCTCGTATAAATGATAGTCCTTTTAAGTCATGTCAAACTCAAGAAATCTTTCTCAAAATTGGAATGAAAAGGTACGACAGATACAATAAAGATTTTAAAATTAAAAATAGACCGCAACCAAAGTACAACATATAACGTGGACATGACTAGGGTGATGTGGAGATGACACTTGGAAATAAATACACTTTCCCTGCCCCCCATGAAATTTGGACAAGTGTCCACACTTAGAAAATTTCGCACAGGAAAGGAAAACTAACTTTAGGCTTATACGATACATTTAATGCAGTATTAGATATAATTATCAAAACCTATGTGCTAAAAATGAGGAGAAAGTAAAAAATGTTGTACCTGAAAATTTTAGATCGTACGTTCGCATGCAAATTGATGAGTTGGTGAAGTCTGGTGATCGCAAAAAAAAAAGTGCTGACGACATGTTTTATTGAAAGCAGTAAAAACAAAATTTGTGGGTGACATGGAGGGTGAGTGGATGGTAGACAAAGAAATGAGATGAGTTGATAAGAAGAAAATGAAAAATGAATGAAAGAATGGACCTCAGATGGAATGAGGTTTTATTATGGGTTGCTCGTTGAAGGCTTGTTATGGTATGGTTGTAGGAAGAAGGCTTGCACCCTCCGCTGTAGGAACTGTGTCCATAGGAGCTGGTAAATTTCTTGGTTGGAACTGCTACAAGAACTCTTTCTTGGTCTGTGGTTTATGATAATGGCACAATCAGTGGCCATTTACAAGCAGTTTGAACTAGACTAGATCAATGGTTGTCAGCTAGACTACTCCATTGTCAAATACATACTGAATTTCGTAAAGCCCTAACCACCGAGTCTGCAATTTTCCTAGAATCTCCTTGAATCGAGAATCATATAAAAGAGCCCAATCTCCCACTTGGAAGTGTTTATTCCTGATATGTGCATCATGCCACTTCTTCCGTTGTTTTTGAATGATCTCTATTCTTTCCAAAGTTGTCTTTCTCATTTCATCCAGTGAGTTCAAGTGGAGAAGTCTCTATTCTTGTGCTGCAGGAAGGTTGATGTTCAATTCCAGAGCAGTGCGTAATGTTTTATGTTCAAATTCAATGGGCAACATTGCTGCTTTGCCATACACAAGTTCAAATGGGGTGAATCCAGTTGTTGTCTTCCATGTGGTTCAGTAAGCCCAAACGGCTTCAGTTAATCTGCTGCTCCAATCCCTCCTATGTATTTGCACTGTCTTGGTCAGAATGGCCTCAATTTCTCTATTGGTGACCTCTGCTTGCCCATTTGCCTGAGGGTGATAAGGGCTAGATTTCTGATGCCTTATGTTGTATTCTTTCATAAGTTCAGTGATCAAATTTAATATGAACTGGGCTCCTTGATCTGTTACAAGTTCTCTGAGAACTCCGTAGCATGTGAATATTTCTTCATATAAGAATTTGGCTACTTTCTCATCTCTTGCATTTTTCATTGCCCTAACTTCCACCCATTTTGTTAAATAATCCGTACATACTAAGATGTAGGATTTGCCATTTGATGGTGGGTCAATTGGCCCTATGAAGTCCATACCCCACTTGTCAAAGGGTGTTACAACAACCTATGGATTGAGTGGCATCTCATCTGATCTTGTTGGCCGGCCCATTCTCTGGCATTTGTCACACTTGGTTGTATAAGTTGTTGCATCCTTATGTAATGTTGGCCAATAATATCCAGTTGTAAGTATCTTTAATGCTGTTCATTTTCCTACAAAATGGCCTCCACATGGTTCATCATGATAGGCATGTAGTATGTCATATATTTCATCTTCCCTGACACATCTCCTCATGATTTGATCTAGTCTAGTATAGAAGAAATTGTTATCTATCCATGAATAATGAAAACTTTTCTCTGCAAGCTTCTTCCTGTCTTTTTGGGAGAAGTGTGGTGGCATTTTATTTGCAGCAAGATAGTTTTCTATATCTGCATACCATGGTGTATGGGTTGCTATGTGGAACAAATGCTCATCTGGAAATGTATCTTCAATTAGAGTTGGATCTTCATCAGCAAGTTGAAGTCTAGACAAATAGTCAGCAACTACATTGGCCTTGCCTGGCTTATCAACAATGGTAATGTCAAACTCCTGCAATAATAAGAGCCATCTTGTCAATCTACCAATTACAGCAGGTTTTTTCATCAAGTAATTTATGGCTGAGTGGTCAGTATGAACAAAAATAGGATAGCCAGTTACATAGGGTCTGAATTCGTTCAATGCATAAACTATAGCTCAAAGTTCCTTCTTAGTTACTGTGTAGTTTAGTTCAGGGCCATGGAGGCTTTTACTAATATAATAGATTTCATTTTCAAGGTTAGCAGGCTTTTGTCCTAATACAGCTCCTACAACATAGTCTGATGCATCAGTATGGATATGAAATGGAATAGACCAATCCGGTCCCTTAAGAACTGGTGCTGTAGTGAGGAGTTTCTTAAGTTGCAGGAAGGATTCATTACATGCTGGTGTCCAAATGAATTCAACTTCTTTAGTCAGCAATGTATACAAAGGACTAGCTATTTGACTAAAATTTTGAATGAAACACCTATAATAGCCAACATGACCTAAAAAAGATCTTACATCCTTTGGTTTAGTAGGTGTGGGCAATGTTAGGATTACCTCTATCTTGGCTAGATCCACTTGTATCCTTGCGGCTGATATAAAATGACCAAGCACTACCCCTTCTTGCATAAGCATGAAACATTTCTCACTATTAAGTGATAGATTATGTTCTTTGCATCGGACAAGAACCTTCTCAAGATTCATCAAAGCCTCCTCAAAGGTTACTCCAAATGCTATAAAATCATCCATATATATTTCCATACAGTCATGTGATATGTGAAAAAAAATACTAATTACAGCTCTTTAAAATGTTGTTGGAGCATTACACAGGCCAAATGGCAACACAGAGTATGCAAATGTACCCCATGGGCATGTAAATGTAGTCTTATCCTGACCCTCTGGAGCTATACTTATCTGATTATAACCACTGTATCCATCAAGAAAATAAAAATATTTCTTACCAGCTAGAGTATCCAGAACTTGATCAATAAATGGTAAAGGAAAATGATCCTTCTTCATTGCCTTATTCAATTCTCTTTAATCTACACAAATCTACCATTTCCCTCCCTTTTTAGGTACTATAACCAGAGGTGAGACCCATCTACTATCAAATATAGGGTATATAAAACCAGCATCAAGCAATTTTTGTAGTTCAGTTTTAACTATTTCCCTGAGTGCTGGATTAATCCGCCTCTGGGGTTGATGGAGTGGCAGGCACCCTTCATTGATATATATTCTATGAGTGCATAATGTGGGGCTTCAACCTTTCATATCTCCATAGTCCCATGCAAAAGCCTTTTCATGTTTTTGAAGAAGCTTTGTTAACTGTTTCAGCTATTCGGGAGGCAGTTTGTTATTGACATGGAGATTATGACCTTTTGATAACTCAACAGTAGTTGTGAGATTAACCATAGCAGCTTCAGAGATGGGACTTGTATCTGTATGCACCCTAAAATGGTCGCCCACCGTGGGGCAGAAAAGATCAATTTCTGGCCTCATTCTTGATTATTTTTCAATTTTAGCATTGGTTCCAGGTCTTGTACGGTCATTTACAGCTTTGAAACCCTATAATATAATAATGGATGGATGGTGTGATGAATCTTCTTTCTCATGCTTTTTGTTTGGTTCATTTTTATAAAAAAAATGAATAAATTATGATCATTTTGGTGAAAGTGGGTATTTACAGATTTGAGATTCTCTGAATACAGTCAGATTGAAACATCTGGTACGGACAAATTATAAAGAATCAGGAACTCTAAAAATATTTTTTAGAAAGATAAATGACTTAGCTTTCATTTTCTTTTCGTTGTATCTTGTATCAAATTTATCAATTGCTTCTCTTGGGGCAACCTTGGTTGAGATTCTTATCTCTTATTTGAGACTTGACAATTACCTATTCACAGGTGTTGGCCTGGTCTTTTTCAATCTGTTTATCTATGTCCTGATGTGTTCCCATCCGTCAAACACACATCTGGGTTGTTTTGTGATCCCAAATCGATCTCACACTTCAATTCCATTCTTTGACTGCATGTGATCCCGAGTCGACCTCACATTAGTCAAAGAGGGGCAAATGTATGCACCCTAAAATGGTCGCCTAGACTTTGGGCCCCATTTATTCAATTTGTCAAATATCAATTTTCTCAATCAATGTTTTGCAATATTCAAATCAATTTCCTTGATCAAATCATAACTATTTCAATCATTTCAATAATCTCCTAAGGTTTAATCATGTCATCAATAATTTTATTTAATTAAAAGAAATAAATCCCTTTTAAATAAATAAAATAATGTTATTTAATTGAAATTAATATTCCTTAAATGAAATGATGTTATTTAATTAAAATCCATTTTTAATTAAATGATTTTATCTTATTTAATTAATATTCATCTTTAAATTATATAATCTTATTTTATTTTATTAAAAGAGATATTATTCTTTTTAAATAAATAAAATATCTTCTCAAAAGATCTTTTGTGATGGAAAAGGAAATAAATCAAATAAAAATAAAACAAAAATCCTTTTCTTAATTCTTTCAATAAATTTTATTTAATTAAAAGAAATATTCTCTCTTAAATAAATAAAATAACCTTATTTAATTGAAAGAGATATCTTTTAAATGAAATAAAATCTTTTTTAATTAAATGATTTTATCTTATTTAGAATAATATCTCTCTTTTAATTAAATAATGTTATCTTATTTAATTAATAGAGAATCATTCTTTTAAATAAATAAAAAATCCTCTTAAAGCTCTTTTGTGATGAAAAAGGGAAATAAAAATAAATAAAATAAAGAAAATCCCTTTTCTTTCCACACTTTCTAAAAACTGAGCTTTATTTCCTCTTTTTGGATTTATCCCACATTACTCTTGGATTTGCATTCAATTCCTCAAATTCTCATATAAGGAGCCCTCTCCTTCTCAATTAGGATCCTAAAATTTTCATGTTATTGTTATGCTGCAGGTTTGGAGAGCAATTTTGGAAGAAGCTTTTGAGCACATTTGGAGCTTGGATATTTGAGACTTCTTTCTTCTTGTCTTCTTCTCTCATGCCTCATGGAAATCCATAGTTTAGATTAATATTGCATTCACATAATAGTTTAAATTTATGTTTCCTTTCATTGTTCTAGCTTAATCCACATAGCATAATTAGCAAGAACTTGTAATACTTTCATCTCAATAGAGTAGTTTATTTCTTGCATGTCAATCATCTAGATTAGTTTCATTTACATGCAATAACTTGAAGATCAATGGAGATTAGCACTCTTGCTTCTCATCCTTGAATCTCTCGTTTCTTGGTGTACTTGCATGGGTTTAACAAGGTTAATCTGAGGGCCTCATAATACAACCCCTGCACTCCACGAATAGAGAGCTGTGAATCAATATTTGAGAACTCATTATTGAGTCTTCTTGAATGCAAGGATTCACAGAAGTGTGACCATTTTCTATCACACATTTTTGGCGCCCACCGTGGGGCAGAAAAGATCAATTTCTGGCCTCATTCTTGATTGTTTTTCAATTTTAGCATTGGTTCCAGGTCTTGTACGGTCATTTACAGCTTTGAAACCCTATAATATAATAATGGATGGATAGTGTGATGAATCTTCTTTCTCATTCTTTTTGTTTGGTTCATTTTTATAAAAAAATGAATAAATTATGATCATTTTGGTGAAAGTGGGTATTTGCAGATTTGAGATTCTCTGAATACAGTCAGATTGAAACATCTGGTACGGACAAATTATAAAGAATCAGGAACTCTAAAAATATTTTTTAGAAAAATAAATGACTTAGCTTTCATTTCCTTTTGGTTTGAGTCATTTTTATTTAGATTTGTGAAAGTTATGGGCATTTGAGTGAAAACTGGTTTTTAACAATCTTTATTGGAGTTGCAGGTAATGATTTATTCTTAGAAAATGATTTATGAATGGGAAAAATAAATGGCTTACATATTTGGAAACTAGATTCATTAATAGTTTCTATGAAACTGATTTGGTTTCATTTGGATTCTTTTTGAGAAAGATATGTGATTCCCTAGGCAGGGTTTGGTGTTTTAAATCTGATTTATGACAGAAAAATTGCAGTCTGAAAAGATTATTGGTTGAGGAACCAAATGGAATCATAAGACCTTGTAATTTTTGGAAATGGTAGTTCTTGATGTTGGCTAAAAACGTCATTCTTTCTAGAAATTTTAATATTGTGATTTTATGGGTCAAATAAATCAATCTTTAAAGACTGTCTTGAAGACAGCAATGTTAAATCAAACTCCTAACAATTGATTTTCATATCTAACCATCTTAGGGTTTTTTTTTCGGATGTGTGCTAAATTCTGGATTGTATATCTTTGGACCTAAGGTGAGTTGCTACAATCTCTATAACACTTGGTTTGGGATTTAAAAATGAACCTCTCATGTGTTTGGCTTGAGTGTTACACGCTTTCATAGAACACATTTTCTTTTATGCTCTTAATGGAAAATAAACAAACGTAGATTTGCTTTCATAGAAGTTTGTGTTTAAGTGCATGTGTGTCTTTTAAACATTAAGTAATTCTTGGTTTCAAATATCAAAACAGTCTTATTGATTAGCAGTCTTAGATTACTTGTGATTGATCTAGATTGCTATTTTGGGTTATTGGACTCGCTAATCCGCTGGCCCCTCATTTCCGCCCTGTGGTTGCAATCTCAGCGCCACATTAAAGGGGAGGGGTCTATAGGAAATAAGCGTTAATTGTTCCACTAGGCAACCCTTTTGTGCTTTCTGGAACTCACTTTTTTTCTAGGTTGTGGACTCGTTTGTAGCTTGTGTGAGGTGTTAAGTGTTCCACCTTGTGGACTCACCTCATATTTTCTCTAAGCGTTAAGTGTTCCACCTTTAGTGCTTTCCAATACTTTTTGATAGAGAATTACTTACTTTTTTATTTTTAGAAGGCCTGCTTGGGGATTTCATCACCTCAAGGGACGACCTTAACTCCCGTGTTCCGGCGGAGTATAAATATCGGGAGGTGAATCCAAAGACACCTCTCTTGGGAATGAGTTAGATTTCACTCTTGGCTAAGCCTCAAAGAACTTTATACCTTTGAGAAGTGAAGGAGGAGATTTGGGTTACCGTCTCCCCCCGGCTGTGTGATTTTTGATTCTTCTCATCTACGGATTTGGGCCTCACGTACCTTGCGTATATCGAGGATGCCCTTTAGAAAAGCCATGTATATCCTTCTAGACAGCTTGCTAGGATGTTGTTGTGTTTTGAGTGCCTACTAAAACATTCTCAAGAACATACACAAGTAGCATCTTTAAGGAGTAGCATACTAAGTCACTATTCTTGTTCATGTGCAAGGTTGCTTTGCCCCTTGCTCATTGTTTGAAGACACTTGCTTGCTTGAACTCCCTGATTGTTGTCTTATGTGCTTGATACAAATCCGTTGATATACTTGCTTGATCTTTGAACATCAACAACAAACTGAAATACTGAGTTCTTTGATTCAATGACTTGTCCCAGTTCTAGAGACCTGTTCTGTATTTAGGGTTCTTGTGCCCTTGACCTTTTGAGTTAGTGATCCTTGATCCCATAAGAAATTTTGCTTGATATTGACAAATCAGGAATTGTTCCTGTCAAATAGATAAATTTTCAGACTCTTTGATAACACACTTGGAGAGTGCTAGTAATCTCATTGTCCACCCATTTTCATACATTCAAATTCAGTACTTTGTGTAAGTCTTCCTCCTAATCCATATGTGCTAGGGTATTCACCCAAGAATTGAGCACCTCTGTGGCAGTGTTGGTTTACACCTCTTTGCAACAGTTCTACTTCACTATTTCTCTCGGACAAGAGAACTTTTACTATCCTAGTCTGGTATTGATGTTTCCTAGAATTGTCTGTTTGCCTGAACTATCCTTTTCATGTCAGTAACAACAAGATATCAAGTGAGCCACGGAAAGCGACCTCAGATAGTCTTCAACCAACTACCCCCAGTTCAGACTCGTCAAAAGAGAACGGAAAAGGAACCAATATTTGACCAGTCACCTAGGAGTAAGTCTGAAACTTGGTTTGACCCAAAGAGCCATTTTAGTGATTTGAGTACCCCCTCAGCACCTTCCCACTCAGGTATGGATATGAGTTATACCATGACTCGGCGGGAGAGGGAAGCTATGGATCAAACCCTTGATGATATCTATGAAAGACACAGAGACAAGATTTTGTTTGGTCATTCCTCTCATGATGCTCAACCTAGTTCACCCCCCATCAGCACTAGGTACCTAGATGCACATCAACGATCTGACAGGCATGAGAAACGAGCTCACCCAGACCAATGGTCACAACATGAAGACCAAGACAATGAACCTGGTGATGCTCATGTCAATGCAACGTATACCAATGATTTGTACAAACATTCAAGACCAAACTCTCCACTCCGAACAGCCTCAAGGCATACAAGTGAGAGGCTAAAAAGAATTGAGAAGGAAAAACAAGTTGCACAAAATGAACGAGCTACAAAAGAAGAAAAACTTAGGCTTCTCGAAGAGGAACAACGAGCCTTGTTGGACATAGAGAGAAAAGCATTCCAAGAGGAGCAAGATAGGCTGTTAGCCCAACCATTAAACACTCAATTCAACAACAGGGGTGCTAACAGTGGAAATAATTCTCCTCCCTCCACCCCTTCCAGAACACCACGAAGTAGAAGGCGGTCACGAACCCCTTCTAGATCTCCTAGTCCTAGAGGAAGAAGGGCCTCTCAGTATGCTCACTATAGGAGACAAACCCCTCCTAGAAACTCAAGACCACACTCCCAACATGCACATCATGGTTCCCAACACGGAGGTGGTAGCTCACATTATGACCTTGATACTCAAGACTTTATGCGAATGCAACAAGAGCCTATTTTCCAACAGTATGTAGATAGGTATTTGGAACAAAACAAAGATAAATTCTTGGAGAGTCTAATCAACAAGGGCGCCAGGGTCCCTTATAATTTTGATGTGGACAACAAAATACAAAAGCAAAGTCCCTCTCAAGAGGAAGAAATCCGTCAAATGAAGCACATGATGGAAAAAATGATGCAACCTAAGAGCTCATTCTCACTAGACTCTATTTGTCCTAATCCATTTGACAAAAGTGTGAGTATGAAAGATTTTCCAAAGAGGGTGGAATTCCCACAATATGATAAATATGATGGCAGTGGTGATCCACATGACCATGTGCGCCAGTTCTATACTATGAGCTTTGAATTCCATCAGGATGATTCCTATTTGATGAGGTTGTTCCCTAGAAGTCTTAAAGGACAAGCAATGGAATGGTTCACCAACATCACTCCCCCTGTCAAGACTTTTAGAGAACTTGTTCATAGATTTGTCCAACACTTCTCGTACAATCTATCAAGATCAGTTACTAAGTTGGACCTATGCAACTTGAAACAAAATCAGGGAGAACCCTTTGTTACCTTCTTGCAAAGGTGGAGGAGAAAGTGCTCTCAGTATCCTAGGACCATCCATGAGGATGAAAAGATTGACATCCTTGTTAATAACTTGGTGCCTGAAATGAGATATGAGATCAAAAAGATAGTCTTCAATTCCTTCGATGCCATGATTGAAACTGCATGTCGAATTGAAGATGTTCTCAAAGAACAAGGCATTTTGACCAGACATAGCAACAATGGCAACAATGGTCAGCACAACAACAAGGATAAAGGGAAGAACACCTACTGGAACAAAAACAAACAAGTTGTCAATGACGGAGTTGTAGACGCTCCCCAACCTAAAGATCAAGCCGTTCTTCACTTGTCCAGTGCAGTTCAAGCTATGAAGCTCAATGCACCTCCTCAACAAGAGAGCAAGCCACGGTATCAAGAGAAGCCTAAAAAGGAAAAACATCAATTTGCCAAGCTTGGTGATTCTTACGAGGATGTTTTCAAAATGCTCATTGCCAATAATCTTGTGCATCCACAAGATCCAGCAAAACATTACATCCCTGACATTAAGCCACATTGGTGGGATGAGAAGGCTTTCTGCATATTTCATAATGGCATTGGGCATACCATTGAAAATTGTTGGAAACTCAAGCACATTATCCAAGACCTCATTGAGAGTGAAAAACTTAAGGTGGATGGACTAAATACCAATGCTGATCACAAAGCATTTAAAGAACCATTGCCTAAGTATGACAAGGGGGAAACCTCTAAACAAAAGGATGGCAAGGCTGCTATCAACTACACGTATACAATGGCAGAAAATGTGATAAACATGCTTGAAGTTGTGGAGCCAAGTGTTAACACGATGAGGAGTAAGGACCCACATGGTTATGACTCTCCCCCTATCTTTGGCAAAGAACCTATTGTGGTGCTGAGAGGTCCTCATTCTAGGTCATCTTCCTAAGCCCTGAATGCTGTTATTAGGAGTCAAGGTCCTATCATTCTTAGAGGTCCTAATTCAGGTCCATCCAATAAACCCAAGCAAGTGGCATCCAAGAATGTCACTAAGTCCACCACTGCTCCCAAACCAAACTATAATCTTGTAGATCAGCTACAAAAAAACTCCAATGCAAATATCAATACTGGAGCTTCTAGAGTTGTCCCCTAGACATAAACAGATCCTTGAGGATGCTTTGCGCATAGCAAATGTTCCCAACAACATAGATATAGACCAATTTCAAGGCATGGTGAATCACATTACTAGCCCACATTACCTCTCTTTCTCAGAAGATGATGACAAATCCCTAAGCCATCCACACAATCTTGCCCTTCACATTGAAGTAATGATTCATAAAACCCGTGTTAGGCACGTGTTGATAGATGGGGGTGCTGGGCTAAATATTTGTACTTTAAGTTTGTTAAAAACTTTGGGCTATTCAGAGGAGGTGATTGACACTAAAAAGAAGATCACTATAAAGGCCTATGATGAGGCAGAACGAAGTTCTAAGGGGTTAGCTGTCCTTCCTGTAAGGATTGGCCCAGTTGAAAAAGATATCTTGTTCCAAATTGTTGATACTGGACCCCTTGCATACAACATTTTATTGGGTAGACCATGGATTCACGACATGCAGGCAGTGCCATCTACCTACCACCAGTGTGTTAAGTTCCCCTACAATGGAGTAGAAATTTGCATACCAGGGGATAGCACTTTATCAGTTAATTCAATCTCAGCTAATGTTCATGTCCCTCTTAATCGAGAAGCAGAGGATTATCAAGCAACTTTAACAGAATGTCAAGACAAGTTTAAATCAGTAGACCTTGGCATGGGGGGGTATCAACTTGACTCTTTTGCAAAGATGCCTGTTTCCCCTAGGTCCTATGGAAAGCCTTCACAGGAGATGAAACCGTCTTCTTCAGCAATGACACTATTTGACAAGTTTGTTGAATCCTTAGTACCAATACAAGATGAAAAAGAGGAAGTAGCTATTCGAGATTGGATGTACAAAGAGGCGAAATACCAGCACAATGAAAATTTCTCCCCCTCTCCTAAGCCTTATGGGAGAGGATATACTCTTGTCAAAAAGATGGGTTATCCAGGGTATGGCCCTCTTAACCACAGATTAGATGCTAGAGCTGAACCACTTAATCATGATCTTTTTGGACGTAAGTCTAAGAAACCGATTGGCCTAGGCTTTATGAAGAAAAACAAGCACGTTGTCCCCATTCCTGATAAGCGGGATAGCAAAGATGACACAGAATATGTACCAGCCTTGACCAATCAACAAGACATGATAGATGATTGGGTTCCTTCAACCAATCTCCTTTGGGGAGATTCAGAAAATATGACTACTAGTACACACCAAATCACTACTGAAGGACATGCTGAAAATTTCATCCGAGAAGGTGTGACTCTCGAAGATGTCCAGGCTTCTACCTCGAGGCTTAGGAAACCCAGCTGGTGTAAACATCCTAGCAAGGATTCAGACACAGACTCAAATGAGTATGAATGGGATTCACTCTCAGATACAACAGTTGATTTGAATATGGATGTTGTTCATGCTTATAGTACTCAACCCAACGTCGCTAATGAGTCGTGTGTTAGATTATAAGATTCGAACCCACATGTCGCATTAGTAGATGATTCTTCACTTGATGGGATGAATCTTGATTTAGACACCTTAGAGGGATACTCGACAGACTCTGATTCTGCGGTCACCAGAGATGACATCCCCTATATCCTTAATATTGAACCAGACATCAATCTACCCCTCATTAATCCCAACCTTATTGATTGGTCTCAACGTCATCAAGAGCCTCAACTCTTGACATTTTCCAATGACTATGAGATCACTTGCTACCTAAATGCTGTTGAACCTGTAGTCTCTTCCACCAGTGAACCAGCTACCAGCATGACAGAACCAGACATCAAATACCTTAGTCACAAGATAAAAAGAAAAGAAAAAAAGAATAAGAGTTCTGATGGTGAAAACCACTATGTGGCGGTGTCAGAACCAAAAAAAGTAACAAATAAAGACGTATCCAAAGGTGAAAACCTCTCTGAGGCACCTACGGATGAGGTACTTGATAGTCTCCCAAGCTATTTTCAGGATAGATCATCAGTATTGGTTGAACCTACAGAAGCTATTAATTTGGGTACAGAAGTGGCTCCAAAAATTGTACACTTGGCTAAATCTTTATCCCCTCAAGAAAAGAAAGCCTACACTGAGTTCCTCCAAAAGAAGAAAATTAATTTTGCATGGACATATTCAGACATGCCAGGGTTGGACACTAATCTCATTATGCATCATTTGTCCATAGCTCCAGGTGTGAAACCTATCAAACAAAAGCTGCGAAAAATGCACCCTCATATCGCTCTTTTAGTGAAAGCTGAATTAGAAAAGCTCCTTGGTGCAGGATTCATTAGAGCCATCGACTATGCTGACTGGATTTCCAACATTGTACCTGTTTCCAAACATGATAAATCCATTCGAATCTGCACAGATTTTAGAGATCTTAACAGAGCATGCCCAAAGGATGATTTTCCACTTCCTAATAGAGACATGATAGTGGACATGACGGCAGGCTATGAGATCTATTCCTTGATGGATGGTTTTTCTGGGTATAATCAAATCAAGATTGCTCCTGAGGATCAAGAAAAGACTGCATTCACATGCGCATGGGGTACTTATTGTTGGAATGTCATGCCCTTTGGATTGAAAAATGCAGGAGCTACTTACCAAAGAGCTATGACAACCATCTTCCATGACATGATGCATAAGAATATGGAAGATTATGTGGATGACACCCTCGCTAAGTCTAAGAAAAGAGGAACACATTTGGCTGATTTAGAAGTAATTCTAGATCGCATGGAACAATTTCAACTAAGATTAAACCCAAAAAAGTGTGCATTCGGTGTTACTTCTGGAAAATTACTGGGATTCATCATTTCAGCCAAAGGGATAGAAGTGGACCCCGAAAAGGTCCAAGCCATTATAGACATGCCACCTCCCAAAAATATCAGTCAAATGAGGAGTCTTCAAGGACGCCTTCAATCCATAAGGAGGTTTATTTCGCAATTGGCAGATAGAGCACAACCCTTTAACAAAAACTTGCATAAAGGTGTTCAATGTGTCTGGAATGAGGATTGCCAGAAAAGCATGGATAAAATTAAGGAATACTTGGCAAGTCCTCCCATTTTAATGCCTCCCATTCCAGGAAAACCTCTTATTTTGTATGTATCAGCTACTGAGTCTTCACTGGGGGCATTGTTGGCTCAATTAGATGGACAAGGGAAAGAAAGGGCCATATATTATATTAGCCGCACTCTTGTTGCTTATGAGGTCAATTATACTAGTATTGAAAAAGCTTGCCTTGCAGTAGTATTTGCTTCTCAAAAATTGCGACACTATATGCTTGCGCACACCATACACCTCATAGCAAAAATTGATCCTCTCAAATACTTGCTCGGTAAAGCTGCTCTCACAGGTAGACTTGCTAAATGGATGATGATTCTTTCTGAATTTGACATAGAGTATATTGAGCGCAAGGCAATCAAAGGCCAGGCTATTGCAGATCAACTGGCTAATTTCCCAATTCAAGATAATATGCCTATTCAAGTCAATTTCCCAGATGAACATATTATGTACCTGACTGAGAGATCCTGGAAACTGTTCTTTGATGGTTCCTACATGCAAAACGGTTCTGGAGCTGGTGTGTTGTTTATCTCTCCACATGGGTACACTATTCCCAAATCTTACAAGTTACTCTTCCCATGCACAAACAACATAGCCGAGTATGAGGCTTTAACAAATGGACTAAAAATGGCTATAGAGTGGAATATCACAGAACTACATATCTATGGGGATTCTCAGTTGATCATTAATCAAGTCAATGAGCAATATCAAACAAAAGATGACAAGTTGATACCTTACAAAAAAATGGTTGATTCATTAAGACGGTATTTTACTTTTGTCACTTTTCAGCAAATCCCTAGGGCTGAGAACAAAGCAGCTGACGCTATGGCCACCCTTGCTTCACTTCTTCAGTTGGAGGAACATGAGTCCAGATATGAATTCCTGGTGGAAGAGCTACGTCATCCCATATTTGACTCACCCGAAAACCATGTCATTTGCACCCTTGTCAATCATGAATCCTCCCGCTATGGTGCTATTTACTCATATCTCCGTGATGGCATCATCCCTGACACATTTAACCGATCTGAAAGAAGAAACCTTGTCCGTAATGCCTCTCGCCATTCCCTCATCTCTGGTGATTTGTATAGGAGGGGTCTAGATGGGACACTTCTTAGGTGCTTAGAAAAGGAGGAATCTGATCAAGCGCTAGTTGACATCCATGAGGGCATATGTGGGGGACATTCTAATGGTCTTTCCATGGCTCGAAGGTTGCTTAGGGCAGGGTACTATTGGCCTACGATGCAGATAGATGCAGTAGCTTTTGCCAAGTCTTGTGAAAAATGCCAGAAACATGGACACCTGATACATGCTCCAGGTAGGGAGCTAATTCCTTCTATATCTCACTGGCCATTCCAGCGATGGGCCTTTGACCTTGTTGGGCAGATTCATCCCAACTCATCAGGTGGACATAAGTTCATTATCACTGCTACTGACTACTTCACAAAATGGGTAGAGGCTGTTCCACTTTCTGTTGCCTCAGGCAAGACAATATCTTTATTCATTTTAAACCATATCATCTGTCGATATGGAGTACCATCTGAGATCATCACTGATAATGGAGGTCAGTTCAAAAATAAGGACCTTACCCAACTCTGCCAAAGATTTAAGATAAAGCAACATTGGTCCTCCATTTACTTCCCACAAGGAAATGGTCAGGCAGAGGCTTCAAATAAAACCATTCTCAAGATTTTACACAGAACAGCTCATAAGAATGGTAGAGACTGGCACCTACAGATAAACCCGGCCTTGTGGGCCTATAGAACGAGTATTCGTACTCCAACTGGGGCTACTCCTTTTGCCCTCACATACGGCGCTGAAGCAGTGTTACCTTTAGAGGTTGAGATTCCGTCACTTAGAGTCTCTCTCAAAGGTCTAGTTACAGATGAAGACTATCGTGCCATGAGATTACAAGAATTGGAACTTTTGGATGAAAAGCGTCTAGCATCATTTGACCATATGAGGGTTTACCAAAAGCGGATGTCCAAGGCATTCAACAAAAAGGTTCACCCTAGAGAATTTCAAGTAGGAGATCTTGTCCTGCGAGAGAATCCTAAGAACCAACAGAATAGAGAACAAAAGGGAAAATTCGAACCTAATTGGCTTGGACCCTACATTATCACAGCGGCTTTTGGTACAGGTGCCTATCTACTATCTACTAAAAAGGGGGAGCAGCTCCCTAAGCCTATCAATGTTTTGCACCTGAAGAAGTTCTATCCTTGATGCCTGTTCTATTTGGGGACATCTTTTGTACATACTTATTGAACCTGAAAAAATCCAAAAAAATGATATATTGTTAAAAATCCTAAAAATTGGAAAATGTCCTGAAAAAATGATCATCTTAGTGAAAACATGGCAATAGGCGCTTTGATGTATCTCAAAAAAATTATATATTCCAAAAATTCAAAAAAAATAAAAAATTTTAAAAATTCAAAAAAAATAGAAAAAGTGCCTTGGTGAAAACTTGGAAACAGGCACCTTGGTAGTGAAAATACAAAAAAATTTATAAAAAGTCCTCAAAAAAACAAAAATAAAAAATTCTTCCAAGTGGTGAAAACCTGGAAACGGGCACTACTTGAGGCCTTCGCACCCCTACTTCTTAACATGCGTCCTTGACACTTAGCCTTTCTCCATCATGCCTCATCCTTGTTGCCTTGATTTGGAATTGGTCTTTGTCTTTGTCTAGGGGGCATCACTGTGTTATCTTTGGTCTCTTGGATATGCTTGTCTTTAGGACACCTCGCAAAGGGTGTTTTTCAACACCACCCCAACTGTGTTTTTCAACACAACTCCTGACATCGAGTGTTTTTCAACACTTATCAGTTTGGTCTTATCCAGTTTGGTCATGTGATCTTACCAGCTAGCAAGCATTCGATCCTTATCCTCGGAACTCAGTATCAGTTTACACACTTAAATTTTTAAATGCAACACTTAATGCTTGAGATATGTCATGAAATTTTCTTTGGGTGCTGACTGTTATTGATTTTCGTTGAGTGCCTTTGTCTAATAAGTCTCTCCATGATGCATAGCTAGAGGACTTGGGGCATGGGGCACATTTTTATTTGCTTTCTGCTTGTGGGTGTGTTCTTGACTATCTTGAGTGTCTCTTGTTGTCTCCTTGACACACTTCGGAGATTTAAGACATCATCCTTGACTATTTTTGCACAACCGTTCTCATGGTCATCCCGGCATTTATGCCTTCATGCGAGCATGGTTTTGCTACATTAAATTGGGTAAGCTAACATTGCAGTCATCTTGACCTTTATGTCTTTGATGCTCATGTTAGAATCTTTCCACATTCCTGATATAAATCACATTCATATCTTCATAGTTGCGTTTGTGACTAGTGTTGATTGTGTGATCGTCCGATGTCCGGTAATAATGGCCCTATGATGAAAATAAGTTCTTTTACATTCTCTAATGAATGATGAACACAACCAAACCTATGTTACCCTATTGCAAGTACACCTTTGCATTTTCATATAGCTTGCATTATTTAGGCTTCATGTTAAATTTGCAATTTTAGGCTGCATTATGAGTTTGAGAGGGTTTCCTTCATCTTTCTTGTGGACTTTCAGTCAACTATGATCACATTCTTCATTTCCTTATCTTCTTTCGTGATCTCAATCGAAATTCCCAATCTTAAACAGTTGATTGATTTTGATGCATCCTCTTTCTCAAGGCAATTTCTCTTTCTTTTCTCCATTTCTTTCCATTTCTTCCAAACTTCTATCTTCCATTCGCCTTCACCCCACTTCTTGTCTTCTAATCCAACCTACGGGCATAATTTTCTTGCTGATCTACCTTGGTTCTATGATTCTTATTTTTTTCATTTTACATCAAGAACCTTATCTTTAGTTCGATTTGATCCAATTTATCAATTTACTGTTTCTCCTCTATCTCATTTCGATTTTGATCACGAGGGGGCAATACCTACCAAACTTCAATGCTTGATTCAGCTTTATCAAATTTATCGATTGCTTCTCTTGGGGAAACCTTGCTTGAGATTCTTATCTCTTATTTGAGACTTGACAATTACCTATTCACAGGTGTTGGCCTTGTCTTTTTCAATCTGTTTATCTATGTCCTGATGTGTTCCCATCCGTCAAACACACATCTGGGTTGTTTTGTGATCCCAAATCGATCTCACACTTCAATTCCATTCTTTGACTGCATGTGATCCCGAGTCGACCTCACATTAGTCAAAGAGGGGCAAATGTATGCACCCTAAAATGGTCGCCTAGACTTTGGGCCCCATTTATTCAATTTGTCAAATATCAATTTTCTCAATCAATGTTTTGCAATATTCAAATCAATTTCCTTGATCAAATCATAACTATTTCAATCATTTCAATAATCTCCTAAGGTTTAATCATGTCATCAATAATTTTATTTAATTAAAAGAAATAAATCCCTTTTAAATAAATAAAATAATGTTATTTAATTGAAATTAATATTCCTTAAATGAAATGATGTTATTTAATTAAAATCCATTTTTAATTAAATGATTTTATCTTATTTAATTAATATTCATCTTTAAATTATATAATCTTATTTTATTTTATTAAAAGAGATATTATTCTTTTTAAATAAATAAAATATCTTCTCAAAAGATCTTTTGTGATGGAAAAGGAAATAAATCAAATAAAAATAAAACAAAAATCCTTTTCTTAATTCTTTCAATAAATTTTATTTAATTAAAAGAAATATTCTCTCTTAAATAAATAAAATAACCTTATTTAATTGAAAGAGATATCTTTTAAATGAAATAAAATCTTTTTTAATTAAATGATTTTATCTTATTTAGAATAATATCTCTCTTTTAATTAAATAATGTTATCTTATTTAATTAATAGAGAATCATTCTTTTAAATAAATAAAAAATCCTCTTAAAGCTCTTTTGTGATGAAAAAAGGAAATAAAAATAAATAAAATAAAGAAAATCCCTTTTCTCTCCACACTTTCTAAAAACTGAGCTTTATTTCCTCTTTTTGGATTTATCCCACATTGCTCTTGGATTTGCATTCAATTCCTCAAATTCTCATATAAGGAGCCCTCTCCTTCTCAATTAGGATCCTAAAATTTTCATGTTATTGTTATGCTGCAGGTTTGGAGAGCAATTTTGGAAGAAGCTTTTGAGCACATTTGGAGCTTGGATATTTGAGACTTCTTTCTTCTTGTCTTCTTCTCTCATGCCTCATGGCAATCCATAGTTTAGATTAATATTGCATTCACATAATAGTTTAAATTTATGTTTCCTTTCATTGTTCTAGCTTAATCCACATAGCATAATTAGCAAGAACTTGTAATACTTTCATCTCAATAGAGTAGTTTATTTCTTGCATGTCAATCATCTAGATTAGTTTCATTTACATGCAATAACTTGAAGATCAATGGAGATTAGCACTCTTGCTTCTCATCCTTGAATCTCTCATTTCTTGGTGTACTTGCATGGGTTTAACAAGGTTAATCTGAGGGCCTCATAATACAACCCCTGCACTCCACGAATAGAGAGCTGTGAATCGATATTTGAGAACTCATTATTGAGTCTTCATGAATGCAAGGATTCACAGAAGTGTGACCATTTTCTATCACACAGTATCTAGTTCACATGGTAAAATTTGATGGATCATGTCTGGCTCCTTAGGCCTGGAAAACAATTCTCAGTATATTCCTCATATGTAGTTAGTTCCAACACAGAGCTTTCAGATACATCCTTTTCTACCACACAAGTATTATTAAGAATACTTTGAATTACTAAATCTTCCTCCTGCAGCTTTACAAAAGACTGTCTATGTAACATCATAAGTTGTACTACAAAGTTTAACTATTTCTCCCCATCTCCTAAATCTAGCCATACAGGCTTAAATCTGGTTGGGGTTGTGCTGGAGGATACAAGACAAATTTATTTGTTGCCTGTCCATCCGATATGGTCATGTTTCCTGACCTACAACTTATATTAGCATCAGTTGTAGCTAACCATGGTTGTCCTAAAATGATAGTGTAACCAGCTAAGTTGACTTTTGGGGATAGAATCATAAAATCTGCAAGGTACTCTAGAGAATCTAGGGCTACTACTATGTCCTCTATCATCCCATCAGGAGTGACAGTAGAACTATCAGTGAGTTGCAGAATTGTTGGGGTAGCCCGTAATCCTTCTATGTTCAACTTTTTCATAGTATCCTTGGTCATTACATTTATAGCAGCACCAAGATCAATCAAGGCATTTTTAACTGACTGACCATTTATAATCACATTCACAACTAGACTTCCTGGATCAGAATATTTAGGAATAACCAATTTCCCTAACATGATGTCAGCTAATTGTCCTATAACATGGACTGTGGTTGGGTCATTTTTCTTCCTCCTGGGCTTTTTAAGATAGACTTCTCTGATAGCTTTGCCATAAATAGGAACATCTTTAATAGCTTGGAACAAAGGAATCTGGACATGCATATTCTTCAGCTGGTCAATGATGTCAAAGGATTGTTCCTCTATTTGTGCAGGTTTACTTTGTATAAGCTTTTGTGGAAAAGGAGGTTCAACTGCAGTTTGAGTTTGAACTGAACTAGTTACATTGGCTGGGTCAACCGCTTATGGCAGAGAAGTTGCTGGTGCTGATGCTACAGGAGGATCTAGTATTTTAGTTATAAGAGGTGGTTCAGGTGTTGGTAAGGTTGTACCAGATCTCAAATGTATATCTGCAACATTTAGAGCATAAGCAAGATACTGCTAAGCATCAGAAACATACATTGGTTGTTGTGGTTGCTGGTTATTTGGATTTGGCTGAGGTTGTGTAGGCAACTGAGTCTATTTTTGAGGTCCAGAACTTGCAGGTGGTGGCATTAGTACAGGTGTATTTGCTAGAGGTGGTAAAGGTGGGTATCCGGTATTGTTAGACCATTGCTGAGGTCCTCTCCATTGGTTTGTATACTACTGATTCCCTTGGGGTGGTTTCCATTGATTTTGGAACTATGGCCATTGAAGCTGTTTTGGAGGATACCATTGACTTTGTGGATTATTTTGCCAAGCATTGTTCCAATTAGGTTGATTATATTGTGGAGGACCTTGGACACTAAGGTTTTACCATTGATTACTATATGGATTTGAATTTTGTAAAGGGTCTAGAGGCATACCTTGATGTGGGGCCCATGGACGACATTGACCAATGAAGAATACTTGCTCGTCTTCTCCTTCTATCTTTAGGTACTTAGTTGGAAGATGCTGGTTTTCCACATTAGTGACCAATTTGCAATGATAATCTTTCTTCTATTTTCGGCAGTGTGGACAGTACTCAGCTAATTGCTCCTTAGCTTTTGCATGTTTCTTCTTAGCAGCCATTGTATCCAAATGTGTGGCAACATCATTGATGATGTCTTGCTTGAAATCAAACAACAAATTTGAAATTTCCATCTTTGAAATACCAAAGCCACTTCCCTTGGCTATTGTTGAGCGAAATCCCCTTCCTTTCTTTACTACTGACCTAAAGTAGTTTTGGCAAATCTTCTGAAGGTCATCCCATGAAGATTGGGATATATCTCCTCCTGCCATCAAATCCAATGCTTCAAGACAGTTCTCATTTACTCCTCTAAGAAAAATCAGCTTTTGGGACTCCTCTTGCAGGGTATGTTGTGGGTTCTTTTGTAAGTTGAACATGAAGCAAGATATATAATCTTCTAATGTTTCATCTTCCCATTGTGACATTCTAAAAATGTCATCACCTTTTGAATCATTTCCCCTGCAATATTCCTTATACTTGTTAAGAAACAGGCGTCTCATATCATCCCAATTTTCTACTGCATTTGCCCCCAAGCCCATAAACCATTTTAAAGGTGACTCTTTTAGTGTGGCTGGGAATAATTTTAGCTTGTGACTGTCGTTATTATAGTCAAAGCTCTGGCACAGGATATCAAATTCGAACAGAAAAGTATCAGGATCTTTTGTGAAGAGACCATAAAACTTTGGTAATGCTAATGCAGGTATATTTTTGAGATTGGGATTATTGATGAGACTTGGTATTGGAAATGGAAATGTGGGAGTTGCCATAGCTGGAGGTATGGGATATTGAAATTATGGCTGGAAGTTGGTAATTGTTGGAAAATTCTGGATAGCAGGCGGTCCTGAAGTGGGGTTAGTATGGAAGCTGGCCAATATTTCCTCAAATGGACGAAGGTCAAACATTTTTTGGATGTCTTCTTCTACTGAAGATGATGATGCAGTAAACTCTGGGCTTGCATCTAGAAATGGCAGTTCAGGTTCTTCGAATTCTTCTTTTGGTTTTACAGGCTCCTTAGGAAGGAATCTACCATGGACATCTCTCCTTCTTCGATGCATGCAAGAAATTGGTGACTTGTTAGTCAAGCCCACAACTTTGCAGTTCCTAGCTAACAAACTAATCTGAAAATAAATGACTCATGAAGGTTCCTAGCTTGACACCATCCCCGACAACGGCACCAAAAATGTATGGTTTCACAATAGATGAAGATAATCATGCCATTGTCTCTCCTTCAAGGATAATATATCTATTCTAAGGATTACCTATTCCATCATGAAATACACTTGAATTGTCAACCCAAGGACGTAGGACTTGAAATGGGTCAACACAGTTTGTGCACTAAGTTCCTTTAGAAGTCATAACACCTATGCTGCAAGAAAGTAAAATGCATTGGAAGAATCTATACTGTTGCTACAAATAGTAAACACACCTTGGCTAATCAATAGATAATTGCAAGAAGCTTAAAGATGAACCTAAACTAATTAACAACCACTATGATCATTTTCTGCAAGTGCTGCAGGAACTTTCACAGTAATAATGTTGCAGGACTAATACAATAAATCTATCTGAAAATAGGAAACTGCAAGAAATGAATATATTCTACCTAAATCTATTCCACCGCCCAAGTGGGCCCCCTTGGTTGGCTTCAATTAACTATGAACACAACAAGTACTTCAAAATCTTTCTTCCATTAAAATCCTTCTTTGATTACATAGAAACTAAATAATTCATGAAGAACAAAAAGAGTAACTTCTGAATCTAAATCAGCATTATCTATTTTCTCATTAGCTTACTAAGATGATCCAAATCTATTATATAGAGGATTGGATGCTTATTAAAAACATAACATAAAAATTCTTGAACAAACATCACCAAAAAAGAAGGCGGAAGATCAACCATGACATAGTACATTTACTACTAAGCAACATAATAACAACTTGCAAGAAATATAGCAAGTTGTATCCCCTATATTCTTTGGAACAACGATTCCTTTGCAAGCGCGGCTTATCCAACGGAGCTGAACTGCGCTTTCTTTGCCATGACTGGTCTCCATTATCCTCCTCCTTAAATGCAGTAATCACCACTCTTTGTGTCGCTCCTCATTTTCCTGAAAAGTTAACAACATCCGGAACACATATGCAAGATAACATTCCTACTTTTACTCAGATATTAGAACATAGCTTAAAATAGTTATATGAAATACTGCATTCTATGTATAATATTAAGCAAAACATGTCATACATACTACTTATAGGTTTAGTAGGTTCTAGCTGTCTCTGGCATAAGTTTACAAGATATTTACAACAAGTGTTTTAGAAATGTTTTGTCAAAGCACAAAGAGTGTGTCCAAACTATAAAAACTATATCAAAATTGAGACATTAATATGCCTCATCAACATCAATAGGGTCTAGGGTGATGTCTAAGAGGGACTACCCTTCTTCTGTACCAGAACCTCCTATTTATCCTTGTTGAATTTGATAATTTTTTACCATAAATTTCTTCTGTAAAAGAACATACTCCTATCTTTTACCAAGAATTTTATAATCATTTACATGTTAAAGTATTTGATATAATAATAAACATAAAATTTAATAAATATAAAAATAAAAAACCTATAAGTACAAATGAGAAGATTCTTAAAAGTTTAAAAATAAAAATAAAACTTTAATGATATTTTTAAATCATCAAAGTAAAAGTAACATATCTATATATAAATAAATTTTGCTATGACTAGAGGAAAAAATAATGAAAAAGAATATATAGTGAAGTGAAAAAAAAAGATTAAGATAAAAGGTTATTACGAGAAAAATAATTGTAAGATTAAATTAAGATATTTTTTTATGAATGGCATGGAAATTTCTAAATATATATAAAAGTATACTATTTACAAAAAAAGGAGGGGATATGAGATCACCTTTAGGAGTCAAAGAAGCAAAGCTTGGGGAATGAAATACACACAAGCAAAGCCCGAATTGGAAAACATGGGCAAAATTTGGGGAGAGAATTACATGAATAAAGATGCTTAAGTGTCTTTCTCATCCTTTTGACACCATACATCAGTGGGGTCTAGGGTGATTAGGAGAGACTACCCTTGTTTTGTAGTAGAACCTCCTCTTTATCCTTGTCTTCACACATAGGTGTGGTTACCAATACTAGTTGGGGTAGCCCTTTGGATGATTTGGGCCCCCACCCAAAGGAAGAGCCTCACATGGAAAAGAGACGGGTCATCACTTATCAAAACCACTTTCACCACCAGACTAGCAGTGGAGAAATTGGGATCACAAGGTCTAAGAGAGGCAAGTTGAGGAGTTTTGGCCATGTTGGTGGCTACAAGGAAGAGTTTTCAAAAGGAACTCTACAGCCATAAAGGAGGCATTTCCCTAATGTTGGAGAAGCTCTTGAACATGGGGCACCTTCAAAGCCATTTTATTTTCTTGGACTTGAATTTGGAGCAACACATTATTAAATATACACTCTTCATATCTTTCCCCAAAGCAAAAAGGATCTCCAACCTAAAATCATGCTAAATCTGGGTAAACTTGAAGGGGATGCAAGACCAATCCTCAAAAGAGCCATGTGCTAGGAAAATGTTTATGCCAGAAGGGGCAAAAGAAATCCTGAATCCAACTCTAGAGCAGACTTATTTTATTTAATTCCAATTATAAGTTTTTTTTTTCGTTTTGATAATGATTTTACAAAAGTGTTCTAAGAGGAGGTCTTCAAGTATATATTTGTGTATTTGTGGTTGTTTAAATAAATAAATCTCCTATTTAAACAATAACCAAACATATGAAGTTAACAATTTATATTTTTCTATTTATTTTTTATTATAAAAAAAATCAGTAAAAATAAAGTAGTTAGAAGGTTGTATAGTTTAAGAAATAAAATAGTATATAAAACTAGTATGATTATGTACTTAAGTTATGATATAAATAATTTATTAGAATCATTGATAAAAGATATAGTAAATACATATAGATAAAAATACTAAACACGAAGAGATTTCTCGAGAGTTGCACTTTTAGGGGAAGACCATTTCTTGTCATTATAGCTAACATGTTGTGTCCAAAACTCTTAAATGATACATCAGATATGACAAAAATAAATTGTTATCTTTCTATAAAACTTAACTGCTTATAATTATTGTTTTGTCATATTCGCAAGGCATATTCTATGACAAACCAAGATCTTCCATTGATCATCTCTTTTAACAGCTCTAATAATCCATTTGGTAGATAATGTGTGTTGGGTTAAAGTTCATTTCCATCTATTTGGAAGGCGTGGAAGTTAGTCTATAGTTGTTTAGGTTGGAGGAAGATCTCATTGCAGCATTGTTTCATCTTTGCTAATTCTTCCATTTGGTGCAATGGGCTTATTAAATACCACGACAACCTTTGGCTACTAGTTATCTTTTTAATGATATTTAGGACTTTAACTCCCTTGACTGGTCTTTAAGTTTTATGATTTTGTCAATGGTCCCTATGGAACTTCTTATGAAGTTGTGTACTCATTTTCAGTGTAGTGTCTTCAAGGATTGGTTGTGGTTGGATAAGTATCCGTTTTATTATTTCCCTCTAAAACAATATACTTGCATATTCTTCCAATTTTGAAGTTAAACCTACGACTCAATAACAAATAGAATTGCAGGTTAACAAAAAGGAAATGGAAAAACTTGAGTGCACAAGTTTGGAAAATTAAGGCTGAAGCTAATGCACAAATTTTGTCTTGGAAGATTTTGCATTAGAAATTACCTGTTGGAGATAAACTAAGATATTTGTCAGTGCAAGCAGCTACATGTCCATTTTGTCATCATCCTGGAAACATAAAACATATCTTTTGGACCTGTCCTAGATCCAAAATGAAATGCAACCTTATTTTTAATCATTTTCTTGCTCTCTTCTATCATACTCTAAGATGGAAGGAAGCAATTTTTGGCTTGGGTCTTGATAAGAATACAATTGCAGATTGTATGAGGCAATGTATTTTGTTACATATTTGGAAAAGTAGATGTCGTGCATTATTTTCTAATCACTACTTTCATCAAGAAGTAAATATTCTGGTGTTTTACTCAGACATTTTGTTTGAAGTAGTTTTTTTATGTTCTCAGTTGAAGATAGATCACAAAGAGGAGCTTGATAGAATAGACAGTTGGATGAGATTAAATATCAGTTTTTGCAACTCCGAGAAGGGGAGATGAAGTGTTCTAGACAGCTGCATAGGTTCTTCACATTTCAGGTTTCAAGGTAATAAATGAGGGGTTATATGCATATGGATTATCATCAGTTTATGCAACTTCAATCGAGAGGCCAAATGTCCCAAGCAAGTGCAAGTATTTTCAGATTTTAAAGTCTGATTTTTATTCAGCTTGCTGGCTTGTTGCAGCTGGTTGTTACAGCTGGTTTTGTATGTATTCAACCTATATGTTGGTGGCTACAGCTGATTTTTATTGTATGTATTCAGTCTATGTGCTGGTGGCGAATGCTATCAGCTTAGGTCTAATTATAGCTGTGATGTAATATCCACTGCTATTCATTTTTCTTACATATTTGAGATTTATTCAATATATATAAAAAAATCTATTGTTTTGTCTACTAAATAGTAAGGATGAGTATTGTAGAATATGTTATGCACATAAAAATCAAAAAATGATTATTTCAAAGTGTTGTCCAAAATATATTCTCTATTCTCTTTATAATGGATAATTGCAACATGAATGATAACTGATTTAAAAAACTATATTTACCCTTATCATGAATCCAATTAGAAATGGTGATATAACTCTCTTACTAATTGAAATACTAATCTAAAAGAACGATAGCTTTTGTTCAATTTGAATTTTTAAAATCTGGCTCTTTCCATCCATTTTTTAAATATATATTACTTAATAGACAATTATTCATTGAAAGAAAATTCTATATAAAAATGCCAACTAGAACTTAGAAAACATAGTAAAAAGCAATAGGAAATGACAAAATTGTCTACTCCTCTGTGTTGGTAGCATTCATTGTTCTTCTGCTCTCGAAACGAGATATTTGTTGGCAAGGAAAACAGTGCAGGAGGTGAAGTCTATTTTTCTCTCTTCAATAGCCCTGAATTAATTAGACAGAGACTCAATATAATGATTTTGGTATGTTGGTAGCCCAAAAGTAATCAATATATTTTAGTCAAAACCAAATGAAAATATACAGCTGGTGATTGTTTTGAGATTTTGTACTCCATAAGTAAGGAGAGAGAAAAAAACGACGGAAGACTTGGGAATTTGTGGGATGTGATACCTGCCTTATTTTTCTATCTTCAATGGCCATGAATTAATTAGAGAGAGACTATCTAAAATATTATTTTGATATGTTGGTCTGATGTGTTTTATGGGATAGTTGAATGGTCGGTTTAAGAATTCAATGCTCATTAAAATTTGTTGGCGTTGACATGCATGGAGCTCCACACCTCTGTCAATCCCATTTGTTCTACATAAATTTTGCCTACCGAGATTCTTTTTTTCTCAAACACAAACATAAGCAAGGAAGAAATTTATTGCTTTTTATGGACGAGGATGGAGCCTTGGTCTCATGTACTCCTAGCTCACTTCTTTACAACAATGTGGTTGCGTATCAAGATTATTTTTGTCACTTGTACATGGTTTTTTTAAAAGTCTTAATGGGCTCCTAGTTCACTTCTTTAAAGCAATATTTATGGGTGAGGATGGAATTGTTCATTTCACTCTCTTGAATTTGTGTCAACTCTTCTTTAATTATTAAAAAATCACTTTCAAGATGAGGTTGTTTATGATGACATTCAAGATGTTCTTGATGATAATGTCGGTGAGTCTATTGCATTAAGATTGATCAAGATCTTAGCCGCTACTTTAACTACTTCCTCTTCCCTCGTGACTTTTATAAAGCTATATTCCATATAGCTAATGAGAGCCTTAGTCTTCATGGGCTTCTAGTTCACATCATTAAAGCAATGTGGTTTCATATCAAGGATGATTTCTATCACATGTACCCGGAAGCTATTTACAATGGTTCTCTTAGTTCTTTGATTAATAATAGGGTTTTTCAAACTTGTTTTCAAGGTGAGATTGAGGATATTAAGTTTTGTTGCATTTCCATCATTTTTTTGAAGTATCTTTTATATGATTATAGTTAAGGGTATTGTCTTAATATCAAACATGTTCTACAATTTGTTGTTAGATCAAAACAAAGTAAATTTGTCATTGCTAGATTTAATTTTGATAATCTCATCTTCACTTTGGGAACCATCAAGTGGGTGCAGTAAATGACTCAAGACTCTTATGGCCCTTGGTGGTCTATGGATAAGACTTTTATTACTGCTATGTTTATTCTAATAAACACTAGTAGTAATTTGATTATTCAGATGTTAGATATTGCCATAAATTTTATAGCTGTGTTCATTGCTAACTATAGGTCTATCAGTCTTCAAACAAATGTTGATAGAATGGGTCCTACTACTAATAGTTGCTTGATGTTTTTGATATGGAAAAGTTAGGAAGTTTGGTTTGATGTATTTCTCCATGTTGCTAATGTGTTGTTGATGTAAGTTTGTTGTTTGTTGGCCTTTGGGCTTATATGTAATGGGACAAAACCCTGGCTTTTCTATTTTTTAATATCAAAAGAAAATGACTCAAGACTCTTTGTTGGTTGAGATTATCTACATAAATTCATATGAATCCATGTTATAGACTCTCTTTTTTTAAATCATCCACCATCTTAGTTCTATACATTGTCTGGTTTCATGAAAGGAAGCTTAATAGAAAACACACTTCATGCACTAATCAATGAGAAAAGATTTATGTATAGATAATATGATCAAGTAGTTTCAAAAGAAATATACACAATGAAAATTCACCATATGGAAATAATGATTACACTAGGAAAACCCTTAGGAAGAAACGTGTTCTCCAAACCTTGAATCAACATATTCAAAGAATTAATATAATTATAATAAAATAATTAACACAATTTTAAAGAAATTTTGATAGAATAATTCCTTGCAAAATCACATCATACTATACCTTCATCCTAAGCACCAATATATAGAACACAATAAGAAATTACAAATGTTTAACCATAAACCTTAACCATGATGAATCAACATGCTAACTTTACATGGTTGTTTTATCTACTTTTCAAGAATTACTTATGACATGTAATTATTACACATCAGAAGTTGGTCAACAAGTCAACTCCACTATAAAACCTCCTTGCAACATGCTCTTATGCATCATCGAATTATCGTAAGGTTTCTTATGTATCTTGCAATATCATAAGATGGACATACACATCTTTATGGAAATAATGCTCTTAAAACTTCTTACATGTTTCATAAAGAGAAATACACATGGTTCATAATACCAACACAAAATAGGATTCCATTTTCTAAGAAGGCTTACAAATAAATAATGCATCTAGTTAGAGTTATGTAAGTGTATGATGCAGGAGCATCTTGGGTTCTTGGAAATCCTGTATCTCGATAGCTTGTTCGATGTGTTTGGTAACTCCTTTGGAGTTCTCGGTGGAGTGTTCCTTTCATTCACCGACGTGGTCGCTTACCGTTCAGTAATGTTCTATTATGCTCCGTGGTGTCTTTCACCGAGTGGCTTTGTTGTCTTTTTTTATTCTCAGTGGTATTCTTCATTGAGTGGGTTCAGTGTATTCTGTGTTGCACAATGGCCTAGTTCACCGTGGATAGGTTCAGTTTAGGATATTTTGTTTGGGCTGAATTGTGTATTTAATTTTGGTCACGATCTTAATGTTCGGATCGCTCATTGGTAAACATGTGGATCTAAATATGGGTCGTTGCTTTCTCCAATGCTGGATCTTGAAGATTCTTTTGGGTTGACCTTGATGGAGATTTGCCAGCAAGCCAGTGTTGATTGTATGTTTGTCATTGATGACAACATATGGTAAGTAGCATGCGTTGAAGACTTATGCAGTAAGCTTTGAGTATATGTAGCATGGACATGTTATCATCATGATATCATGGACGCAAAGGTTAACTATTAGTAAAGATAGTTATGTAGCATCTTGTGTCAGTATTGTTCCTGACAGAGTTACAGGTAGTGTTATGTGAGTGATTATCTGTACAATCGTCATGAAGCCTTGCGCCCTTGGATATATGATGGAGACATGTTAGTGATGTTACTATTAGAAATTTGGCTGAGTTGGTTACACAGATGTTGTCATTATGGAAACATATGATCTACATGAAGATCGTACAATTCAGAGAGCTAGTATGTCAGAGTGCAATGCGAAATTGTCTAAGTATGAGACAATGTGTTTTTACTAGTGAACCTAAAGACAGTTTTTGTTTGCGATGTCGACTGGAGTAAGTTCAGTGCTTGCGCACTTGAACATAGACTCTATAGTGACTATTGAAGACTCATCTCAGAGCGCAAGTCAGTACGGCATGTACAGAAGAATTTATGATAGTTTTTCTAATGACAGTGTTAAGTCGACAGGACATAATATGAAGATAGAATTGATAAAGAGTTAAGGGATTATTTTGTTTATCAAAATAATGACTTAACAATATAAAGGGATGACATCCTAGATGTTAACCCTTGGATAAAGTTATTTTGTAGTATGATAGCCGACTGGAAAGTTATTAATCTTAATAACTTGTATAAATGTAATTGTAAATTGTATGAAGGATATAATGAAGGAACGAATGTATGTAATAGCGATAGTGAAAGAGTGGCGAAAAGATATTGATGCAAGCAGTATAAGTGTTGGTGTAATTAAATATTACTAATTACACTTTACTTAAGTTTACTTAGGATAATGCATTTGCATATTAGTTGTCATTGTGACACTTAGGAGTTTGTATTATACATGGTTAGGAGAATTTCCACTTTAGGTGTGATAGTTGTCATCACATACCTCTTTGTGTGTGAGATCCACCTTTAGTGCTCTTATCACATTATCATCCTCTCATTGTTGCACATGTTGCACATACTTTCATGAACAATGGAGGATGATCCACCTTTGGTGGACATGTGATTCCACCTAGTGTGGGTGATATCTTATCATCTCCTTATCATGTAGTCTTATTGCATTGCCTATATATTTAGGCACTCCTACTTTGTAATCAATTCACTTAGCTATAATCAATTATTTGATTATTTTTCCTATCTCTCTTATGCTATCTCTTGAGCTTCTAGATCTTGGCTTTTATTCTTTGCATTAGGCAAATTCTTACAATAAGGTTATGTACCTTGACCTACTTTTGTAATCAGTAAATATTGTACATTACTTGTTTGGGTAGTGGGCTCATCTGGTAATCACATTTTGTACTGCCAACTGCGGCGATTCAGAAAAAATAATTTCAAAGGTGATTTTCAATTAGTGATATCTCAGTCATCCGGACTCCTTTTTTCGAGCAATTTTTTTTGTTTTGGGGTAGAATTTCATGATCTACACAATGGTGCAGGTGATTTATGATATTTTCTGAAAATCACAAATCTTGATTTTTACAACTTTAGAGGCTTCGTTTGGGCTCATATGGACACATTTTCAGGTGCTATTTTTTTTTAAAGTTCATGATTTTTTGTCTACTTTCCAGATCTGGTATCAGTTTGAAAATTTTTTGAGTAGACATAGTACTTTCAAAATTTGGTCTATTTTGGCCTATTTTTGTCACTTTTAATTTGTTAGATCCTTGAGAGATCTTATGTCTTATTTTTTTGAGTCTACTATAGCTTCATATTTTATGTTGTAATTATCAAAATCAGAAGTCCACTTTGATCCATTTTGTCAAGCGGCAATTGTACACGCACTAGCTATAAAGTGCCAAAATCATCATTTTTGGGGAGGTTCTTTGATTGAGTGAATTAGGGGGGTGTCTTGTGTGCTGGTGTCTCTCTCTTTCCTGTGCTTTTTTCATTTTGCATCATGGGTTCTATTTCAAAATTAACTCCACATAACTATGCTACATGGAAAGATAATGTATGGAGCAAGTTAATGGTTAAAGGTTTAAATCCTTATGTGGATGGTACAATTAAAAAACTCACTGATGATGATACTGTTGCAATAGATAAATGGTCACAAAAATTTTTTAAAGCTTTAAGAGTCTTGAGAGAATATTTCTGAAGCTGTCATGTATCACATAAAAACCATAAACAATGCTAGAGATGCTTAGGATAAACTTACAGAATTGTTTGGTAAAGTGGATGAGGAAATTGGATTCACAATTGAGACTGATCTCCTCAAATTAGAGCCCAAGAACTTTGACACAATCCAAGATTATCTCAACAAAGTCAATGACTATAGGGCACAACTTGATGATTGTGGTAATCCCATAAAGGATGTGAAGTTGGTTAGTCACTTGTTGAAACATCTTCCTCCTGAATATGTAGCTTTTGTTTCGAGTTATAATACTCACAAGTTGACCATGGGTAGTGCCTTCATTAAGCCTTCATTTGAGTCATTTTAAAAAATGTTGGTCTTAGAACAATCAAAATTGATGAGTATGGGAATTCTCAAGTCTTCAACTTCCAAGGCATTGGTGGCTAATCATGAGAGTCAAGGCAATCAAAGTCAAGAGAAGAAGAAGAATTGGAAGTCTAAGTCTCAACAAGAAGGCACAACATCAACTTCCACACAACATGACACTTCTACATCACCTCCAAAGAGTGAATCTTCAAAGAAGGAGAAGCGGTTTTGTGCATATTGCAAAAAGGATGGACATGAAGAACACTTTTGTTATAAGGACATTGATGAATTGAAGAATCTTCTTGCTAAGAACAACATCAAATTGAGACTACTTCATTTCCTCCTATTGAGACTACTTCTACTCTTTCTCTTGATGATGCTTGCATTCACACATCCATGATTTAGGTGCTTCAGTGTAGCAAGATATTCAGTCTTCCAGACTTGGTTCCATGGGATGACTACTTGACATACATTGTAGATTTGTTTGTGGAGTCCTACATTTCAAATTTGGGAGACTTCATTGATGACATTCATCTTCTCTTTGTTGAGGATGATCCTTCTTCAGTTGTTGCGAGGGAGCATGCTGACCCTCATCTTCAATCTCTACTTGATCATTCTTCTAAGGGTGACATGATTTTGGATACTTTGATACAATAGTTGTGGGAGGTCACTTTATCTTCAAAGGAGATACTTGGGTCTTTGGTACATGTTCTACATTCATCCTCAGTTGATCCTGATTTTTCTTTTTCAACAAAGTGGCTTAGTACACATGATTTGGAGGAGGCAACTTTCAGCTTTAACATGGGGACACTTGAGCAAGTTTTAGAGATTCCATACTTTTTGAGGTTTCTTCCTATAGATTGGGGAGGAGGCTTCATATCTACACCTTTGGTCTTGTTTCTCCCTAAGGGGAGGAATGTTGTTCTACACTCATGGAGTAGTTTCTACATCGAGCCTGGAGCATCTACCATTGGTGTTCATTCTACATTGAGGGGGGGCTACTTGGCCTCTCTTCCACTACTTCTCTCTTATGGGGGGGATATTTTCCTCACATGAGGTCTTCTCTCTCATATTCTATTATTGTATTCATCTCTTTTTTGGGGGGAGGGTTTTTCCCATGAGGTTTTCCCTCTTTCTCCACTTTATGAGAGATTGCATTATCTATTGCTCTTGCATATTGCACATGGGTACCTAACATGGCCTAGTAGTTGGGACCCATCTTGCATTGTGAGCTTAAGTGCATTTTCCTAAGTTGCACTTAAGGGGGGGTGTTGGTGTAATTAAATATTACTAATTACACTTTACTTAAGTTTACTTAGGATAATGCATTTGCATATTAGTTGTCATTGTGACACTTAGGAGTTTGCATTATACATGGTTAGGAGAATTTCCACTTTAGGTGTAATAGTTGTCATCACATACCTCTTTGTGTGTGAGATCCACCTTTAGTGCTCTTATCACATTATCATCCTCTCATTGTTGCACATGTTGCACATACTTTCATGAACAATGGAGGATAATCCACCTTTGGTGGACATGTGATTCCACCTAGTGTGGGTGATATCTTATCATCTCCTTATCATGTAGTCTTATTGCATTGCCTATATATTTAGGCACTCCTACTTTGTAATCAATTCAATTAGCTATAATCAATTATTTGATTATTTTTCCTATCTCTCTTATGCTATCTCTTGAGCTTCTAGATCTTGGCTTTTATTCTTTGCATTAGGCAAATTCTTACAATAAGGTTATGTACCTTGACCTACTTTTGTAATTAGTAAATATTGTACATTACTTGTTTGGGCAGTGGGCTCATCTGGTAATCACATTTTGTACTGCCAACTCCTAATAGGGTTGAGGCTTCTAACAAGGCCTATAGTCCCTTAATTAGGACTGAGACACTATATGCATGTAATAGACTCCTAACAGGGTCAACATCCTTAACATGATACTTTTGATTAGTGGATCTTTGTGGGTACCATCCCCACTGGGGTTTTCCCTTGGCCAGGGTTTCCTCAAGAACAAATAATGTGTTATGAGTTCTTTAGTTTTATTGCTATGCATGTTGTTTAGCTTCTTATGTTATGCATGTATAAAGATAATCTATTATATCCAATTATGGGAAAAAGATAATGTTTGTAGAATACTAATTCACCCCCCCCTCTCAGTATTCCCTATTTCTAACAATTGGTATCAGAGCATAGTTACTCATAAAAGAATGATTCAAGGAAAGCCTAGCAGCTTGAGTAAGATCTCTATGGATATGGATCAACTACAGAAGACTCTTGAAGAAGCTCTTGAATAGATTGATATGCTTACTGATGAAAGAGATACTCTGAAAAAAAATTATGATGATGCAAAGAACCTCATTGAGAAACTGAAAAATAAGTTGGAAGATCTAAAATCTGAAAAGGAATCCAAAGTTTTCATTGAAGATTGTGATGACAATTTAGAAAAAGAAAATGAGATCCTTAAGCATGAACTGAAGATAGCAAATCTGAAGCTAAGTTTGAAAGATGGAAATAGCAAGAATGAAGCATATCTAAAATCTGAGAATGAAAGTCTAAAGACTGAAAATGAAGGACTAAAATCTAAACTTGGTAAAGTAACATCTGAACTTGAGAAAGTCAATTTGTAGTATGTTGAACTTGAGAAATACAATACAATTGTGAAAGGTGAACTGATTCAATCTAAACAACAACTTGAAAGGCTATATTCAACTAGAGAGAAGATTGATGAACAAATATCTTATCAAAAACCATTCTATGATAAAACTGGTCTTGGATTCAACACTTTTAAAGAAAATGAAGAAAGCAAGGAACCAGATCTGAAAATGTCTGAAAGCATACATGGGAAGAAGTCTGATGGGATTAAAAAATCTGAAGATACACCTAAGGAAGAAGAATCACCTAAGCAAGAGGAATCACCCAAAGGTATACAAAGAGAATTAAAAGGTAGATGTTTTGCTTGTAATAATATTGGTCATATGAAGAGAGATTGCACAGGTAAGAAATTCAAACCTCTTAATGGTTATTGTTATAATTGTCATGGTTTTGGACTTAGAGCTATTGAATGCAAGAAACCTAAATTTATTGAGAATAATAATAGTAGTAGAATGTTAGGAATACTAACAATGCAGATAAGAAACCTACTGAAGATATGAACAGAAGAAATGAAGTAATATGTTATAGATGCAACAAGGTTGGACACATTGCTATAAATTGCAGATCATAGATTAATCAGCCTGGACCAAGATATGGGAACAATGGAATAGTTTGTCAGATATGCAACAAGATTGGACACACGGAAAGGTTTTGCAGAATGAACAATAGAGTTTTTCATACCAATCCTAACCTTAGAAATCATACAAGAAGAAATGAAGATGCAAGTAACAGTCAAAAAGGATGCTATAGTAATTTAGATGAAGTAAAGTTTATCAAAAGCACAAATCAAGGAGACATATTCAACATTGAAGGTAATCAGGAAGGTAAAGTATTAAAAGGTAAGAATGAATCTTTACCTGACCCATCTCAAAGTACTTAATTTATGAAAATTGCAGTAGAATAGAAACTTAGATTAGTATAGAAGTAGATATATGATGAATTGAGTCTTGTGTAGTTAATGTAAGGTATTATATGATGTTCTAATGCTATGGTTAAGAGCACAAAGAAAAATATTATGTTTTGCGAGATCGCAAGAATTTTTAAGTTTTGCAGGTTAGCAGAATCAACTTTTTGGAAAGAAGCAACAAAAGAATTGAATGTGATGTTAGATCTAAGTGAGATTGAATTAAGAAAATGTCATAATCAGTATTATTTGATCATCAAAGTGAATTCAAGTGTCAAGGAGATCAAAGAGTAGTGATTGGAAGCATTTTGCAAGGATTTGGAGAAGAATTTTGTGCTGAATCTACAGAAGCCCTAAAATCATGAAATCAAGGTATTTTACTTGGTAGATCTTTAAATCAGTAAAGGAATTAGAGGAAATCATGGATGTTTCTTTGATTAACTATGTTAGAGATAAAAATAGACCTAAGATGAAAAGGGAACCAGTAGAAACCTTGGAAGATGATCCTAGGTTAGCTTTATCATCCATACCAAACAGAGTTTTACATCTAGAGAATGTTAGAAGTTATCTTGGATGAAAACTAGAGACTATCAGTGATAGTGATTTCACCAAGGAATATCAGAAGATCTACAATCAGGACATGACATTGAAAGAAGGATTTGAACATTTGAAAGATAATGAGATCATTAAGTATGCATTACAGTATGAATTTGATAATGAAGAATGTACTAAGATTATCCTAAGCAGAATTCATAATGGGAAGTTTTGGTTAGAAGATAGAGTGATAGATATCACAGTTGATTTGATTCATGAAGTTACTGGACTATCTAAAATTGGATCCATTCCTTTAAATGAGAAGAACATGAGGGAAATAGTCATAGACAACACAAACTCATCCTATAATGGTAGAGGAATTGTGATTAGTAAGATTCAACAAGATGATGTCAGATACTTATGTAAGATCCTAAGTTTTGTGCAAACTCAAGAGAGGATGACATGGTAGCTGGAATGATACATGTAGCTTATCTGATGTGTGTTGATAAAGTGCAAGTTGATATGTGTGAGATTCTGAGAATTCAACTATTTGAGAATTTGGAAAAGATTAAGAAGACTAAGTAGACACAGTTTAGATTCTCATCCTTAATCACCTATATGTTTTTTCATCTATTGAGAAGATTTCCTTACACCATTGGAAATGACTAGAATGATGGCCAAACTACAATGGAAAGGATTAACCTAGTGTACATGAGGCATGTTATTGATAAAGTGAATGAGAGTGCAGTATTGGTAATTAAGACATTTCAGGATATAGTGTCTAGCAAATCAAGGATCCCACAGTCTCTTGTGGAGAAGTATAAAAATGAGATATGTTTCATGGTTGATACTGACTTTACTTACATTGAAGTAGTAGAACCTAGAATAGAGTTCATAGACCCTCTTGGCTATGAGATATCTGAGGTAGAGACAGAAGAGTATGTGAGCAGGTTACTTAAGTGCAAGTTGGACACTCACTATAACAGGTTTGGAACCTTTGAGGAGAACTTCAACTCCACAAAGACCTTACTTAAAGAGAAGCAGTCAAGGAAAAGAGTTGAGAGTACTATCAAAAAAATTCTAAAAGATACAGGGATGACTGAGCATGAATTCTTGGTAGCAAAGCAAACAATAGTAGCAATCAGAGATATTGGACAAAAAGAAGTTTTGTCTATTCCACCTTTATCATCAATTTCAGCACAGCAAGAAGAAACACAAGTTAAGGTGAAAGTGGAAGAAATAGAGAAGGATCAAGAAGCAAGGATATCCACTAGATCCACTTCCTCCACACCTAGCAAAAGAGTAAAAGAGAGTGCTACTAGACCGGGTAAGAGGCAGAAAACATTAGTGCAACCAGTTCCAAGGAAAATTGTAGAAATTAAAGATGATGACACTTATATTAAGAAGAAAACTTGGAAACCTAGAGTTGAGAAGCTTAATGAGTAGATCATTGAAGATGGAGACTTTACAAGAATGAATAAGTATTATCATCTCTATGATTATGCAGAGAGATTAAATCTAGAAAATGCAATGGTAAAGCATATGATTTTGTCTAATAAGAAGTTTGATACAATTTAGGGTAAGATACCTGATGATTTGTATAATAAACTTGTGAATAGGAAGAAGAGAGCATCAGAAGAAGACACATCTATTAGAGAAAATCTTGTAAGAAAGCTTTGTGTTGTAAAAGATGAAGCACACTTCAGTTAGATTATGAAAGCTTTAAGCACCCATTTGAGAACCAAGAAGAGAACCATTCAGATTATGGGAGGCAGATATGAAGAAGTTAATGCAGAAATAGAGCAAGCAATCATCAAGGTTATGTCAAAGAATGTTGGAGAACCATCAGTTGTAGCAGAGAAAGCAAGTGAAAAAGAACAAGAGGGCATTCCCTCTCCACTAGCCATAAACATTGAAGATGAAGTCATGAATGTAGAAGGAACTAAGATCGCCTTAGATACTGATGATAATGTATTCAAGAATCTGGAAAACATTTTTGACAATTTGGCTTTTGAAGAGCAGGAGACTACCAAAGGAGAAGAGAAAACAGAGACCACAATTGTAGAACCTAAAGAGACAAAAAAAAAGTACCTATTTTCATTAAAGAAGAAATCAGTCTTACTCCTGAGACTGGAAAGAAGAATCAGATTGGATCTATGATTGAAAATTTGGGAAAGGAAGTAGATGATGATGATCAGATGGAATTGATCACATCCTTGAACAAGATCATTGGAAAGAATAAGAAAGTAAAAAGTCTTGAAGGATGCCTGAAGGAGCTTACTGAGAAGTTACAAGGCATTGTAACTACACAAATTACAGAAGCTAACCCTCTGGAGAAAGCAAAGAAAGTGATGAACACTTTTGACAGTGAGTTCACAAATTTAACTGATATAGCAAAAGTGAAAGCTCAAGCAGCCTATGAAGCCAAAATACTTTTGAACATTAGCCAGAATATCAGGAATGATATCAACAATCTTGATATCTGTATAAAGGACTTGAGAAATAATTTGGAAAGAGGAAAATCCTTGTACATCTAGTGTACAAAATCAGAGACCTTGACAACAGAAGAAGATTAGAAGATGAAGATGAAGGAAGCAGAAATTCAAAATGAAACTAACTTTCTTTCAAGCCCAATGTGAAGGTATCTGATGTTGAGAAGAAAATTTGTAAGATATATGATGAAATCAGAATTTTGCAAGATGAAAAGGATAGGAAAATGAAAAGATTCACTCTTTTAAGAGAGCACACTTCTATGAAGTTAAGTATTATTAAAGGGCAATTGGAAGAATGTCTTTCAACTAAGACATCTTTTCAAAAGTTTAGCTTTGAGAATCTCCAAGCATGTGAGATAGCATCTTATGGATTATGCGCACTACTCAATGTGGTAGATTCTATTAAGAAATCATGGGAGAAGGAGTTAGAGGATATAAAGATTGATTTTTCAGATTGTGTTGCAAGCCTACCAGCTTTGCAATATTGAGTTAAGGTATAATATTTTTGTGAATATAGTTTTGTAACCCTCCTTACCTTTCTTTTGTCATTGTTGTCAAAGATGGAGAGATATATAGCAGGATATTGATAAGAAAATGATAAGGATTGATACTCTTAGGGGGAGTACTGTATTAGAGATAAGATTTTTTTGGAGTTATAAGGATAGTATATATATTTTATACTATGGCCACAATTTTGAGATTTTGAGTTGTAAGACTTAGCCAATTTTCTCATATGTTGCCACCAATGACAAAGGGAGAGATTGTTGGAAATTTGGCTGAGTTGGTTACATAGATGTTGTCATTATAGAAACATATGAACTACATGAAGATCACACAGGTTAGAGAGCTAGTATGTCAGAGCGCAATGCAAAATTGTCTAAGTATGAGACAGTGTATTTTTACCAATGAACCTGAAGATAGTTTTTGTTTGTGATGTCGACTGGAGTAAGTTCAGTGCTTGTGCACTTGAACATAGACTCTACGGTGACTATTGAAAACTCATCTCAGAGTGCAAGTCATTACGGCATGTACGAAAGAAGTTATGATAGTTTTTCTAATGACAGTGTTAAGCCGACAGGACATAATATGAAGACAAAATTGATAAAGAGTTAAGGGATTATTTTTTTTATCAAAATAATGACTTAACAATATAAAGGGATGACATCCTAGATTTTAACCCTTGGATAAAGTTATTTTTTAGTATGATAGCTGACTAGAAATTTATTAATCTTAATAACTTGTATAAATGTAATTGTAAATTGTAAGAAGGATATAATGAAGGAATGGATGTATGTAATAGCGATAGTGAAAGAGTAGTGAAAAGATATTGATGCAAGTAGTATAAGGTTATGTACCTTGAACTAATTTTGTAATCAGTAAATATTGTACATTACTTGTTTGGGCAGTGGGCTCATCTGGTAATCACATTTTGTACTACCAACTCCTAACAGGGTTGAGACTTCTAACAAGGCCTATAGTCCCTTAATCAGGACTGAGACACTATATGCATGTAATAGACTCCTAATAGGGTCAACATCCTTAACATGATACTTTTGATTAGTGGATCTTTATGGGTACCATCCCCACTAGGGTTTTCCCTTGGCCAGACTTTCCTCGAGAACAAATAATGTGTTATGAGTTCTTTATTTTTATTGCTATGCATGTTGTTTAGCTTCTTAGGTTATGCTTGTGTAAAGATAATCTGTTATATCCATAATTGGGCAAAAGATAAAGTTTTTAAAATACTGAATCACCCCCCCCTCTTAGTATTCCCTATGTCTAACAGTTACATTCATGGACACAGAGTCTGATAATCAGTAGAAGTGAATTTATGTAGTCACTATTCACCAGTAGTAGCTTCCTGTGTTTATTCAAAAGAGCCGACAAAGATTTTATTAGTACAAAAGTTTCACCTATCATTTTGGTATGTGCCCTTGGATTAGTGATTGGAGAAGATTTAAGAATGTTCGGTTAAGAGCACATGATGTAATTCAGCTTGAGGAGAAAGATTCAATTACTTTGGTAGAGCCGACAGTGTGTAGCATGCATCTACATTTATTAATATTGGATAGGTCCCAGATTGTGTTGCGTGCTTAGTAGAGCTAAAAAAATTATTATTGGAGTATGTTATAGGTTCTCTAATATGATTTCAAGGTGGTTCTAATAGGCTAACTTGATTATATCATTTAGAGGTATGATATTTATAGGCAGTCATTTGTGATTGCTAAGATATGGTTTAGAGTTGATTGTGAAGAGTAGAGCAAAGTGTGTGAAGTGTTGAGCCATTAGCTAAGGGTCTATGTGACCAAGTAAAGAGTTTGTACTATACATTGGAATTGATCTAGATAGCAAGTCAAAGCGCAGATCAACAAGATCTAGATATAGTGTGTATCTATTATTAAGAAGGTTGTAGCCTTCACTCATTTGAGCAATGTGCTCTTGGATAGTGCATCCTCACCCCTAACAGGGTTAATAGTAAAATACTCCTAATAGGGTCCGACCCTAGACCAGGTCACTGTACTAAATGCATTGTAAAGACAACTCCTAACAGGGTTAAGGATCTTCTAATAAGGATCATAATACACTAGTGCAGATTATTAGTGGGTGTCAATTCCCACCGGAATTTTTACCTATTTGGGTTTTCCCGTAACCAAAATATTGGTGTTGTGTTCAAGTGTTCTTTCATTGTGTTTATGCTTTATGTTTAAGTATACTTAATTGGATAAAGAATTGAAACTTGTAGATAACTTATTCACCCCCCCCCCCCTCTCAGTTATCTCTTGGGGATATTCCTAACAATTGGTATCAGAGCCAAGTGCCTCAGAGAGAAATTTTAATAGCTTGAGGTTGATTAGATGGCATTCTTTAGAAAAGAAGCCCTAAGTTTGATGGAGAGAATTATCTTGATTGGAAGAACAAGATGATGACACATTCATAGTGCATTTCCTTTGAATTTTTTGAAGTAGCTATCAAAGAGGTTCAAATCCCCTCTCTAGCAGATCTTGCAAAGGATGATGCTACTAGCAAGCAAAAGGATTTGTTCCATTAGAATGCAATAGCAAAAGAAGCCCTTATTAGCACCCTATTTGATAGTAAGTTTTCAGAGATAAAGAAAGTAGACACAACCTACAAGATATGAAAGCACCTAGAAGACATGTTTGAAGGAGATAAACAAGAAAAGAATGCGCGCAGAAAGACATGGAAGAAAAAGTACAATACATTTGAGATGCTACCTGAAGAGAACATAAGAGCCTACAATCAAAGGATTAATGAAGCAGTTGCTGGAATCAGAAATAATGGTGGAGAAATCTCAGAAGAAGGCATCATGGATAAATTGATGACTACATTGACACAAGAATATGAAAGCAAGATAAAAATCCTTGATGAGACTATGCAATTTTTAGAAAACTTCAAAAGAGAAACTCTAATCAACAAGATTGTTGCGTTTGAGATATCAAGTTTAAAGATAGAGCCTAAAAGTGAGACAACCTTCAAAGCTTCGGTCCATGGTAAGAAATCTACAAACACTTCTAGTAATTTTGATGATAATGATGAAGAGAGAACACTAGATGATTTCATTTCTATGATTGCTAAAAGAGAAAAGAAAGGAAAAGGGAAATATGAAGGTCAATTTCCATTTAAATGCTTTTCATGTAATAAGATTGGTCACTTTGCATCTAAGTGTCCTACAAGAGTTAAAAAGTTCAAGAATAACTACAAGCCTGAGTATACAAAGGAATGCTACTATGCTGGGGATGGAGTATCAGATGAAGAATCAGCTGAAGAATAAATTGGATTCATCGCTCTTGAAGATGAAAATAATTCTCAAGAGTCAATATTGATTTCACAAGCTGACATCAGGATAGATTGGATCATTGACAGTGGTTGTTCACATCACATGACAGGAGACAAAGATAGATTTGTTCATTTGGACAAATACAAAGGAGGCATGGCTAGATTTGGAGATAAAACTCCCAAACCTATCATTGGTAGAGGAGCCATCACCTTGGATGGAAAGAATAGCACTGATAATGTTCTTTATGTTGATGGTTTGAAACATAACCTACTAAGTGTTGGGTAGTTACTTGATAAAGGTTACAAGTTGGAGTTCAATGGAAACAAGTGCATCATTAACAACAAAGAAGGAGAAATAATTGCATCAAGATCAAAGACTAAAGGTAATGTTTTTCAACTTAATTCAGAAGCAAGTTGTTTTGTTGCTAAAGTAGAAGACAGTTGGCTATGGCATAAAAGACTATGTCATATCAATTTTGATAACATAGTAAAGATAAGTAATGTAAAATCAGTTAGAGACCTACCTAGCATAGCAAAGCTAGTTGATACTATATGCAGGGAATGTGTAATGGGAAATCATGTGAGGAATTCATTCAGGAGAAAGCATAATTCAGCAGAGAACAAGTTGGATCTGATTCATACACACCTATGTGGACCAACTCAAACAAGATCATACTATGGTTAAAGGTATTTCATTTTGTTTGTTGATGATTATACTAGGATGATGTGGGTTGCGTTCTTAAAAGAAAAGTCAGAAGCATTTGAGAAGTTCAAAATATTCAAAGCTAAGGTTGAGAATGAATCTGAACTAAAGATAAAATGTCTAAGGTCAGATAGAGGAGGAGAATTCACCTCTAATAGATTCTATGAGTACTGCAAAGAACATGGCATAAAGAGATAGTTGAGTGCACCTAGAACCCCTCAACAGAATGGGATTGTAGAGAGAAGGAATAGGATCATCCTTGATATAGCGCACACCATCATGATTGAAGGAAAAGTTGCACATACCTATTGGAGAGATGCAGTCAATACAGCAGTCTATACAATCAATAGAATACAATTGAGGCCTGGCATGGACAAAACACCTTATGAGCTATGTTTTGGTAATGTTCCCATAGTAAAATACTTCAAAATATTTGGAAGCAAGTGCTACATCAAGAAGGGTGAAGCAATATGCAAGTTTGATGCAAGAAGTGATGAAGGTATTTTCCTTGGTTACTCTACTAAAAGAAAAGCTTATAGATGTTTCAATTTAAGATTGAAGAAGATCATTGAAAGTGCTCATGTTAAGATTGATGAAAATTTTATGGTTCAAGAAAGATATCATGATTATTCACCTATGATTGAAGAAGAACCCAAACCTTCCACTAGTGAGACAGTTTTTGAAGAGATGTTTGATAGTATTGATGTATTGTTTAATGACCCTAAAATGAAGAAGAAACTCAGAAGGAAGATGAGTCAATATTACCTAAAGTTCCAAAGTATACATCTAGATACCATTCTAAGGATGACATCATTGGAGATCAAAGCCGAAAAGTAACAACAAGGTCAAAAGAAAAGAGTTCTACAAGCAATGAGGTGGTATGTTTACTATCTCAGATTGAACCTTTAAGTGTTGAAGATGCATGTAATGATTTTGATTGGCATGATGCTATGAAAGAAGAACTAGATTAGATTATCAAGAATGATACTTGGGAACTGGTCCCAAGACCTAGTGACAAGAATGTGATTGGAACAAAGTGGATATTTAGAAACAAGATGAATGAAGATGGTACAGTAGTAAGGAACAAAGAAAGGTTAATATGTAAGGGATATGCGCAAAGAGAAAGTATTGATTATTCAGACACTTTTGCACTTGTGAGTAGATTAGAAGCTATTAAGTAGTTTTTAGCTTTTGCAACATTCAAAAAATTCAAGGTTTATCAGATGGATGTTAAGTCAGCATTCTTGAATGGAGAGCTAAAAGAAGTATACATTGAGCAGCTAGAAGGGCTCACCTTATTAGACAAACCTGATATGGTATGCAGATTAAAGAAAATGGACTATGGACTGATTATGGTCTATGGTATCCTAATTCAGAAAATGTTGAGCTTCATGTTTATACAGATGTTGATTGGGCAGGATGTGTTGATGATAGAAAGAGTACATCAAGTGGAGCAGTGTTTCTTGGTGACAGACTTGTAACTTGGACAAGCAAGAAGCTAAATTGTATCTCTCAGTCAATAGTAGAAGTGGAGTATGTTGCAGTAGCCCTAAATTATTCTACAATTGTTTGGATCAAGAAAATGATAAAGGACTTTGGAATTCAGATTAATTATACTATTGTTATTCATTATGATAACACTAGCACTATCAACATGTCAAAGAACCCTATGATGCATGCAAAGACAAAGCACATTGAGATCAAGTATCACTTCCTAAGAGAGAAAGTGGCAAAGAAAGAAGTCAAGTTGGACTATGTGAGTACTAAAGATTAGTTGGAAGACATATTCAAAAATCCCTTGCCAAAGGATACTTTTGAGTATCTTAGGGAGAAGTTGGGAGTAATTCCCTTCCCTAATTCTGCTTAGAAGAAAGAAGAAAGAGCATCAATCCTCAAGGACTGATGGATGGTTGACTAATCTACTTCAGGAGTAGTACTGATGCTTAAACTGATTGGCACCCTTTTCCATTGATGTCAAAGGGGGAGTAATATATAGTCATGAAAAATAGAAGTAAAGGAGTAATATACTAAGGGGGAGTAGTATTCAGTCATGGAAGCATTTCAGTTGAGGAAATGAAGAATATTGAAGAATATTGCAGCAAATAGAGGACTCATCCTTGGGAGAGTTTTAATGAGGAAATGGAGAATGTTATAAAAGAATTTCTCATTTGGGTTGGTGGTGTTTTTCATTCCATATGTTTCCATCAATACCAAAGGGGGATATTGTTGGAGATTTTCTAGCAAGCCAGTGCTAACTTTATGTTTGTCATTGATGACAACATATGGTAAGTAGTATGCATTGAAGACTTATGTAGTAAGCTTTGAATATGTGTAGCATGGACATGTTATTAGCATGATATCATGGACACAAAGGTTAACTTTTAGTACAGATACTTATGTAGCATCTTGTGTCAGCAGTGTTCCTAACAGAGTTACAGGCAGTGTTCTATGAGTGATTATTTGTACAGTCATCATGAAGCCTTGTGCCCTTGGATATATGATGGAGACATGTTAGTGATGTTACATTCATGGACGTAGAGTCTGATAATTAGTAGAAGTGAAGTTATGCAGTCACTATTCACCAGTAGCAGCTTCTTATGTTTATTCAGAAGAGCCGACAGAGATTTTATTAGTACAAGAGTTTTGCCTATCATATTGGTATGCACCCTTGGATTAGTGATTGGAGAAGAGTTAATAATGTTTGGTTAAGAGTGCATGATGTAATTCAGCTCGAGGAGAAAGATTTAGTTACTTTGGTAGAGCCAATAGTGTGTAGCGTGTATCTACATTTATTAATATTGGACAGGTCCTAGATTGTGTTGCATGCTTAGTAGAGCTGACAGAATTATTATTGGAGTATGTTATAGGTTCTCTAATATGATTTCAAGGTGGTTCTATTAGGCTGACTTGATTATATCATTTAGAGGTACAATATTTATAGGCAATCATTTGTTATTGCTAAGATATGGTTCAGAGTTGATTGTGAAGAGCAGAGTAGAGTTTGTGAAGTGTTGAGCCATTAGCTAAGGGTCTATGTGACCAAGTAAAGAGTTTTTTCTATACATTGGAACTAATCTAGATAGCGGGTCAAAATGCAGTTCACCAAGATCCAGATATAGTGTGTATCTATTATTAAGAAGGTTGTAGCCTTCACTCATTTGAGCAGTGTGCTCTTGAATAGTGCATCCTCACCCCTAATAGGGTTAATAGTAAAAGACTCTTAACAGGGTCTGACCCTTGACCAGGTCACTGTACTAAATGCATTGTAAAGAAAACTCCTAACAGGGTTAAGGATCTTCTAATAAGGATCATAATACACTAGTGCAAATTATTAGTGGGTGTCAATTCCCACTGGATTTTTACCTATTTGGGTTTCCCCGTAACCAGAATATTGGTGTTGTGTTCAAGTGTTCTTTCATTGTGTTTATGCTTTATGTTTAAGTATACTTAATTGGATAAAGAATTGAAACTTGTAGATAATTGATTCACCCCCCCCTCTCAATTATCTCTTGGGACTATTCCTAACAGACCTATTCCGTAGCCTTGTGTATAAATGTAATGATCTATTCTAGGTTTAGGGGAAAAAAAGAAGGAAGGATAGGAAGCTGGAGATCGTGGATCTTGCATGCATGAGGTTGGTTCTATTTTTTTAATTGATTCCTATTTGTATTGGCCGCAATCAAGAAAGCCTGAAAGCCCAACATGTATCAAGTTTGAATGAATTAATTAATATATGAATATGATTTGCTTCCCTTCTCTCCTTTTCTATTTGATTGCTTCCATGTTGTGATTCTACAAGGTGGTCTGGTAATTGGGTGAGCCTTTGGCCCCACTTATTGATTCTCCTTGCATCAAGTGGTATCAAAGCAAGGTTTGATCTAGAGGTTCCTTCTTGTAAACCCTAGTTGGTTATTGTTGTGGGGTAGAAGATTGTGATCTCACCTACAATTGTAGAGGATTTCAAGATTGTTCAAGGAAGGAGAGATGCAAATCTAAGTTTAGCTGATATGCCACTAGTAAATTTTAGCCTCATTTTCGATGCACATTGGTCTATTTTTTGATGCAAAATGGTCGACTAAACAACCTTTTTTGTTGTCAAAATTTCTTTGTCAATTTTTCCACAAGTTCCTTTAATGTTGAATATTTGACTTACCATTTAGTCAAACTTTCGACTAAAAACAATGTCAAAATTACCAGCTACAATATCAAGAATGACCAACATATCCATGAGGAATTTTGACCAAATGTGGTCGAATGGTCGACTTAAGCATTCATCATTTTTTACCAACCTTGGTCGAATTATCAACTACTATATACATCGTGACTATAGCTTTGACGTCGAAGTAAATAGTCACGTTGGTTGAAAAATTGATGATAATTTGAGTTTTTAAAAATATATATATATATATTAATCATCTATTGTAAAATCGCTCCATGAGGTGCACAATGCATATTATTGCATTTTGATAGTTTGGCTTACTATGTCAAAAAATCATGCATTCCTCTAAAGCGATATTAGTTGCACTTACTACATTTATTTTTGGTTCATTTCTTTTTACAACACATCAAGTTAATGCAATTCAGTTTGTTGTCCTTTGTTTTACTAGTTTAATCTGGATCACTGGTTTAAGAATGGTTTGTTTCATGTTTGAATGTACCATTGAATGAAGTTTGGCTATATTAAGTACAATCTTAAGACTCGGGACTCTTCAAATTCTCTTGTTTCCTTCAGACCTCCAGTGTTCATGATGAGCTACAAAAGTGTAACAAGTTTGGACGATTTCATAAACTAAATACTATGAACAATATTTTTTTGTCTCTAGCACCTTGAAATATTGAGCTTCTCTTTGTTTCAAGAATATTTTAACATTTTCTACTTAACAGGGCCACCAGTGAAGGTGGAAGCTCATTTGGCCCCTCCTAAGAGCCCCTTATGACCCCTTACAACACTTTAAGACCTCTAAGATGTATTCTTAGGGATTGTAAAGGGTCATAAGGGGTCATGTGACACAAGAGCTAAGAAACATAAATGTAGGCATCACACATGGTCACAATTCTTTGGAGATACAACATAATTGAGTGTATACCCAGATGATGCAATCCAAACACTACTCCTCCAGTTCTAAGTTGACACTCTAGGGTCCAAAAAACAATCAAGATAGGGACCAAAAGCCATCGTTATCTATGGTTTTTTGATCCTACAGTGTAAAATTAGAACTAGAGGAGTAGAACTGCTTGCATTGTATCGTCTGGGTATACCATTGAATTATGTTGTATCTCCAAAGAATTGTGACCATGATGCCTACATTTATATTTCTTAGCTGTTGTGAGATTAAAAGTCTTCTAAGGAACATGTCGTGTCTATGTGGAACTGCATAGGATCATCACAAAAGGGGGTTCTAGATCATAAAACTCCCTTTCACTTAATAATTATGAAGCCATCAATGGTATACTAATTGTTTAGGATTGTAAGTTTCCATTGATGGCTTCAAATTACCAATTAGATTACACAGAAATATAAATCAGGATTCATATAGAGAAAGGTGTTTCTCTTGGAAAATAGCTGATGGTGATTGATGAAGAAGATTTGAAAATGATGATTGATCCAATTCAAATTGGTGCAACATTTTCAAATCTTCTTTATAATCATCATCAACATGGCCAATTTTGTAAAACTAATTCTGCATACACTGAATTCTGCATACTCCTTATTTTTTTCTAGGTTGATATTGTCAGACATGGTCTTTCTTGAATGGAATGATTCGTTACTTTTACATTGACTAGAATATTGGTGGAAGAAGGATGATTTGTTTGTAACCTACAGATACAGACACTGAATAACCATTTTCTCAACTCTAATTTTCTCAACACAAAGGGACATTTATCATAGCCATAGAAACATGATTATTTTTAAATGGAATACACCAAGGAGTACCATCAAAAATATTAACCATTTACAATCATGAACAGTAAACCTAAATCAAATAGCTCATTTTTTTATCAGCATGTGTAGTCTCTGTATATATGAAAAATGAATGAAATATCAAGCTAAAATAAAACAGTGAACAAAAATTCAAATTTAAGGCCTAATTTATCAAGAGCAACAAACAATGCGGAACCCCACAATAAAAAAGAAACATGCTTTGTCAACAATGTTTAAAATCCTATCACGAAGCACAAACATAGGAATATTACAAGTAGTGGTTGTCGTTGCACCAAAAGATCAACCTGTTAATGCCCGATACAACCACTAGACTTATAGAAGACACTGGAGGCTATTAAACCATGTCACAAATCCCAAGGGGAGAGCTGACCATTTTTCCAACAATCCCCCCCTTAGCATTACCCAAGGGGATTCAAACTTGTGACCAAGCTCTGATACCACTTATTACAAGTAGTGGTTGTCGTTGCACCAAAATATCAACCTGTTAATGCCCAATACAACCACTAGACTTATAGAAGACACAGGAGGCTTTTAAACCATGTCACAAATCCTAAGGGGAGTGCTGACCATTTTTCCAACAAGGAAATCAAAAACGGACAAAATACAAGAAATAAGAAAAATCATTAGGAATATAGAAAAATCATTAAGACTATAGAAAATCAAGTTCTAGAAATGGACGGTTCTGATAATTTTCCATTACAACAATTGAGCATTCATTATTTGGTACTTCTTTGTGTATTCCATTTAAGTATGTCAGGCACAAAGTGTTCCATTTAGATTTGACAAACATGCAGATTTTACCAAGCACTACTGAGAGCTAGACCCCACAACAAATGGACTTGTGATAATTTTCATAATAGTACATGTGTTGCAGGGTAAGCTCCCAGTACTACTTAGGAAAATTTTAATGTTCATCACCTATACATATAAGAGTTGATCAGATAAGGTATATGCACAGGTGACAAACATGCAGATTTGACCAAGTAATATTGGGAGCTAGACACCACAAGAAACATGGACTTGTGATGATTTTCACAATAGTACATGTTTTGTAGGGTAGGCTCCCAGTAGTGCTTAGGAAAATTTGGATTTTCATCACCTGTGCATATGAAGTGGCTCTAATGGAAGATACAATCACTGAACAACCATTTTGTCAACACAGAGGGACATTTATCATAGCCATAGAAACCTATTTATTTTTAAATGGAATACACCACGGAGTACCATCAGAAATATGGACCGTTTACAATCATGAACAGTATGTTAGGAATGAGAACACTAAGAGGGGGGGCTGAATCAGTGTTCTATATATTATTAATTTTTTTTATGTATTGAACTTTAACTTAATTGCATAAGTACTGAAATGAGTATCAATGCAAGTAAGATAAATAACCATTACACATAACACCAAATATGATTATGGAGAAACCAAATAGGTAAAAACCCTAGTGGGAATTGACACCCACTAAGAACTGCACTAGTGTTTTATGATCCGTGTTAGAAGATCTTACAACCTTGTTAGGAGTTTATCTTTACAATTCTTTTAGTAGAGTGACCTAGTCAAGGGTCAAACCCTGTTAGGAGTCTTTTACAATAAACCTATTAGGGGTGGGGACACACTTTCCTAGAGCTCACTTCTCAAGTGGTGAAGGATACAACCTTATGGATCTCAGATGCTCACTATATCTGCAAGGTGAACTGCTATTGTGACACTACTTGTTAGATCAGTTCCTTTTGTGCGCTAATGATTTAGCCTCTTGTAAAGCTCTACAACATTCTAACTTCTCTTCACATACTTCTTCTTTTCTACTATTAACTCTATATCATATACCATACTTAATTACAAGGGTGCGTGTCTTATTTATATGTGCATACAAAACTATTCATTAAGTTTCCCTATAACTAATTACATACGACACTTCCAAATGAATTGGGTCAAGTGTGTTTACATATGATCATATTAACATGTCTATGACCTAAATACAATAGGTGCATAGCCTTTACAAAACAATATTATGATCGCTAACCAAAATACAAACAGTCGGCTTCATGCTCTATTCAGTTCTGCTGCTTACTGACTCTGACTCTTCAACTGGTTGTATCTTCATCATACTGACTCATCTGATCATGCACTTTTAGACTTAGCATGAATACATACCAAAAATATTATCTTCAAGGGTGCATGCCATAACTCGGTCATACACACGTGCATTGATGCTCTATTCACCTAGTGCTCTGCTGACTGTCCAAAATTCCATACTTAACCAAATTCTGATGTTCTAACTAGTTGCGCCGACTCCATAATATCATATGACTTTGCTGCCATAATGACAACACTAAACATAGTCATATACATCATTATAGTCAACTTTCCAACAATCTCCCCCTTTGTTATTAATGGCAACAAAGGAATATGGTGAAGTTACTAACTGTATCCTTATACAAAATTTTCTAACATATACTCTAACTTATATCTCCCTTCTACTATCATGCGCTTTTAGACTTAGCATGACTACATACCAAAAATATTATCTTCAAGGGTGCATGCCATAACTCGGTCATACACATGTGCGCTGATGCTCTATTCACCTGGTGCTCTGTTGACTGTCCAAACTTCCATACTTAACCAAATTTTGATGTTCTAACTAGTTGCGCTGACTCCATAATATCATATGACTTTGTTGCCATAATGACAACACTAAACATAGTCATATACATCATTATAGTCAACTTTCCAACAATCTCCCCCTTTTTCATTAATGGCAACAAAGGAATATGGCGAAGTTACTAACTGTATCCTTATACAAAATTTTCTAACATATACTCTAACTTATATCTCCCTTCTACTATATTCTCTACTCCCCTTTACATCATATACATAGCTCCATATTCTCCCTTATATTATATACTCTACTCCCCCTTTGACATTAATGACAAAGGTGCACAGAAAAGTGTATCTACAAGTACTTACAAGTTGAGTACATCCGGATATGCTATCTTTAAGTTCTGAATCTCTTTCTGCCAAAATGTTGTAAGTGCATTTATAGTCTGGAGATGGGCACATAAAGCATATGTCAACTTATCCATCTTCTCCAAATCTGAACTTGGACCTTGATCATATGTCACCATAGTGGCATCGATCTCCTTGATATTCTGATTGAACACATCCAATGAGGGCGCAAGAACATTTCTTAGCTGAGTTTGCCTTGTCCTTATCTTAGACATTTCTTTTTCTACCTTCTCTATCTTATCCACTTGTCCAGTTAAGTCTTCAATCTGCACTTCTTCTTGTTGCTTGGGTGAATTATCACCACATATAATTTCTACTTCCTCAATGCTCACAAATGATTCTTCAAACTTATCCAAGTCCTTATCTGTGTTCTCCATATATATATATCAATATTATTTATCATGATGGTGTCTTTCTTGGTTTCAGGCATGAGCGTAGATACCATTGCCTATGTGGGTGTTGTCACTATAGACGCTGAGTCCTGTGGACCTATCATAGGTGCATTTATACCCTCAACTACTTTGGCTTGCTCAATAGGCACTTGGGTTGTGGGCGCAGATGTTGGTTTCATGAGTTGTTCTAAAAACACCTTCTCAAAGGCTTTTTCAATCTCCTTAGAAATCAATTCATAATCCTTATTCATAATATGAAGGGTTCTCATTTTGGTTCTAAGGTGTGGCTTTACTAAGTACATTAACAAAGACTTTTCTTCATCTGAGCATACTGGCAGGTTGTCATCTAGTGTCTTTTCTCTTATTCTGAAGTCTTCTTTAGCAGCTTGTCTTTTCAATGTGTCCAAAAAATCCCAACTTTTATCTAGAATCATTGTCTTCAATTCTAGCATAGTCTTCTTGAATTTGATCATATGTTTGATTAGCATATCATGGATCTTAGATTTGTCTATCTCATGATATCTATCATAAAACTTAGATATCTTATCAAGTCTACCTTCATCTACCACTCTGGATCTCAACACTTGTAAACTTGGTAGGAATCCTACCTCAGGAGGTGGTTGAACATTTTGGCCTCGGTTTCTTGTGGCTCTTCCTGATGGATGGCTAGAGACTGTCTGCTTATTCCTCTTAGTCACCTTTCTTGTCTTAGGAGATGTTTCAGTGGACTCTAAGTCAATTTTATCTATGGGAATAGGAGTGATATCATATGTCTTCTTCTTCTTTTCTTTGGGATCATCTATTTTCTCAATTTTTATTGTCTTCTCCTTAGGGTCATCAGATTTCTCTATTTTAACATCAAAGGAGGGTGCAATCTCAATATGCATAGGAATTTTGGCTTCCTTTGCCTTATCCAAGTCTTCTTGAGTCACACCATGAATCTTTAATATCTCAGAGGTGATCTTAGAGGCTTTCCTCTTGGTCACATCACTATTTAGGACTGTATTTACTTGTCTAGTCTTCTCTACATAGGTGCCCCATCTTGGCTCATTTGCATCTTTTGGAATTTTTAGGACCTATGCATATGCCTCTAGAATGTGTTCCTACACTTCATACCCAAGTGGATGAATCCACTTGGTTTTAGGCTCAACAGCTTCCATACCAGTTATGTCTATTTCCACCATGAAATAAATGTTGTCTTTGTATTTCTCAACTATGCTCTTAGGTATCCTATACCTTCTCTGCATCTTTATCCTAAATGTTTTGAGTTCCAATTCTATGAAGTCTTTCAAGGTGCTCTTTGAAGATGCCTTGAAGGAAATCTGAGGCATTGTGGGAATAGTCTTATCTAGATAAAGGTCTAATACTTTACCAACTATATGGAAGTACATATAGATTATCAAATATCCAAACCTGAATATCTTACTCTTATCATGCTTGATTGCCCTGATATTGTTCATCAATTATGTGCGCAAGATCTCACACAAGTTGAATTCACCATTCTCTTTCACAATCCCGATGGCTGCCAGAATAGTGGCTGCGGACACACTATTGACCCTATTAGCATGTTGGAACCTGTATCCTAGTATCATAGACATTAATTTGATGTCTTTCTCCTCTATGGGATCAATTGTCATCCCGTGCTTATCACTGCATGATTTGCAAGCTTGCTCAACCAATTTTCTGACATCCTTTCCAATGGGAAGGATGACGCCGATCTTAGGTAATCTAGTCATCTCATGAATTAGGTCAGAGGTGATGCAAACTAGAACTTCTCCTATCTAGAATAGGTCGTCATGAATTATGTTCAACAGGATCTTGATGCACTCAAATTTATAAAACTCATAAGCTGTAGCATACTCAATAAAGTGGTTTTCTTCTAATTGTGCAAACTCATCAGTCAATGTTTTATCTGGATTCATCATGGTTTCCATGTGCACCCTGATTCTATCCAGTCCTACCGGTTCCTTCTTATAGTAGATATACACCCATATATCCTCTATGTGTATTACTCCCATGGGAGTCCTAGAGAACGCTCCTTCCAAATCATCTAGGGTAGATTTGAATGGATGCTTCTTAAAGACATCTCTTTTCCTCTCAGCAATATTGAAAACAACTGGTGTATCCATAACTTACTTGGTTAATCACTTCAAATTAGTTTCCAAGGGTTTCAAAAATGTCACGACTGATCTAGGGTTTTGTAGCAAATGTCCAACCTTCTTCACTGATAAATCAACTACGATCACTTAACACAAATTTCTTTGATCTTCTGTGCTCTCCAAAGGCTCTAACTTGAATGTAAATGAGTGAATAAAGGATCTTCAGTGACTTGAAAATAACTTTCCACCATTAATGCTTGCCGCATAAACACAGAATTCAACAAAGAATTTCAATCTTCCTTTCTGCTATGAATTAGGAAGTGCGCTTTCATATGTAGCATCAACTAGTCTCCAAACAGTTATATCCAAAGGTGCATACTCTGAGAGTGACTATATAGCCGTGCAGGGGTCTAGAGCTAATCTAGCTCCCCCTATGACCATTACAGTCATTTTAACCATAAATAGGAGGTGCGTCCATTGCGGAAGCATCCTCAACTATTTCATCAACATTATCCTTCTTTTCTTCCTTCCAAATCAAGCTCGCATCTTCTGTAGCTTGCACAAACTTGACTTCTCCTGCTTCATCCAATATTGATCTTTTTGACTTTTTAGGGCTTTCATGTCTTTGTGCTTTTGTTATGCAGAACCTAGAGATGTGTCCAGCTTTGTTACATGAGTGACAAATGACTGGAGGCCTGATATTCCTCAGCACATTCATGTGGGTTACCATATTGCACTGTCTAGCTATGTGACCAACATAATTCCATATCTAACATGTGATGTTCTGAGAACTTCTGACATTCTGGTGTGGATGACTTCTCATATTTTTTTGATTTTGATTTATTTGATTTGATCTACAATTCATAGCTCTATGACCAAACTTATTGCATGAGTAACAATAGCCATTGAAACGTCTTACCTCTTTACAATCTCTTGCAATGTGACCATGCTTGTTACAAGCATAAAAAGTTTTTTTAACAAGCTTGCACTCATCCTTAGATGGTTCAGCTTCAGCTTTAGTATGATTTCCTATCTTCTTAGCTTCTGCAGATTTTTCTGATGCTTTCTTTCTTGCTTGCATGTCGTTGATCTGATTTTTTGCTTCATTGAATCCAATACCAATGTTGTCTCCTTTAATCTTTTGTCCATACAACTGAGACTCTATGAGATCCTTGCTTGTGTGTAATTTGTCAATATGGTTCTTTGCCTCAGTCAATTCAGATTCCATTTGTTTCTTGATGTTCTCTAACTCCAAGACTTTCATATTTTCTTGCCTTAGTTCTTCATCTAACTGTTTGTTTTCTTTGACCTGTTCTTCATAAGCTTCTTGATTATTGAATAGATTTTTATCTAACTCTTCAATCTGATCCTTCAAAGATGTGTTTTCCTCATTCAACTTTGGTGCAAGAGCACACTTAGCTAAAACCCTTCGCTCTTTATTTTTTGGCATGTACTGACTCTAGCCAAGTTAGGAGAGTGTGTGTGGACCTTAGAAGGTCATTTTTTTTATTTTCCTTAAGATGGATTTGACTAGGTCAATCCATGTCTAGTTAGTTTTCGTAGAAGTTGTCATACAAACCTAAAGGGTTGGCTTAATATTGCAAAAGTTGTAAATTCTTGTCAAAGTTGTCAATTTGGCAAAAAGTGCAAAAATGGGACAAAGATGGAAGAATTATTCTCGAGAAGATAGATCATGCCTAGACATCATTAAAATACCTTATGAAATTCCATAAGAAGATTCCAAGCCCTACTTGATAGGAAAAGCCAAAAAGACAAAAAGTTACTATGTCAAATCTTGGATTTTACATAACAGCTTTCATGAGAATGTTACAGACTGAGCTAGGAGAAGAAAATGATGAATGTAATGCCTCAATCCATGATGGTAGGTTACATAGGACATGGAGAACCTATTCAAAACCATGAGATAGCATTTTTAATAGCAAGCAAGAAGTTTGACAGAAGAAAAATTCTAAGTCTTTGGAATATCACAGTTTTTGTATTTTTCATTGCATGTATGTGAAAGAGGGAGAAAGAGCTCATATTAGATATTGATCCTTTTTCATATTATAGGGATGAACATTTTCTCTTCACACCAGGGTTAGTTTTGAGGTCATTAAACTAATGTTTTAAAGGATTTTCACTCTGAATGGTACACTTTTTCCAGTTTTGCAGTATTGCTGTCTTTTTCTTGCATGGAGGATAAAATGTATTAGAAGCTATGTTTTAGTATCCATTTCATGTTCTCCATGTTATTATAGAACTTTTTAATTCAGACCAGTAATTTTTAGAAGGTCATCCTCTCGTGTTTTGAAATGTTTTTGTGTTGTGTCATTCGGCTGTCCCAAATTTGACAGTCCCGTAGCTTTTTGTTTGCATGTATGGCAGAATGGATTGAAATCCATGATCTAGCTGTGGATTCCTATTAACCATGCATATGTGAACATTTTTCATTCATTAATCTATTTATTAGGAGGTCATTTTTCTTAGGTTAGAAAATCATTTTTGTTTTGGGCAGTCTGCTGCCAGTGTTCTAGTTGTACATGAAGATGTTCTTGCCACTCACATTTCCACCATAGAAATTTTGTGGGTTTTTGTTATATGGGAGTGGAATTTTATTATATTATCTATGAAAAATGAGGAGCCCCATGAATGAGTTTTTAATGCAATGCATTGATGCCCTAGGCGAGTTCAGAGTACCCAGCTAGGAAGCAATCAACAGTAAGAGGAAGAAAGAGTGGGTTGAATGCATTGAAAGCTTCAATCCAAGTTTGGATTAAATAAAGGGTATGTGTGAAGGATCATAATCTATATATCAATCATATTTGGTACACTATTAAGGAGAATCTTTAATTAGAGAAGGAACACCTCATTAAGAGGGCTAGTTCAAATAGGCCTAATTGGTGCATTTGAGACAGTTTTGGAAGATCGAGTCTCTAAACTCAATTTGTTTGTAATCAGAAGGTTGAATGGGATTGAAGAACATCTAAATACATCCCCATTCACTATGAAGCAATAAAATTCCATGTTGTGTGTAAACAAAAGTTTAGAAGCAAGATAGAACCATTGGTTTGGTAAGCATTTAAATTGGTGTAACTAGGTGGGGTATTTGGGAGGATAGGATTGGGATCCTATGGAGGGTAGGGTATCTAATTGAACCCTAATAGGCCAAGAGAAAGCCTAAGAAAGTCCTTATAGCTAGTAAGGACACTAGAGAAACCCCATCCCTACTTACATCAAACTTTTTAACCATTTTTTCCAAATCACTTGTGGAATAGTCTTTCAAGTCATTTTTAAGTTTCTTGATGATTACTTGAGAACTACTAACCTTGTCTTTTAGTTCTTCATTTTCTTTTTCAGATCTGTCAAGATCTTCAAGAGCTGCTTCAAGATTCTTCTTCAGATGTTTCACTTCACCTATATTCATGATCTTCTCAAGTGGTTAAACTTTTCTTCAGAGGACCAGAGATATGATACCAATTGTTAGGAATGGGAACATTGAGAGGGGGGGATGAATCATTCTTCTATATATTATTACTTTTTTTTTATGTCTTGAACTTTAACTTAATTGCATAAGTACTGAAATGAATGTCAATGCAAGTAAGATAAACAACCATAACACAAAACACCAAATATGATTATGGGAAAACCCAAATAGGTAAAAAACTCAGTGGGAATTGACACCCACTAAGAACTGCACCAGTGTTTTATGATCCTTGTTAGAAGATCTTACAACCCTGTTTGGAGTTTATCTTTACAATGCTTTTAGTACAGTGATCTAGTCAAGGGTCAAACCCTGTTAAGATTATTTTATAATAACCCTGTTATGGGTGGGGACACACTATCCTAGACCTCACTACTTAAGTGGTGAAGGCTACAACTTTCTAGATATCAGATACTCAGTATAACTGCAAGGTGAACTGCTGATGTGACACTGCTTGTCAGATTAGTTACTTTTGTGCACTGATGCTTTAGCCTCTTGTAAAGCTCTACAACATTATGACTTCTCTTTGCATACTTCTTCTCTACTACTATTAACTCTATATCATATACCATACTTAATTACAAGAGCGCATGTCTTATTTATATGTGCATACAAAACTATTCATTAAGTCGGCCTATAACTAATTACATACAACGCTTCCAAATGAATTGGTTCAAGCATGTTTACCTATGATAATATTAATATTTCTATGACCTAAATACAATAGGTGCATAGCCTTTACAAAACAATATTATGATCGCTAACCAAAATACAAATAGTCGGCTTCATGCTATGTTCAGTTCTGTTGCTTACTGACTGTGACTCTTCAACTAGTTGTATCTTCATCATACTAAATCATATGATCATGCGCTTTTAGACTTAGCATGAATACATACCAAAAATATTATCTTCAAGGGCACATGCCATAACTTGATCATATGCACGTGCATTGATTCTCTTTTCACCTGGTGCTCTAATGACTGTCCAAACTTCCATACTTAACCAAATTCTGATGTTCTAACTAGTTGCGCTGACTCCATAATATCATATGACTTTGTTGCCATAATAACAACACTAAACATAGTCATATACATCAATATAGTCAACTTTCCAACATAGTAAACCTAAATCAAATAGCTCATTTTTTTTATCAGCATGTGTAGTCTCGCAATATCAGCAAATGTGTAGTCTCAGAACTGTCAATTTCTCTGTGTATATGAAAAATGAATGAAATATCAAGCTGAAATAAAATATTTAACAAAATAGTATTCCACATAGAGTGAATGAAATATACCATCAAAAGAAGGTGAACTCCACAATTGGCACAAACGCAGAAAGGTGAGAGGATCAATCAAATAATCAAAAAAAGAAACATGTTTTGTCAAAAATGTTCAAAATCATTAGGACTATAGAAAAATCATTAAGACTATGAAAAATCAAGTTCTAGAAATGGACAGTTCTGATGCTTTGCTATTACAACAATTGAGAATTCATCATTTGGTACTTCTTGTTGTATTCCATTTGAGTATATTAGGGACAAATTATTCCATTTATATATGTTCAAAATTTTTCCAGTAATCTATTTGGGGAATGTAATCATGTAAAAAAAAACTAATATTATTATTGTGTTATGTAAAGTACAATCATGTAAAACATGTGCATATACAACCTTCATGTGTACACATAAGAGTTGATCAGAGAAGGTATATGCCTAGGTGACAAACATGCAAATTTGACCAAGCATTACTAGGAACTAGACCCTGTAACAAATGGACTTGTGATGATTTTCACAATAGTACATTTGTTAATCCAAGGTAAGCTCCTAGTAGTTCTTAGGAAAATCTACATGTTCATCACCTGTGCATATACCTTCTCTGGTGGGAGGAGTCAAATATTGTATAGTATGTCATTGTCGTTGTATATGGGATCATGGGTAGTATTATGAAATAAGTTAGTGTTTTAGGGTGTTTAAGGTCTTGAAAAGGTCATAGTCAATGTAAGAAGGCTCTTTGGGTGATAACTTGTTGTAATGTCCCCAATAAAATTCTACTAGTTTATGCATAAAAGGACCTATGTTTAATATAATTGAATTGAATTACATTAACTTAATTCATGCAATAATAAAAACCACCCACTCTACACCATCTATACAAAAAATTGTTGGTGTAAAGGCTTTTACCCCTCCAATAGGTCTCCAAATACAAAGAAACTCTTATTTGCACATCCACCCTAACTTCCTAACCCATACAAGAGGTGGAAATAGAGGTGAAAGAACCTACCTATGGGGTCATGAGTGTGGCTAACAAGGAAACCATAAATGTTGAAGATAGTTTTGAATGCCTAGAGGAGAGGCATAGTATGCAATATGCATTGGTCTCTATGAGGATAGACTCAAGATTTGAAGACCAGGATGAGTTGAATATTGTAGTATTAGTCTCATGGAGTGGGGCTAAGGAAGAAATGAAGAAGGATGATCAGAATATGGTTTACTTTTTTTCCATGGGAGGCAATCAGATTTTGAAGATGCTTGAGTATATTTTGGAGGAACACTATGCAAGGATGCCATGGATCCTTAATGTGTATCTTTATAAACCAAAGGTGAAGATAAAGAGTTTTTTTTTGCTGACATTTTTGTTCCTTCTGACATGTTTTATTTTATTTTTATCATGTTTGTAATGATGTTGATCATTTGATAGTATGATCACAAAATAATGTTATGTAAGCCATTGAATGGCATAAGGGATAGTGATGTAACCTTGGGGTCACTTGAGTGATCCAATGACTTATGTAAAGGTAAAGGACCTATAAGGGTATATATAGTTGGAATATGGCCATTAATGCCATTAAATCATGTAATTGCACTCAAAGTGAAAAGATGCCAAAAAGAAGATGTAAAATTGCATTCGTGCAATTATGGCCTAGAATGGTCATCTAGGGGTTATGGATTAGTATGGATTGTAAAGGTTGTTTTAAAACATTCTAAATATCCTAAATAGGGGTATGAGATGCCATGTTGTTGAGTTGACAACATTGGTTGTCAACTTGACAACTCTATTAAGCCTATTTAGTTTTGACAGTCAGTTTTATGACTGTTATAGAATACTTTTGGGTAGTTAGGTGGTTGCAGTCGGGTTTCTTTGAATATTTTGAGTCTATTTCTTTGTTGATCCATGTTAGTGGAAAGGGGGGTGTAAATTATATGTGTAATAAAACCATAATGTAATTGGCTCAATCAATAAAATAAACATTTTTCTCTGCATATTATATTATGTCTCATGGGTACAGTCAGCAACCCTGTGTCTTCAAATGAGTTTTGTGATATGTTAATGGTTGGATGATGGTGTAAGATCCTTTATTTGGTTATGAATTAAATTTCCATGCATTGATTTCATTATTTTAATTGATAAAGAGGTCAGGGAATCGACTGGTATCCTTACTGTACCCGGGCTTCTTGTTGTAACAGTGAATTAGGATTGTAGTCTTCCTTTATGAATTGACTCGCCCACCCCCTGTGATCATTGTGATTGGTGGAAGATGTCTAATATGTAACATATCCTTGTAATATAGTTTTTTTATGTAGGGATATAAGGAGGTGTGTTTGAGAATCCACAGAATGGTGGAGATCTCTGAGTGAAGAGTGCCCTGTTTTGGCACTAGTCACATGGAGGATGAATTCCTTAAATAATGGATACATTTTATGATGGAATATGGATTTTAGGATCAATATTGATGTGTTAGATCAATTATATTGATCTGGAGGTAGTGTTAAAGGTCTTTTTAAAAAATCCCTAGATAAGTGACCCTAGAAGCAAGGGTTTGGTGGCTAGAGGAATGGGTAAGTGAGGAAGCCTTAGAAACTTGATAATCTGATGTTTTGAAACCTTATTGAAGACTTTTTTCTTGCTTTAGATTCAAGTGGGTGAGTATATCTATGAGTTTCTTTGTTAATGGAGTGATTTAGGCCTAGTTGGATACTACTAGGTTATTGGATATGGTACATGGTCCAAAGGAGTGTACCTATGGATTTGGGTATGTTTTAGATGACCCAAAAGGGTATCTAAAACACTAATTTTTTTCTTGATTTTTTTGGTAAGTTGGAGAGAAAATGGAAATTTAGTGACTGGTGAGGGCTACAAGCCTAGAAGGCTAATGTAGTGGATTGGGTTGAAGAACTATTGACCATACTTGGAGGGCTAGTGGAACATGGAACATTGACCATTTTAAGGTGTTCTAAGGTGGTACAACAAAGGTGGAAGACTATTTTGAAGATTAAATAACTTGGAGGCTCTAGGTGCATTGGGAGATGCCTAGCTAGTGAATCCTTATGAAGATATTTGATGTGAGAAGTTGTCTCACTTGCTGACTGATTAAGCACTCATTTCAATTAGGGTATGGGCTCAAGAAGACTTACACACCACCTCTGCATTATAGAGACCAATGTATCTTGCATGTTGATGGTTTAACCAATAAAGGTTTAAGATGTGCTTATGTCATCTTTCATAAATTTGACCAAAAAATGATGTTTTTCTTATCATGCAATGATGTTAAACACAAGTTATCTAAATATAAAAATGAAGAGCTTAGCAATAAATTTTATCATTTGATTTGGATGATGACTTTTAGTCTTCTATTGATTTGACCATTCGAGTGAGATCCACAAATACCATCATATACCATTAGCACACTAACTATAGAAAAATGCCAGGACCACATAAAATGATTCCCAAATAAAACCTATCAATTACCACTTTACACTCTAAACTTAATTACTTCACATACAAAAAATATTTAAGTAATATAATACATTAATTGTTAAAATAGTAAATGATTTAATTAATAATCACACTACTTATAATTTTTTCTGACTTTGACAAACTAGTGTGTGTGTGTGTGTGTGTGTGTGTATTACTATCTTATGAAGGACCATAAAAATAAGAAGAGAGGCATATGAAGATGAACAAAGAGATGTTAGAGTATGAAGATGATAGGACAAAGAAGAAGACGGTGATGTGTGGGCCACAAAAGGAAAAGGCTCAAGAAGTTGAGATGACAGAGATAGAGAAAGGCATTGTAGAGGTTGCTAATGTAATTGATCAGTATATGGTTGAAGAAATCCAAGTGGGGATGTGAAGAAATCCAAGTGGGGATAGTCAAATGTTCGTTAAAATTTTCTATTGAAAAGAGAGAAGATAGGGCTATGAAGAAAGCCATAGATGACATGTTTACATGTCAAGGAGGATGAAATTTGAATGAGGAGTTGAAAGAGGTCTCAAAGATGGCATGGACCTTGGAGAGTGAAGAGTTAAAACTCTTGAAGATAGATTTGAAGGAAGAAGCCAATAGTTCTCATAAGAGGATGAAGAAGAGCATTGTGTGGTCTATCAAAAGGCTTATGGTAGAGAAGAAACTATTGTAGGAAGAAATCACTAAGAGAGTTCATGGAGTTAGTTGTGGGAAACCAATACAAACTACTGAAGATTGCAAGTAGGAAAATACTCAAATTATTGAAGACAAGACAGATTTATGGGATGAATTGGATGCCATAGTTGAAGAATGGAAAAATAAGGGTGGAGTAGTGAAAGAATGCCTAGGGTAGGGGCATGAAGATAAAAGAGTAGAGGGTCATGAGAAGACCTTATTGACTGAAGTGTCTATAAATAAGGAGATCTCACAAGGAGTGTGTGAGCTGGAGGATGAAGTGTTTAAGCTAATGGATGAAGGAGTGGAGTACCAAACATATGTTTTGGTGAATAAGAAAGATTTGATTATTTTTATTTCTAACACTTTTATGACACGATTGCAAGGATGTTATCTTGTTGATCATGGCAATGGTGATGTTTCAGACATCTATGGGAACATAGATATTATGGATAACAAAGTTAGTGCTTGGCACATGGTCTTTGATTATAGGTACATGATCCCAATTAATACAGGATACAATTATGTTGTAGGTCCTCAACAAGCAGTGACTAAAGATTGGAGGCAAAGAAAGAAACTCCCCTATCCAAGGGACTTGGATTGATTTAATCCTTGGGAGAATGGTGCAGGGCACCCTGATGAAGACATGAAGAGAGGGTCACATGTATGAATCATGAATATTTAATGATCTACAAGATCAATAAATTTGAATGAAATATGTCTTGAATCCAATTTTATGTATTTGATGTAATAGCCTAAATGTATAAAGGCATGACAATGTTGAATTAATGTAATAGGAGTTGAATGTCATAGGGGTTAAGGATGTAACCTTGGTTTCACTTGGTTGATCCAAGAATGAATGTAAGTGATAAGGACATATATGGTAATCTAGGTTTATAATATGGCCATTAATTCCATTAATATCATGTAATTGCACTCAAAGTGGAAAGATGCCAAGAAGTTGTAAAGTTGCATTTCAATGCAATTATGGCCTATAAGGAACATGAGGGGTTATCAGTTAGTAAGGGTTAGAAAAGGTTATGTTTAAACCTTTTAAAAGTCATTATAAGAGATACTAGAGTTATGTTTTTAAGTTGACAACATTGGTTGTCAACTTGACAACACTTTTAACCCTATTTTGTTGTAACAGTTAGTTTTAGATTGTTTAGGGACAATTATATAGTTAGTTAGAGGTTGTTGTCAGTTTCTTTGAAGAGTAGAGTATATTTTATGGTGGATCTACATGATTGAAAGGAGGTGTGGATTTGGTGTGTTTAAGGAACCATTTTCAAATGGTTTTCATTGAATAAACAAAAACATTCTCTCCAAACTATGTACTATCTCATAGGGTACAGTCAGAACAACAACAAATTCTAATAGTTGTGTAGAATGTGGTTTGGATTGGATGGAGGTGTAAAAACATTTTTTTGTGTTTTGTTTACATGTTCATATCTTCATTTCAGTAATTTGATTGTATTTAAGGCAGAATAAATTAACTGGTGTTCTTGATTGTTCCTAGTTTGCGGTCACAATCATCGCTTTGGTGTTGAAGTCTTCATAATGAAGTGACTCTCCCACCCTTGTGGCTACTATGATCCACCCCAAATAAAAAGAGGGTTTAAAAAAATGATGTAAATTTGTAAACAAAATAGAACTAATACCTCCAAAGTGTAGGCCCCAAAATAAAATGCATCCTCTTCTCCCCTACTGCTGAGCCATTTGTAATGCAGTCAAGGGAAAATCAAGCTTTTATCTCAATAATGCACCCAATAACCCCTGTTATTATGGTTTTTAATATAATACGACCCCTGTGGCTTCTGGGCAGTTTGACGAGATAACACAAATATAACCCGGTGGCATAGGGTTTAACAATGAAATAATATGCAATCTTCATTCCAAGATAACACCACCATTCACATACAAAATAATGATGGTTGTGATTATAATAGAGGAATGAATCAAGAGATGCCCTTATAGGTGGTGTCTGCAAGATATGTGTATGTGATGTCAAGAGATGCCCTCCTTCCCTTTTTCAGCTCTACTTTGTGCTGAAATAACAAAATGAAATAAAATGAAACTGCATTTTTTTATGTTATATGCACATGTTGGTCGTAATTTCGACCAACATATCATGGTTGTCATAATTTTGACCAACATAGGAATGGATTTAAAAAAATCCAAATTTTCCTTATATAAACTGACCAAGCAAATCCAGTTTAATTCTTGGTTGGAAATGTGGGTCAAATGTACTAGTGTGCTAAGACAAATTATTGCTAGATTGGATGTTGTTGAGACAACCTAACATCATGGAAGACATCTTGATGATATTTGTGATGATGAAGTTAAAGAAGTGCAGGAGGTGTTGGATTATAAACACCACTAAGAGGGGGGGTGAATCAATGGTTACTTAAAACATGTTCTTTTCAACTTTTCAATTTCAACTTTTACAATTATAACATAAAGTTATAAAAAATGAACAAGATATACAAGAATAACAAGGTACACAATATTTATAGTGGAAAATTCCTTAGGTTAAAAAACCACTTTGACTCTAAACATTTATTAGCCTCTTGGGGAAAACATTTAGAGCTACAACTCTAGGAAGCACCAACACCCTGTTTTAGAAACACCAATTTCAAGGAACGCTATTCCCTTATACCTGGAGTACCAACTTCAAGAATACAAGAAGCACCAACTTCCAAAATGATAAATGAGATACAAAATCAGAGGATCAACTTTGTTACAATACAAATCATAAATCATTGATTTCAACCTCTTGTTGAAAACATAATACAAGATATACTTATCTTCTTCTCTCTTACTAATTCTTTTACATCAATAAATTTCACCAAAGAATATAAGCCTTCTTACAATGAGTATATCAGATTATAAAACTATAATCATACTTAAAACAACATAGTTGAATGCAAGAACATGACTTGAGTCAATGTCTTTCAAAGTATCAAATTTCTTGAAATGATAAACCCTTGTTTCTCTTCAAAACATCAAGTACCCAAATATGTTTTCTTTTTCCATTAAAAGATCTGATCAAATATGCTAGGAATAGTCCCAAGAGATAACTAAGAGGAGGGGCGAATCAGTTATCTACAAGATTCAATTCTTTATCCAATTAAGTATAGAAGAACATTAAGCATAAACACAATATGAGAACACTTAACACAACACCACAATTTTGGTTATGGGGAAACCCAAATAGGTAAAAACCCTGATGGGAATTTGCACCCATTATGAACTGCACTAGAGTATAATGATCCTTGTTAGAAGTTCTTACAACCCTGTTATGAGTTGATCTTTATAATGCATTAAGTACAGTGACTTGGTCAAAGGTTGGACCCTATTAGGATTCTTTTACAATTAACCCTGTTAGGGGTAAGGACACACTGTCTGGGAGCACACTGCTCAAAGGGGTGAAGGCTACAACCTTCTATTTAACAGATACACACTATATCTAGATCTTGGTGAACTATGAGTTATACCTGCTATCTGGATTAGTTCCAATGAATAGCATATACTCACTTCTCTATCACATAGACCTTTTTTTGATGGCTCAATACTTCGCACCTTCTACTCTGAACTATTCTTTCAACTATGTGTCATACTTGGCAATCACAAATAACTGCCTATAAATATCTTTCATCTAAATGATATAATTAAATCAGCCTATTAGAACCATCTTGAAATCATATTAGAGAAACAATAAAACTCTCCAATAACATCTCAGTCAGCTATACTAAGCACACAACACAAAATGGGACCGCCTAACTCATTATGAGTAGACATGTCACTTCACACTGTCAGCTCCACCAAATTAACTGATACTTTCTTCTCATGTTGAATTATTTCATGCACTCTTAATCAAACATTATTAACTCTTCTCCAAACATTAATTCAAGCACGCATATCAAAATGATAGGTGAAACTACTACAAAAATAAAAACAATGTCGGCTCCATCTGATAAACTCAAGAAATTATAACTGACTACTGGAAACTTCATAAATCAACCTATAGTTCATATCTGACTCTATGTCCATGAACATAGAATCATACACATGTCTACAACATAAATATAAACATGCAAGGCTTCATTACAACCATACTGTAAATCACATACAAAAATCAACCTAGGACCTGTCAGGAACACTCATTGATACATACTACTGTATTACTGTCTTCACTCAAAATCAACCTCTGCATCTATGATATCATGCTGATAACATATCTAGGAAACATATACTCAAGGCTCTCTACATCAGGCTTCCACGTACACTGCTTACCATATGTGTTCATCAATGACAAACATACAGACAACACTCTGACTTGCTAGCAAATCTCCAACAAAATACTAATGTGAATGACTCAAAAAGAAATATATATCCCTTCTTCTATCTCTGATAAATTTTTTTAATGAAAATCAATTCACAAATGACAAAATAGAAACATAAAGCATTACCCTCTTCTTTGTTGTTTAAAATTTGCCTACAAGTTGTTTGGTCTACAAAGAATTCCACAAAAATCTTGAAACTTCTTTCCAAATCCCTGTACACTTTAGAGGAATGTATCCCCTACTTATAAACCAACAAAGTCGACATTTTTGAGGTAGTTACATAACCCAAAATTCAATTAGACCAAAACTGCTAAAACTGTCATGAATTTTTGTAACTACTTCTGATAAATAGACTTTTACTCTTTCCATACGTGTGATATACAAAAATTAACAATGAACCATTTTAGCTAATTCAATTTCTATTCCATAAAGGTATAATGGTTTGGGTCTATTGGATAACTAAGCCTATCGACTTTCACATAGACCAAAACTATTTTTTTATAACCATTTTCTTAACCAATGTGAACATTAAGTGTTAATTGTATAACACTTAAGTGTATTTCTTGAATATGTTTGAAAAATATTGAAGGACATCAAATAAGATAATTTCATGATTTTAAGCATACCATATGCCCATTATAATTTCATGGATGTATTATTGACATCAATGACAACATTCAAAGACCAAATACCAAAGGTTCAACATACTCCCCCTTTGGTATTGATGTCAATACCTTTAAAAACATATTAACCTTTGCAAGCACTTGTATCACATGTATATCATCACTTGTAGAATACATCATGTACCTATATAAATTTCATAAATATATTTTTATCATACCATTAGCCAACCTCATATATCAATCACAATACGTTTTCCTCATGCTTTTTCTCCCCCTTTGACATCAATGAAAAAGGATATATACCAAGGTTTCAGTTGTAAAAATATTATCATAAATGCTCCCCCTGAAACCTATTACACATTGTTTAACTTATGCAAGAGAAGTGAGGGATAGAACCCCCAATCTCATTCTTAATCTTTGAAACACATCTTTTGAGAGAGATTTTTTTGAATATGTTAGCTAACTGATCTACCTGTTTGTCTCTTATAATATGTTTTTGAGGATGGTATTTCTTGAATCTTGAACTTCTAGGGTTTGTACTTGTTGGTTCTGGTGTTCCTATTTGATCTTTTATCTCTTCTTCACTTTCTTCAACTTTATTATCTGATTTTTTCAAGTCATTATCATTTTCTTGAAGTAGAGTATTATCTTTATCCTGCACAATTGCATTCACATGTCCCATTAGACAAACATCTTCATGATTATTACTATTTTTTATATCTTATAAGTTGTATACATTCCCTTTAGATCTTTTACCTGATGCAACCAACTGTCCCGATTTAAATTTGATTTGACAACCATGATCATCAAACACAACTTCATATCCATTATCACAAATTTGACTAACACTTAGAATATTGTAATTCAATCCATCAACAAAATAGACATCATTAATAGACATTTTGTCACTAAGCATCCACTAGTACATTTGACCCACATTTTCGACCAACATTTTTGACCAAGCATTAAAATGATTTTCCTTAGTCGGTTTATAGAAGGAAATTTTTATTTTTTTTTAATCTATTCCCACATTGGTTGAAATTATGACCATGCCATGTGGGCATAATTCTGACCAACACGAGAATATACCTATAAAAAAAAATATACGGTTTCATTTTATTTCATTTTGGCAATTATAGTCTACAAGCAAAGAAGAGGTGAAGGAGGGAAGGAGGGCAACTGTCGATACCACCTATACGCATCTAGCCTATAAGTTCTAGCATCTCCTTCACCTCCACATTACTATTCTCAAACCCAAGAAAGTATCAAGAGGAATAGGCATTCGAATCCAACCATTTCTTTCACCATTTCATTGCAGTCTTGGTAAGAGATTCGATGTTTTTGGCATTTTCTTAATCAAGGGTATGTTTTTTTTATTTTGAATTTGTTTTTATTTATGTTTTCTTTGTAGTTCTTAAGTCATGGGTTTGGAACCCTAATCTTTGAATTGGAATCTTAAATGCATTCATTCTGCATTATTTACCCTCAAGATTATTTGGCGATTGAAATTAAAATCTTCAATGGCATCAATTTTCCTTCTAGAATGTTGTATATCCTGAACTTCTAATGGTGTTCACGCCACCATTAGAAGTGGTGTGAATTTCTAGAGAGAAGGGTAGAACTCCTAGAACTAATCCCCTTTAGAATAGTAGGGTCAGGTAATGGAATTCCTTCCAAGCACCAGTCAATAGAGAGAAATCTCCTTGTCACCCACCTACCTAATCAACTAATTTGGATTGACCTTCCTTCCCAAACAATCAATCCCCTATGGGCCAGTTGGGCTATGGGTGATATGAATAAGGTTGTGTCATCGAATATACCCACCTTCGCCCCCTACCCCTACCCCTACTACATATAAGGGTTGCCCCCTTTCAAATTATTGCACCAACATCAGCTTTTATTTCATGCCCAGACAAAGAGGAAAGGATGTGCACCATGTCGTATATCCTGCATTTCTTGATCATTGTCAGCCTCTACCTTTACGATAATACCAAATGATCTAGACCACCATGTAACATATGTTTTGATATAATAAAATGTAAATTTTTGGCAATAGCCATGTTCCTATTCGTGAGGGTACAGTCTCCATTTTGGAAGACTTCAAAACTTTCTTTCATTGTAATGTGTTGGGAATGACTGTGGTTAATATGGTAGTTCATTCCTATGAATGTTTTATATCATTTTGGTGAAGTCTAGAACAAAGATTCCCTATTTTGGGACTGACTGTTCTAGAACAGTGACCCTATGCAACAGTCATTTTCTTGGATCAATGATGCATAGGTGTGTTCCATCACTACCATGAATGGTAGGATATATGGGAAAGGGATAATATGATAGTGTACGCTTATTTGATAGTGTAGTTTTGTAATGGTTGTTCTTGTACTCAGACCTTGACTGGTCCAAGGGCAAGTGACCCTTCAATCAGCAACTTTATGCAATCAGAGATCTTTGCATCTCTTCCCTGTTCATCCCTGCAAATAAAAATTCATTGAAATAATTCAATAAATAAAAATAACCCTTCCTACAACCTCTACCATCCATGATAGTGTAGGACCTCTCAAATCCATTATTACATCAAGTAGAATTGATTGTCGCCAATGTCCTTGTACAGGAACAATCATTTAAAAATAGGGAATAACCATTATAAATCTTCACAAAAACCATTTAAATCAATGTAGGGATGAATGAAAATCATAATAACATTCATTTCAATCCATTTTTGCAATGAAAGATACATTTTGGACACCCAATACATTGAATGTACCCTCATGAGAAGAGACAGGAAACTTGGAAAGAATTTACATTTTATTGCATAAAATACATTTTACATTGTTTCTATTACTCTTCACTCGACCATAAACTTTGGGGTTTGAGTTTGTTCAACATGACCTTTTTGTGTTAAATTAGGGTCAACATTTTCTTCGTAAGTTGGTTCACCATTATTTATTTGAACACTAGGGATTTTAGGAGTAGAAGATGCATTTATAACCCTACTTGACTCCCCTAACTTAAATCTAACTCTTTTTGGCTCGGACCTCTTTTATTTTAGCTTTTTAGGTTTATTGGGCCACATGATAAATTATAACCAACCTTCTTTCCCTATCATCTTCCTAAGAAAATGATGCTTTATTATGAGATGGATAAGAGAGTGATATCTAATTCCATTACCCATTTCTCTAACTCTTCTTATCATTGTTGCTAATTGTGAAAAGATAAAAGTGGGCAAAATTCACTCTTACCTAAGGACACTCATGACCATATCTCAAGTGAGTTAACAAGTGCATACCTAGACCCATAACCATTCCATATTGTATTTCACATGTGAAGAATTGCATTAACCACAAAACAATTATTTTCCAAGGTTCTTCTAGAGTTTCTATGTTAATTCTCTTTGTACTCACTTTATGCTTTTACAACTATGTTCTTCTCTTTGGTGGTTTATGAAATGTATCAATCAAATTTTTAAGATCGATCTTTCCTTTTGAAACTGGCTCCCCTCTAACAACAATGCTAGAGAGTTCACTTATAATTTAAGGACAAACCTCAACAATCTCCCCTCTCACTTGGGTCACTTTCACATTGAAGTTCCTCACAAAATCTTCAACCAATTCCTCATAAAATCCCTAATTTTGATAAATTCCAACCATCCTACTCTCTATATTAGTTCTTTAGTTATGGGGTCCACAATATAATCTTGTAGTTTAAATTTTCATTTTTGTCCCATAGTTATATCAACATTTCCCTCACTTTAACTATTCCAGAACAAGCCAAATTCTTAGCAAATTGCAAAGAATACATTAAAACAATACTTTTCCTTTTGTTGCATAATCATTTGACTTCACAACGATTGGAACATTGAAATAACTATAAGAAATTGTAAATAAAACACAAATTAGTGACCTTACATCAACATCCAATTAAACCATGTTCTATTCACATAATTTAATTCCCTGTCATGATGACTGTACCCACGACAAAGTCTCTGTTGCAAGGAAAAATGATTGTTTTATTGTTTAAAATGATTACAAAATTGGATCCTTACACACCCACACTTCCATCTATGATTCACTCACATGGATCCAATACAAAATAGACTAAAACTTCTATAAAAACCAACTACAACCAACTTATAATTATCTAACTATCCCCAATCAATCCCTAACCAACTATAACCACAAAAAATAATTAAAATATGTTGTCAAGTTGACAACTAATGTTCTCAACTTGACAACATAATGACTAAGGCCCCTTCCTAATATATTTAGAAGGTTTTAGAGATAACCTTTATTCATCCTACTGACCTTCTAACCCTCAATGAGCCCTATAGGCCATAGTTGCATTAAATTGAAACTTTACATCTTTGTAGCATCTTTTGCACTTTTGAGTGCATTTACATGTTTTGATGGAATTAATAGCCATATCACAAACCTAGATATCTCCATAGGTTATTAGCCTTTACATTTATCCTTGGATAAACCAAGTGACTCCAAGGTTACATTACTATCATGATGCCATTCAATGGCTTACATGACATTATTTGTTGATCATATTATCAAATGATCCAAATCATTACAATCATGATGAAAATAACATAAAATGACCAATCATGGTCTTTTACAATGCCAAATGACCCTAAGTGGTCATGTTCCATCTCCCAAGGATCTTTAGTGACCCTTGATGTTCCATTCTCTCTTGGCTCCTTGAATTCCTTGTGAGTGCACCTTCTACCTTACCAAGCCTATCCATGCTTGAAGCTTTCTATCCACACCTATATCCCATCTACACATATACTTCCTTGAAGTTTACACCATATTCCTTACTCCTACATCTTTGTTTCTTCCTCTTTTTCTTAGGATCTAGTGACCAAATCTATTGGAATTGAGAGAGATAGATACTGAGAGGGGAGGGGTAAATTAGTGACTTCGAAAACTTTACTTGTAAACCTTTCAGATATATAACTGTAAACATTAATAACCGACCAAAAAAACTTGAATCTAACTGCATGTATCAATCATTCATTTAACTTATGAAAGTAAACAACATGAAATCAATATGACAATCACATGACACAAGTGTTTTGGTAACGCAAAAACCCTTGTTAGAAGATAAAAAATGTGATGGGGATGACACCCACAAATTCTTTACTACTATAGATAGAAAAGGTTTGCCTGTTAGGGCTACAAGTTTTGATCACTTCTGGTGATCTCGCCCTGTTAGGAGTGACATTTTAGATTAGCTAGATCTACCTAGTTATAGGATGTTAACAACACTAATGAAGTGTGCACTCGGTTAAGAGATTTACATAAGACTGTTAAGTCTACTCTGCTAAGAGATTTTATCCAAAACTCTATTACAATGGTCAAAAAGCAATAGGTAATTATCTACTAACTGACAACTCAATTGTCTGATACAGATCTATAAGCTCTGATAAAATATCACCTCACTTGTGATGAATCTTTTCTTTGAACTGCTCAGTAGCCTTTTCTGATTCTGCTCAATCTGAATTCCTTTGTACTCGGTTCTGCTCTGTTAACTGATAGACTTGAAGTTGGGAAATTGCTTCAAGTGCTCCATGATTCATATATCAGCTCACACCAAAAATGATGTAAACACACAAATATATAGTGTTCTATTTTTGCTGCTTTAACAAAATTAGGTTACACAACATAGTCATAACCCTAAGATCTATGGTGTACAATAATGACCTAGATCAATTATTACAAAAGATATACATGCATTTAATGAATATCATCACATTAAATGTCCCTTGATCTTAGTAAAACATTTTATGAACCATTGTAACCATTTGCATAGAAGTATGTGCCATTTTGGATTACTATGTCATTTACTGTGATCCTCGGTAAACACTGTATAAACTTCTCAGTGTATACTGCGACACTCGATGTTTACTGTCTATCAGTGTTGGTGTCTGCTAGTGCTCGATAAACTATTTGATGCTCGGTGTACTGCTTTACCGACTAGTCTGTCTTGCTTCTAGTTACCGATTTGCTCAATGTAAGTGATTGACCGATATGTATGATAACCTTTGATACTAATGACAACCTTAAATTCTCAATAGAGATAACAAAATCAATAGAAAGAAAAAACAATAGCATAACCCTACCACTATGTGACTCTGACACAACCTTGTCAACTTCACCATGCTAGAAATCTAGACCACAGTAGTATACACCTACAACAAAATCAGACTTAGTACCCAAAAACAATGCAATACCTTTACATTAGTATATGCTATCCCCATACACATACTTGGATGAGTTTTCTCTTGACCCTGCATCCTCATGTTGTCCTCATACACAATCACTCAAAGGCATAATATCACATAGAATAGTATCAAAATATGAACCAATGCTAAAAGAAATACATGCCTACTCTTTAACATCAATCTAGTGATCATTGTTTACTCCATATACTCTATAAGGTGTACCATGTGCTATCCTTTCGATGTTCAACTTTCAAACCATTTCATTTGATTGTTGGTTATAACAGTCAGTTTTGTGACCATTTGGGGATAGTTTTGAGTTAGGTGCAGTCATTTTTTGGTGAGTTAGGAGTTTATTTGTATTAAGATCCATGTGAGTAGAAGGAGAGAAGTAGGGTGGGATGTGTAAGAGACAAGGGTTGTAAATGCTTCAATCACATTAGCAACCCTTATTGCATTACATGTATAATTAATCAATAGGTTTTCATGCTTGAATTCCATGTCTACACACTATCTTGAATATCTCGAGGACACCCTAAATCTTATTATTAAGATGCCAATCAAACCTATAGATGTGTTTTTTTGGTGCATGTAGACCATGTATGAATATAGCCTGAGTATTTTCAATACTACATTTTAAGTTGGATTTCAAAAGTGGTGCAATCCTAAAATTTATGTTCTAACTCCAAAACAACTATGCATAAGTGGTCAGGTGTGTGATGTTGACTGTGATAAATTTTGGAGTTATATTTGAATTTTTGTTAGGTAAAGACCAGGAGAAACAAAGGAATCTAAAAAAATGCTAAATCTCTACACAAAAGAGAGGGTTCTAGTTTTTAGGTACTCCCATTAAGTATAATATATTTGGCATAATTATATTTTTTTTCATATCAAGTTTCATAATACTGATGCAACAAAAACTAACAGTCTATAGCCCAGGCCTGATTTGTGTCACTAGAAGACATGCATTTTTTAGCATTGGAGGAAATATTAGTCACACATTCCTATAAAATTTACCTGGAATGAATTCTTTTATCTCCCAATCTAAAAAAATAGAGCATCCTCCATTATAAAAAAATTAGAGCACTATTATAATTATTTAATTATCTGTCTTTTCCTTTTCTTTATCCTCTAATCTGATATCTCATGATTTACAATCATGATGCCCTTTTCCAATGTTGTTAAATTTGTTAGTTACCTTCTATAACTATACCCCCATTTGAAGTTACAAGAATATTCTTTTCCATATATCAAATACTTTTAAAGAAGAAAAAATAGAATAGAATAGGATACTATTTAAAATGCAAGATACCAAAAATATTGTCTTTTCAAATCTAGTTCAAAACCAAAAAAATTATTTTGGCTCTATAAAGTTAAATGAAGTGGAAGCACAAAAAGTCTTCTGAGCATCTCCATGACATGAAAAAAACTCGTCATGTACATTTCTTATGTTGGGAAATGAAGAGATAAAAATTGGGTGTTTGCACAAATTAGGTGTTAGTTGTTTGTTTAATTTTCACAAATTCCCCAAATGAAAACATTACACTTTGCATTTCATTGATCCCATAAGTGATAAGTGAAAGTAAGCTCTCTAATATTTTCTTTTTTTTGTATAGACATTGAATGCATTATTAATATAGTTAGTGTTTTTTATGGCAGTGGCATTGGAATTGTTACAAGTATTGGTGCAATGTTGTGAAAAGTATTGGACATTAAATTAACGATTGCAAGTATTAAATTAATAAGTATGGGTATTAAATCAACAACTGCTATCATATCCATTGGAATGCATTCAAATATTGAATCCTCTCCCCCTAAGTATGATGCAGCCATAATATAATACATAATTTATTTGCATAAACAATCCAACATTTATACCATTCTAGTAAACAGTTTGAAGTAATTATTTGCATACCACTGTATTTTTAGAAGGCTACCAACTGGCAATGTTTAGAGGTACATATATGACATATTATATATTTATTGTTATGGATGTTTATCCTTTCATCCTTTTCATCTGATTTGATTCCTCAACCCCTTATTTGTTGTTCTTATTTGATATATTTCTTATTTGAAAATACTCTATTTTGGGCAGCATTATCGGTTGCAAAGTTCTCTTTCAGCTAATTTGTCCAAATAAAACCCATGGTAAATCCAATAAAGGTAATATTGAAGAATAACAACATTCCATACAAGTGGCATGAATTATTTAGGATTACAAACCAATTTTGTGTTGTGGTGATATGGACACTAGTGATCCTAGTGTACTTTATGGATGTATAGAGCATCATTTTCATGCATGCATATGTAAGACTATAAATCAATTTTCTAGTAATCTAAATCTATACTGAACATCAAACACAACATGAGCTTGTGACTGCAAATGTTCTTATTTTAAGATGTCGCATGTATATATAAACTATTCAGTGATTTAATTCCATACTCATCACCACACACAACAACACAAATGTGTGACTACACACAATCCTTCTTGAAATTCAATTTGACATACACTCTAGTAAGGTTCCATGACTCAACCATACATTTATAACCATCTTTGCAAGAATTAATTAGCATCTCACTTCAATCTTTGTTGAAAAGACCTGAAAACACATCATAAGGTATGATCCTATGATTTCATCTCACTATAATAATGGTGACCGTGTATTAAAACAAGTCTTACGATATATAGTATATACTAGCTTACTGACTCTAAATTTGATTTCTTGGTAACAAATTAAAATGCAAGTCATGTGAAGAAATCTTAAAAATTTTATAATATGATATACAATTCTTCACTATTAGTGATCTATCTAATCACTAAGTTCATCTTTTTAAATATACATAGTATATAGTATATACTCACTTACTGTCCTAGATTTTCTTTCTTGGTAACTCAATAAAACACATTTCTCATGCATTGAAAACTAAGATAAATTGATCAACCCTTAAGTTGTTTAATGGGTTGATACCAAACTCAGACAAGAAAGAGAAATATGAAAAGAAAATTATTTAATGGAATTTTGGAATTGAATCAATCCAGTGATCATTGTTTACTCCATATACTCTATAAGGTGTACCATGTGCTATATTTTCTATGTTCAACTTGCAAACCATATCATTTGATTGTTGGTTATAACAGTCAATTTTGTGATTGTTTGGGGAGAGTTTGGAGTTAGGTACAATTAGTTTTTGGGGAGTTAGGAGTTTATTTGCATTAAGATCCACGTGAGTGGAAGGAGAGATGTAGGGTGGGATGTGTAAGAGACCAAATTTTTAATGATTCCAATCAATAAATGAAAATCATCCTTGCAATAGTAAATATCTGCCCATGGGTATAGTCACTATAACAATGAATTAAATTGCTTATGGAAACGTGTTCTTGAGTGAATATTGATGTAAGATCATTGCCTTGTGTTTTACTTACACATTTGTACATAATCATTTGTGTTTTACTCCTCTAAGGATCCCAATACACTCAAATCATACACTCATTAACATCTCAATCCATTCTTGTGACCATTCTATCTCCTTGCACCAAACTATCTATAATGTCCCTGTTAGTTTGTAACCTTGGAAAGCCCGCATTGAAATAGACTCAAAATCTTCAAAGAAACCCTACTACAACCACCTAACTACCCTAACTACCCAAAACTATTCCATAACAGTCATAAAACTAACTGTCAAAACCAAATAAATCAATGATCAATTTTTTTTAGATTCTGAGAACACATATATTCAGTGGAGACTAGAAGGGATATTTGTGAAGATTTGATAGATCTCTAAAATTCTAGAGAATATATTCTTTACTAAGTTGAGGTGGGAGAAAATTAACATAGGTCTATGAAACCTTCACAAATATCCCTTCTTTAGCCTCCACTCATACCTCTTCTTAGAATCTGGAAACTTTTCAAAGAAACAGGTGATGAACATGTAGATTTGCCTATGCACTACTTCGAGCTTACCCTATAACACATGTACTATTGTGAAAAATCATCACAAGTCCATTTTTTGTAGGGTATAGTTCCTAGTAATGCTTTGTCAAATCTGCATGTTTTTCACCTATGCATATACCTTCTCTGATTGACTCTTATATACACAGGTGATGAAAATTCAGATTTGCCTAAGCAGTACTATGATATACTTAACTGGAATACACCAAGAAGTGCCAAATAATAAATGCTCAATTGTTGTAATGAATAGGTGATGAACATGCAGATTTTCCTAAGCACTACTGGGAGCTGACCTAGTAACACATGTACTATTGTGAAAATCATCACAAGTCCATTTGTTTCTGGGTCTAGTTCCCAATAATGCTTGGTCAAATCTACATGTTTGTCAAATGTAAATGGAATACTTTGTGCCTAACATACTTAAATGGAATACACCAAGAAGTACCAAATGATGAATGATCAATTTTTGTAATGGAAAAGCATCACAACCATCCATTTCTAGAACTTGATTTTCTATAGTCTTAATGATTTTTCTTATTTTTTGTCTTTTGTCCCTTTTTTATTTCCTATGTCTATGCTTGGTGACAGGATTTTGAACATTGTTGACAAAGCATGTTTCTTTTTTTGATTGTCATGGGATTTCACATTTTTTGTTGCTCTTGATAAATTAGGCCTTTAATTTGAATTTTTGTTCAGTGTTTTATTTCAACTTGATATTTCATTCATTTTTCATATACACAGAGACTACACATGCTGATAAAAAGATGAGCTATTTGATTTAGGTTTACTGTTCATGATTGTAAATGGTCAATATTTATGATGGTACTCCTTGGTGTATTCCATTTAAAAATAATCATGTTTCTATGGCTATGATAAATGTCCCACTATGTTGAGAAAATTAGAGTTGACAAAATGGTTGTTCATCGACTGTATCTGCCATTACAGCCACTTCATATACACAGATGATGAACATGCAAATTTACATAAACACTACTGGGAGATTACCCTGAAACACATGTACTATTTTGAAAAATCATCACAAGTCCATTTTTTGTAGGGTCTAGCTCCCAGTAATGCTTGGTCGACAAATCTGTATGTTTTTCACCTATGCATATACCTTCTCTGCTTGACTCTTATATGCACAGGTAATGAAAATTCAGATTTTCCTAAGTAGTATCATGATGAAAAGGTGATGAACATGTAGATTTTCCTAAGAACTACTGGGAGCTGACCTTGCAACAAATGTACTATTGTGAAAAATCATCACAAGTCCATTTGTTGCAGGGTCTAGTTCCCAGCAATGCTTGGTCAAATATGCATGTTTGTCACATGTGCATATACCTTCTTCGATCAAATCTTATATGCACATGTGAAGGTTGTATATGCACAGGTTACCTAGCACTACTAGGAGCTTACCCAACAACACATGTACTATTGTGAAAATCAGATTTTCCTAAGCACTACTAGGAGCTTACCCAGTAACACATGTACTATTGTGAACATGCAAATTTTCCTAAGCACTAATAGGAGCTTACTCAACAACACATGTACTATTGTGAAAATCATATCACAAGTCTATTTTCTGTTGGGTCAAGCTCCCAAAAATGCTTGTTCAAATTTGCATGTTTGTCAAATCTAAATGGAATACTTTGTGCTTGACATACTTAAATAGAATACACAATACCAAATCATGAATACTCAATTGTTGTAATGGAAAAGCATCATAACCATCCATTTCTAGAACTTGATTTTCTATAGTCTTAATGATTTTTCTATATTCCTAATGATTTTGAACATTGTTGACAAAGAGTGTTTCTTTTTGTGATTATTTGATTGATTCTCTCACAAAATTAGAGTTGGGAAAATGGTTGTTCAATGATTGTATCTTCCATTAGAGCCACTTCACATGCATAGGTGATGAACATGTAGATTTGCCTAAGCACTACTAGGTTCTTACCCAGTAACACATGTACTATTTTGAAAATCATCACAAGTCCATTTGCTACGGGGTCTAGTTTCTAGTAATTTTTTGTCAAATCTACATGTTTTTCACCTGTTCATATACCAAGTTATTGGTGCAAAGCACCTCCCACTTTGCTAAGTTAGTGGTCCATTTGGCCTAAATGGCCTATGTGTTTAGGGTTGTGATAGGTGTTTTGGGTGAGTTGGAATAATATCCACTAGGTTGGATCCATGGTTATGATTGTAAGAGCCAAATGAGCTCATGAGGGGTTAGTGGTCCATTTGGCCTAAATGGCCTATAAAGTCTCAAAGTGATAATTTTGGGTAGAAATGGTCTAGGAAAGGTCTTAGGAAATAAATGTCCTAATTGAAGACTTAGGAGTCACTCTAATCATTGAGTTGGCCTAAAAGGACAAATGGCACTCTTTGTCAAAAAGTTGCTAGCAACTTTGCAAAGTTGCTCGAGCAACTTTTGCAACTTTTTGAAAAGTTGCTCAAATGGAGGTTAAGGTGGTTGTAACTACTCATGCTCAATATATGAGCATGGGATCGATGAATTTGAGGGTTTAATGAATTTTTAGTTTGAATTTCATAATTAAGAATCTTTTGTACAGATGAAATGATCTAGTTCTCATTGTTTGCAGGGTTTTCTTGTGCCTTGTATGGCATGTACAAATTGAACAAGGTGATCAAGACCCATTATAGTATAGATTAGTGAGTTATCTCCATTTTTCATTGTTTATTTTTTTTCTAGGTTAGAGTGGTGAAGTTTGAAAGACATTTCAAGGTAGTGGTCTATAAAATCCATTTACAGAGCCTCGGTGCTTGAAATGGCTCTAACCTAAGCATCCACTAGTGGAAATGGATAAAACCATAGGGAATGGAAGGTTAGAGCCTATAAATAGTCTCTATGCATTCATTTTTTATGTGGCACTAATATTTCTAGACCAGAATGGAAGCCCTGTGGTTGACTGTTAAGAACAGGTGAGCCAAGACAGGGTAAAGAAGGCACTGGTTCGAGCACCCATGATGTTGGAAAAGGAATTTAGTAGTATTTGTGGAAGACCTAATGTTTTCCCTTGAAGAATCACAAGGTGAGATAAGGTTTAGAGAAGTTTGAAGACCAATTTGGTGGTCATTTGTGCAGACTGGTCTAGAGGCCTAATTAATAGGCTAAAAACTAGGGTCTATTGGTAACTAGGGTTATGGGTGCAACCAGAAGACTAAAATTTGGATTTTATTAGTGTTAGTGGATACCTTTAATATTTTCAAGGTCTTATGTGAGGTTTTTTGAGGAATTTTGGAGCATTATCCTAAAATCAGTGAAAATAGACCTACTAGGAATTGAGCCAATTAGGCCTCCTAGTGAGTTTGATACTAAAAGACTTGGTAGTGTATCCAGAAGTGTGGGGAAGGGTTCCAAATGAATTTTGAAGGTTCAAGGACTCAATTAGGATTTTAAGTGATGTGTGTGAAGATCTTAAGCTAGGGTTTGGGATTCTAGAGGGAAGATCTAGTGAATAAGCCTAGGAAATTGAAGGGCTAAATGACCTTAAGAGTTGTGAATCTTCTATGAATCAACTATACCTTGGAGGAGAAGTTGATAGAGAGGATCTTGGAGATCCAAATTGGGAAATAATTCACAAGGAGTAACCATTGGATGGTTAGAAGAGGTTAGAAGTGTTGGAGGAAACACTAGATTCCTAAACCCTCTGCATCAGAGAGCCAGAATTTCTTGAAGATAGTGTATGTCTGAAGGGGAGGATAGTCAAGAGGTTGATAGCATGCCACCTAAGGAAATGAGTAGGAGTGCCATAGTGGACTTGGTCCAAGAGCTCTTGGCAAAGGCCAGCCTATCAGAACCAAAAGGTAAGAGAATCACTGAATGGGGTGATGAAAGTGAGGATGAAAATGAAAGTCAGACAGGAGAGACATCTAACAAAGGTAAAGAAACGGTTGAAGAAAAAGACAAGGTGTTCTTGGATGCTTTCAAATCCATCAACAAGGATAGCATGGAACACATTCCTTAATATAGTGGCAATTTGAATGGTGAAGAGTTATTGGATTGGCTAGAGGCCATAGATAATCAATTTGATTACAAGGAAGTGGCAGAGGAGAAGAGAGTCATCTACACTAAAGCTAGGCTCAAGAGATCTACATTTGTGTGGAGGAACATGATGTAGGATGATAGAATAACTAAAGGGAAAAATAATATAGTTTCATGGGAAAGGATGAAAATTAGGTTGAGGGCACAATTCTTACCCACTGATTATGATATACAAATGTATCAAAAGTTGTAGAATCTGAGACAAAGGGAGTTAGCGGTCAGCACCTATACTAAGGAGTTTAATAAGTTGAGTCTAAGAAAAAGAAGGTAGGAAGAAGAGGTAGAGAAGGTAGCAAGGAACCTCAATGGATTGAGGCAAGGGATCCAAGATGAAATTAGCATGATGGCTCCTGATAATATGCACAAATTCTTTTGGTTAGCCTTGAGAGTAGAGGAGAAGGCTAGGAGGAGTAATGGAAGTGATTTCCAACAAAGAGGCAAGGGTAATAGCAATAACAAAGGATTTAGAGGCAAGGGTACTTTTGGTAGAGGACAAAGCCCAAATAGGATGGAAGAGACACCACCTACTGACAAAAATGGAGGCAACCAATATAGGAGTTCATTCCAAAGAGGAGGATATAGAGGAAGAGGGCCACCAAGAGGTAGGTTTCAATCCTAATGAAGAACTAATTTAGTCTTCAATGGAAGATTCTATAATTGCAATCAAGTGGGACATACAATGGGTAGATGTCCTGAAAAGGGTTGTTCATCATCAATGGGAGAGAGGAGGAATTAGTTGGTGCGGGAAGAGGACACCCAAAGTGTCACTTCACCTATCTCCAAGGCAAGGCCAATATTGGATGGAGAGAATCTGATGTTGAGAAGGACTTTATTGAAGGTTCCCAACACCATGGAGCCACCTCAGAGGAAGAGCTTATTCAAAACTACTTGTAAGTCTCATGGAAAGATATGCAAGGTGATAGTGGACTTTGGATCCACTAAGAACATAGTATCCACAGAGATGGTGGATAAACTAAAGCTTAGGAGGATACCTCATACCACTCCCTATAGGGTACCATGGCTCAATAAGGGACAACAAATAGTAGTTGATGAACAAACTATGGTTGAGTTTGAAATAGGAGAATACAAGAACAAGGTCCTATGTGACATATTTCCCATGGATGCATGTCACCTTCTTCTAGGACACCCCTGGCAGTATGATGTGAAGGCCATACATGATGGTGAAAATAATAGCTATGTAATCACAAAGCTAAGAAAGAAGTTTCAGATGGATCCATTGCAGGAACCTAATGAAGAGAAGCATGTGGGAACTAGTGCTATGCTCTTGAGTGGGAAGGAATTTCTTAAGGCTATGAAGAAGGAGAAATAGGTCTATTGTGCAGTGATATTGAAGCCAAAAGAGGAGGCTAAGGAGAAAGTTAGCATACCACCAGAGGTACAAACATTATTGCAAAAGTATCATGAGATAGTGGACAATGGGTTGCCAAGTGCATTTTCACCTATGAGGGAAATAAGCCATCAAATAGACCTCATTCCTGGAGAAATTTTTCCAAACAAGGCAGCATATAAGATGACACCAAGTCAAAATGCAGAGATAGCAAAGCAGATTCAATATTTGTTGGATAAGGGATTGATAAGGAAGAGTTTGAGCCCTTGTGTTGTACCTACTATCCTTGCACCAAATAAGGGAGGTACATTAAGGATGTGCACTAATTCTAGGGCCATCAACAAGATTACAATTAGGTAAAAATTTCTAATGCCAAGAATTGAGGACTTGTTAGACAATTTGGGAGGTTCTTTTTATTTCTCCAAGGTGGATTTGAAGTTAGGCTATCATCAAATTAGAGTTAGGCCTGGTGATGAATGGAAGATAGCCTTCAAGAAAAATGAAGAGTTGTATGAGTGGCTTGTGATTCCCTTTGGCCTAACTAATGCTCCTAGTACATTCATGAGGCTCATGAATGAATTGTTGGCAGACTTTATAGGTAAGTTTTTAATAGTTTATCTTGATGACATTTTTATTTTTAGTTGGTCTAAGGAGGAGCACATGGATCATTTGGATCAGGTCTTGAGGAGACTACATAAAGAGAAGTTGATGATCAATAAAGACAAGTGTGAGTTCTTGAAAATTGAACTAGTTTATCTTGGTTTTGTGGTTGCTAATGGCTGCATGAAGATGGATCCTGATAAATTCAGGTCAATCTTGGATTGGCCTACACCTAAGTCCATAGGGGATGTTAGGAGTTTTCATGGATTAGCATCCTACTATAGGAAATTTGTGAGGAATTTTAGTCATGTGTGTGCACCTATTCTTAACACCATTAAAGGTGGAATCAAATGTCAATTCAAATAGATAGAGGTAGCTGATAAAGGGTTTGAGATGTTGAAGAAAAGGATTGAAGAACTAACTACTTTGAGGTTTCCTAATTTCAATCAGTTATTTGTGGTGGAATATGATGCTAGCAAGCTAGCCATAGGAGTAGTGTTAAGCCAAGAGGGACACCCTGTGGAATTCTTCTCAGAGAAGTTGATTGAGGCTTAAAAAAAGTACTCCACCTATGATTTGGATTTGTATACAATGGTAAAAGCCCTTAAAAAGTGGAGACATTATCTCCTACCAAGAGAATTTTTGGTCTACATAGACAATCATGCCATTAGTTTCTTGAATGGACAAGAGAAGATGAACCAAAGACATCTTAAGTGGGTTGAATCTGATGAAGGGTGCTCCCCTTAATACCCCAACCACATAAGAGAAATAGAGAAACAACAACAATAATATGCAAGAAGAGAAAATTGGCTTCTTATTATCTCCACAAATGTGGAATTACAAACTTTCAGAATTACAATATGCAAAGCCACATGGGCATTCCCTTACAATATTCTGTAGGACAAAGCCTCGAATCAATACCCAGATCTACTACCCAGAACTATTCCAAACTGCCTAAGACAATAATACAGCCTTCCTTATATAGGCAACTTTCCACCGCCTGGGAAGGTTCCAGAATTTTAGCCAATAAGGCCGACCAAACTTAGAATTATTTTATTTTACATTTTATTACATCATAGTCGGCTCAAGATAACCTTTGAAACCCGAACAGAAATTTTGAAGAAAATTATTTTTTGCCATTTCAGGTGACCCAACTTCCGAAGACCATAAGTCATCACCAGTTGACCCGATCGGCTATTATAACCCCATTTCGGAAACGCCACGAAGTGCTCTACAGGCTTGACTAACGTAAGCGCCTGTCACCCAAATTTTTGACCTCATCCGGGGCCTCTAAAGCCTTCAAAACTGAGTTCAAAGTTTCTGTACCCTGTTGCCAATACCGAAAATCTTCAATATCTTCCAATATACACTTGATCTGGCAATGAAACTTTACTGGCAGACTTATATGACCAACATGAACCTCCAAGAAAGAAATCAGATCATTTTGAGCACATACAAAAATTACCAAAAATAGTAACTTTCCATAAATAGCAGCTCTGCACAAAATAGCCCTTATTGAAAATAAAAATAGAAATATTTTTGGGTGATGCAAGATTGCTCTTACACCCAGGATGCTCCTGCATCAGACACCCAGGGTAATTTGAGAAGTGACCCTGTCACGACTCAGGTGTGCAGAGGAAAACCAAGACGGTTAACCTCCACCCTTGTTAGCCATGATGAATCTTCAACAGGTCATCCTTTCCACTTGACCAGATATTCTTCGTATGTCCTGTTCCTTGTGCTTCTGCCAACACGACTATCCAGTATATCCTCGATCTCCTTAGTGTCTGAACTAGTTGCTGGAATACTCCACTGTGCTGCTATGATCTCATCTTCAACACCGCCTTCATGATACTCTGTCAGATCTAAAATGTTAAACACTGGTGAAATATTTAGCTCGGTAGGCAATTCTACCTCATATGCATTTCCTGAATCATGTTTCTTCAGTATCTTACATGGTCCAAACTTCTTCATTTTCAGCTTGTTATATGTACCAACTAGAAACCGCTCCTTCCGCAAATGAACCATGACTTCATCACCAACCTAAAATTCCTTATACCTCCTTTTCTCATCTGCCTTAGCCTTATACTATGCATTCATCTTGGTAATATGCTTCCTCACCTCCTCATGGATGTTCTTCAAGTGTTCTGCAAAATCCTCAGCTTCAACACTACTTATTTCTCCTTTATCTATCTTCCTCAATTCAGATGCATTTCTTGGACTACTTCCATATACAATCTGGAATGGTGATTTACCAGTGCTCCTGTTGACAGAATTATTGTATGCAAATTCCGCCTGTGGTAAAATCAAATCCCATCCTGTTGGCTTATCTCCAACCAAACATCTCAGCAAATTTCCCAAACTTCTATTCACCACCTCTGTCTGTCCATCAGTCTGTGGATGATGTGATGAACTGAACTTCAAATCTATCTTCAACTTCTTCCACAATGTACGCCAGAAATATCCAACAAACTTAGTATCTCGATCTGAAACTATGGTCTTCGGCAAACCATGTAGTCTCACCACTTCTTTGAAAAACAATCCTGCTACATGAACAACATCATTAGTCTTCTTGCAGGGAATGAAATGTGCCATCTTTGAAAATCTATCAACCACCACAAAAATTGAATCATGTCCCCGCTGAGTCATCGGTAAACCAAGAACAAAGTCCATACTGATATCCTCCCAAGGCTTCTCCGGTATAGATAATGGCTAATACAACCCTGTATTCTGCTTCACTCCTTTCGCCATCTGACATACTCTGCAACTCTGTACAAACTTCTTCACATCTTGCTGCAATTGTGGCCAATAATAATTCTCACCAACCAAAGCAAGGGTTTTATCATGACCAAAATATCCAGCCAATCCTCCACTATGCTTCTCCTTGATGAGATTCTCCCTCATAGAACTTCATGGAATGCACAACTGACTCCCTCTAAATAGCATATCATCCTGGATGATGAAATCCAACCATTTCGTCCTATCTAGAGTAACAGGTTCTGTACAAGCTTTCCAAGCTTCACCAAAATCAGGATCCTCTGGATATAAATTCTTGAGTTCCTTGAACCCAACCACTTCAATCTGCATTTCTGTCAGCAATAGTTGCCTTCTGCTAAGAGCATCTGCAACCCTATTAGACTTTCCACTCCTGTGTTTCAAAACAAATGTATAACTCTGCAAAAACTCAACCCACTTCAAATGCCTTTGATTCAATTTTCCTTGACTATTCAAATATTGCAAAGCTTGATGATCAGTATACAAAACAAACTCCTTAGGAAGCAGATAGTGCCTCCACGTTTTCAATGCCTGAACTATAGCATAAAATTTCTGATCATAAATAGAATATTTTCTCTTGGCATCATTTAATTTCTCACTGAAATAAGCAACAGGTTTACCTTCTTGGCTCATAACAGCTCCTATTGCAGTACCACTAGCATCACAATCTACTTGAAACACCTTATTAAAATCTGGAAGTGCTAAAATAGGTTGTTCTGTAACTTTTTGTTTCAACAATTGAAAACTCTTTTCTGCCCCATTAGTCCACTTAAACTCTTTTCTATCCCCTCTCATTGTTTCAGTCAAGGGTCCACAAATACTGCTAAAATTTTTGATAAACTTTCTGTAAAAGCTAGCTAGACCATGAAAAGATCTTACCTCAGTAGCACTCCTTGGAGTAGGCCATTCAAGGATAGCCTGTACCTTCTCTGGGTCCATTTTTAGACCTTCTGCTGAAACTACAAATCCCAAATACACTAACTCTTTCTTCACAAAACTGCACTTCTTCAAATTAATCAATAATTTCTCTTCTCTCAACTTCTCAAATACCATACGAATATGCATCATATGCTCATCCAATGTCTTCCTAAAGATCAAAGTATCATCTAGGTAAATAATGACAAACTTACCCAGAAATTCTTTCAGAACCTCGTTCATGAGCCGCATGAAAGTGCTCGGTGCATTGGTTAGCCCAAAAGGCATGACTAACCACTCATACAGTCCTTCCTTTGTCTTGAAGGCAGTCTTCCATTCATCTCCTTCTCTAATCCAAATCTGATGATATCCACTTTTCAGATCTATCTTTGAGAAATACACAGCTCCACTCAAACAGTCCATAATATCATCCATTCGTGGCAATGGAAACCTGTACTTGATTGTGATCTTGTTTATTGCTCTGGAATCTGTACACATCCTCCACTCTCCATTCTTCTTTGGTGCTAATACCACGGGTATAGCACAGGGACTCAGACTCTCTCGAATCAATCCTTTCTGTAACAACTCATGTACTTGTCTGTTCAACTCCTCACTTTCTGCAGGTGTCATTCTGTGTGCTGCCTTATTTGGCAAACTCGCTCCTGGGATCAAGTCCATCTGATGACTAATCTTCCTGACTGGTGGTAATCCATCAGGCATGTTATCGGATACAATATCCTGAAACTCATTCAACAAATCTGCAACTTCTACAGGAACATCTTCTACTTCCTCTTTACTAGCTTTTGGAATTAAAGAAAAACATACACGCTCATGCCTCATACCATCTAGGAAATTTCTTCCATCAACAAAAGTTATCCTTGCATTACCACATACCTTTTCTTCAGTCTCCTTCAATGGTTTTAGCTTATGTCGTACTCCATCCTTTGTCAGAGAATAGGTATTCACACGACCATCATGTACAGCACATCTGTTAAACTGTCACGGTCTACCCAACAACATATGACATGCATCCATAGAGATGATATCACATAGTACCTCATCTTGGTACCCGCCGATCTTGAACTTTACCAAGCACTGTTCACTGACCATGACCTTGTGGTCATCCTGCACCCAGGCAATCTGATATGGATGTGGGTGTTTCTGTCTCTTGAGCTTCAACTTTATCACCATCTCTTCTGACACCAAATTGTCAGTGCTTCCACTATCAATAATCACATCACAACATTTACCTTCACACTTGCACCTGGTGCGAAACAGGCTCCTCCTTTGCTCAGGTTCATTCTCACCACTCAACAGGACTCTTCTGTTAATCAATGTTTCTCCTCTTTTAGCATCTTCAGAATTTGATGATCTGGCATCTTCATCTACATGTGCAACTCTGGCCTAGCCTTCATTTCTCCTGTCTGTTCTGCCTTGGCGCTAAGGACATTCAAATGCCCTATGACCTTCTTCTCCACAGTGAAAACATGTTCCACAGAAGCCACCTCTTCCAGATCCCTGTCCTCTTCCTCTTCCTCTCTGATCTCTATTATTCTGATCCTGGAAGCGATTGGAATTATTTTCTCGCTGATTCTGACTGCTACTAGCCTCATCTTTCTTTTTCAGATCTTCATTTCGGCCACCATATGACCACCCACCAGATCGTCCACCGCGACCTCTTCCGTTTTGTTTGCTCTCAAACTTTTTGTTCAGCTTTTCCTCTACTTTTAGGGCAAACTGGTATGCCTCTTCAATACTGTTCATTCGAACCAAATTCAGCTCCTCCTGAATGCTTGGCCTTAACCCATTAAGGTATCGGGCAACTTTCTCTTTATCAGCTTCTGCATGGCCTATTCTGATGAGGAGTCGATAGAACTCCTCTGTATACTCCTGAACAGATCTTCCTGCTTGCTTCAAACTCTGCATTTTCTTCAGTAGGTCAAGCTCATAATCAACAGGAATGAACTGTCACTTCAATTCATCCACCATTCGATCCCATCTTGTGATTTTATCTTTCCCTCTTCTACTTCGCTCCAACTGAATTTCTTGCCACCAGATCTTCGCATGACCTTTCAATCTGGCCTTCACAAATTTGACCCTATCAGGATCCTCAACATCTTCATACTCAAAATATTCCTCACATTCATTGATCCAGTCGATCAATTCCTCTGGGTTAAGATTTCTAGAAAATGTAGGAACCTCAATCTTAGGTCTTTTCCCAATCTTGGAAATCGCCCGAAAAAGTCTTTCTTCCTCCTGGTTCATAATTTCAACTTCTCCTTCTTGATATTCTTCTTTGGCTTCATCCTCGCTTTCATCTCTGACATTAAGATTCATTCCTCTGTGAATCTCTTCTTGCAATGCTCGCACTTGTCTCTGCAGCTCTCTAACCTCAGGTGTCACAGCACCAGCTCTTCCACCACGTTCTCTTCATGGGGGCATTTTTGCGATGCGCGCCGAAACCCTAACCACGGTCCTGGTGCAAACTGCCTCACGGTCAGCGATCTGTTTACACACTCAAGAAATCCTGCTCTGATACCACTTGATGAAGGGTGCTCCCCTTAATACCCCAACCACATAAGAGAAATAGAGAAACAACAATAATAATATGCAAGAATAGAAAATTGGCTTCTTATTATCTCCACAAATGTGGAATTACAAACTTTCAGAATTACAATATGCAAAGCCACATGGGCATTCCCTTACAATATTCTGTAGGACAAAGCCTCGAATCAATACCCAGATCTACTACCCAGAACTATTCCAAACTGCCTAAGACAATAATACAGCCTTCCTTATATAGGCAACTTTCCACCGCCTGGGAAGGTTTCAAAATTTTAGCCAATAAGGCCGACCAAACTTAGAATTATTTTATTTTACATTTTATTACATCATAGTCAGCTCAAGATAACCTTTGAAACCCGAACAGAAATTTTGAAGAAAAATTGTTTTTCGCCATTTCAGGTGACCCAACTTCCGAAGACCATAAGTCATCACCAGTTGACCCGATCGGCTATTATAACCCCATTTTGGAAATGCCACGAAGCGCTCTACAGGCTTGACTGGCGCAAGCACTTGTCACCCAAATTTTTGACCTCATCCGGGGCCTCTAAAGCCTTCAAAACTGAGTTCAAAGTTTCTGTACCCTGCTGCCAATACCGAAAATCTTCAATATCTTCCAATATACACTTGATCTGGCAATGAAACTTTACTAGCAGACTTATATGACCAACATGAACCTCCAAGAAAGAAATCAGATCATTCTGAGCACATACAAAAATTACCAAAAATAGTAACTTTCCATAAATAGCAGCTCTACACAAAATAGCCCTTATTGAAAATAAAAATAGAAATATTTTTGGGTGATGCAAGATTGCTCTTACACCCAGGATGCTCCTGCATCAGAATCTTTGCAATCCTACACATTTGTTATCAAGAATAAGAAAGGAGTTAGCAACAAGGTTTATGATGCTCTTAGTAGAAGAGTCCTATCCATTCAGGAAATTCAATTACAGAGTGTGAGTATGGAAGACTTGAAAGATCTCTACAAAGAGGATAAAGACTTCAAGGATGCCAATGAGGCATGTGAAAGGTTTAAATAGGGATTCAAGGTGGAATTCAGTGAGTACATCTTCCAGGAAGGACTATTGTTCAAGGGACATCTAATGTGTATACCTCAGTGCTCAATGAGGGAAAACATAGTGAGGGAGAAACACAAAGGAAGCTTGGGAGGCCATTTTGGAGTAGATAAGACACTTGAGTAGGTGACTAGGCATTACTATTGGCCTAAGTTACAATCAAATGTTAGGACTTGTGTGGAGCAATGTTAGATCTGTCTGAGGGCTAAAGGACATAGTAGTAATAGTGGATTTTACCAACCTCTATCCATACCTCAAAGGCCTTGGGAGTGCTTGAGTATGGACTTTGTTTTGGGGTTACCAAAGACACCTAGGGGACATGATAGTGTATTTTTTGTGGTGGACCATTTTAGTAAGATGGCACACTTCATACCATGCAAGAAAACCAATGATGCTTCACATATTGCAAGTCTATTCTTTAGAGATGTTGTTAGGATCCATGGATTGCCACTGAACATTGTAATTGAAAGAGACAACAAGTTTTTGTGCCACTTTTTGAGGACCCTATGGAAGATGCTAGGTAAAAACCTATCTTTCTCTTTAGCCTACCATCCACAATCAGATGGATAAATGGAGGTAGTGAATAGGTCACTAGGGAATTTGCTCAGATGCTTAACTAAGAAACATGGACAGTCATGGGATCATATCATAGGGTAGGAAAAATTTACCTATAATGACTCCATTTTGAGGAGTATTGGTAAAAGTCCCTTTGAGATAGTCTATGGGACTCATCCTAGAGGGATCCTAGAGTTGAGTGATCTTAGTTTGCAAGATAAAAGGAGTGCTCAGGGGGAGACATTTGCAGAGTAGATGAAAGAGTTTCATGAGAAGGTCAAAAGGACCTTACAAAAATAGAGAGAGAATTATAAAGCCAAGGTAGACCAGTCAAGGAAGGATTTTCAATTCAAGGTAGGGGATTTAGTCCTTTCCTACCTCAAGAAGGAGAGACTACCCAAGGACAAACCTACCAAATTACTTATGAAGAAGATAGGACCCTTGAAGATCTTACACAAATATGGCAAGAATGCTTATGAAGTGGAATTGCCACCTGATTTAGGAATTTCACCCATCTTCAATGTATGTGACATGTATCCCTATAAGGGACCATCTCTAGACATAGGTCCAACTATTCTTTCAAACTTGGGAGATGATGATTGCATCAAAGATTTTCCAACCCCACTCCCACTAAAATTAAAAAGTATATTGGATACTAAGGTGATAAAAAAGACAAGGAAGGGTACTTGTAAGGAGTATCTAGTTAAATGGCAGGGGTTACCTGATGCTAAAGCCATATGGATGACAGAGTTGGATATCTTGAAACATGGGATCACCACTGAAGACCTCCTAACTCAAGGGAATTGAGTTCTTTGTCCTAGGGGAGTATGGTGTAGAGCACCTCCCAGTTTGCTAAGTTAGTGGTCCATTTGGCCTAAATGGCCTATGTGTTTATGGTTGTGATAGGTGTTTTGGGTGAGTTGGAATAAGATCCACTAGGTTGGATCCATGGTTATGATTGTAAGATCCAAATGAGCTCATGAGGGGTTAGTGGTCCATTTGGCCTAAATGGCCTATAAAGTCTCAAAGTGATAATTTTGGGTAGAAATGGTCTAGGATAGGTCTTAGGACCTTAAATGTCCTAATTGAGGACTTAGGAGTCACTCTTAATCATTGAGTTGGTCTAAAAGGCCAAATGGCACTCTTTGTCAAAAAGTTGCTAGCAACTTTTGCAACTTTTTGAAAAGTTTCTCAAATGGAGGTTAAGGTGTTTGTAACCACTCATGCTCAATATATGAGCATGGAATTGATTAATTTGAGGGGTTAATGAATTTTTAGTTTGAATTTCATAATTAAGAATCTTCTGTATGGATGAAATGATCTAGTTCTCACTGTTTGCAAGGTTTTCTCTTGTGCCTTGTACGGCTTGTACGGATTGAACAGGGTGATTGGGACCCATGATAGTATAGAGTAGTGAGTTATATCCATTCTTCATTGTGTATTTTTTTTCTAGGTTAGAGCAGTGAAGTTTGAAACACATTTCAAGGCAGTGGTCTATAAAATCCATTTATAGAGCCTCAGTGCTTGAAATGGCTCTAACCTGAGCATCCACTGGTGGAAATGGCTGAAACCATAGGGGATGGAAGTTTAGAGTCTATAAATAGTATCTATTCATTCATTTTTTTTGTGGCACTAAGATTTCTAGACCAGGATGGAAGCCCTATGGTTGATTGTTAAGAACAGGTGAGCCAAGATAGGGTAAAGAAGGCACTAGTTCGAGCACCCATGATGTTGGAAAAGGAATTTAGCAACATGTGTGGAAGCCCTAATGTGTTCCCTTGAATAATCACAAGATGAGAGAAGGTGTAGATAAGTTTGAAGACCAATTTGGTGGTCATTTGTGCAGACTGGTCCAGAGGCCTAATTAATAGGCTAAAAACTAGGGCATGTTGGTAACTAGGGTTATGGGTGCAACCAAAAGCCTAAAATTTGAATTTTATTAGTGTTAGTGGATACCTTTAATATTTTCAAGGTCTTATTTGAGGTTGTTTGAGGAATTTTGGAGCATTAGCCTAAAATTAGTGAAAATAGACCTACTAGGAATTGAGCCAATTAGGTCTCCTAGTGAGTTTGATACTAAAAGAGTTGGTAGTGTATCCAAAAGTGTGGGGAAGGGTTCCAAATGAATTTTGAAGGATCAAGGAATAAATTAGGAGTTGAAGTGATGTGTGTGAAGATCCTAAGCTATGGTTTGGGATTCTAGAGGGAAGATCTAGTGAATAAGCCTAGGAAATTGAAGGGCTAAATGACCTTAAGAGTTGTGAATCTTCTATGAATCAACTATACCTTGGAGGAGAAGTTGATAGAGAGGATCTTGGAGACCCAAATTTGGAAAGAAGTCAAAAGGAGTAACCATTGGATGGTTAGAAGAGGTTAGAAGTGTTGGAGGAAACGCTAGAGTCCTAAACCCTCTACATCAATTATGAATGCTCAATTGTTGTAATGGAAAACCATCATAACCATCCATTTCTATAGTCTTAATGATTTTTCTATAGTTGTAATGATTTTTCTAATATCTTTTCTTTTGTCCCTTTTTTATTTCCTATGTTTGTGCTTGGTGACAGGATTTTGTCACCTTCTTTTGATGGTATATTTCATTCACTCTATGTGGCATACTATTTTGTTCACTATTTTATTTCAACTTGATATTTCATTCATTTTTCATATATAGAGAGACTACACATGTTGATAAAAAAATGAGCTATTTGATTTAGGTTTACTTTTCATGGTTGTAAATGGTTAATATTTCTGATGGTACTCCTTGGTGTATTCCATTTAAAAATAATAAGGTTTCTATGGCTATGATAAATGTCCCTTTGTGTTGAGAAAATTAGAGTTGAGAAAATTGTTGTTCAGTGTCGATCTGTATCTGTGGGTTGCAAACAAATCATCCTTCTTCCACCAACAAGTCATTCTATTCAAGAAAGACCATGTCTAACAATATCAACCCACAACAAAATAAGGAGACAATTGCTAGATTGTGGTCTAACTTTAAAAGAAAAGGTGATGTAAAATGTTGTTGTCCCTACAAAATTTGCAAGGGATTAAAGACTCGAAGATATCTAATCAAAATATTCAAGGAACATTGTACGCAGCATGGTCACATTGAAGGGGGAAACAAATTTTGTCCATTGGTATGTATTTTAATAATTTATAAAATGCATAAGACATGATTTGATGATGACATCATGGTCATGGTTAATTTAAGGTCATCATTTTGATATAGGTCAACCACCCTGGCTTTCATGTTATGGACCATGACAATCTGGAGAATGTGGATTTCCAAATGAGGGAACATGGAGGTTTGAATATCGAAGTAGAATGTAATGATCCCATGGGAGAAGATCACGATGATCAAGAAGATCATAATGATCAAGATGATTACAATGATCAAGATGATGATGATGTAGATGACCTTGATGTACTATACTTGAGAAGGCATACGAGCCCCTATACGAAGGCTCCCAAACAACTCTTCTTTCCGCTATATTTTTGTTGGTAAACTTGAAGGTTATGAATGGTTTATCCAACATAGCAATCACACGTATGTTAAGGTATGTCATATTTTTTCTTTTTTTTTAGTCGTAATTTCCTTACAGTTAACAAAGGGTGAATCATGTAGAAATTAATATTCTTTATATTAACAAATTATATTTTTGGTCGTAGGTTTATAGGTCAGTGTTTGTTACCACCATTAAACATTCTACCTTGCTCATACCAAGAATTGTCTTCCATTATGAAAGATATTGGAATGGAGCATCTAACAATACATGCATATATGAATAATCATATTATATATCATAAACATCATGAATTTGCAACAAAATGCACTGATTTTCATATTAGTAGATATCGATCAGATCAAATAACAAAAAAGGTGCCTCGCAAGGTTCTTCATTATATTCTCATTATTCCATGTCTACAATGATTATTCAAGTGCAATAGCTTGGTACAATTTATGGATTACCATGCACACAATATAAGTCAAGATGACATTATGATAATGCCTACAAATGGTTTGGAATTTATGGAAATAGAGGAAACTTGGCCACACTTTAAAGAAGATCCTCTTAATCTCAAGCTTTCATTGGCAGTGGATAGTGTCAATCGGTTTGGAGAGATGAGATCTATTTACTTGGTGTGGCCTATTTTTGTTATCAACAATAAAATTCCTCCTTGGATGTCCATAAAGAGGGAGAACATAATGTTGGCAATGATTATTCAATGTATTTTTTTCATTTAATAGTCATCTAAATTAATTTATTATAAATAATCCATCAAAATGGTCATAATAATTATGTAATGTTTTTGTTCATTCAGCTAGGTAAGTACCAAGTTAAAGATATGAATGTATATATTGAGCCCCTTATTGATGATTTGATGGCGGTATGGATTGGGGTCACTATGTATGACATCTCTAGACCAATAAGACAAAGACAATTTTAATTTCATGCAATGCTTGTATGGACAATACATAATGCCCCTGAGCTAGCACATTTTTGTGGTATGTTCTCTTCTTAACACCTCTTTTTTGGTATGTTATAGTGCTAACACAAAATTAACATATTTAATCCAACTATACACAATCTTGTAGGTCTTCAGACAAAGGGAAAATTTGCATGTCCAGTTTGTGGTCCAAAGATGAAATCTCATCATTCAAAAAGTTTAGGAAAGTAGGTGTTCGATGAGCATAGACACTTTTTCCATAGAAATCATAAGTACTAAATTACCCAAAAAAAAAAAATTCAATGGGAAAGAAGATACTACATCAAAGCCATGGAGAATGACACCTCACCTATGGAAGTTGGAATACAATAAAATAAATAGTCGAGGTAATGTCATTCCATCTAATGGTTTTTGTCTGAAATTTATATTTTGATATTGTGTTTTTTTACTGATGATGTAATTGATGCTTATGAAGGTCATCAAGGCATTAATTACTAACATTCAAAAGGACTAAAAATTTATCCTACATAATTTAGTAGGTTTTCGTACTACGAAAAACTCCCAATCGTGCATTTGTTTGATGCTATGCATATTGGAAAGAATGTAACAGAGACAATATGGAAAATATTGGATGGAAAGCGTGAAAAAGAAAAAATTGTCAAAATTTGTAGTGACATTGAAGAATCCAACCATGCAATAAAAAATGTCATTTGATCAAATAAAAATGGAGACCAGATTGATATAAGTACCCTTAATTGGTTATTGTCGAAGCAGCAGAGAAATGCTATAAAAGAAGTCATAAAACAAATATGATTTCCCACAGGATTTGCTGTGAACATAAACAATATCATATCAAAGAAAAGTGAATTTGGGCTAGGGATAAAAACACATGATTGGCATACATTTATTAAGGTTATTCATGTTATTTTGTATTCACTATATATTTGTATACTGCATGTAGTTTTCATTGCATTGTTTTATAAAATATTGATAAGATCATTTTATAAATATTGCAGTACGTGCTACCTCTATCTCTCGCACACCACTTTGACAACAGTGTCAAACAATTTATATATGATCTTCAAAAATACATGAGGTGGTTATCATCAAAATAAATCAATAAAGAAGATATAAAATATTGGAGAGAAAAATTCCTCATCTTATGTGTGAAATTCAAAAGTGTCTACCTTCAATTTTTTTCAATGCACAAGAACACTACCTCATACATCAAGTTGAGGAGATTGAATTGTGTGGACTTGTACAAACTAGGTCAATGTAGATGGTTGAGAGGCACTTGAAATTTTTGAAGGGCTTGGTTCGACAGAGAGCACATCCAAAGGGTTCTATGGTGGAGGGATATATGGTATACCAGACCATGGTGTACATTAGTGAATATCTTCCTAAGTTTGCAGCAAAGATCCATGTAGATTGTATTTGGGATCCCAACTCCATTAACAAATTCAAAGGGGATTACTTGATGGGGAAAGGTAGATTGATGAAAGTGAGAGGTAATTATAAGATGTTATTGTAGTTAATTAATTCTTATAAATCTTCAATATAAGTTATTTGTAATTGACCTTTTTTTTTTAATACAGTTGGTTGAGAGTGGGATGCAATACATTTGTATATTGCGAATAATCTTGATTGGATGATGGTATGGATTAAACGATGTCATCAAAATGGTTTCTCATTAACATGGGAAGGTGTTGCTTCATTGGTTAGAGAAGCTCATCGTAATGGAGATTACAATGTTACGCCAATGGTAATTGTTCTAGCATATGGTTTAAGAGGTAGAGAGGTACGTAAAAATTTATCAATGATCATGACCCATATGTTTCATATCAACTCATGATGCAAATAATTTTCACACGCTTGAAAATTTATAGGTCAAGCACCACAAAGCTATGTACTATCATGGCCATGAATTTTGCATAAAAAATTTGGATGACACAAAGAAAACTTGTGATTCTGAGATAACTGTAGTCTTCAAGGTCACTAATATATCATCTAGAAATGACATACATCTTCAACAATATCAAAATTGATAATATGGCATCTTAGATTATATACTTGAGTGCGACTTTAACTCTTTCAAATTAGTTTTATTCAACGTCAAATGGTATAGGCTATGACTGAATCAAAATGATCCTGATAGAACTGTTATTCAACATGATAGTGGATTTACAATGATTAATACCAGGTCATTTGAGCCAATTGGAGATGAGCCATATGTTCTTCCAAGCCAATGTGAGAAAGTGTTTTACTTAGAGGTTCCACGTAAATTGGATTGATCATTTGTTGTTAGACATGATCCAAGAGGAAGGCCGATAAAGTATAATGTGATGGAAGAAGAAGATACTAAAGATGAAAAAGAAGAAGAAGAAGATGCTACTGGTGGTGGTGGTGGTGGTGGTGATGATGATGATGATGATGATGATGATGAGGACAATGACGATGATGATGATGACAATGACGATGATGATGATGATGATGACAATGATGATGACGAAGACGAAGATGATGATGATGATGATGATGATGATGATGATGATGATGAGATGGATGAAGAATATGATCAATGACATGATTGAAATGTATAAGGTGTGTGATTTAATTATTTATATATATTTATATTGATTAGTATATATGTTTAATATTGATTTATTGTTTTCAATTCTAGTGATTACATATTTATTGTGTTCAATTCTAATGATTACAAAATATGTGATTTATGATTACCAATGTATTTCTTATGATGCTCAATTAACTAATGTTGATACATGTATATATTTTGTTTGATTGTCACCCTTTCTGGAAACAGGCAATTGACTACACACATATTCACCCCTTCTATTGACGACCTTACATTCCATATATAAGGTAAAGGTAATTTGTTCATGTTTACGATCTTGCATATTGTTCATGTTATCTTCTACGTAATTTGTAGCATATGTATCATGTAATTTTTAGCTAACTTAAGATAAATGATTCACATATGCATTAGTGAAACTTCCTTAATTTAGTTACAACATATGTGATTTATGATTACCAATGTTTTTCTTATGATTCTCAATTAATTGCTACTGATACATGTATATATTTTGTTTGATTGTCACCTTTTCTATAAATAGGCAATTGACTACACATGACATCACCCCTTTTGTTGATGATCTTTCATTCCATATATAAGGTAAAGGTAATTTGTTCATGTTTACAATCTTTCATATTGTTCATGTTGTCTTCTGCATAATTTGTAGCATATGTATCATGTAATTTTTAGCTAACTTAAGATAAATAATTAACATATGCAAGAAATTTAACCCCTTTGATGAGGATCATGCACGATGACATGGATCAGTAGGTATAAGTCAATATGCCCTATATATATAATACATAATTGATATAAAATTATGATTTCATTGTTTACTAATAAATAGACATAATTTTCTTATATTCTTCTTGTTTATCACTGAGCACATACTGTGATTGCCTTTTACAATGACTGTCTCATCTCCTTATCAGTGACTTAATACCAATGCTCCCATACTTTGATGACCCCTTATTATCTCTTCCTTGTTCAGTGGTAAAAAATACCAATTTTATAGATTAATACCTTGAATGTTACTTGACTGAATTCAAGTCTTATGTTGCTTGCGTGCTATGCTAAGGATATGACTTGTCTTTGCCACTTTTCTGATCCTTTTATATGATTCATTTTTTTGTGCCTTTCCTTCATTTTGAACTTACATTTTATATCTCCCACATATAGACAAAGAAGAACCATATGGGTCACGACTCTATTCAAGACTTGATTATTCTATATATTGATTAATTATTAGCATTATATTGATTTGATTAATATTATGAATTGATAAACAATATTGTTGATTATTTATTAATTTATCTATTTTTAAAATTATTATTTATTTAATAATATTTTTTTATTATCAAAATTCTATTTGAAGCGGGGACATGACAATATCTCATTTGATGGATTGCAGGAACCACCAAATAGGTACTTTTCATATCTATCTTCCTTGAATGAGGGAAATGCAGGAATGGTAGATGAAAGTTCGACATGTAGTATGACTAAAATAGGGAGATCAACTAGAGGTCAAAAGATTAGAAAAAAATTTAATAAACGCATGCAATTTTTCCTTGCTCAAGAGGGGTCATGTTCTTATGATGATGAGACCAAAGGTGACATCAAGGTGCCCTTTCGGTACACACATCTTGAGAAAGAATGGGTACCCAATGAGCTACCTCCAATTAACACTGATTTTTGTGTTAACAAAAGGATATATCGCATAGCTCCATCCTCATTACATGGTTTGGGCCTATTTTCCATGGATGGGATAAAGGTATGTTACAACAAAGTTGTTGAATTGATGGAGTATGTCAGACCTTGTTACAATTACAATGATTCCATGGAGATTGTTCAATATAAAAAAAGTATGCATAGGTATGCACTGTCAGCAAACTATATACAATGGAAAGAAAATGATCAAGTAAAATATTTTCTATGTAAATTGATGGGAGACCAAAAGAAATAGGGAATATTATGGGTTTTTAAAATAGTATGCGACCTGGGTCAACTAATAAGCAACCCAATTGCATAGTTGAGGCGCATTAGGGGAATCGTGTTTTTGTATGTGCGATAAAATCAATAAGTGTAGGGGAAGAACTACTAATAGATTACCATTTAAATCGCATAGATACAAACAAAGTTACTATCATGGGGGTGGTAAGTACTATATACCATTTAAACTAACCTCAAGTTTATGACTCCAATATACCATTTTTTTAATAAGTTTTTTTTGCTAAGTCTATTGCTTTCAGTTCATTGAAGTTTTTATATTTAATCTTTGTCATAGGATGACATGGATCCCCCACATGATAGAGGTTGCGGGGATGCTCCTCCCACCCATTCTTCAGCAATGGTAAACCTTATTGTAATTGTACAAATTAGATAGTTGAAAAATGTTATATTATTATGTTATTTTATTTAGGGTTTTGGAGTTATAATTATAGTTTTACTGATATTCCTGTCACAAATTGATGTTCAGGATAGGGGAAAAGAACCTGCAACAACAGAGGCAATAGCTGTAGATATGGATGAGGATATCCTAGATATCCCTAACCTTGTAAATATGGTGAAGAAAAAACCAAAAAAATTCAGTGCAAAAATTATTAGCATTTTGGATGATGCAAATCCAACCGAGGAGATATTGAAGAGGAAAGATGAATTGTTGGTGCAAGCACATCGTTATGAAGTAAGCAGTAATGAATCTTTAGTTATAACAAAAGTTCAATAAAAGTTTATATTTTATACTCTTTTATGTCATGAACTAAAATATGTATGTGTTCTTGTTATAGGATTTTTTTTTTCTCAAGTACCTAGTCATGGACATCACGATGAGGCTGGTACTAGTTGAACTTCGGCCACCTCAAGTAAAATAATCCTTAAGTTACAAAGAATTTTTTCTTTGGAACAATCAAAAAATTCATTGGACTTACTAATTAGAAGTGTACGTTTTTCATTGGACTTACTAATATCATAGATACATCTATAAGGAAAAGGTATAGTTACAAATAATTCAAAATTTCTAAGAAAATCTTCACTCAAACTTTATTGAAAGCTACTCTTACTTTTATTATTTCAGAATGTCTTTGCTAACAATGTATTATTCAGGTCATCAAGTGCAGGCAACTCCTCCTAGAAGGTCAACCGATGTCCATCCGAGATTGTCAAGTGAAATGTCAGCAACAAGGGGTATGCAAACATCGACGCCTTCATGGTCTATGCCTGGTAAATTCTTGTTTTGCTATATTTGGTTTTGTGTTAATTATGATTTGATGATTTGTACTTTAATCTTGGGTGCATCTCATAGTGGATTAATTTTGTGGAGTAGGAGATACACTACTAGCGTGTGTTACACCATATATAGATCAGAGTACTTGAATACCATCATTTCCTACATCTACTTGTGTTTCTAGCACAGGAGTTATGCAGACGTCATTGTTGATTGACAATAAAGAATTGATACCTTTAAAATGTCTTAAGCTTCTGGTTACTTTAAAATTATTATTATTTATATTGTAATATGCATTTACCTATTCATAACAAGTTTTGGATTGATGATCCCATGACATTTTTGCAAGAAATGATTCTTTTTATAATATGTTTTATGACTTCACATTGAAGATATTCGGGCCCACCATATGTACAAGGTGGAACATCATAAGTGAACTAACCCTATCTCACTATTTTTATTTCATATCATTAATTGGTACAATATTTTTCCTTTCATTCAGGCCTTTTCTTTTACTATATTCAAGGTACACAACTTTAGTTAATTTTTCTATCTAACAATTTTGTATTTTTTCTTAAAAGGTGGAACTTACAAGAAAAAAAATTAAAAGATCATCTCATAAAAGATTTAGAGCATGAGTTTGGTAGTAACATTTTTTAGGAGAAAAAAATTTTAGAAAAAGTTGCCAAACATCTTAAGAATATGAGGGACTCATATAAAAGAAGTCTCATCTAGAACCCAAAGTACAGACGTGCTCCCTTTATTTCAGTGAGGCATTGGAATGAGTTCATTTTGGATGCAAAGGAGAAAGGAAATGCTCAAAGAGGAATTACACCAAAAAATGAGAGAAGAAGGTATGCAATAGTATTAACTACTAGTAGAATGCAATAATGCACTAATTAGTGATCTTTATATCTATATCATCTAACATATTTCAAACTTTTCATAGGTTGCAGGACACATCAAAGGCAACAAAGGCCAAACTACAAAAGATTGGGCAACACAAACTTGGCTCTGGTGGATATTCAAAAATTCAAGCATGAATTGTAAGTAGTAATAAATGAATTCCGGATCAAAATTATTTATAAACTGCAAATAATTTTGTTTAATAAAAAAATGCAGGGCTCATAATTTAATTAGAGGTCACAACAGAACACAAAAAAATTGCCTTCAAGGAAGGCTATCAAGTCATGGTTGAACGCCTATGCCAAGCTTCCACTGGCCCAACCCAAGAGTCTCTTGCATTGGTTAAATAGGTAAATATGCCAAATGAAAAATATTTGAAATTTAATATTTGAGCAACAATCTATTGATGTTAATTTCGAACATAAATTGACCATTTTTATTTTTAAAAAGCAAACAATAATAATGTACATGACTGATGCAGGGGCATTCTTGGGTACTCGGTGAATTTGCATGGGAGGTGTGTGTTTGGCCAGTGTTACTCGGTTGTAGCCTTGACCGATAGTCTCGGTCATTGAAGGAAGCTCGGTCATTGAAGGAAGCTCGGTCGCTGAAGAGAACTCGGTAATCTTTGGTGCTTGGTGGAAGTGTTACTCAGTGATGTCTACGGTGCTCGGTCGACACTAGTGCTCAGTGATGCTTGGCATGCTCGGTTATTTTACTGGTGCTCGGTAGTTCTATTTTACCGACTGAAGTTTTGTGTGATTTTTTGGGCCAACTTGGTGCATTTATTGTTGGTAGTTGTTATAGTTTGACATGTTGAATTTAATATTTGTTAAGAGGAGTTAATGGTTTCATCCAGTTGACTTGTGGCTGATGATTAGTATTTATAGGATGTTTGGGTAGATGTTTAGGAGGAGTTTTTGGGGGAACAAATTGAGTGGCGAAGTTGTGGAAAAGATCCTGTGAGATCTTGCAGATCAGATTGATTTCTGATAGTTTGTTTATAGCAGAGCTAGTGGTTGAGGCTTGGAAATAAGGAGATTGCTTGGAGGCTTGTGAGCTCAAGTTTAGATCTACCTTAGGGTTTTCATCAGTTTCTGATAGTTTTCAGAGCTGAACTAGCTAGAGTTTTATTGGATCTTTTTGATCTTGCAGAATTACTTCTTATTGTAATTGGCCCTAACCCATAAGGCCTTACAGCCAGGCATGTTAATGAAAATTTGAGTTGAAAACATTTGTTGTGTTGAGTTATCCGTTGTGTTGTTCTGGAGCTACAAGACTGGAATGTCCTTAATTGGATCCTACCTCCCTTGGTCTATGTCAATGACATTACAATGCAACCTCGTAATCCTAACACAAAACCTACACCGCATGACGAAGGCCCTAATGTGCATCGCAATGTCGATGGAGGTGTTCATTTGCTATGAAAATTAATTATGTAATTATTAATACAATTTAACATCTTAAATTGAAAGTGGTGTAACCTTTTTTGTGTATATTTTAGAGCATATAGAATGTTATGCTAAATAAGTGGAGGATGTTCGGAGTGATCACCATGTAGATGATGTGGCACATTCAGGTAAAGAAAATCTATTTTTTGTTCTTTTAAATTTCTTTTTTGATTTATAGTTATTTTAATTAATGAAATACTTGTAACACTAATATAAAATGGTGTGAATTTAACCCATGACGTAGTTGTTATTGCAACGAACCCCCCTTTGGTGCAGCAGCCTCCTATTCCTGAACAGATGAGGAGGAGACATGTGTTAAGATTAGAAGTAGTAGAGGAGGGGAATGAAAAGGATATTGATCCTCCGCTTAGCCATTACCTTAGAAAAATGAGCAAGAAACAAAAAAGAAATGATTGTAATTAACATTTTTTGCTAATGAAAGAACATTGTCTTAATGGATGTAATTTTGTACTAGTAAATGTTGATGAATGATGTGTTAATGAATTATTCATGAATGATGTGTGTTAATGAATGTTATGTGATTATAATAATTGATTGTTATATTTCAAAAATGGATGAATGCATGAATGAATGTTATTAGATGTTAATGGTGAATTTAGAGTGATGTTAGGGGGGAGGGGCCAAATGAGCTTCCACCTTCACATGGTTGGCCTCGTTAAGTAGAGAATATTAAACTATTCTCGAAACCAAGTGAAGCTCAAACTAAACCAATGACATAGATTCAATGGTCAAAAAACCCTACTTCTTATTCCATATTATTTATCATTCACTTACTTTAAGAAATATTTTACTTCTTAAACATGTTCATCAACCAATCTGCATCACCATGTTCATCAAATTAGATTTATAGATAAGAGAGTGAAAACTGTAAAGTAAAGCTCAATAGAAAATCTCAAATATACCATAGTTGTTCTTAGGTAGATTTGGTTGGCCAATGTCCAAGGAGGATTAGGAGATCCCAAGTTTTTTAATAAGTCCTAAATTGTGGAACCTAGTGGCCTAGGATGGTTTATAAATTCTATGGCTCACTAAGATTGATAGGATAGTGGATGGGTAGAATTGTATTAGCGATGGTGGAATTGATGTTATTAACATCAAAATATGTTAGATCCACCTTGGGTAGACCCTAGGAGTAATTCTGTCAAGTTTTGCACAACATTACATAATGTTGTCAGCAACATTTGTTGCAAAATTTTCTTAATGACAACTACTCTCCACCTATTCATCTAATCATCAAACCCTTGTTCCTAGGGTCATTTATCTAAGGCCTATGAAAAATCAACTTCATAATCATCTCCAGATTAATTCTCTAGTTCTAACACATCATTATGGATACAAACATCCATATTCCATCATCCAATGCAACTATTCTTAATGGAAAATGCTTCCCAAGTGAATGGTGTCAAACTGGCTCTCCTTCACTCAGCAAATTCCACCATTATGTGATCTTCAACATCAACACCCCTTATCCTTGCATAGAAAAATTATAATACAATGATAATATACATCTTTTAAACCTCTTCCACCAATCACAGTGGCCACAGGGGTGGGAGAGTTACATCAACTTAAAGGATTTCAACCCAGCAATATTGACTGTAGCCAAAAATCAGTCACAAACCCAAATACCAATCAATCTCTCTGTCTCAAGAATAATCCAAACATGATATATTTTCTTAAACATGTAAATAAAATACTAATCCGTGATTCTACATTATCATCCCATCAAGATCAAATTTTAAATGAACATGAGAATTCACGGTTACCTTGTTATGGTGGACTGTGCCCACGGGAAGAGACATAGTTGCAAGAATCATTGGTGTTTATTGATTTGATACATTAAACAAATGTACCCTTACATCACCAACTCTACATCATGTCTCCAAAACTATGGATCAACATTGATATAGACTTCTAATTCCCTAAAACTGAGTGCAACCATTTCTAACTACCCCAAAACTGTCCCTAAATAGTCTAAAACTGACTGTCTTAATAATATGTGATTTAAAGATGTTGTCAAGTTGACAACTAATGTTATCAAATCAAAAAATTGAATCTATTACCCCTTCTTATGACTTTCAAAAGGTTTTTAAACAACCTTATTAGTCCTACTAACCCTTTAACCCCTAATGAGCCTCATAGGCTTATTTTGCCAACTTAGGCAACTTGCATATTTTAGTACTTCAAGTTCTTTTTCATCATTTTATTGGCTCTATTGGCCATGTTACATTAATTTTAGACATTATAGTTCTTGGATCACTCCTCTAACTCCTTAAACTCATAGGTCAATCTTCAAACTCATTAAACTCCACTAGACTCCACACCTTGGTTCTCCATTCACTCCTTCAAACTCCAACCAGTCACTCATGAAATATGCTCCCAATGGTGACCCTAACTCCTCTAAGGATCCCAATAAACTCCAATCATCCACTCATTAACATCTCAATCCATCCTTGCAACCATTTTGTCTCCTTTGCCAAACTGTTCAGGCATGCATTGTCCTACCAATACAATAGTGAGGGTTTTTGAATCTTTTTACAAATTCATGGTGAAAACAACACAAATCTGTGTGTCCCTACATGATAGTCAATATGAAAATGTAGAATAGAGTTATAATATATTTGGACTTGATCTAATATTCTTTAAAAATCCATTACACACCTATGCCCAATCTATTAGATCAATACTACATCAAGAAACTTCAAAACTAGCAAGAAACCAATTTTTTATTGCTTCAAAATAGGTACAGTCCATACAAATGAAATCTCTCCTTCAACCATGTGTGGTCTCATGCCTTCTCAGGCTTACATAGACCCAACATAACCCCCATAACTGATCCAAAGTGGTTGGATCCCTTAACAAAGCAACTAATCCTACTTTTGGTAGTTTCCCTCTAAAACACACTTGACCGTCATATTTCAAATATTTAAATTTTAAAACTTAATTAAATGAATCTCTAGACTTTAGGACTTTGAAATTTTTTCATGGGTCTACATTTTAACTGCACGGGTAGTTTTCAGCTTCAACTGCAAGGGTCTCTTCTATGATGAATATTATGTGTAACAATGAAGTATAATATTTTTTCTTTGGAATTGTTGAATCTGACATGAAATTCTCTTCAAACATTTTGTGCAGATATTGTTTCAGTGTCTGCTTCAAAAGAAGGCAGGTGATAGATCTGTGTGGGAATATCCATTCGCTATAGCTTGTGTAAACATAACATTCATGATTACCCAAATGCTAGATCTTCGATCTGGTGTGTATTCTTCTTGTTCAACTACATTTCCTTTGTGTTGATATTTGAATAAGTAAGCATGAATGTCTCATCCATTTTGTGCATCGAGTCCATATTATTTATAAAATAATTGGCTTATATGTTATATGGAAAAATATATGCACATTGTATTATTATTTTGAACACTAAATAATGTAACTTGAAAACTAACTAATGTATGTATAGATGGCACCCACAAATCACTATAATTAGAATACAACACATTTTTAAAGAACATCTGTGCATGTGACTCTTAAGTTTGTCAATCTCCATCTTCTCTATGTAGGTACTCAATAAGGGCATAGTTCATGAGCTTGAAATCTCCCATCTCCCTTTTGTTATCTCTTAAATTCCAGAGAAACAATTATGATTAACATCATAAGCATTTCCTGCACTAGATTAGTATGAAGAGGTTCTTTATTATTAAGCCTTATCCTTGTTTGATAAAAATTATGACCGCAGTTATATAGAAAGAATCACTTTACTTATTTCCTTTAATACATTGTCTTCAATATACCATGCTTCCCATTATGTTTAATGCACTTGATCGTAGTCCAAGAAATATCATATTGCATATTAGATTTCCTTTGCTCTAGCATTGATAAGTACAATCATTGAAAGTATTTCAAAGGAGTGGATTTTTTTGGCATGGATTTAATTCATAAGTATAATTACAATATTGAAATGTGTTTTGATAATGCAATTTGTCCGAGGATCTAAACATAGCCTCCAATAAAGGTGTATTTCCATTATATGTTCACTTTCACATTCCTTCACATATGTGTGTGTTTTCATTTCTTAAGCAGACTAGCTTCCCAATTATACCCTTTGTTCCATAGACCAAAAACACTGTGATTCACCAAAGTCCTCTACTTGACAGCCTTCATGCTCTGTTATGCTAAGTTGTGGCTAGATGCCCACCTTCTCATTGCAAATTGTACTCACCACCTTGCTAGTAATCTCTACTAGACTAGCATTTTCCCTAGAAGATCATTTAGCATAGTCGCTTTACAAATTCATCCATGACTTCCTTAATCTGGTTTTCCTCTTTTATGCTTGCTTCATCTATCTTGATAGTTACCTTTATAGATCTTTGTTGATTTCTGTGAAAAATGATTGTACTTCAAATATTTTACTGATGGAAATACCTCTATAAGATTCTTATTGTTTTAGAATGTTTGTTGTCATATTGGCATTGGGCTACTTGTATTGCAGCAATTGACAGGAATAAGTGGCATCATGTTCTACAATGCTTCCATTTTCAAATCCACTGGTGAGTTGTTTTATTAAAACTTATTTTTTCTACCAACCAATAAAAGTCCATACAAAACCATGTTAGAACGCATGCATTGCACATACCTCAACCTACAAAAGATTTGAAAACTACAAGGGAAATAATGTGCAATCTAGGATGAAAATGACAACTAATTTCTAATTAATCCTACAAGAATCTTAGATGCTAAAGTTGCCTCCCTTGGACTAGCTAGAGTTTAGGTGATTTTAAAAACTGGAGGTTCTTCAGTTAATTGCTTGACAAAAGATTTAAAATAAGGTCTTTATCATTTTTAATACAGAACTAATAGCCTTGATCTAGTACAATGATGTCATACAGGTTCTAATGTCTGGATTCATTGCATGGTTAATGGACAGGGTTTGTAGGCATCTTCTCCTCATGGTAAATAAATTAAATAGTTATATTAATGCTACCACATTGGAAAATTCATAGATTCAACTCACTCCTTGTAAGAAAATTACATATCATTTCTTTCACTTTCTCAGATCTCATCAGCATGAATGACAGCCAACCTTTTTCTCATAAGTGTTGCATTCTACCTAAAGGTACTCTTTTTAACTACCACAACATTTCTTTTGTCACAGATGCAAGACATTTGCAGGCATTAATTTGTGCATTTTCTATGGAAAAATAGGAAAAAAACAAATTATTATTGTTGGAACTATTTATTTATTTTAATGACCCGAATTATAAAACTTAAGTAATTCCTCACTTTTAAGTTTGATCTCATGCTTCATTCTTGCATAATCATGTGCTGGGAGCTTCTTATCTTTCCAGTATGTTGGCTTTAATTGGTTTACTGGTAAGCTTGGGGGTCAAGTTACCTCTTAGGTTTTTTGATTTGAAAGAAAATGATCACTTCCATTATAGTCAATGCCTAATGATCAATTTGAATGATTGTTTCTCTTTGACACATGCTTCCATTATCTCCTTCTCTATTGGTATGGGGATCATCCCATAGATTATTATGTCTAAGGTATGTCTTCTCCAATGTAAACTTGAGAAATATTTTTGGAAAAGACTTAGATTTTGGGCATATTTTGCAATTCATAAAATTGAGGTTTACCCAATATAATATTTAGCATTAAGGAAACAATTTGCAAATTTTGAGGAAGTGGATGGGATCTAGTGGCTAAAGTTGTCATGATTACCATCTCCAGGAATCATACTTCATGCAAACTCATCAATATAAAATAATGTTGGTATGCCTGGTAACGTAGAAATTGGGCTTCTATAATGCTCTGAAACTTTGATCTTAGGTGTTGACCTTCTTGGTCCAATTTCCCTACATACTAGAAATCCCATCTATGAAATATTCCATTTAAATGTTCTGATTTAGGTTTTATATATGCTCAATTATAAGGCACCCACTCTATTTTACTCTATAACTGCAGATACTTCCTATCAATGTTAAGGGCATTGCTAGTAGCATTGGCATCGAAACTTAAGGTAGTGGCATCGAAAAGGTAGGGGGCTAGAAAGTTCCCCACTAGCTTAGGATTTTGTCTGCTACTTGTCAATCATTTCAAATTTTCCAACTTTCACCAATTAATTGTTTTACTATTTTGTATATTATTACTCTGTTGAATTAAATATGCTAAAAATAAAATTCATGAGACCACCAGCTTCCATAAATTTTAGAGCTTAAATTATTAAGCTTAAACTGCACTACAAAATTCATGGTACCACCAACTTCCATCTGGTAACTTGAACACTAACTAATGTGCGTATAGATGGCACCCATAAATCACTATAATATATTAATAGATTTCATAATATAAAAGAATAATATATTATATATATTATTATTATTTTTTAAACTGAATATGTTATCAATTTTTTGACGAACAAAGACTATACATTCGACGAGAATTCTATACTCTCGACGTAACTGACCATCGATATTTCGATGCCACTACCTTAAAATCAACACCAATGCTATACAGTCGAGGTATTTTATCGATCAATTTTCTGACCATATGTGGTTGAAAATGCATAAAGATATGTCAGTTATTTACGATTATTTTGACCAACATTATACAATTATTTCAACCAACATTGATCAAAAGCGACAAAAGATATGTCAAACATTCTTCACGATTGAAGTGATTATTTTGACGTCGGATCAGTCGATAGTTCAAAAACTATAATGGTCAAATATTTGACAATAATATAATTGTAGGAATGGAAAGATAAGGGACTGAGAGGGGAGGGGTGAATCAGTACCCTCAAAAACTTTTAACTAAATACTCAATCTGCAAATAGTAGTAACTAATCTATCCAACTAAATCCATTTTTTGCAACATTCATTCAAATGAATTGTAAATATAAAGTTCATGAAAACAAATAATAATTCAATCACATAACAAAGATATTTTGGTTATGTAGAAACCCTTGTTAGAAGGTAAAAACTGTGGTGGGGATGACACCCACAAATTCTTCACTACTACAGATAATAAAGTATGTCAGTTAAGGCTACAAGTTGTGATCACTTCTGGTGATCTTACTATTGGTAAGTTGACTATACTGGTGTATATGACTTAATATAGTGTTGTCATTATGGAAACAAAGTCATATAGTGTTTTGGAGTTAATGCACTTGATGAGAAGATCAAAAATTGGTTGTGTTGAAGACTAGACAGTATACAGAGTACCCGAAGGTTAGAGCATCAACACACATTGATATGATATAATTATGGTATGTGCCCTAGGAGTTAAGTTTCTAAGATCATATTCATACTAAGTCTAAGAGTGCATGATCAAAAGATTCAGTATGAGGAAGATACAGAGAGTTCAAGTTGCATAGCTAGTGAATGCCAGAGAAGAATAGTGCAAGCAGCTGACTGTTGGTATTTTGGTTAGCGGTCAGATTATTGTTGTGTAAGGGCTATGATCCTATTGTAATTAGGTTATAGACATTTAATCAACCTTTTTGTAAATACACTTGAGCCAATTCAATTGGAAGCGTTGTGTGTAATCGGTTAAAGGGCCGACCTAGTTAATTGTTTTGTATGCGCATATAAATATTAAATGTGTCATTGTAATGAAGGATGAGAGTTGATACAGATTTGAAAGAAGTAGAGAAGAAGTAAGCGAAGATTTTTTAAGATTATTAGAGCTTTGTAAGAGCTCAAAGCATCAGCACATTAAAGGAGCTGATCAGACAAGAAGTGTCACAATGATAGTTCATCCAGTAGATTTAGTGTGTATCTGAGATCAAAAGGTTGTAGCCTTCACCACTTGAGAAATGATCTCTAGGATAGTGTGTCCCCACCCCTAATAGGGCTATTGTAAAAGAATCCTAACAGTGTCTGACCCTTGACCAGGTCATTGTACTAAACATATTATAAAGCAACTCCTAAGAGGGTTAAGGATCTTCTAACAAGGATCATAAAACACTAGTATAGATTATTAGTGGGTGTCGATTCCCACCGGGGTTTTTACCTATTTGGATTTCCCCATAACCACATTGGTGTTATGTGTTGTGTTCATGTATCTTATCTATGTTGATGTTTATTTCAGTACTTAAGCATTCAAGATTAAGTTTAAAGAGATAAGTAAAAAGATTAAATAAAGTGAACATTGATTCACCCACCCCCCCCTCTCAGTGTTTCCATTCCTAATAATTGGTATCAGAGCTCTGGTCCTCAGAAAAGAAGTTTAACCACTTGATGAGATCATGGACAAAGTAGAAATGAAACATCTGGAAAGAAATCTTGAAGCTGCTCTTGAAGAGCTAGACAGATTTGAAAAAGAAATTGAAGAACTGAAAGAAAAAGTCAACGATGCTCAAGCGGTCATAAAAAGGCTAAGGGATAATGATCAAAAATCTCAATGAAAAAAATTCATCCCTGAAAGAACAAATTGAAGAATTGGATGATAAGCTGACTAACAATCAAGAATTCTATGATGAACAGATCAAAGAGAACCTTCAACTGAATGAAGAATTGAGGCAAGCAAACATAGAAATCTTGGAGCTAAGAAACAACAAAGAAATCTTGGAAACTGAATTAAAAGAGGCTAAGAATCACATTGATAAATATCACACAAGTAAGGACCTAATTGAATCTCAGTTGTATGCTTGAAAACTTAAAGGAGATACTAGCAGCTTTGGATTCAATGAAGCACAAAATCACATTGACAACATGCGAGCAAGAATGAAAGCACCAGAAGACATCACAGATACTAAGGAGGCTGGAATTCAAGCTAAAGATCATGTTGAACCATCCAAGAATGAGTGCAAGCCAGTAGATCGAACTTGTTATGCATGTAACAAGCATGGACATATAGCAAGGAAATGTACAGAGGTAAGACCTTTCAATGGTTACTGTTATTCATGCAATAAATTTGGTCATAGAGCTATAAATTGTAAGTCAAGTTAGAAAAACAAGACTTAGCATAATCAGAGAAATCAGAATCAATCAAATGTAAGAAGTTCTCAGAATGTTACATGTTAGATATGTAACTATAATGGTCACTCAACTAGATAGTGTAAAATGGTAACCCATGTTAATGCGCCAAGGAATATAAGGCCTCCAGTCATTTTTCACTCTTGTGACAAGGCTAGACACATCTCAAAGTTATGTAGATCAAGAATGCAAAGTCAGGAAAGCCCTAGAAAGCCAGAAGAATCAATACTAGACACTAAAGGAGAAGTCAAGTTTGTGAAAGCTTCAGAAGATCTGAGCTTGATTTGGTCAGAGGTGAAGAAGGATAAGGTTGATGAGAATGTATTGGATGCATCCATAGTGGACACACCCTCTACATCTGGATGAATGGCCCTCAGGGTCATATGGGGAGCTAATTTAGCTCTAGACCCCTGCGTGGCTGGTATACTCACCCTCAAAGTATGCACCTTTGGATTTAACCTTTTGGAGAATAATAGAGGTTGTATGCAAGAGTGCACTTCCTTAATGATAGAAAAACAAAATTTGTAGATTTTCAATGAAAGTCTAGTTTACGTGGCAAGCATTAATGGTAGAATTTTAACTTTAAAATATATAGAAGCTTTTAGATCTCTCATTGCATTCGAATTCAGAGTGATTGGAGGGAAGAGGAGCCCTAGCATTTGAGTGTGAAGGATTTCAGATTGATTCACCAGTGTTTAGCAAGTGCATTTGATCCGTTGCAGAAGCCCTAATCCGTCGCACCGATTCAGAAGTCCTTGAGATCATTTGGAAAGTGATATACAAGTAATTAATGGCTACTCCCATTATATTTGATGTGGCTGAGAAGAAGAGATATTTGTTTAAGAGGCATCCATTAAAGTCCACACTAGATGATCTAGAAGGTGCATTCTCCCGCACTCCCATGGGTGTTATGCATGTGGAAGATATCAGGGCATATATATATTGCAAGAAGGAACTAGTAGGTTTGGATAGAATAAGAGCACACATGGATACAATGATGAAACCTAATAAAACCTTCATGGATGAGTATGTGCAATTAGAGAATCATCCTATTGTTGAATTTTCTATGGCACATGAGTTTTACAAATTGGAATGGATCAAGATCCTATTGAGCAAAATCCATGATTACCTATTTTGGATAATTGAAGTCCCAGTAAGAATCATAGGAGACCTAATTCATGAGATAACAGACCTTTCTAAGATAGGCACCAATCTTCCAGTGGGTAAGGATGTGAGGAAACAAGTAGAATAGTCATGCAAGTCAAGAAGTGATAGGCGTGGAATGACTATTGAGCCTATAGAGGAGAAAGACATCAAATTGATGTCTATGATACTTGGGTACAAGTTTTAGCACACCAATAGGGTGAAAATTGTGTCTACGACCACTATTCTTGCAACAATAAGGATTTTCAAAGCAAATGGAGAGTTCAATTTGTGTGAGATCTTGTGCACACAACTAATAGACAACATTAAGGCCATCAAACATGACAAGACCAAAATATTCAGGTTTGGGTCTTTTATCATTTACATGTACTTTCATATACTTGGAAAGGTTTCAAATCTATACCTAGAAAAAGATATTCCTACAATGCCTCAAATATCCCATAAGGCATCTACTGATAGTTTAGTTGAAGACTACATGGAGCTAGAATTGAAAACATTCAAAATCAAGATGCAGATGAGATATAGAATACCAAAGAGTATTGTAGAGAAATACAAGGACAACATTTGTTTCATGGTAGAAACTAATACAACTTGTATGGAGGAAGTTGAACCAAGAACAAAGTGGATCCATCCACTTGGGTATGAAGTTGGGGAACCAATCTTGGAAGCCTATGCACAAATACTACTATCAGTGCCTAAGGACCCTAATGAACCTAGATGGGGGACTTATGAAGAAAAGAAAAGAGAAGTTGATGCAGTTTTGAATAGCGCAACAACTAAAAGAAAGGTAGCTAAAGTCACTTCTAAAATACTCAAAATTCATGGAGTATCATAAACAAATCTAGACAAAGCAAGGCAAGAGAAGATTGCTTTGGAATTAGAGAGCGTAGCTGTAGCAAAGATAGAATCTAATGATCCAAAGATGAAGAAGGTGAAAATTGAGAAATTTGATGATCCAAAGGGTAAAACGGATGAAAACTCTTATGCACCCAAGGTAACTATTAACCTTACTACTCCTCTTGAGTATAAGGTAATGCCTAAGAGGAAGAAAGAGATTAGCACCAATCATCCATCCTTGTGAGTAACAAGGAATAGGAAGAACACTCAAGCACCTCCAGAAGTAAGCTTCAAACCTAGTCTTAGTGTGTTAAGTGCAAGGATCATTGATGAAGGCAAGATAGATCAAGTAGGGAAGTTCTATGAGAATTATAATGAAATTGACAAATCAAAAATCCATGGAATGATTGTCAAACATATGTTGAAGTTCAAAAAGACAGTCCTAGAACTAAAAACTATGATTCCAGATAATGTGTGGAACAGATTAGAATTCCTAAAGAGACAAGCAATAGAGGAAGATCTAAGAATAAGAGAGAAGATCTTAGATGAGATTTTTCCAATATGTTCCCTAGAGGAGAAAAATTTATTTTTAGATCTAGTGAAGCCACACATCAAAACAAAAACAAGAATTTTACATATAATGGACAAAAACTTTGAGTTAGTTGCAAAGGAAATAGAGAAATCCTTTGAGAAGGTCTTCATGAACAGGCACATGTATCCAGCTACTGTGCCCACAGCTCAAGTACCCACAAAGGTTACAAAAGAGTTAGAGACCATAATTGTACCATATATAGGTCCACAAGATTCAACACATGCAGTTGATACATCCATAGAGGCAGAGAAGTCTGCACCCATGTCAGAAGCACACAAGGATGAAACAATTTTCATTGACAATGTTGAGATTGCAATGGTGGCCTCAGATACTGATTTGGACAAGTTTGAAGAAGCCTTTGTAAGCACTCAAGAGGCTGAAAATATATGTAGCAACACTCCTCCTAGCCAACAAGAAGTACTGATTGAGGATGTGACAAAAAAGAAAGAACAAGGAAAACAAAAAGAGAGAAAAAGAAGAAGAAAAACAAAAAGAAGTAGAAATAAAAGAAAATGAACCAATAGATAAATCATATGTTGAAATAAGATTCAAATAGGAAGTAATGGATAGTACTCCTATCACTCCATTACACTTAGCTTCATTGTTGTCAAGTTTGACACCTGACACAACCAATTTGGATTCATGGGGAGAAGAAGACCTGATCAAGATCAGTGTCTTAGCTATGGAAAAAGCCAAAGAGAAACAAGTTATGAGGAATCCCTTATTTGTGGAGTCAGTGAACATATTGAACAACATGTTGGCTTTAGACAAGAAAGTGACCAAGGTCAGTACAGTTGATGATCTTAGCAACATCCTCACATCTTTTAAAACTAACTTTGCTAGCTTTGAAGAATCTGCATCTCAAGTTGCAGAAGAGAAGTATAGAAAGAAAAGGATAAGTGAATTGATCAGTAACTTTGCACTTGACCTAAGTTCACTCAAATTTGGACAAGCAACTTTGAAAGAGTTTGCAGCAAAAGGAAGAAAAATTATTGCTAATTGCATGGATCAAGATAAGTTAACTGATGACCAGTTCAAGAAGATCCAAGAAGTGGAGGCCATGATTGAAAAGGTGAGGAATTCATTAGAAGATCCCTCTATTGATATAAACATGTGTAACAATGTATATCAGGGACATATTGACAAAATTGAGAAGGCAGAAAATGAGATGTCAAGGATAAGGGCTAGGCAGACTCAGCTTAGAAATGCTCTTGCACCCTCCCTAGATGTGCTGAATCAGAATATCAAGGAGATCGATGCCACCATGGTGACATATGATCAAGGTCCTAGTTCATATTTGGAGAAGATGGAGAAACTACAATATGCCTTATGCACCCATCTCCAAACAATCAATGCACTGATTGCATTTTGGAAGCAAGAGATCCAAAATTTACAGATTGTGTACTCGAATATATTTTCAGTGTAAGTACTTGTACAGATTCAATTTTTTAAAACCTTTGTCATTAATGTCAAAGTGGGAGTATGTATATAATATGGAGCTATATCTATGTAAATAAAATGTTAGTAAGAAGATATAAGGGGGATATAAGATAGAGTATGATTAAGTGTTTTTTGTATTAAGGGACAGTTAGTCACTTTTCCATATTCCTTTGTTGTCATCAATGCCAAAGGGGGAGATTGTTGGAAATTTGACTATACTAGTGTATATGACTTAATATAGTGTTGTCATTATGGAAACAAATTCATATAGTGTTTTGGAGCCAGCGCACTTGATGAGAAGATCAGAAATTGGCTAAGTGTTGAAGACTAGATAGTATACAGAGTACCTGAAGGTCAGAGCATCAGCGCACATGCATATGATAGAATTATGGTATGCACCCTAGGATTTAATTTTCTAAGATAATATTCATGCTAAGTATAAGAGCGCATGATCAAAAGATTCAATATGAGGAAGATACAGAGAGTTCAAGTTGTACAGCTAGTGAATGCCAGAGAAGAACAGTGCAAGCAGCTGACTATTGGTATTTTGGTTAGTGGTTATTTTATTGTTGTGTAAGGGCTATGCTCCTATTGTAATTAGGTTATAGAAATGTAATTAACCTTATTTGTAAACATGCTTGAGCCAATTCAATTGGAAGCATTGTGTGTAATTTATTAAAGGGCTTACCTAGTTAATTATTTTGTATGCGCATATAAATATTAAATGTGTCATTATAATGAAGGATGAGAGTTGATACAGAGTTGAAAGAAGTAGAGAAGAAGTATGAAAATATTTTTTAAGATGTATTAGATCTTTTAAAGAGGTCAAAGCATCAGCACATCAAAGGAACTAATTAGACAAGCAGTGTCACAGTGACAGTTCATCCAGCAGATATAGTGTGTATCTGAGATTAGAAGGTTGTAGCCTTCACCACTTGAGCAATGAGCTCTAGGATAGTGTATCCCCACCCTTAACAGGGCTATTGTAAAATACTCCTAACAGGTTCCAACCCTTGACCAAGTCACTATACTAAACATATTGTAAAGAAACTCCTAACAGGGTTAAGGATCTTCTAACAAGGATCATAAAACACTAGTACAGATTATTAATGGGTGTCAATTCTCACTGGGGTTTTTACCTATTTGGGTTTCCCTGTAACCACATTGGTGTTATGTGTTGTGTTCATGTTTCTTATTTATGTTGATGTTCATTTTAGTACTTAAGCATTCAAGATTAAGTTTAAAGAGATAAATAAAAAGATTAAATACAGTGAACACTGATTCACCCCCCCCCCCCCCCCTCTTAGCGTTCCCATTCCTAACACTTACCCTGTTAGGATTAACAATCATATCAACTATATCTACCTTGTTAAAGGATTTAAACAACACAACTTGAGTGTGTACTTTGTTAAGAGATTTAAAATCAGACTGTTAAGTCTACTATGTTAAGAGATTTTGCCAACTCTGTTACAATGATTAGAGAATAACTGAAAGTATCTGTAAATGACAACTATACTTTTTCTGAATCAGATCTATGATATACTGAATAAATATCACCTCAATGTGTAGTATTCTATCCTTTGTTCTGCTCGGTATCCTTGAGTGCTTCTAAATAAACTGAATTGTATCTCTGATTACTGCTCAAACCATGTCTGAATTCTGATGTCTTAAAGGTGGCTACTGCTTCAAGATCTTATCCTTCTCACTCTATTTCAAAATGACATGAATTACAAATATATAGCAAATTTTTATGATTTCCATGACTGCCATGACCACCATGACCTAATTAGGTTTACATCTTCTTAGGAAAAACCTAAGATCTACAGTGTACAAAATTAACCTAGATCTAACTATTACATAGGGATCATCATTACATTTAATGATTACATCTACAATAAATAATCCTCGATCTTGGTAAAACATTGTATGAATCCATTGTAACCATTTACATAGATAAATGTGCCAAAACTAATTACTATGTCATTTCGTAGATTTCTCAGTAAACATAGCCAATACTGCTCAGTGAATATACCTAGTGCTCAATATCCAGTACTGTGCTTGGTGTTTACTGATGCTCGATGCTCAGTATACTCTAATGCTCAGTAAAATTGCTCTAGTTTTTGGTTAAACCTGTTTCCATTTAGTTCTCAATATTTCCTTATGAATACTTGGTATGAAGGCTTTCTTGATTAACCGACTATAATATTGTAGCTTGAAGTTCTTCCTTTTACCGACTGATCCACTTTGATACTAATGACAACATCTAATGCTCAAATAGAGATAACAATCTCCCCCTTTGGCATTAGTATCAAAACTTGTAACGTATATACATAAATATATCTCTCACTGTCCTTCATATATACATGACAAAATTAAAAAAAAACTTGCATAACTCCCCCTTGGTGCATGCTCTTGGCATGTATGTAGTACACATCATATAATTATACAATTTGGCATATACATTATATTTTCCCCTTTTTGAGATTAATGCCAAAGTCCAAAAATATGTACTTACATCTTGTCAAAAATCTGCTAATGGGTTTTCTTCAGAGAATCTAAGAGGTTTTCCCATTCCTCTTTTAAGTTGGTGAGAGCAATATGCACAAGACTGACTTGTGCATTTATGTCAAATATGTTCTCCAACACTAAAATTTTTGGTGTTGCAACTAAAGCTTGCGCTTTGACAATATGTCGCTCAATTATTTTCAGGTGGGGAAGAAACTCTGCCTATATCTCGGTGACTTGGTCACTTATTTTATCATCCTACTTCCTTAAATCTTCTCTTAACTACCTTAGTTCTTAAACTTTGAGTATATGCTTATGAAAAGCATCTAGCTCAGTTGAGTAGGCATTTGCACTAGCTTGGAATTCGGTATCCATATTTTTAATCTTTTCATTGATCTCAGCAATGAAACTCTTCACAGTGCAAAGCTTAACTAACATCTGAATTATCATCTAAGTAATAGATTGAACATCGGTGATTACCTTAGAAATATTTACCTTGTTTATTGCTACTTCATGGCTGATCTTTTCTGCCAATTTGTCATGTATCTTAGATTATGCCCTTTCCTCAAGTTTCTTTTCAACATCAATGTCTGGGGTGTTTATTTCTTGTACAAGAGTGGTAAGTTGGTCCATTATCAATATCTCTTCATTTATCTGGACCTCAGGTACAACTAGTTGCAAGATGTCTCTTACATCCTCAAGAATCTTCTTTCTCTTGCACTCTTTCCTCAACTTCTCTTGAGTTGCCTTCCTTGTGCATAGCTCCCCATATTTTCTTAACTCTTAAGGGTCCAAAGTCCTCAGGTCATAGTCAGGTATTAAAATGACTTCATCTAGTGTGACCAGCCCTTTACCATGCTTTTCTTCTTCTTTTTAGGCTCTTGTGGAAAAACCTTAGCAAAAGGAATAATATCCTATACCTCAACAGTCGGCATTTCTTTCCTGGTAGACACATTATCTTCCTTCTTTTTCTCCTTGATAACCTGTCTGTCAGTTGATAGGGGGGGAGCTTCAAATGTAGTGTCTGGTGGTGTGGTCTCATTATTTTTAGGGTCATCTTGGCCCTGTGTCTCTGCCTCTTTTTCCTTAGGCTCTTATGTCTCTGCAGGTGTGCTTGTCACTTGTTCCCCTGATGTGTCCTTCGGTTGCTCGAGGATTGAGCCTTCGGGTTCTTAGAAATTATTTCAACTGCTTCCATCAAGATAGGAAGATCACCCAGTATAGAGATTATTGTTGGCTCGGTAGTGGTTACCTCATTTTGTGTTTTAGCTCCAGCAATAGTGACATCCTCATCATCTTCAATGTCATCAGGATCACCATTTGTGATGTCCTTAATGAGTACATCAAGTGCATTATTATCAATCCCTTGGATTTCAAATTGATCTAGTGCATCCTGAGTTAAGCTCATTTCCTCAGTGGCATATATTGTATCAAGTACCTTGGTATCTGATATATCAATTCTTTGTTTTGGTGCCAGATCTACATCATCAATGTGAATTCCCTTACCTTTTCTTTTAAGTTTCTTCCCAGGAATAATGGCTAAGGCCATCTTTTCTGACTCTTCATGAGCTTGTACAATTGAAGTCCAAATGAGTTGACTATTCTCATCTATGTCTACCAAATTTTCATCAAGTATCTACAATGCTTGGTTCTTCACTCGAAATATCTTTGAATACTTACTCATTAATTCCTCAATTTCAAGAATTTTCAATGTAGGAAATGCCAAAACTAGGGATTGTTCCCTCATTTTTTTCTCAGCATTCAAGGCATAGGACCACTTTTGTGAAATTCTTTCTTCTAATGCCTTGGGTAAGTATTTGGAAAACTCTATCGGTACTCTCTTGAATCTAATTATCATATGGATGATAGCCTCTTCTATTTTATTCTGATCCTTTGTTGACAAGTGCTCAAACTGACTAATTTTAAGATCACTTAATCCTCCATTTTCAATTATCTCTTTAGCAACCTCATCAATTAACCAACTCCTATTTACAAAAACTTTGAACTGATCATTATCATCTTCATCATCATCTAAATCATCTTTTCCTCTAATTAGTTTTCTTCTTTCCTTATGGGCCTAATTTAGTACATCTCTTTTTGTAGGTTTTTGTCAGTGTAGCTTCTGTTAGCCTTGATATATTTACAAATATTTTATTTGGTTGAGGTGAAGTTGTAGCTTTTGACCATGTACATTCCCTTGTCTGCACTTCTAACTGCTTCTTCTTTGGAGTGGGGGAAGGAGAAATTGGTGTAGAATCTACATCATTGTCTGACTCAGTTTCCTCACTGTCATGTGGTTTCTCAAAAAGAAGTAACTGACCTTCGATTGCTACCTCAACCGGTGTACTCTCAGATGATCCAGCATCATCACCAAATTTCTTTACTAGATTTTTCATCATTTTCTTTGACTTCTTTGTTATTTTATCGATAACTAGGCCTATTTTAATTCTTGTCTTAGCCTCTTCATAGGTTCCAAACCTTTCTGCATTAACATCCTTATGTACATCCAATAAAGCTTTTATTGATTTGGAAGCAAAATCAATGTCCATTTCATATCCCATAGGGGCTAACCATTTTTTCCTAGGCTCGTAAGCCTTAATCAATGTGTGATCGGTGTCAACTAGAAAACATATTTCATGCTCATAATCTTCTACTAGTTGCCTTGGATTTCTACTCTGAGAATTCATTCTGCCTTTGAATTGCTCAAAATAACTATCTAAAATATTGTTAAGATTATTTCCCAAACTCTTAATCAAATCTAAAATGTGAACTATGACTGGCATGTTGGTTGACCATTCTATATTACTGACCAATGGAAAAAATCTTTGTACATAAAAGAATATGCAAACTATCAAGGATCCAAACTTACACGTATTAGACTTCACCGACCAGATTATCTTCATGTTCTCTTCAATGTGCTTCAATAGAAGCTCGGTGAGGTCCAACTGAAAACCTTTCTTGACCATTTTGTAAGCTATGTCAATGGCTCCACATGGCACACTATTCGGTTTGCTCGATTGATAAATCTTATAACTGATGACATGAGCTAAAAATTTTACTTTTGGGTCTCTGATTATGCTTATCTTCAGAGTTTGGCTATCCCACTCAGCTCTCATGTTCTTTTCAATTTCAGTCCTCGGTGCACTAGGAATTGCTTTTGTCTTGTCAGTGGTAGGATACCTGGTGATAGCATGAATCATGTTCTTAGTTATTTTGATGGACTCATCCAACCAAAACTTTCCATCATGGAACTAACTAAGAACAACCCTAATCCATTTGTTCTTGAAGCCTTTTAGAAAATTTAGGGCATTCACCAGACCTATTACTTCCAATTTCTTATAATCAGATTTTAGTTTTCCATATACTCCACATAGCTTCTGATAAGTTGCATACATCTCAAAATCTCCAATTTCCCCTATCTTGTTAGAAAGTAAAGTCCACCAAGATAACTGAGAGGGGGGGCTGAATCAGTTATCAAATAATTATAACTTTTATCATCTTCCACATCATTTAACCATGTAAGTAATGAAATTACTAACCATACAATGATATTCATACATAATGACACAATAACACAAGACATGTTGACTAGGGAACCTCTTGATCAAAGAGTAAACCTTGGTGGGAATGATGCCCACAAAAGATGCACTAATATGAATATTCCTTGTGAGAGGATGGACTCTGTTAGGAGTCTTATGAAATACATCCAGTACATATAAATCCCTGTTAGGAGATTTTGAATCCCTATTAAAAGATTCTAACCCTGTTAAGAGTTATGGAAGACAGAAGGACCCACTTCCCAAACAGCTTCAGGGTAAGATCACTAAACACACTATCTAAATAACCTTGATATTATTTAGTATAATAATATGAAATATTTTACCTCCTTACTATGCCAAACCGCACTCACTGCTACACCAGATCTCAATTCCAAATCTCTGTACTTCGCATGTCTTCCTTCACAATTTTGCTTTCACAATCTCTTAGGCTCTTTTCTTCACTTCATGCTTACATTTGCATGCAACCAAACCATACTCACACTTCTTTCACATTTCAAATACATAAAATAAGGAAAAACATTCCTTTTTTTATACCACACTCAAATAATTACAAATGAGTTGGCACACAATTACAAAATAAAAGTTTCCATACACTACATCAAAATTACACAAAACTATCAGCTTCCAAATGCAATATCTCTGCACTCATGCAACCTCAAAGTTTGCACTATGAACCACATCACCATCAATGTGTCTCAAAATTCCCTTTAACTATGCAAAACTAGATTCCATCTCGATTAGGAGATATCATCCGATTTCCACAAACCGCTACTTAGGAACACTGCCTCAATACTGCTTTTACCAAAATGCTCATAACTTTCATGAATCAATGAATTATTCTATGTGCTCTTAACCATAGACATATAACATATCAAAGAGTATAACCTCAAAATCACATAGCTCCAACTACAATATCCCACGTGCGCTAATCAAAACATTGTCTGCTTCTCTGCTAGTCTTCAGAAGATCACTGTGTTGACATCAATGACAATCATAGTCATGAATGTAACAACAACTGCTACAGAATGACTGCCAACCTCTAGCATTCATTCCTAATAATCTCCCTCATTGGCATTGATGGCAACATAGATGAAAAACATACAATGTTCCAAAAATCCAATACTATAACACTGCTTCTTCAAATCCTCTTCATCAATCAAATCTTGCTTCATTTTCCTATACAGTTCTCTCCAATAGATGGTACACAAGGTTTTTCATGTACACTTCTCCCCCATTGACATCAATGACAAAAATTTCATCACTATGTCAACAACAACTCAATGTCAAAAGACATTGTTTCAGAAAATACATTCACAAGAGTCCTCATGACTCAACTCAAATACACATACTCCCCCATAGAGGAAGTACCAACATCCAATCCAGAAAAAGATAGGGCTCATATACCACTAGATGGATGCAATCAACTGCATCATTACTCAAAAGTAGGCTGGGGCACAACCCCAAGCATACCTCTCAGATACTCAAATGTATCCTTAGGCAAAGGCTTTGTAAATATGTCTGCTATATGTTCCTTTGTGCTTATGTACTCCAGTCTAACTTCTTTCTCAGCAACTTTCTCTCTTACAACATGATACTTGATCTCTATATGCTTAGTTTTAGAATGCAATACAAGATTCTTAGACATACTGATTGTGCTGGTGTTGTCACAATGTATGACAACAAGCTCAACAAACTTAATTCCAATATCCTTCAGCATCTGCTTCATCCAAATTATCTGGTTACAATTGTTTGCTGCTGCTACATATTCTACTTTTGTTGTACTCTATGAAATACAATTCTGCTTCTTGCTCAACCAGGAAACCAATCTTCCTCCAAGAAAAAGGCTCCACCACTGGTGTTTTTCTTATCATCAACACTACCTCCCCAATCAGCATCTATATATGCACATAGGGTGAAATCATCAAATTTTTCATACCATAATCCATAATCCACTGTGCCTCTTAAATATCTCAATATCCTCTTTACTGCTACATAATGTGACTCTCTAGGTTCATCTTGAAATCTTGCTACCATTCCAACTGAATGTTGTATATCCGGTCTAGTGTGTGTTAAGTACTGCAATCCTCCAATCATGGATCTATATTTCTTCTACTCAACTGCTGGTGTTTCATCTTTGCTCAATAGTTTGTGCCCTGTAACCATAGGTGTTCCAACTAGTTTACAGTTCTCCATTCCAAATCTTTTTAGAAAATCATTCAAGTACTTTTTCTAGCTAACAAAGATACCATCATTGTTCTGTGTTATCTATAATCCCAAAAAGTATTTTATCTCACCAATCATGCTCATTTCAAATTCAGTCTTCATTTCATTAGCAAATTTGTCACTAGCTTCATCTTCTCCTCCAAAGATAATGTCATCAACAAAAATAACTATAACTAACAATCCATTTTCAATTTCTTTTGTGTACAGATTACTATTTGATGTTCCTTTAGTAAATCCAAATTTCAACAAATACTTATCCAATCTATCATACCAAGTTCTAGGTGCTTGCTTTAGTCCATATAATGCTTTCTTCAATTTACATACCATATCTCCTTCTTGAGTTAAAGGAAAACCTTCAGGCTGCTCAATGTAGACTTCTTCTTCCAATTCACCATTCAAAAATGTGGACTTCACATCCATCTGATACACTTTGAATTTCTTAAAAGCTGCATAAGCCAAAAACATTCTTACTACTTCAAGTCTTGCCACTGGTGCAAAGGTTTCTTTATATTCAATTCCTTCTTGTTGTGAGTATCCCTTACATACTAATCTTTCTTTATTTCTTACTACTTCTCCTTGTTCATTCATCTTGTTTCTAAATACCCATTTAGTTCCAATCACATTCTTGTCTTTAGGTCTAGGAACCAATTCCCATGTCTTGTTCTTTTCAATTTGATCTAGTTCTTCTTTCATAGCATTAATCCAGTGTTCATCTTCACAAGCTTCATTAGTAGATTTAGGTTCAATTTGAGAAATCAAACATAAATGTAGCTTATTTCTAGTCATAACTCCAATGTCCAAACTTCCAATAACTTGTTCAATGGGATGATGTCTAGATAGATACCTGTTCGGTGTCATAGTCATAGATCTTGCTTCAACTATAGATTCTTCTTTAGATTCTTCTCTGGTTTCTTCTCTAGTTTCTTCTGCAGTATGATTCTCATTCAACAATTCACTATCAGTCTCATAGAATAATTCAGTAGTTTCAATGTTAGGCTGAGGATTAGCTTCTTCATCAGATTCATAATCAAGCATTCTTTCCTAAATTTTAAACTTTTCATCAACTTTAACATTTGTGCTCTCAAAAATAGTTTTAGTTCTCTTATTGTAACATCTATATGCTTTTCTCTTCAAAGAATATCCAAGAAAAATACCTTCATCACTTCTAGGATCAAACTTTCCAATATCATCATCTCTCTTTATATAACATTTGCTTCCAAAAATTCCAAAATACTTAACTGAGGGTGCATGTCCAAACCATAATTCATAAGGTATCTTATCTGTGTCTACTCTGATTTGTACTCTGTTTATTGTATATACTATTGTATTCACTGCTTCTCTCCAAAATATCTTTGCCAAGTCATTCTCAAATAACATAGCTCTTTCTGCTTCAGTTACTGACCTATTTCTTCTTTCTGCAATACCATTTTGTTCAGGTGTTCTAGGGTTTGAAAATTTTCTCTTAATACCATTCACTCCACAAAAAGTGTTAAACTCTCTAGAATTAAATTCTCCACCTCTATCAGATCTCAAACATTTAATCTTCATTCCAGATTCATTCTCAACTTTATTCTTAATGATCTTAAACTTATCAAATGCTTCAGATTTTTCTTTCAGAAATGCAATCCACATCATTCTTGTAAAATCATCAACAAGAATCATAAAATACCTTTCTCCATAGAATCCTCTAGTCGTGGTAGGACCGCTCAAGTCTGTATGAACAATCTCCAACTTCTCTGTCGATGTGAACTTCTTACTAGGAAATGAAATTCTCTTCTGCTTAGCCATCACACATTCTTTGCAAATCATGTTAGTAGGCTTCATAATTTTAGGCAAATCCCTTACTACAAGTGTAGTAATCACTTTCAGAATGTTATCAAAGTTTATATGACAAAACCTTCTATGCCATAACCAACTGTCATCAATTTTAGTAATCAAGCATGTCATCTTAGTAGGATTCAACTGAAATACATTACCTCTGGTTCTAGATCCAGTTCCAATTAGATTTCCATCTTTATCCTTTATCACAAAAGTTTTCTCAGTAAACCAAACTTGATATCCCTTATCCACTAACTGTCCAACACTCGAAAGATTATGTTTCAATCCATCAACAAAGTAAACATCATCAGTATTAGTCTTTCCATCAAGAGTAATAGATCCTATACCTTTAATCAAACAAGGTGCATTGTTACCAACTCTAACAACTCCTCCATCATAATTGTTAAACTTTATGAACTTCTTCATATCTCCAATCATATGATGTGAATAACCACTATCTATAATCCAATCAGCTTTCTTTTCAACTTGGGAAACTAATGCTTTTTCTTCTTTAACATCAGATTCAGAATTTTCTTCTTTAATTGCTACAAATCATATTTCATCATTATTCTTAGTATCACTTTCACTCAAAGTTCTTTCTATACTAGCTTCAAGATCTTCATCATTAGCATAATAACATTCCTTAGATCTTCTAGGTTTGAAATTATTTTTGTACTTCTTAACTCTCTTAGGACATTTAGATGCAAAATGACCATATTCTTGACAAGTCCAACATTTAAAAATTTTCTTACCGTCTGGTTCTCTTTTCACAAGCAAGGCAATACCTTCTTCAATCTTCTTATCTTCTTCATTTCTAGATCTACTATTGCTGGCATAATCTCCACTCACACTGGTACTTCTTGACAAAGTAAGATGAATACTAAGAGCACTGAATGTTGTCTCCATTCTAGGTAAGTCTCCTAATAACCTCAAGTTCATCTCTGCTACTTCCAATCTTCCAAGAAGAGTCTCTCTTGTAAATTTTGTAGTACAAGGTATAACTTGTTCAATCATCTATGTTTTCTGCTTAAATACAAAAGTCAATGTCCTCAGAATTTTCCATATCACTTCATTCTCTGTCTTTGATCCTCCACAAGATTTTATCCCTGCAACAATTTCTGACATTCTACCAATATAGCTTCTAACAGATTCATCTTCCACCATTCTAATATCTTCAAATGCACATATCCAATTATGTAATCTAGCTCTTTTTCCATGTTCATCGCCTTCAAAAGTAGAGTGTAAAGCTTTCCAAATTTCATTAGATTTCTTAAAACATTTTACCTGACTGTATTCATTCTCCGGAAGTGCTGTCAAGAGTGCTTCTCTTGCAAGTATGTTACACATGAATAGATCTACCTCATCTTTAGAACTTGTTTCAAGACTATCTTCTTCAATTATAGTCCTATCATTCTTTGTAATCAACCAATAGCCTGGTCCTAAACACAATAGATGTGTCTTCATCTTTTCCTTCTAGCTATCAAAATTTACTCCATAAAACTTAGGGCTTTCTTTCCTAAAATTCACCATGGATCTCCTTAAGCTGTTAAACTTTCCTTTCAAGGACCTGCCGCTCTGATACCAATTGTTAGAAAGTAAAGTCCACCAAGATAACTGAGAGGGGGGGCTAAATTAGTTATCAAATAATTATAACTTTTATCATCTTCAACAACATTTAACCATGTAAGCAATTCAATTACTAACCATACAAAGATATTCATACACAATGACACAATAACACAAGATATGTTGACTACGGAACCTCTTGATTAAAGAGTATACCCCAGTGGGAATGATGCCCACAAAAGATGCACTAATATGAATATTCCTTGTGAGAGGATGGACTCTGTTAGGAGTCTTATGAAATACATTCAGTACATATAAATCCTTGTTAGGAGATTTTGAATCCCTGTTAAAAGATTCTAACCTTGTTAAGAATTATGGAAGACAGAAGGACCCACTGCCCAAACAACTTTAGGGTAAGATCACTAAACACACTGTCCAAATAACCTTGATATTATTCAGTAGAATAATATGAAATATGTTACCTCCTTACTATTCCAAACTGCACTCACTGCTACACCAGATCTCAATTCCAGATCTCTGTACTTCGCATGTCTTCCTTCATAATTTCTCTTTCACAATCTCTTAGGCTCTTTTCTTCACTTCATGTTTACATTCACATGCAACCAAACCATGCTCATGATTCTTTCACATTTCAAATACATACAATAAGGAAAAAAATTCTTTTCTTTATACCACACTCAAATAATTACAAATGAGTCGGCACACAATTACAAAATAAAAGTTTCCATACGCTACATCAAAATTACACAAAACTGTCAGCTTCCAAATGCAATATCTCTTCACTCGTGTGACCTCAAAGTTTGTGCTATGAACCACATCACCATCAATGTGTCTCAAACTTCCCTTTAACTATGCAAAACCATATTCCATCCCGATTAGGAGATATCATCTGATTTCCACAAACTGCTACTCAGGAACACTGCCTGAATACTACTTTTACCAAAATGTTCATAACTTTCATGAATCAATGAATTACTATCTGTGCTCTTAACCATAGACATATAACATATCAAAGAGTATAACCTCAACATCGCATAGCTCCAACTACAATATCCCATGTGTGCTAATCAAAACATTGTCTGCTTCTCTGCTAGTCTTCAGAAGATCACTGTGTTGACATCAATGACAATCATAGTGATGAATGCAACAACAACTACTATAGAATGACTACCAACATCTAGTATTCATTCCTAACATATCTTGTAGTGAATGTATGAGCATACGTCCTCGACCAGCAAAACCCTAGGGGGTATGCTTGAGAAAGCTCCCATTTGATCAATTTGTGATGCAACTTCAGGATGAAGTTTGTATCAAGGTTCATTACATGTTGCAAAAATAATAAGATTAACTTTATCCTCCTCTGCAAACTTAGACTTGCTTATCTTTTATGTGGATGCCATGATTTCTTAATATAGGTTTCAGTAAATACAAGTATGAGCAGCTCGGTGATAACAATACTTACATGAAAATGTCGACAAAATCACTTGAAGACTTTGAAACTACACTCAAATACTCTAAAAATCCTGTTGGAAATATTTAGGAATTAACCGAGTTACTGAGAGGGGAGGGGTGAATCAATAACTCCAAATTTTCTTTCAATTTAACATGTAATTTACTTTTAACCTTTGCATACAGAAAGCATGAAACTTAAATGCATTTACAATAATGACATATAGATTTGGTTACCCAGAAACCTTCCAAAAAGAAAGTAAAACTGGGGTGGGGATGAAACCCACAAAGCTTTAATACTGCAGAATAAAGTTGGCCGGTTAAGGCTTACAATTTGATCACTTCTGATGATCTGCCCTATTAGGAGCAATAAGGATTGCTAAATCCACCCTGTTAAAGGATTTACAAAACATACAATGAAGTATGCACTCGGTAAAGATATTTTACAAAAGACTGTTAAGTCTACCCGGTTAAAGGATTTAGTACTGATTCACCTATTAGGATGAAACAGTAGATCTCTTGCTTTGCAACTGGATTGCTGATTGAGATTCACTGATGTACTGATCACCTTCTGTGATGAATTTGTCTTTGATGTTCCTTATACTGCTGAAGCCCTTTGTAATTCGCTTATCTTTGCCTTTCTTTCTTTTTCACATATATGCTTCTTACATTTTTTTTGACATTTTTACAATATTGTTTATATACAAGTCTTAAACAATTAGTTACAATTACAATTACAAAGTCGGCTTGACAAATAAACATAAGTGCTACTAAGTCGGCCCAAGTATGGTTACACGGTTCCTGCAAACTAACTCGGTGACTTTCTGATACTCGGCGTCCACTGCATTACTCGGCATCGTCATGCACTCGGTAGAAGTGAAGGCACGGTTCATACTGATCACTCAGTAGGTTTTGAACTCGGTAAATACTGGTGACTCGGTAGACATGATGTTACTCGGTTTACACTATCCTGTTCGATTTGTACTAACTTGCTTGGTTTGCACTGTCTGCTCGGTTTGCACTGTCTGCTCGGTTTGCACTGTCTTCTCGGTTTGCACTATCTGCTCGGTTTGCAGTGTCTGCTCAGTTTGCACTATCTGCTCAGTTTGCACCCAGAATGCAAATAAGTGTTGTCACTAGTGGCAATTCTGCTTAATGCCAACAATCTCCCCCTTTGGCATTAGTGACAAAAACACTTATTGGCCAAAACTTATATACATGAATCATGTTGAGTTTTATTTTAATTTTTCAAAATTTGTCTTTATTATAGAGCTTTATACATTGTCTCCCCCTTTCAATGTGCTAACTGTTTCTATACAAATCTTCTTCTATACATATATCTCCCTCTATACATATCTCCCCCTTTTTGACGATAATGCCAAAGGTGTATATACAAGTTATTTACAGAGAGAATCCAAAATTTGATAGAAAATCAGAATGTACCTTCATTATTAGTGCCAGGGTTCTGTCCCAACTTTCTTGCAGAATCTTACATGTTTGGATTGCAATTTGGACTTCTGCAGAGAGTTCAATCATGTGATCTGCTATAGAGAATTGATTGTCATGAATCAATGTTTTGGAATGTTCAATGTGCTTATACATTGTATTCATGATGGGAAGGATCAAGTGTTGGATGTCTAGCAGTGTGGACTGGATCCTTGTGTCTTCTTTCAGTAGATCAGACTGCATGTTTGATAGGTGTGAGATTTTCATGTGATGAGCAGAGCTTGAACTTGGTTCAAGTTGTAGCTTCTGTATGCTAATCTTCATATCCTCATCCATTTTATTCATTTTATCCTTAACATCCTTTGTGAACTCGGCAATATTGCACAATTTGGCCAAAAGAGAGGTAGCATTCGAATAGATAGATTCAATGTTTGACAAAACTGAAGACAATTCTACTTGGTTAATAGCTATGTGCTGAGCAATGTGCTCAAGCACTTTATTGTTGAATCTCTTCTTGGCTCTTTCAACTAACTTTTCTGTCCCAGATGAATCCTCATTGTATTTATTAACTGCTTCTGCTAATTGTAGCAAAATATGTTGGGAGGAGTCTACTTTAATACCTAATGCATCAGACAAAATGTCCTTAGCATCCTTGATGATTTGATATTCCTTGTCTCTCTCCTCTTTAAGCTTCTTTTGTTTTGCTTTCCTTTGGAGGATCTCACCTATATTTTTCATTTGGTCCGCTGATAGATTTGCAAAATCCAATGTTGGAATCTCTATCTCTTCATCTAAGTCTATATCCTCTACTACATTCTTACCCAAAAATTTTAGACTCGATAGAGCCTTAGGCTTATCTGTACTTAAAGCCTTGGTAGTAGTGACAGTAGATATAGTAGGGCTAGCTATAGAGACTGGTATACTTTCTACTGGAGAGCTTAAAATATTTACACTTGAAGATTCAAAAACTGGAAAACTTACTGCTGGAAAACTTGATGATGCGGGAGACTGCAACTCGGTAGAAGAAATGATAGTTGCTTCTGTTGTTGCTATAGATGATTGGACAAATGTTGAAGTTGTCACAACCATGCTTGAAGGTGTCTCTGGGCTGGATGTAGAAACTTTTACTGGAGAGGTAGGAAGGGATGCAATGACTTCTGCTGCTATCCTCACAGTATCATCTACCTCAGTGTCTTCTTCTTGTTCATCACTGTCATCTTCAATATCTTTTATTATTACTGTTTCAATACTCGGTTGGTGAAGGTGGTATATGTTCTTCCATGTGACATTTGCAGCCTTCACAACCGATTCAATATTGTTGATCAAAATCAAACAAGTATTGAACTTTAATGTCATCTTACTTTCATTTTCTTTTAATGCCTTCTTTACTTCATCATTTTTCAAGCTCGGCATTAACTGTCTCAGGGTTTGATCAAATATGTCTATCACAGTTTGCTTTGCATTGCTCCATCTCATTTTTATTGGATTTAATAGAACTGTTGGAACCTGTGGGGCTATTTCTTCAAGAGAGTATTTCCACTGTCCCATCTTTTCAATAACAGCATCTTCTATTTCCTTCTGTTCTGTTTCTGATCTGGTTTCATATTTAAAAGATTTTATGTTACTTACTCCAGATCCTGATCCGTCTCTAAAGAGTTTGATCTTTTCTTGAAATTTTAGAGGAGGCCTTTTGAATACTATGTCTTTATCTGCCTTGTCTGCCTTGCCTCTTGCATTTCTCCTTGTAAATACAGTAGTGGGAGGCTTAGGTGCCTTAGTGATGAATACCTTTCCTTTCTTCTTTGCAAGTTCTGGTTCCTCTATTTTCTCATCCTTTTCCTCTTCTTCTTCATCTTTTTCTTCTTTGTCCTCGGCTATCATTTGCATTTTGGCTATCCTCTTCTTTCCTTTGTTTACTGCCTGTGGAAGCTTTATGCTTAGTTCAATTCTTACCTTAGCTTCATCATATGTTCCAAAATATGGAGCTTTGGGATTGACAGGCTGATTAAGAAGAGCTTCAATGATATTCTTGGTTTCATCAATATTTACCTCATAAGGAAGAGGTTTTACATATACAGTCCTCGGTTTAGCTGCTTGAATATATACATTATCACAATCCACCATAAAACAAATGTCATCCTTGTAATCTTCCACCAGCTTCTGTGGAATCTGGAATCTGTCATTCATTTTCTCTTTGAAAGACTCAAAATAATTATCCATGATGCTTTCAAAATTTTCACCCATTTCTGAGATGTATTCATTTATTTCATAAAGGGCTGGCACATCTTTTCTCCATACAACTTTTCCTTTAGAAGGGAAGAATTTCTAAACATAGAAGAATAAATAGACCAATAAGGATCCAAACTTACATGGATTGTTTTTGGAAGTTTGAATGCTTTCCATGTTTTTGTTAAACTGCTTTAACAATAAGTCTGCTAGGTCAAATGTTAAGTTATTCTTGACCACTTTGTATGCTAGGTCAATAGCTTCACAGGAGACACTATTCTGTCGACTAGAACTGTAAATCTTATGGGCAATGATGTGTGTACCAAACTTTAGTTCAGCATCAGTAATGCTGCTAACTTTCATGCCTCTACCATCCCACTCGGCTAGGGTTTTCTTCTCTAGTTCCGTCCGACCTAGGGTTTTGGTAGTTTTTGCTTTGTTCAACATGGGAAGACCGGTGATTTGATGAATCATCTTCTTTGTGATCTCTATGGGTTGCTCAAGCCAAATCTTGCCATCATGTACACGGCTGAGAATGTATCTAACCCATTTATCTTGAAAGTTCCGAGGTAGATGTGCAATGTGAACTAAACCTTTATCTTCCAGATGTTTGTGCTCAGGTTTCAGAATACCATCCACACACAGTTCTTCACGCATAGTATCTAATTCTAAGTTCCCCATTTCATGAATTGAACAGTTGAAATGATTGCGGATATCGTTAATAAGTAGTACCTTAGGAGGAATCTGAGATTGAGCTCCGTTCGGATCTAGGGCTACTGCAATTGCGGGCACGATCTTGAAATCTGGTGCTTTCCATTCCCCTTGGACTAACATATCAGATCCTTTCTTCACTAAAGTGCTGGATGATGCCATGGTAGCTCACAGAAAATTCCTTTCGCAAAAGTGTTGAATCGCTGGGTTGCTCTTGAAATTTTCTGCTCTCAAAGTGCTAAAGGTTCACGGTGAAGAATGAGTTCGATTACTTGCTTTTTGTTTATAACTCTGTCATTAATGCTTAGTACAAATTAGGGTATGAATTCTGACAGACTGTCACCCACTAAGAATTAATTGCTTGGTAAAGACTTCGCAACTCGGTAAACTTGAGAATTCATATTGCTCCGACCTCGCTCGGTAAAGACAGGTACCGACCTCGCTCGGTGAAGACTGATACCAACCTCCCTGTGATCTTACTGCATCTTGTATGCTGATTTAGATCTTTCTTTTAATTCGGTTCTGGAACTGCTTGAGATTGGTCTATGAGAATACAGTTCCAGTGCTTTCTTGGAAATTTAGTTTGAGTCGGTAGAGCCATCCATTCCATTACTTGGACTGGATTGCTCGGTAGATTTAGGAATCCATTTTTGTCTCACCTGTTTCCTGACCTTAGTTGCTTCATTCTTCTTTCCATCTTCAACTTCACTAGCATTCATGCAGTTTTTGGCTATGTGACCGAGTTTAGTGCATTTGAAGCATCTTACGGTAGTATCTCTTTTCCTTAGATGATGTTTTATGCAATTCATGCCAATGTGTCCATATTCTCCACAGTAATGACATCTACACCAGGTGTTGTAGTCCCATCCAAACATTGCTTTCATAATTTGTTCTGCTGGATTAAATGTCTTGGATCTGCACTCGGATGCCTTGTGACCTTGTTTGTTGCATTTGTGACAATTACCTCTGAATCTTGGTTTTTCCCTGCATTCATTTGCTTTGTGACCAGGTTGATTGCAGCTGTAACATTTTCCATTGAATTCTGCTTTTTCATTGTTCCAACATTTATTTGAAGTATGTCCTATTTTACCACAGTGATTACAAGTAGGTTTTTGATTTCTTTGAGTACCTTGCTTAGAAGATTCACCTTCTCCTTTGTATCCAAGTCCTGCTTTTCCTTTTTGCCTATGAAGATTTCGCTCATACAGCTGATTCAAGTCTTCTTGACTTTTCAGCATTCCTTCATTGATTTGTTTTTCAGCATTTAGGTCATCCACCAATCTTAGATTGATTTCCTTTTTAGATCTTAGTTCTTCTCTTGTGCTTTCTATTTCTGATCTTAGATTCAAAATTTCCTCATTTGTATGAGAGATCTGATCAATTAGGTTTTCTAGCTGAAGGGTTTTATTTTGGACTTCAATGTTCCTTCCATCTAATTCATCTTTCAACTTGTTTCATTGTTCCAAGATCTCACAGAATCTTGTAGAGTGTAGCTCTTGTTCTCTTTTTAATTTTCTCACTTCTTCCTGCAGAGACCCATTCTTTTCTAGGAGTTCTTTGACAGCATTATTTTCTTCATCTGAGTTATTTGAGGAAAAAGATCTTCAATCTTTTTTTCAATGTAATTCTGATCATTCATCTAATTTGCAAGTTCCTTCCTTCTTCTTAGGGATTGGGAAAGATGTTCTTTTGCTTCCTTGAGTTTAGCTATGGCCATTTCCAGATCTAGCTTTTCATTTTCAATCACCTTGTTCAGTTTAAATACCTCCATTGTCCTGGATCTTTTCTCAAGCTAGTTAAGCTTTATCTTGAGAACCAATGCTGCTCTGATACCAATTGTTGGAAATATTCAGGAATTAACTGAGTTACTGAGAGGGGAGGGGTGAATCAGTAACTCCAAATTTTCTTTCAATTTAACATGTAATTTACTTTTAACCTTTGCATACAGAAAGCATGAAACTTAAATGCATTTACAATAATGACATATAGATTTGGTTACCCAGAAACCTTCCAAAAAGAAAGTAAAACTGGGGTGGGGATGAAACCAACAAAGCTTTAATACTGCAGAATAAAGTTGGCTGGTTAAGGCTTACAATTTGATCACTTCTGATGATCTGCCCTGTTAGGAGCAATAAGGATTGCTAAATCCACCCTCTTAAAGGATTTACAAAACATACAATGAAGTATGCACTCAGTAAAGAGATTTTACAAAAGACTGTTAAGTCTACCCGGTTAAAGGATTTAGTATTGATTCACCTGTTAGGATGAAACAGTAGATCTCTTGCTTTGCAACTGGATTGCTGATTGAGATTCGCTGATGTACTGATCACCTTCTGTGATGAATTTGTCTTTGATGTTCCTTATACTGCTGAAGCCCTTTGTAATTCGCTTATCTCTGCCTTTCTTTCTTTTTCACATATATGCTTCTTACATTTTTTTTGACATTTTTACAACATTGTTTATATACAAGTCTTAAACAATTAGTTACAATTACAATTACAAAGTCAGCTTGACAAATAAACATAAGTGCTACTAAGTCGGCCCAAGTATGGTTACACGATTCCTGCAAACTAACTCGGTGACTTTCTGATACTCGGCGTCCACTGCATTACTCGGCATCATCATGCACTCGGTAGAAGTGAAGGCATGGTTCATACTGATCACTCGGTAGGTTTTGAACTCGGTAAATACTGGTGACTCGGTAGACATGATGTTACTCAGTTTACACTGTCCTGTTCAGTTTGTACAAACTTGCTCGGTTTGCACTGTCTGCTCGGTTTGCACTCAGAATGCAAATAAGTGTTGTCACTAGTGGCAATTCTGCTTAATGCCAACAAATCCTTCGCATGAAATCACTCTGGAAGCTCTTGGCTCTTTGTAAACATTGGTGAAAAATGAACTAAGTTCATCACATATTTATAACTTTTTTCAAATTCTTGCTCAAACCTTTTTGTAATAAATGCTCGACCTACTCACAACTCGACAACAACTGTCAAACTCAGTGAGTGCCACAAAATTCCAATAGCTCGGTTAACATATAACTTTTCACTCGATTAATAATGATACTCGGTTAACTTGCATAATAGTCACCAACGGGTAACTTCTTACTCGATCTAGCATATACTGATTGTAAACTCTTTAAAGTCCAAAAATTATAAAGCCATTTGCATCTCAATTCATGTGGATTTGGTATGTGCACATCTAACATAAGGAACTGTATGAAAAATGTGATCAACTTGAAATATCAGTTCCATACATACCTTTTTCAGCTTAGGTGGAGGTGTCGATGTCACCCAATCTAATGGATGAGGTTTCACCAACTGCATTGCTTGACTCAGCATTATCATTCGATGCCTTTCTCCACATAGTGTTTCTTATTCTCATAATATCTATAATTGTATTTCCATTCTCAAAAACTTGTATTTCTGGTGCTTGGTCTCTGCAATCTTTACTTAGGTGACCACCTTTGTGACAGTGTAAACATGTCATACCAGATCTTGTCCAGCTTTGAGATTTTCCAGCCCATCTCTTCCTCATGCAGTTAGTTGCAATATGTCCATACCTTCCACATAATGTGCAATTAATGCATGTGTTATAATCCCAAGTGTAAGCATTACCTTGTCTTCTTGGTTGAGAGGATTTTTTCTATCCTTTCGGTGTCCAGACTTGCTTCATCTTTGTTCTACATTCTTGTGAGGTGTGTCCATGTATGTTGCAAGTGTGACTGTGTTTCTCCATGTAGGGTTTGTTAGGAGTCCTATTCAACTTATATCTACATTCATATGCTTGATGTACAAACTCTTTACAATTATAACAATGACCATTAAACTTAGGAGTGGTTTTAGATTTACCTTGTACTTTACTCCTACAAATATTTGAAGTGTGGCTTGGTTTACCATAGTGATAGCATGTCAGTGTCTTAGGTCTTTGATTCTAGTTTTTATTCATCTGTTCATCTTTCTTAGATGATTCTCCTTATTCAGTGTAGCCTAATCCAGTAGTACTTCCAAGTCCTCTTAGACTAATCAAAAAATCATCAATTTTCTTGAAAGTATCTTCAGCCTTTTTCATCATCTCATTAGGTTGTTGATGCATCTTCACTTCAATATTTCTTAGTTTTTCATTTTCTTGCCTGAGTATTCCAATGTCTTCAAGTTTCCTTGATAACTCATTATGCACTCGATTGATCTCCTGGCTTACAAAAATCATCTGATTGGATATTTCAAAGTGATGCTTGATAAGTCTCAGTATCTCAATTTCCTTCACTTGTAGTTGTTCAGTCATTTTTCTTGTGTCTTCAATAGCCAAATTTCTCTCTTGTTCAACTTGTCTAGCATTGTTCATCACATCAATCATTCTTACCATGTGTGTCTCTTGACCGATCTGCAAGGCTTTCACTTGTTCATTCAAATAAGGATTTTTCTCAGATAAATCAAAAATTACACTTTCAAAACTGTCAGATATACTATCTAAAGTGGATCCAATATTGTCAAATAGATGATCAATATCTTCTTTATGATAGTTAGTCTCACATTCCTGAATAGCCATGTCCTTTCTCTGAACCAATAACTTTTTCAATGCATCCTTAGCTTATTTTTATTGCTCAATAAGAATCCACATCTGAATCTTTTGATTCTCTATGGTTTTGTCCAACTTGTATCTCTCCATGTTTAGATCTTTCCTCTTCAATGGTTAAACCTTCCAATAAGAGATAAGGGACTGAGAGGGGAGAGGTGAATTAGTACCCTCAAAAAATTTTAACTGAATACTCAATCTACAAATAGTAGTAACTAATCTATCCAACTAAATCCATTGTTTTCAACATTCATTCAAATGAATTGTAAATGTAAAGTACATGAAAACAAATAATAATTCAATCACATAACACAGATATTTTGGTTATGCAGAAACCCTGTTAGAAGGTAAAAATTGTGGTGGGGATGACACCCAAAAATTTTTCACTAATGTAGATAATAAACTATTTGTTAGAATAACTAAGAGAGGGGTGAATCAGTTATCCACAGTCCCAAATCAAAATCTATAATCCAAAACAATTTACTTAAACTTCTGCAACTCGGTAACTTAAAATACTATACTGTCTGTGCTTTTACTGATTACCAATCAATAACAAACTAATGATTACCGACCAAATCTAACATGCAATATGTAAATTATGATAACAAAAAATCACCACAATGAACACATAAGACAAAAGATTTAACGTGGAAACCCTGTTAAGGGAAAAACCACCTGGGACCGGCAACCCAAAAATGTTCACTCTTCTGAAGTGAGGTCAGTGAAGACCCAACCCTGTTAATGGTTACAAACACACTGTTAGGTGTGACCTTATTAGAGGATTTTAGACCAACCATTATCATCCAACCAACATTCACTATGGGGTTGACAGGATAACAATGCTCATTCTATGAATGAAACATATAAGACTTTCAAGTCCACTCGGTTAAGAGATTTATCTATTTACAATGGTTAAAATGTAACAGAAGTGTGATCTGATTATAATACAACTTCAATTGTAGATGTTCAGATCTATTTTATGCTCATTCAAATCCTTTGATTAGTATTTAATTATGTATCAACAATAATCAATGACTTGATGTCACTCGGAATAGCTTTCTAACACTCGGTAAACTCTGTAGTTCGGTTCTCCTTAACCAATTTGATCAAGCATACATGAAGCTTGTTTGTGCAAAAATTTTGTAGTGCTTCTTCTTCCAGCATAAGTTTCATAATGAAACTCTGGTCTCTTAAATAGACAAGTAAACCATTTTCTTTTCCTCCACAAGATTTTGCCACTTATTCTCCTTCATCCATTTTACCGCTTAAACCTTCCTCGACAGTTGTGCTAGTAAAACATTTTGATTTCATCCTTTAGATCTTCCTTGAATTATGCCAGTCATTGATCTTCATAACAAACATTATCTCCATCACTAATTTCAATGTACTTTACAACCCAGCAATCCTTAATGGTTAAACTAATCAATTAATTCTTTTCTCTTGCTCGGTTAACAAAGAAATGTGTCGGTGAACACAAGCTCAGTTTATATTGTGCTCGGTATACACTACATCTCGTCAGTGTATACTAAAATGCTTCATCAACAAACCACACTGCCTTGTTTCTTTCAATTCTTTTCTTCATCATAGATGAATGAAACATAATCAAGTCAATAACATAAGCTCATAGACTCATTAGCAAGTTACACAATGTATTCCTTATCCTCATATGTCATATACATCTTCCTCATGTAGATATTTATGTTCTTCATCTCTTTTACTCCTTTTCTAAAGATGTTTAGTTATAGTAACTCACAAAATAAGTGTTGTCAAACTAGTTGACATCAATGACAACATATTACTGATTTAATCATATGTCATATCTAACTAGAAACTCGGTGATCTCTAATCATTGATTCTTCAATCAAGTTCTAAATCAGTTGTAGTTCATCGATATGTCGGTTAAGGCTACAAGTTGTGATCACTTCTAGTGATCTTACCCTGTTAGGAGTAACAATCAGATCGACTAGATCAACCTTGTTAAAGGATTTAAACAACACTACTTGAGTGTGTACTATGTTAAGAGATTTACAATCAGACTATTAAGTCTACTCAGTTAAGAGATTTTTCCAACTTTGTTACAATGATTAGAGAATAATAGAAAGTATTTGTAAATGACAACTATACTTTGTCTGAATCAGATCTATGATACACAGAATAAATATCACCTCAATGTGTAGTAGTCTGTCCTCTATTCTACTCGGTAACCTTGACTGCTTCTGAATAAACTGAATTTTGTCTCTGATTACTGCTCAAACCATGTTTGAATTTTGATGTCTTGAAGGTGGCTACTGCTTCAAGATCTTCTCCTTCTTGCTCTATTTCAAAATGACATGAATTACAAATATATAGAAAACTACTATGATTTCCATGACTGCCATGACCTAATTAGGTTTACATCTTCTTAGGAAAAACCTAAGATCTATGGTGTACAAAATTAACCTAGATCTTACTATTACATAGGGATCATCATTAAATTTAATGATTACATCTACAATAAATAATCCTCGATCTTGGTAACATATTTTATGAATCTTTTGTAACCATTTACATAGATAAATGTGCCAAAATTGGTTACTATGTCATTTCCTAGATTGCTTGGTAAACACAGCCAATGCTACTCGATGAATATACGGGTGCTCGATATCCAGTGTGCTCAATGTTTACTAATGGTCGGTGCTCAGTATACTCTGATGCTTGGTAAAAATGATTTGGTGCCCAGTTAAACCTATTTCCATTTAGTTCTTGGTAATGCCTTATGAATACTCAGTATGAAGGCTTGCTTGATTAACCGACTAGCATATTATAGCTTGAAGTTCTTCCTTTTACTGACTGATCAGCATAGATAACTGACTGATCCACTTTGATACTAATGACAACATCTAATGCTCAAATAGAGATAACAATAATGTGTCGAATAATCGATGTAGAAAGTTTGACAACAATAATGGTCATTTGGTCGACCAATTTGCATCAAAAAATTGACTAATCCGCATCGAAAACTAGGCAAAAATTTACTAGTGATCAAAGAACCCAAACCTTTAATTTGCCTTGAAGAATCATCACCAAAACTCACACTGCCACCTTTGTAGTTAATCAATTTATCAAAATTTGTTTTATCACTCGTCATGTGTCTAGAACAACCACTATTAATTATCCACAAGTCTTTTTCTTTAGAATGTAAAGTCATTTGAACAAACATAGACTTATTAATCTTAGGCCTCCATATCATAGGCACTTTAGTATCAAATTCTTTATCAACTTGTAGACTAGTATAAATCATTCTGAAATGTCTTAGTTTTGCAATTCCTCATAACATGACCAAAAATATTGCATTTGTAACATCTTAGACCATTCATTTTAGGAAAGGAATAACCAAAATGAAACTTTGAGAATCTTCTTGACATATATTTTCAATTACTTATTCTATGTCCATATTCATGACACATGAAGCAATACCTATCAAATAAAGAAGTGAACTTGTTTGAAGATATTTTACCCATGAATGAAGATCTTGATGTAACCTATCTTTTACCATTAGAAATCTGCATTTTTATCTGAATTTGAAGTGTTAACATGTTGATCTATGTCTTTACTTTCAGATTTGAATATCTCAAATAAAGATTTATCATTCTTGTCACTAGAACATTCTCCAAGTTCAAAACCAATTCTAGTTAGATGATCAATTCTTCTTTGTTTCCTTAACAGGTCATCCAAAGTAGTATTCTCATATTTTTCTATCTTCCTTTTATATCAAACTACTTCATTCATTAACCTTGTACATTCCTGATCTTTAGAACTTAACTCTTCCTTAGTGACAAAGACAATTCTCTTTTGTTCCTCCACTTGTAATTTCAAATCTATAACTTGTTGATTTAATTCTTTAATTTCTTTTTCAAAGTTCTCTTTTTCCTTTATGAATTGATTTTCTTGAGCACTTAAATTCCTTTTTAATTCTGTGATCTTTTTAAGTGCATAAAGAAATTCACATTTTAAATCAGCTTCAACAAGTTCAACATCACCATCACTATTTGATTCTTGACAAGTAGTTTCTATAGCCATGAATGAAACTTCATTTTCATCACATTCAAAACTACTAGATTCACTATCAGATTCTCATCATTTACTTCATCATGACTATTATAAGGACATTTAGATGCAAAGTGTCATATTTTACCATAATTAAAGCATTTGAAAAGAAGGTTACCTTTGTATTTACCTACTTCTTTGTTTAATTTTCTTGAGAAATGTGCTTCAAGACCATCAATTTCTTCTAATTCTGATGAGATTTACTTTTCCTTCCTTTCTACTTTCAATGTTGCTTCTTTGCTTGTGGATTCCTGCTTGCCAAACTTTCTCATTTCATAAGCTATAAGTGCTCCATGAATATCTTCCATTTTATATTTTTTAATGTCCCTAGCTTCTTCTATGGAAAATATGTTAGAATCAAACTTATTAGGAAGAGATCTTAAAACTTTCTTTACAACATCAATACCATCAATTGTTGCAACAAGTCCTCTTATGCCATTCACAGCTTCATCTATCTTAAGGAGATAGTCTTCTACCTTTTCATCATCTCCCATTTTTAGATCTTCAAATCTTAATTTTAAATATTGTATATTGGCTTCTTTAACTCTATCATTACCATGATAATTTTTTTTCAGGTTATCTCATACTTCTTTAGAAGATCTACAATGCATAACCTTAACAAACACATCTTTAGACAAATTGTTAAGTATTGCAAATTTAGTTTTCATATCAATTGCATACTTCCTATTTTCATCAAGATCTTTACGTAAAGTATTAGGTACATTATAACCATTTTCAACTAAAGCCCAAACATCAACATTAATAGACAATAAGTATGTTTGCATCATAACTTCCCAAAAAGCATAATCTGATCCATCAAAAATAGGAACCCTTGAAGAACTATCTTGAACTATTATAAATAAATATTCCACTCAACCAAAATATACCCAAAGTTGTTAAACTTGATGTAGGTAACCTTTCTATGATATCACTTGTTGGAATAAAAACACCACTGAGAGGGGGGATGAATCGGTGGTTACTTAAAACTTGTTCTTTTAAAATTTTACAATTATAACATAAAGTTATAAAAGATGAACAAGGTATAAAAGAATAACAAGGTACACAATATTTATAGTGGAAAGTCCATTGGGGTAAAAAACCACTTTAAATCTAAACCTTTATTAGCCTCTTGGGAAAAACTTTTAGAGCTACAACTCTGGGAAGCACCAACACCTTGTTTTAGAAACACTGATTTCAAGGAACACCAATCCCTTACACGTGAAGCACCAACTTCAAGAATAAAAGAAGAAAAAACTTCCAAAATGAATAAATTAGATACAAAATTAGAGGATCAACTCTGTTACAATATAAATCATAAATCACCGATTTTAACTTCTTGTTGAAAACATTATGCAGGATATACTTCTCTTCTTCTCTCTTACTAATTCTTTTACATCAATAAATTTCACCAAAGAATACAAGCCTTCGTACAATGAATATATCAGATTATTAAAAGTATAATCATACTTAAAACAACATATTTTAATGCAAGAACATGACTTGATTCAATATCTTTCAAACTATCAACTTTCTTGAAATGATAAATCCTTGTTTCTCTTCAAAACATCAAGTACCCAAATATGTTTTCTTTTTCCATTAAAAGATCTAATCAAATACTGATGTGAATGACTCAAAAAGAAATATATATATGTATATCTTTTTTTCTATCTTTGATAAAATTTTGTAGTAAAAATCAATTCACAAATGACAAAATAGAAACATAAAGCATAACCCTCTTCTTTGTTGTTTAAAATATGTTTGCAAGCTATTCGGTCCACAAAAAATTCTACACCAATCCTGCAACTTCTCTCCAAACCCCTGTACATTCTTTTAGAGGAATGTATCCCCTACTTATAAACCAAAAAAGTCAACATTTTTGAGGTAGTTACATAACCCAAACTTCAATTAGACCAAAACTGCTCAAAACTGCTAAAATTGTCATGAATTTTTGTAACTGCTTCTGATAAATAGACTTTTTCTATTTTTGTTACATGTGATATACAAAAATTACCAGTGACCCAATTTAGCTAATTCAATCTCCTTTCCAAAAAGGTTTTATGGTTCGGGTCTATCAGATAATTAAGTTTGTCAACTTTCACATAGACCGAAACTATTTTTTTATAACTGTTTTCTTAACCAATGTGAACATTAAGTGTTAATTGTATAACACTTAAGTGTATGTCTTGAATATGTTTTGAACAATATTGAAGGACATCAAATAAGATAATTTAATTATTTTAATAATACCATATTCCCATTATAATTTCATGGATGTATTATTGACATCAATGACAACATTCAAAGACCAAATACCAAAGGTTCAACATGAGGTAGCCGAACCTGCACCTATAATGAATCAAGGAGAAGAAAGATTCCAGAAATCATCAACTAGTTTGAAGGCTACACTATAGTTTAACCCTCCTGAGTATAGTGGAAAGCTAGATTCAGATGAATAGATGGACTAGATCACCAAGTTGGAGAAATATTTTGAGTATGAGAACATATCAGATGAGAAGAAGGTAAAAATCGCAAGCACAAAGTTGAAAGGCCATGCATCCTTGTGGTGGGAGCATCTACAATTAGATCGAAAGAAGAAAGGTAAAACCAAAATCAAGGTATGGGATAAGATGGTAAATAATTTGAAGGGCAAGTTTCTACCTTGTGATTATCAGATTAACCTAGTAATGAGGATGCAAAGTTTGAAGCAAAAAGATAGCTCTGTGAAGGATTAGACCGAGGAATTTTATAGGTTAGATATTAGATTCAGACATATTGAAGATGAGGTGGAAATAATTGCAAGTTACCTAAATGGATTAAGGACCTCTATTCAAGAATAAATCAATTTGGTCAAAATGTAGACTATTGAGGAGTCTTATCAAGTTTCCCTAAAAGCTTAGGAGAAATTGAATAGAAGGCATGAGAAAAGACAAAGAGGAAGAGGTGGTAGATTCCCTATAGGAAGAGGTAGATCATATGGTAAAAATAGTAGATACGATCAGGACAAGACAAATCAAGACAAATGCAAGACCGTGTGGAAAGGTGAAAGTTAATTTCGAGGAAGAGGTAATTACTCCTGAGGTGGATATGGAAGAGGAGGATTTCGAGGAACTTTTTACAATTGCTGAGAAAAGGGACATAGATCATTTGAGTGTACACATGCAAGCAAGAAGGTCGGTAGCAGCATAAATTCCTTGGTGTATGAAGATTCACCGAATGAACCTGAGAAGGAAGGAAACCTAATGGTCAGAAGAGCATTATGGAGTGAAAAGACTAAGGAAGATTTGGTAAGAAAGAGTTTGTTCAAAACCAAATGCAGAGTTGAAAACAAAGTTTGGAAAGTGATCATTGATAGTGGAAGTTTAGAGAATCTGGCATCAGATGAAATGGTTTCAAAGTTACAGTTGGAAAGATTGAAGCACCCAAATCCCTATCAGATTTCATGGATCAAGGATGAACATACATTTATGGTAAGTGAACAATGTTTTGTAAATCTAAAAATTGGAAAGTATTATGATAAGGTGTTGTGTGATATTATGCATATGGATTGTTGTCATATTTTGTTGGGTAGACCTTGGAAATATGATATACATGTTGTATATGATGAAAGATTGCACAAATATACTATTTGGGCCAATGGAAAGAGACAAATCTTGTTACCTTTGATTAAAGAATCTATTGGTGAGATATGTACATCTATGAAAGTCTATTTGATGGAAGGTTGATGGATTGTTAAGGATTTGAAGATGAATGATGTATGTTATGTTGTGATTCCTAACAAACCAAGTGACAAAATAGAAGATAAAGTTCTTAAAGAGGTTGAGGAATTGCTCACTGAGTACAAGGAGATCATTTCAGATAATGTACATGATGGTTTTCCACCAATGAGAAGTATTAGTCATTGTATGGATCTGATTCCTAGAGCTAGTTTTCCAAATAAAGCACCACACCAACTGACACCAACCGAGAATGAGGAACTCAACCAACAAGTTCAAGAGTTGTTGCAGAAAGGGTTCATCAGAGAAATTTTGAGTCCATGTGTAGTACCAGTTGTGTTGGTGCCTGATGCAGGAGCATCCTGCGTGTAAGAGCAATCTTGCATCACCCAAAAATATTTCTATTTTTGTATTCAATAAGGGCTATCTTGTGCAAAGTTGCTATTTGTGGAAACTTGCTATTTTTAGTAAGTTGGTCTTACAATTTCAGAATGTCTAATTTTACATATGGAGGTTCATCTCAGTCATATCAGCCTGCCAGCAAAGTTTCATGGCTAAATCAAGCGTAGTTTTGAAGATATTGAAGATTTTCGGTATTGGCAGCAGGGTACAAAAACTTTGAACTTAGTTTTGAAGGCTTTAGAGGCCCCGGATGAGGTTGAAAATTTGGCTGATAGGCTCTTTGCGCCAGTCAAGCCTGTAGAGCGCTTCGTGGCATTTCCAAAATGAAGTTATAATAGCCAATCGGGTCAATGGGCGATGACTTATGGTCTTCGGAAGTTGGGTCACCTGAAATGGCAGAAAATAATTTTTCTTCAAAATTTATGTTTGGGTTTCAAAAATCATTTTGAGCTGACTTTGATGTAATAAATTGTAAAATAAAATAATTCTAAGTTTGGTCGGCCCTAAGGGCTAAATTTCTAGAACCTTCTCGAGCAGTGAAAATTGCCTATATAAAGAAGGCTCGTAGTGTTGTCTAGGGCAGTTCTGGGTAGTAGATCTGGGTATTGATTCAAGGCTTTGTCCTACAGAATATTGTAAGGGAATGCCCATGTGGCTTTGCATATTGTAATTCTGAAAGTTTGTAATTCCACATTTGTGGAGATAATAAGAAGCCAATTTTCTAGTTCTTGCATATTATTGTTGTTGTTTCTCTATTTCTGTTATGTGCTTGTGGTATTAAGGGGAGCACCCTTCATCAAGTGGTATCAGAGTAGGAGTTCTTGAGTGTGTAAATAGATCATCGACCGTGAGGTAGTTTGCACCAGGATCGTGGTTAGGGTTTCAGTACGCATCGTGAAAATGCCTCCACGAAGAGAACGTGGTGGAAGAGCTGGTGCTGTGACACCTGAGATTAGAGAGCTACAGAGACAAGTGTGAGCATTGCAAGAAGAGATTCGTAGAGGAATGAATCTTAATGTCAGAGACAAAAGTGAGGATGAAGCCAAAGAAGAATATCAAGAAGGAGAAGCTGAAATTGTGAACTAGGAGGAAGAAAGACTTTTTCGGGCGATTTCCAAGATTGGGAAAAGACCTAAGATTGAGGTTCCTACATTTTTTGGAAATCTTAACCTAGAGGAATTGATCGACTGGATCAATGAATGTGAGGAATATTTTGAGTATGAAGATGATGAGGATCTTGATAGGGTCAAATTTGCGAAGGCCAGATTGAAAGGTCATGCGAAGATCTGGTGGCAAGAAATTCAATTGGAGCAAAATAGAAGAGGGAAAGATAAAATCACAAGATGGGATTGGATGGTGGATAAATTGAAGTGACAGTTCATTCCTATTGATTATGAGCTTGACCTACTAAAGAAAATGCAAAGTTTGAAGCAAGCAGGAAGATCTGTTCAGGAGTATACAGAGGAGTTTTATCGACTCTTCATCAGAACAGGCCATGCAGAACCTGATAAGGAGAAAGTTGCCCGATACCTTAATGGGTTAAGGCCAAGCATTCAGGAGGAGTTGAATCTTGTTCGAATGAACAGTATTGAGGAGGCATACTAGTTTGCCCTAAAAGTAGAAAAGCTAAACAAGAAGTTTGAGAGCAGACAAAATGGAAGAGGTCGTGGTGGACAGTCATATGGTGGCCGAAATGAAGATCTGAAAAAGAAGGATGAGGCCAGTAGCAGTCAGAATCAGAGAGGAAATAATTCCAATCATTTCTAGGATCAGAGTAATAGAGATCAGAGAGGAAGAGGAAGAGGACAAGAATCTGGAAGAGGAGGCTTCCATGGAACATGTTTTCACTATGGAGAAGAAGGTCATAGGGCATTTGAATGTCCTCAGCGCCAAGGTAGAATAGACAGGAGAAATGAAGGCCAGGCCAGAGTTGCACATGTAGATGAAGATGCTAGATCATCAAATTCTGAAGATGATGAAAGAGGAGAAACACTGATTAATAGAAGAGTCCTGTTGAGTGGTGAGAATGAACTTGAACAAAGGAGGAGCCTGTTTCACACTAGATGCAAGTGTGAGGGTAAATGCTCTGATGTGATTATCGATAGTGGAAGCACTGATAATTTAGTGTCAGAAGAGATGGTGACAAAGTTGAAGATCAAGAGACAGAAACACCCACATCCATATCGAATTGCCTGGGTGCAGGATGACCACAAGGTCATGGTCAGTGAACAGTGCCTGGTAAAGTTCAAGATCGACAGGTACCAAGATGAGGTACTATGTGATATAATATCTATGGATGCATGTCATATGTTGTTGGGTAGACTGTGGTAGTTTGACAGATGTGTTGTACATGATGGTCATACGAATACCTATTCCCTAACAAAGGATGGAGTGTGACATAAGCTAAAGCCATTGAAGGAGACCGAAGAAAAGGTATGTGGTAATGCAAGAATAACATTTTTTGATGGAAGAAAATTCCTAGATGGTATGAGGCATGAGCATGTGTGTTTTTCTTTAATTCCAAAAGTTGGTAAAGAAGAAGTAGAGGATGTACCTCTAGAGGTTGCAGATTTGTTGAATGAGTTTCAGGATATTGTATCTGATAATGTACCTGATGGATTACCACTGGTAAGGAAGATCAGTCATCAAATGGATTTGATTTCAGGAGCCAGTTTTCCAAACAAGGCAGCACACAGAATGACACCAGCAGAAAGTGAAGAGTTGAATAGACAAGTACATGAGTTATTGTAGAAGGGGTTGATTCGAGAGAGTTTGAGTCCCTGTGCTGTACCAGCGGTATTAGCACCAAAGAAAAATGGAGAGTGGAGGATGTGTCAAGATTCCAGAGCAATAAACAAGATCACAATCAAGTATAGGTTTCCATTGCCACGAATGGATGATATTATGGACTATTTGAGTGGAGCTGTATATTTCTCAAAGATAGATCTGAAGAGTGGATATCACCAGATTTGGATTAGAGAAGGAGATGAATGGAAGACTACCTTCAAGACAAAGGAAGGACTGTATGAGTGGTTAGTCATGCCTTTTGGGCTAACCAATGCACCGAGCACTTTCATGCGGCTCATGAACGAGGTCCTGAAAGAATTTCTAGGTAAGTTTGTCATTGTTTACCTAGATGATATTTTTATTTTTAGCAAGAAATTGGAGGAACATATGATGCATATCCGTATGGTGTTTGAGAAGTTGAGAGATGAGAAATTGTTGATTAATTTGAAGAAGTGCAGTTTTGTGAAGAAAGAGTTAGTGTATTTGGGATTTGTAGTTTCAGCAGAAGGTCTAAAAATAGACCCAGAGAAGGTACAAGCTATCCTTGAATGGCCTACTCCAAGGAGTGCTACTGAGGTAAGATCTTTTCATGGTTTGGCTAGCTTTTATAGAAAGTTTATCAGAAATTTTAGCAGTATTTATGGACCCTTGACTGAAACAATGAGAGGGGATAGAAAAGAGTTTAAGTGGACTAATGGGGTAGAAAAGAGTTTTCAATTGTTGAAACAAAAAGTTATAGAACAACTTGTTTTAGCACTTCCAAATTTTAATAAGGTGTTTCAAGTAGATTGTGATGCTAGTGGTACTGCAATAGGAGCTGTTATGAGCCAAGAAGGTAAACCTGTTGCTTATTTCAGTGAGAAGTTAAATGATGTGAAGAGAAAATATTCTATTTATGATCAAGAATTTTATGCTATAGTTCAGGCATTGAAGAAGTGGAGACACTATCTGCTTCCTAAGGAGTTTGTTTTGTATATTGATCATCAAGCTTTGCAATATTTGAATAATCAAGGAAAGTTGAATCAGAGGCATTTGAAATGGGTTGAGTTTTTGCAGAGTTATACATTTGTTTTGAAACATAGGAGTGGAAAGTCTAATAGGGTTGCGGATGCTCTTAGCAGAAGACAACTATTGCTGACAGAGATGTAGATTGAAGTGGTTGGGTTCAAGGAACTCAAGAATTTGTATCCAGAGGATCCTGATTTTGGTGAAGCTTGGAAAGCTTGTAAAGAACCTGTTACTCTAGACAGGATGAAATGGCTGGATTTTATCATCCAGGATGATATGCTATTCAGAGGGAGTCAGTTGTGCATTCCACAAAGTTCTATGAGGGAGAATCTCATCAAGGAGAAGCATAGCGGAGGATTGGCTGGACATTTTGGTCGACATAAAACCCTTGCTTTGGTTAGTGAAAATTATTATTGGCCACAAATGCAGCAAGATGTCAAGAAGTTTGTACAGAGTTTCAGAGTATCTCAGATGGTGAAAGGAGTGAAGCAGAATATAGGGTTGTATCAGCCATTACTTGTACCAGAGAAGCCTTGGGAGGATATCAGTATGGACTTTATTCTTGGTTTACCAAGGACACAGCGGGGACATGATTCAATTTTTGTAGTAGTTGACAGATTTTCAAAGATGGTACATTTCATTCCCTGCAAGAAGACTAATGATGTTGTTCATGTAGCAGAATTGTTTTTCAGAGAAGTGGTGAGACTACATGGTTTGCCAAAGACCATAGTTTCAGATCGAGATACTAAGTTTGTTGGATATTTCTGGTGGACATTGTGGAAGAAGTTGAAGATAGATTTGAAGTTTAGTTCATCACATCATCCACAGACTGATGGATAGACAGAGGTGGTGAATAGAAGTTTGGAAAATCTGTTGAGATGTTTGGTTGGAGATAAGCCAACAGGATGGGATTTGATTTTACCACAGGCAGAATTTGCATACAATAATTTTGTCAACAGGAGCACTGGTAAATCACCATTTCAATTTGTATATGAAAGTAGTCCAAGAAATGCATCTGAGTTGAGAAAGATAGATAAAGGAGAAATAAGTAGTGCTGAAGCTAAGGATTTTGCAGAACATTTGAAGAACATCCATGAGGAGGTGAGGAAGCATATTACCAAGATGAATGTGCAGTATAAGACTAAGGCAGATGAGAAAAGGAGGCATAAGGAATTTCAAGTTGGGGATGAAGTCATGGTTCATTTGCAGAAGGAGTGGTTTCCAGTTGGTACATACAACAAGCTAAAAATGAAGTTTGGACCATGTAAGATACTGAAGAAGCATGATTCAGGAAATGCATATGAGGTAGGATTACCTACTGAGCTGAATATTTCACCAGTGTTTAACATTTTAGATTTGACAGAGTATCATGAAGGAGGTGTTGAAGATGAGGTTGAAGCAGCACAGTGGAGTATTCCAGTAACTAGTTCAGATATCAAGGAGATTGAAGACATACTGGACAGTCGTGTTGTCAGAAGCACAAGGAACAAGACATATGAAGAGTATTTGGTCAAATGGAAAGGATGACCTGTTGAAGATTCATCATGGCTAACAAAGGAGGAGGTTAACCGTCTTGGTTTTCCTCTGCACACCTAAGTCGTGACAGGGTCACTTCTCAAATTACCCCGGGTGTCTGATGCAGGAGCATCCTAGGTGTAAGAGCAATCTTGCATCACCCAAAAATATTTTTGTTTTTGTATTCAATAAGGGCTATCTTGTGCAGAGTTGCTATTTGTGGAAACTTGCTATTTTTAGTAAGTTGGTCTTACAATCTCAGAATGTCTGATTTTACATATGGAGGTTCATCTCAGTCATATCAGCCTGCCAGCAAAGTTTCATTGCTAAATCAAGCGTAGTTTTGAAGATATTGAAGATTTTCGGTATTGGCAGTAGGGTACAAAAACTTCAAACTTAGTTTTGAAGGCTTTAGAGGCCCCAGATGAGGTTGAAAATTTGGGTGACAGGCACTTTGTGTTGGTCAAGCCTGTAGAGCGCTTTGTGGCATTTCCAGAATGGGGTTATAATAGCCAATCGGGTCAGCGGGCGATGACTTATGGTCTTCGAAAGTTGGGTCACCTGAAATGGCAGAAAATAATTTTTTTTTAAAATTTCTGTTTGGGTTTCAAAACTCATTTTGAGCCGACTTTGATGTAATAAATTGTAAAATAAAATAATTCTAAGTTTGGTCGGCCCTAAGGGCTAAATTTCTAGAACCTTCTCGGGCAGTGGAAATTGCCTATATAAAGAAGGCCCGTAGTGTTGTCTAGGGTAGTTCTGGGTAATAGATCTGGGTATTGATTCAAGGCTTTTTCCTATAGAATATTGTAAGGGAATGCCCATGTGGCTTTGCATATTGTAATTCTGAAAGTTTGTAATTCCACATTTGTGGAGATAATAAGAAGCCAATTTTCTAGTTCTTGCATATTATTGTTGTTGTTTCTCTATTTCTGTTATGTGCTTGTGGTATTAAGGGGAGCACCCTTCATCAGTGTCTAAGAAGAATGGAGAATGGTGAATGTGTACTGATTCTAGAGAAATCAATAAGATAATCTAGTTAAGTATTGGTTTCCTATACTAAGAATGGATGATATAATCAATTATTTAAGTGGAGAAAAATATTTTACCAAGATTGATTTGAAGAGTGGATATCATCGGATTAGAATTAGAGAAGGTGATTAATGGAAGAATTATTTCAAGATAAAATAAGGATTGTATGAATGGTTGGTTATGCCTTTTGGTTTAACTAATGCACGGAGTAGTTTTATGAGGTTAATGAATGAGGTTCTAAAGAAATTCTTGGGTAAATTTTTTATTGTGTACTTGGATGACATTTTGATATTCAGTAAAACCAAAGAAGATCATTTGTTGCACATTAGACAAGTATTGCAAAGATTGAAAGAGGAAAAGTTATTGATTAATCTAAAAAAGTATTCCTTCATGAAAGAAGAGATTGTGTATTTGAGATTTATGATTTTAGTTGATGGTATGAAGATGGATCCTAAGAAGGTTAAAGCAATACTTGAGTGGCCTACACCTGATAATGTTGGTGAGGTAAGATCATTCCATGGTTTAGCAAGTTTTTACTGAAAGTTGATTAGAATTTTCAGTTCAATTTGCAACGCTATGACCGAGATAATGAGACGAGATAAAAGAGAATTCAAGTGGACACATGGAGCTAATAATAGTTTTGAGACTTTGAAACTAAAGGTTTTGAGCTTTTGGGATGCAAATACCACTACTTGTACACACTAAAATATGCACTTCTATGAACCATTGCATGCAAGGTTGCTCAAGAATGAGGCCTCATAAAGCGGCTCATAGCTCTCTATGCATGGAGTTGCAAGGGACTATGATTTTTGCTCTCAGCTAGAGCTACAAGAAGGTGACCTTGCTAGTCAACCATACAATGAGAGATTCACAATGAAGACAAGGGCAACAATGCCAATATCCCCAAATGGAATCAAAGTATGAAAATGCAATGCAAACTAATATGAATATGCAAGATTAATCTACCAAAATGAAAGTGCAATGCAACTATGAAAGGAAATAGCAATGGATTACAAATCCTCCCTATTTAGACTATGTGAGATTGCATAAAAGGAAATCTACACTAAGAATGCCATGATTATACAACTATGAAAGCAAACTAAATGAAATGCAACAACAAGGTCTTCAAAGCTTGAGTGTCTTCAAAGAGAGCTCCAAAACCTGCAGCATAACAATAGCATAAAACAAGGATATGCAAATGAAGGAGAGAGCTCTCCTTTTATAAGAAATGCAAAGGAATGGACCATGGAGATTAAGAGGCAAAAGATCTTAATCAGCGGTGGAGGTTGAAAGAGGAGCAATCCATGTGCACAAGTATCCTCCAATGAGAGTGAAGTATTGAGTTTTGAGCCTCATGTGAGACAAAAAGTGCTTTTTCCCTTTTTATAAAATAGGAATAATGTTTTATTTGTGCAACTTAGGATAAAAGGAAAGGTGGGGGCTTTTTATTTAATTGAAAGGGGAGGAAATATTCCTTTTAATTAAATAAAGACTTAGGATAAATGGTTAGCCCATAGGATAAAAATCCAACATATGATCGAAATTAGGATTTGATCAAGAAATTGATATTGTTGAAAATATTGATTATTGATAAAAATGATTCAGGGTTGATAAATTGAATAAATGGGGCCCAAAGTCTAGGCGACCATTTTAGGGTGCATACACTACTAAGTATGCTTTTTCAATCATGGAATAGTTCAATTCATATGTGACCAAAGTTCTGTTGAAATAGTATATAGCTCTCTCCTTTTTATCCTCATCTTTTTGCAAAAGCAATACTCCCAATGATGTATTTATCACTGATATGTATAACAATAAATGTTTTCCATATAATGGAGCCATTAGGATTGGAGGATTCATTTGATATTTCTTAACTTGTGCAAAATTTGCTTTACATTGCTCATCCCAAGTGAATGTAGTTCCTTTGTGCATTAGCTTTGTGAAAGGTTGTGCTTTATCCACCAATTGAGATATAAACCTTCTTATGGATTGTATCTTTCCTTGGAGCATCCTCATTTGACTAATATTTATAGGTGGTTGCATTTCAAGAATAGATTTTACTTTTGCTGGATCCACCTCAATTCCTTTTGCTGAGACTATGAATCCTAATAACTTTTCGGATGATACCCCAGATGCACATTTTTTGGGATTAAGCCTTAATTGAAAATTCTCCATTCTATCAAAGATTTTCCTTAGATATTCTATATGTTTTCTTTTTATCTTTGATTTTTCCAATGTATCCTCTACATAGTCTTCCATGTTTCTATGCATCATGTCATGATATATGTAGTCATTGATCTTTGATAGGTTGCACCTGCATTTTTTAGACCAAATGGCATCACATTCAAACAATATGTTCCCCATGCACATGTGAATGTGGTCTTTTCTTGATCTTCAAGAGCAATTTTAATTTGATTATATCCATAAAATCCATCCATTAATGAGTACATCTCATAGCTTGTCGTCAAATCCACAATCATGTCTATATTGGGAAGTGGAAAGTCATCCTTTGGGCAAGCCTTGTTTAAACCTCTGAAGTCTATGAAGACTCTTATCAATTTTCCTGCTTTGGAAATAGGAACTATGTTTGAAATCCATTCTGCATAATAAATGGCTCTTATGAATCCAACTTTTAATATTTTTTCCAGCTCTTCTTTGATTAGCAATGCCACATGTAGATTCATTTTCCTTAGTTTTTTCTTTACTGGTTTTACATCAGGAGAAATAGACAATTGATGCATTATCAAATATGTATCTAATCCAAGCATATCTAAATAAAACCAAGAAAATTTGATCTTCTTTTCTTTAAAGAAATTGGTGAATTGGATATTTTCCTCTTTTATCAATGACTGAGCAATGTGGACTAATTGAGGAGCTTCTATTGTTCCCAAATTAATGGGTTGTGTTGGTTCAATCAGCACTGAAGATCTTTCCAAAAAATGATCTAGGAGGATATCAAGAATCCCATCCTTAGGTGCCTCTAGGAGGTTTTCACCATCAGATACGTCTTTTTATTTTTCTCTTTTTGAATCTGACACTGCCACTAGGTGGTTTTCACCACCATATTTCTTGTTCTTTTTATTTTTCATTTTGAGACTGAGAAACTTGATATCCTCCTCAGTCATGGTTTCTCTCTTTACATTGGTGGAAGAAGGGAAAGGTTCACAAGCATTCAGATAACAGGCTAGGGAATAGTCATTGTCAAAAGATAACAAATTTGTGGTTGTAGACTCATTCCAGTCTATCAATTCAGGATGTATTAAGGACAAAGATTCAGTGGGCTCAAGAGATAATGTCGCATTATTATCAATGTCATTAACTTGCAAGATGTTTTCTATTAGGGTTTCTTCTAAAGAAATGTTAGGGTTATTATATTCATTATCATTATTATTAGATTTCATGTTAATGTTATTTAAGTCTAACTCTAGTGACCTAGCATTAGAACTCTCTCATTTAATTAGGACTCTAGGAGCATATTTATGTATCACATCCACCTATATATCCATCATAGCATCAGAAAGGATGTCTCATTCATATTCATGTGAGTCTACCTAACTATCATCTGAAACCCCCAAGAAGTGGGAAATAGTCATTGGTACTTCAACTTCTTCATTAGCATTGTTCTCTTCTTCTTGTAATGGTTCTTGTGGAAATATCATCTATGGTTCTTCATCAAAGTGAGGTATGTAAAAAATAAGAGGTCATTGTTCTTGTTCTCCTTCAGGTTCTTCTGTTTGTTCTTCTTTTGGTTCTTGTTCAAGATTGGTGCCAATTTCTGATAATGGATCTCCTTATAAGAGTAGCAACCTTCCATAGGAAATAGGTTGTCCTTCCCCTTCTTCTTTATGTAAGGAAACTCAGGTGCGGAAATAGCTTCCTACGCTAATCTCTATAGGAGAGTATTGTGCAAATTCTTATAAATCCTTACAATTTCAGATTCATTAACTACTTTTAACAAAGATATTGAAACCACATACCATACATACAGAAAAATAGAGAATGACACAATGATATACCTTGGGGAAAACCTTTCGGTAAAAAACCCCAGCACTCCAAAACCTGCACAATGTATTATCTTCAACACAAAGATTACAATACACTTGTAATGCAAGTTCTTTCAGGTAATGAGAGACAAAGCCAACAAGACTTAAATTTTTGTTATATCCCTCCCATAGGAGCAGCATCATATATATAGACTCCTCTGGACCCAAAAATAGGCACAACCACCAAGACCCATGCACAAAGCCACATGTACATAGTTGTTACATGCAATCCCAAGAATAGGCATCCATCCCTAGAATAGACTATGACAGCTTATCATAGAATCCACCAAAAATAATGGTCACAAGAGAAGTGTAAGAGAATCTGTCATACCAACCTATTTTTGGCATATTCTCATACACACACCAACCACTTCTTCTTGGGTGCCCAAATAGGCCCAAGTCATAAGATGCTCTTACACCTATCATAGGACATTCCTTAAATAGTTCTTACACGTCATAGGAATCCATCATGACCATTTCAGTCATGATCTCTTTACGCACAAGATGCTGACACATCAAGTGGAGCGACACATCAACATGCCAACTAGACATGTACACTCACACTTAATTACATTATTTGCAAAAAATACATTTACAAAACAAATAATAAGAATAGGAATTATCCAAGGTTGAGACACCTTATTCCTAACATTCTCCCACTTGTCGAACACCTTGTAAGAGCAATAGGAACATAATAGGAACTTTAACCACTATAGGCCAAAAGGCCCATAGACTCCGAACACCATCTGAACTTCTCAGTGCCCACTGGTTTCGTTAATGCATCTGCAACATTCTTCACAGTATCTACCTTCTCCAAATTTACCTTTCCATCTTCCACCATATCTCTCACAAAGTGAAACTGCACATCAATGTGCTTCATTCTGGCATGGAAAGTTGGATTCTTTGCAAGGAAAATAGCGCTCTGACTATCACACCAAATAGTAATTTGTTATGCATCAACACCAACATCAGAACACAATCTTCTAAGCCAAATGGCTTCTTTACAAGCATGAGTAGCAGCCATGTACTCAGCTTCTGTAGTGGACAAAGCAACCACAGGTTGTCGCTTACTCATCCAACTAATGGCACCACCAAACATAGTGAACACATAAGCATTGGTGGATCTCCTGCTATCAATATCACCTGCCCAATCTGAATCCACAAACCCATGAATACAAATTGAATGTGGAGATCCAGAAGAGTTACCATGATAACATATGGAGTAATCTGATGTACCCCTCAAATATTTGAATACTCGCTTAACTGCATCCCAATGTACCCGTCCAAGATTAGCCATAAATCGACTCAGGACTCCCACTGCTTGGGCAATGTCTGGTCTAGTACAGACCATAGCATACATAAGACTGCCAACTGCACTAGCATAAGGTACTCTACTCATGTCCTCCACCTCACTAGGATATTTTGGACAATCATCTACAGATAACTTTGTCCCCATAGAAATAGGAACACATAGTGGTCTACAATCTACCATGCTGAACCTGTCCAACACAAACTTCACATACTTACTCTAACTCAACCAAAGTTTTCTATTAGACCTGTCTCTACTGATTTCCATACAATGTACCTAGCTGCCCCAAGATCTTTCATCTCAAACTGTGCTAACAACTGAGATTTAAAATTAGAAATCATACCCTTACCCTTCCCAAACAGCAACATATCATCAACATATAATGCAACAATAAGAAGGCGATCATTTTCAACTCTGAAATAAACACAATGATCTGATTTTGATCTTACAAATCCAATTGACAACACAAAGGCATCAAACTTAAGGTACCACATCCTAGGAGATTACTTCAAACCATATAGAGATTTCTTTAATCTGCAAACTAAGGATTCTTTACCTTTAACAATGTAATGCTCAAGCTGTGACATATAAATCTCTTCCTCCAAATCACCATGAAGGAAAGTTGTCTTCACATCCATCTGTTCTATCTCTAAATCATATGATGCAGCAAGAGATAACAGAAATCTAATGGATGTCAACTTTGCAACAGGAGATAATATTTCACCATAATCTATTCCCTCTACCTGTGAATACCCCTTTGCAACCAATCTAGCTTTATACCTTTCAACACTGCCATCTGCACAGAATTTCTTCTTGAACACCCATTTACAGCCAACAGATTTTCTCCCTTTAGGAAAAGGTACAAGGTCCCAAGTCTTTTTTTTCTCCAATGAAGCCATCTCATCATTCATAGCCTCAATCTAGGAACCTGCATCTTCCATGCCCAAAGCTTCTTTCACATATCTAGGCTCATCAGTGTTAGTAATCAAAGCAAAGGCACAACTAGAATCTAACATAGAATAACCAAACCTTTCTGGTTGCTTTCTTTCTCTTATGGATCTCCTCAAGGGCTATGGTTGAGGTTGTTCTTTGTCTTCTTCTAAACTATCAAAGCTACTAGAGCTTTCCTCATCATTAGGCCCAACATGGTCTCTCTGTTCAGTCTTCTCAGGGGTAGGAGGTAACTGAACAACATCTTTTTCCTTTTCTTTTTCATCTGGTTGTAGCACAATAGGAGAAGATGTTAGCTCTCTAAAAATAACATTTCTACTATACAACACCTTACTAGTCACGGGATCCCAAAGCTTGTATCCTTTCACACCAGCACTGTATCCGATGAAAATACATTTAACAGCTTTGTTTTCCAACTTAGATCTTTTCTCCTTTGGAACATGTGCATAAGCTTCACAACCAAAAACATGAAGATGTCTAATTGAAGGCTTCTTACCAGACCACACCTCCATGGGTGTCTTACCAACAAGGGTTGATGTAGGAGATCTATTAACCAGATAGCAAGCAGTGGCCACAGCTTCGGCCCAAAACCTTTGTTCTAAACCAGCTCCACTAAGCATACTCCTAGCCTTCTCCATTATTGTCTTGTTCATTCTCTCTGCAACTCCATTTTTCTGTGGGGTATAAGGAGTTTTCTTATGCCTCTCGATACCTTGTTCTTTATAGAAATGTTCAAACTCTGCTGAGCCAAACTCACCACCATTGTCAGTTCTCACACACTTAATCTTCTTACTAGTCTGATTCTCTACAAGAGCTTTAAATTCCTTGAACCGACTAAAGACTTGTGTCTTACTTTTAAGGAAATAAATCCACATCCTTCTACTGTAATCATCTATGAAAGATACAAAAAATACAAACTTGGAGATTGAAGGAACTTTTACAGGACCAAATACATCAGAATGAATAAGATCCAAAACATCAGAAGATTTGTGAGAACTAGAGTAAAACTGAACATGATTTTGTTTACCATAGACACAATGTTCGTAGAAGTCAAACTCGAGATTGCAATCATTTAACCCCTCAATGATATTTTTATTTTTCAAGGTTCTAAGACCCTTTTCACCAATGTGGCCAAATGTCATATGCCACAACATTGTCTTTTCTGCAAGAAGCTTACCTTCCAAAGTGTTTGCACTACCATCGGAACCAATAGCCACAGACTTCTTCACTGCTTGTTCAGATGGTGAGGATGAAGAACTATTACATAGAGGAATACATGCATCTAGCTGAAATAAGGTACCTCTCCTAGTACCCCTTGCAAGCACTATCGATCCTCTCATCATCTTGCATCCTTCTTTCGAAAAAACAACTTGCACACCTACATCATTCAGCATACTTACAGATAATAGGTTTCATGCCAAACCTGGAATGTGCATAACTCCGTTGATTCCCTTTACTCATCCATCAGGAAATTTGATAGTGACCCTTCCGCATCCAACTATCTTTAGGTGAGAATCATCACCCAAGTACACCTTTCCACCATCGAACTCTTCATATTTTGAGAACTAGTTTCGATGAGAGGTCATGTGAAAAGATGCACCTGAGTCAACCAACCACACATCATCAGATTCATGGGCTTCCAAATCTATGATGAATGCATCGCCATCTTCTTGAGATCTTTCTGAAGCTGAATCTGAACCTTTCTTCTTCTTCTTTGGCTCTTTGCAATCTTTACGGAAGTGCCCAAATTTATCACAGTTCCAACATTTTGCCTTGGACTTATTGGAAGTCTTTGACTTCTCATGGGATTTGGATCTACCCTTATTATCAGACTTATTGTCATTTTTCTTCCCTCTTTTAGTGGATCTCCCACGAATAGCAAGGGCTTTTTTTTCTAAAATGGAAGCCTTTCTCCGCATCTCTTCTGATAGCAGCAAAGACACCACATCATCCATTTTAAAGGTGACTAAAGTGCTTCCAAGAGCCATCACAAGATGGTCCCATGAATCCGGTAAAGAACACAAAAGTGTGTAGCAACGATCCTCCTCCTCTAACTTAACACCAGCTGATGTCAATTGTGCAGCCAACAGATTAAATGCATTTAAATGATCTGTTAAGGATCCACCTTCCTCCATTCACAAAGAGTACAACTTCTTCCTTAGGAACAATTTGTTCACCAGAGATTTGGCCTGATACATGGCCGCAAGTCTTTCCCACAAACTATTTGTGGTTTTCTCATCTAGAACATTCAGAAGGACTGCATCAATTAAACAGAGTCTTATGAGACCCTTAGCTTTACGGTCTTTGATATCCCAATCTGCTTGAGCTATAGTTGCTAGTCTTGTAGCATTTGAAGTCACTTCCCATAGGTCACGATCTTCCAACATGTCTTCCATCTTGAGTTTTCACAACTCAAAATTAGTGCCATTAAATTTCTCCACCTCCATTCTTCCATATGATGAACTTGCCATCTCAATCTGCAAATAAGATTCAGAATGCTCTGCAAAAAACTCCCACTCAAACTTGAGATCCTCTCAAAAAACCCTACCCAACAACTAGGATCAAAAGTTGATCAAGCTCTGATACCACTTGTACGGAAACTCAAGTGCAGAAACAACTTCCTACGCTAATCTCTATACGAGAGAATTGTGCAAATTCTTATAAATCCTTACAATTTCAGATTCGTTAACTACTTTTAACAAAGATATTGAAACCACATACCATACATACAGAAAAATAGAGAATGACACAATGATATACCCTGGGGAAAACCTTTCGGTAAAAAACCCCAGCACTCCAAAACCTGCACAATGTATTATCTTCAACACAAAGATTACAATACACTTGCAATGCAAGTTCTTTCAGGAAATGAGAGACAAAGCCAACAAGACTTAAATTTTTATTATATCCCTCCCATAGGAGTAGCATCATATATATAGACTCCTCTGGACCCAAAAATAGGCACAACCACCAAGACCCATGCACAAAGCCACATGTACATAGTTGTTACATGCAATCCCAAGAATAGGTGTCCATCCCTAGAATAGACTATGACAGATTGTCATAGAATCTGCCAAAAATAACGGTCACAAGAGAAGTGTAAGAGAATCTGTCATACCAACCTATTTTTGGCATATTCTCATACACACACCAACCACTTCTTCTTGGGTGCCCAAATAGGCCCAAGTCATAAGATGCTCTTACACCTATCATAGCACATTCCTTAAATAGTTCTTACACGTCATAGGAATCCATCATGACCGTTTCAGTCATGATCTCCTTACGCACAAGATGCCGACACATCAAGTGGAGTGACACATCAACATGCCAACTAGACATGTACACTCACACTTAATTACATTATTTGCAAAAAATACATTTACAAAACAAATAATAAGAATAGGAATTATCCAAAGTTGAGACACCTTATTCCTAACACTTTATCATCTAAGTCTCCTAATCTGTCAAATACAAGACCATTTTCTACTACAAGATGAGATTTTGCTTCATTGAAGCCTAATCTATTTTTGTCCTTCAGGTTTCTAAAATCCATATGTGTTGGTTCCAAAAGTCCTTGTTTTCTTTGTCCCAATGGTACTTTTCCTTTGTAACCCATTTGTTTCATGATCTCATATCCTTTTCCATATTTTTTGTGGCTATCTCAACATGTTTGATATTTCTGTCTTCTTCATTTTCTTTATAAAGTCGTTGCAAGACAAATTTCTCTTTATTTTCTTGTTCAAGGGACATCATTTCTTTGACCATCATTGTTCCTTCATGTATAGTTAGAGCACTACCATTAGAAGGTGTAAATATAGTTGAGGGTCATCCTTGAGACCTAGGAGATATGGGGAGATCCGTTAGGGACATTACAGGATCTATCTTGTACTTACCCATATTCATTTCTTGAATGTTGACATTTTTACCAAAGCTTCGCAGAACCATTTCCTTGGATGTCTCTGCTTTATTGGAACTTTCTTTATTATGTGAGACCATGCTTTCTATTTTTTTAAGACTGTTACAAGGATATGTTGTGTCAACTGGAATTGTCACCTTCACTCCATTGTGAGGAAACTTCATACACTGGTGGTAAGTATAAGGTACAGCTTGCATTGAATGGATCCACGGCCTTCCAAGAAGAATATCATATGAGAGTGGTAAATCAAGGACTTGACATATCACATATCTTTTCACTAGTCCCACTTTGATAGGTAATACAACCAATCCCTTGGAGGATCTCCCTTCTTCATCGTAAGCGTTGATTGTTATCTTCCTTTTGGGATCAATTACATGTTTAGAAAATCCAAATTGTTTTACTAAATTATAGGTGCGTATGTTCAAACCAGTGCCTCCATCTATCAAGACAAGCTTGACATAGTGTTTATGAATAAGAACCTCTAGATGCAATGGTTGAATATGTGGCTGGTTCATCAACTTATCATCTTCCTCAAATAAAGATAGGTAATGTGGGGAATTCAAGTGACCAACTATAGTCTAGAATCTGTCCACATCTAGATCCTTTGGTACATTAGTATTGAGCAAGGCTTGGTCAAGGACCTCCCTATGAATAGGAGATATTTTTAATAGCTCCAGAATGGATATTTGAGCTAGTGTGTGCTGCAAGTGGTCTACTAGATTAAACTTTGGAGGCAATGCCATTTGTTTAGATGTTATTGTTGTAGCTGGTGTGTTTGATGTTGAAGCTCCTTTGACAGTGAACTTAGCTTGGTTTCTTGTTACAACATTTGAGGACTCAGTTTGGTTTTGGATCCCTTTTAGAATAATCAAATGGATGGATGATTTGCATGGTTCCACCATATGAATTAAATTGTCGTTATCAATGTATGTATAATTAATCTTGTTACTCTTGGAAGATTCTCATTTTTCATAGTTAGGCAATGGAGTCTGGAATGCTTTATGATCACTATTGGTATGAATTCCATCCACCTTAACTTTTCCTTCTTTAATTAGATCTTGAATAACATGTCTTAATTTCATACAATTGTTAGTCTTGTTTCCTTTATTGCGATGAAAATCATAGTAGTCATCATCATTCCACCGCCTTGGTTTTACTTCTGGTTCCCAAGGTTTGGAGTCAAGTATTGTGATAATTTTATTGTCCAATAGTGACTTAAAGACCACTTCTAATGTATCTCCCAATGGTTTAAATGTCCTCTTTGGTCTTGCTGACCAAGGCTCTGTTCAAGTATTAGGTTTATTGAAAGTCTTGTTAGCCAATGGTGTCACTATCAAATTTGAACTCTTGCTCGCTTGGAGACTCGTCGTAAGATTAAAAAATTTTGGTTTTGGTTTGGTATTAGGAGCATCTAAAACTCTATCATTGACCACATTCTTGATCTTGTTTCCATATTTGTACTTGTCTTTGGAGGGATAAAACTTGTCCTTATTTTATTTGTTGATAGTGATCTCCCCCTTCTTGAACAAGACCTATTCAATCTTGATGGCACTATCTATCATCTTATCAAAACTTGGTGGACCTTGTATTTGTATCATAAAATTTATCTTGGGTACCAATTTAATGATAAAAATGTCTATTTTTTTCACTTTCGGGTATTTTTACAGCATATCGCGCAAATATCTTCCTCCATCATTGCAAGAAAGTCAAGAATGATTCTCCACTTTTTTGTTTGGTATTCCATAGATCCAACATTGTCACAGTGTGTTGAATGTTATAGGAGTATTGTTGGATAAAATTTTCAACTAGTCCTTTGAACGATTTGATTCCTATAGGTGATTTAGAGAATAGTCCATTGCTTGTCCACCTAAACTTCATGGAAATAACCTCATAAGGTACATTTGTCCGTACATGAATTCCATACTAAATGTGCAAAATTCCCTCACATGATCTTGAGGGTCGGAATTTCTGGTGTATTTTTCATATTTTGGAATTGTGACATGCTGAGGAAATGGTATCATCTTCAATCCCTTATCAAAGGGGAAAGGAAAAATGTGTTCCAAAGAGTATTGTTTTGTTGGTTTGTCATTTTCTTTCTTTAGCTCTTGAATTTCTGCTTGCATGGAAAGTAGTTGTCATGTTAGAATGGACATAGGACTAAGATCCACCTTTTGTTTGAGTTGATTCACATCATAGTCCTTAGGGAGTTTCACTCCTTGAGATGCGAGTTGTAGGAAGTATTTTTTCTTTTTTTCTTCCAAAGTTCTCTCAAGGATTTTATTGAATCTTTTGATTCTTAAAGCTCTTTGGTATTCTTGTTTTGTAGGATCTTCACCATTATTAGAATCATAATGAGCTTCTTGGTGTCGTGCATCTTCTTGGTTATTATGTTCTTCGTGGTTATCTTGTTCTTCGTGTCTTTCATCCCAATGGAAGTCCCCTTGGGTAGACATGTTTGTTGCGTTAGGGGTTACCGTGTGAGTTGTGCTAGGAGTTGTTCCAAATAGAGGACTGATTCATGAATTTTCTCCTCTTTCAAATGTGATTAATGACACTTCGTTCAAAAATGGATTCCTTTCAAATTTGTAAGACTTATGTCTTGTATTAACCATGAAAGCTTGATTAAGGAATTTTTGAGTGACTTATGTGAAAGTGGGTCTGAAAGTATGCAAGTGTCTAATTGTGAGTCCAAGGTTTCAATAGTGGGATCAAACATCCAAGGGTTAGAGTGCACTAATAGTGAGTTGGGAACCAAATGCAAGTAGGTTTGTTTTGATTTGTTTGAAAGTTCTAGCGTCAAAGGGGTTAGCATGCCCTAATAGTGAGCTGGGAACTTGATTTTGAATTTATAGTGACAAGGAAACACTACAATTTTGAACAATGTAGGAAAGACCAAATAGGATGACAAGACGTACTCAATAATAACTCTTTCAAGCTTGCACGTATACTTGTTTTGAAAGTAGAATCTCACTAAAGGCCAAAAAGGGTATCCAAAAATATAAAAATCTAGTTTGTGACAGGTACAGAAGTGCTTTCGGCCCCAAATGTGATCCTCAAGATGAGACTAACAGAGTTTTGGTCCTAGATGTGACATAGGAAACTTGGGGTGCAATCTCTAATCCAGATGAGACCTAAATACAAGGTGCAACACTATTTTTACCATATTCAATCTGGGATACGGGGTGCAACATAGGATACCATATGTGAAATTATGATGACTAGTCTAATGCAAAGTTTTCTCAATTTTGGGAAAATGAGTCTTCTTTGTCTGATTCCAGTGACTTGTAAGTGTTTGAAAATGCTTGGTGTTTGTTCATTTGATGGATTTATCTTAGGTTTGTACTTAAAACACATCAAGAAATCATTTTTAGAGAAAACACAGCTATCCTTCCTTAGACAAGGTAGAGATTGGAAACACTTGTTCACTGACTTAGGAACATACTCAAAGACTCCTCAAAATATGACAGTCCAACAACATGAAATGGATGTTGGAGGCCATATTAGCCAAGTAGTAATGTCAATGAGGGCTCGATATGGTGAATGTCTTGGGGAAATTACTATTTTCCTTGCACAAATATTACCAACCTTTTAGAGGTGAACCAGATAGCATCTAACTTAGGCTTTTAGTGAAGGTATCCATTCATAACCATCTCCCATAGTCCCGCAAGAAGGATTGAGGCCTATAGCCCTATGAGTCCTCAAATTTGTGTAGTCTCGCAAGAAAGATTCAAGTGGCTCCGCTCTACACAAGATCCAAGCATGTTATTGGAAAAGATCAAATCTAAGTTTCAATGATAAAATAAATTTTGTCTTCTGAGATTTTCATCTCAAGGAAGCGTCAAATTTTATAGTGGGGTGGAAGAGTCAGCTTAAGACTTGTCCCCACTTGGGTCATTCCTAGGAGTTTTTTTCCTCAATCGGCAGGCCTTCTAAAGGTATGAAATAAAAGGAAAGTAGATCAATAATTCAAGGTCTAGATTTGTGATTCTCCATGAAGTAGAAGAGAATAATCACCTAACTCAAATTATTTCTCCAAGACAAATCATGCAAACTTAATTCAAATTACTACAATTTGACCCCAAAGCTCACTTTTGAGTTTCTAATTTTCCCAAAGGGAAAAGAGCATAATCCTTTGATTAGTTTACAAATTGATTTGAAATTGTATTAATGTTCCTAGAAAGAACAAGCATGAAGTCTAGTTCAACCTTTTAGGCAACCTGCAAGAAATCATTAGTAGTCTCAAATTGTTGATTTCTTTGACAATTCATCCTGCAAACCACTGTTAGGCTATTATAAATCCACAGAGAACACAAAATCAACCCATTAGATATTAGAAAAATCAAATTTGAAGTAAATATCCCTAGATGTGACCCAAAGTTTTACTGAATGTGATCCCCTTTCCCAGATGTGATTGAGGATCCCAAATGTAATCCAAAATTTACTACATGCGATACATTACTAGATGCGATCCAGAAAATGTCAGGTGCGATCCAATTTTTGAGATGTGATTCCCTTCGATCAAGAACACAACAAAAATTTAGTTTAAAAGGTATAAATCCAAGGCTTGGCCCCACTGTGAGTGCTAGAAAATGTGTGTATTTTGTGGTAGTTGTAATCCTGCAACACAACACTTCAATAACTCATTATATCAATTATTAGCACAAGAAAATTAATCCAAACTATAACAATTGAAATCAAATTATTGTTCTCTAACTAACACAAGTATGGGAAGAACCTAAGATTGCTCTCAGAGTTAGATCCTAAACAATGACCATGCATGTTAGAATGAGAGATTCATGTTCAATAATGCATCTAAACTATCAAATTTACTCATGAAAGCCATTAATTCATTAACTCTTAAGAAATTGAAATGTTTTCTAATTATCTAGGAAATCAAATGTGCAGCATGTAAGTATGAATTCAAATTAACTATATTTAACCTTGTTTGAAAATCTTTCTTTTATAGAATCTTGAGAATTTGAATGGTTGAGATGCATCCTTGATGAGTGGTTAAGATGCTTCCTTGTTTGATCCATGTGAGTGATCCATGTGATGAGCTCTCATTGGCTTAAGATGTCTTTTTTGTCCCCTTGAGAGGTGACATGTCATTTTGGAGTGTTTTTATTCATTTCTTTTAATTAATTACTCTAGCCATGCACATGTGGGTTTGATTTAATTAATTAAGCTTAGAGGTGATTAATGTGATTTTTGCTCAATTATTGACGATTAATGCTTGATTTGTGAAGTTTTATTAAATTTATCAAATTTAATGAATTATGTTAATAACCAGAAATCAAATTAACAAAATTAAGAGTTTTATCCCGAATTAGGGCAAATAGGGTCTTAGGTTCTATTAGCCAAATTTTAGGTGATTACAATACTAGGGGGCAAAACTAGAGTAAAAAAATGTCTCTTTAATAAGGATCTAATTTCCCTTTGTTGAGATGAATCTTTCATAAATATTCCCTTCCTTGCACAGAATTGTATTTCCTTCATGAGGATTACATCCTTGATTGAATATATAAGGAGTTACAGTAGCAAAACAACTTCCTACACTAATCTTGAAAGGAGGGCTATGCAAAAAAAATTCTCAAATTGTTACAAAAATTACAAAAAAAAAGAGAAATAAACATAAATTTAAGTTTGAAGCTTTCCTTAGAGAAAGGTCTAAAGCTTTTGATAAGTTCAAGATTTATAAGGCAAAAATTGAGAATGAGTTAGGTCTAAAGATAAAACGTTTGAGGTCAGATAGAGATGGAGAATTTACATCTGATGCATTTAATTCATATTGTGAAGAACATGTGACATATATAAATAGATTTCTGCAACTAGGACTCCACAACAGAATGAGATAGCAGAAAGAAGGAACAAAACCATATTGGATGCTACAAGGACTATGTTGATTGAAGGCAATGTGGCACACATGGATTGGACGGAAGCAGTTAACACTATTGTCTACACTTTAAACATGATTCAAATAAGAGAGGGTGTCGATAAGACTCCTTATGAACTATGGTTTGGTCATATTTCTACTACGAAGTATTTCAAATTTTTTGGTAGAAAGTTCTATATCAAAAGAGATGATGCAATAGGAAAGTTTGATACAATGAAAGATGAAAGTATCTTTCTTGGATACTCCACTAAAAGTAAGGTATATAGATCTTTCAATATGAGATTAAGGAAAATAATTGAAAGTGCTAATGTGAAGATTGATGAGAAGTTTCAGATTCAAGAAAGGATGTATGAGTGTGATCCAAACTCTAAGACTAAGAACAAGACTAGGGACAAAGAGGCAAGGAAAATTTTTGAAATTGACAATGGTATACAGGTTTTCTTGAGTGAACAAAAGGAAGCTCCTAGAACACCAAGGTATGTTTTGATGAACCATCTTGAAAATCAGATTATTAGTGATACTAATCAAGGTTTGATGACAAGGTATAAGGCTAGAAATGAGCTTTGTTTAATCTCGCAAGTTGAACCTAAGACTACTGATGAGTTTTGTAAAGATGAATCATGGATTAAGGCAATGCAGGAAGAGCTAGATCAGATAGAAAAAAAAACACTTGGTAATTGGTTCCTATGCCTAAGAAGAAAATGTGATTGGAACCAAATGGGTTTTCAGAAATAAAATGAATGAAGAAGGCATAGTTGTGAGAAATAAAGCTAGACTGGTCTACAAGGGCTATTCACAATAGGAAGGTATAGATTTTGAAAAAAAAATTGCACCTATTGTGAGGTTAGAGGCAGTAAGATTGTTCCTTTCTTATGCAACACATAAAGATTTCAATGTATAGCAGATGCATGTGAAGTTTCCATTCCTGAATGTTGGTCTTGAGGAAGAAGCATACATAGAGCTGCCTAATGGATTTCCCTTGACAGAAGATGGTGACATGGTTTTTAAGTTGAAGAAGGCTTTTTAAGGACTTAAAAAGGTACCAAGGGCCTGGTATGCTCAGATTGACAAGTATTTATTACATCTTGGTTTCGGAAAAGGTAGTGCAGATAGTAACTTGTATTTAAAAACTAGTACAAATGGTATTTTGATTATTGAGGTGTTTGTGTATGACATTATCTTTGGAGGTAATGATGAGATGAACAATAAGTTTTCTAAAGAAATGAAAAGTGAATTTAAAATGTCAATGATTTGAGAAATGAAATTCTTCGTGGGGTTGAAAATGTAAGATATAAAAATATATATAAAGTGTATATATATTTTTATATCTATGATGTGTGTTGATGTGAAGTGTGTGACAGAAAATGTTGTGGACATATATTACATCCTAATCCAAGACAATGATATTCCAATTGATTAACTGAAAGGAGAAGATCAATGCAAAGAGGAATTAACTGGTTATGGATAAAGAGGGAAAGGGGGTCTAATTTCTTAATTATAAAGTGAAATAATAAATCAGAAAGATTAGGATAAAATGAAACACTTATCTTGAAATGTAACAAATCTGGAAATTATCATTTTCTGGTGTCTGTACTGAGTTTTTGGAAATTATGCAACCAGATCTAGAACGGAAACAAAAAGATGGAGAAAACCCGTCTTTTCTAGACCAAGTTGACCTTGACCCAAATGAAGTTCGACCTTGACCCCTTTATGTCAACCTTGACCTGCATAGCTCTAACAAAAATTATGTTCGCAGACCCCAAAAGTTTGTCGAAAAGGGTATTTGAATCTGCTCTGTAATTCATTGTTTTGCATCTACACCTACAAGAAAAAGGGTTTTGTTATTTGGATGAGGGGTTTTCCTTGGTCAAACCTTGGTTTTGGAATTAACCTTGAAATAGAATTGAAATAGAGAATGCTAGAAAATAGTAGAAGTAGATCTAACAACAAAACTATGATATTCAATAGATTTGCAATTGTATTTGAAATGTAAACAATTATGTTAATATGGAAATCAAAACTTTCATGATTGTATGCTTGGAATCCCACTTGAAGGAAGGAAGAATGGATCTTGAGAATGCACAAAGGATCTTGAAGAAAGATCACACCACCATGATGGATCGATCTAGGGTCTAAATGATAAATCTTGAATGCTTGAACCAAATCCCTTCAAAGGTTTGAATGCTTGAATCCTTGATCTTCAATGGAGAACTTGAATGCTTGAAAAGAAGACTTGAAAACCTTGATTGAACACTTGGAAGCTTGAAATTATGAATAACAATGGATGTTGATGATCCTCCTTATATTTATTTATCTTGTTTGCTTGATGATTTCTTTCGATGGATCTTGTGAAATGAGAGGAGAAGGCTTCCTTATATACTAGTCTAGGGTACAAACTTCTAGAGAGGCCAAGATAGGAGAAATAAATTCCAATTAAACCTATACCCCTAGGAGTGAACCTAAATTAAATATATTTTAAGAGTCGCTACTTTGAAACCTGAAACAGCCGACCTAGAAGTGGAAAAATAAACTTTTGAGCTTCCCCCTGCAACCGTAAAACTTTTCTATGAAAAAGGGGGACCTGGGTCAAGTTCAAGGTTGATCTTGACCCAGGTGTTTAAGACCCCTGGAAAATATGCCAGGTGGGAAAAAAAGTGCCCAGAGAGGCCCAATCAGAGCCCTAAATAGGCACAGAAGATAGAAAAGGGGTAGAAAATAGAGGACAACATGATGATGGCCCAAAACACCCCCTAAGGAGGGATAAACATTCTTAACATGGAAGTGCTTCCATTTTAAGATGATACATTAAGCCCCCCCTTTAGCGGGAGTATGGAAATCAAACATATTCATGATAAAGTTAGAAGAAAGACTCCAATGGATTCGCAATGAGGTAGAACATCACTTAGTTGAGGACATGAGCCCCCAGGCCAAGGATTTTAACTCAACATACACATACGAGGGTGCAAAAACAAAGAGAACATAAAGACAAAGCTAAAAGACACAAAAAAGAAGGGTTAGTACAAAAACAAACCCAAATCAACTAGCAAAGGAAACCTTGCTAAGAAATGTTTCCTATACTAATATCATAATAGGAAAGATATCATAAAAGCATAAATGATTACATAAGAAAGAAAAGAGCAACACTATAAATAACATAGCTTCATGATCTAATCCTACAAGCATGAAAGTGAAAAGAGAGAGAAGAGAGAAATTGATTACCCCGCCCAATAAGATATCCACCTTACCGTGAATCACCAAGGAGGGAGAGCCCAACAAGTAGCCAAACCTGATAGTTCACCCATAAACTATGTTTTGTAATTGTAATGCATCTTCTTACAGCTTTTGAAATACCCATAGGTCCACATTCTTGTATCACTATGGAATATAAAATGTGTGTCTCTTCAAGATTTAGCAACTTATGTGTGCTACCTTCTGAGGATTTAGCATATTTTAAATTGAAAATGTGTCTCTTTAGGATTTAGCAACTTATGTGTGTTACCTTTTGAGGATTTAGCATATTTGAAATTGAAAATGTGTGTCTCTTCGGGATTTAGCAACTTATGTGCATTACCTTCTGAGGATTTAGCATATTTGAAATTGAAAATGTGTGTCTCTTCAGGATTTAGCAACTTATGTGTGTTACCTTTCAAGGATTTAGCATATTTGAAAAATGAAAACTATAGCATAAGGGAGACCCTATATATGCCCCCCTCCTTATCATGGCTACCTAATAGATGAGATAAGGAAGAGAAGGATGATATCTACTTGAAAAAGTAAGGAGATATCATGTTAACAACAATGTACACTATATTCTTAGCGAAGAGTATTGACCCTTACATCAAAGAGCATAGATAATCATGAAAAAGGATATGTCACTTATGGAAAAAAAGGATCCTCAAAGAGAAAGAGATCTTATCAACAAGACCCCCACCGTAGAGGAGTGCTTTAGATAAAATATCATCTTTCAAAGAAAAGCATAGAGGGATCAAAGATTCAATCATCAAGCCCCCTGTGATTAAGAGGAAGAGGAATCTTGGAAACAAAGGAATTAAACTCTAACCCTATAGCAAGGGAAAGAATTTATAAAGAGCATAATTTGTAAAATAAAGAAGAGGTGATGACTTAGGACAACAACCTCTCACATAAAAGGATATCCATAGTCAAAACATCAGTCACTATAATGAAATAATGTTGCAGAATAAACAAATGCCACTAAGCTAAGGAAAGTAGATCCTTAGACAAAGAAAAAGAAGGAAAACCTTGCCCCCCAGGAATGAAATCAAGGGATACCTTTGCAAAACAAATTTCTTTAGAAAAGATATCATGAATACTAGAAGAGAAGCTATGGATGATTATGAGCAAAAGAAAGATATCATAATACAAAACCATAGGAAAATAATATAGAAAGAATAACCAATTAAACTCAAAAAAAATACATGCTAAGAGCATAATGGATCCTAGAGAAATGGAAGAAATACCTCTTGCCCCCCAGTTAAGAGACAAGAGGAGAAAAGATCTACATTATAGATGAATGAGGGGTATTCCCCGTATGGAAATTATGAAGGAATTGTAAAACCACACGAGAGTGAGATATAATTCCTAAAGCAGTTATTTCAATAACATACATCTTGAAATGCACACAATCAGCAAGTAAATGTGTATTACTATAGTGAAAAGGAAATTTGTACTTGGAGAGAGCATCTTTTGGCATAGGTTTAAAGATTTATGTCTTAGAATTCATTAACTAAACATACACCTTCTTAGCCATATCTTGAGGGGTATAAGGGTAATCTAAGAAAGGTGTTGGAAGAAGAACATGAAAAGGAGGGTGACGATCAGAATGAACCACCTTAGATTGAGATAGCAGAAATCCAAGACCATGCATATCTTGTTTAGGGGATAGATGAACCATATATTTAATACCTTGTTCATTAACACCAAGCCCTAAACCTTTATAACCTTGTTTAGCCATCATATTGTATCTTGTAGTGTACATATCTTGTCGAGCTTTTGCAAGAGGTGATTGTTTATGGTGATCATGAGAAAAGGTTGTGTAAGTTGGAATGATAGGTTTAGAAGAAGTTGCTTTTCTCTTCCCTTTAATATCATCATGGATAAGATAAGATGGGGAAGGTAAATCCAAGAATTATTGCACATCTGCATCATGAACCATAGTTTGAGCCTCCTCATAAGTGTGAGAAGAACTAGGAATAGCAGATGGAGAAATGGGAACGAGAATATAGGAATTAAATTAGGAAGGATAGGATTAGGATTAGGAATATTAGGAGATGGTGTATCATCTACCAAATTCTTCACATAATCCAAAAGAGCAATAAGTCTGCCACACAAATCCTTAATGAAAGTTTTAAAACTAGGAAGGCTAGTATTAGTCAATCTCATAATTAATAACATAAGCAAGTGAAACATGAAGAGTGACAAACATAATGAAATGGATGATACTCTCATAAACATCATAAGTACTATAAAGAGATGCTAAGAGGAGAATAATGAGGAAAATAGTCACACACCAAAGCATCTTAAGGATCTTCATAGTGAATGAAATGCCAGAAATATTTTTGTATTTTGTAGAATATATAGATTTTTTGTGTTTTTTGAATTTTAAAATGCAAGATCATAAAAGAAAACTAATCTAAGCTAACCTTAAGGAAAGGAGGCAAAGCATCCAACACCAAAAAGAAAGAGTTGTCTATCGTGGGCTCACCAAAATGTAAGATATAAAAATATATATAAAGTGCATATATAGTTTTATATCTATGATGTGTGTTGATGTGAAGTGTGTGACAGAAAATGTTGTGGACATATATTTCCTCCTAATCCAAGACAAGGAGATTCCAATTGATTAACCGAAAGGAGAAGATCAATGTAAAGATCAATCAACTAGTTATGGAAAAAGAGGGAAAGGGGATCTAATTTCTTATTTATAAAGTGAAATAATAAATCAAAAAGATTAGGATAAAATGAAGCACTTATCTTGAAATGTAATAGATCTGGAAATTGTCATTTTATGGGGTCTGTACTGAGTTTCTAGAAATTTTGCAATTAGATCTGGGATGGAAACACAGAGATGGAGAAAACCAAAAAATATTTTTATTTTATGTACCAGGTCAACCTTGACCCAAATGAAGGTTGACTTTGACTCCTTTATGTCTACCTTGACCTACACAGCTCTGACAGAAATTCTATTTGCAGATCCCGAAAGTTTTTCTAAAAGGGTATGCAAGAAAAGGGGTTTTTTTATTTGGATGAGGGGTTTGCCTTGGTCAAACCCCGGTTTTGGAATTAACCTTGAAATAGAATTGAAATAGAGAATGTTAGCAAATAGTAGAAGTAGATCTAACAACAAAGCTATGATATCAATAGATATGCAATTGTATTTGAAATGTAAACAAGTATGTTAATATGTAAATCAAAACCTCCATGATTGTATGCTTGGAATCCACCTTGAAGGAAGAATGAATGGATCTTGAGGATGCACAAAGGATCTTGAAGGAAGATCACACCACCATGATGGATAGATTTAGGGTCTGAATGATAAATCTTGAATGCTTGAACCAAATCCCTTGAAAGGCTTGAATGCTTGAATCCTTGATCTTCAATGGAGAACTTGAATGCTTGAAAAGAAGACTTGAAAACCTTGATTGAACACTTTGAAGCTTGAAAGCATGAAGAACAAAGGATGTTGATGATCCTTCTTAGATTTCTTTATCTTGATTGCTTGATGATTTCTTTCGATGGATCTTGTGAAATGAGAGGAGAAGGCTTCCTTATATACTAGTCTAGGGCACAAAATTCTAGAGAGGTCGACATAGGAGAAATAAATTCCCACTAAGCCTATACCCCTAGGAGTGGACCTAAATTAAATATATTTTAAGAGTCACTACTTTGAAACTCGAAACAGTTGACCTGGAAGCATAAAAATAAACTTTTGAGCTTCCCCCCACAACCAAAAAAATTTTTGATGAAAAAGGGGGATCTAGTTCAAGGTTGAGGTTGACCCTAATCTAGGCCAGGGTCAAGGTCAAACTTGACCCAAGGGTTTAAGACCCCTAAAAAATATGCCATGTGGGAAAAATAGTGCTCAGAGAGGCCCAATCAGAGCCCTAGACAGGCACAGAAGATGGAAAAGGGGTAGAAAATAGAGGACAAAATGATGATGGCCCAAAAAACCCCCTAAGGAGGGATAAACATTCTTAACATGAAAGTGCTTCCATTTTAAGATGATATATTAAGCCCCCACTTTAGCAGGAGTATGGAAATCGAACATACTCATGATAAAGTTAGAAGAAAGACTTCAATGGATTCACAATGAGGTATAACATCACTTAGTTGAGGACATGAGCCCCCAGACCAAGGATTCTAACTCAACATACACGCACGAGGGTGCGAAAACAAAGAGAACATAAAGACAAAGCTAAAAGACACAAAAAAGAAGGGTTAGTACAAAAACAAACCCAAATCAACTAGCAAAGGAACCCTTGCTAAGAAATGCTTCTCACACTTCCTAAGGGGAGGAATTTTGTTTGAGATCATTCATCTTGTAAGAGATTCTACATTAGGGGGGTGCTTCATGGTCTTTCTTCTTCTCCCTTATGGGGGGTACTTTTTCCTCACATGTTTCACTAGTACATTTTGCACCATTTTTCGATGCACTATTGGTCGAAGTTTCTACCCAACTCAGTCGAATGGTCGACCAACAGGTTCATTGCTATTATTGGCATCAAAATATTGACCCATTACTGAACCTGTCAAATGATCAACTCCTCTTTTGGTCAAAAATGAGGGCAACCTAGGCCGAAGATAACATTGGTAAGTGTTTGTGTATTGGTCGATCTTTCGACCAATATGGGTCGAAAACTTTGGTCACGCCGACCAGGATGCCAAACTCATGACTGTCATATTTTGACCAAATTTGGTCAAAATATTTAGTGGCTATGACTAGGATGCCAAACCTATGACACCACATTTCGACACAGAATGGTCAATTTTAGGCCAGACTTTCGACGTAGGTTGATCAAAATTTTGACACAACGCGGAGTGTTTAAAAAAAATTGAAGATAAATATCCAGACTAATCACCAACGACATCCTGATCAGTGATTAGTCTAGATATTTATCTTCAAGTGTCCACACTCATTCTACTACTTGTTTCCAGCAGGTCCCTACTCATTCTGTTTTCCAGACTGCTTTGGGCTCTAGCAATCCATCTGCTCTGCTCTGCGTGAAACTATTGGTTTTTTCATTTTGTTTGAACTATTTGAGAGATAGGCTTTGACTAGTGATCTATGAATTGGTAGAGCTTCCTCTTAGACACCCACAACTCTTCAAATCTATTGGTGTGAAGCCCCAAAAGGGTATTATGCTCTATGGGCCTCCTAGTTCTGGGAAAACCTTAATTGCTAGGGCAGTGCCAAATGAAACCGGTGCCTTCTTTTTCTGTATCAATGGACCTGAGATCATGTCAAAGTTGGTTGGAGAAAGTGAAAGTAATCTCCAGAAGGCTTTTGAGGAGACTGAGAAGAATGCCCCATCCATTATATTTATTGATGAAATTTATTCTATAGCTCCCAAGAGGGAAAAAACCCACGGTGAAGTTGAGAGGAGAATTGTTTCTCAAATTCTTACGCTTATGGATGGACTTAAATCACATGCCCATGTTATTGTTATGGGAGCAACTAACCCACCAAATAGTATTGATCCAACACTCAGAAGGTTTGGAAGGTTCGACAGGGAGATTGATATTGGGGTTCCAGATGAAGTGGGCAAGTTGGAAGTGCTTCACATCCATACAAAGAATATGAAGCTCTCTAATGATGTACATATATTGGGGCCTTATTTTTTGTACTTCTATATCTAATGTTAAACAGCTCTTGGATTTTGAAAGCATTTATTAATCTTTATGTTTCTTGATGGAGTATCTATTTATCTTTAGTTTTCTTATTACAGGTTGATCTTGAAAAGATTGCTAAGGATACCCATGGATATGTTGGAGCAAATCTTGCTGCTTTGCATACTTAGGATGCACTTTAGTGCATTAGGGAAAAGATGGATGTTATAGACTTAGAAGATGAGACAATAGATGTTGAGATTCTAAACTCCATGGCCGTTAGCAATGAGCACTTCCAGACTACTTTGGGCTCAACTAGCAATCCATTTGCTAAATCCATTGCTAACAAATGTCAGGCCAATTTCATCAATGTGAAGGGCCCTGAATTATTAACAATGTGGTTTGGAGAGAGTGAGGCTAATGTGAGGGAATTTTTTTATAAAGCTAGAGGATCAACTCCTTGCATCCTATTTTTTGACAAGCTTGATTCTATTGCTACACAAGTGTGTTGATTTTTTATGAGTGAAGTTCAAGTTGAGGACGGTGAATATATCTAAGTAGGAATTTTGTTTGAACTATTTGAGATAGGCTCTCTGACTGGTGATGCATAACTGGTTTTCATGTTTGAAGTGTGGAAGCAGTGTTGGGGATGCTGGTGGTGCCGCAGACAGAGTCCTTAACCAGTTGTTGACGAAGATGGATGGTATGACAACCAAGAAAATAGTTTTCATTATTGGTGCTACAAACAGACCCGATATATATTACATACAACTTTTAAAATTATAAATATACAAATCTATAAAATATGCATATATAACATAAAAGGAAGTGTTGATGCATACTGACAAATAAAATAAGGAAAGCTTCTGCTCTCTTTATTTGTAAAATTTTCTCTGCCTTTGCATTTTCTTTTGTTGCCACCCTCATTCTTGTAGCTGATATAAAAGAATGAAATGAATGATGGTGAAATTGAGAGAAATTTTGGGTAAATAAACTAAACAGATATAGAACACAAATATGAACAAAGTTGAGGATAATGAGTTGGGTTTTTCTTAAATAAATGAATACCATCAACCCATTTACAAAATGCAAAAGTATATGCTAGCAATCTCCAACAATATCATGGTAAAAAGGACATTTAGTATTGGATGTAAAAGTCTTGCCTACATTTATTTCATTCATTTCTTTCTTGACATGCACATCAGCCTCTATATCCACAATAAGTGTTTGAACTATCTCATATTCATAGTTTGACATAGCCTGTAAGCATAGAAATGAACGATTGAATCATATTGCATTCAAATTTCATCTTGTTTGATAGTTAAGAGATATTTTACAGTAATCAATTGACAATACACATCAATAAATAAATGAAATTGATATGAATATATCAACATTTTCAAGTTCTTCAACAGCTTTAGCAACCTCGTTCTTTTTCTCAAATATATTGTCTAGATTCATCTTTGGAACACTGGAACGAATAATTGTAAATCATACATGGAAACAAGGTAGTTTATAAGAGCAGAGATATTATATGATAATACAAATCACATTAATCTAAAAGACTACTACACCATTTCAAAGATCATATCAATCAAATTAATTTGAATCCTCACAAGGCAAACATAACATTCAGGCATCCAAAAATAATGGATGTAAATTCACAAACTAATTTTCTAAAATCAGCATTTCATCATATAAGAGGAACTACCAATATTAATATATTATCTCACAAATAGATGCAAATTCACAAATTAAATTTCTAGATTCAGCATTTCATCATATAAGAAGAACTGGCGCAGACCTTTTGTGAGGGTATCAAGCACACCGCTTGACTCCAAATATTTCCTAAAAGCTTCCTTCTTGGATTCATTTTCCTATCATATAAGGATGACAAGCATTATCATAGAGCCTAAATGTCTAGTTCTTATCATTGAATTCATGCATACAATCATCTACAATTGCAGCACTAAAACAACTAATTTTTTAGCACATAAGGACTATTTTCTTAAGTAAATCCTAAGGGGATAGCAAGTAAATTTATTCACGTGGGTGTATTAGGATATTAGCTATAGAATATCTATGCTACTTATAGATCCAACTGATATTTGATTTAACACTTCACCTACTAAAAAACACAAACCAATGAAATAATCCACATTAGGCCAGGAGAGGTTGATGCATTCAATACGAGAATACTTACACAAAATGAAGCTGAATCATGCCAAACAATGACAATGAGAAGTTGACTATTGGCCCTTCTAGTTTTTTATTTTATAGTTTCCTGACAATGACACATTCAAAATGCACTTATGAGCAAAGACCTAGAACGAATGAAATTGATTAAATAATGAAGGTGTGTTAATTTGAGCTTCACTTGGTTTTGAGAATACTTTAATATTCTCTACTTAACCAGGACAACCACGTGAAGGTGGAAGCTCATCTGGCCTCACGCCCCCTCCCCCTAACATCAATCTAAATTCCCCATTAACATCTAATTACACACTTCATCCATCCATTTATGAATTATAACATTCAATCAATACAATCACATAACATTCATTAATATGATATAACATTCATTAATACGCAACACTAATCAAGAATTCATTAACACAAAAATATTCATTAACATGACATATAATTCAATATTAATACACAACATTCATAGATAATTACTTAAAACAACGTTCTTTCATTATCCAACAAAGTTAATCAAACAAGTTTTATCAAAGAGCATATTTAAGAAATCATTTCTTTTTTAGGTTTTTCTTAGATTTCTTATTTAGGTAAAGGCTGACAGGACCATCAATATTATCTTCCTCCTCTTGTGGTTGTGATCTCAAATTATGATGCTTCCTCATGTCTCGAGAAGGATGACATTGCTGCACTAAAGGGGGGTCTGCTGCAATAACAAGTAAATGGGTTAAATTCGCATACTTTTTTTTACTGTTACATGTATTTCATTAACTAGCAGAACATAACATGCATTTTTTTTTACCGAACAATGCCACATCATCATGTACAATAACATTTTGATCTTCCGCCACCTCAACATGCTCAACATGTTCTAAAATATTCAAAAAAAGGTTACACAACCAATTGCAATTAAAGATGTTAAATTCTATTAATAATTACATAATTTATTTCCAATAGAAAATTAATACCTCCAACACTGTGATGCACATCATGGCCTTCGTCACGCCCAAGTTCTGTGGTAGGATTTGAAGGCTGTAGTGAAATGTCATGCACATTGTTATCATGAAATAGTCAATTTATGTTCAAAATTAACTATTCAATTTAATTTACTTTTCATTTGACCAATTTACCTATGTCTCATCTGGTGCAGCAGATTCTTCATTATGGCTTTGGGATGCTTTGTGTAGGCATACAGCCACGACTGCATAGCCTTCCTTCAAGGCTATTCTCTTGTCTTCATCCATGGGCTCTACATTGAATTTTGTGCCCTGTATTTTTTATTGAATATCGTCACTTTTACATGTATGATTTGATTAAATAGAATTGTTTGCAACCTTATATATATATATTTGATATGAAATTCCAATGTTGCTACTTAAAATTCAAGATTGAAGTTTCATATAGCCACCAAAGCCAAGTTTGTGTTGGCCAACCTTTGTTAATCTTGCTTGTGTGGCTTTTGATGTGTCTTGCAGTCTATGAAAAGTTTGAAACATGTTAGATTATATATTTACAAAGATCACTAATTAGTGCATGATTGCATTCTACTTAATACTATCACGACATACCTTCTTTTGTTGTCTTCTGGTTGAATTCCACTACCCTTTAGCCTTTTCCCTTTTGCATCTTCCATTATTTCATTCCACTCCATCGGTGGAATCATAGGAGGACGCTCGTACTTTGGGTTATCCTTTAGAGCCCTTCTATATTGGTCCCTCATAGTCTTTAAATGTTTGCATGCTCTTGTAAGAATCTTGCCTCTGTCAAAACTTTTAATTCCAAAGAGGTCATCTAAAGATTTAATAAGCTGATTTTTTAAGTCAGCATCCTGATCATTCCACCTTTTTTGAAAAAACAAAATTGTTAGATATCATAACTTTAATATAGTACAATAAATGGAAGATAAGAAAAATATTGTACCAATATTATGAAGCTACATACCTTTTACGTATGTATGGTGGGCCCAAATAGCTTCAATGTCATTTCAAAAAGATGTTCATAGAAAACATCATTTCCTACAAAAATAGCATGGGATTATCAGTCCAAAATGAGTTATGTATAAGTAAACTACAATTACACTGTAAATAATAACAATTTTAGAGCACCTGGAAGCTTTGGTACTTTTAACGGAACCATATTGTTCTTGTTCATCAACAATGTCCTTGCAAATGAACCAGTACTAGTAACACAGGCTGATCCAGGAAATGGTTGATCTTCACTAGTAATGGTCTGATCTGTTCTTGTACCAGATGTAGGTGTATCTATTAGTACACAAAATAGGTCCATACAGTGTATAAAATTCACACAAGAAAAATAATCAATTCATGATTAGCACATAACAAAATATAGAAAAATAATTTTTTACCAGTTGTAGATGGTATAGAGGAAGATGTCTGCAAGCACCTTGTTGCGGACAATGCAGTCGTCGAATGCGAAATGTTAACCGAAGGAGGTGTTTGCACTTCATCATGAGTTGTAGAATACATTGTTAGCAAAGACATTTGCAATGGATAAAGATTAAATGGGGTACTAGAAGCATCCCAAACATAAGTTGAGTCAATAATGCATACAAAGGTTAAATCAATGGTTAAAGGTTTAAGGATTATTTACATGAAGGTTGTGTGGCGCTACAACCCTCACCATGTTGATGATGTTTCACACGTGTCAAAAAATTATGTAAGAAGAACACATCATATTTTAGATCATGATCCATAAGATAGTATAAAATATAAACATCTATTGAACTTTAATTATTGCTTAAGATTAATTACTACTTACATCAATAGAATTGACTCTACGTGTCAATTCTTCTTCGAGTTCCTTTGACTCCTCAATTTCATTTGCTTCCATTAGAAGGTTAAGAATTTCATTACCATATTTAGTTTTTATTTGAGTAGCCATGAATACATGGTTAGATTTAGATTCTACGTCATCTCTAAATGCCGTGTCAACTTCAGATCGAAATAGATATGTTGCCTCTTTTGCTTTTGTCTATCAATAAGTATCAAGTTGTGACATCAATATTAGTAAAATTCTATCAAAATAACTCCAAAGCCATAAAGAAAAGAACATAATAATATGACATTTGTTTCTATATAATTTGTAGAATTACACTAATTAAGGTTTACCTTTGCTGAAAAAAGTATACTGTGAGCAACATCCCCGCCTGTATCTTGAGGTGGAATATCCATGTCGCCCTGTGAAAAAGATTAGTAATTCTTAGCAATCAAAAATGATTGGAGTCAATATTAATTGGAGGCAGTTGGTTTAAATGTTATACTTACCAGTCCCATGATAGGGAATTTTTTTGTATCTACACAATTCAAATTGTAATCTATTAGAAGCTTGTCCCCTGCATTTATTGATTTTATCGCACATACAAATACATGATTTCCCTTGTGTGCCTCGAATATACAATTTGGCCGCTTATTAGTTGACACGGGTCAAGAACTATTTATAAAACCTACAATATTCCCTGTTTCTTTTGGTCTTCCATCAATATACATAGCAAGGCTTTTAGTTTGATCATTTGCTTTGCATTGTATATAATTTGCTGACAATGCATACCTACGCATACTTTTTTTATATTACACAATCTACATCCAATTATTGTAATTGTAACAAGGTCCTACATACTCCATCAATTCAACAACTTGATTATAATTGACATTTATGCCATCCATGGAAAATAAGCCCAAACCATGTAATGAAGATGGAGCTATGCGATATATCCTTTCGTTAACAGAAAAATCAGTATTAACTGGAGGTAGTTCCTTGGGTACCCATTCTTTATGAAGATGTGTGTACCTTAAGGGAACCTTCATGTCTCCTTTGGTCTCATTATCATAAGAATATGACCCCCCCTTAGCAAGGAAAAATTGCATTCATTTATCAAATTTTTTTCTAATCTTTTGACCTCTAGTTGATCTCCCTATTTTAGACCTACTAGATGTCTCACTTTTGTCTTCTATTCCCGCATTTTCCTCACTTGAGGAAGACAGATCATACAAATACCTATTTGGTGATACATGTAATCCATCAAATGAGAGACATAGTAGGATCTATATATTTTTCTAACTAAAAAGAAGGAAACCAAATAATAAATTATACCTGTCGATCCATGTGAAAGGCATTAAATTTCCTGCATATGTAAATCATTTATCTTAAGTTAGCCAAAAATTACATGATATGTAAGCTACAAATTATATAGAAGACAAAATTTACATGATGCAAAATATACTCCATGACTACAGAGTTCAACACATAATAACTTAATTCAAATTTCTATGAATAAATCAATACCTCATACATGGCATTTATCATACCTTGACATACATTTCATTGATCATGTTCTTCATCATCCTCCTCATCCATGTCATCATCATTACTATCATCATCATCATCATCATCATCATCATCATCATCATCATCACCATCATCATGACTATCATCATCATGACCATCATCTTCATGACCATCATCAGCATCACCAGAATCATCATCATTTTCTTCTTCTTCTCTTCTTCATTGTGTAACAGTCGTCTGTGATCATCATTTACTTCATCTTCTGATTCTTCAGTATCTTCTTCTTCCATCACATTATAATGTACTGGCCTTCCTCTTGGATCATGTCTAACAACAAATGACCAACCCAGTTTATGTGGAATGGCAAAGTAAAACACTTGCTCACATTGGCTTGGAAGAACATAGGGCTCATCTCCAACTAGCTCAAATGACCTTGTATTAATCATTTTAAATCCACTATCATGTTCAATAACAGTCCTATTAGGATCATTTTGATTCAGTCGTAGCCTGTACCATTTGATGAAAAATAGAACTAATTTGAATGAATTAAAGTCTCACTCAAGTATATCATCCAAAATGTCGTAGTATCAATTTTCAGATTGTTGAGGATGTATGTCATTTCTAGATGAAATATTAGTGACCTTGAAGACTACACTTATCCCAGAATCACAAGTTTTCTTCGTGTCGTCTAACTTTTTAATCCAAAATTTACGGCCATGGTAGTACATAGCTTTGTGGTGTTTGATCTGCAATTATTCAAACATGTCAAGATTATTTGCATCGATCCATGAATTGATATTAAACTTATGGGTCATGGTTAGTAAACTTATACATACCTTTCTACCTCTTAAACCATATGCTAGATCAGGTACCATTGGCGTAACATTAAGATCTCCATTAAGATGAGCTTCTTTAACCAATGATGCAACACCATCCCATGTTAATGAGCGACCATTTTCTTGAGATTGTTGAATCCATACCGTCATCCAATCAAGATTGTTTGCAATATATAAATGTAGTGCATCCCACTCACGACCAACTGTAAAGAAAACAAATAGACCGCTTAGAAACAACTTATATTGAAGATCTATAAGAATTAATAAACTACAATAACATCATATAATTACTTTTCACTTTCCTCAATCTACCTTTCCTCATCAAGTACTCCCCTTCAAATTTGTTAATAGAGTTGGGATCTCAAATGCGATCTACATGGATATTTGCTGCAAACTTGAGAAGATATTCACTAATATACACCATAGTCTGGTATACCATATATCCCTCCACCATAGAACCCTTAGGATGTGCTCTTTGTTGAACCAAGCCCTTCATAAATTTCAAGTTCCTCTCAACCATCCACATTGACCTAGTTTGTATAGGTCCACACAATTCAATATTCTCAACTAGATGTATGAGGTAGTGTTCTTGAGCATTGAAAAAAGTTGGAGGTAGACACTTTTGCATTTCACACATAAGTTGAAGAATTTTTCTCTTCTAATATTTTATATCTTTTTTATCAATTTCTTTAGATGATAACCACCTGAAAGAGATTCAACTCGCAAGAACATATAAAAAATATTTTAGATAAAAATATACAATAAATTACATAAAAAGTAAAGCAAGTCATAAATATAATAACACTTCTATCCTCATGAATTCTCCAAGATCGTATATAACTTGTTTAACACTGTTGTCAAACTGGTCTGGGAGGGATAGAGGTAGGACGTACTACAATGATTAAAAAATGATCTTTTCAATATATTGTAAAATAATACAATAAAAAGTACATGCAATTTTACAAATATATTGTAAATAGAGAACATGACTTACCTTGACGAAGGTATGCCAATCATGTGTTTTCAACCCTGGCCCAAAATCACCTTTCTTTGATACAAGACTGCTTATATTTGCAGCAAATCCTGTTGGAAATTTTGTTTTTTTTATGACTTCTTTTAATGCATCACTTTGTTGCTCAGTTAATAACCAAGGAAGGGCACTCGTGTTTATGCGGTCTCCATTGCTATTTGATTCAATGAAATTTTTCAGTGCATGATTGGATTCATGAATGTACAAATTTTGTCCATTTTTTCTTTATCACGCCTTCCATCCAATATTTTTCATAGTGTCTCTATTACATTCTCTCCAATATGCATAGGATCAAACAAATGCACGATTGGGAGATCCTTGTAGTATGGCAACCTACTAAATTGACTAAGATAACTTTTTATTCCTCTAGGAAGTTGGTCATTGATGCCTTGACAACCTTCACGAGCATCAATAACATCATTAGTAAATAAAAGACAATATCAAAATTTAAATTTCAAACAAAAATCATCAGATGGAATGACATTACCTTGATGATTTAGTCTATCATATTCCAAATTCCATAGACGAGGTGTCATTCTTCGTGGCCTTAATGTCGTCTCTTCTTTCCCATTAAAAAGATGTTTTTCAATAGTTTGATACTTATGATTATTGTGGAGAAAGTGCCTAAACTCACCGAACACCTGCTTTCCTAAACTTCTTCAAGATTTCATCTTCGGACCACAAACTGGACATGCGAATTTATCCTTTGTCTGAAGACCTAAAAGATATCATACAATTGGATCATGTACAATTATCATGCGCAACTTAAACATATAGCAATAATGTGTAAGCACTATAACATACCAAAAATACGTGACCTTAACATGAATATATAACATACCACAAAAATGAGTTAGCCCAGGGGCATCATGTATTGTCCATACAAGCATTGCATGGAATTGAAATTTTCTTTGTCCTATTGGTCTAGAGATGTCATACATAGTGATCCCATTCCATAAAATCAACAACTCGTTAATAAGGGGCTCAATATACACGTTCATATCTTTATCTTGGTACTTATCTAGTTGAATGAATAAAAACATTACATAATTATTATGACCATCTTGATGCAATGTTCATAAATTAATTTACATAACTATTAAATGAAAAAAATACCTGGTACAATCATTGACAACATTATGTGCTCCCTCTTTATGGACATCCAAGGAGGAATGTTATTGTTAATAACAAAAATAAGCCACACTGAGTAAGTAGATCTCATATCTCCAAATGGATTGACACCGTCCGCTGCCACTAAAATCTTGAGATTACGAGGCTCTTCTTTAAAGTGTTTTCATGTTGTTTCTATGTCTTTAAATGCAGAACCAGCCGCAGGCATTCGCATAATGTCATCTTGACTTCTATTGCATGCATGGTAATACATAAATTGTGCCAAGCTAGTGCACCTAAATAATCATTGAAGACATGGAATAGGGGGAATGTACCAAAGACTCTTGTGAGGCACCTTTTTTGTTATTTGATCTGACTGATATGTACTAGTATGACAAACAGGGCATTCTGTTGCAAATTCATGTTGTTTATGATATAGAATGTGATCATTGGGACATGCATGTATTCTCTGATACTGCATTCCAATTTGATTCATAATGGTAGATAATTCTCGGTACAAACAAGGCAAAATGTTTGATGGTGGTAAGAAAAACTCACCTATCAACCTACAACAACAAATATGAATTGTTAATATAATGAATCATAATGGTTTGCTAACATTGAAGATGACAAAAATGGCATACCTTAGCATACGTAACATTGCTACATTGGATAAACCATTCATAACCTTGAAGTTCACCAACAACACTATAGCGGAGAGAAGAGTTGTTTGGGAGCCTTGGTATAGGGGCTCGTATGCCTTCTCAATTATAGCTATATCAAGACCATCTTCATCATCATTATCAGATGCGCTAGTACCATCATCATGATCATCTTGATCAGCTACGCCAATACCATCTTCAATCATGTCCTCTGCCACAGGATCATCTTCTTCCATGGGAGCATTATCGTCAGCTTGGATATTCACACCTCCATGTTCCTCCAATTGGAAATCCACATTCACCAATCGACGAAAATCATGCCCCCCTTCAATGTGACCATATTGCCTACAATGACTCTGGGCTTTTTTGATTAGAATTCTTTGATTCTTTAAGCCCTTACACTTTTTGCAAGGACAATAACATTTTTCAACGTCTTTTCTTTGGAACTGAGACCACAATCTAGCAAGTGTCTTGTTATTTTGTTCTGGGTTCATATTGACAGTTGTGGACTTTCTTCACAGGCTATAAATATACAAAATGTAAACATACAAACATTAGTAGTATCTTGTATATAATCAAAAAAAAAAAAAATTATAAGATTATACAAGATTTACAAATACACACACAAATCATGCTCACTAGACCACGAAATATTGAAAAGGATAAGTATTTTGGGAGTTATTATTATTTTGGGAGTTACACAAATCTCCTCACTAGACTACTGGATTAGAGATTATAGAGAATATATTCTGGAGTTGTACAGTCACATTGTCTAGTCTATAAAGATATACAATATATTTTTGCAAAGGAAACTTGCAATTGAAGATAATAACACATCAGAATTTGGCATTGTAGTGGAGGTGATTCCATACCTAGTACAAATTATTTCCTCTAAAGCTTCCAAATGGCCTTTCTCTGGGAGCTTCATTAAGGCATTCAGTTGAGCATTAATGCATTAATGCCCATCTATATCTAGGTTTGCATCACACATGCTTAAGGCAAAAGTTCCTAATACAACTGAAGAGAGTAATTAATACGGAAATTGAATCAAATGTAAGCAACATATATATGGCATTAATTTTCAAAGACAGTGACAATTTAAAAGTATTGGAAAAATACAGTGTACAAGCAATGATAGTGCGCCATGGGAAGTCACAATAAGTATGAACCCATAGAGGATTTTCATTGTTTCCTAAAAGAAGATCATTTTCAGAGTGAGATTTAGCTACATAGAGGTGAAGTCATGACATACAAAAGGTAAGAGAACCTCAAAGTTTCTGACATATAATGCTATCATGTCAAAAGGACAACAAAGTGTAGTTTTTAGAACAATGGAACAACCATCTCTCTTAAAAGGAACAACCATCATGTTATAGAGTTATTGAATATGGCCATTATCATGAGATCATAGGGCAAAACACATCTATCTACAATTAATGAACAATTTCTTCTATAGAGGCAATTATGAATTCTATGCTCATGTGAAAAGGAAATGTCACTCAGTTTGAAGTCCTAATAGAATAAATACAATAAGAAGACATTGACATATCATGCCTTATATCAGAACCAATCACCATAAGAAGATGGAACAACCATAAGGTACAAGCATGTGCAAGTCATTGTAATCATTGGAGATATGTTAAAGGTTAAGTACAATAGTAGAGCACGACCATGATACAATTAATGAAAGTGCCATAAAACACCATGATATTTATAATCAATCATAGAGAAAAGAAACAGTGACACAAATTATTTGTATTTTACTGCCACCAAATACTTTCCAAATAGTCATCAATGTATTAAAGCATTCCAAAGTATAGGATAGCAAGGTGCTTCAATACATAGTTGCATTGATCAAAATAGTATTTTACAATATCATGAAGTAAACAAATGCAATGTTTCAAAATAAAGCAAACTAAAACAACAAATGACAAGCATTGTCATTAAACACAACATAAAAGGCATCTTTGACATTGAGCCCTCAAAGAACAGGTTTGATGTTTTCATGTTTTGAAAGTTAACAAGGTTTATATTTTCATCATGAATACATGAAAATAAGCACAAAGGATCACAATAAGTAATCTCTAATATAAAGAAACACAATGACTATCAACATCAAAGCGGTGGTGTAGGAACTCAAACATCATCTAAAGATAATTTGTCATGTTCTCTTTCCTCTGCACTTTAACAGGATATGAATGTGAAAGAAAAAGAAGTGAGAACCCCGAGGCAATGGATGAGGATGATAGTGATGAGGTAGCTGAAATAAAGGCTGCTCATTTTGAGGAGTCGATGAAATATTCCCGAAGAAGTGTCAGTGATGATGATATTCGGAAGTATCAAGCCTTTTCACAAACACTACAGCAATCTCGAGGCTTTGGTTTTGAATTTCAATTTCCAGATAGACCTGATGGTGCTTCTGCTGGTGCTTCGGATGTATTTGCTACATCAAATAATAAAGATGATGATGACTTATACAGGTTGCACATCCACATCCACATCTAATATAAAATCTATTATTATAAAGTCTTTTTATGGAAATCTGTTTTACATTAGTCTATATTATTCTGAAGCCTTGTTATAGAAATTTATTTTATATTAATCCTCAGAATTAATTATCAAATCTTCTTCTTTCTTTCTAAATTCATGAATGATTCTATTTTTCTGCAGTAAATAGCATACGTAACAAATAAACATGAAATCGGCAACAAATATCTACCTTATGCTTTTACTACTAAGTCTTTGTTTGTCGGGCATACTAATTATAAGTACTTGAGGTATCAGGTTATTGATATGTCCTTGGTATTTTCATGCATTTAATCTTATAAAATCATCAATTCTTAAGCATTAAGCATAGTAATAGGTCAATCTTCATTTAATTGCAAAAATGAAACGCCAATGAAGAAAATAATGAGCAGCAAATAATAGATATCATTAACATAGGTTGAAGCCAACCTCATCCTTCGATTATAAGAAGGATTTCCAAGCTCCTATTTGAAAACAATAGATATTATTGAAATAAGCGGAAGCCAATCTCATCCTTTCTCTTGTGATCTTATATCACATGATTTCAAAGCTCCTATTTGAGAATAATAGACATTATAGACACATAAGTTGAAGCTAGTTCTTCCTTGCTCTTGTGATCTTATATCAAGGATTTCCTAAGCTACTTTATTCAAATTGGATAGTATTATCACTTGATATTCATACCTTCTCAATAAAAAGAAGTGTATCGCTAGATACCTAGTGACAAAATTCACCCTCTCCTAGTTTTAGATTGAGGCCAAGCAGTGCCAGGCTTTCAGCGGGATAAGGTTTAGTATCCATATGGCATTCAGCAACCACACTCTGCTTAAATCCATTTTTATCATCCTTCAATGTTACCAAATACATATTTGTACTCTTCACATAGTGACAGTAATAAACTTTAAAAGGAAATAACATAGAGTGACAAGCCACATGCTTGATGGAGGAGGCAGCCAAGAGTTTTGCTCCATTTACTATAACCAAATAAATAAACATCATTGTAACACGGAGGAGCAAAAATCTCAAACCTTTTTATCAAAGCATAAAAGATATAGAAATTTTGTCAGATGTTGTAGTTGCAACTGCCCTAGTAGACATGTATGCAAAATGTGGAACTATAGACAAGGCAAGTGAACTCTTTGACAAAATGCATCAAAGACATGTGGTATCATAGAATGCCATGATTACGGGCTATGTACAAAATGGATTTTTTGAAAAGGCTTTAGAAATTTTCAAGCAAATGCAAATGGCAGGTGTAAAGCTAAATTCCAAAACCTTTGCCAACATCCTCCCTGCTTGTGCCAAAATGGGAGCTTTGGAATAGGGTAATTAACCAGTCACTGTTAATATATTATGCAGTCACATTATATATATTATGCAGTCACTGTAAGATATTTTAAATATGATAGCAAAATAGGCTAAAATGAAATAAATTCTTAGTAAAATAACTCTTAAATATTATCTTAAGATAGCCTTCTATCTTTTTAAAATTATTTAAATACTTTTTAAATCATTCTATATTTTATTTTATTTTTTCAAATATAATAATTTTCATACATTTTGTATGTATTCTTCAAATTAGCTTTGAATGTTGTGAAGGAATAAGAAAGTTCAGGCAAATGAATTATAACAATTTATGAAATGAAAATGCCATTGTATAATTTGTAGAGGAGATTGATTGTTTAACAATAAAATCCACATAATCTATAGTAGCTGAGAAACTAGAGGCTAGCTATAATTATAGTGAGAAGGTTTGGAAGTATAGTTAGTAGGCATTAAGTTTGTCTTAATAGTTGGAAATTGGAGTATATGCTTTTAATGATCTTCTTTGTTAGATGTGCAAGGGAGCATTTTTAATGTCTTTGTGTGTGCGAAACCTAAGTCATTGAATGTCCTGAACTATTTTGTTAACCTTTGCCAGCATCCTCCCTGCCTGTGCCAAAATGGGAGCTTTGGAACAAGGTAATTAACCCGTCACTGTTAATATATTATGCAGTCACATTATATATATTATGCAGTCACTGTTAAGATCGACTTAGTCGATTGCTTGATCACACGATAACCAATAATTAATGGTTATCGTAACACATTGTTAATGTGTTACGATAACCACTAATTAGTGGTTATTCATATCACTGTGTAAGATAATGAAATGATGCCAATCAATCGATAATGAAACGATGCCAGCCATGTCTATTCATATTGGTATTAATAACCGTTGTGTGGGCTAGGAAAGACTTACGAGCGCCATATAATTGATAGGAAATAATCAATGATACCCTAGCTTGTATAAATGGATGCCCTAGCTCGTGGGTAACCAGAGAATCTAATGAACACACATTAACATGATGCCCTAGTTCACTAACACAGCAAATGCCATAATCAAATCATCCAAAGAAATGAACTCAATGCCATGGATACAACAGAGCATGGAGTAATGAATATCACAGTTGATGTGCCCTCAAAATACATGATGGTATTCAATCAAATGATCAAATGCAATGTATTCTATCAAAATGCAGAGGAGATAACGAAACAATCCCTACCTCAATGAGCTTCCATTTGATAAGGAGAGGAAAAGCCAAGTTTCCAAAACCAAGCTCGAAGATTAAAGGCCCAAGTCCAGATAAAAACTATAAACCCTATACATAGTGCCGAATCCACCTTGGATGATGAGGTTTCGTGCACTACCCCTTGAAAAAATTCATCATGGTGATAATGATCAAATGAGAAATGAATTCTACTGCAACCCCTATACATAGTGCAAAATCCACCCTAGCCGATGAGGTTTCGCATGTTGCCCTTCAAACAATTCACCATGGTGATAATGAAATTAGAAATGAGTTCTTTTTTTTTTAAGTTATGCCCGTGTTCGTCAAAATTTTGACATACACGGTAGTGGTCAAAATTTTGACTAACACTGGCATGGATTAAAAAAAAATGAAAGTTTTCCTTCTATTATCCGACCAACCAAAACCTTTTTATTTCATGGTCGAAAATTTTGGTAGAAAAATGGTGCAAAATGTACTAGTGTCCTCTCTCATTCATCATTCGAAGGATTTTGTTTTTCCATCTCCCTTTACGGGGATAACTTTGTCCCACTGGGTCTTCTCCTTTTTTTGTTCATCAGAGATTGCATTGAATTTGATTTGTACATGGGTACCTAACATAGCCTAGTTGCTAGGACCCATCTTGCATTTTGTGCATGCATTCTTCCTAATTACGCTTAAGGGGGGGTGTTGGTATGTTTCAATACTATTCCTAGTAAGTCATTTTGATATATTCTAAACACAAATGGTGCTTAAGTTTACTTAGGGACCGCATAGGAATATTCTTACTTGAGGTAGAGTTATCACATTATCACTTTTCCATCTCAAGTGGACTTCTACCTTTGGTGGACTTATTAATTTATTAATTTCCCACCTTTAGTGGATGTGTTGCACAAACACCTTTCAACATTGGAAGGTGATCCACCTTTAGTGGACATGTAACACAAACATTTGTCCACCTTGGAGAGTGATCTACCTTTAGTGAACACATGATACTTTCACTTTCAACCTTTGTTAGGTGATAAGTTATATGTTTATGTATTATGTCAAAAGATTAAGCCACTTTTCATTAATCTCATTCACTCCTATGTTCTCACCTTGGTCAGTTTAACCAAGAAGACTCCTTTATGGTATCATTCTAGTTGATTCAATATGTTAAATTCAGTCCATTCAAATTAAATCCACTTGATTATATTGCATTCTTGGTGAGAGTACAATTTATTATTGTCATATTGATTCCCTATGTTATTGTGCTTTCATAAGGCCTCTAGATCTTGGGTCGCTATCTTCATAGCCAAATCTTACAAATTGTTTTTGTTGTTTTACGCTCACTAAGGTGTTGATTACCTATTATAATGAGGCTTTCTAGTCTAATAAATTTGCAGCAACACACAATAAAATACAACTTCTTTTCTAATGGAATTTGTGCCTAAAATGGATCACACAACATAATACAACTTGTCTAGTGTAATCTTTTCCTTCCATGGATCACCCAATATAATGTTGGAGCAACAAAAAATGAATGCAAAATTCAAACTTCCACACACAAATCAAGAACAATGCAACAACCAATAATCTATCATAAAAATGTGTCTATGTACTATAAAATCCCCTTGCATATATAGATGGAGGAAGTAGGAAGGTGAAACATAAAGACTGACTAACCCTCCATGAGGTGTAGCACATTTAGAATGATTGGGACAAGTGTGAAGGCATGTGTCAAGTGTCTATGAAGTGGGACAACTAACCAAGTAAACTTAAGCTAGTGTAAATACAACTACTAAGATCACTAGAAAATGATCCCCAACAACACAACTTGATAAGGTACTCATGCAAAAAATAAACATCACTCACAAATGGAGTAAAGGAGAAAACCTAGTGGGAAGAAACCTCCTCTCCAAAAAAGAGAACTATATACAAAAGGTGAACTCAATATCCCCAAGGATAAATTCCTTCACTCCAAGCAATAGGCACAATGTAAAATAAAGAAGTGATGCTAAAGATTTAGTAAAGATGTCTATAACTTGATCCTTAATGTGCAAGTACAATAAGGATAGAACATAATCATGGATAAGCTATCAATTGAAGTGTGTATAAATATGATGTGCTTTTTCCATTGATGCTCAATTGGGTTGCATGAAATATGAATGGCACTTTGATTATCACAACAAAGTATAGCAGGATGATTTGGTGGATAAGAAAAATCTTTCATGTGTTGTTGAAGCCATAGTACCTATTGGCTAGCAAGAACTCCTTAATACTCAACCTTAGTGGATGATAATGCAATATCAATTTTTTTCTTGTAAGACAATGCAACTAGATTGGAACCAAGGTATTAAAAAAGAAAAATTAAATTAAAAAAAAAAACAAAGCTAGAAGTGGACTTCCAAGAATCACCATCTTCTTCCCAATATGAGTCAATATAGCCTACTATCCAAGAAGCTCCTAATGTCACCTGAATACCAAAATGAGTGGTGCTACATATATACCTCAAAATAAAGTTGGTTACTTTAAAATGACTCTTGTGAGGGTCATGTCAAAAGTGGGGGACAAGCCCAACAACAAAGGTGATATCAGGATGACTATGGGTCAAATACAAGAGATTACCCACGAATTGTCTATACAAAGTAGCATCAACGCCTAGTGTTGTGCAAGTGGTAGACAAAGTGACACCAAACTAAAATGGTGTAGGTGTGGGCTTACAACCACTTATATGAAATTTGTGAAGCAATTCAGTGACATACTTCTGCTAATATATAGAAATCCCATCAATATACTAAAGATCCTGAAGGCCGAGGAAGTAATGCAAAAGCCCAAAACCGGGCATGTAAAAATGTGCCATCAAACTCTGTTGAATATCCTAAAGCATAGATGATGAACTTCTAGTGAGACTCAAGTCATCAACATACAATACAAGTATCAAAAGATCATCTCCATGTATCTAGGTATAAACCGTGTGATTGGAGTGGTAACATGTGAGACTGGATGAAAGCAAGAAACCATTAATCTTCACATACCAAGATCTAGGAGATTATTTAAGACCACACAAAGAACGTCATAAGTTTCAAACAAGTGAAGAGGCCTTCTAAGGAGCACCATAGGACATATTGTGCAAGGGTTGAAGTTCAAGACAATATATTATGAATATGGATGTGTGTTGATGTAGATAAAGGAGTTGATGAGTTTGACTCTATAAAATACTATTAATGGTTATATAAGTGTCACTAGCTTGAAAATGATCTCATTATCAATTATTGAAATGAACTAATGTGTTTCTTTTAAATACAATCCATAGACAAACAATTTAAATTTTTTTGGGATATTCATTAACAGATAACAGTAATGTCCAAGATTGTCACACTTGGATTGTGAATAACAATTATTATTTTTTAGAAATACAACAAGAGTGTTCTTAGTAGAGAAATGAGGAATAATAGACTGTTGGATTTGACTTTAGGTCAATGACTACATCAAAAAAGCCCAAAAGTGTTCTAAAACCATGCATTGAAGTTGTCCATAAAGGTTTTTTAGTCTTGTTCTTGTATATTGGCCTGGATTTGTTATTGTGTAATCTTTTTGGACATTTTTTTTCAATATGTTATATGAATCTATGTTGAGCAATATGTTAGAAGACAACATTCCTATATAACTAACATAAAGTTATAAAAGAAGACCCCAATTAAACTCTTACTACTTAATAAAAAAATCATTTACACAAAATAATATAAAATAAGAGAAAAATATCAAATACATTTCCTCCTCTACAACTATAACCTTTGTAATGTGAAAAAATATTAAACAAATACTAAAATTAATTTAAAAATTTACTTTTCAAAATAAACTTTTGTTGGTGATGCATAAGTTATTCTTCAAAACTCATAGAAAGATTACAATGGACTTCCCCTTCTCACAAATTGTCAAAGAAGAATTTTGATGGAGCTTCAAAAATAAATCTAGGTGTGTAGGGAGATGGATGCATCATAAGAGATGTGAATGGTTATATGATTGAAGCAACGTCAAAGATGGGACCAATAATGAGGCTACATTCCATGCCCTCATCATTAGCCTATAAATATGTAACATATATAGATTCAAGAAATTTGATATCAAGGGAGATTCAATGGTAATTGTCAATGCAATCAAGAAGAGAAAGTTGTCAAATTAAAAAGTCAATAACAATACCAAACAAGTCTATAGAGAGATAAGTGGGTAGGTTAATATTCTAGCTAACTCTACAATATACATGAATAAGGAAAGTATTATTAACTTTGAGGTTGATCCCTAGCCAAATATTGAACATAAATGGAAATCTCATCATGGTTAGGAAATACAAATAACTAAAGCAAATCAAGGTTGATTGAGACTGTGTGGAGAACACTCATTATATTCGTAGTGCTAGATAGGTTTTGGAGTTGGCAATTTAACATTTTAAAAATTATGAAATTTAGATTGTACCAAGTGAGAAAATATCTTTAAATTTGCCCAAAGCCATAGGATGATAGGAATTACTATCAAATGTGGTGTGGTAATCCTTAAACCTAAGGCTTCTGATTAAAGAACTCAAACCCTTGGAGATCTCAAGTAGTAACATGGAAACATGTGTAAGGCTTATCTACAACCAATAAGAGATGGCTTTCTTTGGAAATTTTTCTAAGATAAGATTGAAAGAAATTCTTAAACAAGGATTAGATTGCTCCTACATGTCATCGAGTTCGTTTTAGGCAACAATTTCTTAGCCTCCAACCACCAATATAGGGTTAGTATAAATATCTCGCCAATACTATTTGTTTCTCTATATGAATCTTGGAAAAGAAAAAGAGTAGATTAAGAAGATAGTGGACACTCTGATCAAGAGCCAATTCCTTAGAGGCTTAGACTATGTTATTGTTTGATGAAACTCTATTGGTTATCAATGGAATAACAAGTGGGCTTAAAGGTTGTTTATCTTTAATTATATCCCATAAAATGAGGCTTGTAGGAAAAAGAGGGCATCATGTGGCTCAAAGTTTCTCAAACAAGTAATGGGTTTGGCCATTATAGAAGATGTCCTTCCTCAATACCTTTATTTCAAAATCTCTAGTAATGAAGGTGAAATGTAATTAATACACAGTCATGATTGTATGTCGGTTTGAAATCATTAGAATATGTAAATTGATGAGAGATTAATAGAAGGTAATATTTGAATTAAGATTCTTAAAATTAATGCATAAGTTTTTAGAAGCCATCCATTTTGAATATAAAAATCATTATAACTTTTATTAAATCTTGTACTATAAAAGAAATAATCCCCATAATTATCACTAAACCCCTCCCTATATATATTTTTAATGAATCATCTACGCTCAGAAATAAAAGAATGATAGTTAAATATGAAGAAGTTCCACGGCAAAAAAGACAAGCTCAGCAATAGACAATAAAGAGTATAAACCATCATTCCTTCCATTACAGCCAATAAATTTAGTTGATTATTTATTAAAACGTGAAGTGACCATGACAACAAATTGCTACGTGATTGACAAATGTTCCAATAATATACTTTTCAATGTTTCATATTGTTGCTGAAAGCTGAAACTTACAAAATATAAGAATTTATTAAATCGTGGTGTTAAGTTTAAGGGGAGGTAAGCGCATCATTTCAATTGTATGGTCTTTTTTTAACTATATATTTTCTACGATGTTTTTTATCATTCTTTTTTTCTGTTGGATCATCAACTGTGATTCTAAATTTCATTTAAAAATTTACATTGTTAAACAAAAATCAATTATGCAATTCAAATTTATCATTGTGAAAATCTCTTACCAACTATTAGTGCCTCCAAATTCAGGTCATTTTTATTATTTAATGGAGAATTATGAGTCTAAACAGATACCTTTTCTGTTGAGAGTCTAAGATATAAGGAGTGTCATAACTTCATCTTTAAAAAATTGAATCTCAATAAAAGACAAATACAAATCTCATCTAAAAGAGTTTGAATTTGATAGGTTATATTTAAAAACATGTCGTCACTTTCACCAATTTTACTCAACCAACTACAACTCTTTAACCAATCATCTATTTGACAAAAAATTTCCTCAGAGATTTCCCTCTTAAACCTTTAACTTTAGTGTAGTATTCATGTCACCCATCACTTTGTGTCATCCTTTCACTTTCTGCATCCCAACAAAACAACCATACTATGAGTCTACGCTAGTACCTTTTCTATTGAGAGTTAAAGATTGACGGAATATTATAACTTCACCTTAAGAAATTTGAACATCAAATAGAAGGTAGATTTGAATGTCATCTAAAGAAAATTTGAATGTTAATATTAATAGATGACAAATGTAAAAAGCATACCCTCATTCTCACCAATTCTACTCAACCAGCTACAACCCCTTAACCAATCCTTATTTAGAGAGATTTTTCTCTGAAAGATTTCCCCCGTAAACCTTTAACTTTAGTGTATGTATTCATGCCACCTATCAGTCTTCACATCATTTGAGAAAAATATAATGTTAAAACAAACATCAATTGTACATGCTTTACTACTGTTAAAAACTCTTGCCAACTATTATGGCCTTCAAATCCAGCCCAGTTTTATAATTTAATAGAGAACTATGAGTCAATGCTGATACCTTTTTTCTGTTGAGAATCAAAGATTGAAGAGGTATTGTAGTTTCACCTTAAAGAATTAGTAAAACCCAAATCTGAAACTCATCTATGACAAAAAATATATTTTATGTAAAAGACATACCGTCACTCTCACCAATTCTACTCAACTAACTATAACCCTTCAACCAATCATTTATTTAACAAAATTTTCCTCCCAAAGATTTCCCTTGTAAACCTTTAACTTTAGTGTAAGCATTCATGCCATCGTCCTTTCAATTTCTACATCCTAACAGAACAATCGTATATTTGATGGCAACTAAATTGGCAGTATAAAGAAAAATTCCAATCCACTTTAAGGAAGTTTCAGTCTTAAGATCTCTTCCCACGTGTTTCGTACATAGACTAGTTGATAGTGCCCCACAAGATCTTTTGTACACTGTAGATATCTTATGAAATAGCTTATGACAATCTGTTCATGGATAAACAAAAGTGTTTATTAATCTGTAAGCAATTCTGAACTTGATCAGCTAGGTGGGTCGTTGCAGCACAATACTCTACTAATCTGGCACACTAGATCTTTTAATTCGCTAACACTTTGCCAAAGATGGAAACTTTCCATCGTATGTGCCCACGTAAATCCTTTGACTCATTATTTGTCTCAGGAAGAAAGAACAACAATTCTAACTCTAGAGCAAAAAACTATTGTTTACCGAGTATCCTTTTGTAAGTCATTATCTACTGGATATCATCTTTGATATTCATTTTGGCTCCATTCATCTGCGTTATTAACATGTATTCTATAAATTAAATTCTCCCACTGAAAGGTGGTGGCAGCCACGGCAGTCTTTTGTTAATGATATTAGATTTTCACAACCTATTATGTTGATAATTTTGATTGGGTGAGGTTTTTTTATCAATGTCAGAAACAGAAAATATCGACAATTTTGTTGCTCTTTTCACTTGTCATCATTAGGATTTCTGTTCAGTCTCTTCCATTAGTAGAAAATACTTGTTTATATCAGTCTCCTCCATCAGTAGAAAATACTTGTTTATATCTGTTAAGTGATCAAATTTTGGATTCAGTTGAACAGAATGGCCTGGCCTATAAGCAACAAAAAAAAATGGTATAATGAATTAGAGCTTGAAGATATCCAAAGTTCCACAGAAAAAAATATATAATATTCCATAACAGTGTAGGAACATAGGTTTTTGTTATGGAGAAACTTAATTCTATTGTGGATATAACAGATGATGAGACCCAATCAGAATAAGTCGAATTGCGATGTTCTGTATGATTCATGCAATGCAGCTATTTATGAGATCCTCCCAAATAGGAAAGGGAAATGTATGGTAGAAGAGGAAAGCGATACTTCCTGCAAGAAAAAGAAGAGGAGGATATCATTTAGTTCTTCTGATCCTGGTGAATCCATGTCTTTCAGAGGCCCCACAAATTCTTCTTCCCCTGGAGCCTCTAGATGTGACTGCCACACGGCCAAAGACCAATTTCCTCCACTGCACCTGATGTTGAATACTGATTTCGTAGTAACATATCCTCTAAAGCAGGATTTGATGCTAGCCTTGGCTCTAACTCACAGAAAAAGGTATTTGGAGAAGTTGATATTAGTAAGTCATTTCAGGGCTTTCCTGTCATTCGCAAATTTCGGACTAGGGCCTGATGCCTTACGTGTTTGGGCAGAGCCGAATGCAGGAGGAACTTCAACAATCTCTGAGGTCTACAATTTACACCCCTTTCTCTCTCGTTGCTTTCTTTTCTTTAGGCCTATTTTGCTCATTCCTGCGCGTTATTAAATTTTATGTATTTTTCCCTCTATATTTTCAGATGGGGCTGGAATATTTCATTTTTCCAGGATTTTAGATAGGAGTATATATTCATTGTGTAGTGTATATGCATTATAATCCTGTGCTCTTATATTTTCATCCCGTTGTCCTGTTGTCCTGTTTTTATGAGAGATTGCGTTACAACTTAGTTGAATGTTCTCGCCGTCGGGTATATCCATGGTGAGGTCTAAGCTTTTATATATTTTTTAATGGAGGATTTTTCATCTACAAAGTTGTTTTAGCTATTGGATACGGGAGCACGAACCTTAGGCTGAGCCTCTCCAGCTAAGAGCCAAGGATTGAGGGGTATCCATTCTTCCAAAGTTGCCCTCGGACAATCCTGGCCTCATCTGCCTTACAGTCAATAAGACTTGATCCATGGTGAGCTCATTAAGAATTCACCAGAAGACTAAAGACCCATTGACAGCTATTATAATTTTGAACTCCATTGGATAGTCCATTTTTACGAGGGATTGCATCTCTCTCTACATTTTTGGGTAGTTATTGCCCCTGCTGGGAATTGCTCTGCAGCGAAGCTCAATGTTGCAAATCTTACTAAACATGGGATAGCATTTGAGTCCTGAGCCTCCCAACTGAAAATCAAAAACTTCTGCTAGATAATTTAGATGGTAGTGTCGTATATTCATTATCTATGTATGTAGCCTCATCAAATTTTTGAAGTGGCATAGTTTGGCCCTTGAGCATAAACTTGTGGGAATGTTTGATTTGTTTGATAACGTAGGCTCAGTTAAGCCCTCAGTCTAGGTGTCCTAGAAGCTACCTGTTTGTTATAGTGCCTTCTTAGGTGCAACAAATTTGAAACTTGAGATAGGGTAGCATCTTCGCTAGAAACTTAAAACAGGGAATACAACTTAACTAGACTTTGCAATAGTTATCTTCATAATTCTTTACATATCAACAATGAGCATAAAGATTACATATATGTATAGACAGCAGGGGACTGGACTCAAGATATTGAGGATATCAGAACTTGGGAAGCGGTGGACGAGCTCTCTATAAGATTGGACAATTGGGCCTTTATTGAGGAGCGGGTTAGGGAGCTCCATGAGCTGATCCCTTCGGAAGAAGAACAGCGAGAAATTTTATATGCTATTGCAAATGTCAAAACAATCAAGACCGGGTTAACAGGAAGCTGCAAGAGATTGTTTATCTCAGCAAAGAGATGATGGATAGGACTTTTGGTTCTCTCCAAATTCTGTAGGAAGAACTCAAACATAGTTGGGGCAAAAGGAAGAGAAAAGATATGGAGGCGACGAGGGAGATGGAAGGTCCTGCTACTTCGGCCTCGGTGCAACGTACTCAGAAGAAAGGCTCCTTCTTGAACATGCTGAAGGAATTAAATCAAGAGTGGAAGGAGGTTAAGGCCCCCTCTCTTTAATCTTCGGGCCTTTGTGTTTTTTGGGTTTTTGTGTGCCCTTTTCCAATTTTCTGTCTTTCCTGTTTTTTGGTCGGTCTAGTTGCTGGAATTTTTGCTGGTTGACTTCACTCCTTGTGAATTCACTTTTGGTCTGCCGTTCAGGCCCCCTCCCAATTGACTTAATCAGAACATAACTAGAATGCTAATATTTAATGGATTTACCTCATGTTCACAAGAAACAAATCCAAATCAATAGACATTGCCAGCATCTTGATACAGTATTTCTCAATTGGTAATCTAATTCCTTATCGACCACCACCATTTAGCTATTCTGTGACAGGCATGTAGGCTGTGGGATACCATTATTCCTGCTACTCTTGATAATGTTTGATGTCTCTATTATGGTGACATATTTTATGCTCACATATTTGAGACTGACTTGAAAAAATATTGATTGGTTGTTTGAGTTTTAGGCTCTGTCTGTGGAGTACTTTGTAAGAAGATTCCAAGCTAAAGAGATTGTGACAGAAATGGAGGTTTGTCTACTGCAACCATCTAACCTTTTCTAAGATTTGATTTAATATTACAGCTGCTGATTAGTTTTAAATTTCATAATATTCAAACATGCACAATGTGATTGCTGAATTTACTGCTTACTATTATTTGGGCAATTCGTTTTGATGAAGAGGCATGGCTCTTACTGCAGGTTGAATATTGCCTTCATAAGTGGAAGAAAGTAGATTATATCTGCACATTGTATAGCCAAAGAGTTGGTGTTTCTGTTACTCGAGCCATGTCTTATCCAGATCCAGATCGATTCTCTCCAGCGAAGGCTAGGAAACTACTTCATAAGAAGCTCTTTGGCTTGGTACTCGAATTTTTGCATAAATTTCACAATGTTAGATCTAGGTTAGAATGTCGAGTAATAAACCACATCCAAATCAAAACTTGGGCTGGTCTTATAAGGACAAGTAGTTCAGTTGGTAGAACACTTCAGCAGAAAATGTAATGTCCTAGATTCGAGTCCTAGCTGATCCATGAAAAGCTCAACATAATATCACAGCTAGGTGAGGCTAGGGGCCCAAGCATTATATTAGAGTGGCTTAAGCGGGGTGTTTGGTAATAAGCCACATACCAAAGACAGGCTGGTCCTATAGGGCCTAGTTGCTCAGTTGGTAGAACACTCCAGTGACAAATGGAAGATCTTAAATTTGAATCCTAACTGATCCATAAAAAGTTCAACAAGAGACATAGCATTTAATAATTTACAAATAAAAAAGAGCTGCTTTTTAATGAATCATGAAAATATATCTTTCTACAAAATGAAATGTAGAATGCAAGATTTTTTCAGATACACAATGGCATATAAATTTTTTGATAGTGATCCGAATATGTTTATGAATGAACATGATTTATGACTAGCACACAACTATAAATTTTGGCTTCAAAATAATATGCTGTATCTATTAATTCTTAGGTTACTTTTATAGTGGCTTGCAGATTGTGGCCAGGGAGGGAGTGGCTGATAGGCACTGCTTTTCGCAATGCATTCTTCATGTGTGGTGTGAAACGGAGAGAACTGCAAAGCTTCTTGAAGCAGAATATGCAGGTAATTTTCAATACATAGCTCTAATGGTCAGAGTAGATTTATAGTAGATAGTTAGGGACACCAAAGATTCATAAAATCGTGCTGTGTGAGTATCTCACGAACTAGAATTCTGACATTTGGGGATCCCACCCTGCTTGAAAGCTTTGCCTGAAAGAATACTTTTGAGAAGCCTTTTACAGGGTCTGTTTTGCTGAAACATTCACATTAGTCCACAACATTCATATAGTTTTGACTGATCGACTCATTGCCCTTTTGTTTTGTACATATTCTATCATCTGATTGGCTTCTCATTTTGAATGGTGTCAGAGGTTTCCCAGGAATTCGAGGTCACAGATAATGTGATTATGGTGCTGACAGTTGCAGATGGACTCAAAGCAAAGCCCATATTCTATGAATATTGTTTGAACTGAAAAAAGCAGCTTCATAGTATTGTCTATTTGAACATGATGAAGGAAGGTTTTGGTCGATGCTTGGGTGTCGATGCTTGGGTGTATGCATTATATGAAACAACTAACAATTCAAATGTACAACTACAGACCAATGACTATATGGGCGAAAAGAAACTGAAAGTACAAATATCCATGAGGTAGGGGAGAGGACTCAGTAGTTGAGCACCTTAACTTCGCAGTTCTTAAAATCCTATTAATCTCTCAATTTTTTACAGCAGCTAGCTTGGCAAGTTCCCTGCTTATAACTAAGGTTTAAGGGCCACATCATCAAATATGATGCCACATCAGCATGCTTTTTGTCAAGGTGTCCAAAACAGCCCAAAAAAAGTGAGACCAATGGTCATGTAAAAGGGAGACCCATACTTGTGTAGCCGATGTGGCATCACATGATTGGTTGCTTTTTAAAACTAAGGGATACATTTCATTCAATTATGGGTAGTCATCATCAGCAATAACAACTTTAAAGTCACAACTATCAGTGCAATGTTGGCAAAAATATTGGACATTAAATCAACAAATATAGGCATTAAATCAACAACTACTATCACAGCCATTGGAACATGCTCAGGTACCGGGTCCTTTCCCCTATCAAGAGCAAAATGATAAATTCTCATTCAATATACAACAAAAATTTAAAAAATTTACAATATGATTCCTACGTTTAAATCCATCCAGCTTCCACATTATGCTTGTCTACTTTCTCCAATATGGTGAAGATGGGTTGCATAATCTGATCCCATCAGTAACTGCCTAAACTTCTCATTAAGATTTCCCATGCTTCACTAGTTTAGGATTCCTATTGAAGGAAAGCCAATCTAAGAGAACAATGTAAAGTGGAGGGACAGCCGAAAAATATATGTTTGAAATATAATTATATTAATATATGACTGGAAGTAATGTCTTATAGATCAAAGTGTTATGGAATCCTAAGTATAAATCCAGAATTATTAAATAATGGAGTAAAAATTAGTTGTAAAGAAGTAATAAGAAAATTAAATGGAATAACAAAATAACACATAAGACTTTGATTTATATGGTAAAATTTTGAGAATTTGTGAAGTAAACATCCACAAGGCAAGGTACCGATCTTCTTATAAATCGGAGAAAACAATTACAATCTTCAACAACTGCTGCAATTTGCAATTTACAATTACTCTTCCAATTTACAATTAGCACCCTTATTTTGCCTTCCAAGGCAAAAAAAAAAAAACATATATATATATATATATATATATATATATATATCATCAAGATCATAGATCAAAATATCGCAGACTTATCATAGATAAGTGAACTTATCGCGATAAGTTCTGGCTTGCAATAAATTGCGTCAAGTTATCGCAGGAACTTATCGCAAGTAAGTTGCCAGCTTATCGCAGAGAAAAGTGGCGATAAGTTTGCAATTTATCGTGATAATTTAAAAACTTATCGCCCACGTGCCCAGAAATAGAAATAGACTGTGATGGCCCAGAAAAGTACAAAATTGATTTTCTTCTACGTTACTGGATTCACCAATTTCCAATTTTCCAATTTAGGGGCAGAAGGATTTATACAAATATAACATTTAAGTATAAGTTTTAAGTATCAATACTTTCAAGATGTTTGAGATAGGTTCCAACTTCATAGGAGTTAAGATGCATATTCTAGATTTCGGGGGTTTTCAAAAAATTCCAGACTTAGCCGAATTTCAGGATTCAGCAAGCCTTCAGCAGGGTTACCTCCCACAATCCATTATGACTTTCTAAGGTCAAATTGAAGCTGGCAAAAAGATTCTCAAAGGGTTTTAACTCGTTTTATTGACCCCATCTCTATGACAGACTCAGCTTAGCTCTCACCCAAATCCCAGACAGACATGACTTCCCAACAGGCCAAAATCACTCAAACCTCATTTTGTTGGACCTAGGCACTTGAAAACAGCCACCAACAAAAACTACCTAGGACCTAGTTATGAATACTTTGACATTTGGCATTGATCAATGATCAAGTGTCATAAATTCATACTATGAAATGATTTAGTTTTACAATTATGTATATTTCTCTTTTTTTTTTAATATATATATATAGACACACACACGAACCCATACGAATCATAATGGGAAAAAAAAAATCACGAATCCACAAACCAGATTCTCGAACCCGAATCCATCCCCGAACCCGAACCGGCAACTTAGATTTTTTTGTTTGCAAGAGCTGATTTGGAGAGCAGAGAAAGGGTTTGGAGGAGAAAGGTCATTTGCAGCATTCTAGAGCAATTTCTTGTGGATTTGAAGCAGATTCAAAGAAATTTTTCAAGCAAATTCGGATTCACAAGTAAGCTATGGAGAGTGGATTTGCAACGAGATTGGATGACATTCATGAGGAGGATGAGGGCATTGTGTCTGAGACTGAGAGTGAGGAGGATACAGATGATGAGGAGTCATTGCCAGTGTCAGCACCATCTACATCCAAGATAGAGGTCGAGTCACAGCCACGACGGACTTCTATGGCTAGACCCCCTCCCATTCCACCAATTTTTAATAGAGCTGCTAGGAGGGGAAGAGGAAGATGTAGACTATTTTGATATTGTACTTGACACTTGTATTTACTTTTAGTTTTACAAAGACAATTTGCTATTTTTAGTTTGCTTCAGAGATTAGACTATCCAACTATGGCTATGAGCCATCAGCATTCCACATGAGGATATGACTTTGTATCCTATTTGCATTTATATATATCTAGATCAGCTTGTTTGGTTTGTTTACTCATTTATTGACTCATTTGATGCATCTCCTTATTGAATTTTGCAAAAAAAATGCATTTCTAATTAAATTAAAGCAATTTTTTAAGTTTCCAATATTTTCCCAAGAAGTTCCCGACTTATCTCCGATATTTGCCGATAACTTTTTATTTGCCCTCGGCGATAAGTTGCTGATAACGATATCTTGAACTATGATCAAGATAATAACCACCACTAAACATAGAAAAAACTTGTTTTATTGCTTTAAAGAAATTAGATATTTTCTCTTAAAGGATGGAAACTGCTTTTCTAAGGTAGGGGTCCCATGAGAGGGGCTTACGCTCTATTTTTGAGGAAGAGGGTGGTCCCATGAGCAAAATTTTGTTTTGGTATGGGATTATTTGGAATCTTCTCCTCCAAAATAGGAGCTCATACTTTTTAGCATTGTATATTTAAAGGGTGCAGTCCCATGGAGTGGGCTTCCTAAAACATTTCAATGGGTGTTGCTCAGATCTTTTAGGATTATTTTAAACTAGAAGGCCCCGTGAATTTTCTAGTCGAGTTCATGCTTAAATATTTAAGCTCCACAATTTATGGAAGTTGGTGATCTCATCAATTTTTTATTTACCATATTGTATTGAGGAGAATAAATAAATTAAAAATCAGAAAAAACTCTAATTACAAGAATTTTAAGTTTTCATATGATTAACAAGTGGCAAAAAAAAGCTTAAGCTAGTGGGAAAATTTTTGGTCCCCCACCTTTTCAACCCACTCAAATATGCAGCTCTAAAAAGTAGGAGCTGCTACTTTTGAGGAAAAGATTCAATTTAATCCTGTAGCAATATTTGTTTTAGTTGATGGGACTCCCGCTCCATAAAAATAGATCCCGAAGCCCCCCTCATGGGACCGCACCTAAGCGGGTGAAAAGGGGGTGGGACTAGAAATTGCCCCACCAACTTAGGAATGCTATTTGCCACTTGTCAATCATTTTAATTTCAGATTTTTCTTAAAAAATTATTTTAGAGGGCAACTGATTTTTTTACTTTTTTTTTTTATGCACAAAGCATAGAAGACAAAATTGTTTTATGAGACCACCAGCTTAAATTTCGGTGCTTAAAATTTTTAAGCTGAACTAGACTAGGAAATTCATGGGTCCACAAGCTTTAAAATATTCCTAAAAAATAGCAAACAGTTCCAGCTCTGTTTTTAAGGGAGCCCCCTTCCATGGGACCCCATCCTATGATTTCTTTTATTGTTTAATTGTTTTATTGCTTTATTGTTGTCATAATTCAACTATCTCCACCTTGACAACAATTTACCAGATACCTACCCATTATGCAAGTCAATAGAAGCCAAACTCCACCTCAACTTCTCTAATAATGTCTTTAACCCTTTCTTGCTCATATGACTTAGTCACTGATGCCATAAACGAGTCGTCTACTTCCTTAGATACCACTGCTGCTTCATTTATCTTAGTACTCCCTTCTAGCCTCTAAAGGTTTCCAACTTGTGTAGCCTTCACGACCACTAAACTGCTCTTGGACACTTTCAATGCTCCGCCTTGACAAAAGAATTTATAACCACCAGAATCCAAAACTCCCAAGGAAATTAAATTATTCTTCAATTCTAATACATGTCATACTTTTGTTAATGTCTTTACAACACCATCCAACATCTTAATTTTAATGCTCCCAATCCCAATAGTTTTACAAGAAGCATTATTTCCCATAAGAACAACACCGTCGTCAATAGGTTGCTAAGTGGAAAACCAACTCCTATGTGAACACATATGATTAGGAGCACCAAAATCAAAGTCATTCCTCATGATTCTATAAGATATAACAAATCATGAGGAATGGAAACCATACCTAGACTTGTCTTAGCCAAATTTGTTTCCTTTTTAGATTCATAAATATCTTGTTTCCACATCCAACAATTTTTCCCGAGTGCCCTAATTTATTGCAATAATAACATATTCCCCTACCCTGTATGCCTTTTTCAATGGGTTGTCCTCTAGCCACCATTGCTTCTAGTGTGGAGATATTTGCATAGCCATACGGGTATTTTTCAATTTCCTGTCTGGAGGCTTATCTGGTCGCCCGTACGGACGGCTCTCAGGTCGCGTGCTTGACCGCTCGAGTCATTTTCCATCCTCTCAGTTGCTCTGTCCCTCCTCTCGGGTCCATCCTCTCCGGGGAAGGTTTCAATTTGGTCCCGTTGCTGGCGTCATGTATCCATTCGTCGAGAGTCCACAAAGTGTGCAGTCGTTCCCTCTCCCTGTCACTGAGTTTGTTTTCAATGGCAATCCAAAAGCTTGGAACCATAAATTCTACAGGGACCACGGTCTCTTGCCTGTACATAAGAAGGAGAATAACAATTTTGAAGGCTGCGGTCTTCCACACAGGATTCCAATCGTCGCCGACAGGAATGAGCTTAGGTTCCTCTTTCTTTCCCAGATGCATTGGTTTGACAGAAGACTCCGTATTCTTCATGGGGTTTTGCTTATCAAATTTATGCATCGGCACTTTGCTTACGTTCTCATCCCCTTCGTTGTATTCACCGTACTCGGAGGGAAATGTTTCTGGCACCTCCTCAACACTTAGTACATTGCATGCTGGTCGGAAGAGTTCACAGTCCTCCATTTGCCAGTGGAAGAGACCGTTCAGTGAATCTGCATCATCCTCTAAGTATTCTCCCAATCTTAGCACACCTTCACTATTCGGTTCCATTCCGTCCCTTCCTTCATCCCTTCGATCATTTTCTCCTTTGGAGTCAGAGTCGGAGGAGGAAGCTATCTCCTCACTCACCAACTGGGTACAAAGATCAATTGTGAACTTTTTTCCTCCACTCTCCATCGAAAGGGTATTCCTTCTCCAATTATGGTTTGCTTTGGCTGTTACTAACCATCCTCTACCCAGTATGGCGCCATAGCCTTTCTGCTTTAGTGGAATGACGACAAGTCGAATACAAATGGTTGTGTACCGACAATGACTGGTTGTGCCATCAACGCCCCGAGTGGTTCGATGCCGTGCTGATCTGCACCCAGTAAGTTGAAGGTTGGTGGCCATAGTGTTGGTTTCCCCAAGCTCTTCCAGGTTTCCTACGGTACGACGTTCACCCCAGATCCACTGTCAATGATTGTGTTCGTGAGGATGGTACCCAAGATACCCATCTCTACCACTGCAGGGTTCCGCCCATTATTTATTGATAACATCATGGGGTCGACTGCAGAGCCGCCGGGAACCTCCGTCCGTTCAACCGTGCTTGCTGGAATGTTTTGGCCTAGGAATAGGGTCATTTTCAGGTGCGGCATAGTTTCCAATAGGTCCTTGACCTTTACGGGTACCTCCATTTGCATCATCTACCTTAAAATATTTTGTTCGGCCATTGCTCGGGTAGAAGTGCCAGCGTCTGTGGAGTCCCTTCGGTCCTCCATACCCTTCGCGATCTCGGCCTTCGCCTCAAGCATCCTTTGTTTCTCCGTCGAAGGGTGAGGATATGTGGCCTTCTTCGTTTGCCCGCGTGTGATTGCCAGGACCTTCTCCGTGCCCCCTCGTTCCATGTCCAGGATGTTGCAACCGGGCTTCAGACAATTAGCATCCTCGTGGTCCCCCGGTCCGCACCACCGACACAATTTTAGTGGAGCGGTAGCCTCATTCTGACAATCATGGGCATAATGTCCCCATTGGTTACAGCTTCTGCACTATATCATGGGCCTCCCCTTCGCGTCATACTGGACCCGCAGCTTGTTCTCATCATTGCCTCGGCCTCCCCGTCGGTTGTTTCTATACCCACCGGAGGATGCAGCATTTTGTTGACCACCGCTCCTAGACGTGGAGGGTTGCTCCTGGGTGAAGAGCACTTGTTGATTTCTCGCCCTCAGGTTGTAGGGACATTCTTTGGTGGAATGTCCCGCAATATGGCAAATGTCGCAAAAGGCTTTCTTGGGACAAAAACCTTTCGTGTGGCCTGCTTCTTTGCCGTTTGTGCACTACACGGTGTCTTCCTCTGCTTTGCTCAAGCCTCCCTTGGTGGCCTTCAGTTCTTTCATCATCCTCTCCAGACCTTTTTGTAGGGCCAACACTTTCTTACTCGATTCGCCCTCGCTGCTTTCTGCCTCTGATTCATCATCCGAAGATTTAGTCTTCCTGGAGGTCTTATATTCGCTCTCCAGATCCATTGCTCGATTGCACGCGTTGTTGTACGACGTGGGCAAGACAATTTTCATTTTCCTCCAAAGGGAAGTTTTTAGTCCCTCCACGAACCACCTTTTCTTGAGTTCATCCGCTGGGGCTGACTCCATTTTCCCGATGAGTTCCTTTAGTCGCCACCCATAGGCACGGACAAACTTGCTCTTCGTCTGCTTTGTATTGTAAATCTCTGCCAGAATCTCATTGTCGTCCCTTAACAACTGAAATTCCGTCTGGAAGGCCTTTTTCACATCATTCCATGTCGTCAGGCCTGATTTGTCTACATCCGAGTACCAATCGATGGCTCCTTCCCTCAATGTCACGGGGAATTGTCGAATCCATTCATCCTGGTCCGTGACTCCATTGGCAGCCCATATAGTCTCACAGGTCCGGCAATGTCGAACAGGATCCTCCTTCGCTTGGCCTATGAACTTGGGCAATTTTTGCTTACTCGTAGCCATGGTAGGTTGTTGCCTCCGCGAGGGATTCGGTACTCCAACACTACCTCCTCCTTGAGTATTGTGTGTAGTGTTCACCAGTGGCACTTGCCCTTGCGGTAGTTGTGTGACTGGTGGAACTGTATTGTGTGGAGTCCTTGGTTCCAACAGAGGGTTCGCCTGTGCATTTTCAGCACCTTCGGCCGTACTATCACTGGCACCTCCAACAGTACCGTCCCCTTCGATTCTCGGTCCTCCGCACGTGGTGTACGGGTCAAATCTTCAAATCGGTCTCGCTCTTCCTGAAGTAAGACCTATCTCAATCGTGTTTCCTCGAGTAGTTCCTCCCTACTCCGCACTCTCCGACGCTCCGACGAAGTGAACTATTCTCCGTCGGCCTCTGCACCTTCCGTACCACTTCCGAGGTTCCCTTCGGCAAGCTGGTCCTTGGCAAGTTGCCTCAACCTATACCCGACGTTCACGTTGCTACGCGGAGATCAAAGCCTTCTGTGCGGCCTCACCTTCGTCATCTTGTGCCTTTTTATTTCTATCTTTATTTAAAACATTGGGCATAAATCCTTTCCTCACTTCTCTTCCCAAGTACATCTAGGCAACGGCACCAGATGTTTACCCGTTGGGGTAAACTTAGTATTGCACAAACGTAGTACAGGAAATATAATAAATAGTTTCGTTAATCATTCCAAACTGGTAAGTACATTTACATCATAATGATAATACTATAATATCTTCTGTGTCCATCCTCCGAGAGGGTATATAAACTACCCGAAGGGCCACAACCGAAACGTCGTGACGTAACTGTCTAACCTCTCGATCACTAACGACCGAGGCTAACATAATACTTTATTAATATATTAACACGTGCATACAATTATCCTAACAACATAGACATCCTACACACCTCTTCAGACAACAAAATCCTCGCAATAGAATCAAATTCAAAAGCGTCAGTTGTAGTAAAGCTAATAGAAGTAACTAAGTGATTCCAAGATTTGGGCAATGAACGCAACAATGTAACTACATTTTCTTCTTCTTCGATTTTTACACCCATACCAGCTAATTGAAAATATCTAAATGTCCAGCAACTTGTGTACCTTCTCTCATTCAAAAACTATACAACTACCTCTTCAAGTAGATTCGGTTTGTCAAGGATTTCATCATATAAAAACTCCTCATTCTACTCCATAAGCCTGTTATTGTTTCCTCTCTGACAATATTGAAAAGAACCTCATCCGCCAAACACAAATGAATCAAGTGCTAAGAGCTCTCATATCCAAAGCTTCCCAATCCTCATCTTACATATCTACAGGTTTCTGTAACTTTCCTACCAATGTCTTGTTCAATCCTTGCTACACGAACAAATCATGTATCTTGAGCATCCACAACTCAAAGTTGTGTTCTTTCTATTAGATTTCTCCATCGTTTCCCATTTGACACTCCAAAATCAACACAAAATCCTAACATGCAAAAATAGTTGCTTTGATACCACTTGTTATGGAAGCAGAAGCATAAACTTAGAATTATAAAATAATGCAGCACAAATTAGTTGCAAAGAAGTAATAAGAAAATGAAATGGAATGACAAAATAACACATAAAAGGCTGATTTATGTGGGAAAACCTTGACAATTTGTCAAGGAAACATCCACAGAGCAAGGTATCAATAAAAGAACAATTACAATCTTCAACAGCTACTGCTATCACAATTGCTCTTGCAATTTGTAATTCGCAATTACTCTTACAAGTTACAATTCACAACATTACTTTGCCTTCAAGCAACAAAGATATATAAAAACATAGAAACAACCACCAGTAACATAGAAAAAACATGTTTTATTCCTTTGAAAAAATTAGAAATTTCATCTTGGAGGATAAAAACTGTTTTTTTCTAAAAAGATATGATTTCTTTTTTATTGTTGTCCTAATCCAACACAAAAGATCTCTTATAGAAGAATCAGATTTATTATTGTTGTTTATACACAATCTCGACACCCAAATAATCACTGCAGTTTTGCTAACCTGCAAGCTTCCTGGTGCGAGTTCTAAAGTTGAGTTGGCAGCATTTGCTAATACCAACATTATTTAACTATACCTATAGTGCTCTCTGGATTCGTTGCAATGTGCACTGATAGGAAAATCTCTAGTGCAGGGAGGCGAGTCAGGGGAGGGAAAGGGATCTGTTAATGTTTGTAATGAATGTCCATATAATCCCATTAGTGAATTTGAGAATGGCAAATTGTCTGACATTGCAAAGTGAGCCTAGAATTTTCACAAATTTAGAAATCGCTGAAATTTAGCTTTTCTGATTAAGTGGGCTTGGTTGGAAAATTTGAAAACCTACTCAAATCTGGAAGCAGCAAAAACTAACTGCATGACAGCCAAAACAGATTTAGAGCCCACTGGGTCAGTGGGTACTTAGAAAATAATATTAGTATTTGATGCATATCTTAATCTGGCTGTAACATTGTGAATCGACTGATAAGTGGCATCTATGCGAAATCGACAACCGGGAAACGTAAGTACTACAGGGCCAAGGCAAATTAAATACCACAATTCTCTAAGCAAACAATGACATCTACTGCTGTTACAGCAATATAAAAAAAATTACCATGTATTATTTGAGATCGATCCTGCTCGAGAACTCCAACATGATGCAGACAACCTCTGTTCGTACAAGTAGGTGCTCTAATCCAGCAGAAAAAGGAATCGGAACAAAACAGCAAAGAAAAAAGTACCATGAATCATTCAAAGTCTAAAATAATTCTCAGCTCTATAATCTAATACATTGCAATGTAGGCAAAACTACACAGTATCCCTGTGAAAACTGCAGAGCAATTTTCCACCTTTGAATTTCACAAAAAATATCGCAAGCGAAAGCACGCTGGGGGGACGACGGGTATGACGCTTCGTTGGGAGATCCGCTCCCATCCCTTTGCACAGAGCCTTACCATCCGCAATGGGTTTTCAGGGGTGGGCGATAGGTTGATATGGCACTCTCTGGGAATCTGACCACCCATTCGGAGAAGAGATGGGTATTTGCAGCAGTTCAAGCCGGTGTCGAACTACTTTCAAGGGTTTTTCCGTCGACAGAAGGATTATAAGAGATACAAGGGAAATCTACAGCTTTTTCGTAATTCCTTCAGCTCGAATGGCACCCAGCTATGGCATGGCCGGAAAAGGAAAAACAAGGGCAATATTGTTAATGAGAGGAGGCAGATCTCCTCGAATGTTCCAATGTCGGATCCTGCTCTCCCTTCGGGGAAGGTAGCTGTTAGTGTTCCTCCGCCTGTAATGCTCGGGCTACCTCTCAAACTGGTGGCACGGTTGCTTCACATACGGAGATTAGGGCTTTACCTTCAGAGAATTCGCCCAACACAGAGCCACATATTGTTGACAGTAACCCTAGTTCCAATCAAACTGAAAATCCTCCAACCTCTGATACGGGTGCTCTGGAAGCGCTTAAAGGTATGGCTTCCGATTCCTTATATCGATATTGCTGAAAGCGCCTTTCCATAAGGTTCTAAAGTATTAAAATCTGTAAGTAGAGATATTTCCACAGCAAGTCAAATTGTGATATTGCTATCAAGATTTAAGTGTGTAGTCTGTAGTTTTTGAGTCAAACTCATTGACCCATGTTTCATGAGTAGTGGCTCACATGAACCCATCTCTCATGAGAATAAATGGAACACTTAGCACTCATTGGATCTAGGTGATGCTCCCAGAGGTGAAGCATCGAGACTTTCCGGGAGGTCACCCATCCCAATACTACTCCAGCTTGAGCGCGCTTAACTACAGAGTTTTCTCCATGGTTGAACCCCACTCTGCTAGCAACCTCATTTGCAAAACCTTCACCAAGTGTTGTGCCTTATGAACCACTCATTAGAAAGCCCCTTAAGTTCATCAATTGATAAGTAGGAGATATTTCCACAGCAAGTCAAATTGTGATATTGCTATCAGGATTTAACTGTGTAGTTTTTGAGTCAAACTCATTGACCCATGTTTCATGAGTAGTGGCTCACATGAACCCATCTCTCATGAGAATGAATGGAACACTTAGCACTCATTGGATCTAGGTGATGCTCTCAGAGGTGAAGCACTGGGACTTCCCGGGAGGTCACCCATCCCAGTACTACTCCAGCTTGAGTGCGCTTAACTACAGAGTTTCCTCCATGGTTGAACCCACTCTACTCGCAACCTCATTTGCAAAACTTTCACCGAGTGTTGTGCCTTATGAACCACTCATTAGAAAGCCCCTTAAGCTCATCAATTGATAAGTAAGAGATATTTCCACAGCAAGTCAAATTGTGATATTGCTATCAGGATTTAACTATGTAGTTTTTGAGTCAAACTCATTGACCCATGTTTCATGAGTAGTGGCTCACATGAACCCATCTCTCATGAGAATGAATGGAACACTTAGCACTCATTGGATCTAGGTGATGCTCCTAGAGGTGAAGCATCGGGACTTCTCGGGAGGTCACACAATTAAATCCTGATAGCAATATCACAATATCAAAATCTGTTCCAAAGTATCACAAGAACATATACTAGCAGTTGCATTTTGTGCCTGCAACGATGAGAGGATAGGAGGGTGCTTCAATTTTTAAATTGTGAAATAGTTTGCATAATACAAAAAGTAAATCATTAACAATGTAGAGAAGGAAATAAAATAAAAAAATAGAAACTTGAAAGAAAGAACTCTATCTTTAAAAATTAAAAAGTAGATAGTACTACACTTATATTTTTATTTTGTATCAAAATAAGCAGTGCAACCAAGACATTTATTTTCTCACACTAAAGTTTTATCAAAGTAAAAAGGGATAACTAATAACACATCTCTACTCAATAACTAACATACATATATTTTTTAAAATTTACTTTAAAAAAATAAGGGAGGTATCATAAGTTACATCATAGTTAGTATTATTGTTAGGGTTAGGGTATGTTACCATTCTTTTAACCTTTAAAATTTTTGAAGAATTTTACTTAGAAATTTATTAAAAGAATTATTTCAATAGAATTAAAATTTAATACAAATAAATTTTAAAATTTATTACAAGAATTCAAGTTCAACTCATAGGCCCCGTTTGTTTGCAGAATTGGAATTTGATTCAAAACCTGATTATCTCAAAATAAGGTTTTGAAATTTCGATTTTGTGTATTCGGAAGATAGTATGGACCGTTTGGTTGACCCGAAAGATGGCTGAGACAATCCATCTTCTGCGTTTGGTTACCATTTTTTAAATTGAAATTAGAATTTGAGAAATTCTTATTTCTGTGTTTGGTTTGCAATTTCAAATTGGAATCGAACCCGGAGCGCCTAAAACTAAACTGGGAATCTCTAGTGCAAATTTTCTTCTCATTTTTGTGTCATTCACCCCTGTGCTCGATTCCTCAGGTGATTTGACCCTGTGATCCCGTGCCCAATGAAGAAGACATCAGACAACAGAATTGAAGAAGGCAGCGAACAATAGAGCGCACAACAAAGCAACGAGCACAATTAAAATATTGCTCCCCAAATTGTTCCTTCCAAAGTGAAGAAACCCTGACTTCTTCCAAAGTGAAGAAACCCTGACTTCTGTGATGTCGTAGTACTCTCCAAGAATTTTCTTCTTTGGAATATACACTCACAAGCCTCGGAGATGCACAGTCGTGCCATGAATTTACAATAAAGGGGAAAATAAAGTCGAAACTTGAAAAAGAGTAGAAATCTGTCTTTTGCTTTACTTTCTCTCCGCTGAAATATATTCCTAGTTGTTAAACCCATAACGCTACAAACACCAGCTGAAATGGTTTCTTCCTCTCTGAACACCACATCTTCTTCCCTCAAATCGCTGAGATCTTCCTGTGTGGGAACGCCTTCAGCAAAGCCCAGAAGAAACTCCACTCAACTCAAGCCCGACTGTAATCTGCGACAACCAGTATCCCCAGCATTCTCCATTCCAGACAAAATAATAATCCCTGGGCCTTTGTGAAGATTATCAAATCAGATCTTTTATAGAGGGGGAATTAATTATGAAACTTGCTACGCAATCTATTGAGTCCTCTTTCTACACATGAACGTTGCAACAGATGCGAAAATGAAACCTCAAAGTGAATGCAAGAAGATCATGGATCCCAAGGGAAATTAAATTTTGGCTCATAAAAATTGAAAATTTGAATTTGATTTCGAATTCCACCTCTTGGGTGGGAAGATGGTGCCGCCCATTTTAGGGCCAAAACCAGATTTTGAAGCTTAACCCGATTTTGCATTATAGGGTCCCAAACGATGGATTTGCTGAAAAAGCGGAAGTCCCGCCGCCAATTCCGCCCCAATTCCAGCAAACAAACGGGGCCATAGATAAATGATAACAAATTAGAAACATGAATAATCTTTAGAAAGAAAACAATTTCTTATTAATCTTTCTAAATTGAAAATTAAAAATTATATATTGCTTTTAAACCTCTATATGATGATTTAGAAATTACTTAAAATATTATATATTGTTTTCAAACATCTATATCATTAATTATATAAAACATCATGTAATGATTAATTATAATTATTATTTTGTTTATATGATTTCTATTGCATATCTATGCATTTAAAATAAATTTAATATAATAAAATTTGGAGTAAAAAATAATGCATAAATTTTTAACTAAATGTATAAAACTAATTCTTGAATTAAAAACTAAAAATTTAAAATAATACATAAATTTCAAAATGGAAACTTGCTTTTTGATAAATTTGAGAATTGAAAATATTAAAGCGTGTATAAAATGAAGTGTAAAACAAAGATCATCAGCTATAGATACTAAAAAGAAAAAATCACTGACACAATGGAAAATCACTTAACTCAAGATTATGCACACCAATAATGTCGTGTTGTTAAAAATCAAAGGAAGTCATTGAACATGGCAAACAAAAACATTAAATGATAATAAGACCAATTGTTACAACAACAGCTAAATGATACCCATCAGTGGAAAGATAATAGATAAAGTCTTGAGTAAACATAATCACAACAGCTGCTTCTTTTCTATACCAAAGTTCAAGCTCCACCATTGTATCATGTGAAAGGATCAAACCAACCATAGCAAAAAATTCTTCATCTTGCCTGACAATTAGCTTCTGCTCTAAAACTATGGCATCAGCATAATGACCACCATAAGATTCATCCACCAGATAATGAGGAACCTCCACAATTGCACTTGGTAGCAAGCAGATCTGCAATGCTAATTGAATGAGTACCCTACAAATTATCTTCAATTTTTGAAGATTAGAGATAGCCTCGTAATTATGTTTCAGTATAAACCCAGAAAAAAATGCTAGTTTTATTGACATGTGCATGGAGTGAAACACCAATCTTTCATAATAAATTTAAGTGTGTTAGACCCACAAAATGTATTGCAACAACAAATACAATAGCAACCTACATAGCATCTTACATGTATATTCAATTGGATTTCATTTTGTCTCTATAAAAGGATATAAAAACAGGTTCTTATGGATAATTATTCATACCCTCGATAAATTTTAATAAGATCGATATTTTCATATATATGTTGTAAGAGGATTATCTTTGACCACATCGATTTGGTAAAAGAAGATTTATCAAACACGGAAAATATAATAGAAAACACCAAGCAGAGGAAATATCTTTAAACTTACTTTGTATTGTTATGATCTATTTTTGTAACTGGACCAAAATCCAAATTAAAACATGCTCATCAAATAAAATTACAGGGCATTCAATTGTAGAATTGGGTTTTATAAAGGAAGGCCAAAAACATAAAGCCATAAGATTAGAACCCAAAATTGAAAACTAAGATAAGGGCAAGAAATAAAAATAAAAAATTGGAAACTAAGATAAGGGCAAGAAATAAAAATCATAAAAACAGGGCAAGAAAAATAAGACAGTTAAAAATTCAAATGGAAAATAAAAGATAGCCGTGGAGGCTGACAATTTTCTGGCAAAAAAATGTAATTTCTAGGAGCAAAGCTCCCACATAAAGCCTATCGGCTTAATAATAGAATGAAAATATAAAATCACTTCATTTTAGAATGTGAGGCCTTCAAGGAAGTAGGGACAGTTTTAATACTTTTTTGATCGTGAATTCGTGGTTTGATTGAGGGGATGGCTGAGCAGTTGGGGGCACTCATCATCAAGTTTCACAAGAAAAGGGCGGAAATGAAAAATTTCAGCGTGTGAGGCGGTCTGCATAGGCTATCTTTAGCCTTGCGGAAGTTAAAATTATTTTCTTTCTTATAAAGAAATAATTTTGATTATGATTAATTCAAAGCTTCTAAAAGTTGGGTTATAAAAAAATCAAGTACCACATAATTATGCAAGATAAACAAACATAACACATTAATCCCAACACTCTTCTACTAACAATCTTAATGACATAAAAAGATTATCTCCTATAAAAGAAGAATATTCATAAGAATTTAATAATAATAAATTAATTTGTAAAATATCATTACCTAAAGTAATTTATTAAAAATAATCACTAATAAAACTATTATTACATTCTCAAATTGAATTTCAATACTAAGAAATCAATTTATAATGTTATTTAAAATAAATTGATCTCAAATTTAATAATTACTAAAAATAATATAATTTCATAAAAATTCTCAATTTAGAAAATAAAACATATTCCCTTAATTATTAATCAATAAAATATATTAATCCTTAGTCCTTCTCTTGTGTCTGTTCTTCTTTCTTGTTGTTTCTTGTTCTCTTATATCTTTTTTCGCTCTTGCTTGCCTTCACGGCCACTATTTGGTGGTCTGTTGGTTCGCTGTTCCTTTTGGTGTACATTTCTAGTCCCTTAGACCCTTGTTGGTCTCTTGTTGGACATTAATAATTTTATCTTATCTTATCTTATCTTTTCTTATCTTATCTAGATTATCAATTACAAAAAATATCAACTAATATATTTCAAATTTGGATGTCAAATAATACTAATTATAAAGTACTCATATATATATATATATATATATATATATATATATATATATATATATATATATGTATATATGTATATATGTATGTATATATATATATATATATATATATATATATATATATATATGTATATATATGTATATATGTATGTATATATATGTATATATGTATGTATATATATATATGTATGTATATATATATATATATATATATATATGTATGTATATATATATATATATGTATATATATATATATATATGTATATATATATATATATATATGTATATATATATATTTATTTATTTATTTATTTATTTATTTATTTATTTTATTTTTAATTTTAAAAAATATTTTAAAAAAAATTTTAACATATACAAAAGAAAGTCCTCCCTTTGGGGTTGTCGTCGATAGTCCATGCTATCAGGGTGGAGGTGGCGGAATATCCTCCCTCCATCCAATATTAATTAATTTTTTTATCAGAAAATTTATGATTAACAATAGCATCATTTTTTAAAAAGAAAACAATAGCATGAATAAAATATTCAATTATACATATTTATATTCACACACACACACACACACACACAGACATATATATAGAGTTATTTATTTATTTATTTTTCATAAAGTGAGGAATTAAATAACTCGAGAATACCAATTCCTAACATACGAAGCACAAAATCTCAAAAACTTAATACTAGAATTCCAAGCATGATAAGAAAATCAACAAAATTTGTATATCACCTAGATCTAACAAGCAAAATAATCTTATTGAAATACAAGAATTTAATCTACAAGGGTTTTCAAAACCTACCTCAAACCACCAATTAAAGAAACACAAAGAGGACCCAAAAAACATTGAAAATCTCAAGCTTTCACAAAAATCTTTCATCCAAAACCTGCAAATCTGTGTGTGGAATAATAGCCAAATTTATCCTCATAAAGAAAAAGGAATCTGAAATTCAAACTCAACCATGCAAATCTGGAAGTCAACTTAATTCCACAAACTTTGTTTTTATCAATCTCTCTTTTGCATAATTAATTCAATTTTCTAATTAATAACTTCATGCACTTTTGTAATTCTTGTTTATATCAGTTCACTTAACTAATAAGAATTACTTTATTTATTTAATTTATTTAAATTGAATGTGCAACTAATTTCATATCAATTTTAACTAAAAGAATATTATTTTAAATCATTTCATTATTGTTTTATTCAATTTACCTCAAATTTTAATTTAATAATTATTTAAATCTTCAAGTTCCACCATTAGACTTTTAATTAAGTCTTTTTAATTAATAAATATATTTAATTAGTTTTTATTAATTAAACATATTCACATTTAATTTTCTATATTTAATAAGATTTAATTATTTAAACCACATAATTAATCTTAGTAAATTATTTAATCATTTTACAACAAACACACCAACCAACCAAAGACCAACTGAACCTAATAAAACAATAATCATGCTCAAGGGAAAAGCTTATGAACTCACGTCACCTGGATGAATTCGAAAAGGTAAAATATCAAAAACTTGTCCACTATTTCAGGACAATAGAATGGTTTAGGTTGAGATTTAGACTTGAATGTTCTCTCACCTCTCTTACCATTGAGACTTTGTGATAGGGCATGCTCATTCTGACAATTCAAGGAAGTCGATGTCTGGTACCCTGCAAACCTACATAAAAAAATAAGCATATATATATATATATATATATATATATATATATATATATATATATATATATATATATATACATACATATATACATATACATACATACATATATATATACATATACATACATATATATATACATATACATACATATATATATATACATATACATACATATATATATACATATACATACATATATATATACATATACATACATATATATATACATATACATACATATATATATATATATATAGATATATATATATATATAACAAGTAATGGCAAGAATCGGGACATCATATGAATCTCGCAAATAGGTAACTACAACTTCGTCCCTCAACCATATCAAACACATCAAACAAAAATGTAAAACATATATGATAGTCATACACATGCAAGTATGAGGCAAATCATAAATATAAACAACATTTTTAACATATAAATAATCACCATCAAAGTAACTAACAACATCTAACTGTAAACATATGATATCCCATAACTATCCAATATCAAATCACCATGTAATGTCATACATCCAAAACCACATAATAAAGTTAAAATAATTAACGCACACATGAAAGTGGCCTAAAAAAGTTTGACAATATAAAAATGAAAAGTACACTATGGGTCCGCACTACATAGTTTCTTATTGTATGGGAATACAAGGTTTATATTTCTACTATAGTCAATGTTAATATTAGTTATAAATATTTATTTAATTGAGAGTTCATTTTTTTAAGTAGTTTAGGGTAGTTTGGAGAAGTTATATGAATGCAACACTTTAGAATCATATGCACAATTTTTATTATTGTGTAGTTGTGATTTAGTTCTCTAACAATATACATATGACACCATCAGATTTCCACAATCCATTAGAAATGCAAAGTAAATTTTTGGATTTGATTGTGTATGTGTTTTTTGCATCAACGTTTCGGATCACACTCTATGATCCATCATCAGGATGAGAAAGTGCAAGGATGAAAAGTGAAAAGTGTATTTTCACTTTTCATCCTTGCACTTTCTCATCTTGATGATGGATCACAAAGTGTGATCCGAAACGTTGATGCAAAAAACACATACACAATCAAATCCAGAAATTTACTTTGCAATATACATATGTTCATCACATGTTATAGAGGATAGATAATTTCTATTTTATTAATCTGCCTACTATCTAATAGTTTTTTTATGAATCAACCTACTATCTAATAATTTAATGAATCAACCTACTAGCCTCCTTGTATCCACCCACCGACCCCTTGGTTACCTCAGCCTATTCAATACCACCCGCCTAATGTCGAGGTGGTATTGGGTCTCGAATGGGAATGTACTTGAGGATATACCCTCATTTCTTGATTGGGTGGCTATCCTTGGCCAAAAAAAATTGATAAATCAAACAAAGAAAGTGGGAAATCTTAGCCCCCTGATGAACCATCCCGACCAGCTATACTTCCCAACCCACTCTCTTAGCCACCCAAATTATAGTGGGGTCAAGAGAGTCATGGATAAAAAGAAGGGTAAATGTTAAAATATGATTATTACATTATACGAATTGAGAATAGAAAAATGTATTAATGTTACTAAATATTTCACAATTAATGCATGAATGGAAGATCGACATAACTATGAATATATATATGTGTGTGTGTGTGTGTGTGTGTGTGTGTGTTTTAATTATATACATGTTATTTTATTTGTTAGAAATCTACTTGGAGGTATTATAATATATGGATTTTTACATTGAAGAGTCATTTCATTACATGAAGTATCTACTAAAGAGTCAACATTATAAATTCACACATAATAGTATTCATGTAGATTTCTTTAAGTCGTCATTTGCCCATTATAAGTCATGAGCCAAATTCCTCCACAAGTTGTGGTGTTCTAAACGTGTGAGGAAATTTGGTGAATGCACTTCAACAAATTTTTAGACTATTCTATATTTGTTGTGTCATTTGATAATGCAAATTTTAAGAGGGGTGTTGGAATATAAGATTTACATTTGTAATAAAGTCACCTTAATGACTTATGTTAGTGTTCAAATTTATTTATTCAATTGGAGTTAATTTCTCATATGTAGTTTGGGAAAGTCACATGAACACAATGCTTTATAAAAGTTTGCACAGTTCATTGAAAAGTCAATTATGAACTCAATATTGTTATTATTTGTGTTTACAACTATGCAATTACTGTTCAATTCTCTAGAAATATATATGCTCTTCAATTTCTAATATATTGAACATTAGGCTATACTCTTTGTATTGTATCTTGTGTGTCACCTTCTCCTTACAAGGGCCCATCTCCCGGAGACATGGTCATAGTCGTAGTGGTCAAGTATAATTCTCATGTTCACATGGCTCTCCTCAACAAGGATGGTCACAATGGACATGCGTGTCTTTTGATACTTCTCAACCATGTGATAGGGTGTCCTAGGTTGGCCAAATAGTGTCAAGGTTCCTCAATTGAGTTTAGCTAACTCTCATGCAAGAAATAATGTGTATCTTAATGAAGAACAAAATAAAGGAGTCAATTCTTGATAGCCAAGATCTTCCAAATTTCTAGAGGAACCCCTTTAACTATGATCCACCATCTCTTTGAGCTAGGTCAATAGCTCTTGTTGCATAGAGGTTTGTTATGACCCTAAATCCTATAGTGTGTATTGTGTTATGAGTAGCCAGCTTGCTTAACTATTAAATAAGCTACATAATATATATATATATATATATATATATATATATATATATATATATATATATATATATATATATATATATATATATAGCCCTAGAAGCTATGTATTTAAGTATCTAAGTTAGCTTAGGTGGTAACCAAGGTAGGTAGTATGACATACATACATACATATATTCGCAGGAAGTATAGGTTAGTTATTATCATGTTGAGTATTGTGTTGTTATTGAGTACTATCGGAGGTATCTCCCTCAAAGTGGATTAGAAGGTTGCCTCTTCGAAGTGATATATTATTATCAAATATTTGCAACATATTTTCTATTGTATTCTTATTGAGCAATTTATTTAATAATAAGTAGTATCAGAGTATGATTTAGGCATCATTAAGAGAAGTCATTTTCTTTAATTTTGGAGGTCGTTTTTGAAATCACATATTTTTTAATTTGAACCAATTTTTTTCTAATTTTAGAAATATGTTGAAAAATCTTCAATCCAATTTTTAAATGAATAGGATAAGAAATGAGTGATTTATTGTAGAATTAAGATTTCTACCTTAAATTTTGTGAAGCAAATATATTTGAGATTGAGTGAATTTCTTTCTTATCTTTAATGGGTTTTTGAGGAGGGAATTAAAAAAAATGTCATCCAAATATAAGAGGAGCTCGAACATAATTGAGTGAGTTATTTTATAATTAGGGTTTACACCCTTTTTTTTTGGTGAAGCATATAAATCTTTCAAATTTTAAAAGGGTTTTTTAGATGTTTATTGAGGATATAGTTACCATTGTTAAGAAAGTGGAGCACAAATAAGTGAGTTATTGAAGAATTAGGTTTTCTAATAATTTCACTCTCAAAGCTACAAATCAACTAGTTTCTAAGATATTTTTTTAGTGAAAGTGATATCCAAATTGTGTAGCAAAAGAAGAAGAACAAAAAAGAACAAGTACAAAAAGTGGAAGGATAAGAAAAAAGAAAAAGGAAGTAGAGAACCAAGAACAGGGAAAAGAGAAAGAACAAGAAGAAGTGATAAAAAAAGATGAGAAAAAGAAATGTTAGTATTGAGAAGAATTCTTTCGTAAAGAGGGGGCAATGTTATGCCCCTAATCCTATAGTGTGTATTGTATTATGAATAGTCTATAGCTACTTTAAGAATGTATTGTATTATGAATAGTCTATAGCTACCTTAATTCTTAAATAAGCTACATAATCAGTATTACAATCATATAGATACATATAGGTTGTCCTAAGAGTTATATTTAAAAATCTAAGTCAGTCTAGGTGGTAACCAAATGATAAATATGGTAGATATAAAAGCTTTAGATTAGTTATTATCATCATGTTGAGTCTTGAGTTGTTAATGGAGCGTATAGGTAACCCAAGGATAAGTATGGTATATATAAAAGTTATAGGTCAGTTATTATCATCATGTTGAGTCTTGACTTGTTAACAAAGACTATTGGAGGTATCCCCTTAAAGTAGATTAGGTGGCTGCCTTTAAAAGTGACATATTATTATCAAATATTTGCAGCATATTTCCTATTATATTCTTCTTGTACAAATTATTTAATAACAAAGTTTGTCCACAATTTGTGTTTTTTGTTTTAATTCATTTAAAACTTTGCCTTGCCTACTTTTTTGGGATTTGATTCATTCTGCTCACTTTTTTTTTGGAATTAATACGATATAATATAATAGTTACTTATTCAGGGAAAAAAACCATCCCTTTATCCTTACATAAGTGTCCTTGTGCATCTGAAACAAATGTAACTTGCCCTTCAATGCATAGTTTTTACCCACCTTACTAGAGAAAGTGCTCACTGTTACATATGCACAATCTGGAATCTACATAAATATCAAGAGAGAGACCATATCATAATAACTTTGCAACAAATCTGATTACAAATATTATTATGATCCTGATTAAATACAGAGACAAGACTGTACAAATTATCCCTACCCTGTACATTTGAAATGTTGGTAACTATATACAATGAATAGATAAGACTTGAGAGGATTGGCTGCAACCTTAATTCACAATGTGATCAGTTAGGCATTCATACCAATATGCTTTATCAATTCAAATAATACTCTTAAAATTTGGGCTTCGCGTGCAATCCATCTGCAACTGTTAGCACCAGTATGCTTTATCAATTCAAACAATACTCATAAAATATGGGCTTCGCATGCAATCCATCTGCAACTGTTAGCACCATAATGGCATCATCCGTGACTTCCAGTTCCTGAGAAACATCTGAGTACCATGCAGGCATCAGAGGAATCAGATAATAATCAATTACAAGTAGGCAATGGCTTGAATAGTTGAACCTATAATGATGTCGAATAATGTGAATAGGCACAGTAAAACAGACCCTCAAAAAGCTTCAACAAGGTATTCAAACCAAGTTTCCTGAACAGGGGTGGCCCCCTGATTCTCATAGTCCTAATTCATGGGCCACATAAAAAGACCGTGACAACTTGAATCTTTACTCATCACAGTAAACATAAATTCTTTGTTCCTAATCATCCAAAAAAAGCCAATCCAGACTATTGGAGGGCCGAGGCTAGGTAATGAGCGATACCTGCATATTCTGCTTGAAGAAGCTTTGCAGTTCTCTCTGTTTCACACCACACATGAAGAATGCATTGAGAGAAGCAGTGCTTATCAGCCACTCCATCTCTGGCCACAACCTTTAAAGCCACGGTAGCATTAAGAATAACAAACCAAGATGAGCACGTGTACTTGGCATCAATCACACCTATCTTTGATCTAGCTATAGAAACTGGAAAAAGTGAAACAAATAATAGACATGATTTTTTCAGTGCATGTTAATGGGCTAGTTATTTTTGTGGAAATAACTCTGATTTTATTTTTGCATCCAAATAAAAAATTTAACAGTCAATTCCAGAAAAATACTATGCTCAAGAAATGAAATGTAAACACGTTGAAACTGGGAAAACATTTTAGAGGTCTAAACATAAATGAAAGAACTATTAACTAAATAATTAGATTTAACTTGAATTGCTTTGAGGACAATGATTTATCATGTTGAGATTCTATTCCAGGGCTTTTATAAACACCTAAACAGTTTAACTTGTTGGAATGGATGTAAAATCTTACATAAGATTTTCAGAAGTAGTTAGAGAATTCTAGAAAACTTTTTTTCCCAGTACCAAATCTATGTAACACTTAAAGAGGATGCTACTTGAAACAGAAGTCCATCTCGATAGAGAGCTCAAGGGAACTGATATAAAGACAGTATTATTTTGGGAAGATCTTGAAATGTTTACCAAATAAAGATTGATTATTATTTTTCTTATTTTATTGGAAGATAGCCCACATTCTGAATGTATATTCCAAAAAGTCAGTGCCTATCCAACACACATAATTTTAAAAAATATTTATAAAAAATTCACTTACCAAACCAAATAGCTTCTTATGAAGCAGTCTGTTAGCCATATCTGGAGAGAACTGATCAGGATCTGGATAAGACATGGCTCGAGTGACAGAAACACCAACTCTTTGACCATACAATGTGCAGATATAATCGACTTTCTTCCAATTAAGATGGCTATATTCAACCTGCAGTAAGATCCATGGATCAAATTCACTGGAAAAATGTCAATTAAATAGCATGTAGCAAATCTATAAAATAGATTGGGTGTGTGCAGATTGCACAAAATTGAGTTTTTGATCAGCTTACTCAAAGGTACTCGGTTGGAATTAGTATATACAAAAATAAGTATTTGAAAACATTTAAGAGTTAGGGTAGAAACCTCCATTTCTGTCACAATCTCTTTGGCTTGGAATCTTCTCACAAAGTACTCCACTGACAATGCCTAAAAACCAACCACAATCATTCAAGTCAGTCTGCAATTCGAGAACAGAAAATATGGTATCACATGTCCTGTTTCCCTACGAAATTGATCATATTATCTAGCAAAATCATTAACCAGCCTCCAATCGACTGAAAATGGCCAATTAGAGAACAAAACAATTTGCCTGCTTTTGTTGTGAAGGATCTTAGAAAGATTGAAAATGACCAGGCCTAAATCAAACTAAGACTTGGTGAATGTGCCAATTCGAAATTAGATCAAGATTAATGGAATTATAGTACAATATAGTTGCATTATTGTATATACATTTTATTGTCTATAGAGATCAAATATGGAATCTTGAATTTCACATGATAGATGCACAGAAATATTCCATTAAGTAGTAAATTAAGCTCCAATCAACTGTAACAGCATATCTTTCCCTAAAAGGAGAATTAGGTTACAAAATTCATGGGCTTTATTAGTCTTGAACCACTATTAATATAAAGAAAATGGGTGGTTGAGGCAACTTAAGTACAGTACTAAAAACACCTTCCAGGATATATTATACCAGATTCGCTCAGAAATGCAGGAATTCGCGGTTCGGTTCGGTAGTAATTCGGGTCCGGTCCGAATTCGCCATAAATTCGCGTATTGACTGTGTAATTCGTCCACAATACGTTAATCAGGACCCTGGACGAATTTAGGAGGACCCGGAACGTATTTGATTCCCAGTCATTTATTTAATTGTTTTTCAATTATTTTTTATTTCGTTTTTGACCTTACTGCCGTCGCGTTTTTATTTGGCGTTCGTTCTCAGACCTCGCGTTCGTTCTGAGACTGGAGACTGCGTTCGAAATTGTTGCTGAGGACCATCTGGAGACTGCGTTCATTCTGAGACTGCGTTCGTTTGGAGACTGGAGACTGCGTTCGAAATTGTTGCTGGAGACTGCGTTCGAGACTGGAATCTCGAGGGTTTTTTATAATAGTAAGTACTTATTACATTTACATTATACTAGTAAATACTTATTACATTTACATTTACATTATACTATTACGATAAGTACTAGTAAATATTAATAATAATATTACAGTAATAAGTATTATTAATAGTATTTGTTACTAGTATTTACAGTAATAAGTATTTGTTAATAACTTAATAGTATTTACTGTATTAATACCATTAATATTACTGTATTTACAGTAATAAGTATGTGTTAATACCATTAATATTACTGTATTTACAGTAATAAGTATTTGTTAATAGTAGAATATTAATACAGTAATAAGTATTTGTTAATAGTAAATATTATTTGTAAATAGAGTAATATTAATAGTATTTGTAAAGTAATACTAAATACTAAATAATACTATAATACAGTAATACTAAATAACATCTATACAGTAATACTAAATACTAAATACAGTAATATTAATGGTAAATACAGTAGTATTATTTGTAAAACAGTAGTAATATATATATATATATATTTTTAAAAAAAAATTCTTGTACGAACGAACTCAAAACGAATCGAACCCAACCCAAAAAAATTTTGAACGAATTTCGAACCCGAATCGCGAACCCGCATCCGAACCGGCAACTTAGATTATACTAGATTCTCTTAGACTTTTCAAGACAAGTACAGACTCATTAAATTTCCTTTATGACCTGGTCACTGGTATATTGCTCTGAGAGTGTAAGAACAGATATGCATCTCCACATTAAATAAGTCATTTCTTGTCTTCATTACATGGTTCATATGCATTAAAAATTGCAATGAGTTACATATTATTATTCATCTCCCTCAAACCATATACTCCACCCATGATGCATGATAATTCAGATATTCTTTAGAAATGAAGTTCTAAAGCACCTGGATAAAGTCTACATGGACAGTGTGCAGAACATCAAACTACTATGATAGCCCATAGGGCTACCATGCGATAACTAAAGGCTTACAAACTCTGACATGTTGAACCAAAAATGAAATTCAAAGAAAGATTATAAATATATGGATAGAAGAACCCAACTAAATTCAAAACCAAGATCTATAAAAACAAGATATAAGAACCAAAATCTCCAATCAAGTGCAGTTGAAATTCTGATAATCTTCAACCTAGAGAGCTTGCCCATGTGCCCTGTAGGAATGTGTGATAGAAATCAAAACATCAATTGAAAAACAACATACACTAGACTAAAACTCTAAACAAAACCAGAATTGCCAAATGATGAAGCACTTAAGACTGCAAACATAAAAAGGAAACAGAAGCAACAGGATAAACATTCTGTAAACTCTAAACTTGATGCATCATTATTGAAAGATGATAGAAATTTAACATTATGGTCAAAGCATAGAACAAGCTTGAAATGATTTACCTTTAATTTTGAATGTTTCTGATGAATTGTTGTGATAAATCCAAGCGTTTCTTTGTTTCAAAATTTATTATATCAGATCAACCATACACAACAAAACAGTAGATGGAGAAAAGCTTTAATGAAAATGTGGAGGATCATTGTCACTTTTATCCAGAGATGATGTCATTAAAATCAAAACTTTTGCTTCTCTTCTGCCTTTTTCACCTTGTACTGAGGCGACACTCGGAATTGAACCGAGATAGAGGGTTTACAGTACCCTTACCTTACCACTTGGTTATGTCGCCAAATGAAAATCAATATGGATATTGCCATAATGTAGCACAAGAGCCAGAGGCAAAGGACTTACTTTACTGCATTGTAATCTCAAAATCCTTCACTTAAACAAAGTACAAAACTATAAAAACCATCTGACCAAACCCCAAGAATAAGATAAAAAATTGATTATTAACCCAGTGGGAACACAATATACGAAGATAAGATACCAATAAAAACAGATTAAGCATAGATTTGTGAATCCAACTGAGTTGGAAATAATCATCTGAACGGTAAAAACTAAGTAATTTTAATGTGGAAGCCAAGACAAAAGCTTCTCAAACAGAGCAGTTACTCCTGCTTTGTTTTTTATGGTTTTCTATCAGACTCATTTCAGACCATGCTGAAAATTCATAGGAAAATTGTAATTATTTGGGATTTATAGTGACCTAAATTGGAAAGAAACAAAGAACCAAAACTATAGAACTTCCTAGACATATATTAGGATTTAGCCATTTGAAGTAGAAATTTTGAACATCTTTCTCTTAAGGTGGAGACTAGAAAATTTCAAGGATACCTCAGCCCACAGAACTTGAGCTCTTACCATAGGGTGATTAAGTTCTGTTCTAGTTTGTATAGTTGATTGTTACCCCTTACAGACAAAGAAGATGGCTGTCATTTTGATTCTTGAGTTAATTCTGTGAATAAACATGTCTATCTCCTATTTTCTATGTTAATCTAATAAACCAAAAGCTACTTAGAATATATTCTAACTTCAGCACTGTGAAAATGCTACGTATGTAGCTGTGCCATCAGGGAAAAAGTCTGTTCTTAACACTGATTTTGAGTTTATTGTAGGTGTTGTAGCCAGAAGTACTTAAAGATATGTACTTATAGTTTTATGGATATTGTACTTGAATCGGAAGATTTATTAAAAAGAGTAGGGAAAGTCCCACAAAATATAACTTTTCAGCCTGGATTTGAAAAAATATATGAAAAGAAAAAAATTAATCATCGACATTTTACATGGGCCAATGACCCTAATAGACCAATGATAACAAGTGGGAGCTATTTTTGTAGTGTATCAAATTTTGATGTTTTATTAGAATTCAACTATGTAGTTTTGAGTCAAACTCATTGATATACATTTCATGAGTAGAGGTTCACACAAACCTATGCATGAACAGTTCACTTAGCACTCATTGTAGCTACATGATGCTTATAAGGTGAAGCATTAGGACTTCCCCATAAGTCACTCATTTCAATTATACTTTGACTCAAGCACACTTAAACACAGAGTTTCCCCCAACAACAAGACCAACTCGCCTGCTATGTCTTTAACAAGTGTTGTGCCTTCTAAAGCATTCATTATAGAGCCCCTCTAGATCATTCAATGTCAAGTAGGATGTACTTTTTGGCTTCTATCAATTTGTGATGTTTTATAAGATCCATTTACATCATTTTTTAGTCAAACTCATTGAACCATATCTCATAATTAGTGATTCGCATCGAACCATCTCTCATTAACAAAATGGTCCACATAGCACTCATTACATCTAAGTGGAGCAGGGGTGCCCATGAGAGAGAAAACTATGCTACAGGGTAAATTAGAATACTATGCCAAAAAAAATAGGAGCCTGTGCTTTTTAGAGGTTAGATATTAAGAGGTGACTTTAGAAGAAGAAGAAAGCTATAATAGGGAACGAATTAGAATAAGTTCAAGAAATTAAGATCCTCTTCTTTTTAGATTTTAAATTTTTAAGGGTGATTTTATACTTTAATTTGTTGCTACTATTTTTTAGATTTAACTAAAGACTAAACTTAAAAATTCATGAAACCACCCCGTCCTCCTTAAACTTTTTGACTTTAAAGTTTAAACTTTGTCCACTATTCCAAAATCCATTAGACCGCTCTGTTATGAAAGATCCCAAAAATTGTCAAAAGCACCTGCTAGGATGTTGAGGAAGCCCCCCTCCATGGACTGCAGCCTTATACACAATATAGAGAAAATTGAATATAAGGTAAAACAGGTTGTGATGTATTCATACAATAAGTCCCTACTGTTGTCAACCAGATTTTCTAAAACAATCTTTTCCAGCCCTGAAGCTGAAAATATATCTATGGAGCAAGCAAAAGAAATTTCATTAACGGGCTACTAGCATACATACCACTGAGGACTGAAAGGGGGTTAAAAACATAACCTCTGATATAGTTGAAGTTCCTCCTGCATTGGATTCAGTTCGAACACGCAAGGCATCAGGTCCCAACCCAAAATTCCTGAATGACAGGAGCGCCCTGAAATAACCCACCAATATCAATTTCTCCAAAACTCTTTTTCTGTGAATTAAAGCCACTGTGAGCATCAAGTCTTGCTTCAGGGGAGAAGTAACTATGAAATCAGGGTTCAGCATCAGGTGCAGGGGAGGAGCCACACGGCAACCCCCTTTACATAACACTGAGGAAGCAGATTCAGAGTGGCCCCTGCTGTGTGCGGACTTACCCTCAGCAGAGGACTGAGAAGAATTAAATGCAGACTTCATCTTCTTACAACAAGGCCAATAGCTTCCAGTCTCCTCCTCCACAAGGGCTTTCCCTTTCCTCTTGTGATTTGTACCAGAAATGGCTGCATTGAATGAATTGCAGAGAACGTTAGGGTCAATTGTCTTCAACTTCTGGTTTATCTGAATCTTCCCATCTTTAATACCCACTTCAGAATTAAGGCCATCCATGATGAAATTGTATGCTCCTTTGCTTCAAACGAATTTTTCAAAGGAAATCTGAGGGTTCTAATTCACAATTTCTGAAGCCCTCGGTTTCTGGTTCCATTTTGATTGAAATTTTCAGGCCTTGGCTTGAATTGGGTGCGTATGCAAAATACGTCTGACTTACGTGGTACTGCAGAATCCCTCTGTGGTTGATGATTGCTAGCCATTGAGAAATATCCCCAACACCCCAATTCTCACCACTTCAAATCAATAAACAATCCTACTCTGCCATCGGTGTACAAAGTTGTGGCATAGAAATTGCAGAGAAATGGTGACGCTTTTATCGAAGATCACAAAAATTATTTGAAATAATAGAAGGCGCTTGTGGATGCTGCCACCTTTTCATGAGTGGGCGCACACAGATGAAATGCTAGCAAAGAAGGATATGGTATAAGAATATCCACTAGAGAATGCTTTAAATTATTTAAGCTACTTTAATTAACTTCCTCCCCAAGCAACTCCCCCGGACTTTTTCATAGAAAATTGTTAGATAGAGCGTTCCCCAAGCAACTGCTTGGACCCTTGGACCCTTGATTATTTTAGCTTAAATTTCAATAAAAATTTGGTAGATGTTGCTTGTCTATTTGGACACTACATAGTTTTCAAAGTTCAATTTTAATATTTACCAAATCAGTAATTAGTACATAGTTTTCAAATTCAATTTCAATATTTACCAAATCAATATGTAGTACATAGTTTTCAAATTCAATTTTAATATTTAGGAAATAAGTGTGTAGAAAGCTTAAAACATGGCCTCGTGGAGGAATACTATGACATCATATGAATATGCTTTATGTTCATAATGTAGAATTTGTGGAAGACCATCATTATGGGGAATAAATTGTTTTGAAGGGTAAGGGAGTTGGAACATTGACATTTAATTATGCTTAATATTTTATAAAATAAAAAGTAAAAAGTAAAATATTATATAATGTATCCTTTACAAATTTAAAATATTTTTATCATCTTTTTTTAAAAAAATTATATGAATAGAAAATGTCGTGGAATATTCTACATTATAAAGGTGTAAGATGTTTATCTATGCATTAAAAATTTAATGATTGATTGAAAATAAAATATATATTTGATGGATTAGATTTGGTTATTTAACAAGTGCTACGTAGTGACTAAGTACTTGCCTTTAATTATACTAGAAACTATAATAGTATATATAATAATTTTTTATAAATTTTTAAGTTATATTAGAAATAATAGTATATTAATTTTTTAATTATTATGTTTTATATAGTTACAATAGAAGTAATAAATTTTTATAAAAGAATTTTTATTAAAACTATTATAAATAAATTGATCTTTTAAACTAAATTTTTAAGTTTTTCAAAATAAAACTATTATAATAATATTAAATATTAATTTAATATAGTTTAATTTAAATATTATTATTTTGTAAAGAAAAAATAAAAATTATAAGCAAATAAAATGACATAATTTTTTTATATAAATAGTTGTTAATGTATAATTAGTATAAAATTAAAATTAAAATTAAAAACCTTTAAAAATATGAATAAAAATAAATATATATTATAATATCATAGGTTGTTATTTAAATTATAATATATTGTAAAAATTAATAGTATAAACATAACTACGAGAATAAATAAAAAAACTATGCAATAACGTGGTAAATTTTAATTGGTTCACTAAAAATTAATAGTATAAACATGATTGCCAAAATGGAACAAAATTTATGGATGAGAATAAATATATATTATCCCACAATAAATAAAAAAATGTGGTAAATTTTAATTGGTTCACTCCTGTAATAAGACTTCAAATGCATTCATCCAATGAGATCATCAAAAATTAATTTCTAGATATTATAAAGTTAAATATTTTGCATCTATATTTTACAAATGAAAAAACTTATAATGAAATATAAAATTGAATTTTTTTTCATTGGTGTAGAACAGTTCATTTAATCACTAGTTAATGAAGAAATCCAAAAACGGATGCAATAATACTTGCTTAGCCTATCGGGCAAGTACTAATAAAGGGTTTAGATGTATGCATATTCAAATTGTTGTAATATGTTATATAAAAGTAAAGATACCAACATATATGTATGCTCAAATTCTTAGCTAAACAACTTTCCTTGCTCCCAAACTTTTTCTTAAAAAAGGTTAGACTCTTTCCCTAAAAATTTTGTAGATATTGCTTATCTATTTGGACACTAGCTACAAAATTTTCCAATTTAATTTTAATATTTATCAAGTCATTGTGTAGAAAGCACTTAAAACATAGTCTATTGGAGGAATACCATGACATCATATGTATATGTTTTATATTCACAGTATAGAATTTGTGTAAGACAATTCATTATGGAGAATCCATTATTTTGAAGGGTATGGGAGTTGGAAAGCTAACTAGAATTAAAATATTAATATTTTTCAATTATTCATAAGAATTATTTTACTTTTATTTCTTTGTATTTTAATTTGTATCATGCAATTTTGAATTTTTTTTTGAAAAAAAACTATTTTTAATTGAAAAACTTAATCCAATAAAAAAAAATATTATATAATATCTCCTTATCACAAATGAAAAGACATATTTAGCCCCCTTTTGAGATGAATAGGATATGTGGTGGAGCACCCCACATTCCAAAGGTCTAAGATGTTTATCTATATACTAAAATTTTAATGATTGAATGGAAATAACATATATATTATATTGTTATATATGTTTAAAGATTGTAGAATAATTAATTTTTGTTATGAGTTGGGGAGGTACTAATATATTCTTTCAATTTTATTAAATGGTTAAAATGAATTAATGAGAACAAAGAATTAAAATTGGTTGATTTTTGTAAATATAGATTTTTCTAAATTTATTTCATAATTAAAAAAACTACTTTTCCTTCCTTCATGATGTACATTAATATTAATATAGTTACTATTAAGATATTATCCTATTTATTTTGACTAAAATAAAAGTTTATAGTTACTATGAATAAGTATTAATATGCATTTAATATTCTTTATCAATTATTAGATTACTATTTAGAGAATCTTTTTTCTATTTCATTTGACTATAACATAGTTAAAAGTGGAGTTATTTAATTTGGTTCACTATTAAATTATATTTGGGAAAATGATTATTTTTTTTAATAAAAGTGTACCAATCAAAAAATTGAATCAAAATAGATATAAAAAATTTTGAAATTAAAATTTTCAAAATTATTTTTCTAGAATAAAATGTCTTTAAATAAAATTTAAAAAAATAAGTTTCTCAATTTTATGTTTATTAACAAATATATTTTTCATTTTAAATATATTGATCTCTTAAAAAAGTCAATATAATAGAAATATTAAAATGAGTTTGAAGGTAAATATATAGAGAGACTTTAATGATAAATTATTTCATGGCATCATAAGTATTTTTTACATTTACAAGTATAAAAAAAATAAAAATAAAAGAGATGTTCATCATACATGAGTGAATGAAGCGTCCCTTTTTAAGATGGAGACCACTCTAAGATAAATATGGAATATTTTCATATATTGAATACATATTTTAATTACGGAAGGTTGATTGGTTGATGTTTCAAGATTTAATTGAATACATCAAATACATTTTATTGTAGCAGAAACTAAAAATACATTTGCATCTCTCATCTTAAGAATATTAGTAAGAGTTATTAATAGTTATTTTATATTATTATGAGGTTCACCACTTAGTATATTGGTTACATGGTGGTAGTGTTGTTGTCCCCGCCAAAGTTCAAACTCCTCCTGAGTCATTGTGTTTGCGGCAATGTGCCTCTGTTGATCTAATGTGCTCGCAGGTTTGGGCCACAACTATGTAATAAGGGGATGAGATCCCCTATTTGTGGCTTCATTGGTTCATAACTCTAGGTCAAATCGTTTCACGTGGAGTTGGAAGGTGTGTCATGCCAGTGCCAACACCACTAGTCACATTAAAAAGTTTATCGGGCACTTTCAAAAAAAGTTCATATTATTATAATATATTTTTAAAATGATCATTATGTTTTTCTTTTTTTATCATTGAAAAGTTGATGTACTTTTGTACCATTCAATTTTTTTCTATTAAGATAGTTTAGCAAAAGATACAGATGCAAGTAGTAAAAAATTTTACCATATATAGGGTATCCAGTATAACTACTAACAACCAGCTATAACTACTCACAGTCCCCATAACATATACAGTTACAAAATTGGGGGAAAGTTACCAGTTCATTATACATTATCTAGACACGAGTTCAGAGCTTAATTACATCCAGATAAAATTTACTTCAAAATAGAAATGATTCCCAACCAGTGTCATGTGCCTATGGTACATATTCTTTCCATCCAGCAAGTTCACCCTATATATTTTGGAGAGTGTTTGTAGCACCCTATTCTTGGGCCCCCATATGAAAACCTTTTAGAAGATTATTAAGATCTTCAAGTTCAGTTAGAGCCAGAAAGCTTTGATAGGTACTGATATAATTAGCAGAGTGCACCTCATCTTTGTGGATCAACAAACTACCTTCATGAACCAGTATCATAAACTTGCTCTTTGGAATGTTAAGAACCATAGATACATATGACATAATGTTAAAATGTGTGAGTTTAAAATTAAACTCAGTAGGCTTCCTTTGTTCTATATGAAAAACCTCTATGTTCATGTCCTTCCAAATAATCCAAAGAACTTCATTTGTTAGAGTAAACCAAAAGCAGTTCATTTTAGAATCAAAGACCTCCACATAGCCAGCAAGAATTTCAACCCAAGACACACCAGGTTTACAATTCCAAAGATAGGGAGACCCAAGAAAAATGGCCCAAATTTTGCGTGCATGTAAACATTTAAAAAAAAGATGCTCAAAGGTTTCAACTTGATTACAAAGGCTGCAAATAACAGGAGCTAAACCAACAGAAGATAATACTTGACCAATAACAAAATTTTTAAGCAAAAGTAACCATCTGAAGAAAAAAAAAAATTGGGTTCAACTTTACCTTTCCAAAAAAACTCAAAAAAAAACTGCCAATCTAAGAAAGGACTAACAGAACCCCAGCACTGAGACACACGTGTGATGATAGAGGATTCCTTCTTAATAATGTTATATAATTGTTTAGTGGATGTTGCAACCAGTTTAGTGCCATCAACCCATTTAATACTCTTAAGAAAAGAATCAAAATCCATTATATCTCCCACCAAATTACCTCTTGAAGCCTTACTGATGAGGGTATAAGTCTTCTTCTGTGATGTAGGAATATCATACTTAGAACTAATGATATCCCACAACCCTATATGCCCATCCACCATAAGATCATGAATTACCAAAATCCATTTTAGATTCCAAAGCTTAGCAGAACAACTTTGTGTTAGAGCTAGGGGTTTTTCATTATGAAACAACCCCCACCAAATAGAACAGTCACCAACAATATAAAAAGGAGGACCTCCACAACACCCTTGTCTGGAATAAACTCTCTCACCTGAATCTGTGCCTTCCAAAAAGAGTGGAAATTTTTTTATCAAAACAATTTCAACTTGCAATCCCCCATCACAATGTTACAAATTGGAACATCCTTCCATTGTTTGCCTTTCCTGATGATAGATCTATGAATGTTGTTTCTGATAAGAACTTTCCAAGGTTCATTGCCCCATAGTGCTTTGTAGATCCATTTAGCTGCTAAAGAAATGCCATGCATTTTGATATCTTTCAAACCCAAGCCTCCAAACTTTCTCTCCTGACAACACCACTCCCACTTTACACAATGTCTCTTCCTATTTCCACATCCATCAGACCACAAGAAATCCCTAAGAATCTTCTCAAGCATATTGACTTGAGTATTAGCAAATAACCATGCAGAAGCATAATACATATGGTGAGCAAAGAGAACTTTCTGCACAATTTGAACCCTATAGCAATAGAAAGGGACTGAGTTTGCCATTTGATGTATTTTTTGTTAAGTTTCTCATAGATCCACTCCCGCATGCTTCAGTATTGGGTTCCCCAAAGAAAGGAATGGCCAAATATCTAACAATCTTGTTAGGCCCCACCCATTTCCATCCTCTCAGACTTAACCAATTAGGAGGCTCCTCTGACCATCCCAACATAGTAGATTTGTGTGGAGATACTTTAGAACCAAAAGCTTTATAGAAAAAAAAATCAAGCCTTTCAACTGCATTGTCAAAATTACCTTCTAAAATTTCTAAAAAGAGAGTTGTATCATCTGCAAACTGAGCATTAATTAACTCTTCATTATTGGAGAGAGAGAGAGAGAGATACCTTTAATAGGAGGACCTAGGCTCTGTGTTCTAATAAAATAGTAGAAAGCCTCTGCTGCAATTACAAACAAAGAAGGGGAAATAGGGCACCCTTGCCTAATAGATCTATGAAGCAAGATAGTTTCTGAGAGAGAGCCATTAACATCAATCATTGTAGAAGAGTCCTTGAATAGTATGCTTATCCATTTACAAAAATACTTAGGGAAACCAAAGGCTTTTAACATTCCCAGCACAAACTTCCATTCCACCCTATCATATGCTTTTTCAAAATCAAGCAAAATCATAGCCACCTCTTGTCCATCAGCCTAGGCCTAATGCATGGCTTCCAATTGGTAACCAAATTTCTTAATATGTACCTTCCTTGAATGAATCTAGTCTGAGTATTAGATATGAAGTTGCAGAGAAGAGGAGTAATTCTTCTAGCTAAAAATTTTGCTAGGATCCTGTATGAAAGATTCAGAAGTGTAATAGGCCTCCAGATTTTAACTAGAGTTCTATCTCCTACTTTGGGTAAAAGCTTGATAACCCCTCTATTAATATTAATTCCAATAGAACCTTTATTCATGGCATCTTCATACACATTAAGAAGTTCAGACCCTATCCATTCTATATTATGTTTGTAAAACTCAGCAGAAAGCCCATCCAGTCTAGGTGCTTTGCCATTAGCAAAAGAATTAATAGTTTCTTTGACCTCTTCAAGAGATATAGGTTTATCAAGAAGTGAAGCATCGGGCTCTAAAATCTTGTTGGGAATAAGCATAAGACACTTATCTAATGCATCTTGACTCTCTGTTGAAAATTCTGAGGAGAATAGATTACTATAAAACTGATGAAAAGCATCTTTAATGGCCTCTAGATCATTGATTTTACTGGATTCCAATTGAATTTCTTCAATGAGTTCCCTTTTATGTTTAGCTTTGATGATGTTGAAAAAACACCCAGAACCCTTATCTCCATCTTTAATCCAATTCATTCTAGCTCTAATTTTTTATCCTTGGATCTTATATCTCTAAATCATTCTCAATTGATGTTTAGTGGCAGCTAAATCTATCTCCAGAATTGGATCCATGCCTTTAGTCTATAATTCTTTCTCAATGGAAATCAGATTGTTTTACCAATATGTTTCTTCTCTTTTCCTAAACACAGTCTGCTTTCTCCCAATGATTTGAATGTACCATTCAATTTTTTATTAGGTAAGATTATTAAAAAAGTCAATTAGAGAACTTACTATGCATGATCAAAACTATTATTTCAAATACTTGCATTTAACTATTCATTGGTCTAGGTTACCAATCTAATATGGTTAAAAAGTAGTTGATTTTATTAAATTTCTTGCTAGTAGTTGTTCATATGTATATGTATATGTGTGCATAACACACGTGTGTATGTATATAAATAATAATAATAATAATAATATTAAATATATCTATTAAAAGGAAATAATATTACATATATCTATAAAAAAATGATAAGTCGGAGAGACTAACATCCAAATATAGAGCTAAGACCTAAATAAAGAACACAAAGTCAAATTCATAAGTGGTAAGAGCTATACTACTAGGGGATTGGAGAGTGAATGCAATGCAAATGTAACAAATGGAATATGCAATAAACTTAGCCTATTCAACAAGAACATGTGCAAACCTCAAAAAGACTAACATGTTGATATTATTGATGAAACTTGGAAGAGGTGTGGTTGCTCATTGATTTAGTAACATAATGATAGCATATGAAGATGATTGTGAAAATGGAAGAAGAAGCCTCAATTTACAAATTTTTCTTGAGGAAAATTAATGGCCAGGATTGAATGACTAATGGATGATTAGAATTAATTCAAGCATATGGCATGGATTGGAGGTTTATCCTTGTGACAAGTGTGACAAGGAGAAGGGATGTGTAAGGGCTAAATGTTCTCACACGTGTGTGAGCACACATGGGGAAGCTCGTGAAAGGGACATGTCTATGACATGTGTAACTAATAAGTTGACTTGTAAAGCACATGTTGAAAGGGTGAGGTCTTATGAAAGTAACATGTGTATGACATGTGTAAGAGGTGGTGTGGCTTTTCATGCTCACACATGTGTGAGCAAGAGGAGAGTGGCTTGTGAAAATGATATATCTATGACATGTGTGTGAACACCAAATAAATATTCCCTCATATGTGGAGTTGGAAGAGGGGAAAAGTAATATGTGAATCCAAAGGAATAAAAAATTAAAGAAAGGTCATGTGTGGGGAAAGATGAATTTTAAATTTGAATAAATGTTAATGAAGTTAGGAATCAAGAGCTTAGATAATTAATTAAATAATTATATTTTAGAGGAAATGGGATGATATGCTAAGGTTTAAAAATAATTAAAGAAATATGAATTTATTTAATTGGTGTAGGAGGGAGGGATGATATATTGACAAGGCACAATGAGCGAAAAAAAAATACTTGCATGAGGAACAAGTAGAGGTGGAGAAGAATTTGAATGGAGATGGGGAAGTAGGGGTGGATATGGACGATGTAAGTAGAATGGGTGTCCTCTTCATCGATGTTAGCAAGCAGGTGGACATGGTTCCAGAAAGAAACCACATAATGGTTGCAATAAAAAATGTAAATCTTGTCATTATCAGGATGCCCTAGATGTTAGTATCTCAGATTATCTACTACAGTCAAGGGCGGGATGTTAAATTCATCCCTCCCTAGAACAAATTAGGAGTTGTTTTTTAGGGCATGGACCCCTGGTTTCAACCCTCAAAAGGGGGAATTAAATCAGGTTCCACTCTGGATCAAACTACATAAGCTTCCACATGAGCTTAGATCTGAAGAGATCTTTAAACTAATTAGGGATTTTATGGGGGTTTTATCTAAAATGAGGCATCTATGAGGGGAAGAAAACTTTGAGACAAAGTTCAAATCTGTGTATGGATGGATCTAAGTAAACCATTACAACTTAGCATTCATCTATCCTTGATTCTGGGATTTTGGACACAAATGGTAGAGTATGAAAGACTTCTAATGAGTTGTTTTAGATGTGGAAAATTAGGGAATCTAGCTAGATTATGTCCTATGATGAGAAAAGATAAAGAGAAGATTGAGGCATTGGTGGAAGATGAGCAAATTGGTGGTGAAAATCTAGTGTAGAAAATGAAACATGACAATGCTAGTGTAATGGTTTCTTCTTGACCTAGAGCTCATAGTGGATCACAAGTATTGGATAGTAACAAAAATAATGTGGATGACTAAAATGCCACCTCTAGTATTCTTGATCAATGACCCTCTTCCTTAAATGGAAATTCTGAGATATACACAAATAAGTTACTCCCCTATGTATCACGGGCTTCAAAGTTGGATGGTGATGATTTGAAGACTATAAATGAGTGTACGACTTTGAGAAAGATTAAGGATTCATTGAGCCCTCACAACCCTTCCAACAAGGGAATGCAAGATGACAATATCGGTGGTTGTGAGTAGGAAAAGAAGAATAGTGATGGAGCATCACAACTAGGGGAACAAAAAAAACTTACAATAAGTAACCCCTTGTGGTAGACACAAGGGGACAAACACCAAAAGAAAAAAAATGATGCTTATAAGATGAAGACCAATGCTTTGGAGGATTTTGAAAATAGATCTCAGACTTATTTCAACAAATTTGTGACTCTTGGAGGCAAGCGACTCCCTGAAGCAGGTTTGCCATGAAGTACATTAGTTGGAACATGTAAGATACTCAAATCCACATCATACACATATACTAAAAATAACACAAAACATCACGTCAAAATTGATCAATGTTGCATAAGAACAAGATTACAAAGTTTTCTCATATGAGATAATATATCATAATAAGTACATCAAATTGATCAACTTGTTGAAATATCAAATAATAATGACACAAGAGACCATCGAAGGGTATGTACATTATATAGTTATAAGGTGATAATATTCATCATTTATGCCTCTTTAGCCTTAGACTACATTCCACCTGCTATACTCAAGAACAAGAATGTGATCCAGACGCTTTTACTGCTCAACCATAGAGTGGTTAGATCCTTGGAGTTGCTAGCTCCCTTGGGCTCACCATGAAAGGTTGAGCACCCAACCCTGCATTGAAGAACCTAGCAAATCAAAACCAACAGGTTAAATATAATTTGGTGCAACACTATGACTAACTATCATATAAACCATAACCATGACAATAATAATGATGTATCCACACAATGATATGGTAGGGAGAAATAAAACCATAACATTCACTAGTATCAAATGAATACAAATAAATGCTTTGGCCAAAGCATATTTATGCCAATTTCCATGACAGATATGTCTGAAAATAATATCAAATACCTAATATTCTTTGTTGCCCATATTCAGCACCCGTCTATAAAACAAACGCACATGAGTATAAAATAACACATCTCTCCTATGTTTCATTCGTTGTGAAAGAAAAACTCTACCCATTGTCAAAATATGAGAATTTATAAACTAATAGAAAACTTTTGGATTTCATTGTTCTCTCTTGCATTCCGCTCTCGTCAACAAAATCAACATAATACCCAGTTGACTAAATAGCTAACCACAAAATGCAAGAATTTGAATTATAAAACGTCACACATCCATTTAAATCCATTTCATTATATCTTCCTTGTAATAACATCTAAGTTATTTTAAGCTTAAATCTTTTTATTAAAACATACGAAATTAGATTATTTACCAATTTCTAATAGAAATTCTAATGCACCTTATGTACCATTGTATAAAATAATAGTTTCAAAAATAAGATCACAAAAGAAAATAACAATACAAATATCATCACACATGGAAAAAGTCAATAACTTATCATATTCCTAATTTTATACCATAATTTCACAAGGTAAAATTATAACTAAGATAAACATCATTTTTATTTTTTATTAGTGATAATAATATATCATTTAATGAACATCATCAATAATATATCAACAAAGTTTGATTTAAATTTTATAGCTTGAAATATAAATTTAATTATTTTTTATTAATTTGCCCACTTTGACAATTATTACCCATATTAATTATACTAGTTATTTATGCATATAAATATATTAATTATTTAATTAATATCCTCAAATGTAAAATGTGAGAAGGAAATATGGGATTCAAACCATTGCTAATAATTCTACAACTTCATAGCTTACACTCTAGTCATTCAACGCCACACATGAATTTGAAGTATATTATGCACCAAGTGTTTATATTCTTTTTCTGCAAACTTTCTAAATAAATTTTAGAAAAATTATAATCCTTTTACGGCCTACACAAAATAAAGCTGAAAAGGGGTTGAGATTTAAGAAATGAATAGTTCATCTTGCATATGCTTGCTCATATTAATTTGCACTCATTATTTTGACCACATGGAAGTTAATTATTTTATATATATATATATATATATATATATATATATATATATATATATATATATATATATATATATATATATATATATATATATATATATATATATATATATATATATATATATATATAGCAAAGTTCCCAGATTTGGATTTGGCAAGGTTGACTCAACTTATGACTCTTGACTCGAAAAAACAACTTGACAAAGTGGAAAAACCCTTGAGATTTAAAGATTTTAAAGGATTTAAAATTTGTTTCATACACCCATTATTGAATAGAGCTTAAAGACACAATAACATCATCAAATAGAAGCTTTAATTTGATCACGTACATAAATATACATCAATCACATTATTACAAATGCAAATTAATACATTGACGACAATTAATACACTGACAAATAACCAATATTATCAAACACAACAATAGGCATTTTATGTCAACTACATCATCCTGCCCAAAAGAAGAGTTCATCTTCTAGACAACAAGTATTCATCAAGTAATATCCAAGAAGACTAATGACAAGAGTGTAGATAATGACTCACACTACACAAATTCAAAGTTGTACTGTACTTCAAAAATAAAATGGGGGTTTGGGGGCAACACCCCTAGTGGGGTCTGTAATACCCCAAAAATGGGCTATAGGTTCATTAACCTCCTACATCGTCAAATTGATCGAAATCGACATCAAAGTCCTAACCTAAGGCACGTCTGCACATCAATTTATCAAAAACCTAATTGATTATCTTAATTCTTCATTGAGGAATATTCATTGAATATTCCTAATTTATCATAATTATCTTTAATTGAATATTATTTGGCGATAAATGTCATTATTTATCCTAAAGTTGATTAATTGAATATGATGAATATTTAATTAATTAATTTAATTCTACCACTTAATTATTTAATTAGATTTAATTGCATTTATTCCTAATTAATATTATTTTTATTTTGACAATAAATCAAAATTCCTACAAACAATCAATTGAATATTTATTTAATTGATTTAAAATCAAAGTTGTCAAATTTAATGATTTAATTGGAATAAAGTTTGATTTAATAATTGATTAACCCATAAATCAATTATTTTAATTCAAAAAAATAGTTAAGTTGAAAATAAATCACTTTATTTATTAAATTAATTCATATTAAATCATGCACAATCAGAAAAGCAGTTAACTTTAAATCAATTTTTAATTTCAATTTGTTAACTTTCTAAACTCAAAATCTGATGATGAATTGAAAAAGAGAACTAAACTCTGTTTTGAGATAAAACCTGCTTTTGCATGATTTTATGAGTTATTTATTCTTAATTTCTTGTTAACTCAAAAATCAACCCGAGTTTATCAAGAGTGATTTATGGTTTTTCTTATACATCCTCAAACCCTGGATTTCTATAAAAACAAGGCTCGACTCTTCATAATACATCTCTCGAATTTGCACAATTACTCTGGCGAAATTGCATACGAAGAATCAAGCTTTTGTGAATAGGCGACTTTGTGAGATCATTCATAGTTTTCCATAGGTTTGCATAGTTTTTCATATCAATTCATATCTTTGTTAGAATAATCTGCATATCATTTCAATTCAATTCTAGATTAGATTCATACAATTTTTCATCCTATTGTATTCAAAATCCAAAAAAATAGATTAATCTGCATTCATCTTTTTGCATTAAATCCTTCATTTAGGTGTTGCATCGTCACTGATCTCAGTTTAATCTGAGAATACCATACTCACACCTACTAGAAGGTAGTAAATCGCCTGGTTAGCTTAGTTTCATTTATCTACAAATTTCAATTTTTGCTAACCTATAATGTTTTACTAAAGTGTTGTGTCCGCAGCTAGGTACAATTTTCACACACACATTTATGGCGCCCACCGTGGGGCCCTGAAACGGGTTTTCATTTCTTTTTTTTAACAATTTCTATCAATTTTATGTCATTTTCTAGTCAAAAATGTGATCTTTCATTTTCTATCCGTACATTTTTTGTACGAGTTTTGTTAGAAAGTCATACCAAAACCCCTTGACTATCGTACGACAATCGGTGTTTTTGAGACTCATACCGGTTCTTACACATTGTCGTTTGGGAGATACTTTGTCATGTGGGCATATACCCATTGTCGTACGAGTTTCTAGATTGTCGTACGGGAGGTAACATATTGTCGTACGAGTTTTGACATCAGAATTCAATTGTCATTTCAAATTTTCAGGTAGTTTTCTAGATTTGATTTTTGGATTTGGACTAATAACTAACCCTAACAATTGAGATATTCTGTTTATGATTGATATTTGTTGATTCTGATTGGAAAAGCACAACAAAATTGCAAAAACATGTAAAATCTACTAAGCGCGTTGCGAGGAACTCAGGTATTCTGTTGCATCTGATAACACTTCATTTTGGGATATAAAACGAACTCTCACGTGTCAAGCTTGTGTGACTTTTCCCACTTTCATATAACATACTTCAGTTTTGGGCTATAAAATGAACATAGATTTGCTTTTTGCATATTTGTTACACATAGTAAATAGGCCCTATGAACACTATTTGTGGATGATCTTGAGAGAGTGGCCTTCATTTGCTTGTTCATGCATGTGAAGCTCTTCTTGACGAAGGATCTGTTAGGAATAAGGTGTCTCAACCTTGGATAATTCCTATTCTTATTATTTGTTTTGTAAAATGTATTTCTTGCAAATAATGTAATTAAGTGTGAGTGCAAATGTCTAGTTGGCATGTTGATGTGTCACTCCACTTGATGTGTCGGCATCTTGAATTGTGTGTAAGGAGATCATGGCTGAAATGGTTATGATGGATTCCTATGACACGTAAGAGCTATGTCTAGAAGATTCAATGACAAGTGAAGACATGTGGCAACTGATAAAATTGAGTACTGTACACTCTTCCCCAATCATGGGGTTCAAGAAATTTTCAAGTTCCTATTTTCTCAGAGAATGGTAAAACCCTAATACAGATATCTTTCGAAGTTGCCCTAAAAAGGGAAGTGCATGATATAAGCATTTTTAGGGTTGTGAAGATGGGATAAGTAAGTGTATTGTTGAAACATTTTAGGCTGCCGCGATTTGTCTTCAAGAGTTGGAAAATCTTTTGAAAGAACTTGCATTGCATGTGTATTGTAAACTATAATAGTTTTGATTAATACACTGTGCAGGTTTTGGAGTGCTGGGGTTTTTACCGAAAGGTTTCCCCAGGGTAAATCATTGTGTCATTCTCTATTTTCTGTATGCATGGTATATGGATGCAATATCATTGTTAAAGTAGTTAACGAATCTGAAATTGTAAGGATTTAAAAGAATTTGCACAATACTTTCCTTTAGAGATTAGTGTAGGAAGTTGTTTCCGCACTTGAGTTTCCTTACAGGATCCCCTTGTAGGTAGGGAGGTTACTGAGATTATTTCATAGTTTTACTAGGTTTGGTCCTCAGCTTTTGATCGATACGTTCTCTCTCCAGAGAGATCGATAGACATAGTTGTTGACATCACAAATTTTGGTGAGATAATTTCATTCTTAGAATGTCGAATTAATATGTTTGCTGTGTTTGGGTAAAAGTGATAAGGCTAGAGGATTATGCTCTACTCCCTTTTTGGGTAGTATTAGAAACTCAAATCCTTGGATCTAGACCAAGCCCCCATTTGGTATCTTTTGTGAGTCACCTTTAGAGAGGGTTAACCGTAGTGGACATTCCCTTTATTGGGTCAACCATGTGGATGAAACCTCAAGTGGTAATAGCCATTTTCATTGTGGTAGCAACAACGGCTATATAAATGTCTTTGTGGAAGAAATCTCCACAAGTGTGGTCTCTTGTTGGGCTGTCAGATCTCCCTAGTAACTCCTGATTGATTAAATTCTCGGACTGTGTCAAAACCCTGGTGCGCTTGGATTGGAGTTATCCCTCTTGAGATCACAAAATTTGTAGAGTCAGACCATTACTACAAACCCTAGCGAGGCCAATTTTTTCATTTTTAGGACTGTGTGCATTATTGAAAACTTTTGACAACATACACAAGTAGCATTCCTAGGGATTAGCACAATAAGTCACTATTGGTTGTTCATGTGCAAGGTTGTTTTTTCCCTTGTTCATTGTTTTGAGATGATTGATTGCTTCCCTTTTCTTGTTGTTATGTGTGTTTTCTATCTACTTGGTCTTTGGAAATGAACAATTCTGAACTGTTACACAAATCTGCAAACTTGGATAAAGAAAATCTTACAAACAAACTGATTCTGAAAACTAAAAAATTGCAAAATCTGACACAAAATTCCTTTCTGGAGTCCAAACTCATCCCAGAGTCTCAAAAACTCATATGAGTTTCCACCAAAAGTCGTATCAGAACCCCCAGATTGTTGTACGAGAGCCTACACATTGTCGTACGAGTTTTGTCAAGAAAAGTCAAAGAAAATCAAACCCTGGTGTCAACTGTCATACGAGTTTTGTCAATCATCATGCCAAAGCTTACCCAGACTCGTACAAGCCTGGAGAAAATCATATGAGAATTTTGAAAAAATTGCCAAAAACTTGCCAAAATTGCCATAAATCCAATTTTTACAGCCTACTTCCAAATTCTGTAAAAAAAAATCATTATGTTAGGAACAAAGCAGAAACCAGAAAGAATCCAATTATTTTCCAAAAGTGGTCTCTTAAGTCTGATCTAGCTTTTTGATCTATCGACTTGAATCTTTTTCATCTTGTGTCAAAACCTTGTCAATCATCTTCAATCCAATCTTCAACAAAAATGGCTAAGTGTTGCGAGCTCGTGTCTGCCATCTTTTGGGCATCTACCCATACTACTAGGGCACAGTATCCTTCATTTATGTCCAATCTAATCTTCAATCAATCCAATCTTGACAAGGTTGCGTCATTTGATCTTCTTGAATCAAGTCATTCTTCAGTTGTCTTCATCTTGCTCTTTTGATTCACCCAAGGTTAATGGTGGAAACTAGAGCTTCATCACAATGAAAACAAGGAGAAAAACCCAAATTCTCTTCAATAGCATCTTTTGTGATTGCTGAGACCTTTCATCAACCCTACGACACTAACATCTTTGGAGAAGATGCTCTTGGCAATCTATTCTTGAAAGGTGGTTACGTCACACCTCCTGCATCAACTCACACAGGTAATCAAGCAACCCTGCATCAATCAATCCCCAACACTCCTCGCAGCAACACTATGTCTCAAGGAGGAGGCGCAAGCCAAGGGTCCAAAGGACATCAATCTCAACATGGTGCGAATCAAGAACCCACACCTACTGAAATTGCTCAATATCAAAATGATGATAAATTCAAAAGAATGATGAAGCATTTCTTGAAGGAAGATAAAGAGGCATATTTCCTAGATATAGCTCAACAATGAGCTAAACTTCCTCCCAACTTTAATGTTGAAGATATCATTACACATGAAGAAGAAACTCCTATCACAGCCATGATGAAATAGATGCATGCCATGCAAGTCAAGCTCAATAAACTAGAGAAAGAAAAGGAACCTAAGGAGTTCTCCATGGAGGCTCTATGCCCTTTTCCATTTGATAAAGACTTGTACATGCCACCATTCTTGAAAAGAGTGGAGATGCCTAAGTATGATAAGTATGATGGAAACTCTGATCCTCAAGATCATGTCAGAGAATTTTGTACTCAATCTATGGAGTTCATGCACAAACCAACCTACCTGATGTGTATTTTCCCTCAATCTCTGGGAGGGTCATCTATTCATTGGCTCTCAAAAATGCCTCCAACCATCAAAACTTTTGAGGAGTTAATCAAACTATTTTATCAACAATACTCCTACAACATCCAACATTCAGTCACCATGATCGACATTTGCAATCTGAAACAATATCCAGGAGAACCATTCCTGACTTTTCTCAAAAGATGGAGGAAAAAGTTTTCTCTATATGCTAGACCTATTCCAAAAAATGAGAAGCTGGAAATTTTCATCAACAATCTTGTTCCAGAAATCAACTACCCTTTACAAATGCAAGATCACACATCCTTTGATAAGATGGTAGATAATGCAATCAAAATTGAGAAAGTCCTTGTGAAAAAAGGAGACATATCACTCCAAAAAGAGAAGTATGAATCTGGATCTAGTTCCAAAGACAAGAACAAAAAATGGAACAAGAATAAAGGCATTATCACGGATGGCATTGTTGACAATGTCTGCAACCCATCTAAGGCACCCGCTTTCAATCTTACTTTTGGTACTCAAGCCATCAAAGCCTCAAAGGTAAAAGTGACAGAATCAAACAAGAAGCCATCTGACTACAAACCTTGGGCTACAGATCCTAAACACAAATTTACTCCTCTTGGAGAGTCCTTGGAATCCACCATGAAAACTCTGTTGGCCAACAAAATCATCACATTGCCTGAGATTCGACCATTTGATCCTAAACCTAAACCCAAATGGTGGAAAGAGACCGATTTTGTGATTTCCATTGAAATAAGGCTCATAAAACCAATAACTGCATACACTTGAAACACATCGTACAAGACAAAATTGACAATGGAGAAATCATAATTGACGATCATAAAAGCAATAATGATCATACAACATTCACGGAACCATTCCTGAAATATGGTCAAGGAGATTCATCTTCTCACCCTAATGTGGGTGCTAAAGTCAATTATGCCTACTCTGGAAATAATGTTGTCATAAACATGGTTGAACCATGCCTATCTGAGCATTGCAATGTCATCACAATTGTAAGAAAGGATAGAGATAATCAATCAGCAAATGCAGTTACTCGATCACAAGCTTAGGCGCATCTACAAGGACAAAATTCAGATTCATCAAATGTCCCTAAGGTGCCTTTTAATCTTTCATCTACTTCTAAATAGAAGACTACCTCTAAATCATCAAATCCTAAAGACACGAGGCCAACATCATACAATATTGTCCAACAACTCTGGCATACCAATGCAAAAATATCATTGTTTGAGTTGCTTCAGATATCTCCAGCTCATAGAGTCATTCTAGATAAAGCTTTGCTCAGATCCAATGTTCCTGACAACCTTGATTTAGACAGATTCTAGACTATGGTTGGCCATCTAATGTCTCCCTAGTATATCTCCTTTTCAGAGGAAGATGATAACTCCTTGATTCATCCACATAACTAGCCCTTGCACATTGAAGTCTTAATCCAAAACCATCATGTCAAACGCGTGTTGATAGATGGAGGCGTTGGTCTCAACATTTGTTCTTACATCTTGATTACACAACTGGGATTATCAGAAGCTACCATTGATTCTAAAAAGAAGATAACTATCAAGGCATATGATGAACAAGAAAGATCTTCCACAGGAACAATTATCTTACCTATCAGAACAGGTCCAGTTATCAGAGATATCACATGTCAAGTTCTTGATCTACCTTTGGCTTACAACATTCTTCTAGGGAGACCCTGGATACATGAAATGTGATCTATTCCTTCCACATAACATCAATGTGTGAAATTTCCTTATGAAGGAGTAGAGGTGACGATTCCGGCAGACCTATCTACAACTTGAAATGCATTGAAAGAAAGTGTTGATAAACTTGTTCCTAATAACAGAGAATCTTCCACTAAGCAGCTAGACATTGCATCTACATCCAAGATGGAAGATATTGCAAAAGAGGTCACAATCAAAGAAAATGGTATGGGAGAATATACTATGGAACCAGTCCTATCTCTAACATCTCTCCCTATCTCACCTAAATCTTATGGACAGTCTCTAAAACAATCCAGACCAGAATCCAAAGAACCTCTTGAGACCTATAAGGGAAATTTTGTTGCAGAACAAGTGTCCAAACAAGAGTTTGAAGAGGATGAAGCTGTGCTTGCATGGCTATACAAAGATGAACCTCAATCCCAAATTATTCAAGCATGTGATTCTAAAACACCAAAAATTCCTTCCAAGTCATATGGGCCAGGGGATAAATTGATAGCTAAAATGGGATATCCAGGCAAAGGACCTATAGGAGTGAGAGGAAAAGGTCTCATGGCACCTATTTCACATACTGGTAGGCCAAACAAAGATACTGCAGGTCTAGGATATATAAAGAAACCCTTTTATCTCAAGGGTAACTCCTCCCATGTAATAGAACAAATCACACCAGAAGAGACCAATACCAAAGAGGAAGATAACAAACAATCAGATAGTGATGATTCAGACAGCTCTAAACTTATTCCTTATGAACGCTTATCTCAAGAAATACTAGATCTTCTTAAAGCTGAGGATGACCCAATAAAAAGAATCAATGTAGTAGAAACACAAGAACCTACTACTACACAAGAGGAAGATAAAACTATCACAATAGCTGAACATTTGGGACTTTCCAATGATTCTAAAATAGACTCTCATGAGTATGAATTCAAATCAAAATTAGAGGGAAACCCTTCTTGGGGAATCCGTCCTGATTTCACACATATTCTCAACTTTCCTAGACGCATAGATGAGGAATCTAATGACTATGAATGGGGAGTCATTCCAGAGGAAGATGAGCTTATCACAGAAAAACATATTGATGTTATTCACCAATATGCACCTAAACCCAACGTAAGTCTAGAGTGAAATAATGAACTTAACAAGTCTGATCCACCGGTGGCTGAAGTGGACTCCCAAAATGACATTGAGCCTATTCATGAATTGAATGTTTTGAGTTGTAATATCACCTTCAAACTCGAGAGTCAGGTTAGGACCAATGATGACAAATCCATATCCGTGAACACCATTTCCCAATCCTTCCTTGCTTTGAGTATCCAACATCCCGAACTTCTTGACCAAACCTCCATGAATTCGAGCCAAGGTATCTGTACCTTTCCAAATGACTATGGCCTTGCTTGCTACCTCAATGCAGTTGAGCCTATGATGACTTCCATTAGTGAACCAAGTGTTAGCATGACTGAGTCGGACATCAAGTATCTTAATCAAAAGAATAAGAATAAAAAGAAAAAGAAAAAGAGTTCTGAGGGTGAAAACCACTTTGTGGCAATCTCAGAACCTACAAAAGTAAAAATAAAAGACGTATCTGAAGGTGAAAACCTCTCTGAGGTGCCTAAGGATGAGATATTTGATGTCCTTCCAAGTCATTTACAAGACAGATATCTAGTACTGATTGAGCCCACTCAATCTATCAACTTCGAAACAACATAAGAACCACAGTTGATCCATGTAGCACAATTCTTATCAGAAGAAGAAAAGCAAACATTTACCACATTCCTAACAGAAAAGAAGATCAAATTTGCATGGAAATATTTAGATATGCCAGGGTTGGATCCTGATCGTATAATGCACCATTTATCTATAGCTCCAGGCGTCAAACCTGTTAAGCAAAAATTGAGAAAGATGCATCCACATGTTGCACTCTTGGTCAAAGCTGAATTAGAGAAACTACTAAAAGTCAAATTCATCCGAGTTATTGATTATACTAAATGGATCTCAAATATTGTACCTATTTCTAAACTAGATAAATCAATCAGAGTATGCACATATTTTAGAGATGTGAAAAAAGCATGCCCTAAGGATGATTTTCCACTACCTAACATTGATATGATAGTGGACATGACTGCAGGTTTCGAGATGTATTCCTTAATGGATGGTTTCTTTGGATATAACCAAATCAAAATTTCTCTGGAGGATCGAGAGAAAACTACTTTCACATGTGCATGGTGTACTTTCTATTGGAATGTCATGCCATTTGGTCTCAAAAATGCAGGGGCTACATATCAACGAGTCGTGACATCTATTTTACATGACATGATGCATCAAACTATGGAGGATTATGTTGATGACACATTAGCTAAATCAATGATAAGATATGAACATCTGAATGACTTGAGCAAAATACTAGATAGAATGGAGAAGTTTAGTCTCAGACTAAATCATAAAAAGTGTGCTTTTGGTGTCACTTCTGGAAAGCTCTTAGGCTACATTGTTTCAAAGAAGGGCATTAAATTAGATCTAGCTAAGGTCAAAGCTATCATGGAGATGCAACCTCCCAAGAATATCAGTCAAATGAGAACATTACAAGGGAGAGTACAATCTATCAGATGCTTCATATCTTAGCTAGCAGACATATCACAACCTTTCACAAAGACATTACATAAAGGTGTGGCTTTTGCATGGAATGAGGAATGTGAAAAGAACTTTAATCATATCAAGAAATATCTATCAACTCCTCCTATTTTGATGCCTCCTATTCAAGGGAAGTCGATCTTGTATGTCTCCGCTATAGATACATCACTGGGGGCATTACTAGCATAGCATGACGAGAACAAGAAGGAAAGAGCTATATACTATATCAGTAGAACATTGGTAGCATATGAGAAGAACTATTCCATGATTGAGAAAGCTTGTCTAGCTGTGATATTTGCCTCACAAAAACTGAGACATTACATGTTAGCTCATACCACACATTTGGTAGCTAAGATTGATCCACTCAAGTACCTACTAAGCAAAGCTGCCCTCACAGGTAGATTAGCTAAATGGGTAATGTTATTAAGTGAATTTGACATTGAATGTGTTGAAAGAAAAGATATCAAGGGCCAAGTCATTGTTGATCAACTGGCTGACGCACCATTGTTTGATGATACACCAATGCAAATGGAATTCCCAGATTCCTCTATCATGAATCTTTCTTCTAGAGCATGGAAGTTATTCTTTGACGGCTCCTATACATAGATGGATCTGGAGTAGGCATATTATTCATCACTCCTCAAGGATACTCAATCCCTAAAGCATTCAGAATAAAGTTTCCTTGCACAAACAATATTGTTGAATATGAAGCCCTTCTTAATGGTATGAAGATAGCAATTGAATGGAGGGTAACAGAACTACACATTCATGGAGACTCACAACTTGTAATACACCAAGTCAATGATGTGTATCAAATAAAAGATGGAAAGCTAATCCCATACAAGAGAATGGTAGATGATCTAAAGAAATACTTCATATCTATCACATTTGAATAGATTCCTATAACAGAGAACAAAGTTTTTAATGCTATGACAACACTATCATCTTTATTACAACAACTTGAACATGAGCTACACTACAAGTTCCTGGTGGAAGCACTATCTTATCATGCATATGACTCCCTCGAAACCCGCATGATCTGCACTGTTGTTGGTCATGATTCATCTAGATACAAAAACCTTTTCTCCTATCTCCAAGACCAAATCATTCCCGATACCTTCAACCACCATGAGAAACGATACCTTATCTGCAATGCATCCTGATATGTCATCATTGGTAACGATATGTACAAATGAGGTCTAGATGGTACACTCCTTAGATGTTTAGAATGAGAAGAGTCTCAATGTGCATTAGAGGAAGTCCACAAAGGTATATGTGGATCACATTCCAACGGTTTAACACTAGCTCAAAAAATTATTAGGGCTGGGTACTATTGGCCTGAAATGGAAAAAGAGGCTATCAAGTATGCTAAGAACTGTCAAAAGTGCCAAGTACATAGTAACTTGATTCATGTACCAGGGAGAGATCTAATTCCCTTTACTACATAATGTCCTTTTCACCAATGGGCATTTGATCTTATAGGAGCCATACATCCTCATTCTTCTAATGGACATACCCATATTATTACAGCTATAGACTATTTCACAAAATGGGTAGAAGCAGTCCCTTTGACTCAAGCAACAGGCAAACAAATTTCCATGTTCATTCTGAACTACATCATATGTCGGTATGGTATTCCACACTCTATAGTCACAGATAATGGTGGAAAATTCAAGAACAGAGACTTAGATGATCTATGTGCCAAATTCAAGATTACACAACATTGGTCATCTATATACTATCCTCAAGGGAATGGACAAGCAGAGGCTTCAAACAAGAATCTATTGAAAATCTTGCATCGCACAGTTAATAAAATAGGAAGAGACTGGCATCTCATGATCAATCCAGCTCTCTAGGCCTACAAAACAAGTATCAGAATGCCCATTGTGGCTACACCATTCACTTTAGTTTATGGGTCTGAAGCGGTACTGCCTATTGAGGTTGAAATCTCATCACTAAGAATCAGAATGCATGGTCTAGTAACTGATGATGACTACAAAGTGTCTAGGTTGCAAGAACTTGAACTACTAGATGAGTGCAGATAAGCAGCATATGATCATCTCAGAGTATATCAGAAAACAATATCTAGAGGTTACAACAAGAAAGTCAGACACAAAGAATTTCAGGTTGGCAATCTAGTCTTGAGAGAGAATCCTAAAAATCAATCATATAGAGAACACAAGGGGAAGTTTGAATCCAATTGGTTGGGTCCCTTTGTTATCACTGCTACTTTTGGCTCTAGAGCCTACCAACTCTCAATGACTGAAGGAGAACAGCTCTGAGAACCAATCAATGTTCTCCATCTGAAGAAATTATATGCCTAAGGCATTCAGTCTTTACAAAATATCCTGAAAAAATTATAAAAATCTAAAAAAGTACTGAAAAAATGAACATCCTGGTGAAAACCTAGCAATAGGTGCCTTGATGTATCACAAAAAAATCAAAAAATATCAAAAAGTACAAAAAAAAATTTTTAAAAATGAAAAAATACAAAAAAATAAAATGAGAAAAAGAAAAAGTGCCTTGGTGAAAACCTGGAAACAGGCGCCTTGGTAGCAAAAATAGAATCTCTACCAAGACAATGAAAACCCAACAAACGGGTGCCACTTGTTCAAAATGCTCCATCTATCAACGCAATTTTGGTCTTTCCCAGCTTTCAGTCCTGCTTTAGTTTGTACATATCTCTCGGTTTGTTTCTGCATTCTTGTTTTCAATAAAGTTGGTCTGTACACCAATCAGTTCAAGCGTCTATATCCTATCAATGTTTCAAACTTGGGGGCAATCAATGTCATATCTTATGGTCTCTAGTATACCTCAGACGATTCATATCGATTCAAAGTCCTTTGAAGCTACATCTGAGTCAATTAGTCAGTCTCCTTACCAGAAAGGATTTTGCAATCAATCACAAATAAACATCAAAACAAAATGAACATAATCTTTGCTTCATGCTTTTATCTCCTTGTATGCTTACTGATTCGCATTGAGATTTTTGCATTTGTGTCCTTTTGAACTTTTTGATGATGTCCTTTACAGGATTTAGAGAGTGATGACTGGGGGCATAATCTTTTCTTTGTCTTCTGCTTGTATGTGAAAATCTAACAACTTTGGAAATTTTGGATTGAAATGGTGTTCGTCTGTAAGAGCCTCCATTTCGTGTTGGATGGCCATGAGTACCTTGACCATTGATACCCAAAAAATTCAAGGAAGTTTGATCCAACTATTGTCTTTTTGAGTGAACTCTTACTCCTACTGTGAAACGTGATTTTACCTAAGGATGTGAACGATAAAGGGTCACTATGGGTAATTCACAATGGATTTTGAATAATCTCTTGACTACTTGATGTGTTTATACCGCAAGGCGTATTCAGGTCATCACAATGTTTATGTTTTGATACTTATACAAATTGCTATATCAAAATGGACATGATATTTAGGTCATCCTAGCGTTTGTGCCTTGATGCTTATATCTAATCTGACATTCCGAAAACAAAATCAATATTCATATGTCCATGGTTGTCTAGCCAGTGGACGTTGTATTGACTTTTACACATACAAATCAATATTCACATGTCTATAGTTTCCTAACTAGTGGATGTTGTATTGATTTATCCGGTTACCTAAAAATTCAATGATGAAAACAACCGACACATGATTAGTGACTAGGTCCTAGGTCTTAGGTTTGCATCTCACTTTGCACTTTGCATGATTGTGTGATCTCACAAATTGCTGAATACACTTGAATGCTTAAACGATTCTTCAAAACTATGCTTAAACTTGACATGAAGAGTTGAATCTCACACGAAGGTTTCCTCACAGAATCGCAAGCAGTCACCATCCTATATAATGAAATGAAAATGAAAATGACCCTTTTGGCCCTTATATAGGTTTTTGACCTAATTTTTCAAAGTGCTCCGTTTTCCATGAAAATTGCACCCCTGGCTAATTTCAACGTTCTGAATCCATTTTCAGGATCAAAATCAAAATTTGAGATCATTTATATTGTCAAAATAGTGATTTAAAATTTTCAAACCTAGGACGGTCGACTGCTTGCATACTCAACCTTCAATCATCAAACGAATCCAGGATTCAACTTAACTGATTATCTTACATCAAACTATTGAAATTTCAACTTGGTCACCCATGGTCAACTCATGGTCAAACCTAGTCAAACTTGGTCTCTGGGACCTCTAAACGATGCAGAACATGTTCTCAAACGTGTATAATCACTTCTCAAATCAATTAACATGCTTCTAAACTATTTAACGATGACTTTTCTTGTCAGATTTTGATTTTCATCCCGAAGGGGGCATGGTATTGCACATCAATCAAGTCTGTAAATCAAATATTTCCTCAGTAATCAAGATAACAACCACGTCTAGTTGCTAATTCATCAAAAGACCTCGTCGCTTGGGGCACATCGCTTGTGGCATATCAGATTCATCAAGATCCATATCAATCTGGTATCCTAATCAATCTTGTAAATTGTATCATCTTTTCGTAACCATCAGTTCATTAGTGTTATTTCCTTGGTTCTTCATAACTGAAGGGTTCAGATGTGATACCATTTCGATTCCTTTGGACAATCAGGTCTGGAATCAGGTCACAAACTTCTTTGTAATCATAAAGTTCAAAATTAGGCGTTTTGATACTTTTTCGTAATCATCGGTTCATTGTTGCTATAGTTGACATCATCACGATTCTTGGTCAACAAGGACTTGAATCAACTTTTCCAATCTTTCAATCAGTTTCTGTCTCAGAATCGGTCTATCTCTCAAATCAGTTTCAACATAAAAAATAGACTAATCTTTGAACCACTACGCTTCGCACAATGATTCAAAGAGGGGCAAAATGTAATACCCCAAAAATGGGCTATAGGTTCATTAACCTCCTACATCGTGAAATCGATCAAAATTGACATCAAAGTCCTAACCTAAGGCACATCTGCACATCAATTTATCAAAAACCTAATTGATTATCTTAATTCTGCATCGGGGAATATTCCTTGAATATTCCTAATTTATCATAATTATCTTTAAATGAATATTATTTGGCGATAAATGTCATTATTTATCCTAAAGTTGATTAATTAAATATGATGAATATTTAATTAATTAATTTAATTCTGCCACTTAATTATTTAATTAGATTTAATTGTATTTATTCCTAATTAATATTATTTTTATTTTGACAATAAATCAAAATTCCTACAAACAATCAATTGAATATTTATTTAATTGATTTAAAATCAAAGTTGTCAAATTTAATGATTTAATTGGAATAAAGTTTGATTTAATAATTGATTAACCCATAAATCAATTGTTTTAATTCAAAAAAATAGTTAAGTTGAAAATAAATCACTTTATTTATTAAATTAATTCATATTAAATCATGCACAATCAGAAAAGCAGTTAACTTTAAATCAATTTTCAATTTCAATTTGTTAACTTTCTAAACTCAACATCTGATGATGAGTTGAAAAAGAGAACTAAACTCTATTTTGAGATAAAAACTGCTTTTGCATGATTTTATGGGTTATTTATTCTTAATTTCTTGTTAACTCAAAAATCAACCTGAGTTTATCAAGAGTGATTTATGGTTTTTCTTATGCATCCTCAAACCTTGGATTTCTATAAAAACAAGGCTCAGCTCTTCATAATACATCTCTCGAATTTGCACAATTACTCTGGTGAAATTGCATACGAAGAATCAAACTTTTGCAAATAGGCAACTTTGTGAGATCATTCATAGTTTTCCATAGGTTTGCATAGTTTTTCATATCAATTCATATCATTGTTAGAATAATCTACATATCATTTCAATTCAATTCTAGATTAGATTCATACAATTTTTCATCCTACTGTATTCAAAATCCAAAAAAAAAAGATTAATCTGCAATCATTCTACATTCATCTTTTTGCATTAAATCCTTCATTTAGTTGTTGCATCATCACTAATCTCAGTTTAATCTAAGAATACCATACTCACACCTACAAGAAGGCAGTAATATGCCTGGTTAGCTTAGTTTCATTTATCTGCAAATTTTGATTTTTGCTAACCTCTAATGTTTTATTGAAGTGTTATGTCCGCAACTAGGTACAATTTTCACACACACAGGGTCAAGGGGTTGCATCTCTTGCAGAGGTCTGGGGGCAGCACCCCCAACAATGTCAAGGGGTGTTTCCCCCCAATAGGGTCTAAGGGCAATGCCCCCAATGGGATCAAGAGGAAGAGCCCCAAAAATGCAATTTCCAAATCTCTTACTTGTCAAACAAAGCACAAGAACTCAAGGAATTGCAACTGCCATAAGGAAGAGTGGTGTTCATGTAGCGTCTATTTGATGATGTTATTGAAACTTAGTGATCCACTCAGATTCTAAACGTGACTTTTTCATCTCAAATTGAATATTTTTAGGGCTGCAAGGAAGAAATAAGTCAAAAAAATGTTAAAAAAACTAAAGTTTTTTTAATGTATTTTTAATTCCCAACTTTACATTGACATTGACTGAGTCAACTGGCTTGGACTTGATGAGTCAAGTTGTAACTTGTGTCATGACGATCACCTGCCTAACTCGTCTGAGTCCTAGTTAAGGTCATTTTGACCCAACAACCTTGACTTGAATCATGACTTGCCAAGACTCGGTGACTTGCAATAAGTCTGAGAACTCAAATACATAGTGCTCTGACTCAGGCAACACAAACTTAAGATAAGGAAAGAATGAAATAAAAATATAAAAAAACAACCCTCTTAGGAATATTAAATGCAGTGATTGTCTTGCAATATTTGAAATGAAATCTTATGCCTAATTGTATCTTATTACTCACCTCCCTCTAGCATGAAAAGAAATAAAATAAAAATAAACTTCTAAGCCAAGGAAAAACACTACTACCTTTGGCACAAAAGAACAACGAAGGTATAATGAAATCAATTTGCAATCAAACTCTAATAATAGATCGCTTGAATATATGGAATTTGGTTAAAATATAAGGCATACATAAGCAAGGTATGTGGATGAATTTTAATAACTAAGGTTGCAGGCATAAGCACATAAATTGGCTGAAAAATAAAATATTTTATCTTTTAAAACTAGACATGCTCCGAACAAGAATTGATTGAAGCCAGATAAAGACTATGAAATGAAAATTTCGAAGGAAATAAGTGAAAAGATTTAAAGGAATCTGGAATATTTCGCTCCCCTTTAGTTGCCTTTTGTGTCCTCTTTTCCAACCAATTCTTTCTTCTTTTATAATAATTTCTTTTTCATTTCCCCCAGTTTGCTAGAGTTTTTTTTTAATCTTTTACTTCTTAAATGCAGGGTACATATCTCATGTGGCAATTATTTTGGTTTTTAAACTAGTGCAAGGGTTAGCCGATAGGAAATTATATATAAGCACAATTTAACATTTTAAGATAAGTGATAATTACTTTGACATAAATATATTTATTATTATTTATTTTTATGTCAAAGTCTCTAATACTTTCTTTTCTTTAGTATGGTTAACTAATTTATATGTTCCTCTCATAAAAACAATCTTACACATCAATTAGGGTGTTAATTTATATTTAAAAGGAGATAAGCTCTTTTATTGATTTGTGTAGCTAATATAACTTTGTAACTACTAATAACCTTAATTATTGAAATAAAATTAACAATTAATTATTAAGAGTTAAAACCTGCAATTGAAATAACACTTTTATTGTGGAAGGACATCTAAGGATAATTTATAATATACTTAACATTCTATTTTCTATATTTGCATTGACATTAAATCCTTTTTTCTCAAAGGTAACTAATGTTTGGAACTATACTCAATAATCTCACTTTTGAGAAGAGTAGCATGTAAGGAATCATATTATTTTATAAAGAACAATTATGTTTATTTTTTATTATTATTTTTACAAGGAGAACTTGTGGTAAATAGTAATTATCATGGTAAATATTTAAAATTATAAAAGTTGCAAAACTAACTATAAAATATTGGGATAAATGAGAGGATACATATTAAAATACTCTACTAAAATTGTATGCAATTATATACATAACAACCTAGAAAAGTGAAATAAATTAGCTATCTTTTCTAGTCAAAATAAATTACAAAAAATATAAAACTTGTTATAAATAGTGAGTGTCATGGTAAATATTGAAAATTATAAAAGTCACAAAACTTAATTAACCAATACTAGCTATAAAATTTTGGGATAAATGAGGGGAATCATATAAGAACACTCTACTAAAGTTGTATGCAATTATATACATAACAACCTAGAAAAGTGAAAGAAATTAACCATCTTTTCTAGTCCAAATAAATTCTAGAAAAAATATGTTAGAATTTATAATAGTATCTTATATTTGTATCTATCTACAATATCGAAAGTCAAAATACTAGATAAAACATTGACACATGAATAGTCTTTTCTCTCACAATATTACCGATTCAATATCCAATTTTATTTGTTTTAATATTTTAAAACAATCTTGAGAACTATTTTGGCACAACAAGAATTTATAATCTCACCTGCGAGAAATTATTTTCTAATGGAACAACAAACATTAATATTCAAAGAGAGATTTGCTTACTCTAGTTAGAAGCATTGCTCTCTAGGCCATTTAAATATTATTGTAGCATTTGAGATGGTGAAAAATAATCTACCATTTATCCCAAAAAAATCATCTTTTATTCTTTACTGTTTGTATTAATGCTTTTTGCAACTTTTATGCATAGATGTATTGGTTCTTGAATCAACAAATAATGCACACACATTAGATTTTAACTTATCTTTCACTTATTTATATGATCATTTTATAGAGTAAAATTATTGTGCATTTTTTTCTATGATTTGGTCTTTTATCAATTTTGGCACTAATACAAACAACATGAGAATGATACATTTTAAGGATGTGGCAAGGCTCTCTATTGTGTGTTCATTGCATTAAGATTTTCCATATTTTTAATTACTATTAACTTGTTTTAATTTCTTAAAAAAAATTAATCTATTATCATGTCTCAATGATGACGAGAAATTGAGAAAGTAGCATAGTATCTAACAAGACATTAGGTTTGAAATTTACTTTGGATGAGACAAAACTTCTACCCAACTAACCCTAACATCTGCCACCTAATTAGGAGGACTACAAATCTTTATTTGTTTAAGGGGATACTTCTATTTTTTCTTCATATAAAAATACCAAAGTATATTATTAAATCTCTTCATTCTCTATCTTTTAATAGTTGATTGGATCGACGAAGGTAACAATTTGAGGGATTAGAATGCTTCTGACAAAAATCCCTACAGTTGGAGTGTTGCCAAATCCTTTTCCAATGCCCTTCGTGCCTATGCCAAAATGGGAGCTTACACTATCATTGCAGTTACCCAGGTAGACATTGCACAAATCAACAAGCACAACCTAGGCACGTGTTCTGAAAAATTATCAAAATTATAAAAAATGGCACGAAAGTTGAGCTTTCCTAACTTCAGCTAGTAGCATAAGACACTTTTTTGGTCAAAGGCTTTCTCACTTTCGAAATCCTATCAGCTAATTATACATTTAATTAACAAATGCATGATTATTTTTACACTAGCACTTGCACCGAAAGAAGGTGCAAGGGGTACTCCGATAGGTCATAGAGGTGAAAGCACTATTCCAAAAAATGTATCATTGTAGAAGGAAGTGTTGTACTTAGCAACATCCAATTTGGATGATTTGAAGTTAAAGTTTGCAAGAGGAGATGTTGAACTTGAACCTTGAACTGCAAGTTCAAAGTTCAAAGTTCAAAGTTCAAAATATTCTAAGTTCAAAGTGTTGGTGCAGTTTCACTATGCATCGTCGAACTTGAACCTTGAACCACAAGTTCAAAGTTCAAAGTGTAGACTGCAAGATTTAAAGTTCAAAATTCAAACCACAGTTCGCAGGATCAAAGTTCAAAGTTCGAACTCTGCACTTTGAACTTTGAACTTTGAAATTGTGGTTCAAGGTTTAGGTTTGATGATGCATAGTGAAACTACACCAACGCTTTGAACTTAGAACATTTTGAAATTTGAACTTTGAACTTGCGGTTAAAGGTTCAAGTTCAACATCTCCTCTTGCAATGCTGCCCTTTTGCAAAGTATAACTTCATAAAAATATAAAAACCATTACAAAGGGGGGGAAATTTGAGGAAATTTCTCTATGATGCTCGATTTTAAAATTTTAAAACTTGGGTGCTAAAGGCAAGCCAACATAGTTGTAGATTGAGTTGAATATTAAGGTTTGCCAGCTTCTTGGATTTATAGACTAAAGTATCTTAATGTTGTTTTATTATTCTATAATTTTAGTCTTTGCTATGTAAGGAAAAATTAATTCCCTCCTAAGCTTTATTGCACTTCACCTTTCTTGTATCTATAGTTCAACTCTACTCTTCCTAGTCACTATTGTTGGAATATGTAAAAAACAACAATGCATGAAAGATGTAGTTATTTCAACCCAATGACATGCAAACAACTCTATTTTCTTTGTGCTGATTTCATATTTTTTCCCATCCACTGTTGTTCAAAAAATAACCTTGATTTCCTAGTGTCTTTCTATTTGATAAATATTGTGCTTGTTTTTACGAAAATTACATTTTCTGCTATGTTCAAAGTTATTTGAATGTTACATTTTTTGGGGGGTAATACCTTCAAAATATACATCTTACCTAAACTTTAACTTCAAATCATCCAAATTGGATGTTGCTAAGTACAACACTTCCTTCTACAATGACACATTTTTTGGAATAGTGCTTTCACTTCTACGACCTATCGGCGTACCCCTTGCACCTTCTTTCAGTGCAAGTGCTAGTATATAAAACTCTTTGATAAACTTGACAGAGCCCAAAAATTATTGGAAACACGGTACTTCATGTAAACTGAAGGTTGGTACAAATAGGTAGGTGTTGTGACTGAAATCTTTCGTGCCACGATTTATGGTTTTTTATTTACACTACCTATTTGTCAATAGTTGTTTTCCAGTGTGAGACAGTCTTTCACCAATCACTATAATCTTGTCAAAATAAACTATTCTAACGTACTTTACGTTTGAACATGCAAAAAACTATACATTACTTGGTAATTAAGCACTTTGATTATTAATGTTTGCTGGTGTTACAGTCCTCTGCTATAGAGCTACAAGCATTCTCTGTTGTATTTTAAATTCAAAATAAATGAAATATGCTATTGTTCATAAAAACAACCCATTACAAATTTGGCAATGGCTATCGAGCCATATCATTCGATATGGTTGGATGCATCCCATACATGACTAACTTACCGTATACATATATGTCGACAGTATTGTTGTATGTTGCTAGTTAAATAAAACAACTTTTTAATTTAAGCATGGTTCCTATTTTTATTGGACCAAACTATATTTTTTAACTTTTTAAAATAATTTACTTTCCTCTTTCTAATTTTACTTATATTATATAAGTAAAATAATAAATAAATATATTAAAAGTTCAACATATGTTTACAAAATCTTAATAATAATTATATATTAATCTCTTTAATTTAAAACTATATTTATTTTATAATTATATATAATATGACAATTTTGATATTATTATTAATTTTTGGATAATAGTAATTTTTAACAAATATAATTATTCTTAATACTACCTATTTAACAATTTTTAATAAATTTTCAAAATAATAAATCTAATATTTAATATTGAATTATATATATAGTTTTTTAAATAATATTTATATATTTAAATTTATTTAATATATTTTATTTTATTTTGGTAAAAGGCTGGAGCCAAAAAATTTATTAATCATAAGAAAGTATTACAAAACCCCACTCAGCGTAGGTGCTGGTAGGAAAGAGTGGGGCTAAGAAAACCTCCAGCCTTACCTGGGACCTTAGTCCGGATTCTAATACAAGATGTTTTAAGAGGGCATTCCCTCATACATAAACTTATTTGATGAAACTAAAGATTAAATTATGTCTATTGATCATTCTTATCCATGATTAGAGTAAGTGGCTTGTATTATTCTTCTTTAAAGGACAAATGTGGAAAGTCTCCCTTAGATTCAGATCGATTTCGCCTTTAATTTGATCTGAACCTATAACAACTCAACTTCTAAGCTAAGATGCCCATTAGTATATCTAAAAAAAAATTTATAATTTAAAACTGATTCTAAAATTTTGATAATAAGGTACGCATCTTCGTGTTGCCCTTTCCAAGTGTATAGGAGAAGAGCCTCCTTTGACTATTCCAACCTGCATAAATATGCTAGAAACCTTGCCTTGTAGTGGGTTAGCTCCAAGTTAATTCATGGTTGTCTATTTCTAGAAGGAAGAGATAAGAAGCAGTGAAAAACAATCCTAACACTTTAACATTAGTGTCACGATCAAGGTCAGCAATGGGAACTCCACATAAGACATAATTTAAACCATGCTTTACCTATATTACAAAGAAGATGCAAGCTTCAAATATTTAAGTTTGACATATCGAGTGGCACATAGTATAGTTAAAAGTATAGGCAGTTGAAGTAAATTAACTTATATGCTCTAACACTTTATCTATTCCTATTCATTAATCTAAAGGAGAGATCAATGTGCGTGTGTATAAAATATTCCTAGATTAGAGCAGCTATAAACCCTCTTACTACTAAGAACTGTATAAATACTTAATCTTATCTAAAAATATTGTTGGAGATGATTGCCAAAGGAGAAAGCAGGAAATACCGAAGAGTCCACACTTCAAATCTGATTTAAAGAAAAGCATTGCGAATTCTTGAAAATATTCATATTTATGTTCTATCATTAGGGTTTCTTGAGGACTTTCGGGAACCATACCAAAGGTCACAAGTAGAGTAATTTGCGTTAGAATCCTGAGACCATATCTACCAAAAATAATAATACACACCTTCTAATACATGAGAATATTTTTGTAAAAAGATATCCAAACTGAGTAGGTATATGTAACTATGTTTATTAATATATGTGTATCTCTATATGTAGGTATAAATATATGTCACTATATATATATATATATATATATATATATATATATATATATATATATATATATATATATATATATATATATATATATATATATATATATATATATATATATATATATATATATATATATATGAATAAGATCAACTACAGAAAAAAAAGGGGGGGCTCTCAGTGTGAAGAGAGAAAATAGTTAGAACAGGTGAAGCTAAAGATCTCTAAACAAAAGTAATACAGAAAAAAGATAAAGGACACATTCTATCTTATTCATAAGACTTTTGACCGAATATCAATTATTATATTCCATAAAACCATAAGGAGGAAGAAATAATGCTAATCTTTCCCAAGTTGATTAAACAAAATGCCATAAGGGTTCCTGACCTTGAAGTCACCACGAGGTTTCCTGTGTTGACTTCAAGATAAGAGATCTTTATGAGAGATTGTTTCTAACTAGTGCAAAGCCAAACAAGAAAACATTTTAAGCCTCCACTACTGCCTTGAAGCCATAGCTGATTTGGAGCCTTTTAAAGAGCTTCCATTCCTGAACAAAGATTCTAAGAAATGACAGTGGTCGTTGCTGATATCTAAGGAAAGGGAAAATGTCTGAATTTGTCCGTCCATACTGCCTTTCTAAAATGAATCTACATCATTAGTGAGAGGAGCTAATCATATCTTGGGGCATCAATGCCAGGTTGCTTATTCTATCATTTTGTTCAGATACAGGTGTATGAAAAAAATCTATTTTAAGAACACAGTAATCTTAACAACCATTCTTTGTTTTAAGATAACCCGAATGCAGACATTAGGCAAACTGCCAATTTTAACAGTATTAATTGAGAGTAAGAGACAAACCCGAGCCGCCTTGTTTATATAAATATATGAATATGTAAATATATATTATATATACATATATATATATATATATGTATATATATATATATATATACATATATATATACATATGTATATATATATATACATATATATATATATATATATGTATATATATATATATATATATATATATATATATATATATATATATATATATATATATATATATGTATATATATACATATATATATATATATATACATATATATATATATATATGTATATATATATATACATATATATATATATGTATATATGTATATATATATGTATATATATGTATATATATATATGTATATATATGTATGTATATGTATGTATATATTCAGCCATATATAAGTATATCTATCCATATATATGTATATATGTGAATGTTATTCAACATATAAGAGAATATCCTAAATATGTCTATAACTAGGGAATAATATATATATCTATATATAAGAAAACTAGGAGAGCTAATACGTCTACTTAAATATGTTTGGGACTGTGAATTTACCTTCTTTTGATGGCCAGCTAAACAGATTGGAACAAAACAAAACTTTTCCCAATTGCAAAAAGCCACTGAAGTGCAGAAATTTTAAGAAAGGATTACATTCCAAATAATATTAAAATCTAGTCTTGTTGATAAACAGTCTTATAGTAAAAACATATTCGATAAACAGTCTTTTAACATTAACATTGTCTGAATTTAACCCTAAGCTTTATACTAAATTGGGCCAAAAAAGAAACTAAACTACACTACCCTTTTTAGTCATTCTGTTGTTCTCTCTGGAGCTCGTAGCAGCTCCATCCTTCACCCTTTTTCCTGATGAAAATGATGGTTTCTTCTTCCGGCTCTGTGGGTTTGGTGTGGTGGGAGCACTTCTTGATGTCAGGGGAGATGATGTGCATATTCTCCCTCTCCACTTCGTCCCATGATTTTGGAATGTCAAAACCCTCCGCCCTCCAGTAATCCAACCTCCATTTTGTCTCCATCTCCTATTTTAGGATCTCTTTGTAAAGGTAATCCAGGTTCCTCGACATTTCTTGCCAGTGTTCATAAAATTTTCCCTCATCCTTGAAGGTCATCATAGGAATTCTCTTAGAGTTTGGAATTGTCTTCAAGTTCCCAATCTCTGTTCTCATGGTAGTCTCTGGGAAGGGAATAGATAGATGGTTGTCTATGCTATAGACCATTTTATCTATTCCTTTCAGAAGACTCTCTTCAAAGAGAATTTTTGCATCTTTGACAACTTCTTCCTGCTTACAGCCAGCAAAGGAGGAGAGGGCGACAAACATTTCGATTATATTTCCATTGGTGCGATAAGTAAATTCATTGTCAAAGTGGTTATCTCCCAACCTCTTTTCCAATGCCCTTCTTACCTATTCAGAGATGGGGTTCAGTAGTTGGTTTCACCTTTCAGGTTTGATAGCTCCCCTAAATGCCATTTCTCTATTGTCAGGGATAGAAAAGGTTATCAGCCTAGTTTCCATTCTGAAACAAACACACTCCAACTCGTAAGAAAAGCTCTTCTATAGGAGGAGTTTCTTGTAAAGTAACACACCTTCTAATCTTATTAATAACTTGTTAACTAAGTTAACTTTTCGGTTCATTATTACTGTCTTAATTCCTATCTTTTCATCATTTACTCCTGAGCCTAATGGTGGCATTTAAATCCGTGCCATCTCTATAGTGATGCAAATCCCTCTAAATCTAGCTATCCTCAGAAAGGACAGAGTAAAATCCTCCCTTTTTGGTGGACTTTGCTAAAAATCCAGTGGGGTTCTAGTATGTTCGGAGAGGATGGGAGCCCTCTAAATATTGTTAGTGCTTCTTGGGTGCCAGTTGGTTTGGGTAATAATGAAAGATCATGATCATTAAGTAGTGAGAAGGGATCCAGGCCAAGTCACCGGTAAATGAAAGAAAACATAATTAATCCTAAATGTGAGAGAGTACTTAAAGAGACGGGTCTTAAAGGTATATGTGCTCGAAAAAATCTCCCTAAATAATTCTCGATCTCAATGAGATTTATATTTAATGAAGCAATTTTAGGTGGATTATTTGAAAATATTGTTGTATTTTGTGAATATGGATGAGTACCATTCCTTTCATGTCTATATTATAAATGAAAGTAATCTTTTATAAATACCTAAAAATTCCATGTATTTATGAGCTTATATCTTGATTTATATAAAATAATACTAGTCAGAGGATACTAAAAATATATACGTGTATATAATGTCTGTATATATATGCTTTTCTCTATACATGAGTAAAATTTAAAAGAATATTTTTATGCTAACTTAGTCTATCGTAGGGATCAACTACTTGCATTATGCAACGAAACAAATAAGGGGCTCGAGAGTCCTAAAATTTGAAGTTTTACTTATTGAAGTAATATACTATCCGCACCTAGATTTTCTAGTTCATCTTCTCTATTATTTCCCTCACGGTATATATGGTTAATATAGATCTTCTTAAAGGATTTGCAAAGGTTTAAGGCTTGGGAAAGGAGGGAATTTAATCTCCAATTTGGTATTGCTCCTTTCCTAAGTGCATTAATAATGATTATCGAATCTCCTTCAATTTCTAGGTGTTGTAAACCCATGGGGGCACATTTTCGTAGTCCTCTAACTAAAGCAAAAAGTTATGCCTAGTTATTAGTTTCAATTCCAATGGGGGCAACCAAGGAAGCAATTTCCTTCCCTTCTTGGTTATGAATACAACACCCTATTCCTGCTTTCCCTAGATTGCCTCTGGATGCCCCATCAAAATTAAGTTTGAACCAACCAACCCTCCATTGGAGGGCTCCATTTACAATCTTTTATCTTGGATAACTTGTTTTGATATCCTGAGCCAATAAAGGAGGGGGGAGAGAGAGACCTATCCATTTCCCATGCATTTTTCCATCCCAGTGGCTCATATAAAGGTCTATTTTTTTAATCCTAGAAATTCTACAGTTCATGTTCTCTATGATGGAAACCTCAATCTTATTACATAGTTGCCTCCAATCCAATTTTTCCTAATTAAAGATTCTTTTATTCCATTCTTTCCAGATCTCCCATATCAAAATTGAGGGGGAAGAAGTCCAAAGTTCGGCATAAATACTATCTTTTTAATGGCCAGCCAGGCCTAAAGCATTGCAATGAGAGAGAATGGAAAAGCCGTTGACCAACCCAAGTTCCCTACAAGCCACTTCCAACATTGATTTGTAAGGGAACAATTCACAAATAAATGGTCAATATCCTCTTCACAATTCTCAAAAAGAGGGAATCTACTAGGACCTAAGAAGCCCAACTCCTTAAATCTTTCTACAGTTAAGAGCCTATAATTTAGGGTCATCCAAGTGCAAAAAAATGCTTTAGGAAGACAACCTTTATTCCAACATAGGTTGATTGGAATATCAGTTTTGGGCCTTTTGTAACTTTGGGAAATGAGATTGTAACCATATTTAGTGTTATATTCACCATTTTTTGATCCATCCCATACTAACATATCCTTGGAATTATTTAATGAGATCTTCCTCTTGTTAAGAATTTATGTTACTACCTTCTCCTCTACTAAAGATATCCTTGATCCTTTCAAGGATCTCCATACCCATTCTTCTCCATTAAAAATGATATAATCCTTGAGGAAGATTCCAAACCTATTCTTCAGATGATTTATGAGGGGGATGTTATCTAAACAATTAGATAATGCTTCATAACCACCCCCCCCCCCCCTGAATCATCCTAGAAAATAACCTCCTCACCTACACCTGGGCTCCAAGTTAATTTTTTCATAATAATGTGTCTGCATTCTAACATGAAATTCCAGATTCTCGATCCTTTAGGGGGATTAGTTTCTCTAAAAATATTAATGGGGGACTTATCTCTTAAGTATTTGTAAATGAGGAGTTTTTCCCATTTAGCCTCAGGGTTCCTAAATAATCTTTGGATTAACTTGGCACCTAGAGCACTCCCTTGATCCCCCAGGTTTTAGAGATGCACTCCACCTTCCTCTATTGGTTTGCAAATATTCTCCCAAGAAATCAAGGGGATTTTCTTGTTTTCATTACTCCCTTGCCAGAAAAAGGTTCTCAAGTGTTTGATGATTTTTGATTTTTTGTTAGAGGGAAGATGAATTCATGATAATTGATAAGTTGGCATAGCTACCAATACTAACCTGACCATAGTTTCTCTTCCTGCTGAGGATAGCCATCTACCTTTCCAGGAATTAATTTTGTTCTTTATTTTTTCAATTATGGGGTTCCAGATATTTGTGGCTCTATTGTCCTTCACTAGAGGAAGGACCAGGTATCTGCAAGGAAGCTTGCCTTTCTTAAAATTAAGGATTTGACAGATATCCCTCTCAACCTCCTTGTTAGTATTAAAAAGAAAGATTTCTAATTTTTCTGAGTTAATTTCTTGTCCCAATGCTTTTGTATATGATTCCAAAATTTTCTTAAAGGATCTAGCCTCCTTTATTTTACTAACTCCATATAACAAAGTGTCATCGACAAAATGTTGATGTGTTGTGGGGTCTAAATTGTTAGTGATGGTTATTCCTTCAATAGTACACCCTTCATGTTCTTTTGAGATAGCCCTACCTAATGCTTCCGCCATAATGATGAATAAGAAGGGGGAGATAGGGTATCCCTATCTTAGCCCCCTGGAGATGCCAAAAAAACCTTCTGGGGTTCCATTCACTAAAATAGAGATCAAAGGGGTAGTAATGCATTCAAAAATTAAATTAATCCAACTCTTGGAGAATCCAAAAGCTTCTAAGCTCTTGCATAGGAATCTCCAATCTACTTTGTCATAGGCTTTCTTGATATCTAGCTTGATGAGCATGCTAGGATTCTTGTTTTTTTGGATTGAGTGGATGGCTTCTTGTGCAATGATGACACCATCAAAGATGGATCTTCTAGGGACAAACCATGTTTGTTCCTCGCTTATGATCAGCGGGAGGAGTTTTTGCAGTCTAAGGGATAGGGTTTTAGTAAGAAGTATATATAAAGTATTGCATAGTGAAATTGGTTTAAAATCATTGAGGCTTGTAGGCTTATCTTTTTTGGGAATAAGAGAAATAAAAGTGTTGTTTACTTCCTTAAGTATTTTTCTTGAGTTTCTAACACCTTCTAGGGCTTCAGTAACTTCCTTCCCTATAAAGTGCCAGGACTTCTAAAAGAAGATAGCAGAGAAACCATCTAGCCTGGGAGATTTATCAAGATGCATTTGCATAAGAGAAGTTTTAACTTCCTCTATAGTTAATTTTTTTGTTAAGGCCTTGTTATGTTGTTTAGTTATGACTTTAGGTATATTTTTAAGAAGTTCTATTTGATTGTCTAAGTTAGAATATTCCAAATTGTTAAGAATGTTGCTAAAGAAATTTACTTTTTGGGTGGCGATTTCTTTTGAGTCACTAATGGTGTGTCCCCTCTCATCTATAATACTAGATATCATGTTGGTATTCCTCCTTTGTTTAGTGTTGTTATGAAAGAATTTAGTGTTTCTATCACCTGCTTCCAACCAAGTCTCTCTAGACTTTTGTTTCCAAAATATTTCTTCTCTTGCCATTATCTCCTCATAGTCCATAAGTAGATTTTTTTCTTTATAGTAGAGATATTCATCCATTCCTACCTGAATGACTTGAGAATTGACCTCACTCAATTCTTTCTCCAGGGTCAATTTTCTCTCTAAGATGTTTCCAAACTTAGTCAAATTCAATTCTAACAGTTTTCTTTTGATCCATTTTAGCTTATTGACTACTATGAACATCTTGGATCCTAATATGTTGGGTTCTTACCACCATATCTCAATTAGATTCAGGATTTTTGGGTCTCTAAGCCAAGCTTGTTCAAATTTAAAGGCACATTTTTTTGGTTTAGATTCTATCAAGATGTTAAGAAGTATTGGATAATGATCAGATCCAGAGACCAGTAAGATCTTGGCTGCAAGGGAGATATCAGAATTGGTCAGACTACCTTTGAGGAAGAATTTGTGTAACTTCTCTGCTATGTTGCAGAAACCTTGTCTTATATTGTTCCATGTGAAGGAGTTGTCCTCTGTCAGAATTTCAAGAAGGGAGTTCCTATCCCTCTAAAGGGTAAAGTCTTTAGCCGCCAAGGTGAGTGTATTAGTGCCCCCTCTTTTTTTTTTATCTCTTTGTTATCACGTTAAAGTCTCCTCCTAAAAACTAGAGTGTATCAGGCCATTGATTAAGGTAAGATTTAATTTCATGCCAAACTGAAAGTTTCTCTCTGTTTTGTAATATAGGACCATAAAAATTAATGATGTTAAAAGTTAGATTATTTCTAAAGTTCCTAACCGTACCACTCATCTAGAATTGCTTTTTCTTTGTTATGTCAATTGAAATGCATCTTGGATCCCAGATGATGGCCAGACCTCCAGAAGCTCCTATTGCTGGTGAAGATTCAAGTTCTCTAAGTCCTGAATTCCTTTTAAAGTTTCCCATTTCTATGTTATCTAGCTTAGTTTCCTGAATTAACATTATTTCTGGATTATAGTTTTTAATGCAGTGTTTAATTAATTGCTGCTTGTTAGGGGCATTTATGCCCCTAACATTCCAAGAAAGAACATTCATGGCTCTTTGGGAAGGCTCTTCCCCTTCCCTGCATTAAGAATTGATGTAATTTTAACCTAACATGTTGCTTCTCCAACTAATTCTCTTAATTCTGCATTTGGCTTCCTCCCCCTTTTCCTTTCTTTTTTTGCACAGTCGGGAGAGTTCCGACTGTCTATAAGGAGAGAAATGCCTAGAGAATATGGGTCTTGTGATTTCCTCTTTTAAAGATCAATTAACATCTTCTCCACTATTCCTTCCAAGGTTGCCTCATTTGATCTGATACCTTCAATAAGTAGTTCTTTCTGAAGATCTAGTTCTTCCTTATCACAAATCTCATCCATGAATTGGTCCATTAATTCTTCTATCAATGATTCCCCTATAAAATCTAAGATTGTGTTAACTTCTTCTTGAATTTTGTTATTGTCCGATTTTGACATTTCATTAGGTTCAAATTCCATAATAGGGATCTGTTCCATACAATTTCCTATTGTTTCCTTTAAGGGGCTAGCTAAAACTTCTTTAATCAAATCATTCTTATTTTTTACCATTCTTGGAGACTCGCTTAGATTTTGACTCTTTGTTATGTTGACTTCTATCTTCCCCTCATCCCTCTTATGATCTTGCAAATTTAACTAATTTGAGACCTTGAGAGCTATGGCCACTTCTCCATCCAAGCTTTCTATGGCTTTGTTGCTCAAAACAATTTTTGTGGTTATTCTCTTGTCTTCTGTTTGAGTTATCGTTGGTAGTTGAGATACAATTTCCTTGCCAAACATTTTACCTTCTATAATGAGTGCTTCCATAGCCGATGGAGTTGATTCTTTTAGAGTTAACTTTTTCCCTTTCTTTAGGTCTGGAGGGACTAAGGAAATGGTTCTCATGTTTACTGTAAATTCTAGGCTCTTTTGCCTTTCCATGGTCTCTGAAGGGTGTTTATCTGGGAACTTAATTGAGAAGCCTCCTCCAACTTCATTTAGATGGATGGCCACTTCCTTGGGAGAGAGTGCTCTTGGCTGAATTGATCTAATGTTTCCAGAATTCTTTTTGAAATCTTTTATTATTTCTGACATAATAATAGAGTTTATATTAAAAAAATTGAACAACTCTGAATCAGAATAGGGGGACAGGTTTTAATCGAGATATCCATCTTTACTATGATCAAATATTCTGATTGAGGATACTTTGTTTTCATAGCTCTAACATATTGTCCTAATTTATTTCCTATATTCTTGAGAATTATTTTGTTAGAACATTCTAAGGGAATATTAGTTAGTTTAATAGCTTTGGATACTTCGATACCCTGCAGATTATTAGGGTTGAAGGATGGGCTCCAATCCAATAATGTGAAATCAAAACCTTGATATTCAGGGAATCTATTGTCCAATAATTTTTCCTTAGTTTCTATGTTGAAACAAAAACCAAACATAAATTCATCTAGGAGAAGCGATATACTTACCTAGTCTTTGAGGCTTTCTGAGAGCCAATCTGCTATCGTGATTGCGGGAACTCTGTACCCATTCCATCTCAAGAAAACTCCCTTAAGTTGCATAAGTTCCTGAGAGCGATCTATGATGTCGTCCTCAATTTCAATTAGCAAGGGTAATTGTGGTTTGATTTTGCAATGGGGAGGAGAGTAGGGAGAAACTTTAGAGTTTTGAGATGTTTGGCGAACTGGTTTAGGCTGATAAGGCATTTCTCTCTTATGCGGTGGAGTGTATGTCTTGATCACGGATTGAGTAGACTTGAGGATCAATTTTCTGTGGTATTCATCAGGGACATGATCTAGTGTTGGAGGATCCTTTCGATTTCTGAGAGAGTCAAAATTGTTTTTCAAATGTAGGGGTTTGGCAGCCAGGGTAAGGGCAGGACAAGGTCTTCTATTGCTCTTGAAATTACTAACCTTAATCCAGCCTCCTTCTTCTTCCCCACCTGAGGTCTTGCTAGGGAACGGTTGTTCTCTAGCCAATCTACCTCTACTCACAGTAGAGTGAGTGTCCTTGGGATTCTTTGCAGACAAAATCCTAGATTGTGGAGCCCCTTATGCCCTTGACGCTAGTGGACTGATAGTGTTTGTTGAGCCCTGAGTATAATGTGGGGGAAGAAACTTGGGTGCTAGAGCATAACAAGTTTTAGAAAACACCTCAAACTGGCGATTCAGAGATTCGATGCTGAAGATAAAATGATTATTGTAAAAAGGTAGAGGCTGAACCATTTTTTTTTATATTTATCCAAACTTTTTTTTTGTTACCCTTTCTAACAAACTCATTAATTAAATGAGGATTTATTCAATTAATCAATGGTAGAAGGTTAGTATAGTTAATTAAATAAATGTGATTTGTGTATGAAAGGAATCAATTCATCTACACATGTCCTATAACTCAAGATGACTACTTGAAGATAAATTTATTTAATATTTTATTTATCTTAATAATAATTATATTATAGTACATAATATACAATATATAACTTAGTGATTTTAGAATATACATAATATAAAAAAATTAATAACATCATTTGTAACTTTTAAAAATAAATATATAGGTAAATAATAATAAGATTTTAATAATAAAAATAAAAAAGGCGATTAGCTCTACTTCTTAGCAGTGATTTCCTAAGTATAGGTAGCGAAAACCCTAGGTCATAGTAGTGTTTTTCTTCAAGCATCTAGGGCATTAGCAAATATAGGTTTAGGAGAAGCAAATCCAAAAATAAAGGAGGAGGCTTCGATTTTGATCTAAGATAGGCTTAGAATTTTGAAAAATAGGAGGCAATATTCAGATTTTGGGAGCATCAATATTCAGAATTTTTTATTTTTCAACCATCTATTCTCAGAAATCTTGGATATCAAACATCCATTTCCAAAATTTTCAAGCATAGAGAGGCTCTGATTTTTTCAGAGATTTTAAGGCAAGAAGCTTCGAATCTTCAAGCATAAAGTTCAGATTTGGCAAGAAGGTTCAGATTTGCAAGACATAGAACACTCATAATTTTTGAATTTGGAGGCCAGAATTTTTGATTTGGAGGCCAACAATGCTCAGATCTAGGGCATCCGAAAATCAGATTGAAGGCAGTGATTTTTGAATTAAGAGGAGATCTGAATTTGTCTAGGGCCAACAATTTCTAGAATTCAAGGTCAAGATCTGATGCTCTCACTGCATCACAATCACAATCACGCTCTCACTGCCACCATAGCCAGAGAAACAGAAGATGAATTTTATCTTGACAGACAATATATTACTTAAATTCATCCAGAGCCAGAGAAGAATTGGATCGTTAAAAAATCAATCATGCGAAAATGAGAAAGGCATGCATTCAACGAAGGATAGTTTTGCATAACCAACAAATCAACCTAGGGCTTATTCACCATAGCCACTCATCGGCTAAATCATTGAGCTCTGGTTCTGCTCTGCGCAAAACATATGAAAATGTCGATTCATCTAAAGCCTCACCACCGAGCAATGGCACTAATAAGGTCTTTACCGGTTATTGTTTTAACTGTTGGCTATATGGCCACAAAAAAGAAGAATGCAAAAAGGCAGAGGAGCAACAACATCCAACCTACGATCATTTGAAAGATTTCATTGCTAAACAAAAAGAGCGAAGCCTACGGGAATCTATGCAAAATGATAAATCTAGGGTTTTGAAACCTATTGCAGAATCCATGGTTAACAATGGAATCCCCTCATTGAGCAAGGAATCAAGGCCTATTATCTTCTCAATCCAATCTTTGGACAGACAATTGAGCTTCTATGCTAAGATCAAGTATGCAAGAAAGGATCTAAGCTATGGGAATGCCAAAGCAGATAAACCTGAGTATAATCCATTATACAGACCCGATGAACCCCAATCTAATATGGGGGAAGGTAGGATTTCATCTGATCAAGCACCTCCCGTGAGCATACCGAAACACATCTCTGCATGGAAAATGGTAAAAAGTAAGAAAAAGGTAAGGAGACACTCTCCATCTTCCAGTTATCATAGCATTTATATGCAAAATTCCTTTGATTTGCTTAGGGAGGCTGATAAATGCAATGAGTCATACACACCCCTGCACAAAAGGGTTAGGGATTTGGTGGATAAGGGCTATAGGGATCGACATCACAATAAGGATGTCTCCCATCCTACAGCCAAAAAACCCTACCCTCCTCACCGCAGAAGTTTGGAAAGCCACTCATCACTCAAAGTTAATAATAATCTGAATAATCATGTTTTTAACACTGACAAAAATCATAATGATTATAAGAAAGCAACATACACACCTCCTCATAGGTGGTATAGTCATCAGAAGCCAGGTAAGATAAATTTTGGTTTGCACTATGATACAATCATTGTAGATAATGATGATATTCTACAGTACCAGAAACACCTTGCAGAAACAGGTTTGATATGCTTATGGAATGGTACAGGCATCTTTGTCAATGATTTAATAGAAGGTCTAACAGATCAACTTCCTAAGGAGGTAAGTATATCGCTTCTCATGGAAAATTTCATTTATATAGAATGCAATAATAAGGATCTAAAAAATAGCATTATGGAAAAGAATGATATTAAATATAGGAATAGTGCTTTCTCTTTGTTTAACTAGGTACATTTGTTTAATCCAATGCATTTAAAGGATTTCAAAGTTGAAAAAGCTATTTCACTTAAAAATTTGCCTATGGAATTAACTAGGAAGGAGGTTATCTGTAATATAGGCAATAAAATTGGTAGATTCATTAGGATTGTTGAATCAACACTTAAGCAGGTTGATAAAACAATCATTGTTGAAATGAATTTTCATCAAAAACACATTTCTCCTATTCAATTACGTTTCAATTATAATTCTGTCATAGTTAATCCAATAATCTTAGAAAATTTTATTGAAAAGAACACAGATCCTCCTAAAACACAGAAAAACACAAATATGCTAAATCAACTTAAGAGGGATTTGGAGATTCATTTTTGTAATGATAGAGGAGGCTTCTCAATAACTCCCATAAGGGACCAAGAACTAGACAGGCCCTCTCCATCACCCTTGCCTATGAATACTGTTGCATGTCTGAAAAGTACAACAATCACTCATTCCCAGAAAGAAGAGGAAGACACTTCTCCTCTCATGACCATTGAAACTAAAATGATAGAGGCCAATAATGATAATCCTGATACTCATAGCATAACAGGATTTTCTGAAAATGAATCTCATGTCAAAACAACAAATGGAAGTTATCCTACCTCCCCTCTGTCACCTAGCAGCACTAAAAAATCCCCCCAGAGGGATATCAATTGCATAATAGAGAATCAGCCACTAAAAGAACTAATATCAGAACCACTTACTTGTGAACAAGAAGTTAACATAATCACTAAGTACTTAGCTGACTCAATGATTGATGAATCAATTAACCTTTTCATTGACAAAATTTGTGATAAAGATGAATTGCTATTACAAAAAAAAACTACTAATAGAAAATATTATTGAGCTCAAGAAGGAGGAAACTCCTGAAGAAACTCCAACAAAACATCAGATTCAAAAAGATAATACATCATTATCTATTCCTTTGGAAATGGAAATCCTTAATAAGGAACTTCCAAAAGAAACAGAGAATATAATAGAGATGTTTGGAGAGGATATTATAGATCAAGAAGACTGTCCTGATCTTTTAGAGGAAGTTCAGAAAGACTTAGATCAAGAGGCAATGGATATTAACCAGGGCATTCTCATGGATATCCCTGAAGCCAGCAAAGAGGCTATTGTTGGTTTGTTTGGGATAACCAACGAGGATAGGCAGCTTGGAATTTGTATCAATAGGGGTGGTTTAAGCACCCCCAATATTAATAAAATCAAAAAGAAGAGAGGAAGGAAGTCCTCATTTGAATTAAGAAACCTTGCTGGAAAAGCCAGCAATCAGCAAAAAATTGTTGACATTCTGCACATTGGGAAGGGGAAGTGCCTTCCCTAGGACCAATGAAAGTTACTACTTGGAATGTTAGGGGTGTGAACACCCCTAACAAACAAAGATTAGTCAAAAGATACCTAAAGAATTTTGAATCAGAAATTATAATGCTTCAGGAAACTAAGTTAAGTAAGGAAGAGAGTATTAAGCTTAGCAACAAACTAGGAATTTGGAGGTCTGAGTTTGAGTTTTCCAAGGGTGCCTCTGGCGGCCTAGCTGTCCTATGGGATCCTAGGAAAGTCCTAGTCACTATTTTACATAAACACAACAATTGGATGGCGGCAGAAGTTAGTAGCCTTAAATCTAAACTAAAATTTATGCTGACTAATATTTATGGTCCTATTCCGAATGAGGAAAAAAGGAAGGTCTGGCAAGACATTCAAACTTTTCTCCAATCAAACAGAATAGTTACTCATATACTAGGTGGCGATTTTAATGCTATCTTAGACACAAAAGAAAAATTTGGAGGTTCCCATTTTATCTCACAATCTCAGAAAGACTTCAACCTTTGGGTGATAGATAACCATTTAATTAGTATTAACACTAATAATGGAATTTACACCTGGAATAATAGAAGATCGGGCTTCAGCAACATAGCAGAAAAGTTGGATAGATTCTTGATCAGTGGTAATTCCGATCCTGTGAACCAACTAGTTAATGCGGAAATTCTCCCTAAGGCTGGCTCAGATCACTTCCCAGTCAGACTCACAATTACGGAAAGCTGTAAACCTCATAGAAACCCCTTCAAATTTGAGTTTATGTGGTTTCAAAACCCAGAATTCATTAATCTCTTGGAACAATGGTGGAACCAAATCTTGATTAAAGGATCTAAAATGTATAGTCTAGTGGCTAAGTTAAAAATTATTAAAAATAAAGCACTAGAGTGGAATAAGAATAACTTCAATAATATTTTTATTGAAAAGACTAACATCGAACAAGAATTAGAAGATCTAAATAATGAAGTAATAGATAAAGGAATGAATGAATGTAGTTATTTGAAGGAAAAAGAACTTATGGCCAAATATAATGTGATTCTTCTTAAGGAAGAAATCTTCTAGAAACAGAAATCAAGAGAAACTTGGTTAAAGGAGGGAGACTCCAACACAAAGTTTTTTCATAACTCAACTAACTTTAAAAGAAGTGTCAATAGAATTTCAAAAATTAAAAACAATGAAGGTCTCCTCATCGAAGACCCAGAACAAATTTTAACAACATTAGTGTAATTTTATCAAACCCTCCTCAATAATAATGCCGAGATCAACCCAGAAGCTCAAAATGAAATGTTAAAAGCAATCCCCAAATTAATATCAGAAGCAGATAATAAAATGATTAATGGAAAATTAACTTTAGAAGAAGTAAAGACTGCAGTCTTCCAAATGCACCCAGAGAAAGCACCTGGACCAGATGGATTACAGGTTGGTTTTTTCCAAAATTGCTGGCATTTCATGGGTAATGAAGTTTGGAAAGCTGTGGAAGCTACCAGAAATTTGGGCTCTTTACTATCTGAAATCAATAACACCTTCTTTACTTTAATACCTAAGAAAAATGAAAGCACGGAACTAGGGGATTTTAGACCCATTTCTTTATGCAACACTATCTATAAAATCTTATCTAAATGCTTGGTAAATAGACTCAAGACACTTCTCCCCATTATCATCTCTGAAGAAAAGACAGGTTTTGTAGCCAACCATTCTATTCTAGATGGTATAATTATAGCCCAAGAATTAGTACATACTGCCCAACCTACCAAGACTCCTAGCATGCTTATTAAAATAGATATTCAGAAAGCATACGATAAAGTAGATTGGACTTTTCTCTGCAAGTGCCTAGAGGCCTTTGGCTTCTCAAAACAATGGACAAGTCTTATCTTCAACTACATTTCCACTCCCAAAATTTCAATTCTAATTAATGGCACTCTAGAAGGCTTTTTTAGTATTTCGAGGGGTATCAGACAAGGAGACCCGCTGTCTCCCTTCCTATATGTGATTATGGCTGAAGCTTTAGGAAGAACAATTAGTAAGAGACATCTGGAAGGTAGTATTATAGGTTTAAAGGCATCGAATAATGTTCCTAACATTACTCATCAACAATTTGCTGATGACACCATTCTCCCAGGCTCAGCTTCGGTATTCGAAGCCAAGGCCTTTAAAGATACCCTTGACCTTTATATAAAAGCGTCAGGTTAGCAGGTAAACCCAAATAAATTAGAAATTTTTTTCTCAATACCACTCCAATAATGGAAAAGGAAATTTGTTAAGTGTTTGGTTATAATCTTGGGAAGTTTCCCTGTAAGTATCTAGGAATCGAATTAGACAAAGGCACCCTATCCTCCAAACTCTGGCAACAAGTGCTTGTTAAAATCTAGAACAAAAGGAGCGCATGGAAAGGTAGGTGGCTTACAAAGGCTGGTAGAACCACCATGATCAAATCAGTATTCTCAGCCATCCCCACATATCAGATGTTTGTTCTTCCCCTCCCGATTAACGTTAAAAACAACCTAGATAAAGTATTTAGGGACTTCTACTGGCAAGGCTCTTCAGAAGAGAAAAAACCAGCCTTAATTAAATGGGAATCCCTTTGCAAACCAATCTCTAAAGGAGGTTTGGGTATCAAAAACCTTCTATGGAAAAACAAAGCCTTGGGTGCTAAGTGTAAGGAAACTCAGGTGTGGAAACAACTTCCTACGCTAATCTCTATAGGAGAGTATTGTGCAAATTCTTATAAATCCTTACAATTTCAGATTCGTTAACTACTTTAACAAAGATATTGCAACCACATACAAAGCATACAGAAAAATAGAGAATGACACAATGATATACCCTGGGGAAAACCTTTCGGTAAAAAACCCCAACACTCCAAAACCTGCACAATGTATTATCTTCAACACAAAGATTACAATACACTTGCAATGCAAGTTCTTTCAGGAAATGAGAGACAAAGCCAACAAGACTCAAATTTTTGTTATATCTCTCCCATAGGAGCAGCATCATATATATAGACTCCTCTGGACCCAAAAATAGGCACAACCACCAAGACCCATGCACAAAGCCACATGTACACAATTGTTACATGCAATCCCAAGAATAGGCGTCCATCCCTAGAATAGACTATGACAGCTTGTCATAGAATCCACCAAAAATAACGGTCACAAGAGAAGTGTAAGAGAATCTGTCATACCAACCTATTTTTGGCATATTCTCTTACACACACCAACCACTTCTTCTTGGGCGCCCAAATAGGCCCAAGTCATAAGATGCTCTTACACCTGTCATAGCACATTCCTTAAATACTTCTTACGCGTCATAGGAATCCGTCATGACCATTTCAGTCATGATCTCCTTACGCACAAGATGCTGACACATCAAGTGGAGTGACACATCAACATGCCAACTAGACATGTACACTCACACTTAATTACATTATTTGCAAAAAAATACATTTACAAAACAAATAATAAGAATAGGAATTATCCAAGGTTGAGACACCTTATTCCTAACACTAAGCTGATTTGGAGATTATACAAAGAATTTAACAGTAAATGGGCCTCGATTTTACTAAATAAATATATACCAAACGCAGATCCTATTAACATTTTCAGAGTCCAATCTCACGTTAAAGGATCTAGGATGTGGAACTTCATCAAGGACTCCAGAGGAATCATAAACAAATTTTTCACTTGGGATGTAGGTAATGGGGAGAAAGCTTTATTCTGGGATGACTCGTGGGCAGGCCTTCCCATCCTGATTTCTCTAGGTTTTTCCCCTAACTTCATAGAAGAATGTAAAAATAAGATTGGACTGTATCTCTCAAATTATCTAAGCTCGGATATGGATCTTCCTTCAAAACTCATAGATACTGACACATTTTCAATTACAGAAAGCCAATGACTTTTCACTATTATTAAGGATAGAGAAGTGGTTCTTAAAACCAGACCTGACAAGTTGATATGGGCTGGATCGAACAATGGAGAATATTCAGTCAAAGAAGGCTATAAGACTATACTAGCTGAGCAGAAGATGGATAATTTAGATATGCCTCTGAACCTTTGTTGGAATAAAACATGTCTCCCCAAAGCTGGGATGTTTCTTTGGGCAGCCATGCAAAGGAAGATCCTCACCGTGGATAGAATTACCAAACTGGGGTTCGAAGGGCCATCCCGGTGCGCTCTCTGTGAAAAGAACACTGAGGATGTTGAACACCTTCTCCTTAATTGTGAATTCACACAGCAGTGTTGGAATTGGTTATTGCAATGTCTTGGTTGGAAATCCGCCTTTCATATGGATCTCTTAAGTACACTTAAATCTTGGCCAGCTTTATATAAAGATAATCTCTACAGAGATATATGGATTGTAGCCCCTTCCATTTTAGTTTGGGAAGTCTGGAAAGAACGTAATAGAAGAATCTTTACCGGGAAAAAAATAGAATGGAGGTCACTCATTAATAAAATAGAAATATCAATCACGGAGATAATTAATACCTCCCTGAGGGACCAAGTCTGCTATGAGGAATCATTCAAAAGTTGGGACAACAAAATTAGATTGAAATGGCCTAATTTGCAGGTACCACCCCTTTATGGGAAAGGAGGAAATAAAACTAAAATAGATTGTGCAAATTGCAAATGGATTCCTCCAGATGTGGGTTGGTACAAATTGAATTTTGATGGGGCATCAAGGGGAAACCCAGGAACTGCAGGTATCGGTGGAATCATCAGAAACTAGAATGGAGAAATTATAGCTAGTTTCTCCCATCCCATCAATCCTACCACTAACAATATGGCAGAGTGCAAAGCGGCTTTGGCGGGCCTAAATTTGTGTAAGGATCTTAATATAACCAAACTTATTATTGAAGGTGACTCTCAGATTATAATCAACGCTATATGATCTAAGAAGACTCCTAATTGGACTCTAGATGCTAAAATAGAGGAAATAACTTTAATATTAGATAGCATCCCCAATTATGAAATCAGACACACTTATAGAGAAGGCAACACTGAGGCTGATAAACTAGCAAATCTAGGTGCAGAGGGCATGATAACTCTAAACAAATTCACACCTCACCTCCGGGATATACCTAGTTAAAATTACTCTCTAAATATTAGACAATAACTTAAGAGGTAAATATATAAGGATATATAAGGTTTATATCCTTCTTGTTATGATGATAGGAGTAAGAGGTAAATAATGTTAGAAGGATAACTATTATTTTGGCTTCTATTGTTAATTTTATTAAGGTATTGATCAATTAAATTGATAATTGGTTTCATATGGATATAAGGTCATATGGTCTAAAGAAAAATTAGTAATGTAACCTTAGAATTATCTTCCATGTTTAAAAATTCTTTTTTGAAGGTAATTTGATTGGGCACCTATTCTCTTTTATCATTTTATTCAAAATCATAACCTACCTAAATACCGAAATTAAGTGCAAGTTGATGGAATTATTTTTTATTGCTTGATGAGGGTTAACCACTGGAGGTGGAAGTTTCTTTTGTCTTGCATTTCAGGTACAAAGAATCGTATGGAAGACAGACACTTCTTCCATCCGAAGAACAAAAAGCAGAGAGTGTACATTAATAGTGGTCAATACCAAGCAAGCAACTAAATCACTCTATTACTGAAGATCCTAGAACGAAATTCCACAAAATTATTGATCTAATTGTTTGCAACATAAAGTTGTATCCTTAAAAACAACATTGTAATAAATGTAACCTTAATCCTAGATATTCTCGAGCAATGGGTATGCCCATTGAAAGTTTGTATTTCTAGTAAAACATCGATTGACTTTGAACTGTGGGAATGCGCACAGGAACTATGTATTTTAACAAATCTCGACAATTGTCGAAGTTGTGGGTATGCCCACATAATTTTTGTATAAGTACAGGACCTATGGTCCCGGGCAAGGCTGGAGGTTTTCTTAACCCCGCTCTTTCCTACCAGTGCCTGTAGCGAGCAGGGTCACATTGTAAATTAATTATTTATATTAATAAAAAACTATTAGGGCTTCAGCCTTTTATTGATAAAAAAAAATAATAATAATAAGTTTTTAATAAATATACATATTTAAACATTTTTAATAATACATTATATGTTTAATAAAGATTTGATATTAGCAAATTCTGATCCCAAAAGTGATATTTAATTATTATCCACCAAGTCTTTTGCAAAACTATAGCTTGTGAGACTTAATTTCATAGGCTCAACTCTCAGCCTCACCCAATCCGACAAAGAAACTAGCCTAGGCAAGATCCCTTTGACTTTTATACACAAAGCATGCATGCCTTGGGAAACAAAAACACTCAACAAAAATTGATAGCCACATGAACAAGGTCGAGTTTATGGCTATCGAGCTCTACTCCTGACAAAATGGGAAGAATCCCAATGTCTCCATCTCGCTCTCCAAACGAAGAGAGAAGCCACTATTTAATCTGCCCCCTCAACACACTGTCAATGATGACTTCTAGTTTTGAGGAGCCCAAATGCAGTGGGAGCACGTGTCGAAAAACTGCTTACAAACAGTCATAAAATATTTTCCGACTATGAGACAATTCCGACGCCGCAAAATTCTGGTTGCAAGCAACCTCATAGGAGAAGCCTATCAGCTAATAACTTGTGATGTTTCTCTTCCAAAATCATGAGTATGCAAGTTCATTTTCCCTCTATTTAGTTTAACTTTTAGCTCTTTAACTAATTGTTCTCTATTTAATTTCTCTCTTATATATATATATATATATATATATATATATATATATATATATATATATATATATATATATATATATATATATATATATTCTATTTTTATTTATTTAGAATATAATAAAAATGAACAAATTATTAAGAGTTAAATGTAATGGGCTCTCTGTTTTGATCACTAAACTAATATACTCGTGCATTTTTCATTCCAATATAAATAATTTATCTTTTTATAAGTTGTTCATGCATCTAGTTTTAAATATCCTCATATTATTATATATTTTAACACATTTGAATATTTCATAAGACTCTTTTGCATTTTAAGAGAATCTAGTTATTTAAATTAAGAGTACCAATTTTTATTTAAATAAAAATAAATTTAATATTAAAAATCATATCTTAATAGTAAAATAAATATTCATCACAATGTTATCAATCATTTTTTAAAGGAAGAATTTTCAAAATATAATTAAAATAGAAGTGGAAAATTTACCACAATAAGTAAATTAATGGAATGACATCAATGAAACAACATATGCCTAGTTGTTTTTAAACAAGCAAACACACACACACACACATTTTAAAATGCAAACATGCATAGAGGGTTAGAAAAACTATAAAAATAAATTTAACTACGTGTGTGTGTGTGTGTGTGTGAGAGAGAGAGAGAGAGAGAGAAAGAGAGAGAGAGAGAGCAAATTCTTTCATTCATGTTGCTGCAAATATGCTAGCCTCTCTTACTTGGGCCCCATTCTCACCTTCAACACTTGTTCAAAATGCTCAACAATTGAAATCTCCATTAGTCTGAGTTAGCACTATAATCCAGAATCCAAAATCAATAATGAAATTGTATCATTAATCCATTGAATTTCATATTCGACAATTCATAACATTTATAAATATGACGCATAATAACCACGATTAAAGAAAATCCATGACATGATATCCATAACATACTAATCTAACATATAATTAATCTATAAAGCTTAATAAATTCAACGTCTAACATCAAACATGGTTGTTGACCAAATCAAAGATAGTCAAAGAAGGTCAATGGAGTCTAATGTATCTCATAAAGTCTAGGTCATTCAGGATCAAGATGTGACAAAATATTAAAGGGTTTAATTGCCCTGATAAAAGTCATTTACTCAAATGATTAATAGTGATAGAAACCCCCAACTTTGTTTTGATTCAAGAAACCAAGTTGTGCAAAGGTAAGTTCTAGGAGATGGTGCCTAGGGTTTCGAAGGCTGGGGATGGTGTTGCTCAGGAGGCAACAAGCTCTTCTAGTGGTCTTGCCATTCTTTGGAACAAAAAATGTTTTAGTTGTTCCTTAGTGAACTCAAGATGGTTTTGCATCTCTATTTGTTGCAAAGACATGATGAGTAGAACACAATTTCTTATAATGAATGTATATGAGCATAACACTAAATCAAAGAGGTTGGGCACATGGGACTATCTTAGATATTTTAGATAGGTTAGAAATGAAGAGAAGTTGGTGGTGAGGGTGATTTCAATTCCATTATGGTGTTGAGGATCTAAAAGAGTTAGTCATGGAATTAGTTATAATTCCAACAATCTTAGAAGGCTTTGTGATGATCTTTCTCTTGTGGATGTCAAGCCAAGAAATGAATGACTCATCTATAACAATAAGAGAATAGGGGATGACAACATACAATGAAGACTTGATCACTTCTTCCTCTACTTAGAGTGGCTTTTGGATTTAGGTAGATTATATTATGAGGTCCAATACTTTGACGAGTCAGATCACTAGCCAATATCTCTCACTTTAACTAGTAATATAAGTCGAGAGGCATACCTTTCAAAATGGAGCCTTTCTGATATGAACACTTGAATTTTGATGAGTTGGTTGACTATTGGTGGAGAATAGAGATCAAAGGATGTATGAGGTTCATTGTCTCCAATAAGCTTCAATTAGTGAAAAGGAAAGTAGGGAGTAGAATAAGGAATCTATGGGAAACATCTTCATTAGAAAATATAGGTGGAATTAGAAGTCAGAAATTTGGTTGATGAAATCTTAGCTAATGGACCTATTCCCAAGAATATAATGAGGAGGAGTCAAAACTAATTGGGGAATCGAATCAACTACTAAGAATGGAAGAAATTCTCCAGAAACAGAAGTCAAGGGTGAAATGGCTAAGAGAAGGGGACTGAAATAAAAGATTCTTTTAATTGTCCACCAAAATAAGAGGTACCACAACAAGATTATAAATATTGGGAGGCTTGACAATATTCTCCTTGAAGGCATAGATGGTATAAGGAATGAAGGGATGAACTTTTTTTGTAGTTTAATTGGCGCTCAAGAGGTCAAATCACCATAGAATTAGGCAAATATGTTACATTGTATCTTGCACATAATTACCAATGAGAAGAATGATGTCTTCCTAACCCCTTTCTTGATGGTGGAAATTAGGAAAGCTCTTTTCTCTCTTGGCACCAGGAAAGCCCCTGGGCCAAATGGATTCCAGGTATAATTTTTTTTAAAATAATATTGGGAGGTGGTGTGTGAAGATGTGTGGATGGTGGCTGAGGAGTAAAGGAAGCACATTTTTTTTTGAATTCATGGAAAGCTACATATCTAGCCTTGATTTCAAAGATTTATGCTCGAATCTCTTTTGATCAACATAGACTAATTACTTTATGCAATGTGATATATAAGATTGTTGCAAAATCCATGATGACTAGAATTAGTGCTTATTCAAATGACATAATTAGTGAAGGGAAGAGAGGCTTCCTAAAGGATAGGAAAATCCTTGATGACATTATTACTACACATGAGGCCATTAATTCAACCATCAATAAGAAGAGAGATGAGATGATGATTAAACTAGACATGTATAAAGCTTATGACATGGTTCCATGAGGCTTTTTGATAAAGGTCATGAAAAGATTTAGATTTAATGAATTCTGGTGAAATTGGATTTATAGTTGTATTTCAACCACTTATGCAAGTTTGATCAATGGTGTTCCTATAAAAAAAATTTCAACTAAAAAGGGGTTGTGGCAGGGTGACTCGGTGTTACCTTTCTTGTTCCTCTTGATTACAAAGGTGCTAGGTAGAAACTTGAAGATGAAGATGCAAGTAGGAAATTTAGAAGGCATCTAGGTCTCAGGTGGAGTTAGGAACATATCACATTTACAATTTGTGGATGATACCCTCTTGTTCAATGTGGCTAAAGCATGCGAAGCAAGAAATTTTAAGAGGCTCTTAATTAAATATGAGGAATTTGTGAGGCAAAGGGTTAATGTAACCAAATCAAAAATATATTTTTTGAAGGAGGGGAATGTTGATAGACTTGAGATTTAGATGATTCTTGGTTTTGAAATTGATTCTCTTTTGAGTAAGTATTTGGGAATTCTTTTTATCATAAAATATTCTTTAGTCAGAGATTGGAGTAGTGTTATAAACCATGTCTAGAGGATGTTGGCCTCATGGAAGGGAAAGTGGCTTTCACTTGTGAGAAAGATAAATCTCATAAAGGCCTCTCTCATGGTAGGCCTTGTTTACACAATGTTAGTTTTTCAAATTCTAAATAGTGGCAAAATATCTGGAGGAGGTAAAGAGAAGCTTTGTTTGGAGAGGAAGCAAAGATAATTTTAAATATAGTTTTTTCAAGTGGGACAAAGTCTTCCTACCCATTTGGAAAGGGGTTTTTTGAATTGGTAAGATCAAATATATGAATGGCATTGGCATGAAGGTAGCTTACATAGTCTATATAGTCAAAGAGAGACTTTGGAGTCAAATTATCTAGGTGAAATATCTTGAGAATGATGTGGTCAATCTATTCTCACGAGTCTTCCCCAAAGGTTCATGTATATGAAATTTTATTTGAGCTTGCACTTTAGTCTTGAGACCTAACTTGGTCTAATAAATGGGTGGGTGGGACAAGATTCTCTTTTTGAGGGACCAATGGTTGGAGATCTGATCTTTGGGTGATGGACCCTCTTTGGATTCTCTCATGACACATTTTTAAGTTGTTGTTGGAGAGTGTGTCTCTGATTAGATTTATGGAATGACTCTCTTCAAGTGTTGGAAATGGTTTCAGGCTCATGATGCTAAGTTGAGATTATTGTGTGAGGAGATTTAGGGTTGAATGTATAAGTGGATGATTATTAGTGGATCACAAGAGGACGAGTTATGTTAGACTGGAAATGACAATAGTTGTGTCTCTATTTAGGATGATTATCATACTTATGTTCTACCACCAAATCTCATGGAAATAATAAAGTTTGTTGCAACTCTATCATCCCTTAAATGAATGGATTTTTGTGGATTGCATATAGAATACACACTCTAACTTGGGATAGGTTATAAAGAATGGATAAAAAAGGCCCATCTTGGTTTGTTATGTGTAAACAAAAGGATGAAGACAAAAAACATCTCTTCTTCTATTGTGATGCCACTTGGTAGATAAGATGCAAATTCTTTGACAAAAGGGGATTGGCTTGGGTCATGCCTAAGGATGAAAGAAACCTCCTTTACATTTGGAATTTTAAGGCAAAGAGATTTGTCCTAGTTCTAATTTGGAATGTGGCTCCAACAGTCTTCATGTGGGCTCTATGAACTGAAAGAAATCAATACATTTTTTTGAGAGGAGGAGAGGTCAGTTGATAGAATTTGGGATGGAATTAAAAGTACCATTGGAGAGATTGGATAGATGCATAGAAAAAGGGGCTTGATACTCTATGAGTATGAAAAGAGGTGGACTGATGGCTAGCCTCTATTTAGTAGACAAGTAATAAACATGTTATAGATCTTTGTGTTGTCAAAATATTAGTTGGGTGGCTATGGAGTTTGGTTGGATTAAGTAAAGTTTTGATGGTGCTACCAAGGGGTATCTATGTAGATATGGGGGAGGCGACATCTATCATGATACTTTAGGCTATGCAAAGTTGATCTTCTCATATAGATTGTGGTTGCAAGTCTAACAACATGGATGAGGCTCGGGGGGATCTATGAGGCATAATGATTACCAGAGATAAGGGATGGAGAAGACTATGGATAAAAGGTGACTCCAAACTGGTGATTAATGCTTTGAATGATGACCCTCTACATGATTGGAGACTTGAAGTGATCGTAGAAGTGGATAAATTTGTGTTAAGTGACATGGAGGAGATCAAGAATTTTCATGTTGGCAAGAATGGTAACAAAGTGGTTGCTTGGGCATAAAATTTGGGAGTTGGTATGCATAATACAGAAAGGAGAGCTTAAAAAAGCTAGAAAGAAATTTTCCCTTGGAGGTCCGTCTACTATTGGCCAATGATAGGCCTTTTTAGTTGTCATTTGGCTACAGTTGGTTTGCATGCACATGCTACTATTTAGGGTAGCATGTGATATCATTAGGTTCAGATATTGAGAATATCTCATTTCATTTCTTTTTACTTTTTTCAGGTTCCAAGACCTTACACAACTAGGGGTTTTCCATAAAAAAATCAAAGGCAAGGAATAAATATGGAGGCTAAATTTTCAATTAAACAAATGTGAATTTGTTAAACTAATGGTGAGGGGTAAAGGATTAATTAAATAAATAATAAATATTTATTGAATTGGCAAAAGTGTGATAAGGTCAAGTGTGGACACATTTAGGTGTCTACACATAGAAATAGTGTTATTTACTTTGTTGAAGATATTGAATGTATTTTTTAAAATTAGATAGTGAACATTGTCTCCTTTGTGTATATTAAGATTATGACCTTGTAATACCCACCCTTTTCTTCTGTTGTTCTGGCCACATTGCTCCGTTGGTTGTGGTTGATCCTTTTGTTTGTGGCTTTGTGATTCTTCCCATGTGTGCCCGTCTAGTCATCTTTTCCTACATGATGATTAAATAAACAATTAAAAGATAATAAATTGTCTTTATTAAATAAAAACAAAATAACATTATAATTACTAAATTTGTCAAATTTAATTAAACTGTGAACCATCATACATTTAATAAGGTTTTAAATGTAATTGATTAATATTACTCAACTAAGTAAATTTAAATTAATAAATAAAATTAATATTAATAGAGTTGGTGTGATATTATTTGTTTACATAACAAGATAAAAACATTTTTTTTATTAAAAATTAATACAATGTGATTTTAATAGATATATATATATATTATAACATGAAATTATTATTAAAATTAAAATTTAAAAGATTTTTATTTGAATTATCTTTTTTCTATCAGATAGGAAATTAGAATTAATCAATGAAGGGATTTTAATTATGTTATTTGGTATGGAATTTTAAAAGATTAAAACCATAATAGATTTAATTTATAATTCTTGCATTTTCGAGAATAAGTGTTCAATGTCTCGAAATGAAAAGTTTGCGAAATGAAGAGTTTCTTCCTTCTCCTTTATGAGTCCTTTGTGAATTGGTTGTGGGGGTTTTTGGGCTGGAGATTGGGGGAGGAAGAAGATCTAGTAATTTTGAAAATTGGGGAAATAGACTTGGTCATTTGAAAGTGTTCAAGGAAGTCTTTCCAAATTGAGGACTCCACCAAATTATCATTCTTCTATTTTGGGAATTCTAATTGTGAGTTGATAGGTGCGATAATGCTTATTTGGGTGATTTCTTCTGGTTAATGCTTAAATTGGTGTATTCTCTAATTGGAAATGCTTCTTCTGGTTAATGCTTAAATTGGTGTATTCCCTTAAGCTTTGCCAAGACTTCTTCTCCTTTATGTTTATGATCCTTTATGTTCTATTTGGTGTGTAGGCGATTGTTTTATAACTGTGAAATGGAGATCTTAATAATAGTAATTCTTGCAGGTATTTAGTATGAGTCGAATTCTTCCCCTCTTGTTTTAGAGCCCATCATTTAGTCTTGATTTGTTAAGGGAATAAAATAATTGATTCTTTGGAATTTTAAATGTTTAGTCTATATTTGGTTAATAATTATGATAAGTTAGATAAGTATTGAATAGGAATTTATCTTATAAATTAAATGTTTAGTTGATAAGATCTACTTAATTAGATAAAGTAGTAAAACTTCGTTGTTTAAAAAGATTAATGTTGTTTCTTTTGTTTTAATTAATGTTTTGTTAGTTAAGGTAAATAAAATTAGTTAGGAATTGATTTCATAAGAAGATAGAAGTATTAATGAATTATATTTATGTTAAATTTTAAATTGGAGTTGTTAATTTCTTGCTTATATTGATAATTTTAGAGAAGATCTAGATTAAAATTAGTTTGTGAATTAAATAAGATTATCTTGTGATTATGAAATCTTTTAATCCTAGATAGTATTTTATAGGTAAATATTGAGAAGGATTCTTGTGAAATGGTAGATGTGTCAAAACACAAAAGAGCTTGATTATATGTATATGTTAATCACTATATGTGTATCATAGTAGATCTACGAGTTAAGATGTTCACCTTAAGATTGTGTATAATTGATTATCTTCCTTATTGTATGAACACTTTTATTGTGATGAAGTTGATTAGTATTATTTGGGGTGTTCGCGAATTCATTTTGTAAGTTGTGTTTTGGGGGTTTTGTCATTGAGAAAGTCATTTTGTCCATCAGAGGCAGGGTACGACTCATAGGACTTGATGTTTTGGATGCTTAATTTGATATCTTTAAATTGATTATGTGAGCATTGAGTTTTTATGAGGTTTGGAGAATCTTGAGATCTATGATGTTGATGGATTTTATGATTTTATGCAAGTTATGGCTTTTTGGAAATTTTGCCTTGAATTTGATAGCACATTTTATGTGACTTACACCATGTGAAGTACTTGCTGATGTTTTCAGGATTGTTGGTCTTTTGGAATCCAATTTCATGGGGAGATTATTTTATGCATGTAATTATTTTACATCCGCATTTGAGGTTGATATTTGGTCAATTATGAAAGTTGTGTTATGAGGATTTTGATTCTTATATGGGAACTCTATCCTCATGATGTATTGATTGTTTTGGTTATTGCACCCCATTGAATATTTTGGCAGATCCTTATGTTTATGATGTTATTTTCATGCCATATTTTGATTTTATATTTGGGAGGGTTTTCTAGGAGCATAGCTTAGAGGGTGGCTCACAATGGGGGTTGGGGCCCAAAGTGGTCATTCCAGGACAATCCATTGTGGAGTTTTAATCAGATGAAAACATAATTAACATGAACTGGGTTGGGTTACACATTAATCAAGATAATTAAGTGTCCTCACCCATTGCCATGTGTGTGATCTTGTGTGGATTGCCAATGGGTTGGAGAAGGCCCAGTGGCCTGTGTGGCACAAATTGGAAAATCGACAATCCTTGTCCTCATGAAAGGTTGTCAGTTCCACATGAGTTACACCTGGGGGGCGAGGTCTAGAAGGGGAGACTACCAGGACAACCTATGAGTGGGAGCTATGTGATGAAACTCTCTGACATGTGTCTTAGGATTCCCTCAGTCAACATCATGGTTTGCCTCTAGTATAAGGTGGTGTCTTGTGGTATCCCATGTGTATCTTTGTGATTTTATCGTATTTGTTCTTTGGGTATATGTCATGTCATGTTTGGTCTTCTTGTGCTCCCTTGTGACGTGGTTTGTTTTACTTGCTTTTATGGTGTGGAGCCTTATGTTATCTTTGATGCAGGGGCATCCAAGGTTAAGGTAGGGGCATTCTTGCCCTTGGTGAAACTGCATGGGTGTTTATATTTTGACTCGTGTTACTTGGTTGCAGCCTTGACCAACGACCTCGGTCATTGAAGGAAGCTCGATCATTGAAGGAACTCGATAGTCTTTGGCACTTGGTGAAAGTGCTACTCGGTCATGCCTATGGTGCTCAGTCGACACTGGTGCTCGGCAATACCTGACGTGCTCAGTTAATTCATTGTTGCTTGGTAGTTCTAGTTTACCAACTGGAGTTCTGTGTGATTTGTTGAGCCGACTTGGTGCATTTATTGTTGGTAGCTATTGTTATAGGCCGACATGTTGAATTAAATGTTTGTATACAATTGTAAGCTGACTTGTATGTCATTTAATTATTTGTTGGGGGGAGTTAATGGTTTCATCCAGCCGACTTGTGGCTGATGACTAGTATTTATTGGATGTTTGGGTAGATGTTTAAAAGGGGTATAGATCAGAGGATCATTAGGAGATCATAGAGGTTCACGACTGGAAGACTTAGTGAATCAGATCTGAGGTTCTGAAAGATGGAGTTGGAAAAGTTGTGAAAGATCTTGTATGATCTTGTAGATCAGATTGATATCTGATAGTTGTTTGTAGTAGAGCTAGTGGTTTGCACACTTGGAGACAAGGAGATTGCTTGGAGGCTTGCGAGCTCAAGTTCAGAACTGCCTTAGAGTTTCCATTAGCTTCTGATTGTCTTCAGAGCTGACTCGCTGAGTTTGTATTGGATTTGTTTGTGGATCTTGTAGAATTATTTCTATTTGTAATTGGCCCTAGCCTGGAAGGCCTTATAGTTGGGCATGTTAATGCAAATTACTTGAAACAATTGTTGTGTTATCTGTTGGGTTGAGTATTCCACTGTGTAATTCTGTTGGCTGCAAGGTTTGGACTATCCTTCATTGGATCCACCATCCTTGACTGCATTAGGTGGTATTAGAGCCAGGTTTGTTCCTGTTGGAGCTGAGAGTTGATCTTGTGGAGCAAATGTTAACCTAGCAAGGCTGATCTTGCGAAGTTGATCTTGTTGGAGCAGATATTATGCACAATTTGGATTACAGATCCAGAGCACTGAACTTGTGGATCTTGCCCTAGTTGTTTGTTCAAGGTGGCAGGTTGAGATCTAACTTGTACACAACTTGGAGATTGCCACAAGGTGGTCGATAAGGGTTTGTTGTAGAGGGTTACTTTTGCATATCTTTAAGGATGCCTATGAGAAGATTGGACCCTAGAGCTATGGCAGATCTTTGTGATGTTGTGGAATCAAAGATTTTTGATAAAGTCAGATCAGATGTCAGATCTGAGATAGAATTAATGAAGAATGACATGGTCACCGAGATCACGAGAGCTATTGCTGGTGTACCTCAGAATGTTGGTACTAAAGATGGCTATGAGGAAGCTGCCCAAGAATTTGAAACTACTAGATCTAGTGGTGATGACTAGAGGAACAGATCGGGTGAAGACATAACTACTCGGTTGCATAGATCTGGAGCTCGGTTTAGTAATGGTTACCGAATGGAAGTTTCTACTTTCTCTGGTACTTTGAAGCCCAACAATCTGATTGATTGGATTGGTGAACTTGAAGATTTCTTTGACCTGGAAGAAATTGAAGATCCTCTTCGGGTGAGATTAGCACAGACAAAGTTGAAAGGACATGCTGCTCTTTGGTGGAAAGAACTACAAAGAGATAGAGAAGATGAAGGTGAAACAAAGATCAATCGGTGGAGGTTGATGGTGACTAAGTTGAAAGCTAAGTTCATACCAGTTGACTATGAGCTTAACTTGTTTAAGAAGTTGCATAATCTGAAATAGAAGGATTTGTCTGTTGAAGATTATACCAAGGAGTTCTACAAACTTACTATTCGATTTGGACATTGAGAGCTTGGTAAGGAAAGGTAGCTTGGTATGTGAATGGTCTGAGATTCAATATTCAGGATGAGCTTGGTATGCTGAAAATTGATTCTATTGAAGATGCTTATCAGTATGCTCTGAAGGCAGAAGATAAGTTGAAGAGGAAACAACATAGCAATCCTCGAGGGAAGGAAAAGATTGATCACTTAGTGAAGGATAAACCGACTGATGCAGAAGATGAATAGAAACCTGTGGAATTGAAGAAGAAGACAGGTAGAGTTATATTTAAGGGTACTTTCTATAACTATGGAGAGGAAGGACATCATTCTTTTGAGTGTACACAAAAGAAGGTTGACCTACGAACTGCTGTGATGAATGAGAACATCCAGAGTGAACCTAAATCAGAGAACTTGCTACTTCAATGAACATTGCTTGGTACAAAGGAGGAACTTGTCAGAGGAGTAACTTGTTTAGAACCTGATGCAAGTCTGAAGGTAAACTCTGTGATGTTATTATTGATAGTGGTAGTACTGATAACCTTGTAGCTGAGGACTTGGTTCAGAAACATGGTTTGAATAGAATGAAGCATCCTTGTCCTTATAGGATTGGCCGGTTACAAGATGTTCATGCTTTGGAAGTAAGAGAAAAATGCTTCATTGATGTTCAGATTGGCCAGTACAAGGATCTTGTGTTATGTGACATTGTGAAGATGAGTAGTTGTGATATATTTCTTAGTAGACCTTGGCAATATGATTGCAGAGCTATGTATGATTGTGTCAGGAATGTGTTTACTATTGAGAAGGATGACATGAAGTTTTCCTTGATGCCTTTACTAGATACAACGCTTGGTAGGAGAAGCCTGAGTATTGGTAGCCGAGTTGAGATTGTGGATCTAAAGAAAGTGAATGATCAGTTTGGAGAACCGACCTGCATGTTGTCAAGAAAGGACTTCAAGAGACAAAGGAAACTGAAGTGGAAGAATCTACAAGCAGAAAAGGTACATGATGTATGTGAAGAACTAGTTCGGGATTTACATGCTGAATCCTGGAAGATGTTCTTCTCACATATGAACATCTTTTAGAACCTGGGGTGTCCTATGCAGGGGCATCCAAGGTTAAGGCATGGGCATTCTTATCCTCGGTGAAACTACATGGGTGTTTATGTTTTGGCCAGTGTTACTTGGTTGCAGCCTTGAACAACGACCTCGGTCATTCAAGGAAGCTCGGTCACTGAGGGAACTCGGTAGTCTTTGGCGCTCGATGAAAGTGTTACTCGGTCATGCCAGCGGTGCTTGATCGACACTGGTGCTTGGTTAATTCACTGTTGCTCGGTAGTTCTGGTTTACCGACTGGAGTTCTATGTGATTTGTTGAGCGGACTTGGTGCATTTATTGTTGGTAGCTATTGTTATAGGCTGACATGCTGAATTAAATATTTGTATACAATTGTAACCTGACTTGTATGGCATTTAATTATTTATTGGGGGGAGTTAATGGTTTCATCTAGCCGACTTGTGGTTGATGACTAGTATTTATTGGATGTTTGGGTAGATGTTTTGGACGGGGATAGATCAGAGGATCATTAGGAGATCATAGAGGTTCATGACCGGAAGACTTAGTGAATCAGATCCGAGGTTCTGAAAGCTGGAGTTGGCGAAGTTGTGAAAGATCTTGCATGATCTTGCATAGTAGATTGATATCTGATAGTTGTTTGTAGCAGAGCTAGTGGTTTGCACACTTGGAGACAAGGAGATTGCTTGGAGGCTTGCGAGCTCAAGTTTAGATCTACCTTAGAGTTTCCATCAACTTTTGATTGTCTTCAGAGCTGACTAGCTGAGTTTGTATTGGATTTGTTTGTGGATCTTGCAGAATTGTTTCTATTTGTAATTGGCCCTAACTTGGAAGGCCTTACAGCTAGTCATGTTAATGAAAATTACTTGAAACAATTGTTGTGTTATCTATTGGGTTGAGTATTCCGCTGTGTAATTCTGTTGGATGCAAGGTTTGGACTGTCCTTCATTGGATCCACAATCCTTGATTGCATCAATCTCCTAACTCGAGGGAGTGGGCCTTAGGGTTCCACGTGGCTGGGTGGCAAATATTTTTCCATCGAGGATCATGTTGGTTCATAGATTTTTGGATTACTTGTACATCATTGTGACATCATTATCGTACCTTTATATTAGCTTCTTGGTAGATGATTATTATTGTAATTTGTATCTTATGTTGTAAATGTTTTGGTATCGTAAGCATATGCTCTTGTAAATGATTGTAAACTTATCACATGTATATTGCTGACCATTGAGATGTGATATAGAATATAATGAATTTGTACTTGATTATTATCATTGTATAATTGATTAGTCTTCCACAAATTTATGATTTATTATATGGATGTTGCAAATTATTAATCTAATGTTCCCATTTTATGATTAAGTTGTATTATTGTGTATGCATTGCTAAGTAGCGACGTTAGGGAACCTGAGAGGACGCGATGTTGATATTGTAATATGTTTAATTTGTGATGTTATGATAATGTTAAATGTATAGTTAAATTTTGAAAGAAAAAACATTGTATCATGTTTATATTAATTTCATGTTGTCCTCTCGGGTTCCCTGGCAAGGCGTTACATACCTATGCTAAGAAAGTTGCACTTGAATTTCAAAAATTTAAGGCCTTTTCAACCACTAAAGGAGCATTTTAATGCACTATGAGTTGGGTTTTGTGCCATAGGTAAATCTATTTTTCTCTAGGTCACATGCAATATATTTAAATCTACCTTAAGATATATTTATTTTTAAGCCTTACATACCTACCAACCACCTTTTTATTGTAAACCTTTTAGATATGCTTCTTAAAAATATATTATAAAAATCTCTAATAATTTTGTAATGCACATTCTTATTCAATTCACGCAAAGTATATATTACTATTTTGTTGGCTTCAAGAAAGATTTTGATATTAGTTCCTAAAAGGAAATTATGGTGTCAAATGAATGATCTTGGTATCATGGAGCAATATGGGGGATTATTCATAGGATCTATAAGGAAGTCTAGATAAAAACTAGAGCTTGGGTACGAATTTTTAAAAGTTTTAGAAGTGACATATGTTAATGGCATTAGATTTCCACAATCCACTATGATGATCTTTTGCTCCTTTTAGATTTGATTGTATGAGAGTTTTTACCATCAATGTTTCATATCCCACTCAGTGATCCATCATCAGGATGAAAGAGTGCACTCCTTCATCTTGATGATGGATCATTGAGTTTGATCTGAAATGTTGATGGTAAAAACTCTCACACAATCGAATCTAGAAGTAGCAAAAGATCAGTGACATATGTGTCATACAAAGGTGTCCTCTTTTCCCCACACTTTTTGGTCTTTATATGACAAAATTGAATAATGGCTAAATATGCAAAGTGAGAATAATATTATTTTGGGCTCGAGTATGTTGTGAGGCCTCTCTTATACATCGATGATCTTATCTTGATCACTAGATCCACACAAGGATTACAAGAGCATTTATATGCTTTAGAGTAATTTTGTAGGATGCAGGTATGTAAGTTATTACCAACAAGATGCTGATTGTAATTTTCTCCAATAAAAGGCAAAAAAAAAGTTTGACTTTTATATTGAAGAAAATATTCTAGAGGAAGTAAAAAGGTACACATTTTTTTGCATTAACTTCAACAAGCTCAACTAGGATATTTGTAGAAGAAAGAGAATTTTGGGAGGGTGGAGAGTGCTATATGCTTTACAAAATAGAAGCGAGAATGTAGAGTTATGGGATTGGAGAACTGAATGTAGTCTTTTTGGTTTTTTGTTATTCTATGCTTTTTTATAGATGTGAATTATGAATTACCAACACTTCAATAGGTAAATGGAAACTCATGGAGAGGATTCAAAAACACTTGAACATAAGCAAATTCAAACTCAAAACTTTGGTACCTTACGAGATTCTTCTTATTGAAAAAATGTACCTTCCTTATTGAGGCTATTGCTATTATATGGAACACATAGGTAATCCTTAAAATTTTTTTTTTTTAAGACACACAGATGGTGTAAAGCTCTCATAAAAGATGTCTCGAGAAGAGAAAGTAGTCTTAGATGAAACAAAATGTCAGGTAGATGAGCACACAGAGCATTTGTCTATGTATATGTCCAAATAATAACAAAAAAATAAAGGCCTTTCTTATAGATAAGTTTCATAAGTCTATGTGGGAAAACCTTTAAAGAAGAAGAAAAAATGATCTTGGTGAATCTCCATTGACAAACATCAACAAAAAGGCACATATAAGGACAAATAAACCTTGGAGAATGAATAGTCTTGTAGGTTAATGGACTAACTCATACCATCTTTGGAAAAAGCCTACTGAAGAATGAGGGGAAATAGTTTGTATGTTTTAAACAATATGGACAATTAAATCTTAAATGTACTTTATTTTAGAGTGTGAAGTTGACTACCATATTCAACCAAACATGTAGACACTTTAGTGGCTACTTCAAGATTTGTTTGAAGAGAATAAAGATGAAAAAACAAGAATACTCGAAACAAACTTTTTAATAGGCCTCCAACAATTTTCATAAACTAGGGTAGGGGAGCTAGAAGGTGCGCACCCTAATTTTGGGGGTCCACGTGGATCACCACGTGGACCCCCAAACCTTAATTTTTTATTTTTTATTTCTTTCGCCTAGTTGACAATCCCAAATCAAAATTTCTAATCCCGAGTCATTCGTCTACCATGTCAACAAGTTGACTTAGGGGAATGTGTCAAAAATGGTCCAAAAAAAAGTAAGACCCATAAGTATGCAATTGATCATGTTTAATGGTGCATTGATGTGGCACCACATTATTGGTTGTTTTTTGAAAATTTTCCCTCTTTTTAGAAATATGCATTGATGGGACATTTTTAATGCACCACTATAGATCTATTTTGTTCATATATTTGTCTAAAGCGTTCAACTAAAATATTACCTTTTGGACCCCACTCACCTATTGACTCCTCTCCTTTAGAAAAAGGAAGTTTCTAGTCCAATAAACTATCTTTAATTTTGCCTGTATTAAAATTCTTATATTTTAAGGTGCCAAAAGACACTTAATCTAATGACAAAATCCATATCATAAGCATCAAAATAATACTGAATTTAAATCTTCTTCAACTAAAAATAAAAAATAAAATGTAAAATCTTCTACTGTAATATATTGTATGAATTAGAAAACTATCATTAAATGTACGAATCCACATCCTTCAAAAAATTAAAAATAAATAAATACTGGAAAATGCCTTTAATCCTCGTTTTGATTCAGTCTAATGACGGACAGTACTTTCGCGAAAAATCGAGTGTTGAAGGTGATATCCATCCTCTCCGACACGTAGCCTTTCAAAACAGTATGGATTATGAAGAGGATGAGCTGTCTTTTGCCTTTAGACCGAACATTCTACGGGTTTCTCGAAACCTCATTTCCCTTTTCTTCCCACAAGCTTTCAAATTCTCTGCAGAGAAATCTCAGGGGACTGGAAGAATTTGGTTGCAATGGCGATGCATACGAAGATGATGCACTTGTTTGCCGAACAAGGGGAAGAAAGGCCAGAAAAACCACGTACTTACGGACTCACAGAAATCAGAGGCCCTTCCTCTGCTATGATTGACGGAAGCGCTCTTCAGGTCTGAGGAATTCTTCTTTTTTCTTTTTCCCTTTTAATATTTTTTTGGGGTTCCTGCTTTGTGTTTAAAGATTCGCACGCGATTCGAGGAATCGCTAATAATCCTCCATTACGACACAATGCAGTTGCTCGGGGTGAATTTTCTCGTTCAATTCATCGTTCATCTTATCTTGACATTGAAGGTTAAAATATGGCAGAGGATTTAAGAATGATCATATAAATACTTCGAATTTCTTTTTAATCCAAATTAATTGAAGAAGAAACTATACCATAATGTTGCGGAATATGAGCTTCAATTCAGAGATTATAATTTGTTGTTTAGAAGAAAGTTAAGAGCTGGAAGCTCTTTGGAGATTCAGAAGAGCTAATTAAATAATTTAGGAGCCAGTACAGTTGCAATGATAAATATGCGTCTTATTATTGTTGCTGGGAGTGGAATTTAATTGAAAATATTGATGCCTTCAACATCCAAGCTGATCTTGGTAGAGAAAATCACACATTAGATGTATTGGATGCTGTTGCAAGTACTTTGGATCCAGTTGCACAATTGCAATTGAAGCAAATTTTAGGATAACTTCGTTTTATTCCATCAGTTCTAGATAACATAAAAAATTCAAAGTATTCGATACAGACACAGTGTTGATTTCATAATTAGTTTCCATGTCTCTGAATCCCAGTTCATAGATGCAGAAAATAGGGAGGGCCTAGCATTAGTCATTAGATGAAGATGACATCGTAAATTTGATTTTAGGAATTGTTTTGGAGCTTTTTGTTTAAACAACTGTTGAACAAATAGTCAATGCCAATTTTACATCTCATCTATATAAAAAGTGTTAAATTTTTTATTGGCAAAACGTAAAATGCTCACCTTTAATTCTTTACACGTTTGTACTTTAAGAATATACTTTTTTGAGTCTAGTGGGCGTGATTAGAATCATTTCATCAAGAGATAACAAGCAGCCTTTTTTTTATTGATAAAATATTATATTTGGCTGTTAAACCATTTAATATTTAAGAATAACTTTTTTTGAGTCTGATAAATGTAATTAAAATCATTTCATCAAAAGATGGGAATTAAGCATTTTGATGAACAACAAAAATCAAGCTCGGGCCTCTTTCACTTTTGATTGCAGAACTTTTGTCTCACCCTTCTTTGTCAGAAGAGTGCTAGCTACTATAGATGGGCATGAGTTTGATTTTTGTTTTACCAAAATAGAGGGTCACTGAAAAATCTGAGGTGTTTGGCGCGCATGATTAGAACCATTTTATCAAGAAACTACAAATGAGCTTCTTTTGGGTTTAGTGGAAGTAATTAGAATCATTTCGTTGAGAGATGAAAATTAAGCATTTAGAGGAATATTGCACTGAAATTGATAGAACAAGAAATTGTAGATGTGCTGCTTGTTGATGTTTGTTTTATGATTTCACCAACAACTGAATAAAATACCAAGGTATCTTATCCTCTCTTGAGCAAAATCCCGTGTATGCTAAGATTGCAAAAGATTATAGAGGTAACTCCAAGGTTCTTTTCTGTTAGTTCTTGACTTGTGGATAAGCTCAATGGTTAATGTGATATGCTGGTATCACAAAGAGACTTACGTTTGAGTTGTTCTTCACCTCTGCTGGCTAGAACTCCTTCATCAAATATTGTAGTCTTGTGATGCTTCTTCTTTGAATAGATACAATTGAAATGAACTGAAATTAAAGGGGAAAGGGTTAGAAGGATCTAAATCTACTCCTAAGGACAATGATGTCAATGGGTAGTGCTCTAGTGGACAAACTCCCAATAACCAAGCTCTGCTTCGCCAAGATCAGCTACAACTCCGCAAGAACTGGTTCAATCTTCTAAGGGTTATGCAAAGAATTTTCATATCACAATGAACACCATCATAATGAACAATGTATATTTAATGATAGAAGTTAAGCATCCATAAAAAAAGGGGTTTTGGCTAACTTTTCATGACAATTTACAATTAACAAACTACCTAAAGTATGAGCCAAGGAAATTCATCAAACACCATTACATCTCTCCATTGAAATCAAAGCACTATTTCTAGTCTGAGGGAACAATGAAACCATGCAAGAACCAAAATACATCAAATAATCACCTTGAAACCAATAATGAAAACTTTATTATCTTGGTAGCTCTTAGCAACAATCTCAAAATTTGCTCTTTTACAAATGAGAAGTGAGCCCTTTATATAGGTCTCAAATTACAATGGGTGGCCAGGATTGAGACAAAATAAACAACCTAGATTTTGCCACCTCAGCCTTGATTAGGGTTAGGGAAAGAAGAGAGAATCTACAATTAATGAGTGGGTCCACATGGACCAACATAAATACACATGTCCAACAAGGTGGTGTAATAATTGCCCATTATGTAAGTCCATTAAGCATGAGAGGGGTGAAATGAATGCCCACTATCAGTGTTCTAAAACTTTTAGCTCTACCGATCTGATTCTTTAACCATAAATTGAAAGCAATGAAAAGTAAACAATTGAAACACAAAGAAAACATCCATAAACTCATAACACCATGATTTTTGTGTGGAAACCCGGTTAAGGGAAAAACCACAGTGGGGATGGAAACCACAATCATCTCTGCAGAAATAAAGATGTTAACTTGGTTAACAACAATAGTACAAAATGGAATGCACTTGCATTCAGGCCCACTGTCTAAAGCTCACTGTTCAGATTACAACATATAGAGGCTCACTGTGTAATGTCCCCATTTGTGAATTTACTTGATTTACCCTAAAATTCTCAATTAGAGTTTGGATTGCACTTGAGAATGGCCAACTTGTCATCTTCCCTGCTAAGAGAATGCCAATTCCCAATGATCATCATACAATACTATGTATTAAAATCAGATTATGTCAAAAACATTCACATATATGTAATTTTGATTTCATTGTGACCAATAGATAGATATAATAGATCTTCATATATATATTATAGAACATTCGAATATATATTTCAAATATATATTTTACATTATTCTTCAACTATATATATGTGAATGATTTCATACTACTTAACATATAGATACATTTATATGATTATAATTCTGATTAACAATCATTTATTAATGTCATATAATATAATTCTTATTTTATTTATTATTAAGAAATATATATATTAATTAATTATATATATATATATATATATATGATTCTGATTTGAATAATTATTGAATATCTATTTCTTCTCTTATTCCATCTCTTCTCTATTCTTTGTTTGATGCAAATTCTGGATTATTAATGCTGACTGGATATCTCTTTTTCTGCTGACTGTCCCCTAAAATAACTCCTTGGTTCGCATATGGCTACTGTCTAAAATGAAATGAATTGCTGACTCTATAAAAAAGCTGATTGGGTGGTTTTAGTGCAATGGAGATGTTTTTTTTTCTTTTTTCTTTTTCCAGTGCGTATATTATCTTCCCCCATTAATACCCGTGGGGCTGGGGTGAAAGGTTGCGACTTTCTCCTTGGTCGCTGCCTTTATTAATTTAGGCAGCACTTGTTCTATTAATTAATTATTAAGGTTTATATTTGTTTGTTATATTATTTAATAATATTTATTGTCTGATTTTATATTATATATATTTCAAATTCACATTATGATAATATATATAATATTTTAAATAAATATATATTAAAAATATATAACAGTATAAAAAAATACCCCAGAAAATCATCATAAAAAAAAAATGGTGGAAGCAGCGCGAGCAACGGGGGGGAGCCGACTGGCAATGGTCACCTGCAAATCGTCGGAAGGATGATGGAGGTAACAATGGTAGCAAAACCCCTTTTCGTAGGCATCCTGGTCAACAATACAATGGGCAGGGGCAGACCAGATGGCCATTTTATATCAGAAAGAAGAGAGGAATGTAGGGAGTTTCGAAACCCGCGACAGGATTATGTTGGGAATGGAAGGAGAGGAGAGAACTGGAACAAGTGTGGTGCTCAGGGATATCAGAACAATGGCCCTTTATATACTCGGTTTGGGAGGAATTTTGATTTTTCAAGGATCAAGCAACGGTTTTATAAACCAAAAGAGCAACCGGAGGCCTCCCCGAATCCTTCAAAAGAAAAGGAGAGCAATATCAAATATGAGGTAATGTCAACTCTCAAGATTGCAATTCTTCAGTGGGTTGAGGCTATTGATGCTTTTAAAAATAGGGCTTTTTTCTTTAAATGGCTAGGACCATGGCCGTCGATTTCCTTAATCAGAGATTGGTGTTGTAGGGTTTGGGGAGGAAATGTAAAACTAAAAACTCTGTCAAATGGCTTTTTTGTGGGGATGTGTTTCCTTGGAAGAGAAAAACTGGATTCTTAACAATGGTCCATATCTTATTGAAGGAAGAGGGGTTTATTTGAAAGATTGGGTGGAAAACTTTGATCCTTCAAAAGAAAAGCTAATGGAGTATCCAGTCTGGATCAACCTCCACAACCTCCCTATGGAATACTGGGATGAATCAACCCTAGAATAGATAGGGAATAAGATTGGCTCTTTTGTGTCAGCGAAAGAGGTGATTAATAGAAAGGATGCCTCTATTCATCCTCGAATCCTCATTAAGATTCAACATAATGATCCTATTCCAAATTTCATTATCCTTGGAACTGCGAATGGATCTTGGAAGCAAAAAGTGGAAACATGGGAAGGGGATAGCTTGACTGAATCATCTTTGCATCCACAGATGTCGTCGAAGACCAAAGGGAAAGGGCTGGAAGAAGATAGACTATTGGATTAGTTGGAGCAGGATATTGTTAAGGGATGGCTTGGTTCGGGAGACCCGATAGCAAATAATTTGGCAGCCAAGGTGCTAGGTAGTGGCAATACTCCACAGTGGAGGAAAGAATATAATCTAGCAAAGGAAGCAACGATTCAAGGTGAGGGCTATCCAATTTTGTTAGAGGAAGACAGGATTTCAACACAAGTTGTTAAGGATACCCCTTTAGAGGTCCTAGAAGCTTTGAGGAAAGAGACCCTTTCTATAAGATTGCCCCCACTTCAAGAGGATTTTTTAGTAGTTAATATGTTGGATAAACAGGAAGCTATGAGATCTACAGAACTGTCCCCCAAGGATCAAGAGCTGATGGTGCATCATACTCTTGATAACCCCATTTCATTAGGCAGACGTTTGGAGGTAACAGGTAGAGAGCTTAATCTACAGGAGGGTCAAGGATCTCAAACCCATCCTTTTAGAGAGGAAGATGAGCATACAGACGATAATCTGTACTTTAAAGATATTGAAATTTCACCAATAAGAAATCTCAACAACGCTTTTGATAGCAACAAGGATAGCGGTGATGTGTCTGAAGACTGGGATTTAGACTTTGCAGGTCAAGAGGTAGATGGCGGTTTGAATGATATGGGCTTATCAAAGTTACCAGGTGTCATAGACATTAGGCATGTTGAACAAACCTCTTCGTAGCTTCTAAAACCAAGGATAGGGGAGAAAAAGAGGAAGGGACCCAAATCAAATAGGATTAAACTGGCTATTGTTGGTAATGCTTCGAATCAAACCAAGCTTTTGAGATCAGGGAGCAATGAAACTCCTTTCGTGGAATGTCAGAGGCTGCAATGCCTCTGACAAGTTACGTTTGATCAAGCGTTGTTTTGATCAAACGAAACCGGATTTAATTTTGCTACAAGAAACCAAAATTAAATTGGAGGACTTTGGGTTTTTTGGTAGAACTTTCAGTAGATGGAAGTGTTGTTGGTTAGAAGCACTGGGTGCTTCGGGCGGTTTGGGTATCCTCTGGAATGAGGCATCGGTGGAGGTGATTATAAGAATGCAAGATCCAAACTGGCAGTGGATGGAGGTCCACTCAAAACAATTAAAATGCAAATTATAGGTTTTTAATATTTATGGCCCAAATAATAGTCTTCATAAGATGCGCTTATGGGAAAAGCTTGCCTCACTTTTAAAGGTTCTTAAAGATGAGATGGTTATTCTGGGTGGGGACTTTAATGCCATCCTAAGACATGAAGATAAGAATGGGGTAAAGGATGGAGGAATATTAGTCAACAAGCTTTTAGCGACTTTGTGGATGAGGAAGGATTGATTGAGGTTGCTTTTAAGAAAGGAGATTTCACCTGGACTAACCGCAGAGAAGGTTTCCTGAATATTGCTGAAAAGTTAGATAGGTTTTTTCTAGCTGGTGATTGGGCTAATGCTGCTTGGACCTGTGAAGCTGAGATCTTACCGTTTCCAGGCTCTGACCATTTTCCTATTTGTCTTTATTTAAAAGATGAAAAAACCTCGGAAAGGTGCCCCTTCAAATTTGAAATTATGTGGTTTTAGGCTGCTGATATTGGCAATCTAGTTTCTAAATGGTGGGAATCGGCTCCAAGAAGGACAGGTAATAAGGCTTTTCTGTTTTTCAAAAAGTTACTGTTTCTTAAAGAACAACTAAAAATTTGGAATAGAGTAACTTTTAGGAATAGCTTTGAAGGTGTTAGAAGGATTGAAGAGGAACTTAAGTTGTTAAGCCTTAAAGTTATTGAGAAGGGTATGCAAGAGGTTGATTTTCAGGAGGAAAAAAGGTTGAAAAAGGAGTTAGATGAGAGTCTATGCAGGGTGGAAATTTTTTGGAAACAAAAGTCGAGAGAGACGTGGTTGAAGGCTGGGGACAAAAACACAAAGTTCTTCCATAACTCAGTCAAAATCAGAAGAGCACATAACAGAATTTATAGTATAAAGAATAGTTTTGGGGAGGTGATTGATGAGAGGAATCTTATTAATAAGGAGGCTGTTGATTTTTTCTCTAAATGTAAAACTCATGAGGCTATTGATGATGGCACTCTTGAAGCAGTTTTAGATGTCATTCCCCCTCTTATTACAAGCGACATGAATGAGTTTTTACTTGCCCCTACTTCAAAGTTGGAAGTAAAGGCTGCTCTTTTTGGGCTGGGAGGTGATAAAGCACCTGGGCCGGACGGTTTCCCTGCTGTTTTTTTCCAAAAATTATGGCCTTTATTTGAAAATGATTTATGGGAGATAGTTGAGGAATCTAGAAAAGGTGGTTTCATTCTTAAGGATTTTAATTCTACTTTCATTGCCTTGGTTCCTAAGAAAAATGAACAGGTTTCATTTGAGGATTTTAGGCCCATTGCTCCGTGTAACACAGTGTATAAAATTATTTCCAAGGTGATTGCAAATAGACTGAAACAAGTGCTGAATCAAATCATTTCTGAAGAACAGAGTGGTTTCTCTCCAGGGAGATCTATTTTTGAAGGGATCATTGTTGCTCATGAAGCTGTGCATTCAATTAGATCTTCCAAAGCTCAAAAAATGATGGTGAAACTGGACATCAAACGGGCCTATGACGAAGTGGATCGTAATTTTTTATTGAAAGTCTTGGAAAAGTTTGGCTTTGGAAATAGATGGATACAATGGATTAAAGGTTGTATTGACTCTCCAAGATTTTCGGTATTAGTGAATGGCAGCCCTCAAGGCTTTTTCTCTCAAGAGAAAGGCATTAGACAAGGGGATCCTTTATCTCCGTGCCTTTTTATCATAATGGCGGAAGTGTTAGGACGGATGATTAAGAAGCGAAGAGATCAAGGTGATTGGCTGGGTATTAAAATTTCATAAAATGTGGAAGCTATGACACACTTACAATTTGTTGATGATACTTTTTTAGGGGGTGATGCATCAAGACATGAGGCAAAGGTGATGAAGGATACTTTGGAATTATATGGGAGAGTGTCTGGTCAGTTTATAAATTGGAAGAAATCGGAGGTGTTCTTCAATATCCCCCAGCAGCTACAAGTCCGAATTTGCAAAATTCTAGAAATGAAACAAGGAAAGATGCCGAGCAGATACTTAGGGGTCCCTTTTTTTAGTGGTGGAAACAAGGCAGAGCTGTGGAAAGACTTAGTTGACAGATGTTTCAGGAAGATGGAAGGCTGGAAAGGGAAGTGGCTGTCCTCAGTTGGAAGAATTCTTATGTTGCAATCTGTGATTTTGGCCATACCCATTTATTCCATGATGTGTATGGAAATGCCCAAAAAAATCATAAAGATTATTAATCAAAAAATGAGGAATTTTTTTTGGAATGGGGCTAATGAGGAGGATAAGATTCCTCTTGTGGCTTGGGATAAAATTTGTAAACCAAAAGCGAATGGGGGGGCTGGAATTCGTAATTGGCATTATATGAATAAAGCCTTAGGGGCTAAGTTGGCATGGAGTATGTCTAAAAATCCTAAGCATTATTGGGTAAGGATCTTAAAAGCTAAATATTTAGACAATAATGATGATGATAGAATCCTTACAATCAGAGATCCCCCCAAAGGTTCTGCAATATGGAACTTTATCCTTTCATGCAGACCGGTTATCACAGACCATCTATCATGGCAGATAAGGAATGGCTTAAAAGCTAAATTTTGGGATGACTCTTGGGATGGACATATGGCTTTGAAGAATGTGGAGGGCTTTGAGAATCTTAAAGTTTATTTTATAGAAAAATGGGGGGATAAGGTGTGTGATTATATTATTCAGAATGTTGATGAGGTGGGGCCTAGATGGAGGTGGAAGTGTCTGGAGGAGGAGGATATTTCGATGCAACAAAAAACTCAAATGCAAGCTATTTTGGATAATAGAATTCTAAATCTCAATGGGAAGGAGGACAAGCTTTTTTGGTGTGGCTCTCAATCAGGAAACTACTCAGTTAAGCTTGGATACAGAATTCTTGAGGGATCGGAGGATGCTCTCTTCACTTCACGAGATATGTGTTAGCATCAAGATATTCTCCCAAAAGCAGGGTCTTTTGCATGGCTTGCTTACCAAGGCAGAATTTTAACGGCTGAAAGGAGAAAACATTTGGGTTTGGCTGGCCCGACAAGATGTGCTCTTTGTGAGGGTCAGGAAGAATCAGTTAACCATTTATTGGTGCAATGTGTTTATGCTCACAAATGCTGGGATCATGTGCAACATAAGTTGGGTTGGTCTGGACCTAGACAAAATGATGTTATGGGAATCTTAGATGAATTGCCAAGGCCTTTCTATAAATCAACATTATCAAGTGTGTGGTTGGTTTCTCCTTCACTTATAATGTGGGAATTATGGAAGGAGCGAAATAGAAGGATTTTTCAAGGGGAAAGCGAACCGGTGTCTAGATGCATTAGCAGAATTGATCATGCCATTGAAGAAGTGATGGGATCAGCAGCTTCAAGATTGCAGGCTCTCAAGGTGCCCTTTGCACATATGGATATGATCATTCAAAGAAGATGGCCAGGGATACGATTTAAGGCACCTGCAGGCTCTCTGATTACAAAACCCAAAAAGAAGAAGAGGAAAACGGTAGTGTGGAAAGCCCCTGAAGAGGGGTGGTTTAAGGCTAATTTTGAAGGAGCTGCACAAGGTAACCCTGGCATATCAGGGGCAGGTGTTATAATCAGAGATTCTACGGGAGCGACGATGGTTTGTGGGGCTATGCGTCTGAAGAATGGAACAAATAATGTAGCGGAAGGACAAGCTGCATTGATGGCTATCAGATTGGCAAAACAAATTGGGATTGCTAAACTTCACGTAGAAGGTGACTCTTTAATAATTACAGAGGCCATTATGAAGTTGAACACAAAAGCATGGCATCTAGAAAATATCATTGATTCAATAAGAGCGGAATTATCTCTTTTTGAGGAATTTCAAATTACTCATATAAGAAGGGAAGGGAATAATGAGGCGGATAAGTTATCAAAAATAGCCACATCATTAAGTGAGGTGGAAAAGCCATGTGTAAGGTTTGGTCCTTGGTTGACGGAGGAGGGTACTTAGTTTTGATAGAAGGCTACAGCTTTATGATGCGCAAGTGGCAAAGATTTTATGCGTAAAAAAGGATTGGATGGCCTTTTTCATATGTGCCTCGCATAATGAAAGGACGTTAGTAGTTATGATTGGAATAGGGCGTTGGCAGATAATTATTGTTTCTTGAGGTGAATGTGTGTTGCCGTGGGTTTTATATAGGAGGTTTGGTTTTTGGGCATTGCAGTAAAGGTGAAAAGGTGTTTTTTAGTGTGTTGGGGAAGAACTGGTTTCTTTGAAGTTTGCGGTGCTGCGATGGAGCCCAATTTTACTTTTGAAACAAAGAAACAACAAAAGGGTTTGTTGGGGCCGGTGGAGAATTTGAGGTTGCAAAAATTGTTGTTACTTCCAACAAAGAAGGTTATTGAGGCAGTGTAGAGTACGCTTGGCCCTCTGTTTCAGAACAATGATCGTAAATGGAAAATGCAAGTGGATATAGCGGCTATGGTGATGGCGTGGGGATTGGAGTTAGGTGTGCATGAGGACAGGGTCAAATGGGTTATGGAATCCTTGTTTGAGAGGACTTTGATGGTTGGATTGGATCAGCTGTTGGAATGGGCGCACCCGGGTTGGGCCTTTAATTATACAAAAATGTCCCTTTCTTGACATGGCCGAAGCGAATCAACAAATAGGCTTATTTGGTGGAAAGAGGCCAGGCGTGGCATAGGTTGGAAGGGGCTATAATGGAAGCGGAGGCCGAGAAAAGGAGGGCGACTATGCCTCTACAGGTCCCCCGAATGAAACGCACTGCTGGGTTACACCGAGCTAGGCGAGTCTAAGTTTTGGCTATGGAAGGTTGGTTTTTTGGGGATTTTTTTGGCTACAGGTGAATGGTGCGACGATGAAGTTATAGCGGACGCTGGTGAAGCGAAGAAGTGATGGGCGCAATGGTGGTTTTTGGAGGTGGTGTGGCGTCGACAGTTATGTGGATGGTGGAATCGAAATTTTGATGGGTGCCGTGAGTCTTCTGTGGATGGGTGGGCTAACACCTTTGATGTGCAGTCATGGATAGATGCCGAATTTGGAGTGGGTGATTTTTGGTTTCTCCCGGTTATCTGCTACTTTTATGTCTTTCAAAACTCTGTTGGTGACCGACAACCGTGATTGATAAATTTTTTAGCAGGGTTGTGTATAGGGAGTTTGGTTTAATGGGTGTATAGTTTGGTGCAATATTATAAGCAACCAGTTATGGGTGTTTGGGGTTAGTCTCTAGGGACAAAACTGATAATTGCTATTCTCTATTGTAATTTCTCTTTCATATATCAATAAAAGTTACCTATTACAGATCAAAAAAAATAAAATATAATAGTTATATAATGATTTTATATTATATATCTTTGTTGACTTATCTTGGTTTTTTTTAATCGAAATTTATATATTGGATATATATTATTGTAATATATATTATTACATGATAATATTTAATATATTAACATTAATATATTATATTAGTTTTTATTATTTATTTACTTATTATTTAATTATTACTCAATTTCAATGTCGCATTTATTTATTTATTTTATATTTAACTTTATTATTATTATTATTAATTCCATCTCAGGGAAGGGGACATCACAGTCCGCCCTTCCCAAAATTGCTTGTCCTTAAGCAATGTAAACCTTCGGTGTGAGTGGTGTCTATTATGCGCAACTCCAATGCCCCTGTAATCATAATTTCAACTTGAGGTTAGAACTGTAAAATATAAACTTATCAACTTTGAAAATATTTCATTATATTATTCAATTTAAAAAATAATTCAAAATGATATTACTTATCTTGATTTGTTATAGCATTTATGTTCTCCTCCGTTAATGTCGCTTTGCTCAAGGGATGTCATAATCAAGTTTTGACACTCCCCAGGAATGCCTCTAGATCAAGTTTTGACGCTCACCAAGAACGCCTAAATCAAGTTTTGACACTCAACAAGAATGTCTCTTGATCAAGCTCTAACACTCACCAAGAATGTCCTTGATCAAGCCTCAACGCTCACCAAGAACGTCTAAATCAAGTTTTGACACTCACCAAGAATGTCTCTTGATCAAGCTCTAACACTCACCAAGAATGTCCTTGATCAAGCCTCAATGCTCACCAAGAACGTCTAAATCAAGTTTTGACACTCACCAAGAATGTCTCTTGATCAAGCTCTAACACTCACCAAGAATGTCCTTGATCAAGCCTCAACGCTCATGAAGAACGTCTAAATCAAGTTTTGACACTCACCAAGAATGTCTCTTGATCAAGTTTTGATGCTCACCAAGAACGCCCTTTGCCAAGAATGGCGATGCTCACCAAGAACGTCCTCTGCCAAGAATGACGATGCTCACCAAGAATGCCCTCTGCCAATAATGGCGACGCTCACCAAGAACACCCTTTGCCAATAATGGTGACGCTCACCAAGAACGCCCTATGCCAAGAGTGGCGATGCTCACCAAGAACGCCATCTGCCAAGAATGGCGACGCTCACCAAGAACGCTCTCTATGGCCGACATTCACCAAGAATGCCCTCTATTAAGAATATCTTGGATCTCTGGATTCCCTTTATGAATCTCAACATTCATCACGAATGCCCTCTTTTAAATTTAGTACATATATCTATATAAATCTCATACTTATTTTATCACATATCTTCCTTGAATGATCTCAATATCTTCTTTATGCTTTCATTCTTTAGTATTGCTCTGAATAGATATTGCTGCAATTATATGTGTTTCTCTTTTTCTTTTTTAGAATTGAGACTTGTCAAAACTTAGCACTGTTTCCTTGTTTGATGCTGAATGATGACGTCCTTTCTCTTGTGACTGAATGATAAGCATTCCCTTAAATCCTCTCTTATTCGACGAGTCCTTGTTTATCTTTTACCATGCAGGATGGTAGGATCATGCTTTGATACCACTGTAATGTCCCCAATTGTGAATTTACTTGATTTACCCTAAAATTCGCAATTAGGGTTTGGATTGCACTTGAGAATGGCCAACTTGTCATCTTCCCTGCTAAGAGAATGCCAATTCCCAATGATCATCACACAACACTATGTATTAAAATCAGATTATATCAAAAACATTCACATATATGTAATTTTGATTTCATTGTGACCAATAGATAGATATAATAGATCTTCATATATATATATATTATAGAACATTCGAATATATATTTCAAATATATATTGTACATTATTCTTCAACTAAATATATATGTGAATGATTTCATACTACTTAACAGATAGATATATTTATATGATTATAATTCTGATTAACAATCATTTATTAATGTCATATAATATAATTCTTATTTTATTTATTATTAAGAAATATATATATTAATTAATTATAATTATATATATATAAATGATTGTGATTTGAATAATTATTGAATATCAATTTCTTCTCTTATTCCATCTCTTCTCTATTCTTTGTTTGAAGCAAATTTGGATTATTAATGCTGACTGTATATCTCTTTTTCTGCTGACTGTCCCCTAAAATAACTCCTTGGTTCGCATATGGCTACTGTCTAAAATGAAATGAATTGCTGACTCTAAAAAAGCTGATTGGGCGGTTTTAGTGCAATGGAGATGTTTTTTTTATTTTTTCTTTTTCCAGTGCGTATATTATCTTCCCCCATAAATACCCATGGGGCTGGGGTGAAAGGTCGCGACTTTCTGAAAGATCCCCAACCCCGGTGACCTTGGAATTTATTGTATGTTTCAAAATTTGAATCTTTGACTAACGTTTGGTATCTCTAAATGGTCTTGGCTGAATTCTGATTTCTTTGCTTTTTACTTGTGTTTTTCTAGTTTTTGGAGTTTTTTCGAAAATAAAACAATTGCATAACAAATGGAAAATAAATAGCATTTAAGAAATGTAAATCCTTCTGCAATTCTTATTATTGCTGAATTCTGAAATAGTACATACCCGAATCATTCAGAAATCTGATATATTAGCTTCAAGAAAAGATCAAAACAAACATACAATATTGTCCATCACACGAATAAGCTGGCTGCCAAGCTGAAAGTAATTCTCTTCCCCCAATTGCAATGCCAATACCAAATCAATCACTTCCTATGTCAATCTGAATGCAATGAAATACCAATCCAATCACCAAAGACTTGTTGAGGTTTGCGTCCCAACAGTCCAGACTTGAGGATTTCGTCCCAAGCCACAAATCGCTCTCCAGAGCAATTTCACAATTCAAGAGTTTCCAAAATGTCAAAAAGGTAATGAACAATTAGGTCTTCATCTCCTTATAACTCCTCCCAAGTGCAAATCGAACCCTAAATGAGGATTACACTTTGCACTTTATAATAAAATAACATTTTCCAAATAAAAGCGTCCAGGCTATAGGAAAAACATTACTTTATCAAAATGTCATAACTCAAGGCACCAAAAAGTCTTCGGATAGTGAAAATAGTTTATAATAATTCGAGACCTTTCCAACGAGCTATAATACAAGGGCACACCTAACCAAATGAAGCCATATTACCCTTATTACTCTGAAATGGCTATATAAATAGCCTTATTATAAATTATTTAATCGCTAACTTAGGAAATATTTAAATATATTAAAATATTTTCCTTTTTGCCTCCATGTCACCTGTCTGTGACTGATGTCGAACGAGATGGGTCAACTGGCAGTCCCATCCCTAAAATCTAGGGATGCTCCTAGAAGTTAGTAAACCAATTATGTCGCACTGAAACTGACACCAACTGAAGGGTCATGAATAACCTCACGACTGGCAACTGTCACTTCCTCCTAAAATTTAGGGATATCCCCTAAAATCTAGGAACTGCTCCAAACTGCTTGTAAAGCCAAAATCCAGTCACTGTATGCACTGAATGAGTCCCTATCCATCTCTGCTAGCCTATGAGACTCTAATGATAGGCCAACTCCTCCGTCTCTGATGTCCACTCTAGAAAGGGGACATGACAATCCTCCCTTCTCGGAGATTGCTTGTCCACAAGCAATGCAACACTATATCAAGTGCCATGACAAAACCACTGCCTGGATCCCATGGGAAACTGTAAGCCATGCCCCTCGCGCAAAGTGCAGGCTCCTGTAGCATCCCCTAAAAAACAAACGGGATGACTCTGTAAAAAGACCCATAACAACCACTCACCCACACTCCTGTATTGAATTTGTCTCTACTCGGATCCTAAGAGAAATAGATCTCAGGACCATAAAAAACCACGATGTATGGGTGACTCAGATCACATACACCCTGAACTCCCCCTGCACACCCAACTGACCTGTACTAAGTGAGTAGACCATCTGCACAACAGTGATGAATACCCCTGAACAAAGTTGTACTAGGACCCGGATCTCCACACACTATATATTCTTTGTAGTCACCTTCTACTGACTTGCAGCCAAAACTCCCATCAATTGTTGATGGTGAGAACCCATCCCATAACGGATGATAAGGGCTAGGAGCCAACCCACGTCTATGTGCCATCAACTCATCAACATGTGGGTCAAAGGAAAAATAATGAGCACTCCTCACTGTGTAACGACGATAAACTGCTCTGATCTCTGTCAGAGGCTCATCATCCACTAGTCGCGAACCCAAAGATGGCTCCAATCTCCAACTCTGCACAACTGGTTGGACAAGGTCCTGGGTGACCCTCTCAACAAACCCAACCTCAAAATCTCTATGAGTGAGTATCGTAGTCAAGGTACCTACAATCTCTCTCACCAAACGCCGAATTGCACCAGTACCTCGGATGAGAACACCCTCAGAAGCTTAGTAAGATTCCTCCCGAAAGTTTGAACTCTCAAGAAGGTGATCCAGGAATGACTCTGTGCAGTAGAATTTATAGGTGGTAGCATCCATCTGCCCCCTTCTGATCCATAATTGGTCATCGTGTAATTGTGACGTAGCCAACTGCCTATCATCACCAGCTATGCGATCACTAACAACCAACTCAGGTGATACCATGTCTCCCTGCTGAACAATCAAAGGAGTAGTGTCATGAACTGAAACACTGATCACTGATGGGTCAACTACACTACCCACAACGTCTTGTACTATATCACCTAAGGTAATGCTACCAACTGGAGTATCCATCCCAACCGAAATATCCACCCCAATGTCAGGCACACTGCAACCCTCTACTGAAGTGCCTAACTCAACTGCACATGTATCTAATGGAAATGAACCTGTACCTCCAACACTAGAGTCAAGGGTGGATGTATCCCTAACTCCATCACATCCAACAACCCCAACTGTGGACACCACCAAATCACCTGACACCACAATATGTAATTGAACTGGATATGGTGTTGGTGTAGACTGAAGCTGCACCAATTCTATAGTCACCTTTGCTAATTGAACTTGTGACTCCTGGAGAGCCAATTGAGTGCTCTCTAAAACCTCAGAAGTCGTCGTGAGCTCTCGAGTAAGCTCACTCACCTCATCCTCTCTATCCAAGAGTGCCTCATATGCTGTACTTCCCCACTCTACTAGGTGATCTCAGTTGGCTACCAACCGAAAATAATCCTGTCTCAAAATTTTGACAGCCTCCTGTAAGGCATGAATCTCTGTCAGGGTCAGGTAACAACTACCATGGTCATCATCCATAGGAGCACCCCATCCATGAATAGCTAGCAGCTGCCGAGTAGCATCAAAATGCTCGAATGCGGTAACAATATCATACTCGCTGACTCTCAACTGACTAGACACATGATGACTCTGAATAATAGGCCTTCTATGCATCACCCCTGGCACACTGTCTGTATTGTGAATAGAAGTGGTACCCAACATACTCCTCTCAGAAACACTATCCCCCAGTGTGCTGTCATCTGAGCTTTGAGAACTAACAACTGAACTCACATCCTCAAACGTAGTACTAGCAGCTGACACATCTCGATCAAACTCCCTTGTACCCAAGGAAGCTGCTACAGAATCTACCTCCTCAACACTCTCAGTTGCCTCGTCCTCTGTAACCTCTGAATAATCCAGATCCTGGGACCGATCTGCACTCTCTAGCAACTCGGAGTCCTCTCCTAGGGTTTGATACAGATATGACTCACCACTGATGGGGTCATCCTCATGGGTCACATAGGAAGTACTGGTAGCAACCCAAGATGCTAACAAGGGCTCTACCTCCTCTAGTGACCCGAACTGAACCTCATCCAACTCCCTACTAACAAATGAATTTGAGTCATGTTGGCATGAGTCTATGTCTACTATCTCAAACTCAACACTGGTATCATCACATGTGGACTCCATGCTCAAATCCTCAACACAAGAGAATACTGGCATCTCCTGCAATAACCCCATCTCAGGACTACCACTATCCAGATCTGTACTATCTGACTCCACCTCCTCAAGGCAGTCCTCAAAAGTGTTATCCTCCTCCATTGGCAATTCAGAGTCCACCATCATATCCTCCAATACTACAACACTCCCACTATCAGCAACTCCCTCAACATCGACCATAGGACTATCCTCCCGACAAACTGAACTAGAGTCACTGGATGTCTCTATAATACAATCCGTTATAGCACGAACATCAACTCCAGGCGTCAACTCTTGTTGTATCACCGGACCATCAATTGAGTCTTGAGTCTCCATGCATCTGCCGACTAGTGTAACTGTCATGTGCTCGTCCACTGAGATAGGTAACGACCCTACAATAAAAGTGTGGGGTAACTCAACTGGAGAGGCACTGATCTTTGGAATTGATGTGCTAGGCCCACGTGCAGCTGTGAAATCATCCTGCAGGTCTCTCCTAACCTCCCTCACCATGTCAACCTGTCTCATTTCTTGTGTCCTGCGAGAAGATCTGCTCAAGAGTGAAACCATGTATCTAGCCACCTTGTCAATGGTAGCTGGATCTGATAACTGTTCACTGAGCCTATTCTAAATATCCCGACTACAATCCAACTGGTCTAACCAAGGTATTAGTTTTCCTTTTAAATTCAGACAAACTATTTGATGGTTTCTTCTGTCTACTGCTATAAGTTCCCCTGCACCTATCCATTCAATTTCAATGGAGTGTTGATCACTCACTCAATTTTTTACAAATTCCCACAGGTTGGCAAGAAGGCTCTGATACCACTGAAAGATCCCCAACCCTGGTGACCTTGGAATTTACTGTATGTTTCAGAATTTGAATCTTTGACTAACGTTTGGTATCTCTGAATGGTCTTGGCTGAATTCTGATTTCTTTCCTTTTTACTTGTGTTTTTCTAGTTTTTGGAGTTTTTTCAAAAATAAAACAATTGCATAACAAATGGAAAATAAATAGCATTTAAGAAATGTAAATCCTTCTGCAATTCTTATTATTGCTGAATTCTGAAATAGTACATACCTGAATTATTCAAAAATCTGATATATTAGCTTCAAGAAAAGATCAAAACAAACATACAATATTGTCCATCACACGAATAAGCTGGCCTCCAAGCTGAAAGTAATTCTCTTCCCCCAATTGCAATGCCAATACCAAATCAATCACTTCCTATGTCAATCTGAATGCAATGAAATACCAGTCCAATCACTAGAGACTTGCTGAGGTTTGCGTCCCAACAATCCAAACTTGAGGATTTCGTCCCAAGCCACAAATCGCTCTCCAGAGCAATTTCACAATTCAAGAGTTTCCAAAATGTCAAAAAGGTAATGAACAATTAGGTCTTCATCTCCTTATAACTCCTCCCAAGTGCAAATCGAACCCTAAATGAGGATTACACTTTGCACTTTATAATAAAATAACATTTTCCAAATAAAAGCGTTCAGGCTATAGGAAAAATATTACTTTATCAAAATGTCATAACTCAAGGCACCAAAAAGTCTCTGGATAGTGAAAATAGTTTATAATAATTTGAGACCTTTCCAACGAGCTATAATACAAGGGCACACCTGACCAAATGAAGCCATATTCCCTTTATTACTCTGAAATGGCTATATAAATAGCCTTATTATAAATTATTTAATCGCTAACTTAGGAAATATTTAAATATATTAAAATATTTCCCTTTTTGCCTTTGATAGCCCAAACCAACCAATTAAACATGAGTCTGGCCATGTCACCTGTCTGTGACTGATGTTGAACGAGATGGGTCAACTGGCAGTCCCATCCCTAAAATCTAGGGATGCTCCTAGAAGTTAGAAAACCAATCATGTCGGATTGAAACTAACACCAACTGAAGGGTCATGAATAATCTCGCGACTGGCAACTGTCACAACCTCCTAAAATTTAGGGATATCCCCTAAAATCTAGGAACTGCTCCAAACTGCTTGTAAAGCCAAAATCCAGTCACTGTATGCACTGAATGAGTCCCTATCCATCTCTGCTAGCCTACGAGACTCCAATGATAGGCGAACTCCTCCGTCTTTGATGTCCACTTTAGAAAGGGGACATGACACTTTCTCCTTGGTCGCTGCCTTTATTAATTTAGGCAGCACTTGTTATATTAATGTTGGTGCACATATGGACCCGCACTTAAAACTTTAAAAGTTTGGATTTCCTTTGATTCTCGAGCCTCATTGAATTGGGTTCATTTGGTCCAATTAGTTCACATTATACCCAGTTTGGTTCAAGAATAGCATTTGAACCATTTTGAACTAGTTTGAAAACTGGTTCAAATGGTACAAACAGGTTCAGCGCAGAGGTTCAGATTTTTTTGAAGTTCAGAAGGCTTCTGATTCAGAGTTCAAGCTGCAAGGCACAGTTTATCAGTTCAAAGGTACATTTCAAATTTGGGTTCAAAATGGCTTGACAAACTTTCCCAGGTTCAAATTAGTTTGAGCATCTATGTTCAGATTCGTAGTGTTCCAGTCAAGATCAGATAATTCAAGGCAATTCATATCATGTTCAGTCTGTTTCAAATTAGCCCATTCTGGTTCAGTAGTTATCAGTTCAGATTATTTCACAGATCTAAAAGCCCAAATACAGGTTCACATCCTCTGTCTAAAAACAAAGATTCAGATTGAAAGGTAATTCAAAGCTCAAATGCTCAGAGTTTGGGTCTCTCATGTACCATTCATAAGTGTGGTTTAGCACAGATTCAAAGTTCAGTAGTTCCAGGCAATCAAGGATGAGAGTTTAACATGATATATGCTCTTTGATTCCTAAAATTACGAATCACAAGTGTTCTCTCAAACTGAAGTATACAGAGATATCAGGTAAGGCAAGAGACTAATATCCAAACATATATGAAATAAATGGAAGCATCCTTTGCATTTAGAATGAATATCTTGCTCTGCCTTGAAGCATGCATATTCATTTTGCTTATAACATCTCATGTGACACATTGCTCTGCATTTAGTATTCCTGAACCTGTCGAGAGTTGTTTCCTCTATGTGAATCGCGAGCCTTGATCTCTTTTAAAATTTTGAAGACAACTCCAGAAGTTTCCACAATTCTATTACAGTGTATCCAATCTTAGGATGGTGACTTGGCTCTCGTAGTTTCACTTGCAATTCAGAGTATTCACTTTAGATCAAATGCAGAGAAGGCGCCCAAGTTGGATTTCTACAGTTTTTGCAGTCATATGAAGACTCATGCCGACTTGTTCTGTATGTATGGGAGAACACACAAGATATATGCACACCATTTTACAGATTGTTGTGACTACAAAAGGTAGGACTCAAATAGTGTCTACAAGCTAATGTTTATAGTTTTTCAATGCAACCCGTGAGAATGAATTGACTGTCTCAGAAAAACAGTCTCATTGTGGGAGTGATATCTCTGAATATAACCGTTGGATGTGGCTCATTTTCAGATATGGTTTTAGAAACCTAATTATCTAAATCCTCACCGGAGCGAGTTTAAAAATCATATCGGGTTTGAAAGATATGGATGACTGAGTTAAGTACTGTCAAACTGCTAATGACAGTCGCAAAATGATGACAACACTTCATCACCAGCAAATGCCACCTGTCCATAATCCAATTACATTTATCAAACAATGTTACTATAAACTTTTTTAAAGTTTATAAAACTGTTAAATTCCAAAGTGGGAAAGCAATCAAAGGATATATAAAAGTTAATTTCAAAGGGTTGCAAATAAACAAGAGATGGTCATGGGAAATAATTGCAAAAGATAGTTTTCATAACCAAACAAAGTTTTCAAGAAACAGTTATGAGAACTGAAATGCAACAATGGAACATTTTTTTATGGTAAAAATTTAGAGAGAGAGGGGGATTCTTTTTAGCAGCTTTGCTACGGGAGACTTTGGGGCTATGGGAAGAAGGTTTTTCCTGCTGTTTTCTTTTGTAATGTAAGGGAAATGATATTAGATCTTGAAACAATGATTTGAGAGAGGAGCAATAAGATCTTTGTTATCTTTTTGTCTTTTCAGAGAAGAGAGATATGTATGTCAGGGCTTTGAATTTGTATACGTACCTTTTGATCAGGATCAATCTTTGAATTATCTTGATTCTCTTTAAAATGAATCTTGTCTCATTTAGCTGCATACCTATTTATCATTAGATCTTTGAATCCTAATTATTTATGTATTTCAAAGGAATGATAATCTTTTCTCTTACTTGTTTTCTCCATAATGAAGGGTCTTAATAAGTGGACTTTGTGTCACTTATTTGTTGTTCTTAGTTATTCATTTCTTTCGCATCTATTTTGTGTTTACGGGTAGATGTTTGTGTCCCTTTCGTGCTTTTGGGTTAAAATCATTCATGTTTGTAGTTTAGCGGATTCATTGAAGATCTCACATGGGGAGTTGTACCCAAGACAATTTAGAGGACGCTTATGTATTTCAATTGCAAAGCGATCCAACTGTTAGTCGCAAATATTTGTCTTTTCGGTCTGGACATTTTGGGAGTCATTTTAAGATTGTTTTTGTAAAAGACAAATCTATTCACTAACAATTAATTAATTATTAAGATTTATATTTGTTTGTTATATTATTTAATAATATTTATTGTCTGATTTTATATTAAATATATTTCAAATTCACATTATGATAATATATATAATACTTTAAATAAATATATATTAAAAATATATAATAGTTATATAATGCTAAAATGGTTTTTGGATTCGATTGTGTAGAGTTTTTAATAGTTATATAATGCTAAAATGCTAATATTATATAATGATTTTATATTATATATCTTTGTTGACTTATCTTGGTTTTTTTAATCGAAATTTATATATTGGATATATATTATTGTAATATATATTATTACATGATAATATTCAATATATTAACATTAATATATTATATTAATTGTTATTATTTATTTACTTATTATTTAATTATTACTCCATTTCAATGTCACATTTATTTATTTTATATTTAACTTTATTATTATTAATTCCATCTCAGGGAAGGGGACATCACACATTGCCATACAAAAGATTTGGACTATAGTCCAAAATAGTGAACTGAGAAGTAGCATCAACTATGCCTATACAGTTTTATTCGGGTATAGCACATATACATCAACCTAACCTTAGAAATTAGGTTCTTGGCATACACAGAATATCAGTATATCATCTTTGACTTTTGCACAACATCCCTTTCCAATCGCATCACAAAATCTCCATAAAAACTCAAGCTTATATACTCAATAGTAAAGTATAATAAGTTAACTTGTCGACTCAAAGAACAAAACATGTAACATGTAGAACACCGACAAAACCAATAATCAAATCTTCATGCTAACCTCGACCAAAGCATAGATATCATCTATCATGTCGGCTCTACCAATAATTACACTCAAACCGATTGGATCATCGATTTGTTAGGATCGCTGATTGACCCAACAAGTAATCGTCACTGTTCCTCACACTTAATTGTAAACCCGATACTCAGATCTTCACAACTCAAGCAAATAACAACATAAGCAGGTGCGATCATAGGATGTCATAGAATATACCTTTTAGAATCTCCCTCTAACTTTGCAACTCGAAATTCAACCGAACCTGTCCATATCGATCCTTTTACCGATCATGTATTGTCCTTTGTTCTTCCATACTTAGCCAAATTTTCATTCTAACCTTCGGTAAAACCAAAATTTGTCAAGTGGCCATAAGAGACGTATGTAGTTGCCATCAATGACAACATACAAATTATCCAATGTAGTGTCTCTTGCCAACATCTTCCCTCTAGAAACTTATACCTCTTTTTTCCTTCTCTCATGGATACACGTTAAGCCTTGTGAAGGAATTTTTACAGATTTAGCCATTTTTCATGTTCTTCACTTCTTTCTTATCCAACACTTAATCATTTTTGTTGATTTTCCATTTTCCACTTGTTGATGCATTTCTTTGGGTGTCATTGAAATTTCCATGACCTAACCATTTTGTTCATCTTTATACCTATTGTGATCCATACTTGACCATTTCCCTCCCACTTTCAATTTTGGGCGTTTTCATGGATGTCATGGAATTTTCGTAAGCTAGTCATTTTTGCCAACTTTATGTTTCTTGGATCCATAACCAATACTTAGCCGTTGTCTTGCATTGCCTTATCCCTTTGGTCCAGACTTAGTCACTTTTCACATTACTTTCTCCCAAACTTGGGTGCATTTTAGTGGTCATGAAGGATTTTTCATTGTCTTAGCCATTTTCTTCAGCCTTATCGAATTTATGCCTATGGGCGCATATGGAACTTGGTGCAAGATTTTGTACTTTGAGTGCAATTCCATGCTACCTCTGGATTGGCGCTCATGGGCGCATTTGAGGCTTAGTAGCAGATTTTTCACTTTGAGCAGAATTCCTTGGCCCTAGTGGATTTGCACTCTTGGGCGATTTTAGCCCAAGTGAAGGATTTCATGTGTTGGGTGCCAATTCCTGAGTGTGGAGGATTTCTTCCTCTGGGTGCAAATCCATGCCTATGGTGGATTTTGTTCATGACTTAGTCATTTTTTCAACTTTCCTTGCATATAAAATATAACATTTAAGTATAAGTCATACTTTAAGTTATATTTTATAAATATTGTCAGGATGTTTGAGAGTGGTTTCAGATCTCCAAGAGTTATAATGAAGATTCTTGTTTTTCGAAGATCCCAAAAATTTTCAGACTTAGCCAAATTTCAATAATCAAGATGCTTCCATCAATGTTCTTTTTCACAACTTTTTTTCCAAGATTTCTAATAAATTTGATACTGGAACAAGAATTTTCCAAGAATTTTCACATCTTTTCATTTGATTTCTGTCTTTCCCATTTGGGAACACATTAGGCATGTAGACAAAATTCTTCCATACTTAGCCAATTTCCTCATTTCTTCACCTTCTTGGACCAATACTTAGCCATTTTTCATGATTTTCCATTTTGGGCACTAATGGGATGGGATCAAGGAATTTTCATATACTTAGTGAATTTTTACGCCCTACCCCCTTTTGGGTGCCTTTTTATTTCTCTTCATGCCCTTTTAGAAATGTTTCTAGAGTTGACCATTTTTTGGGCTTTTTTAGGTATTTCCACTTTTAGGTGCTTTTTTAGGAACGTTCTTTAGAATTAACCATTTTCATCATGCTTTTCCATTTTTGAACGTTGGTAGACTTAGTGCGTTTCAAACGAACTGCCTCATTCGATCACATTTTTGGATATAGATCTAGGTACCCTTTTTCCTCTTCTTGGGCCACAACTCATTAGCTACCAGAATTCACCTACCAAAAATAAACTTACTATAAATAGTAAGTTTGTTCAAACACAAAATTAGGCCAATTGGAGACAAGGTGAAACTTACTAAAAGTAGACTTACTAAAAATAGACACTCTTAAAAATTGTAAGTACTTCCAACCTTAAAATGAGGCCATTCTAGGACATAGTGAAACTTACTAAAAATAGAAATTTCCAAAAATAGCAAGTATGTCAAAATGTTCAAAATTTTGAACTAGCATTCTTTCTGAAAGATCATTTCTCATTTACACTTGACTTAATTCATTGACAAACACAGTTTCCATTCTAGGAGCCAAGGGGACAACACTTTCCTTCTTGACTTAGCTAATTTCACCAATTCTCATTTGAAACATGGGGAACCTTAGGGGATTGAGCCAAAAACTACCAAGAACGAAAGCCAAAAAGACAAGGCCTACAACAAAAAGAGGGGGTTGCCATTTGTAATGGGGCGGTGTGTGAAAAGGACACAAAACTACTTTTGGGTCTAGTAGACATAATTAGAGTATTTTCATGAAGAGACGAGAACCAAGTATTTTTAAGGACTTGTTAATTAAAACTAATAGATGAAGAAAATATAAATCAGCTTCTTTTGGGCCTGGTGGATGTACCTACAATCATTTCATTGCAAATTATATTCCTTATTGTGGCTTTAAATTAAAACTTTTTTTATTTTTCTCATCCTTATGCCATTGTCCTTGATCATCCCAAATGTCACGACCCCTTCAATCCTATTTTTGTGATCTTTCTATTTTTAATATACAATTTCAACTATTTGTTAAATAATATAAATGATTACGCCACAAAAATAAATAGTGGATATATATATATATATATATATATATATATATATATATATATATATAATGAAACATGCGTTAACACAATTTAAATACTAAGACTCCTTGCCACTGTAGGTATACATGTAATCTAATTTCCACACCGAGTAGCAAATTCACAGTTAAACTTCACTTTTTCTTCTTGAGTTTGTCATAAGGAAAAGAAAACAAATATTAGGGATCACCACACGAGTAATAGTATGAAGATATATGTAGATAAGACGACACATGTTTGAAATTATTAACAACTAATGCCTTGAGTTGTGGCATATAAGATTGGGTAAAGTTGCTTTTTTGTCAAGCAGAAAACTATGTATGGTTGGCCATCTCCACGTCGCCCAAGCTACCTATCCACGTCTCACAATTAAAGTAACCCTTGTGATACCACTCGTGCGAATGTGGGAAGATAATAATATAAATCAGTCATCATGGAATATCATCAATTTTTCCTTGCTGCCAAGAGTGAGGGAGACTATAGTTTGTTTTGCCAAGATAGAAATTTTTTATATACAAGCACTACCAAAAAGAAGAAAATATTGGTGGTAGATTGAGAAAGAAATCTTGTGGTTGTGAGGGGGGTGCCAAGCATTATTCCTTCCACTATCAAGATTCAATAGTGATTCAAGAACTCCCAAGTAAATGCTCCAATCCAGTAAATCACTATAGCATGCATCTTGATAACATTTTTCTGTGAGATTTTAAAAAATAGTGTGAAATGTTTCAATTAGTTATTGCTGTTTTTCTTTGTATTCACTTTTTCATGGTGAATGGATTGGTAGGTAGTATAGATCTGCACCTAGTATAATCAAATTAAAGTGATATTGTGATATGTCTATGCATTCCAATTTGGTTTACTTGTTTATGACTCTGTGAATTGCTGCACCTATCATTTTCTTTTCAACCAATCCTGTTGTGCATGCCTTGTGGATCTCAAAAACACTTTTCTTTCAAAACACTGTCAAAATATTCAATTTTTGCATGCATGTCTATCAAAATGGTTGCAACCACTTCATTTGTAAAATTCCTCTATTTACACCTATTGGCTAAGTTTGTGAATGTGGCTCCCACTTGCCAATTGCCAATTTCATTGTACAGAAGTTTCTAAAAGCCATCTTGTATTCAGGTTATGCATATATGGCAATCATTTCATTCTATAAGGTTATGTAGCAATGAAGCAATTTATCAATGAGTATGCTTGTTTGTGCTTTCACATTCTACATAAGTTTCTATCGATTCATATCCTATTTGATGGATGGATGCTTTCCTTGTTTGATGAATAGATGATGAATTCCCATCTTCTTTGATTTATGGGTGCCCATCCTATTGATGGATGGATGCGTACCTAGTTTGGTGGTGAGTTGCCTATCCTATTTGATGAATAGATGAATACCTGAGCATATAAGTGAATGAACATAAATTAACTTGAAGGAACAGTAAAAAATAATAGGTTTTTTTTGGGCTAGAAAGTTTTTGATATGACGTGGTATCAGAGCAAGGTTCAAAAGCTAGACCTTGAGCCTACTATGATTCACACAAATTATTTTGAAAGAAATTTATTGAGAAGTGTCAAATTCCTTTGAGTTTAAACCTGAACCAATATTGATTAGGAAGATATTATTTTCAAGAAACATAAAAGGGCAGAGATAAGAACATCCCATGCCAACATTACTCATAATTGAGAATGTATCCTAATGGATGCCAAAAAATAGAATTATGCGAGAAATCAGCTGCAATTGGAAGAATCTCAATTGAGAAGATATAAGAGAAAAGGAATATGTTATCAGCATTTGAAGAAATCAACAAACACTTTAAAGTCAAGGAACAAAATGGAGCAAACTTGGAATGTCATGTATTTTCAACAAGTGCTATAAGATTCTACATGGGGAAACTAGAATTTGGATATTGGATTTATGTAACATTATGTTCAAAATATGATAAAGAAATCTAAGAGACTTTTGATTTGCCAATACTTAGTTATATGGACTTTTAATTCAACATTCAACTCATGAAAATCACTTTGTTATAGTGGAATGGAGTAATGTACATTACTTCTCCATCTAGAAGCAATACTAAATGGACTTACATTTATAATTTAATCTTAACTTTTGAAAAAATTGGAAGACACAATAATATAATATTGCAATAGGGAGTTATTCACGGCTAACACTAACATAGTGCCATGAAAAGTGTTAAATACCTAAGAACCAACCTCTAAAGGATTTTCAACCATAATATTGTGAGAGTACAAGATATAATGAAGGAAATTGGAGAAGACCATATACTTTCTAGTAAGCTTTGATGATCATGAGAATATCATAAGGTAAATTTGATTAATTTTGTAAGCATCATAACAGTTATGTCAATAAGGACATGTATTGGAGGAAATGTACTCCCAAAAAGGAAAACTATGTTTCATTGAAAGCCAATTTCACTACATACATTCAAATATCTCCAACTAGTTAAATTAGTGAAAATATCTAATTACTATTGAATGAAATAATTTTTTGACTATGGAAATGGAAAGTGAGGACAACAGAGTTAGCCAAAATCTAAGCATCTTGGTCAAGGATGACTGTGTGACATGCAGATCTCTAGGTGCAACACTAGTAGTCTCATATGGACCGTGAACAGAAGACATGAAAACCCAATTGTGTGCTTCGGCTAACCTCTGTGTGGCTGAATATCTCCAATAAACCTGCACACACACAAAAGAGGAAAAATGTTTGGGGCTATTTAGGGACTTGGCTTAGACAAGTCCTTGATTTGATGTTTCCATGTAATGCCTCGCCAAGGAACCCTTGGAACGAAGAGTCAATCATGCACTGAATAACGTTTTTTTTACAATAAGAATATCATCAATGACATAAGTGCATCAACACAAGCATTGCATAAGCAATAAGGAAACATACAATGATCATTACACAATCGTGTACAAATGGAAGTCTTACTAGCACTCCCAAGGGTTCCCAAACCACTAGAACCACTCAACCGGAATGACATGGACACGCTCCACGATCACTTCTTGATAGCTCAAACATCATGCCACAAGCCTCAAGGAACCAAGCCAGTAATTGACTCACGATTTCCCATGGAAGAGACTAAATGAATCCTCAAGGAACTACTGCACTAAGTTCGTTCTAAGCCCAAATGAAAAGTGAGTTAAACTAGATCATACCAACATGGAAAATAAGAAGTGAATACATGAACATAATCCCAAGAACCCAAGAAATCCAAAAATAACACTCATTTCTACACAAACCCCAAGGAACTGCCCTTTGTTGCAAATGCATAGGAATATAGCAGTTTACCAAAATGAATACATAGGAGAAAATGACATATGCGCAAAAATAAAAATCATATGTGCAAAAAGATTGGATGTATGTGTAGGGGCAGCAAACATATGCACAGGTTTGCGTAGTTTAAGGAAAAATACATAAATTTAAGTGCTGACACCAACATACAGCCTAATAAATGCTAACTCCACACCGGGGAGTACCGAATACACTAAATCGAGGTCAATTACACTCGGTTGCATCTATAAACATCATATAAACATAATGTAGTAACTAAAAGTGCACCATGAGCATATAAAGCAGTAAAGAGAGAGAGAGCAAGGAAAAAAGGAACAATCCGTAACATGTTAGAGTCTCTCAATCAAGTTCATCACTTGTACACCGGTCCCTAATAGTGGCTGGTCGCGCCACCCGACCATGTGGAACCCTCAGCCCCACCCCAAGGATTTTAGGTATACACCCACGCTAATCAATGCATACAAATGTAGATAATCAATAACACATGGAGAACACTCAACATGCGGGAAAACGTCCATAATGCAATCACAATCACAGTACACCAGGGTACTACTCACAACTGCTAGACCTAGATGCAAGAGTACTGAGGATAGGAAGTATCCATACGCACATGGGTCATGTTTGACATTCAGGGACTCCATACCCGCACAGGTAATATTTGACATCTGGGGACTCAAGTAGCACCTACCACCCGCACGGGTCACTCATGACATCTGGGGATTCAATGGTTTCCACTACCCACATGGGTTAATTATTGACATCAGGGGTTTCCAATTTATCTTGTTTAATGTTTTAATCCAATTCATTTTATTATATTATCACTTTTTAAAAATTCCTTGACGTGTCCTATACCGCCACTTACATGCCAGGATCCACGTAAGGAGCTACTCCACATACCTACTCAATGCACCTAGTCCCGAGTCTCAACATTGCAAAGGGGACAGTGACATTAAGATCATCCACTCGGTATACACCAAGGACATGAATAAAAGACTTCGTTCACTTGGTCTACACCAAGGATGTGATAAACCGCAACTTGCCCACTCAGTTTACATTAAACTGAGGACATGAGCTAAAATATGCACCGTCTACTTGGTCTACTCTAAGGACGTAGATAACATAAGTACCAACAAGTAATCAAAGCAAGAATGGGAGGATCATCAACTTCCAAAACACTCGAGGCATAAAATTGAGCAACTGCATATAAGGTACATATATCATAGTAGCTCAATTGGCCACTTTGCCAAGAGCACAAATTCCCATATAATCCCACATACATCTCGCTAAAACACGAGGATGGCTATCAAAGCCCAAAAGCACAAAAAGCCCCGCATTTCGGCAATACGCAACAAAGCACAAGAGAACATAATGCTAGAGAAAAGGCTTGAAGTCATAAAACATGAGGAGGAAAAGTAAAGTGAGCTCGATTGGTCTCAAACCAAGAGCATGTTAGGAATGAATGCTGAATATATCCTATGGGGGAGTATTTGTAGTCATTTTGTAGTAGTTGTTATATTCATGACTGTGATTGTCATTGATGTCAACACAGTGATCTACTGAAGATTAGCAGAGTAGCAGACAGTGTTTGAATTAGTGCACGTGGGATATTGAAGATCAAGCTATGCAGGGTTGAGGATTTAATCTATGATGTTTCATAAGATCGTGGTTAAGAGGGCTTACGAAAATTCATTTATTCATGACAGTTATGTGTAATTCAGTTGAAGCAGTATTTGGGCAGTGTTCTTGAGAAGCGGTTTGTGGAAATCGGATGATATCTCCTAATTGGGATAGAATCTGAGCATGCGAGGTTGTACAGATGATGAAGACATGATGATTGTGACGTGGACGTGACAGCAAGGTCAGAGGTCACACGAGTGGAGAGTTATCTTAATTGAAAGCCGACAGTTTTATGTAATTGTGGAATTTTTGTGTAACGTGTGGAAGATTTTATTTTGTAATTTGTATGCCAACTCATTTGTAATTAATTGAGTGTGGTACAAAGGAAGGATTATTTTCCTTATTGTAATGTAAGATTGAGTAAGATTTTGTGAAAGTGAATTGTGGAATTGTGCAATACTTGTTGTAAGAGGATATGCGAAGTATAGAGATCTGGTATTGAGATTTGATGAAGCAATTGGTGCGGTTTGGTACAGTTAGAGGAGAAGTGATAAGTTGTTGAGATCAATAATCTTTTGGTATTATTCTATTGAGTAATACAAAGATCAGTTGGACAGTGTGTTCAGTGATCTTGCCCTTGAAGCTGTTTGGATAGTGGGTCCTTCTGTCTTCCATAACTCCTAACTGGGTTAGAATCTTGTAACTGGGATTCAAAGTCTCCTAACAGAGATTCATATGTACTGAATGTATTTCATAAGACTCCTAACAGAGTTCATCCTCTCACAAGGAACTTTCATATTAGTGCATCTTTTGTGGGCATCAGTCCCAATGGGGTTTACTCTTTGATCAAGAGGTTCCCTAGTCAACATATCTTGTGTTATTGTGTCATTGTGTATGTATATCTTTCTATGGTTGTTAATTACATTGCTTACATGGTTGAAATCTGTTAAAGGTGATAAAGGTTGTATTTATCTGATAACTGATTCATTCCCCCCCTCTCAGTTATCTTGGTGGACTTTAGTTTCTAACAGAGCATGGGTCACTTAGATCCCATCATAGGCATAGCTCAACCATGTTGGGAGATGCAGTCTCAACTCATCATAAAGAGAATCTAAAAATAGTGCAGAAGCAAAGGCCACAAACACAAGCCAAGAGAACAAGAGTAATACAACAGAGCACAAGTACACTCTATTGGCCTATTTGCCAAGAGCACGGATCCCTAGATGATCCCAGATGTGCCTCAATCCGCACTCAATCACAAAGCTCAAAAAGGGAAAAATAACAGATAATCACAAAGCACAACCATTTCTGACAATAACCGACTAGGTGCACCAACTAGAAATTTAGTTTAAAACACAAGGTTTGGATTGCAGTAACAAATAACCGGAATTCATTCCAACTGCATATTCCAACTTGAATCACGGGATACAACCAAGGCTAATTTACAAAACATGCCCACGTGGTGACAATTCAAATTGGACATCACGCAAAATGAGGCACACACAAATCGCCCAAAATGAAACTCAAAATATCGTGATGAAATTAAAACCATTGGTTCTCATAATCCCAATAGCCCAAAAATGCAATAAAATTCCATTTACGACATCATGGGAGAAAACGGTTAGCCTAATGATGATAATTTTATTTTTACAAAATTACAAACTCGCATAAGCCCAACCGGGCACCAAAAGCTCTCAAATGAGTGTTGGAAATGCAATTAAACATCTAACAATTCATTTGCAACAAATGAGAAGCATTAAAACAAAGAATTGAGAGAGCCAAGATGCCCTACCTCACAAAGAGGTTGAAAACTCAAAAATGAGAAATAAATCAATGCTTGGCGTGTGCAGATGAAACTCTTGGCAAATTGTAACAATCCTACCACAACTCCAACAAGCCGCTACCTACAAAAATCGGACACTCTGATAAATCCCAATGAGCAAAAGAGTAAATTTCTCCAAAGAGGATGGAGAAAATTCATAAAATCCCAAAATAGAGAAGTAAAAGATCTCATTTTCTAAATTATAAAGCCTTTTGAAAAAGGTAATTTTCCCCAATTAAAATAAATCAATAAAACAAATCACTTAACCCAAAATAAAACTCCCAAAAGCTCAAGGAATTAATTAATTAAATTCCCACAATTGGACTACGCCCAAGGCACATTTGTCGACGATTAATTAATCAACAAACAAATATATCAGTCAACATATATATTAAAATATAATATAACTGAGATTGCTACTGAGCACCTAAAATGCACAGATAGTTACTAGTCTAAACAATATGCAATGAAATCTGGGCTCTTGCCTACGTGGAAGCCAGAAGGTAATAATGCAAATTAGATACATCGTTCTATTTGAGAAGGATATTGGTTAAGTATGCAAAATAGCCAATGTGACTATCTCCTGTAACCATCGTGGGGGATAAAGACATGCTCAAAATTGCAGCTCAGGCGGAGACGATGTTTGGTACTTGTTCACTAAAACATACACACAGTATGTATAGCCAAAGCACATGCATATAATAATCAAAGTGCGTCTAATGGAAGAGGATACTCTAGTGGCATAATCATTTGTATGTATTAGAATGTTACGACACTGGTCATTCCATATTTAATCCTTAGTGTGCATCATAAATAAACATTTCATTTAAACTAAGACATTTAAATAATCATTTTCCAACAATATGAGCATATAACAGTGAAAACTCCAAATACATATCCATCCGTCATGATAAAGCATAATACCACTAAAACTCAGTAATAACATCATGATAACATATATAATGATCCCCGATCTAGATAACATCTAAACATGAGAAACAATCATAATTTGGTAACCATTGGCACATACATCAATAAAACCATCAAATCATATCATAAACCATATAAACCAAATACCATCTTAACCCCAACAGTAATCTCAGAAATGAACACAAGAATTAACTAAACTAGGTGTATCTCACAGTACTAGCATACAATCATATTATGAGAATAGTCACCGAATCACACAAAAGAATCAAGCTCATGACCAAATCACCAAGAACACAATGAGTCATCATAACTCACACAACAATCTCAGGAGGTCTAGCATCCCAAATCAGGTATGCAACAAGACACACCACAATGGTTCTCACAACCAGGCATAAGAACATAAGCACATATCCATCAAAACATGAGGTAAGCTCAACCAATCTCATATAGAAACAAAGAAAACATCCAGAGCCAAAACAAGGCATTGCAAGTGATCTCATCCAACTGCATAGAGGCACTAACACACCATAATGCATAAGCCACATCCATTAGGATGTCATGCAAGAAGCAAATGGGAGAGGCACTACATTCCACCTTCATACCAGCCATATAGACAAGTAGATAAAAGATAAATAGACACAATGATAAAATGACTTGATAGATGGATGTCAAAAATTCCAAGATGCTCAAATACACAAGATGATAGGAAGATATTACCAAAAGGCTTGAGGAAGCAAATAGAGCTTTGAAGATTGCTACGAGAGACTATTGTAGCAAGTTGTGCAAGCTCAAAAGAGCAAGACAACACCCAAGAGAGATTGCAAGGGAGAGCCATAAGAGCCAAGAGAAAACCATAGAACATTCAAGAGAGATTGCATGTAATGAAAGATGGATTTAAAAGTGAGATGAGGAAGGAAAGAAAGGTTGTCAATTTGTTAAAAATCTTCTCGAGCCATTTCCATAGACCTGGGCAGGTGACAAGTGGGAAAAGCTAAAAAATGACCTTTGAATGACAAAATGCTACAAGATGCTTGTGCAATGCATTGATGTCCGTGCTATGTGCTAGTGTCAAACAAATAATGCTTAAAAATGTCAGGAGACGAGAAAAGAAAATGGTTAATGAGAAACTGACACAAAAGTGGAGCTGCTAAAAAGTGACCTTGAACATCTTGAGAGAAAAGGTCGACACAAGGGCTAAAATGAGCCTACTCAAATGCTAGGGGTATGGATACTAAAGTGGCTACAAAAGTGTAGGTGAAATCGCAACAATCTTCGATACTATGGGACCTCATTAGGATCACAATACTACCTAAAACTACTGTTGGGTGCATTGAGATGATGCACAATATAAGGGAGGATGTCATGACCCCTTCAATCCTATATTTGTCATCTTTCCATTTTTAATATACAATTTTAACTATTTGTTAAATATTAATTAACAAGAGTAATTGAGTATATAAATAAGTATGCCACAAAAATAAATAGTATGGATATATAGTAATAAATTATTAAACACATGTAAGGACAATTTTAATACTAAGACTCCTTGTCACTCTAGGTATGCATGCTGGAACTAGCATAGATAGACATATCATAGGAAGAAAACTAAGAGTTTTTCTTGAGTTTTAATCGCATGTCAACTCCACTATATACCATCTTAACTAGATAAGAAGAGTGAAGTGTAGGTAATCTAATTTCCAGGTGTTGAATATGTTGTCATTGATGTCAAAGGTTGATGATCAAGTTTGTTTAAATTTCAGAGAATTGGCTCGTGTTTCTTGAGCTGCTGGAGCTGCATGACGTGCTTGATCTGCTTAAGCTGGTTGTGTGTCTACTTCATCAGCTTGTCACCTGCTTGTTTGTCCACTTGTTTTCCTAGTCAGATTAATGAGCCATGTCATCATTTGAATTTTCAAAAGGATCAAGTTTTATAATTTTAAATGAGGGGCTAGTTTTAAATATGCATCGTATATTTTTAATGATGGGATTCCTTTTTAACGTGTGAGTGGAGGTGGCTGTATAGGAGTTGTGAGTTCATATTTTTCTTTGCTGGGCATTGCTTTATATCACTTGAAATGATATTTATTCTTGGCAGCCTTAAATAAGGGAAAGGGTTGTGTAAATAAATCGTGCAATGTCATTTATCACTGCTAGGAGTTTTTCTATTTCAAACGAGTTTATTTACTCTATTTTTGTCCGACAGCTTTGTAACCCCTGCTAGTATTTTAAGAATCAGGTTTGATTATTGAAGATTGCAATAAGTAAGTGTTAGAAATAGGGAATACTGAGAGGGGGGGAGGGGTGAATCAGTATTCTACAAACTTTTACTTTTGCCCAATTATGGATATAACAGATTATCTTAACACATGCATAACATAAGAAGCTAAACAACATGCATAGCAATAAAACTAAAGAACTCATAACACATTATTTGTTCTCGAGGAAACCCTGGCCAAGGGAAAACCCCGGTGGGGATGGTACCCACAAAGATCCACTAATCAAAAGTATCCTGTTAAGGATGTTGACCCTGTTAGGAGTCTATTACATGCATATAGTGTCTCAGTCCTGATTAAGGGACTATAGGCCTTGTTAGAAGCTTCAACCCTGTTAGGAGTTGGCAGTACAAAATGTGATTACCAGATGAGCCCACTGCCCAAACAAGTAATGTACAATATACACTGATTACAAAAAGAAGGTTAAGGTACATAACCTTATACTACTTGCATCAATATCTCTTCGCTGCTCTTTCACTATCGCTATTACATATGCATCATATATTTCGCATCATATCACTACATCATTTTTTTCTTCTTACAATTTACAATTACATTTATACAAGTTATTAGGATTAATAACTTTCCAGTTGGCTATCATATTACAAATAACTTTATCCAAGGGTTAACATCTAGGATGTTGTCCCTTTATATTGTTAAGTCATTATTTTGATAAACAAAATAATCCCTTAACTCTTTATCAATTCTGTCTTCATATTTTGTCCTGTCGGCTTGACACTGTCTTTAGTAAAACTGTCATAACTTCTTCTGTACATGCTGTACTGACTTGCGCTCTGAGATGAGTCTTCAATAGTCATCATAGAGTCTATGTTCAAGTGCGCAAGCACTGAACTTACTCCAATCAACATCGCAAACAAAAACTGTCTCCAAGTTCACTGGTAAAAACATTGTCTCATACTTAAACAATTTCGCATTGCGCTCTGACATACTAGCTCTCTGACCTGTGCGATCTTCATGTAGATCATATGTTGCCATAATGACAACATCTATGTAACCAACTCAGCCAAATTGCCAACAATAAGGTCTTGTTGTGAGGTTTTCACACCATCGCCCCATTGCAAATGGGGACCCCCTCTTTTTGCCAATATGTTTAGGTAGTAGAGCAAGTTTGGCAATGGTTCGGATTTTTGGAAGGCCTTACCGAAGTTTCAAGTGTGAAAATTGAGCAAAAAATTGACAAAATTTGGGCTAAGTGTCAAAACTGGAGAAATTTGATAAAATTTGGCTAAGTCTAGAAGTGAGAAATTAAAACAAATTTTTTGAGCCAAAGATGTGTAAATTTGCCCAAGTAAATCGCCTAAAAGGGGAAATAAAAGAAAATTATTGATTCTCTGTGTTGACACATAGAGAGGTGGAGTCCACAAACTTTTTGTGATTTGCCACATAGAGGAGTGGATTCCACCAATTTTCTGGCGATTGAAGGAATAAATGTCTTATTGGGTGAAGGAAGCACCTCTTCGTCTTAAGTTGGATAAGGGAAGGAAGAAGTAATGCTAGAATGAGGGGGAGAAAGCCTTAACCAATCAGCTGGACCTAGTGATGTGTTGATTAAGTGTGTGGGCTCTAAACTCTAAGTTAAGGCCACAATCTGATGAAAAATGGGCTTAAAATTGACCCCCATGGCTGGCGTATGGGCTTAGGAAGGCATAAAGTCTAAACCTTATTAGTTGGGGTCCTATACTAAAATGTGTGGGCCTTATTAATCAGCCCAGGCTTAAATTCGAATTTAGTAGGCTTGAAATTGGCCCGATCTTCAAACGTGTGGCCTTGGAATCTATAAGACAGGTCTGATTACACTTAAATTAGGCCCATGTTTAATTAAGACCCTGCTCTATATTCCAAACGTGTGGGCACAAAGTTCTAAGGACCTGGCCCCAAGCATGCAGCATGCAGCCCAAGTCCTAAATCTGGGCACAAAGTTCAGTGGTAAGGCCCTAAATCTGGGCAAACATGGGCCCTAAATCTAACAAATGGCCTTGAAATTTTAAATCAGATCTCTAGACTCAATTGTGAAGGCTTAATTCCAAACATGTGGACCAAAACTTGATAAACCAGGCCCTATCTCCAATCGTGTGGCCTAGGAATCATAAATCAGTCTCTAAAAACATTTGATCAGGCCCAAATCTGAATAGATCCAGCCCTATATCTTGGCGTGAGGTTCTAAGGCCTTAACATAGGGCTCAATCTTGACACGTGTGGAAAATCTGGGCATAAACTCAAGGTAAATCAGGCCTTAAAGCACTGGATCAAACTCAAATTTTGAATTAGACTCTACCCTATCATGTAGCGTCTGACAATAAGGCCTAATCAGGCCCAAAACCTAAATCAAATTAAAGATGGACCCAAATTGTGAAACGTATGGATATTAAAACTAAACAAGGGTCCCAAAATGTAGCCTGTGGGCTAAAACTCAATAGGCCATTTCTAATTACCAAATGTGTGGGCCTATATCAGGCCTTATCCAGTCAAGTTTCAATTAAACAAAGACCTTAGCCAAACATGTGGCCCATTTAGGCCCCATACACCAATTGTGTGGGTGGGAATTTAGTGAAATAGGCCTTGATGTGGCCCAGAATTCAATGACTATGGCCTTAAATTCAATAAGACATGACCTAATTCTGGGTAGATTGAGCCTTAACGAAGCGTATGGCCCATTAATCAATAGCTGAGCCCCAAATCTGGGCTTCAATTCAAATACATGGCCTATTAAGTTCATTGCTGAGGCCCAGATCTGAAATGTGCAGGCCTATAATTAATAGCTTATGTACCTAAATTTAATGCAAGGCCTCATAAAATTGAGTTAGAAGCCTCAAACTTGATCCAACCAACCTCGAACTTAATTAAAGGAGGCTCGATTTTAATTTAAAATTGACCTCACATATGCATAAAAGGGGAAATTCGACCCAGTAAGAGGGGACTGATTTTGAAAGTTAAAAATTGCAAGGGCATTGAATTTAATAAAGGAGTCAGGTCAGCCCAAAGAGGAGACATATCTATTGAGGCCATGATGCCATATAAAAGAGGAGCTTCCTCTTCATTTCGAATCTTAAGCAAATCAGATTAACACTTGACATAGCAGATCAAACTTCCCAAATACAGATTTAGCTTCCAGGCAGGTCAAAGTGGGTAAATTATTTGAAAATCTACGAGTGGCTGGAAATAATCAGAGGTACGGAGACCGTCATAAAAACAGATTGGACCACCTTTCATTGCAGATTTGGGATGGAAATATGAATATTCACATCGTGGTGGCTGGAAATTGAAGGGAGACATTTAAAAAAATCACCAATTTGAACAAATTTGGGTTGCCAAATAATGATATTCTTTGAGTACAAAATCAGAAAATTGAAAGGCTGTAAACTCTAAATTTGAGTGCAAAATCAGAAAATTGAACCTTCAAAGCTGCAGACTTGTTAAATATTAAAATTTTGCCAATGGATTCACAATAACAATCAGCCCAGATTTGAAAAATCAGACTTTTTTAAAAAACCAGTTACTTCCAGAATTGAGTGTGAGGATTTCAGAAATTGAAAGGTAAAAATGATATTTTTTTTATTGTGAAAATCTGAATCCTTAATACCTTTTGCTTGTCATCATGAAGTAAATCCATCACTAATTACTATGTCATGATTCTGATCTGAAATTTGAAAGTCTTAACACATGGAGTTATATGGCAGGGTGAAGGATGAAAGAGGTTAATGAAGGACAAAGGTGGCCAAGAGCTGGATGGTTCAAACTTCAAAGTGCATGTGAAATGTTTCCAAGATGAATTTGAGTAGCAGGTACAAGACCATGATCAAGGAACACTATAAAGAAATACTTCAAGATATTAAGACATGGAAGAAAGGCACAGCAAGTTTGAAAAGAAGACAAGACTTCCACCTAAGAAGGAATGCTATTGGAAATCCAAGATCAACATGGAATCCCAGTTATCACAAGAAGAGCAAGAGAGCAAGGGATGAAGAATATTGAAGATGGAGCAATTGAGGATATGAGCCATCACAATTGAAGGTTTAACAAGTGATTTCTCGTCAACAAACAAGGGGTATTTATCAAGTTTCTAGATCAGTATGCTGAGGTGCTAGCCATATTCTCAACCAATAAGAATGTGCCAAGTGTCCCCATGGAAACGATTAATGAGATTGTGTTCAAATTTATTGAATGTGAGAAAAAATGTGTAATGTTCCGAAACCCTGGCATACTCTCTTGCCCCGGAGGAATACTGACAAGATGCAACAATGACGGTTTCTGGAGTGTGATGGGAGTAGTTGTGTACGGTACAGGAAATAACTGTATGGTGGGGAGGCAAATGCAGGCCATACGGATAGGTAGATCGTACGAAAATGGATGCTTGGGGCCGTACGAACTGGAGGGGGCCGCAGAGTATTCTCCTAAGGCCGTACGGTACACAGGACCATACAGTGACTTGTTGCGCAAGCCGTATGGAAGATTGGATATGACCATACGGTGGATGGTTTGGAGGCTGTACGGAGGGAAGGGACCATATGGAGAAAATTGTCTGGGTCGTACGATGGAGGTGTCGTATGGTGATTTGATATAGGGTAACAATGGAGACCGTACGGTATGCCAAACGCCTGCATCTGGTACCTTGATGCTTCTAGACCCACTTTGTTTCCTCCGTCCTGATGCTGAACTGAGATAAGCTACCAAAATTCGACAATATTGAGACAAGTAATGCAAGTGGAAATAATAGTATGATTTATAGTATTCCAGATTTGCCAGAACCAACAAGAGAACAAACAAAATAGGGTGAGGGTTGATTCCCACCGAAATTGCAACAAACCAAATAGGGAGGATCTTTCACCTCCGAAATGGCGAACAACAAAATCCCAACAAGAATTCGCAAATACAGATCAAATATCAAAACTCTACATATTAATTTCATCCTACACGCCAGGCATAAATACCCGTCGGGAAACTCCCGAGGGTGCACAAATAGAGCCGACGACGACCTACACCTATGCCAACAAATAAAATATGAGCCCGAGATAAACTAAATCGATCGGGACCCAAATACAACAGTTTTTATTATTCATTTAATGACGGGGACATTACAAAATGAGGATGAGAGACACAATTCCCAAGGCGATGAGGTGGCATAGGCCCAGATAGTCCTAAATTTGCTCATTGGTTGATAAATAAATGTCTAATTTTGCCTGGACCATTTGTCACCAAGTGGCATAGACCCACATGACCTTTTTTCTAATTGGCTCTTGGAGGCATTTGAATTTTCTCATTAGTCTATTAGTTGGTGGCTTCCTCTACAAGTTCTCTCTTCTCATTGGTCCATTTGTTGGTGCACCTTATCTATTGCTTTTACATGATCTATTTTCTTATTGACCCATGAAGGCAATGTAATTTTTCTATTGGCCCATATGGTGGTTCCTAATTGTAATTGGGTGGGCATTTAATATTTGTAGCTATGGTTATGTAAACCATAGTTACAAGACTCAGACTTGCCTCGGACTCGACAAGATGGATTCAGGCTCGGACTCGGACTCAGCGTCCGGACTCGGCAAATTGAAAATCCAAGAAATTCAAAGATTTTTAAGGATTTAAAACTTTTTTCATGCATCATCCAGTCAATTAACATCAAAGACACAATAATTGAGATAAATAGAAGCTACTTTGCACACATACACAAGTTTACATTGATCACGTAAGTATAAATGCTTGATTACTTTGATCAATCGTAACATAATAGATTTCAAAAGCCATATTTTATAAAGTCAATGGTAAAATAATAGACCCCAAAACAGTTCTTTTAACACCACATTATACAAAGTCAAATATCGCACATAGCTGCACATAAGTTTCAAAAGTCTACAACTACTAGACAGTGAATTGTGTTGACTCCGTCAAAATCAAGCATACTACACAATCAGATCTCTCACATCAACTTCTCACCATTAACAAAACAAAGAACTAAACAATTCTAAGCAACTATATTGATTTATCAACCTCATTATATTCCTCCAGATCCAATTTACATAGATTCTCAGATTTACTTATTTTGCTACACAACATCAGAAACAAAAATATTAACAAATTGCTATGGGACCCTTCTCTAAAAGAGAAAATCTCAGATCTCTACCCAATTTCATGACATGATCTTTTCACAGTGAAATGTAGAACAATCCAAACACCAATCATGCATGATATGGATTTGTATTCCAATTAAAGTATACATTTTATAAAACTTTCATACACAATACTGCTTTAATTAGCAGATAATAATATTTTAGAGTCCATTCAAGCTTTCTTGAGGCTTCACTATCACTACCTAAATTTGTTTCACAGATTTTTTACAACCCAACTACTCTGAGAAGCCAAGGAATTAGCAACAACAATTAAGAAAAAATAATTGGGCCATTCTTAAAAAGAATAAGAGAAATTTTTGATACATATTACAAATATCCCAAGTCAAATATGTGCACCGACCTAAAACTACTCCCTGAATAAATAAGGTAGAATTTTGCCTATCATTGTACCTAAATAAACAAAACTTTAAAAAAATATTTTTTTTTGCCTTTGATTGGCTTATTGCTATGGCAGAGTCCTGCCAATGGGGCTCATAGAGTCCGGCGAGTCAGTCTAGGACTTTGTGGAACTCTGTTGAGTCCAAGTATAGAGCTAAAAAGACTCTGGAGGTTTGGCTTGGTTCGGGACTCGCAAAGTCCTGTAACTATGATGGAAACCCTAATTAGGGCTTATGTGGTTTAATCTCGGCCCTTGATTTCAAGTTAATCTTGGCCCTCCATTGTAATTGAATGCCTATAAAAGGTCGAGGCCTTCTTATTTGTGACTCATTAGATGTAAGAATAGAGGTACAGTACGAGGAGACTTGATGAAATTATTGCCATAATGTTGTCAAAGCAAGTGATGATTCATTGTTGGTCTTCATGATGGATTACTTAATGTTGCTATGAAGTGTTGTATGGTTTCTTCAATTCTTCATTTAGGATTTCATTTCATGTTAAGTAGGAGTAGAAGTAGATTGGATGGAAGATATTGTTGAATGGTGATTAGTGGTGAAGCTAGTGTCCATATCTTTTGTTACTTGTTGATTGTAAGTAAAGGTGTAAGGTTAGTTTGGACCTAAATTGCAAGTGTTTAACTTCTATTGGAGATGTTTATTTAGATTGCGCCTTAATAAAGTATTTGGATGAGCATTGACAATGTGGAAATCATTTATGCATCTATAGAAGATAGCACCCTCCTATGCCTAGTTGATTTGGTGAAGCAAGGATTGGTTAGAGGCTCACCCCATCATCAACATTATCCAACATCCTTAGAGTTAGATAGGATTTCTAAACTCTTCTCTCTTTGTAGTTTATTTGGTTGGGAGTTGTGTGATTTGAAGAAGTAAAAGTCAAGTTGATATCCATTGAATGAACAGCATAAGTCCCTTTGTGATAACCAACATATCACATTATAAAAACTGAGTGATGTCCACGATTAAGAAGGAACCTTGAGTTTGTCTCATTTGATCACACAATTCATCTACATTGTTTAGCATATGAGCATCCTTATTCAAGAGAGTTGGAGATTTGATGTTTCACCTCGAAACATTGAGTATTTGATTTTGCATGTTGTAGTGGAACAAAACTTACATCAACAGGTCTGCTGCGTAGAAGATAAAAATAGGAGAATCGATAGGAAATGGATGGAGCATCAATAAATTCTGTGTTTTCTGGGCAGTCAGATGACAAGTCCTTTCTAAAGATTCATATTGTATTTTCGATCATGGGTTGATATTTTTTAGTAGTGCTGCATTAATGTAGAATGCTGGGCGTTTTCTGGTTGAGTCAACTATTTTTATGGTGAGTGGCAGTAAAAGAAGAGGAGATGGAACAATACTATAGAGCTTTTTTTTAGTAACAAATGATATATTCAGCTACAGAATTGATCAAAAGATATATATTGCATAAAGGAGATGAGATGTAATAATAGAGTTGTGCTGTTTTGAAAAAGAGAATTGATGTCTGTTATTTGGTTAGCAGCGCTTTAAGGGTAGCTGGGCTGTGTATAAAGTTGGATAAGAGGAAAATGGGTCTGAAAAGGTGTGATTAATTGCAGCGCGGAAGGTGTGAGTGTGGGTATAAATTACACGCAGCTTTAGTCTCTTACAACATATACAATGATGAATGTGCGGTGATATATGAAGTTGGGATGGGCATTTGGGTTGGTGCCTAAACTAGGGTTGGTGCTTCAATTGACTGGAGTTAGTGCTTCAGTTGTTTGGAGTTGGTGCTTCGAAGAGGGTTGGTGCCCACTCTGTTAATGAAAGCTATTGTATGCCATGGTTTTTTACTTGAAAGGGTTTTCCACGAGAAATTTGGTGTTAGCCTTTTTTGATGGTTGCTCTCTTTATGTTTATGTGGCATATGCATTTAAAAGTTTAAAAGTTTTGAAATACCGATTCACCCCTCCTCAATATTTCCTGTGTGTTCTTCACTACGCCTATTAGTTAACTGTGTGAAACTTTACTTATTTTTCTAGAGTATGTCATAAGGAAAAGAAAACAAATATTAGGAGTCACATATGTGTACTACAATGAAAATAAATGTCTAAGATGACATACTTTAGAAATTATTAATGACTAACACTTGAGTTATGGAAAATAAGATTGGGTAAAATTGTTTTGTCAAGCACCAAAATGTTCATGATTGACATTGCTGAAACTGAATACCCTCTTTTCATAGTTAAAGTCACTCTTGCACAAATGTGGCAAAATAATAATATAAATTAGAGTTACCATGGAATACCATCCTTTTTTCCTTGCTACCAAGAGTGAGGGAGATTATAGTTGGTTTTGTCAAGAGAGAAGAAAATTATAAACCAGCACTACCAAGAAGAAAATATTGGTGGTAGACTGAGAAAGAAATTTTGTGGTTGTGGGACAGAGTCCAGGCATTATTCCTTCCACTATCAAGATCAAGTAGTGATTCAAGAACTCCCAAGTAAGTGGTCCAATCTAGTAAATCACTATTAGTATGCATCTTGATGACATCATTTTGTGATATTTAATACAGATTGTGTGAAATGTTTGAATTAGTTATTACTGTTAAAGATATGTAGCTTCGGTCGGATTACTCTGATCGATATGATCAAATGTATAAGTGGCCTATCAGCCTTGAACATTTGATCTCTATCCATTATGTATGGAAGATTTGATTATTAATAATAATATATTATGATCATGATTCACTCATAATATAATATTATTAATATTATCACTGTTAATTATTTAGTAATAATAAACATTACTAAATATATGAATATTCAGTAATATTCATGTTACTGAATATTCATATATTTATTAATGAATGTATTTAATAATTATATTGTTCCAAATAAGTATCGATAATGTAATGCACAACAAGTTGAAGACATTAATGACACCACTGTTATCGCTAATGATACACTGTTATCGTTATCATTAACGATAACAATGTTATCGTTTTGCATTGTTATTATTTCATTGTTATTGTTACGTTGTTATCGACATTGTTATGAAAGGGTGGCCTCACGTAGAGGCACGACCCTAAGTGAGACCATTCAGTCTCACGTAGAGTCGTACCTTTATGAGAGACTACATAACCACATTCACAGCTGTATCTTTGGCAAGTCGAACACATAACACATACAAGTCGATAATACATACTGCAGTTTAATAACAGTTAGTACTTGCAGATCGGTATATATATATATTAGTTGAAGATCGATAATATATATTGATGATATTCATGTACTTGCAGATTGATATATAATAATATACTTTGCAGATCGATACTCATTGTAAAGAGATACTTCTTTTGGAACAAAGCAGTGATAATATTCAGATTATCAAATTGTGGAGAGTTTGATATAAATCAAATTATAATAACTCTGCTCAATCATCAGAAATAAAATTAAAATTATCATCAATATAAATCTGATCAAAAGTTAACAAATACTGTTTTTCTTTGTATTCACTTTCCCATGGCGAATGGATTGGTTGATAGTATTAGATCTGCGCCTAGTATACTCAAATTATAGTGATTAGCGTGACATGCCTATGCTTTCCAATTTGGTTTACATGTTTTTGATTATGTAAATTTATGCACCTATCATTTTCTTTTCAACCAATCTTATTTTGCTTGTCTTGTGGATCTCAAAAACACTTTCGTTTCACACCTAAGTTGTCAAAACATTTAATTCTTTGCATGCATGTCTATCAAAATGGTTGCAACTGCTTCATTTAGAAAATTTCTATATTCATACCTATTGACAAAGTTTGTGAATGGGTCTCCCACTTGCCAATTGCCAATTTCATTGTGCAGAACTTTCTAAAAGCCATCTTCAATTCATTTTGTGTATCTGCCAATCATTTCATTCTATAAGGTTACATATCAATGAGGCAATTTATCAATGGTTAGTAATAAGTATGCTTGTCTGTGCTTTTGCATTCTACATATGTTTGTATGGATGCCTATCCCGTTTGATGGATAGATGATGGATTCCCATCCTATTAGATGGATGGATGCCTACCCGGTTTGGTGGATAGATGCCTATTCTATTTGATGTATAGATGAATAGCTGAGTATACAAGCGAATGAACGTTAATTAACTTCAAGGAATAGTGAAACAGAAAAAATGGATATTTTTGGGTTGGAAGATTTGGGATATTACACCAAAGAGCAAGGAGAAAGTGAGTAATTGGCAGTCTATCACAATCTTAAGGTTGACATTCATGAGAGGACATTAAAGAGTACTATAGATACAAAGGATGGCAAAAACAGCATAAACAAAAAGCTGTAATAATTCATTGCAATATGATCTTAAAGACAAGTATAATAAATGCTCGAAGGGAGAAGTTGTTGAGTTTTAGGAATTCGTTCTCATTGCATCTGCCTTATGGCTCAAATTATGTTGGTAAATTTTTCCTGCAGTCCTTCGAAATCATGTTGACTTGAAAATTCCATAGGTTGAATCTCACACATTTTTAACTTGTGCTACAGATCGGATTGGTCTATTTATAGAAGATATTAGAATATTTGAATGTCACATTTTGATCAGTAATCACTGTGACTGGTGTTATAAACCAATTTATTTTAATGCACATTAGAAGGATGTTTCTAACAGTGGATGCCTGCCATCTTTTTTTAAACTAGCTTTTATGATCTTAAATTTTTATTCATTATAAAAGCTGATGTAGTGCAAAAGTCATATCCACAAAAATAATATTAAATCTAATATAAATCTTTTGTCAACTTGGACTAAATTCTTATTTAATCATTTTCTCTCAATTTTAGGACATTTTTGAGATGCTTGGACCATTTGTGGATGGGTTGAAGTTTGATGGAGGATCATATAGCTCCATGCCAAAAACATTTATCAAGGAAATTACAGGCATAGCTCACAAGCACAATATTAATGTTGGTACCGGTGATTGGGCTGATCATTTACTACAGAGAGGGCCTAGTGCTTTCAGACAATATGTGCAGGTACACTTTTTCTGCCTTGTATGGGTTTGTGCATATCTTTGTAAGTTTATTTTTGTTGTGATTGCTGAAATTATGTAAAGCTTATTCCATTGTTTTGCTTGTATCTGTCATTGAGTATTGGGGGTTGAATATTTCCTTTTGTATGCACTCTTCTGTTTGACATCATATGAAAAGTCCTCATGGTTGGCTGCATGCCTTTTGATTATAAATTCAATAACTTTTTCCTCTTTCATGGAGTCATTTGTCTAAGATGATCAAGCAATGTGTTGTATAAAATATAAATAATCATAGTACTGTGTTCCACTTTGAGACAAAAAAAGGTTTCAAATAATAATTATAAAAAATATTCCTAAAATGTTGATGACTTCTAATCATATACATTTTTATTTGTTTTGGACAGCTAGAATCTAGAATTTTTCTACCCCGTTCGAAACACTTTACTGTCCGATGCCCCAAAGTGCAATAAATTGAGACTCGTTATTGTTGTTTCCGATGCCCAAAAATATGTGAATTGGGGGGTGTAAATGAACAATAAGTTCACTTATATATTATTATGGTGTCTTTTAAGCACACTCAATATTCAACAGAAACTATAATGTCATAGTATAGAAGACTAAAAGTCTTTGCAGCATGAATGAACTAACAGTTTGTTCTCATGACATACTTATGAAGGTCACCAAGCTTTTTTCATGTATTCTACAGGATTCTGCTTATTTTTTAAATGACGTTCTATTCTAGCTGTCTGTTATTGTTTTTGAATTTCGTTTTACTATAGTCACTTATCTCAAGTTATCAGGTACTTGATTATTGGTTCTACAGTTTACTGTTATATAATTGTAAGAATTTCATGGTCTTTATAGGTCTCTACTAAGGCTCAAAAGTCAGTTGCAAACCCCAAAAATTAAAATTTGGATTCAATTGATACAACTGTTTACTGCTCAATAAAATACTTATTAACTATCAAAGCACCAATCAAGAACTTTAAAAGGAGTTTCAGATGCAACCCATTTAGAATTTCTGAATACATATTTGAGAAAATTCGAAACTAAAGACAGGGAGGAGAGAGTTCTGCTGAATTCAATCAGATAGATTAATAAATGGGAATTTTGGAGTATCTTGAATCTCTTTAATAGTATTGTCTCTTCAGTTATGTTGGGGGATTGCTGATCAGGAGGAACCTGTATCTCTTATTGTATGCGGGGAGGATATGTGTGATTTCTAGGTTTACTAGCTGTATCAGAATCTGGATCAACTTGAGCAGATCCTTCATTTTGCATTTTTTATTAGGTGTTGTATTTGGAATTGAATCAAATTGAGCAGATCCTTCAATTTGCATGTTGTATTAGTAGTTTTATCTGGAATTGGATCAACTTGAGCAGATACCTCTTTTTGCATACTCAGAACAAGTAAAGTAGTATTAGAGTTAGTAGAAAACAGATAGCAGCTTGGTGCATGCTTGCAGGTCCATATTATTGCATTGTCTGAGGTAGTTCTCTGGATAACACAAGCTTTTGAAGAAAAAAATGGAGAGCAAACACCCTGAAATCTGTTTATTCCAAGCTGAGATAGACGAGTCTTCATCAGAAGTTGGATGCTGCTTCAACCATCATTTCTATGTTATGAATTTTCAACACTTGAGCCAAGTATAAGAGAATACGTTTCACTATGACTTCTTCCCAGTATATCTCTTCCTCTAACATAATGTCTTTCTTGAGCCATGCATAAGAGAGTATGTTGCACTATGATTTCTTCTTGGCAGATCTCTTGCTCAAACAAAATCTCTTTCTTCTTCTCCCTGTCTATCTTTGCCTATGTCTTGAATCCATAGACCATCACTAAGAAATGTGTTTAATTCATCTTCTATAGCCTTATGTTACAGACATTGGTGTAAAATCAACACACAATTCATTAAATCAACCTGATTTTCCTCCCTAAAATTTCATAATTTTATTGTTCAACAAATTGTTAAATAGTAATTCATTCTCACAGAAAAAAATATATCCTGAACGTAGGTATAGAATCAGGAAGTCTGTTCTCATGAAGGACACCAGTTCAAGTATCATACCAAAAGCTATGTTTGCCAATAAGTAAATTTATTGTAACTATACTTGCCTTAGTGATCCATACTTGTTGCTCAATCAAAAAGCATCAATGAATAGATCAAAAATATATTTCTAAAGGAGAACACCCTGGAAATATTTTGCTGCCACATAAACTTTGACAGTATCGTCAAAGCGAGCAAAAAGAAATTGGTTAGAGGACTCCCTGAGATTACAAAACCCATCAGTGGGGTTTGTAAAGACTGTCAGTTAGGAAAACTGACCGGAGCAAGTTTCAACAGTAAGACGTTTACTGCTGAAAGTGTTCTGGACCTTGTGAACACAGATCTTTGTGGACCAATGAAGACAAAGAGCTACCATGGAGACCGGTACTTCATGATCTTTGTAGATGACTTTTCAAGAATGATGTGGACACTCTTTCTTAGAGAGAGAAATCAGAGGCCTTCCACATGTTTAAAATCTACAAGGCTAGAGTAGAAAAGGAAACCGATAAAAGCTTGAAATGCCTAAGGTCAGACAGAGGAGGTGAGTACACCTCTCAGGAGTTCACTCACTATTGTGAGGAACATGGAATAAAAAGACAGTTTTTTGCACCAAGGGCTCCTCAGCAAAATGGAGTAGTAGAAAGAAGAAACAGGACATTGATTGACTGTGCAAGAACCCTGTTGATTCAGAAGGATCTCCCTCATCACTTTTGGAGAGAAGCTGTCAGTACTGCTGTCTACACACTGAACCGAGTTCAAGTCAAAAAGGGAACTGGTAAGACTCCTTATGAACTATGGTTCAAGCATACTCCTAGTGTAGCTTACTTCAAAATCTTTGGTAGTAAATGTTACATCAAAAGAGATATGTACTCTGGGAAGTTTGATCCCAAGAGCGATGAAGGAACTTTTTTGGGTTACTCTACCAAGAGTAAGGCCTATTGGTGTCTGAACATTAGAACAGGCAAGATAATTGAAAGCATCAATGTAAAGGTTGATGAATCTTCAGAACCAGATAAGAAGACCGGTCATGATGATCATGACAGTCTTGGAGGCCTAAATGAAGGAAATGCCTTTGAGTTCAATGAAGTAACAACTGAAGATGAAGGAGAAATACACATGAACAGACATCCAGAGCGGGAGACTGTACTTGAAGCCAACAGGGTAACTCAGGATGGTGAACAAGATGATGCCTAGAACCATGTTGGAGAAAATGCTCAACCAGAAGAGCCAGACTGGGAACAGAGACCGGTTCTTCCAAGGTATTTCACATAAGGTATATTATTGGTGACAAACATGCTAATGTCTTGACCAGGAAAAAGGCCAGAGAGAATATCAGTTTACTTTCCTATATAGAGCCTAAATCCACTAGGGAAGCTCTAGAAAATGAAAAATGGGTCAAGGCCATGGAGGTAGAAATTGAGCAAATTGAGAAGAATGACACATGGGAGCTTGTACCGAGACCAAAGGACAAGAATGTCATAGGGACCAAGTGGGTCACAGGAACAAGGTGAATGAGGATGGGAAAGTAATAAGAAATAAGGCAAGACTGGTCTGCAAAGGATATGTTAATACCTTACCGGTTACTGAGAGGGGGGGGTGAATCAGTAAATACTGAGTTTCTCCTTTCTAAAACTTATAAGCAGATTCTTGAATGCAAAGTAGAAAGTTAATAGTCATTCATAAGCATAAACCAAACCACACAGATCTACTCAAGTATTTATACGCGGAAACCCTCGGTTAGAGAGAAAAACCACGGTGAGACAGAGCTCACAACTTCACTAGTTCTAGATGAAGGTGCCCTGTTAGGAGCATACAAAGCACTGGTTAAGGTGCTACCCGGTTAAGGGATTTTTACAAAAGATCGGTTAGGATCTAAGCCCTATTAAGAGCTGCCTGGTTACAGGACTTTGAACATCAACAAAGATGTCACCCTGTTAGGGGAGTTTTACAACGAACCGATTAGATTCACCCTTTTAGAGGGATTTGTATACGATGTAACACCTTTTAAAAGCAGTGATCTATAATGACACTGATTGTCTGATTAGATCATACCTGTAGATCTCTTCCCCTGTTTGCCTGGTTGTTGATCTTCCTTTCTTACTTCACCTTCGTGCCTGTAGCACTCCTTAGAAGATATCTTTCCTCTGCTCTCTACAATCTCCAACTATTAGCAACAACAGCAACATACTTTGTGTCCTATGACTAATATTTATACAAGAGTGATCCTCTTGACTCACGGAACTGCCAGGGAGTAAACTTGACCATAAAATATGCAACGTAAGAAAACTGTGCGTTGTGATCTAGAGTTTATTTTGAGACCATCCGTAGAATTTAAAGTTAACTCCTGTTGAAAGGTTAACTTCACATCAGAGTACTGGACGTCTCGCATAATCAGGCTCTTAACTCAAACTGTAACTCAAACTGCTCCACAAAAATTGGATCGGAATTATCTATCAGTTAGATCGGTACCGGTTTGTCGTTGGATGCTGAATAAGACCGATACTGAGTACTTGGTTTAGTCTACCGGTTTATCTAACTACTTAGTTGACCGGTGCATACACTATGTGCTTCATCTACCGGTGTCATCTAAGTAATGAGAGTGACCGGTGATCTTCGACCGGTGTGAATGGGTTTGATGAAATACACTAATGACAACTTAAATTACTAACAATCTTCCCCTTTGTCATTGGTGGCAAAACAGTCAAAAAAACAAAACCATTCATACAATAGTTGTTCAACCTTCTGCCCTTGCCTGATTGAATGCTCTGCTCATGGCCGAAACTTCCCCTGACCGAGTCCTCCGGTGTCCTCCGGTTTAACTCTCCTTGTTCTTTACAAATAACTTCCCCTTTTTGCCTCCATAAGACAAAGGGTTATGTCTTCCTTTACATTTTAAGCTGTGTGAAGATATCCTTATAGATGTTCTTTGCAGAATGTAGAAACGGTGCCCATTGACCGGTTACATATTCAATGTTTTGTTGGGCAGCCTTGAGAGAGATAATGATGTTTTCCATATCATCTACAGTTTTGTAGTCCGGTTCATTGATCAGAACATCAATTGAAGTAGTTGTCTGGTGCATGATATCAAGTGTTGGGGCCAAAAACATCTGGAATCCAACGATGTCTTGAATTCTTTTGTTCTCCTCTTTTGCAGTCTTTCTGAGGACTAGAGCAAGACTAGCCATTTCTCTGTTGAAAGTTGTGGCTGTTTTGGTCTTGATGTCAAATTGGTTGGACAAAGATCTCATGTCTTCTGAAGTCTTTGTAGCTTTGTCAGTTAAATCTGTCAGGAAAATCTCAAAATTTGAAGTTTTGTTTAACAAATTTTCTGCAATTTGTATCTGCTGTTAAAGAACTTTTAGATTGTTTAGCAGAATAGCTTTTATATTTGCAACTTGCTTGTGAAGAATCTCCACCTTTTTCTGCGCATAGTGGTCAATTGCCACTGTTTCTGGATTAGTCAGATCCTCACCGATGGTTGCAGTCAGCACTTCCAGCTGGTCGATGACTGGTTCATCTTCGTCTATATCAGCATCCGGTACAAAGTTGTACAAGATGTCTTTTACTTTGTTCAAAACCATATCCTGTTTTCTTTTAGTAAGCTCTTTCAGCTGTCTTGTTGACATTTTGTTGATGTCAACTATTGTATCGGTTGTTTTGCTCCTTTTTGCTTCAGATTCTTCAGAGGATGTGATCTTTCTTTTAGAGGAGCTAGCAAGAGTTTCTTGTGCCTTCTCTTTACTCTGTTCTTGTGCCTTTGGAGCTTGCTCATGTTCTTTTGCATCCTATTTGTTTGTCTTGTTTCCCTCTTCTGGTCTGGCTTCCGGTTGCTGAACGTGTATCTCATGCATAGCATCTTCTACTTGATGTGAGGGCTCTTTTGATGGAGCTTGTGATTGCAGCTGTTCTACAGCTATATGAAGATCATCTGTAGGGATCCCTTCACCTCTTTTATCTGATCTATTAGTGGGAAGATTGACAGAAGTCTGTCCCAATTTAACCGGTTCACTAGAAATGAACTTTTCTGTGAGGACTTCCTGCTCATCAGATATCGGAGTCTGAGTTGCAGTAAACTAAACAGGTGGATCAACAATTGTAGCGGTGTGATCCTGAGGACCTGTTTCTTCAAGGGTATTGAAATCATACTGCTGCCAGAATTCCAAGGTATCTTTAAAGACTTCATTCTCATAACCATTGAGAATCTTGGCGACTCTGTAATTTGTATCTAGATTCATAGATGCATTTCCGAAAAGAAGCATGTTACTTTTATCACTCAAGCCAGGTCTAGCTTTTTCTAGTGCTTCTTTATTGATTTGTGAGTTTCTTTCCAGACTGGTTCTCCATTTTTCTTGAAGCTTGCCATTCAATTCGAGAGGAAACTTGCCTCTATAATCCCTGGGAGTTTTCATGAAGTCTAGTAGACTTTCAACAAGAGCTTCTTCTATTGCCTGTTTGTTTTCTTCAGCTAACACGCTATACCATTTGGCTGCATTATCTATTTCTCCAAAATTTGTAACTTCAGCTACAATGTCATTAACAATCATAGTGCGAGCCTTACCTTTTTCTGGAGATACAAGAAGGGTAGGATTAGTCGGTTCATCGGTTATGTCAACGATGGCCGGTTTGTCTACTCCGAGTACTCCTTTTCCTTTTCCGGTGTCACGAACCGGTGGAGCAGTTGCCTTTTGGCGTGCTTCGTCTGCTTTTTGTTGTGTCTGAAGTAGGTTGCTCTAGATGGCTACTCCTTCAGTATGGACTTTCTCGGTTTCTCCAATCAGCAAGAGGTTTATTCTTTTCTTTATCAGGAAATTCTACTGGTGTAGTTTAGCTTGTTGACTCGCTTTTTTCAGAGTGAGATGATTTTGCACTTCTAGTAGAGCTTGAATTTTTAGTTCTTTTTCTTTTTCCATTGAAGCTTTCCACCTGCTTTGAAGGATATTCAACAGATCCGTAGGCAGTACTTTCTGAAGCTTTGTAGGGCTTAGATTGAACTTATGCAGGCATTCAACGATAGCATCTTCAATTTTCCTTCGGTCTTCATCATTTGCCAAGGTGTATCTTCTACTAACATTAGCCATTCCTCCGGTTTCTTTCAGTCCTCTTATAAATTCATCTAAAATTGGTTTACCTTTTTTTGGTGGATCCACCTTTGCTTGCTTGTCGGTCCTCTTCTTTCTTTCGCTGAGCGGAAATATATCCTCCGAATCGGTTTCTTCTGCTTCTTGCTCCTGTGTGCTTGGCTCTGGTTGAGCTTTTTTCTTTTGTGCTATTGGTGGCGCAGTTTCTGGTTTCTTCTTTGGCGCGGGTGATCTTTTGACATAGACATTCTTGATTGGCGCCTGCTTTAAATTCTTCTCTATCTCCTCATAGGTTTTAAACCGTTGAGCACCGAGATCCAAATGTGCTTTTTCCAGGGCCTCTACATACACCGTTGCAAACTTTGCTGTGATTTCGTATCCAAGCTCAGGTGCGTACTCGTCTCTCGGTTCTACTGCTTGAATGATGCAGAAGTCAGTAGACACCAGAAAACATACCTCCTTTTTGTACTTGTCAACAATAGTTGACGGGATTCTTTCTCTAGCATGCATTTTTAGTTGAAATGCATTGAAGTGATCGGTCATTTCCTTGTCAATCTGGTCTCCCAGTTCGTTAGCCATATCACGGATTTGCATCATGACCGGTCAATCTGTTGTCCACGTTACTTTTCCTCTTTCGGGAAAGAAATTAGAATAGTAGAAGACAAACCAAGAGTGTTCCGGATTTCAGTGATTTCTTCTTGACGATGCCCAACTTCTTCATGTTTTCAAAGATTTGTCCTCTTAGCATTTCACACATATCATATTGTGCGTTGTCATGAACAATTCTGTAGGCTGCATGTATGCCTCCACCTGGTATGCTATTGAGGTTACTTGATTGATATGCTTTGTAACTGATTACTGCAGATGCGAACCGAACAACTGGATCCTCAATGTCAGTTACGGTCATCAATCGCTTGTTGGATTTTGATTTTGTCAGGTTAGCCACCACTGCATTAGATATGGTTCTCAGAGTAAGTGCTTCTCCCTGATTGCAGAACCTAGTTACCCTGTGAAGATCGTCTTTCGTGATCGAAGTGCAGATTCCTTTCATAAGCCAAAATCTTGGATCATGCACCCGACTGACTACCATTCGAATCCATTTAGGTTTGAAGATAACTGGATACGAGACTCCATTTATGATTCCCGACGATACCAGCTTTTCGTAGCCACTGGGATGATTACCATCTGAGCACAACGAGTGATACTCGCTTTGTATGTACGTTTCTCCTAGATCTTCTTGCTTAGCATGAATAACTACAGTTACGTCTTCTGTCAGGAGCACTCCTTTAGGTACAGAGGAGAGCGCACCAGCCATGTCGATCTCCCTGTCTTGATTTGGCGAGATATCAAAAGGATTACGATCCGCTTGATTTGCAGGAACAAGCTTTGCCTCGTTTGATGAGGATGCCATTGCTCTCACTTGGTTGCTGGAGATGATTAGATCAGTTTGACAGATAATCTCACTCTATGATCGAATTGCAAGAATATTGCTCGAGCAGAGATTAAATAACATAAAATCGCAAGGTAAAAAGGAAATGAGTTATCCTTCTTTACTTTTATAGGATTAGGGCATAACAGTAATTACCAAATGGTAACTATTTATTAAACGACTATAGTAATAAATGCCTTACCTAACCTTTTCTTGACGCTTTTCCTAACCGGTAGTTTGACTTTTTCGATTAGGCATGTCCTGGTTGATCACCTCATGTCTTTCCGGTTTGTTCTGTAGCCTGAGTGAGATAGGACTCACCAGTTCTATCGGGAACGATAGTTGTACTATCAGTTCCCTCTAGGCCTTGAAGACTTAATTAGTAGAAGAAATATCACCATCTTGTGATGATGATTTTGCCTCCGTTGCCTCCTCAACAGAGTTCTTTGATTCCTTGACAAACCAAATTTTCTTCACTACTTTCTTGGTTTCTTTGTCTTTGTTGTTCCTTTTATCAGAACTCAAGATCTTCACCACCGGTCCATCCAATCTTTTGTTTTTGTCCTTGATCTGGTTCCAGCAATCCTTGGTTAGGTGACCGACTCTGTTGCAGTAATGGCAGACTATACCGGTTGCTTTCCAAGGCCTCATCCCTCTTGGATTAGGTGGTTCGCTCCATGATTCTTTGTTGTAATGCATCCCTTTGTTTGGATGAGTAGTTGCATTCCGGTTTCTACCCCTTTTTGAGAATACTGATTTGGGTGATCTGAATGCCATAGTCTTTGATCTGCATTTTTCAGCCTTGTGTCCGAATTTGTTGCAGGTATAACAGTATCCCTTGAAGCTTCCCCTACTTTCACTGGACACAGATATGGGACTTGACTAGCACTCATTGGTCTTGTGGCCCTTTTTGCAGTAACTGTTGTTGTTGGTTCTTACCGGTACATTTCTGCAGTCATTAGTGATATGACCTGGTTTTCCACAAAGCTTACAAGAGGTGTAAAAGGTTTTCCTACCTTTTTGTGCTAGCATCTTCCTTTTGTTCTTCTTGCTTGGCTGAGCACTGGATGACTCATCGTTCTTTTTGGTGACTCCACTTATAAATCCGAGACCGGTGTGATCATTGTGCCTTCGTTGAGCATTGAGTTGCTCATTGAGCTTGACCGAGCTTTCATTGTATCTTCTCAGCATTTCATTCCTTCTTTCAAGGACTTTCATTTGTTCCTTGAGTTGATATATCTCGATCGCCAGCTTCTTGCATGCTTCATCTCTGACCTGCCATGCTTTATGCATATTGGCATTTTCCTGGGTGGCAATTAACAAGTCCTCCTGGAGTTGCATAATGAGGAGTTCATTGGCTCTTGCAGCTTCCTCTGCCCGGTTCATTTCTTTTTTAGAGGTTGTTGATGTCTTGACTGCTGTGTTCCTTTCGCTTTCAGTTTTTCATTTCTGCTCAATCAGTTCAGTCATTCTTAGAGCATTCACCTTTTGCTCCCTTTTGAGATCAGCAATCTGACTGGTTAGGATCTGATTCTTTTCCGTAAGCTCGGAGACCGCTACCTCTTCATCCGACCCACTTTGCCCAGAGAGTTCGTCGATGGTTTCATTGCTCTCATTTAATTGCAGAGCCAGCTCCTTTCTCTTTGCAAGTGACTTCCTCAGTCTATTCTCCAGCGAGGCAATAATATCATTGGCTTCCTCTAGCTGTTTCTGGTACCGGTAACCCTCCATGATCTTTTTCTCAAGTTGTTAAACTTTTATTGTATAGAGAACCTGGCTCTGATACCAATTGTTAATACCTTACTGGTTACTGAGAGGGGGGGGGGGGTGAATCAGTAAATACTGAGTTTCTCCTTTCTAAAACTTATAAGCAGATTCTTGAATGCAAAGTAGAAAGTTAACAGTCATTCATAAGCATAAACCAAACCACACAGATCTACTCAAGTATTTATACATGGAAACCCTCGGTTAGAGAGAAAAATCATGGTGAGACAGAGCTCACAACTTCACTAGTTCTAGATGAAGGTGCCCTGTTAGGAGCATACAAAGCACTGGTTAAGGTGCTACCCGGTTAAGGGATTTTTACAAAAGATCGGTTAGGATCTAAGCCCTATTAAGAGTTGCTTGGTTACAGGACTTTGAACATCAACAAAGATGTCACCCTGTTAGGGGATTTTTACAACGAACCGATTAGGTTCACCCTTTTAGAGGGATTTGTATACAATGTAACACCTTTTAAAAGCAGTGATCTATAATGACACTGATTGTCTGATTAGATCATACCTGTAGATCTCTTCCCCTGTTTGCCTGACTGTTGATCTTCCTTTCTTACTTCACCTTCGTGCCTGTAGCACTCCTCAGAAGATATCTTTCCTCTGCTCTCTACAATCTCCAACTATTAGCAACAACAACATACTTTGCGTCCTATGACTAATATTTATACAAGAGTGATCCTCTTGACTCACGGAACTGCCAGGGAGTAAACTTGACCATAAAATATGCAACACAAGAAAACTGTGCGTTGTGATCTAGAGTTTATCTTGAGACCATCCATAGAATTTAAATCTAACTCCTGTTGAAAGGTTAACTTAACATCAGAGTACTGGACATCTCGCATAATCAGGCTCTTAACTCAAACTGTAACTCAAACTGTTCCACAAAAATTGGATCGGAGTTATCTATAAGTTAGATCGGTACTGGTTTGTCGTTGGATGCTGAATAAGACCGATACTGAGTACTTGGTTCAGTCTACCGGTTTATCTAACTACTTGGTTGACCGGTGCATACACTATGTGCTTGTATATAAAAGAAATTATTAAGACCTTTGGACTTGAAGAATCTAAACCGGTTGGAACTCCAATGATAACTAACCTCAAGTTATCAAAGGAAGATGATGCAAAAGAAGTAAGTGAAACAATGTATCAGTCCATGATAGGAAAACTACAGTATGTTGTTCACAGTAGACCGGACATTGCACATGTGGTTGGCATAGTGGCTAGATTCTCTGCAAATCCCAAGGAGACACATCTAATAGTAGTAAAGAGAATCTTTAGGTATCTAAAGGGAACCGAGGAATTTGGTTTATGGTTTCCACATAAGGGAGGATTTGAGGTAAAAGTATACACTGATGCAAGACTGGGCTGGCAACATTGATGATAGAAAGAGCACTAGTGGTGGTGCATTCTTTCTCGGTGGAAGAATTGTTTCTTGGACAAGTAAGAAATAGAATTGTATTTCACAATCTACTATAGAGGCCGAATATGTTGTTGCAACAATCAATTGCACATAGGTAATCTGGATCAAACAACTGGTGGAAGGAATCCAAGAACAGATACTTGAACCGATAGCTATCTTTTGTGATAGCACCAGTGCAATTAACATATCCAAGAACCCTGTCATGCACTCCAAGACAAAGCACATTGTCATCAAGTATCATTACCTAAGAGAGTTGGTACAAGACAAGGAGGTGAGATTGGAGTATGTTCCCACCAAGGAACAAATTGCTGATATCTTCACCAAGCCATTACCGAAGAGTACTTTTGAGTATCTCAGAGGTAAACTAGGGGTGATACCCCTTAATGATCTTCAGTAAACCTAGAAAGGTGATCATCAGTTCATTGTGCTTCAACAGAGGGTTACACCTCATCTTTTCTAGACTGATGAAAAGGAATGCTGCTCATAGGGGGAGCAGAGATTAGATAAAGGTAGTCTTTCTGACTAGCCTTTGGCATTATTGTCAAAAAGGGGGAGAGTTTGGCAATAACCGGAAGACTGTAGCAGTAGCAGTGGTATAGAGATTGAGATACAAGCACAGTACCCTAGTGATATTGTAATTGCCCATCAAGGTTTTGCCATCAATGCCGAAGGGGGAGACTGTTGGCATCAAGTGATGGTAACCGGTAAGCCTACTACCGGTACAAGTATTGTCATTGATTGGCAAAAGAGTATAGAGACTTGTCATCTCTACAAAGTCTAAAGATCCAAGGAGATCTATATGAAAGAAGGATGGTTTGGCCGATGGTGCTAATATACAAGACAGTTGTGACTGTAAGCAAATACCACCGGTCACTATACAAAGCCTTAGCCACCGGTGCAGAAGTACGGATAAAGCAATAGCTAACCGGTGTCAACAATACAACCGAGGACGGTGCAACCGGTAAGCCAAGGAAGGGACAATAAAAGGTCAAAGACTCTTGCCTGTTCACAGCATGAAGATCTCAACCGATATATTAATGACTCTGGTATGAACCGAGGAAGTCATACTCAAACTATCTGTTCCAACTAACTCTTTGACCAAGATTTTCTGCTCTAAATCTGGAAGTCTTTGAGTTATACTGGTGATCGGTTAAAGTCGAAAGAGTAGACACTTAGGGTCTACACTTCTAGGGCTGACCACTGTGACGGGGTGATCAATGATAAATGGCTATAGAAGAACAAGACTCACCATTCCAAGTTACCTAAATAATTGGTCTGGTTAGACCTCCAATGAGAATACAGTGACTTGGTGATGATGTTGAGTAGGATATTTGGGATTCCACAATCCTACATGTTTGAACCTTGGTTGTGGTACTTCATTGAAGTAGTCGAAGGAATTAATGCTATGGATTGCACTGGAATGATCAACAACAATTTGGATGGGCAACTCAGATATCTAGAGTAGTCAAGAAAATTCTACATGAGTTCCTATGTTATATGCACGTAGCCCGAATGACTAGATATGATGGATTAAGATACAAAGGGGTGATAGGAAGTCATCCACGCTATTTGAAAGTGTATGAGTGCCACCCTTAGTTGTAGCTCTATCCTAAGGATGACTTTGTGAGAGTCAACAATGCTTTTGCAATGTGCATTGTGAGAACTTTGCAAGGCGGATTACATATGAGGCTGTTAGCTGAAGCAATGAAATTGGTAGAGAAATATGGAACATGATTCATCTAGTTCCCAACTTTCTCCTACATTAGGTTGCAGGGGTTTTCTTCAAAACCATATAGACTTATGAGGTATCCAACGAACAAGATGGTACTGCTCGAAGTCACTAGGCAGCTAACGACATATGACAAGATTCAAAAAAGGAAGAAGAAATTGGGACTTGAATTCCCAATCGCTATAGGAGATGAAGATGGAATGTGTCCCTTTCTACAAGTAGCCGAAAGATCAATAGATGAGCTACATTTCTCGTCTAGCATTTTATCCAACAAGACTGGATTATGATCGCTACAATAGAATCAGAGCGGTGGCTGGTGTAAAATACCAACACAAGATTCACCTTGAAGATTTATGGGCCAACGCTACAGATGAGTACGAGGTGAGGAGGAGGATGTTTTCTAGATTACCACTTAACATGATTAGGGCATGTAAAATCATCCAAGTGTTGGACCAATTGGAAGAAGATATAAACGTGGTTCAGTCTGGGTATGAGGTGGAAAGGGAAAAGATCATCTAGCCGTATGATTGGTTCAAGAAAGAAATGCTGGATTTCGATTCAATATCAGGATCAATCTTGAAATTTACAAAATGGTGGGTTGAGCGACAAATTGGCAAACTGAAGGTGACTAAAGATAGCCTGACTTATAAATCGATGGGACATCAGGCATTGCACGATGATAGACCAAGGCAATTATCAAGAGTTAGAATCGAAGAAGGAGAAACTCCACCAGAGAATGCAAAACGTGAAAAAGGCAAGAGTATTGCCCGAGAAGTGTAGCTGAGAAAGAGGTTTGACTTACATAGTGAAGAACCCCAACAGAAGAAGCAAAGATCAGTGACAACTCCATCATCGCCCAATAGGACTTTGAGCTTACATGAGATTGACCCTTTCACAAGGGGAGAGGTTGAAACAAGCAGAAGAGTGATGTCGCAGGAAGATCAGATGACTAGGCCACTGCAAGATAGAGAAAGTATTAATGATTATCAAGAATTTGCCCAAGGGAGAAATCGAGAGCAAGAGGTTGCTGCTGAGGAAAGCCTTGGGGCCATACTAGAATAGGAACTGATAGGGATAGAAGTTCCTATGGTAGAGATGGAAGTTCCAACCGCAAAAGTAGTTCTTATTGCAACTGCAAAAAGTCCCATCGTCGAGGAAGAAATTAATGAAGGGATGATGTTGGGACAAGAACAATTGTTAGTCCATGATTAGTGTTTCCCATTCCAGATTGGTTAAGGCAAAGGTTGTAGAGGAGTCATGAAAAGGAAATTGGCCCTACATTGGAATTACAAGAAATCTTGAACTGAGTCAACTGGCTAGAAGAGAAGGGCAAGGCAAAAAGGTTTGCAAAGTTCATCAGGGGTGAATTTGGATCTAGGACTCTACATATTGCAGTACCTATAGTCGACAAAACTAGGGACCCAATTGCTCCAGACAAGTACAATGTCACAGAATTGGATCTAGGACATGCCTCTAGGGAGTAGGTAATTGAAGAGTTTGATGACTCTGTCCAAGCAATGAAGGAGAAGATGAGCAAATTGGAGGAAAAAATAACAAAAGGTGAAAAGTGAGAATAGAGCTTTGCACGAATATCTGAAACACTTATCCCATCCGATAAGGAAAGAAAGCCAAGCTTTTGTTCCTCCTACAGTTCTTCCAATTGAGTTAGTGGGAGGTATTGAGAAAATGAGACGAATCTCGCAAAGTTTAGAGGCTTGGATGGAGGACATCCAGAAAGAGGCATATAAATTTGTTGAAGACTTGGTACAGATATATGAAAAGGCATTAACTATCCTTTCCAGAATACAATGAATAGATGAGTTGTGGGATGATGAGTGGCTATATCAAGTTGAAGTAATTTTGCACCTGCAAGCCTTAATGGAAACTCCCAGGTAGACATTGATTTATGGTGGAGTGATAAGGGAAGGAGAAGCGTATGATTTTGCCCGCTGGTACAATGTAGTAATCGTGGAAAAGATGTTTGAAAATTTTAATGAAGTATCCGCTCGATTGAGAAAGGTGGTCGGAAATATTCAGAAAGGAACCTCCAACACAGTTGTAGCCTTATTGACGCAGAGGATGATTGAGAATGATTTAACTGCAGGTAACCTAAGAAGAAAAACAGAGTTCGTTTGATTAAATTTATTCTTGAATAATGACTTTGAGAAGTTTTCCATATTCTCGAATGTCATACACACAACCCACAACTTAGTGCCAGATTGGGAGAGCAGTCTCAGCAAGTGTGATCGAGAAATGACTGTTCTGGAGTTCAAGCTAGAATTGGTGCCAAGTGTTAGCATAGATGATTTGGAAATATTGTTGTCCAAATTCTATGCATTCAAGGAACATAATCAAGCATAGGCTATTCTAGCCAAAGAAGCATTTAATGCATAGTGAGCATTTATTTCACCCCTCTCTTGCGGAATAGGCTACCATAGTGGCCATTTATTACTCCACTAAGAGAGTGGCTTTTTTTCTTATTGGTCCGTGTAGACCCTCTTATTAATTGTAGATTCTTTCTTTTCCCTAACCCTAATTAGGGTTGAGGTGGCACAATTTGGGCCATTGATTTTGTTTCGATCTTGGCCACTCATTGTAATTTGAGACCTATGTAAAGGGCTCACTTCTTATTTGTAAAGGATGGAATTTGAAGATTGTTGCTTATGACCTGCTGAGATAATAAAGTTGTCATTGAAGTTTGGTGATTTCTTGATGTATCTTGGTGCTTGCATGTTCTCTTTATTCCCTCATTTAGAATATTGTTTTCAAGTACTTAGATGAATGTGATTGATAATAGTAAGGGTGGAATTGTCTTGCTCATACCTTTTGTTCTTAGGTGATTCCTAAGCGCAATTTAAGGTTGGATATGAGCCATTATGTGGATGCTTTACTTCTATCTTTAATGCACATTGTACGTTTTGATGGTGTTCATTGGGATATGAAAACTATTTGCACAACCCTTGAAGATTGCACCAACTTTCTGTAGTTGTTGAATTTGGCAAAGCAAAGTTTGGTAGATTTCATCATTGTAGTATTCATCTTTCAAGTTCTTAGGAGTGGAATAGAATCCCTCAACCCTACTCTCATTTACTTTCTGCATATCGTGAAAAGCCCCCAAAAAAGGTACTCGTATTGCAATATCATTTGAGAGCTCCCATAGCCAGTATTGTTTGAAGTCAACTTGAGGAACATAACTTAAGGCCCCTCATGATACCAGCATATCACATCAACCGTTGAGCTTATCCACAATCAAGCACTGACATAAAAGGAACCTTGGAGTCAATTGTATGATCTTTCACAATCTTAGGATACACATGATTTTGATCAGGAGAGAATAGAATATCTCAATATTTTATTCTACTGTTGGTAGGTCATAAAATACACATCAACAATACCCAATATCACAATGTTGAGGGAAATGGAGGTTTGAAAGCCTATCAGGGTTTTAGAGGTTTAGGAAAATTCCACAATCCTTTGGTATAACAATGATTTGGGCTCCAAAATTAGATATTGGACATGTAGCATACGCTAGGGATGGAAGCTTGGGAATATTGATTGTGTGGTATGAGGCTAAGTGAATTGTTGAAGGCCCATATCCAATCAAATAAAAAGCTATTGAGAGTTGAGGATTGAGGACATGGGAAACTAGAGGAAACATGATAGGTAAGGAGATTCCCAAAAGCCAACAAGAAGCAAAAAAAGAGGAAGCATGGAGGCATTGGGAATCAAGGGTTGAAGGAAAGGCATTTTGACACAAGAAACCTAAAACTCTAATGGACATGACAATGTGGTGGTTTGGGGGATGAGGAACACGAGGGAAAGGTACCAATGTAAGGGAAATCTTAAAATCCCACCGAAGGTAGGAAAATGACATTGAAGCCTTGACACTTAGAATCTTTTTTCACATTTTGATTTATAGCCCCATGATAAGGACATGGGAGAAGGCAAACCGCAACACCAAGCACAAATTTGTCAAGGGAGGTCCACTGAAGGAATTATTTTGATTTAATATGAATGATGGGAAAAGTAGGACTGAGGAAAAATGGGGCACAAGACTTAGAAGACTTTTCATATATGGGCATGTGCCAACAAATAGATTTGTGGAAGTCTTACATTTTTTCTTTTTCTTATGTTTTGAGGAAAAGCCATGTTAATAGGGTGGAATTTCACATTCTTGGGGACATGGTATGACGCTGTTTATGGTATATGGAGTAGCTAACTTGTGGTGCATATGAACAATATTTAGAGAGGATGGCCTAATGGATAACAAGTATTACTTCTAATGGGTACTTTGCAGAAGTTATAGTTGCTAATAAGTTGGGTTAATGTGTATTGAGTGGGTTAAATGAGTCGTTATAAGGATCATGCTGTCATAAAATTATCATCATTATGGATCAGTTCCCTCCCATTGAGTAGTAGATACCAAGTGTATTGTAGCAAAGCTTAGAGCAGAAGATTATTTTGAAGTGGCTCCTTCAGTAATTTTTATTTTGTAACCCTATGTCAATATTAAACTTAGTCCAATATGACACATATTTATAAGAAATTGGGCACATTTGATTAGCTAAGAGATGCCATGCTTTAGGCGGTTCTCAATAATTACAACCTGCAGCTTATAGCTCACTATGTCTTCCGTGTTTCTCATTTTGTCTATTTGAAGTAATGATGCCATGTTTCTGATGTCATTGCGTATGCTTATAAGTGAAATAATTTTCATTTTATTCTATAATTTCACCTAGAATACCTCAATGTGATAGTGCTGTAATTTTTTGGCTTGTCCCAAGTGAGCTAATGATTTAATGTCATCTTGAAATATTCATTTATTTGGTTGACAAAGTTTTTAATAAGAGTTACCTATGTAACTTTGATGCTAAAATATCTTTTGCAGGAATGCAAAGACTTGGGTTTTGATGTCATAGATTTGAATGTTGACTCACTTATGATCCCTGAAGAGAACCTCTTGCGGCTGATTAGGATAATAAAGAGTGAGAGGTTAAAAGTAAAGCCTAAATTTGGGATACAGTTTGAAGCGGCTGCTATTCCATCAAAGGACAGACTATTTGGGTCCTTTGTTTATCCTACTAAGCAGAAAGGTAGTGTGAATTTTATTTATCTATAGTTTTACATGTGCAGTTGAATGTGCCTTTTTGAGGATTTGTGAAAATGATCATAACAATTGTGGAGTAAATATATTTTGTTCCATTCCATGCTTCTTTGGAAGGATGCATGTCATCTATTGCCTGTTTTTAGAGATGCAGGGATGACACCAAAATTAGCTTTTTATTTTCCATGTAATGGACTTCTTTAATCTGAGTTTCAGATTCTCGTTGTTTAAGTGAATTTTATGTTGTATACTATACTCTGAGAATGCCAAGTTGTAAATGTTCTGACTGACAATTGTCAAAATGCATGATTATTTCAAATGGTCACTTGTTTTGATAAATTACTTTATTAGCTTAGCTTCACATATTTTCGTATTTGGCCAAGTTTTTGGAGTTTGAGAACAAGCCATCATGATTTTATCTGGCAATTAGGTTTTAGATTCTAGGTCTAGGTCTGGGTTTTGTGCGGTCATTATCATATTTTCGGATTTTCCACAAACACATGCTTAGTTGACATTTCAGATTTTAACTGCTGCCGTGTGGAACACACTACAAACAACCATCTTTTTAGCCATTTTAACATCCTTATATTTTTGTATTCTATTTTGTTTTTTCATATTTAATTTTTTAAAACATATACAATACTGAAATTTCTACATAATTTATTGGCTGTATATCATTTTTATGGTATTTAGTGGTATATAAAAATTAATGTAATTTGTGATGATTTTATCATGATGCAACTACATAAACGTAATCCCAAGACAACTCAAAAAAGGACTGCTACAAAGATTGATCCAGCAATATCAATCACCAAAAACTCAACTGTCATGAGCCATCATAATCTAACCAGCACTACAAAATGATCAAATCAGGGAGCAATCTGAGATAACAGACCAGTACGTGCCAAGGACCAACTGCCCAGTACCATCTACAGAAACGCCTTTCCCTTATCATGAAAGACAGAAACATTGGAAGCATAAATACATAGCAGAGGAGTCATCCCCACCAGAATCAACAACACCAACCAGAGAAACATCAACACTAGAACACACACCATCCTTGTCATCAACAGCAGGGTAGCCAGAACTATCATTTAGAGCACTAACTAAGGAATCAACCTTAAGAGCTTCAGAATCACCAGGCTATAGAGGGGAGGCATTAATCAACACAATGTCTTTCCAACTGCCCATCCATCATGATCATAGACCACATCATTTGGCATGTTACCCAATTGGACTATATTTAGCATCTGAAATGGGTTTGCCTTCAACAACAAATTTGTTGATGTCATCATTTTTCTTATTAACTTGCATAGCAATATTATTGACAACCAAAAATATAGTGATTTTGGAGAAAAGTCAGTAATCATGCATTAACTACTTTGAAAAACATCCTCACTTCTAACATTCCTGATAAACTAAAGAACTTTTGGAGGAATGACAAACCACAACTTATTTAAATATAATGAAAAATTTACCTAGAGGAAACAAACATAAGATTATTCTATATAAGATATCATACCAACTAATTCTAGGTTTACCAGACACAAAAGCCCAAATAGGTAAAAAAAAAATTACTATATCAATTTAGAAAACTGACATTCAAAAAAGAAATGTATAAAAGATTCAACCTCATCACAGATCAGACAAGTTTGAGACTCAGGATCTAACATAACCTCACAAATAGCAAGTTCAGTCAACAATAACATTCACCAGAAAAAAAGATTTCTTAGGCTCAATTAAATTAAATCAAATCCTCCTTAATCTCTTAGCCCAAAAATTACCGAGATCCTAAGCAATCCAAAATAAATTTAATCTCTTAAAGTTAAACCAATCATCAGAAAAGGCCCAAAGAGAATAAAGAAATTTGGGAGTACCATTAAAAATTTCTTAATGGTGACCTAGTTTATATTATTCAACAAATTATCACACTCTAATACAAAACACAGAAGCAACCATCCAGCCCAAAATTTTTAACCATGTAAGAATTCACTTTCTAGCTAGTAGAGATAACAAATCTACTCTGGATGGGATTCCAATCCATCAATCTACAATTCTCAAGGATGTGATGAAAAGATTTAGACCTTTACAACGTCAACTGAACAACCCCTAGCAGGTGCCAATGACGAAATTTTACCAGGCTTGGTCTACCAAATAGAACTGAATCCCAAAACCCTGTCATTAGAGGCAGAAAAGACCTCATAACCTCTAGTTATCTCTTTAAAATAAACTCATGCCTTCCAAATAGAACAGAAAACAGTAGACCCAAAGGGTTTAACTTTGAAATCACCAAAAAGAATATCCCACACATACAACCCCTTCCAATCAGAATTCACTTAGGTACATAGGTAGCTAGATTATGACTAAACAATTGACATAGTTTTAACTTTTTATAACCCATTTAATTGCAAGAGAAACCTCTTGTATTAAAATATTTTAAAGCCCTGTACTACCAACTTCTCTTGTAGTATTACATTGTGCCCAAGAGATAGTATGTCTCTTCATACTTCTTCTTACCATTAGTTCAAAGAAAATTTGTAATAAGCTCATTCAGTTGATTGATATGAGAAGAAACAACAAGCCAGCATGAAGAAAAAGAGATAGTGTAAGTAGATAACTTGGAACCTACCAGCCATAAAAAACAAAATACCTGGCCACTTCACAATCTTACCACATACTTCATCCAAAATCTACTCACACATACATTTCGAAGAAGGGTTGAGAGGCAAAGGGAAACCCAAATACTTGCAATAACATTAAGCTCATAGCAAATCTAGCCCTTGTCCAATGGCCAAGAAGGCTAAATAGTATTCCACATTAAAAGCTGGATTTGTGTACAACTTAAAGAATCAGAAGTAACACGATTGAATTCAATTTATTATCCAGCGCCTTAAAGTTATTCTCACCCAAATAAAGAAAAAAGAACTAGAGGTATCATTAGGAAAACTAAAGCTCAGCAACAGAATAACTAGAGGAGAGAGAAAGACTTAACACAAGTGCCTAAAGAAAAATCGCTTAAAAGATAATGCAGTGCTTCAGCAGCAATAACATCAAGATATGCGGCAATGGGACAGCGTTGTCTAAAAGACTTGTGAAGAGGGAAGAAGTTAGACAATTTGAGCAGATTCATCTTGAAACAAAACACTAACCATTTTGCAAAAGAATATAGCAAACCCAAGAGCCTTAAGCATAAGGAGAATAAAATGCCATTCCGTTCCATCATATTCTTACTCAAAACCCAAAAGAACCATAACAATACTTTGCTTAGAAGACTTAGCCCAATGCATCATTTCCCAACTGGTGATCAAGTTATCAAAAACTTTCTTTTCCTTAACAAAACTAGTTTGGGAATAAGAAATAGCATTAGGCAATTCTTTCTGCATCCTTAAAGCTAAAAATTTAACAAAATTTTTATAGGAAACTTCAGTAAACTGATAGGCCTCTATTTATTAATCTCAGAATTATCACCTCCTTTGGGAATAAGCCTAATAATGCCTTTATTAGTACGACGATCCAAAGAACCAGTCACAATAGCTTCATTGTAAACTTCTAATAAAATCTTGCTAATCCAATTGCTATTGAATTTGTGAATTCTACCAAAAACCCATCCCTCCACGGGGCCTTCCCCTCCTCCATATCATGGATAGCATTAGAAACCTCATCAAGAGAAAGGTTTTTATCTAAGGCAATTGAATTATTATGACTAGGTTTGCAAGGAAAAACCTTAAGCACAATATTCCTAGCATTAGAAACAATATCATTATCACCACCTCTAGCAAAAGGTCGCTTTAGAAGCTAGAGAAACTTAGAAAGTACACCTAATGTCAAAATTATCCTTCAACAAAATACCATTCACATCAGAGCCAGAAATGTTCTCTCTTGCATATTTGACTTTGAAAATTTTGAAGAAAATTTTTGAACCTTTGTTCCCAAAATATGTAGCCACAAAAATCTAGATCTAAACCTTGCCCCTCTATGTTTATAAAATTTATTACACCTTATAGGGTGCTTAATCCCAATAGCCTTATCTTGTAACAAAACATCAAAAGGCTTTTTCTGAATGTTATTTTCAACAAATTAGTTTCTTGGCCTTACATGAACCAGAAATCCTCAATAAAGAAATAGGAGAATACCTACTGATATACAAGCCCATACCAAACTTGACGAAATTCATAACCCAAAGATATAAAGTTTTCACACAAGAAGAGTCTTTAATAAGTTTATACAAACCCCTAAAGGAACAAGGAGACAGAGAAGGACAAGAGATAGGGAAAACCTCAAACTCAACAGGATGATGATTGGACAAGGTTTTAAGGAGAACCTAAACCAAATCACTATTCTGAACTGGATAAATATAAAAAGAGGATTTATTCACCATAAATCTGTCTAAGCTAGAAAATACCTACTTACTGCCTTTCTTAAAATTAGTCCAAATGAACTGAATCCCTTTACTACCTATCCTTCTTACAACCCATTAAGAGGATCCACAAGGTTTCTTTTCCTTTCAAATTTGTCTCAAGAAAAATTGCATTACCTTTCCATTTGAATGCACAGCCACCAATTTGGTCCACACTATTATCAGTCATATTAAAGTCACCTCCAACAATTGAGGAATATCTTTAAAATTAATATCCAGGCAATTGCACAATTCAGCTCTCTTTACAATCATTTAAGGCATAAATTACCAAAAAAATACCATCTAAATTCAATTCCACCCACACAGCCCTACAACATAGAGAAGACAAATGCCCCATAATTTTCTAACCCAAAGAAGGATTGAGAAGAATGCAAACGCTTCCCTCTCTTTAACATATTTAGATGGAAAAAACTATATAGAGTTGGGCCAAATCAATTTATGAGCACCTTCCAAATAATAGCCCATTGACTTAACCTGTTGTAGCAACAAAGCAATCAATGTTAAAATTTGATTTACAAAGAGACTTATCCAAACATTTTTTATGGCCCTTAAGGCCTCTACATTCCTTTTAAAATAAGAGGGTATGCCATTATTTTAAAACCCAGTGGCCAGTTGTAGAAGATTTGGACTTGTAGTCCTTAATAGAAACATCACACCCATTATCACCACCCAAAACTAACTCAGAAACACCATGAGGGCCCGTTTGGGTGCTGGAATTAGACTGGATATTCCGGAATTAGATTTCCGGATAATGTCAATTCCATCTCTGTGTCCATCCAAAAAAAATTGGAATTGGAATTTCGAAATTCCAATTTTGCCCCCAAAATGGGCAAACCAAACGGGTCAGCCCATATTCCGGAAATCATTTTCAGGATTTTTATCTTCCAGAATTGCGGCATCTTCCAGAATTGACTGAAATTGGCATTTGGTATTCCAGCACCCAAACAGGCCCTTAAGGAATCTTTTTCTCTTTAAGAACATTGTATATTACTTTTAGAACCCAACTCAGAATTAGCACCCCCTTTAGTAGAAATTTGAACTGAAGGCTTTGCTTAAATGTAATGTCCCCTTCTCGACATTAGTGCATTTAGATGCTGGATTAGTCTATCTAGCCATCCGGATGGACTAGTGGCCGCTCAAAGGAGGATGTCAGTCAGTCACGCAGGTGCACGGGCAAAAATTTAATATCTGGGCTCAGTTCTATAGTTGGAGTCACTTTATTTATTAAAGTGCGTTAAAGTTACTTTATGACTTTAAGTTAAGTCACTTTATTTTTATAAAGTCACTTTATGTTATAAAGTCACTTTAAGTCATTTATTTAAGTGACTAAAAGACGAAAAAGTGTTTTATCCCACATTTGCCCAGCTTTTGTGTTGCACTCACTTCAAGGCTATAAGTGAGGAAAGTACATCTTGGAAACATCACCATGAATTTGATAAAAACAAAGATATCTGGTTACTAACGTGACTGATAAATTCCTAGGACGCAAACCCTTGGAATTAGTGAAGGTACTGGACGTAGCCCCAGCTTATCTTCTTGGTGGAAGTACACAGCTTTCACATTGGATTTTATGAGATATTGGAGTACAGTCAGGTGCCAACTCATGCCTGTGACTGCAAAGATGTGGTGAATACAGAACGTGATTTGAGAAGGGTATTTGAACTTGTCATTAACGGTATACAGTGCCCAGTTCCTTAACCGACAGCATATAACCACCTACAGATTTGATGTCAAGAGCAGGAGATAAGGTTGACAGGCTTTATACAGGGTGGTTGGAAGTAATAAAACTAATACACGGTAACGGTTGTATACAGCAGGCGAGTGTGAAATGGTTGGCGGCCATTAGTATAACCCAGACTGGTATGCGTGTGGGATTCCCTCACAAATCAGGGTGGAAACGGTGTTGATTCCTGCTTGCGTGAGTACAGCAGTATAAGAGATAGGGAGTTAACGTCACAAACTGGGCTGCAGCAATTGGTTGCTGTTCGCACTTCATTATAACGGTTAACAGCTGGACATATCACCATTTCCAGACCTCGAACTCTTAACGCCATCTCCAGTCTTTGATTCCAGGTTCTCAAATTTATATCTACTTTGGTTACTGTACATGTTCAATTTAAAGACTGCCTGAAATATTCCTAAATGCTTCCGTGGTTCAGCTTCCAATACCAAATGTTAATGTAGAGTTGAATGTTGATAATAGAAGGCGTGACTGTATTTCATACTTTGATATTTGAAACAATACAGTAAATGGTTATAGTTATTTTCTGCATATATATATATATATTGCTGTGAATCTGTATGTTGCAACCACAAATAGTGGAACGATATATGTATGAATCACTTGACAGCGGAAGTTATATCAAGCAATTATAATCAGAAATTTACAACAGAATTCTAGAACAGTGAACATCCTTTTCAGACAACCAGACATTCTAGGCAAGCTTATATCATTTTAACAACAGTTCAGATTTTTTTGTGATCATACCTTTATTTGAAATCAATCAGAGAAATTTAGCTGAACTGTACTTCGGAAGTATACACAGCAAACAGTATTGATATTAAGGGAAGAGTTTGTTTCTAGTTTGCAACGTAGTTGATGTGCATTTCTTAGCACTTTCAATGATTATCAGACAACAGCGTTATTGTTCAAAGTTGAAGGTTTAAGGGAAAACAGATCCATTTTATCAACTGCCAATTGTGACCAGCTCTACAACCCATGATCTAAACCACAAAAATTTAATAGGACAAAATTCTATGAAATCTGATCATACCAGAATTTTGGACAGAGTTATATCTTAGGATATTACATTAAAAGAGCTAACTAAAGGCTCTGAGCTGTTTGTAATCCTTAATAGAAACATGAGACCTGAAATACCATCCAAAAGTAACTGAGATCAACCATCATTCAAGGAAGCTTTTTGTCTTTTATAATATTGTTTATCATTTTTAGCATCCAATTCAGAATTACCACTAACCTCTTTTAGTAGAAATTTGAAATGAAGGCTTTGCTTGCAAGAGCTAACTAAAGGCTCTGAGCTGTCCACACCCTCTAACAACCCTGTATTATTTCCGTTCACATTAGAAACTAGAGACACAAGGAGACATGCAAATAAGAAACAAGATGAATTTCAAGAATGACAATATATTCTTCATTTTTTTCTTTAACAATCTGAGGGGGCAAAACCTTAACGATATTACCGCCATTATAAATATCACCAAGATTCACATACCCCATATTAATGTCACGAGAGTAGTCGGCATGATTCACATTTGAGTTTTGGTCCCATTGTGTTTTAATAGAGGGCAAGCTGACCTCATATGACCATCATTTTTACTGTAAAACCAAGTACTCAAACTTCCCAAGCTCTAAGTCTTCATTTTCTGTAGAGACCCATGCAAAGGAACAATGCTAAAATTTGGAAGATAATCATCATGCTTCAAGGAAAAAAATATTCTAACATTCATATGAGGAAGAGGAACTCTAATGTCTTCCTACCTTGTAACTTCAGCCAAGTGCTTATGCAGTCGAGGTAACAAAAAACATGAGGATGTGGGACATAACAGAGTTTGATCCATTTAGGAGAAGATTTAAAAACCACTTCATCAGAAATTTAAAAAATGTCCCATGCAAATGCTCGAAAGAGAGATTCACCAACATTCCAAAATCGTTTATTGAGAATCCTCTTATGCATTCCTTTGTGCTTAAGACAATAAAAAAAAACCCTTTTGCAAAATTTGACAAAATGATACATAAAGCCCTTATACGTTCCATCATTTTTTGCCCTGTGCTTGAATAGGCCTTTCATCACACACCAAGAATTCAGTTCCTTCACCAAGCAGCAGGTTGTCACCAGCTTATGATATCCCTGAATGATTTATTGCTACCAGCATCACCAATAAACACTTTCTCGAGACTTACAATGCCACTGCATCTTGATGTTGTCAAGACTCATAACAAAGTCAAACACTTGTAATAAATGCACGACAAGAGATAAAAGATGATGTGATACACTCAAGATAGGAACTCATCCAATATTAAAAAAGAGACGATCAAAATAACGACACCAAATACAAAAAATTTAAAAAGACCAAGGAACATAACATAAAACAAATTAAGTGGCTGACAGGCTGGCCAACTGGGCAGTCAGGAAAGATGAGATGAAAAGATGGATGGACGGACACAATATTCCGCTTGAAATCAAAGATTTAATTGAAAAAGAGAGAATCCCGGGCAGATTGGGAAACATTAAATGATAATAATGATGGACGGACACAATATTCCGCTTGAATACAGGGAAGCAAATCAAGTGGCTGACACTGATCAGCAGATAAAATGAATGGTATTCTTGATCCTTCTTTTGAACATGAAAATTAAACCCGAAAACGGGCCTCAAAGTGCAATGATGGCAATTGCTTAGGTAATTCGTACTTTGGCTTGCGTACTTACACATCATTTTTCAGCACATTTCCCATAACACATAAACTTTCATTATTATCATTTAATGTTTCCCAATCTGCCCGGGATTCTCTCTTTTTCAATTAAATCTTTGATTTCAAGCGGAATATTGTGTCCGTCCATCCATCTTTTCATCTCATCTTCCCTGACTGCCCAGTTGGCCAGCCATATGCGGGAAAAATATTCTTGCGAGTGTACTGGTCAGTCCCATAACCATCACAGTCCTGCTCGTGATCATCCTCTCTCCCCTGACTCTCCTCTTCCTCTTCACTATCCTTCCCCTCCTCTTGTCTTTCCTCCTTAGTTTCTTCTTCAATGTTCTTCCTTTTTTTCTGCTTCCTAACAGAATTGACATCAGGATCCTCTTCTCTGTCCGCAGGCATCTTAATTATGATGTTTCTCTTTCCTTTCTTCTTCTCCTTAATTTCCTCTTCTTCACCGAACATAAATTCCTCCTCATCAACACTTTCACCCTCCGTGTCCATACCCTCCGCCTCATTATAATCTCTATCAGAAGAGAGCTCAATGCTCTGCTTAGGGTCGGGAGTCTCCTTTTTCTCCAATTTCTCTTTTGATGGCAATTGCTCAGGTAATTCGTACTTTGGCTTGCGTACTTACACATCATTTTTCGACACATTTCCCATAACACAAACTTTCATTATTATTATTTAATGTTTCCCAATCTGCCCAGGATTCTCTCTTTTTCAATTAAATCTTTGATTTCAAGCAGAATATTGTGTCCATCCATCCATCTTTTCAAGTCATCTTTCCTGACTGCCCAGTTGGCCAGCCTGTCAGCCACTTGATTTGCTTCCCATCAATTTTGACACTCCCCTTGTTCCAGTTCTTAACCATGGTTTTAGTAACAGAGGGTTTCCACCCATGCAGTCGTTCAATGAAAGAAGTAACATCACCTTTACTCAAAATGTTCCACACCTTAGAGCGCCGCTGCCACTTCTCAGCTTCATCCTCTGGTTCCCTCCTGTGTCTTTCCCCCACCATTTTTTCACTCTCTGCAAACTATTCTCTTGATAGCAATGTCTTTCGAAATTTGGGACCAGCAGATAAAATGAATGGTAATCTCGATCCTTCTTTTGAACGTATGAAAATTAAACCCGAAAACGGGCCTCAAAGTGCAATGATGGCAATTGCTCAGGTAATTCGTACTTTGGCTTGCATACTTACACATCATTTTTCGGCACATTTCCCATAACACAAACTTTCATTATTATCATTTAATGTTTCCCAATCTACTCGGGATTCTCTCTTTTTCAATTAAATCTTTGATTTCAAGCGGAATATTGTGTCCGTCCATCCATCTTTTCATCTCATCTTTCTTGACTGCTCAGTTGGCCAACCTGTCAGCCACTTGATTTGCTTCCCTGTATTTAAGCGGAATATTGTGTCCGTCCATCCATTAAATGGTTGAGAAGCACGAAGTGGTAAGAGTAGATGCGGTCGAATCTCGTGTCCAGGGAGATATACTTGATTATCGCCCTCAGCACAAACCTCCACAACGGTTTGATGGACCTCGGCAAAAATATTCTTGCAAGTGTACTAGTCAATCCCATAATCATCACAGTCCTGCTCGTGATCATCCTCTCTCCCCTGACTCTCCTCTTCCTCTTCGCTATCCTTCCCCTCCTCTTGTCTTTCCTCAGTTTCTTTTTCAATGTTCTTCCTTTTTTTCTGCTTCCTGACAGAATTGACATCAGGATCCTCTTCTCTGTCCGCAGGCATCTTAATTATGATGTTTCTCTTTCCTTTCTTCTTGTCCTTAATTGCCTCTTCTTCACCGAACGTATCTTCCTCCTCAAGTGTACTGGTCAGTCCCATAATCTTCCTACTACCTGCCGAGGTCCATCAAACTGCTGTGGAGGTTTGTGTTGAGGGCGATAATCAAGTATATCTCCCTAGACATGAGATTTGACCGCATCTACTCTTCCCACTTCGTGCTTCTCAACCATTTAATGGATGGACGGACACAATATTTTGCTTGAATATAGGGAAGCAAATCAAGTGGCTGACAGGCTGGTCAACTGGGCAGTTAGGAAAGATGAGATGAAAAGATGGATGGACGGACACAATATTCCACTTGAAATCAAAGATTTAATTGAAAAAGAGAGAATCCCGGGCAGATTGGGAAACATTAAATGATAATAATGAAAGTTTGTGTTATGGGAAATGTGCCGAAAAATGATGTGTAAGTACGCAAGCCAAAGTACGAATTACCTGAGCAATTGCCATCATTGCACTTTGAGGCCCGTTTTCGGGTTTAATTTTCATAAGTTCAAAAGAAGGATCGAGAATACCATTCATTTTATCTACTGGTCCCAAATTTCGAAAGACATTGCTATCAGGAGAATAGTTTGCAAAGAGAGTGAAAAAATGGTGGGGGAAAGACACAGGAGGGAACCAGAGGATGAAGCTGAGAAGTGGCAGTGGCGCTCTGAGGTGTGGAACATTTTGAGTAAAGGTGATGTTACTTCTTTCATTGAACGGTTGCATGGGTGGAAACCCTCTGTTACTAAAACCATGTTTAAGAACTGGAACGAGGGGAGAGTCAAAATTGATGTGGTCAAGTTCACGGTGACGGAGGAGGTTATTTCTGCGGTCACGGGCATACCCATTGTTGGGAAGAAATTCTACAGAGACAGGCGCATTTCTGGTTAGGTGGTGTTGGAATTTGCCAAAGGTGCAGAGGAAAAGAAGGCTCTTGTGAAGAAAAGCACCTACTACCTGCCAAGGTCCATCAAACCGCTGTGGAGGTTTGTGTTGAGGGCGATAATCAAGTATATCTCCCTGGACACGAGATTCGACCGCATCTACTCTTACCACTTCGTGCTTCTGGGGCTAAGATCTCTATTCCTTTTTACCTTTATTCGTCTATCAATGAGAATATTAATGACTACAGGGAGAAGCCTATTGGCAACCCTGCTTTCCATGAGGGGCTTTTGCTATTGATTTACAAATTTTTTAAGGCTAGGACTATAGGAAAAGAAATTAAGCAGGGGAAAGTGGGGAAGGAGGGATTGGATGAGGAGTTTGATTTGGGAGAAGAAGAGTATATCCTTTCTGATATTGAGGATTGCCAAGATATGCATTCGGACACGAAGGCAGAGGCCACCCCTCAGACTAAAAAGGGGAAAAAGAAGATTAAAAAAGAGAAATTGGAGAAAAAGGAGACTCCCGACCCTAAGCAGAGCATTGAGATCTCTTCTGATAGAGATTATAATGAGGCGGAGGGTATGGACACGGAGGGTGAAAGTGCTGATGAGGAAGATACGTTCGGTGAAGAAGAGGAAATTAAGGAGAAGAAGAAAGGAAAGAGAAACATCATAATTAAGATGCCTGCGGACAGAGAAGAGGATCCTGATGTCAATTCTGTCAGGAAGCAGAAAAAAAGGAAGAACATTGAAGAAGAAACTAAGGAGGAAAGACAAGAGGAGGGGAAGGATAGCGAAGAGGAAGAGGAGAGTCAGGGGAGAGAGGATGATCACGAGTAGGACTGTGATGATTATGGGACTGACTAGTACACTTGCAAGATCACAGACAAAGAGAAGAGTGTGGTCTGGAGAAATTTTCATAATGTTTCTGTCAGGATGGGTCTAAAGAGGGAAATGATGAAAACTTTGGTTAAGGAGAATAAGGAGGGAAAAATTCAATGGAGGACCTAATTGACCCTGCCCTGGTTATTTTGAGCGACATCACAAAAGAAAACCCTCAGATGGATGTGCTCAACAATGCTAAAAACAGTGTTATTGATAGCTATAAAACTACTAAATGGACCTACCATGAAATCCAAGAGTTAAAATTCAGGGTGGGCAGACTGGAGAGGGAGGATAGCAGTAGCAAGATCAGGCTTACTGAGAAGAATGATATGGAAAACAAAATGGATGAAGTGAAGAAAAGAGTTCAGAGCGTGGAGGGAACCTTACAGAAAATTGCTGAACAAAGCTACAACATTCTTAAAGCTTCTAACGACAACATAAAGGTGCTGATTAGTAAAATAGAGGAACACAGGGGTAGCAAGGAGGAGTCTCCCAATAGTGGCAAAGATAAGTCTCCGGAGGATGGCCCGAGGAAGAGACCCAGATCCAGCACTATGAAGAAGGACACCCAGGAACCTGATAAAGATATATTTGACCTCAAGGAGGCGGCAGATAAGGCATCTGAACTTGAGATTCGTGCGGCGGAGATCCTCAGAGAATTTGCCTAAGCCTCTCTCCTGGCTTTGGGCCTGTCCTGGTTTTTTGTTTTTGTCCCTGGTTCTATTTTCTGGTTTTATCTGTTGTCTGCTAGTGGACTGCGACTGTTGTTTTTTGCTATGGCTATCTTGTTATTGTATACTTTTAAAGCTATATCTTTGTTAAACTTTTAATTCTGTAAGGGTTTCAGGGCCCCATTAAAACCTGTTTTCCTTATCAAAAACATAAAACAAATTAATGGAGACTGATAAGACTAATCAATCCCAAAGGGGAGAGCTTGACAAGGATGATAATGGAGGATGAATTTCTCTCTTTCTATCTATCTATCTATCTCTCTCTACACACACACACTATTTGAAGCAAATCTTTGCCAGTATTTTCACAGTTTGAGGGGGAATGAATATAGATTATATAGTGGAAATAATTGATTTGGACCCAATATTCTGAACCTAAAGTTAAATATATAAAATCCTCATAGAATATCCATCAATATGGTAAATCATTATACAATCAAACCTTATCCCAAACATATCCACCCAGGACCTTGTCACCAGAAACAAGAAACTTGAAATGGGACAGTGCAATGGAAAAAAGATTGAAAGGGTTGAACGGCTATTATTCATTTACATTATATTCCATTGCTAGGAAACTCTCAATCAGGCCAGGGATGAGATTATGAGGTTAACATTTTTGACATTAATAGATTGTATATTGGTAAGCTGTTGGTCAACAATCAAGTAGTCCAGCACATTGCAAAACTGTTTTTCCAACACTTTGTGTCTGTTCAATCCCTCTTAGGAAGGTCTTTGCGTGGAGGAGGTCATCCGCCATGTAAATTGGAATCGTCTTGCCCTAAAATCTATAGAATTGTTTTCAAAGCAAATATGTAGAATGGGTTGTTCTACTGTGATGGTAATTGGTAGCAATCAAAAGAGCATGACCAGGTTTAAGTTCCCCATGTTTCTAGCAGGTATGTGCTGAGGCTGTGGTGAAATGATAATGTGATAGTTCTGAGCAGGATCCATTTTCATGAATCTTAAAAGAGTGTGGTCCAAAGCTGATGTGTACTTCATGTTTCCTGATTGTAGAAATGATCGAAGATGTGGATCTATTAATCAGGAAGGCGGAGAGGTGCTTGGATGTTGGAGCAGATTTAATTATGATTGATGCAGACGGTGTAAGCAGACATTCAGAGTCCTTGCGCACTGATACTATAGCAAAAATAATTGGGCGCCTGGGCCTTGAGAAAACTATGTTTGAAGCAGGCAGTCCAGAAATGCTTGAGTGGTTTGTGGGAAGATATGGATCGAGGGTGAGTTTATCCTTTACTTTGGGTTTGTTTTTTAGGTTAGAATTCTCATTAATGAATTGTTTTGTATATTTTTTCTGATATTTGTAACATATTATTCACAGTTGCACCAGTTCTTTAAGAAACGGCATTTGCATTGGTAGAGCATCTCTTAGTGTCAGGCTTGTGACTTGTTGGCTTTCTTTTTTAAATTATTACTCAAAGTTAATGATATCACATTTCCACGATCCGTAATAATATAATTGCTATTTTTTCTGGTTTTAAATGTTGCTTCTGATTTCAGCAGCGTGTAATGTTTTTTTAATCTCCCAACTCTCTTTTATCCTGATGATGGATCACGATTGATACTTAAAAATTACAGTCAGTCAGCAACTAGAAACAATAGCAATAATATCATTAGTAGTGCCAAAACAGAAAAGAAAGGAGTCATATTTGGACCTTAAACTTGTGACTTTGTCATCTTCTACAGCAACATAAGCAAACACTGAACAGACATTTTGTTTAGTCTATCTAACAAACTCTTCTATTTCTCTACTTCAAATGCATCTCATCACTTTTGTATTACTATGATAGACGCTTGAATATTTTATCCACGGGAGCTTCTATGTATTATGCTACAGTTTAGCTACTTTGTAAACCCTATGCACACTTTGATTGGCTTTTCTACATCATCAAAGCAATAAGCCAAAAATATGCTTTGATTGATAATTAATTGTTAGCTCAGAATCCCTCTGATGCCCTGGTAAATTTAGAATTTAGTACCACTCATCATTTTTTATGCTTAAAATCTTTCAGATACCTCCATATTATTCTCAATACAAATTTCTGCCCAAGTTTCTATTTCTGCTAAAATAATGTGACAATATTTTCTTCTGTTAATTACATGCAATTATTTGAAATGGAGATGTAATCTCACTGTTGCTTTCTTTTACAGGTTAACCTCTTTGTGCATCATTCTCATGTAGGAAAGTTGGAATGTATCAGAGATGGAGCCATTGGAATAATTCCAAGCTCTTTATCTCAGAGCCGCAAACATGGGCCAGCCAGCTTTTGCTAGACATTCATGGACGATCAAATTGCAGTAAAAGCAGTTCATGGATATATCGAGGTTCAGGGTATCAGCATTAAATGTGTTTATAATGGTGGCTAATTATCTTCACTGTACAATGGAAATGTGAGAATCCCGTTTCAGAGTTCCTGCAGTCCATAACTTTTTAAGTTACTGAAACTTGCATGAGCGGTGCTAAGATCACTTGTATCGAGCGATCACATAAATCTTTGCTTGGAAGCGTGTATTGTATGGATTTATGTTCTCCTTTGTTGGACTTACTATAAGTTTGGCGCAGTGTTTGAAATTGTATGGTTTTCTTTAGATTGAAGCAAGCTACTCTGCGAATTATTTTGTTTTAGCAGTTTAGTGGCAAGGACTGTCGTTTCGCCCTTGAGACCATGGTATTAACAGTTGTGCCACAATATAGTGACATAAATTGTATGTAGTAAATTATATTATTTTTGGAGGATGTTAGATGTCGTGCTTTTGTAATGATGTTTGAGCATTGATAAAAAACCTAATATGTGGATCTTAAAAGTTATCTATAGGTTCGATCTTCATTCTTAATTTACATTAAAAGTTGTCTATTTCTGGTTTCTTGAGAACTTATTTACACATAACTCGAACAACCACCGCCTCTCAATTACTAGTAATTTTTCTTTTTACTTATTTTACAACTAGTATCAAATTAGTCAACCAAGCATCTTTATCTAATCTAGAAAGGTCGGATTTATAACTTCTCCAACCACTATCATTGTGACAACTTTATATTACCACTCATGCTTACATTAGAAAGTGTTAAGCTTTCAATGTTGAGGTCATCTCTAGATCCTTTAACCTTGAGGTTTCATTTGTGACGATTCCTTCTATTACTAGCAATTGCACCTTGGTGTGCAATGGGTACGCCGAAAAGGTATGAAAATTCAAATATAATTTTTTTGTGTATATTTGTATACATTTGTAGTGCATGATGTCAGTTGGTAGGTCATACTGTAAATGATGTTTGTGCAATAAATGTGTCAATTGAGAAGTGATAGCTTCAAACTATGCATTTACTTACATGATCCAAACATGACTAAAATAGAAACTTTGAATCAAAGAAGATAATTAGCCTCCATTACTAATAGGCTCACATTATGTAAATGAGAATGTGTGAGAGAGAGAGAGATAATGATGGAGAGGGAATACAAAGATATTTGTAGATAGATACGTAAAGAGAGGATGTATAGATATATAGGTATAAGAAGAGGGATAGGGAGAAAGAGATAGATGAATGGATAGAGAGAGGGAGACATGTAGCTATAGAGAGGCATAAGGGAAGATAGGTCTTTTGTTTTCAAAAAATCACAAATATGTAAAGAAGGAATACAATTTAGTCATGTGAAATTGTTTAAGCTATACTAAAAATCATGATCAAATTAATATTTAAACCAAAATACGCCATGTAGATAACTTTCCTCCTTTTGTTCAAATGATTATTATCTTAGAATTAGATGTTGTCACTTTTTTTGGCATTTTGCATCAGAAATTGTTGCATATTGAGCTATTATTTTCTAACAATTTATGATAATAAAAAAATATTTTTTTAATTTATTTTTGTGAGTAAGAACAAAATTATGGAGTAGAATTAAGATATAGAAAGAGGGATTGATAGGAATAGTGAAAGGGAGAGATTGAGATACATATAGTGGGAGGATATATATATATATATATATATATATATATATATATATATATATATATATATATATATATATATATATATATATATAGTATCAATCACCAAAAAAAATTAGAATAAAAAATTACTAACTAAAATCAAACTTTAAAATAACATTAAAAATATTTAAAAATAAAAAGTTATTTCATAGTTTATTTTTTATTTATATATATGAAATTTTAAATAATATTATCTACTAATAGTTTCTATTATATTTATATTATATATTAACCTAAATTATATTATATATTATAATAAAAATAATTATTAAAACAAATAAAAATAAAAATTGCAAAAATTTTAAACATAGTTTATTTTATTTTTTATATATTATATTTATTTTATTGATTAAAATCTTTAAAATAAAATTAAAACTTTTAAAATTTCCTAAATATATAATTAACTATATATATATATATATATATATATATATATATATATATATATATATATATATATATATATATATATATATATATATATATACACACACACACACACACACACACAATCAAATTAAATTATAGGTAGAACTTTCGATGTTCTAATAGATTATTTCATTCAACTTTTGATTGCCACGAGTATTGTCCTAGCATAAACATTGGAAATATTTTTATAATACTTCAACATTTGGTTTAAGTCATTATTTGGTGCTTGCAGTAATGGGCACACGAGTTCAAGTCTGCTAGTTGTAATCATTTTTAACCACCTCAATTATAGGATTCAACTAAGATACCTCACAACCAAGCATAGGAATGAAATAAAGTAAAGTCTTAAAATTATCTTGAAATAATAGTAACATAACTCGAAATAAGGAACTATTCTTATATCTAGGTTATTAATTATCAAAATTGATAATTGGTAAGAAATAAACATTGTTGTGAACTTAACAATTATGCAACACTTAATACCAACATGTGGTTGTTTATTAACTCGTATAATAACAAGTTCAATTAATTGAATCATAAGGTGTGATCTAGCACTACTAATGTATGTGTTTCAAAACAATAATGGTATAGGGGAAACATCAACTCTAACCAATCTAATAAATAAGGGATTCATTAAGTATGTTAGAGCCTTGTATAGGTTGACAAATGGTGATAAATGTAACTCATGACTCAACATGCATGAGAGAGGTAACAAATGAATTACAAAATTTCTTTAAGCATGAGTGATCCTTAAGACGTTGCATATAAAATCCAAAACTAAAATTCATATACTAAAAGTAAATAAAATAAGGGAGGTTACTAATGATCAAGTTCAATTATTAATGAAACTAAGACAAGGTTTATAATATTGAGTATCTATTGACACTTGTTAAAATATAACTTATTGATATCGAAAAGTTCCAAAAGATTATCAAGGATACCCACTACTATAAGGGCAGATAATTCCTTCTGTTTTGTTGAGTGATCCTTAAGACGTTGCATATAAAATCCAAAACTAAAATTCATATACTAAAAGTAAATAAAATAAGGGAGGTTACTAATGATCAAGTTCAATTATTAATGAAACTAAGACAAGGTTTATAATATTGAATATCTATCGACGCTTGTTAAAATATAACTTATTGATATCGAAAAGTTCCAAAAGATTATCAAGGATACCCAAATACTATAAGGGTAGATAATTCCTTCTGTTTTGTCAGATTATTTAGAAAAAAAAATAACAAACTTAAAGACAATAATCTATTAAATGGAAATATGAATGAAAATCTAAGAATACAAAAAATGACCTCTTATGAAGTGATTATGAAAATCATCCCATAACTCCATGAACATGCCTATCCATACATGGGTAAAATATTTCAAACATTCTACATTGCAGTTCCTTTAGAAATATATTCTTAATCATCAAGATGTTAATAACTTGACCAAAACTTATGGAGAAAGTCATCTATGCAAATGCTAACCTTATAGAAATTATGTCAACAATTAGATTGCAGTTGCTAGAATTTACAAAATCAACGTCTAACTTTGAAAAGATATTGTTTACTCTGTTCTTAGGAAACTGAATACAACAAAACCCAAACTCAATATGTTCTCTAGGAAAATGAATCCTCTTAAATAAGTCCTTACAATCTAATATTTGGATAGATAAAGATTTGTTTTCCACATCCATTAAAGTTTAAATAATAAGCTTTGCAATTATCTATAAATTTAAATATTCATCCTATAATTAAATATTTAACCCATTTATAACTTTTAAAGAACTAAAATAAGTATTCAAATCTATTTAATATATTATGTAATCTAGGTCTTCCAAGAAATTGAATAAGCACTATACAATCAATTCTCTTTGTCCTTATAATTTCTCTATAAACCAAAGAATCTATATTTTCATTATATTAACTATTTGAAGACTTCTACCAAGACCTAAGAGATAAAATGAAGCACAAAATCACAATGACCAAAGTCGACCATAGAATAATGCATAGAAGATAGTACATATAGGTGAAAGTGCAACCATGAAATGAGGGATAGACTCCTCAAACATGAGTGGTGGCAAATAACAACCCAGTAAACTAGGATGAGGTGTTGAAATAGAATTGACACCTCTCTAATAGATTCCTAAATGACGACGACTTGTTTAGACAAGTGTCAAACAAGCATGGATGACTAATTAGGCTTAATAAGACTAAGTGTAATAAAATTAATGCACTGCCCCTCGTTAAGCATAACTTAGGAGGACAAGAGAAAAAGTGAGTTCCGACTACTAGCCCAATGAGGTACCTATGTACAATGAAATTTCTCATAAAACGAGAAAGAAAACCTAGTGGGAATAAAACTATCCTCCAAGAAAGAGATAAGAAGAGAATAATCCTATGAGGCCTCCCCGAAGGATGATGATGTTGTTGATGAATCTTCTTGAATATGACTGGCATCTGCTAAATCATCTAAATTATGAGGATTGAAATCATGATTAGAATAAGAGCCCATATGGTGTGTAGCACCAGAATTCATAATCGCTTGAGCAAATAAGACCATGTCTTTCAATTTCTCTTTGTCCTTAGTAATTTCTTAATTTGAAGAAGATGCTTTGACAAAATCATTTACCTCGATATTATTCTTTTTGAGTAGAAAAGTGAGGTGCTAAATTTATTTTTTCATGCATTGATGTTCTTCATGACTAGTTTTGTTACAAAAGGAACATTTAACTCTCTTAGTAATTGATTTACTTTGTTGAGAAGAGTTATCCTTTTTGAAGTTATTAGTTGTGTCTTCTTTCTTCCCTTCTTTGTCCTTTTTAGTGTTCTTTTTCTCTCCTTTAACATTTTGATGTTTTTCATTTTCTGCAATTAGAGCTTGTGCCTTAGTACATTTCAAAGTACCGATTTGAATTAACTTTTCTTGTTCCCTTGTAAGATCAACAATGAAGTTATCAAGTGAGGACATAGACCATGAGGTACTAAGGGACCTTTTAGTAGAACAGAAAGTAGAGACAGACAGAAAATTCAGAATCTAGTTTGGAAAGTACAGAAAGGATTAAGTGATCCTCTTTCTTGTCAATTCCACAATCTTTTAATTGTAACTTTAAAGATTAAATTTAGTGAAGAAGTCCTCTAAATTTGAAAAACTAGGACTAAGACCTAGGAGTTGTTTTTCCAACTCATGACTTCTAAGTTCATCAATTGTCCCAAATAGTGTTTTGAGAGCTTCTCAAACTTCGTTTGGTGTTTTCAAGTTCTCAACATGGAATACTAATTCAGGAGATAGGTTTAAACATAGAAATCCAAATTATTGGTCACACTTATTGTGAAACTTTTCTTTGTCCTTAGCTGCATTAAGTTATTTTTTTGTTCCCATTGTTACCCTATATAAACCTTTATTCTTTGGTACAAGAATGACTTTCAACTTCCAATCATGATAATTGAAAGGTGTTAGAGGTTGTATAGTCACATTAAGACACATGTTGCTAGACTTAGATTGTTACTTGTAGAATGAAGAAATGAAGAGCACTTCTTGAGGAAGTGTGAAAAATAGAAAATACACAATACAAGTTGTCTTTCAGGATCAATGACTCAAAACGTCTTATAGTGATGCACGATAATAGAATAAGATCTCGTTATTGGATAAGTGAAGTGACAAATTTTGTACATTTTTGCGATGTCAATTAGTTAATGTCACGATATGATACGATGGTGTGGTTAAAGATGAAACATATGATTTTCAAAGAAAACAAGCTATGTGGAAGCTCTTCACATACTTAGTTTTTCCTTCACTATAATAAGTATGTTTACACCATACAAGTATCAACAATACCATTTGCCTTGAAGTAGAACATGCAACTAACATTTATTAATAACATAACACTACATTTCATTATGTAAGAAAACCCATTACATTACATGCATTGTGCTAGAGAATTATACCTCTTGCAAGAAAAAGGTGGCTCAAAATCTCAAGGTGCCCCAAATTGTATTGTAAACTTATTTTGATTAGATCATTACTAACCTTATGCTTTGTCAAGGCCATATTCTAGTTATAGGTATTTAATCACTTGCATCCATTTTTCTTGTCTTTCTATATGTATATTTTAGCTAAATTGAATAATATCTTTCATGTAGAGGACGATTTGAAATCCAAAGACAAACTAATTACCACTCTTCTTGGAATATTCCTCCTATATGACCCACTGATATAGTTCATTCTACTGCAAAAAATGTGTCTCAAACCATTTACAATGCCTTTCTCCATGAAGCTCGCCACCAAAACATAGAAAACTACTTGTTGGTCAACACCTTTAAGGAGCACAAATGGGTCTCAACATCAATGGATGTTGTGTCTCTTTCCATAAGACTTTCTCATTTATAATCCACCTCCCTGTGTCTCTTTGAACATTTATAATCCATCTATAACACCCAACACCATCTTGTAGTTTCATGACCCCCAAATTCAACTAATAAGGTGAAAAATAAAGTCAGAGCCATAGAGAGAAGGGTGTATCGCCATAGAGACAAAGAAAAAAGGGCATGCCTCGAAACAATGAAGAAGATAAGTTATAGGCATCAGGAAATAAGATCACCTAATCTTCTTAATAAATAAAATTTGTGGCCACCTATTATGCTACATGCCAAAAAAAGCATTTGCCACCACATTGCATGCTAGTGAGCCCATGCATGTCCACGTTAAGAGTAGCTTGCTTTGATTAATATAGATAAACGCCATAAGAATTATCCTACAACTTTTCAATTATATAGAAATAATTTAAAAAATAGTATCTAGTTATAAGTGTGAAATTAGGAGAGTTAAGAGTTTGTAGATATTTTATGAAATCTTTAATTGACAATTTCAAAATTAAACAAGAGTTCATATATATTTTATTAAGCTTCTATGACTTCATCATTTTTGTGTTAGAGTCTCCATCTTTCTCAATTATAAAAGCGAGCTATATTGAAAGAGTGAACTTTTCCATTGTTATTATAGTAAACTATATTAAATATTTCCATTTTCATTTATGATCATGTTGTCAAAGAATTACTAAATTTCTATAAAAAAAGAAGTTTACATCATATTGCTCACTCAAAATTTTGAAAAAAATCATAAATTAGAGAAAAATATGACAAAATGTTTAAGCTTACCCACCCCTAAAAATATAGAAAGAAGTGCCCAAAGGAAATGTGTAGCTAAAAACTAGTAAAGTATAAATTTCCCCTCACTTGGATGACTTGGTCAATTTTCTTTTAGTATAATCTCTCCTATACAACTTTTTTTGGGATGTTGGTTCTTGGTGCTTGAACTTGGGGTCTCTATGATGAATTATGGAACTAGCATTTCATCATTCAAGAGTAATGACCATGACAACTAAAGTTTCAAATTCCTTATAGTTGTTACAAAAATTATAGCATTTCGAAGAACCAAATGAAAAAATGAGAATCCATCATATAATCATAAAGAAAGAAAAGTAAACCATAAATATAGATAATATGAGGAATTAAAAGAGTTAGCTTTTTAAATTCAACGATCCTATCCAAGCTATGCCTTTCCACCAAAAAATTGGGAGATTGTGGGAATGAACCAAGAGGCATCTTTTCCCTCGCTTCATCATGAGGGCCACAAGATCTTCCACCATAAGCTTCCCATAACCACCATGAATCTTTATACACAAATTCAATTAAACATCAAAGCTCCCCCCCCCCCCAAAAAATGTGATTACCTTTGAATTTTTGACTCCATCTCCATTCATAGCTTAATATATTTGCAAAATTGATTCTTCCAATAAATGGATCTCTCCCTCTCTATATTAAGTGTTTGTCACCTTCTCTCTATCAATTTCCCCCCCTTCCTCCTCTCTCCCCTCCTCCCTTGATCCATATCTATCTATCTCTTCCTTTCACCCCTTATCGTCTAATATATACATCTCTCTCTCTTTCTCCTTTCATGTCTCTCTTTCTATCTCTATTTTTTAATTTTTCATGCTTTACTTTTCTATCTCTCATCACTTCACCAATGTTTTGATTAATGTTAAGCCTGAATTGAAAGTTCAACAAATCGAACCAATGGCCCTTGTTGTGTCTTGTGTTGTGACCCAAATTCTTGTCAAAATTGTCAAAGCTCTTGTATGATGTTGATTGTCCAATTAGTTGTACTTAAGCATCATTCATCTTAGCATAGATAAAGTTAATCCAACGATTGTTATTGCATTGTAGCCAAAAAGCATGTTAGAGATGCCAAACCTTCAAAGCGATGCAAGTTGTTTTGTGCCCTAGTGCTAATAAAGTTGAGTCATCCCTTCGACATCACAAAACTTGACTGTTGCAAACACATAAATCATATGCACATGATTCTTATACTTGTCCAAATCATTTGAAGTCATCAAAAGCTGCTATTTTGAGCTATAGAGCAAGTTATAGACAAAATTAGGATTTCTAAATCATATGCACATGATACTTACACTTGTCTAAATCATTTTAAGTCGTGATATTGCTATCAAGATTCAACTGTGTAGTTTTTTGAGTGAAACTCATTGACCCATGATTCATGAGTAGTGGTTCAACACAAACCCATCTCTCTTGAGAATGAATGGAACACTTAGCACTCATTGGATCTAGGTGATGCAACGAGTGCTAAGTGTTCCATTCATTCTCATGAGAGATGGGTTCGTGTTGAACCACTACTCATGAATCATGGGTCAATGAGTTTGACTCAAAAAAACTACACAGTTGAATTCTAATAGCAATATCACAATTTGATTTGTTGTGGAAAATATCTCCTACTTATCATTATAAGTCATCAAAAGTTGCTATTTCGAGCTATAGAGTGAGTTATAGACAAAATTAGGATTTCTTAGTGAAATTGAAGACCAACATAATTCTATTTGCACAAAAACCCTAGTCTATGAACAAATCTACTAAAATGAGTACTAAAATTATTAAAATCCATAAGATGTAGCTAAAATGGATTATGGATTGAATGAAGATGAATACATCTACTAAAATAATATTCAAAGAGTTTTAAAGGTTACAATTGTGAGATATTATCATAAGATCACCCTCTTTCGTTTAAAGAGCCAAAAGTACACAGATTTTTAAGGTTGTTAGTAGACCACTAGCTTGAAAGCCCTTAAACATAAGAGTGGACATAAGAGTGGGTAGTTTTTAGATGGTTTCATCTAAACCTAATTGGAAAACACCAACAAATCTAAAGTGTGCAAAGTGTTTGTATCAAGACACATTTCAAATATTATTAAATAAGCTTATGAATTTGGAGGATGTATTATGAGAATAAAATAAAATTAGTATATGTATAAGTTAATATAAAATAAAATAGTATATACATTGAAAGTAGTCTTCGAGAGCTTTTTTAAAGATAGATATAATGGGGCAAGTCTTGTGTTCTTAGAAAGTAGTGATAACATTTGCAAATTTGGGGAATATTTGAGAGCAATGGTTGTGCCAATTTGACCCACTGGTGTTGGTTTCAATTGATTTGTTAGTATAAAATAAAATAATATACATCAAAAGTAGTCTTTGAGAGCTTTTGTAAAAATAGATAATAATAGGGCAAGTCTTGTGTTCTTAGAAAGTAATAATAACATTTGCAAATTTGGGGAATATGAGAGTGATGTTTGCGTCAATTTGACCTAATGGTGCTGGTTTCAATCGATTTGTTCAAGCTAGCTGATCCATTCCCATTGGCTTCAAACTTCACTTGTTCATTTCCCAACTTGTTTGACATTGGGTCAACTAGCTTGGACACTTGAGTAGTACATTAAATGAATCTACAATTTTAGAATATCATTTATGAGCCAATAATCACCAACTTCCTTGAAAAAAAACTAGCAATTAAATCACTTGGACAAGTTTGGCAAGTAAATCACTTCGACAAGTTTGGCAAGTTTTGCAGATTGATAATGTAAGAGCTCATCCAATAGACATTTCTACAAACACTTGACATGCATCCTTTCAATTCTTTCATAGAAAAATGTTTACAAATATGAATGCAATACAAATTATCAAATGTGAACCTTATTGATTAATATAGAATCGTTGCCACCATTATAATCCAAACTACACTCCAAGGAGTAGCTATGCTGCCCTAGAAAATTCAACACAGTTCATTGGCATAGTAATCCAAGTCAAAGTGCAATAAAAATTCACCATTTCTCCATTTGCAAAGCCTTAACCCTTGAAGTCTCTTCCCAAAATTCAATTTTCTTCAACCAAATAAAATGCATAGAATGAATTGCTTTCTCCCAAAACATTGTTTTTATAATAAAAATAATATTTTTATCAGTACATCAAAAACAAATAACTAGACTTCTTCAAGACACCTTCAAATTATAACACAAATAATAAGTCATTTATTAAGATAAACTTAATAAACAACTTATAATATGAAACTCCATGAATCCACAACTCCACTGATAGTAACCCAAAAATTAATTGAAAACAGTGGAGTTGATTAAAATTGGATCAGAAACAGCCTCTGAAGCATCCTCATCAATTTTCAATTTTCAGAGTTAAACAGATCTAACATCATCTCCAACTCCAAAAGATTGTTTTATAGTTTCATATATTATGATTAGCTATATCATACTTTCCAAACTTCAAAACAATCTTAAGTATTATAAGATATAGCTTAACTATTATAAGATTTTGAAATGCAAGTCTTGCAAGATTCTGGGATGCAAGCCTGAGAATTCCACCAAATTAGATTACTCCATTGCCAGTACTCGAGTACTCCATGGCAGTACTCGATCCATTATCAACTCAGTTTAAATTTCTTGTAACTCTGTTAACATTATTCAAAAAACCAAATATTACGACATAATTTCTAACAAAAGGATTTTACGATATCTGAAAGCATTGTAACTAGGGCAACAATGGTAACTAGACAACAAAGACTTAATTGATGGGCTAATAAAGAATACCTTCCATAATCAAAGACCTGATAATAGTTAGTCCACTAGTGCCTCAGGCGAGACTCCACAGCTTCAATGGTATTGATGGTTGACCCAATATGAAGAGCACCCCTGACTTCAGAAATTAATTGAGCTGCTGCTTTAAATTCTTCAGTGTGGTTAAGGCAGGTGGAATGGGTGGTTCAGGGAAAAGCTTCGCAGCAGTAAATGCTTTACCCTTACCACCCACTCCGACTGCCCCAACACAACTTTTTACAAATCTCAAATCTGCTTCAAGAACGCCACTATCATTCACAAAAAAACCCCACATAGCTACTTAAAACAATTCAAATGAGGAAACTGTGCCTTCTATACTCTCATTAGGAATCAATCAAACCAGTGGGAGGCAATACCATCTATACTTTTCTACAATAATCAAAGTTCATGGTTTATTAAATTCACGACCTACATTACAATATATAGGTTAAACATATATTTCTGGATAACACAGTTTCTTTCTCATTCCTTTCGAATAAGGGGAACATCTTGGAGAGATACAGCCCTAGAAGAAAAAACAAATCTTAAAATGTAATAGAAACCCCAAAAGTAAAATAGATCTTGAATACCAGTTAGAAAATCCAAACAGGAAGATATTCTGGAGACATACCCTTATTTATGTCCTCCTTAACAGACAACCTGCCAGCTACAATCAAACACTCATACTGCAACTTAAGCGAAAATTCAGACAAACCCTAACGAGCAATATTCAGACAAACCCTAATAAGCAAGATACACGATTATACTACCAATTACAATGAAAAAAATAAATGAACACATTTATCTCGTAAGGAAGGCAGTCTAAGCTATAATCATCCACAATGGATCAACTTGATATTATACATACCCATTACAGCTATACTAGCATGCATTCACAAACTCCTCGCCTATGACAACTGTATCTACCGAACGCATAGACATGGATTTATAAGGTTTATCTATTAGGGTTAGGGTTTGAGCACATGATTCTTTTTGCATTAGATTTTTCTTTATTTTTTCTTCCCATTGATTAACGCCGCGTCTTCCCTCGCTTGACTATTTTAGTGCTTATTATAATTTTAAAAAAAATTAATGGAGGATTTTTATGTGAAACCAAAAAAAATGGATGGTTAGGTGTACGTTGAAACTTCTTTGGTTAAGGCTTTAATAAAATATGCATTTGTGAGGTAACATAATCTTTATATTATGTAAGTAGTGTTGAGTTTACCAAAATGTAATATAAGGAAATAGGATCTATTTTTAGAATATAAATTAGGTTCACCAAAATGTAATATAAGGAAATGGGATCTAAACCTAGAATACAAATTAGATGTTGAACTCAATCTCATATATTACATTGAAGAACTACAAACCCTTGGAAGAGTTGGACACAATAATTGATTGTTCTCCTTTTTTGTGTTTTCGTTGATTTGAATGTGATTGGAAATTGGCAATGTAAGGTCTAGGCCAGAAGATGCAAAATTAAAAATAATGAACACAAACTAACAAATGTAGATATGAGAACCAACTATGTTATATAAAACTAGAAAGAGGATTCGGATAGGAACATGTTACTAAAATTTGATCTCAAAGTGGTAGGACTAATTCTCTAGGCGTCGTACTCCTTTAGGTGTCCCAAGTTTAGAACAAAAGTCAAACTAGTCTCAGGAGCCTCCAAACAGTGTTTTATCCAACTTTCAAGCCAATACACTAAGACTATGGTGCTAAGCGTTAGCGTCCTAAGGAACTATGGCACTAGGTGCCCTAGTCTTGTTGATGAATAGTACCAAATAATTTTTTCCTAAATTGGAATTCACAACTTGTCTCTAGATCGGTAACTACACACAGAGAGAGAAAATGGTGTTTTTGTTGTATAGAGGCTTGCCTTAGTCAAGCCTTGATTTTGAAACCAATCCAACAACAATGAAGGCATGGAAAGGAAATCTCAGATTTGAAGTAAATGTTCGAATTCAAATGATTATACCCTTGATTGATGATGCAGTGCTCTTAGGATAAGTCCTCTAAATGTCGATGCAATAACATTATGAATCATCACTAAATCCACCAAAACTCATCATTGAAGATGCTTTGTTGTAGTTTGCTACTCCTTGGATTATATTTGCTCTTGAGAAGAACCCTTGCTATTGTGAATGAGAGATTGATATGTGAATGTGAGATATAATGAAATAAACTATAAGAGATGCTTTATATATGGCCCTCAAATTAATTTTGCATTAAGTCTGGCCTACAATGGTCATATCCCAATTCCAAGGCTAGATCTGGGAACTCTGAGGCTGACATGTTATCCACCATTAATTTTAGCTCCAAAAAAAAGGTGATTTGATGCTTCCAATTTTCACACATAATCTACAGCAATGAAATTAGTTTAACACTTTTGACTCAAATTTCAAGGATGAAAAATAATAGGGCCTAGTTATTAGATTTAAAATCCATATTGGTGTTGATAAAATCAAAGTGTGGCCTTTATTGCATTGAACTTTAAAATGAGGCAGGACTCATATAAGCATAAAATGAGATAAGAATAAATGATCTACACTAAAATAAGGGCCCAAAGAGGAGTGCATTGAGATTTAAAATAAGATAGGAATCATATTCTTGATTTAAATATCAATTTAAATACAAAAATCATCCCAAATATGCTTAGAAGAGATGAAAGCTAAAACAAGTGTTTGGAGAGTGAAAAATGGATTTATTAATTAAAGGAGTACAAGTTATGACATTGCAAAAATAAAGTCTACTATTCAAACATATTTCTTAACTTTTGACTAAAAAAATATTAAATATGATAAATTAAATTAATTTATGTTCACTCTAAAATTATTTTGAAGATATGATCATAGCTGAACTATTTGAAAGATCTTAAATTTTATAGATTTTGTGAGGATATATTGATTTATTATTACTTTTAATTGGTAAAGGTCGATGTGCTTTATAATATTTTATATTATAAGAATCAGCACTTGAGTGGCATTATTATGTATCAAAAAACTTGAAGCATACATTTATAACCTTAATATTAATTTTTAGATATGTCAAACTTGGTCTCCTTGATGATGATTGAGCCATGTCACGTGTAGGAAATGTTATTTTAGATTTTTGCCTTTCTAAAATAGTTCTAAAAATGACTCACAATGCCCAGAATTGAAAGACAAAAATAGAAAACCAACAGTTGGATAGATCTATGTTGGACAAATGATCTTCCTTTGAAATTTAGAGGTACAACTCCCTCTTAAGATGTACTCAATTTTCTGGGTATGCTTTTGATCGGAAAGCAGTAAAGGCAAAACTAGCACCTAAGCATAAGCATACTGCATATGTGAAGAAGGATTTGAAGTAAATTTAAAGGGATGATTTGACATAAAGTTCAACTCATCCATAAAACAATATCAAAGAACAGGGGAAGAGTTCCTTGCCGAATAGAAATGCAAGGTTTTCCAATATGAACACATAGTAACCATCTCGAATGAGCAAATATAACAGAATACTATCGTAACACAAAGTTTAATCTATATTCAAGGAACAACACGACAAATTCACAGCTTTGCACACATACACTCCTATTAAATGATAATTGTAGAGAAATTCATGACCTAATGTTCAATTCATTTCCACCACAAGAAATACTTACATTGAAAGTTTATTTCTTTCCCCTACTCATGTCACCCTTCTGGCTATTGAGGCCTATATTTATATAAGAGAATATAAACCGTTCAAAGTATAGAGTAATGGTCTTGAAAGCAGCTGGTATCAAGAAAAGACTAAAAATGGTAACATTTACATCAACCCAAAAAATTACTAATTACCAAGATTCTACATGCACTAAAATAGGAGAAACCATCACTTAAAGTGCAGGGGCTTGTTCAACTTCCTACTGAATTTCCATGAAAAGTTGATGAAGCTCGGCATTTGTCTCTTCTTCTTCCAGGAAAAAGATGTCTTTGCAATACTCTACGTAGCAGTCATTTCCATCCATGCCAAATAGTGCAAGTTGGATATGATGTCAAGCTAGTCTAACTTAGGCCAATTTAAATTTGGTTTAATCATAGGTGTCGATTCCTCATTGCATTCTTCTACAATTGCTGGAAGCACCATTCTGAAGAATTGGCTGGTTGTTTTCTACAAAGAAGAATTAACTTGAAAACATCACCACCTTTCTTGATAAACAAGCTTTTAAACTCATTTAATGTTGATGGATGATAATAATTTCCATTTGGAGAAATGTATTGCCACCTCAATAAGTTCATTTTGTTACGCTTCAGCTCTCTTGACTCAGGGTTTTTAACGTGTCAGTGTGTTTTCACGTGGTATATATTTTATGTATGCGTTATCCTTCCTCCATGTTTAAGGCCTTTGGTAGTGTGGATTTCATTTCTTTCATAGATATGGGTCCCTGTCTATTATTGTTTTTGATTAAGGTAAAAAAAGGTTTTGAATGGAACCCGAAACCATTTACATTAAAGCATAAAGATATAGCATTAAAGTCTTTCAAAAAGAGACGTCTACTGGAAGAACAAAAGCAGGACCCAAAACAACTATAGAAACGACAACAAAAACTAAGAAAAATAGTTAATAGCAAAACTACCAGCAACACCCAGCTGCCAATCAGACCAGATTATTTGTTTTTTTATCATTTTCTCCACCTTCTTCTGCAGGTCCTCCATCTTCTGGATAGCATCTTTCAAGTCCTTTAGTTCCTTTGGCTTTTCAGGGATCTTCCTCTGAGTGCGCCCTCTAGTTCTCATTCCAGGTGCAGTATTCCCAGCATCATCATCAATTGTAATAGTCATTTTTTCTAGCTGGCTTTTTTCCAAATAGTTGTGCAACATATTCAGGTTCATGACAGCAACACTAAGTCCCTCATTGCTGTGACTCAGGACCTCATTTATCATGTTCCCATTGTTACTGATTTTAGCCTTAATATCTTTAACCTTGTTGTCAACTATCTTATTGATATCAACAGTTATATCCTCTTTCCAATTTTTATTTTTTGCCTTATCCAAAACCTTATTCTCCAGCTTCTCCAGCTTAGTAGTCAGGGTATTCATAGTTTTTTCCATAGCCTGAAGGTGGAGCTTCATCTCCTGCATCTCCCGCTTGATCCAATCCAGATTAGTGCCCTGACCATCAGCTTTGTTAACCTCTTCCAGATTAGTAGCACCCATCAGGAGGCCTAAGGTGTCCTCCTTATGGCTATTACCCTCCTCAATGGTAGCCTGGTCCATACCATCATCAGGTTCATTTTGTTCCTCTTCTTTTTTATCAACAACAGGGGAGTTTTGACCAGCCTCCTTTTCCTCTTCATCCTAACCCACCAGGAGGCCTAAGGTGTCCTCCTTTTCCTCTTTGCTAGCCAGGTCCTTGCCTTCCTCAGTATCGGTAATATCTTCAACTTTTTCTTCTTCAGTAGGGAAATCCTGAGCAGCTTCCTTATCATCTTCAGTAGGGGAGTCCTAGGCATCTTCTTCCTCCTCTTCAACTCCTTCCTCTTCTTTTTCTTCCTCTTGATTATCCTCTTCTTTACCTTCTTCTTCCTCCTTATCATCTTCCATAATGTCGTTCATGTCCTCTTCCTGCTCTTTCTCTTCAAGATTCATGTCATCTTTTTCCTGGGCTCTCTCCTCATCATTACCAGAATCCACCTCCACATTTTCTTCCTCAGCTCTTCCCTTTCCTTGAGACAGAGGGCTATTTTCATTAGCGTCATCTCTGTTAACCATTTCTTTCTCCTTCCCACTTTTATTGTCATCTTCATCACTACTCTCAGAGAATTTTTTCTTATTTTTCTTCCTCTTTTTGCTAGTTTTAGCCTTTCTATCAACCTCTTTGGTCTCCTTTCTTTTGCCAGTGACCCTTTTAGGGATTGGGTCCAGGATAATATCCCTTACATAGTCAGCAATGAGGAGGATCAAACCCTCATGCAACACAAGATTACTCACTTTCTTCTTATGCTCAATTATGCTACTGTTCAGAGAGCTCAAAAGAAAGTATGGAAAAAAAATCCTCTTATTGTACCTAAAGTGATTGGCCAGAACAAAATGCAGGTTGTAGATTTTGGAGTAGCGCCCATCGAGCGTAAAGTACTCGATCATTACCTTCAACATTTTAGCCCAAAAATCCTTAATTTTAGTAATATCCACATAATCCCCTTTGCCTTTAGTCATGAGATCTTTTTCATTAGCAGTTTTTAGGAAGAGATTAAAAGCTTCAGTACCTAGCCGATGGTTGCCTCTGTGGAAATGAGTTCCCTCCAAGGGTAAGCCAGTGATTTCGGCCATATGGGAAAGAGTAAGGGGGAAAGATTTGCCCCATAAATTGACTTTACCTCTAACCCAACCATCAGCAAACAAGTAAGTTACTTGTTTATCGTAGTCGTGAAGCTTTTCCATGTACTGAGTAACCCCTCCTTTTCTCAGCTTCTTCCAAACTTTCCTCTCTTGTCTCCATTTCTCATAATCGAAGGGCTCCTCTCTCTTCAAACCTCCTCCCATGTTATGCTTTTTGCTTCTATTCTGGCTCGACTTCTTACCAGTAATCTTTGTCTCACTCTTTGCTTTCTATTACTTAAAATAACCCAGAATCTATGTCTCATTAACACTGAAATAATGATCCCACACTTCGCCTTACATGCAGCCCTCCTCGATAAATGTTTCATCCTTGTCATCATAATTTTAAGCGATTTTCCCTTCATTGTGATTAATTTTATCATAAGTGATAAGACTTATGATCTCAGCATTTAGATTTGCTTCCCCTCTCCATGTTTTAATGACGACACTCTAGGTACCTTCATTTGCCAACCTGTCCGTCGGCTTATTACCTTCACAGTATATATGGGTGATGTGGCATTCCTCAAATGAGTTGATTATCATTTTAATTTTGTTTATTATATGAGCTATAGTCCAGGAGCTCATAGAATTCCCTTTGATACAGTTTATTATGTTGAGGGAGTCACCTTCGAACCATAATTTTGAACAACCCATATCTTTAGCTATCTTCACCACATAAAGCGTCACCTCAGCCTCTGGGATGTGGTTTGTTTGAATCCCCAACGGAACAGCAATAGCTCCTAGTAAATTACTAGCCCAGTCTCTTATGAGGCCTCCCCCTCCAGCCCTTCTAGGGTTTCCTCTAACAAAACCATCAAAGTTCCCTTTTAACCATCCTGAGGGAGGAGCAAACCAAATAACATTGTCTCTAGGATTCAGATCAGTTATGCTCTTCAAGTTCTCCCAATAAATGGTACAGTCCTTCTTAGGATTAGGATTCCAAGAGTTGGTATCCTTCATACCAATACTTCTGTAGTTCTTCATAAGGCTTCTAGTAACAGAGTTAGCAACCAAAAGAGAGGGAGCTTTTTTATCTCTAAAAATTATGTTGTTCCTCTCCTTCCATATTTTCCAGGTAAAGTGAGGAAAAACAAGTTTCCAAAGATCCTTATCATTTTTGTCATGAAAAGGGCTCTGCCATTGCTAGACAAAGTCCTGGATGTTTTGAGGTTTAACCCACTTCAGGTTCAGAGACATAAAGATGGAGTCCTAGACCTCTCTAGCAAAGGAGTAATGGATCATTAAGTGATTACATGTCTCAGCTTCTTCACAGCACAAGATGCATCTATTAGGAATTTGGAACCCTCTTCTCATGAGGTTGTCCATTGTGAGGATTTTATTATGAACAAGAAACTAAAAAAACATGTTAATTTTAGGGATTAGATCTTTATTCCATACCTGAGCGCAGAATGGCTGATCCTCAAAAGGGATGAGAAGAGCTGAGGCAGAGGCATTCAAGAACTTGGCAGAGATAGCAGGGCCCCAAATCAGTTCATTAGGCTCATTTTCTCTGATAAACCAGTTGTTAAGTTGTTTATCCACCTCTTTAAATATGGTATCCCTCAACCTCAGATCAATCCAATCTTCATTAATCCAGTAGTCACTCACATATTCCCCAATGGTCTCTTTACATTCTTGGATCACAATATTCCACTCATTCTCTATAAGAGGCTTATTCGAGAGCCATTTTTCATTCTAGAATTGAATCTTCCTTCCATTTCCCAGCTTCCATCTAGCCCCTTTACTGATCAGGTTCTTACCCTTTCTTATACTGTTCCAAACAAATGAGCCCTGGGTTTCATTTTGAGATTGTAGAATACCTTTAAGACAAGTGAGATGGTATTTGCTTTTAATTTTTGCATTCCATTCTTTTTCATCTTCAAATATCCTCCAGCATTGTTTAGCTAGAAGGACTTTATTTGTATTAGTTATGTTTATGATGCCCAGCCCCCCCAGCTTCTTAGGTTTACAAACCTTCTCCCAGGCCACCAAGCTAAGTCTCTTTTTCTCTTCAACTTCAGTCCAAAGGAACCTTTTTTGAATTTTTTCAATAAGGTCGATATACTTCAGAGGAATTTTGAATAGACTTAGAGCATAAACTGGAAGGTTTTGAAGAGTAGCCTTCAGCAGTTGAACTTTTCCAGCTTGGCTAAGAGTCACCCCTTAACCCATCAACTTGTTATGGAATCTATCAAGAATTTCATTCCAGAAATTGGCCTCCGACTTCAAACACAACGACAAACCTAAGTAATGGGCAGGAAGCCTCCCTATCTTGCACCCTAGAATGGAAGAGATTTTATTCATTCTAGCTTCAGGTGTGTTAAAAAAATACAGGAAACTTTTCTCCTAGTTTATAAGTTGACCAGTAGCATTAGAGTAAACATTGAGGGCCTTTTTCAGATTCCTCACCTCTTCGATAGTAGATTCCCCCATAAGAAATTTGTCATCAACAAATTGTTCATGAGAACATTTAATCTCGCCTGAAGAAGGTTGCAGGCCAAAGATCTACCCTTGAGTAAACTGGTTTTTAATTAATCTCCCAAGGCTTTCAGCCATTATGGCGAAATGGATAGGGGAGATAGGGTCTCCTTGCCTCAACCCCCTAGAAGGTCTGAAGAAGGGAGAGGAGCCACCATTCACAATCACAGAGGAAGAAACTGTGGTAACCAATTGCATAATAAGTTTAACCACTCCATGTTCAAAACCAAAAGTCTGGAGAATTTTGGATAGCAGCTCCCAGTCCACTCTATCGTAGGCTTTGGATAAATCAAGCTTCACTTGTCTATTATTGTAAGCTTCCAAGAAGTGGTATAGGGAAAATGATTGACCATCGTTCAATAATTTTGATAGTATTTTGTTGATTTGAATATGGTATTAATAGTTGTAATTTTATAGTTGTTAGTGTTGATGTGGGTATTTATAATTGTATGAAGTGTATTATTTAGATCTAAAAAGTGATAAACCATGTGATGTCATATTATCGTACAAATAAAAGATGACTTAGTGTACAATTAGTAGTCCGACTTTTTTTGGGGGTGTGTTTGGACATCTTAAGAGAAAGTGTGATGATGGGACATCATATTTGATGATGTGGCTCTAAAACCTTTGTTATAAGTAGGGAGACTTGCCAAGTAAGAACTACTATAAAAAGAAGGGATTGATTTGAAATTTTCACCTAAGATTTTGAGGTGCATGAAGTTAAAGGGATCAACTAGTAGTTCCTTTCCACTATTATGAAACAAAATGCCCACAAATTTACCACACATGTTTTACAAAAGAAGCTAAACAATAAATCAATTGGAACCTTAAGGACATTCAAATATCATAAATTTAAGTCATTTTCTCAACATCAGTGGCATCCCTTTAAGAAATTCATAGAAGGTTGTAATCAGTATTTGAAAGCCACTAAAGCACAAATTAATTTTATTAGACATTATATTTATTTCATTACGTTGAAAGACATTATAGTCATAGATAGGTGAAAAAACCTTTGTCAATAAAAACAAAAAGTACAATCTATTTATTACATTTTTCAATAACAAAAAACAATAAAAACAAAAAATAGAAATTCTATTTCATATTATAAATGTAATGGTTTTGATTTTAAAAACAAAAATCAAAATTATTCCATTTTCTTTATTGCATTTTTTAGTTAATACTTTTAATATATTTTAGAATTGATGTTTTAAATAGAAACAAAAAGTACAATATATTTTATATAATTTGAAGTACTATAATCACTTATTTTAGTAATTGGCTAATGTACTTTCTGACCCTTGTGGTTATTCATCTCGGTGATGGAAAATTTTGTTGGGTTTTTTTGTTCTTTCAATATCATGTTGTAGAGGATATGTATTATGTTTAGATATTTTTTTCTTATGCCATGAGTTGATCTTGGTTGAAAGATGGTGGCTCCTTTGATGATCTCGATGGATGTCAATGGTACTTTGGAGGCCAGTATGTCTTAATTGGAACATTGTAGATCACCTCATTTTCATAGTTGGCTAGTGTACTTCTAAATTTTGCGGTCATTTCTTTTGTTGGTCATGCCTTGATGGTCTTTTCCTATACTTCTTACTTGGATCTGCATAGGGCTTGTGTTAGGTGTTTGATTTTCTTGTCTTGGATTTATATGATTTTTTTTTTGTCTTGGATTCATAAGGCAACTACATCGCTCACTTTAGATTGTCACTCATACCTGTGATTTGGTTTGGTTGAGTTTGTTTTTCATTTGGCTTCTACGCTGATTACTTTTGATCTCTATGATGAAGATGTTTTGAAAATGTTATTACAATCTCACAATATTGTGAAGAGATATTTTCCTATTACCAAATTTATGGATTTTTTACACTTTCATGGCTAACAATTGCTTCCGAGATGTTTTGGTTGTGGTTAAGAATGTTGTGCAAGATGGGGATACGAGGAATTTTATTGCATAATTTGAGAGTTTGATGCTTACTATGGATGACAGTGTTACTACTTCTTCTTTTGAAAGTTATTTGGCTCTTTGTGCTATCTTAATTCCTATCGATCAATGTATTGGTGATGATGTTCTTCATGTTCTACCGTTGAGGGTTGTTGATTCCTCCTAGGATGTTGCTCCCCTTATTGTTGTTGATGTGTAGGATTCTTTGGTTAGGGGTACAAGTAGTGGATTCTAGTAAAGACTTCTCTCATATACACTCATTTGACCCAGAAACTAACTCTTAGTGGAATTCTAACTAGTATTTTGTATCTGGACTTAGCTTTGTACCTTATTTGTTGTAATCATGTTAGTTTTTAGGATTCTTATCAGAGCTACAACTAGATGTTTTCTTCCCATTTGTTTCATGTTGGAATGCTCCCCTAAACCAAGACAATCTAACTTTCTTATAATTAATAAAAAATAATTTAGTGACTTTGCCACTTTTAGCCCCCAAAAGTACAATCTATTTATTATATTTTTCTAATTGACACACACACACACACACACATATATAATAACTATGTTTTCAATATTTTTTAGTTTAAAAATAGAAATATAGAAATTCTATTTTATATTATAAAAATTATTAATGGTATTACAAAAGAAAGTATAATCTATTCTATTTTCTTTATTACATTTTTTTGGTTGATTTTTTAATATAATGATATTTTGAATAAAAACAAAAGTTCAATCCATTCTATTTTTTAAAAAAATTGATATTTTTGTGAATACATTTTATATAATGCTTACAATTTTATTTTTTTAAATAGAAAAATAGAAATTCTATTTGTAATTATTTATTACAATTTTTAATTCATATATTTTGTGAATATATTCTATAGCTGGCCTAGAATTTGATGGTTGCAATGGTCATTTTTTCACTTTTGGACCGTATATGATAGCTTGAAAATTTATTGGACCACATAGATTGAAAGACTACACTTTTTATAAAATCACGTGACACTTAAAATTATTAATAAACTGTAAAAATCTATTATAGAAAATATACTATTTTATTTTCTAATATATGTTATTTTAATAATATTTATGATAAAACATAAATTTATTTAGAATATTTTAAAATAATAAGATATGAATGTTTCTAAATTTTAAAATATTTTAATATGAATTAAGAAACTTGTGATCATGTATTTAATATATATGTTTCTATATTGTTTATTATATATTCATATTATTATATATGTTTCTATATGTATAGAATCTTTTTTAAATATAATATATGAATTTTAGAGACACATTTGAATTTTTGCATATATAGTAATATGTTTTAAAATAGAAACTATATTATTTGTATTACTTTATTAAAGAAAAAAAATATTATATTTAATATGTATTACTAGTTATAATGATAAAATATTCAAATTTAAAAGAATTTAATATAAATTATTTGTAAATTAAAAAAAAGACAATCATTATTTTTCTTAAAGTGTAAAATGAAAGGCATTAAAATAACTAAATCGTCATAAATAGAAAAATAAAAATTCTATTAATGTGCAAAAGACAATGTTCTTTTTGCTTTAAAAACATAAATAAATAAAAGCTATGTTTTATTAAAAAATAAAAGAAATACTATCAACTATGGAATGGGTAAAATTCTATTTAAATTAGGAGAGAAAGCTCGCAATATCATCTATTCCTAATCTCAAAAGTGTTTGACCAATAGAGAATGGTGTTTAGAATTTCAATAAGTTCATCAAGTGTGTTATAATTGTGAATTGTTTTGCACAAAGTTGTTCAATAATTTCACTTAAATGAATTTTCTTTTTCAAGAGCAACTTATGGTGATATTTATTTTTTACCATTTTGACATTTTCATGTTGTTTTGTTCTTCCTCGTTGGCCTTGCTTCTTCTTGTCTATTTTGTTCTTTGTCACTTATCTTTTTTTTTTTTCTATTGCATATAATTTATAAATTGTTCAATACAAAACAAAGCAAAGCTGAGTTCTTAGAGTAATACAAAAATTCTCAGTACTACTGAGTGATACAAGCGGCTACTATTACATTACTATCTTAATATTTAGTATTCTGCTAAATAAAAGAAACACAAGAGAGTTCAAGAGGGGTTGTCTCCTTCTTCTTCCTCTTCATCATTAGAGTTCGGGGAGACTGAATTGTAACCAATGACTCTGAAGTCTCTATCATCTGCGGTCCTTGTCTCTCTTCGTTGATTTTCATGCTTCAGTTGTTGAATGAACTCAGCAAGGGTGATCTCGAACTCATCTTTTTCTTTCATTGTTGTATATCCATGTGTTATCTCTGATTTCTCTATGGTAGTCTTCCCCTCTCTCAGCACCTGCAAGAACTTGTTCTCCTTCATCTTTATGATCATTGTGACCTGCATGGCAATGTCAAAATATATGAGTCTCTTATGAGACTCAGTAAGGTTCTTGTTCTTACTTACAAGTACATCATTATTCCGAGCCTTCCAGAGGAACCATAAGATAACAGAAGAAAGCAAAGACCAAAATGAGTTACAAAATTTGTTGCAGTTAATGGTGCCAAAGATTACATTCAGAGCATCAAAGTGGGTCTTATAGGATAGTCCAAACATGTTCCAGATTTCAAAGGCAAAAAAACACTCAAAGAAAACATGGGTGACAGACTCAGGCTATTTACACACAGAGCAGATATTTGGTTCTCCCCCGGGTTTCTTAAATGGTAGCTTGTGCAGGAACAGTTTCCACATAAAGTAAGAGACCTTAGGTTCTACTGGTTTGGTCCATAGCAGTCTAAAGTATTTCATCCATTCTAAGTCCTAGATCTCTAGGCCCCATTTACAGTTTACATGGGAGAAGATGTCACAGTTATTAGTTAGCAGCTGGTAAAAGTATTTGGACTTACCAAGGTGGAGGGGGGTATTGTCAGGCCAAGACAATTGGAAGTTACAACAGGATTCAGTGCAACATCCTTTAACTGGACCTAGGGAGTTAAAGGCATCTTTGAGGATAGAGTAGGTTCTCTATTGGGTTCTAGGTATAATGAATTGGGATTCAAGCCACTCCCATGAGGGAAGCATACCCTGCTAGATGATATCTCCAAGAGTTGCAATACCTAATCCAGTCCACTTTCTTGTTGAACAACCCTGCAGTAGTGCTAGCATTTTATCTCCATGTTTTAGGTTCCACTAAATGGATTTGAGCCTACAGATATTCCCATTATTCTCAACTGCCCCCTTATTGCTTAGGAAACCCTTAACATATTTCCAGGCCTTCCAAATACTTTTGAAAACACTGGATCCGTGAACAACCACATTAGCATCAACAGTGAGGGTGTAAGTAAAGAAAAGTTCTTGCCAACCTTTTGGTCTGTTAAAGTGAGCCAATTGAAGATTGTTTCTCACCAGTACTTTCCAAGGCTCTTCTCCCTCCCTTGCTTTAGCTATGCACTTAACAGCCAAATCTATGCCTTGTGACTTTAGGTCCTTGAGTCCTAGACCTCCCCAGGATCTATCTCTTGAACACCATTCCCAGGAAACTACATGAAATCTCTTATTTCCTCTGCCATCTGCTCAAAGAAAATCTTTGATAACCTTCTGAATAGAATTGAACTAGTGTTGATTAAATAACCACATGGAGGATAAATAGACTGAATAAGAGGAGAGTATCTTCTGGCATACTTAGAATCTTCTAGGGAAGGAAAGGAGGTTACTGTCCCATTTGGTGAGCTTCCTGTTGATCCTCTCAAAAATCCAGTCCCACATCTAATTGAGATTAGGGGAGATGGAAAAGGGGATTCCCAAATATCTGACCATATGGTCTAGACCTCCCCAAGAAAATTCAAAGTTGCCCCACCATTCAGGCGGGTTTTGTTCCCATCCCAACATAACAGATTTGGATAAAGAGACTTTGCTGCCAGAGGCTTTGCAGAAAAGGTCAAGTTTGTTCATCAAGAATCTCGTATTATTTTCTTCAAGGAGAAGTAGGATGGAAGTGTCATCTGCAAACTGGACATTGGAGACATCCTGATTATCGGGGAGAAGGATACCTTTCACCCTAGGGGAGAGGGAATCATCTCTAAGGAGGTAGTGTAGAGAATCTCCAGCAATAAAAAATGGGGAGGGAGCTAGGGGGTATCCTTGTCTGATAGATCTGGAGAGGCTGAAGAACTTTGATCTGACTCCATTGACTTCTACTATAGCCATGGCACCATAGATGAGTGTTGATACCATCCTATAGAAGAAGGGAGGAAACCCTAAGGCTTCCAACATCATCATGATGAATCTCCACTCGATCCTATCATATGCTTTCTCATAATCTATGAGGAGCATGGCATATTTTTGTCCTAAAACTTTTTCCCAGTTCATAGCCTCCCAACATGTGATAAGATTCTCAAGGATATATCTCCCCTTGACGAATCCTATTTAGGTGCTATTGATCACTAAGGGAGGATATTTTCAATTCTTACTGCAATTATTTTGGCTAAGATCTTGTAAATAACATTTAGAAGAGTAATAGGTCTCCAATTTTTTATTAGAAGCCTGTCACCCTCTTTAGGTATGAGCTTAATGAGGCCATCATTTAATTTTGGTCCAAGAGTGTCTGCTTCAATAGATTCATTGTATACATGGAGAAGTTTAGGCCCAATCCATTTTATGTTGGCCTTGTAAAATTTAATTGGCAGCCCATCTGGACCCAAAGCTTTATCATTAGCCATTATATTGATGGAGTTATTGATTTCTTCCACAGAAAGATCCTTGTTCAAAAAATTAGCCTCATCCTCTCCTATCTTCTTAGGGATAAGGGTTCTGATCTTGTCCCTCGCTTCCTCCATGGAGGGGTCAGAATCTTCTGACATGAATAGGTCCTTGTAAAAGGAGGAGAAGGCTTTGACAATCTCTTACTGAGAAGAAACCACAAAGTTGTGAACTCTGATACTTGTAATCTTATCTCTTGCCTCTTTTTTCTTAAGGGTTTGAAAGAAGAACTTGGAGCCTCTATCTCCCAGATTAATCCATTTTATCCTGGCTCTAATCCTAGCCCCTCTGGTCTTGATCATCTAAATCCTTCTGAGGGAGTCTCTACAAGTAACAATATTTTCAAGTAGCTCTTGAGAGGAAGGGTTGACTTGAATCTGAGCTTCCACCTCTTGTAGAGACTCTACCAGCTTATACTCTAAAAGTCTAGAGTCTTTAGCCTTCTTGATCCCAACTGTTTTAAGCATATTCTGCCAAGATTTAGTGGTTTGATTCCATCTGTCAATGTCTGAAGCATGATGTGCAATATTCAAGCATTATACCAGGCTATGATCTTAACCGCAACCTGCACATCCTCATCTCCTAAGAGGGAAGTATTAAGTGAAAAACCTTGTTTAGGGGGAGCATTAGAGATTTGGTCCCTAATGAGCTGAATGGAAGAAAAAATGGGGTGGTGGTCAGATAAGGTGAAGGGAAGAACCTTCACACAATTGTTTTTAGGAGGAAGCTGATAGCTGAATCGAAGCTTATTAAGGTAGAAACTATCCAATCTAGAGTATATCCTTATCTCTCATCTTTGAAAATTAGACCAGGTATACCAGATACCTTTAGATTCATTTTTTTTCCTGCTAAGGGGTTGAATAGGTTAAGTTTGTTAATCAATCTGCACCAGTAGAGTGGTTCATTGCCTTTCCATTAAAACCTAAGTCCACCCAACTTATCTTGGGCCCTCTCCACCATGTTGAAGTCCCCTGCTACAATCCAAGGGATAGAGTCTAAATCAGCTAACTGTGTGCTAAAATGTTGTCACACTTCTATGAATCCTTACATGCAAGAAAACTCAAGAATGAGCCCTCACAAATTGATCCATAGCTCTTTATGCATGGAGTTGCAAGATTTGTAAAATTGCTCTCAGCTAGAGCTATAAACTCATGACCTTGCTAGTCAACCATACAATGAGAGATTTACAATGAAAACAAGGGCAAGAATGCCAATATCTCCAATGAAACCAAATGTATGCAATGCAATGAAAATCTATATGAGAATGCAAATTAATCTTATGAGAATGAAGATGCAATTAAGCTATGAAAATGGAAATGAAAGAGTTACAAACCCTCTAATTAAACTATGTGAGATTAATCTAAAACATGAAAGGAAATGATACCATGATGATGCAACTATGATGCAAGCTAGGATGTGATGTAGATGCAAGATGAATGCCAATGATGCTCCAAATCTTCAAAACTTGATGCAATAATATCTCCAAAAGCTTCAATGACTTAGAAAACCTGTAGCATAATAATTCAAGTATGTATTGTGTGTGCAAATGAGGAAGAGAGCCCTTCTTTTATAGGAGGTGAAAAATCAATGGACCATGGAGATTAAGAGGCAAAAGATTTAATCAACGGTGGAGAAAAAAAGAAGCTTGATCTTTATGCACAAATATCTTCCAATAAGAAAATTAGAAGCATTTACTTTATGTTGAGCATTTAATTTATGTCCATATGAGACAAAAAGTGCTTTTCTTTTATTTTTTATTTTATTTTTCTTTATAAATAAGAATTAAATACTTTATTTGTGCAACAAGGATAAGAAGAAAAGTGGAGATTTTTTATTTAAATAAAAGGGGAGGAAATTCCTTTTAATTAAATAAAGACTTAGAATAAAGTGATTTTATTATTTAATTAAAAGAGATTTTTAATTAATTAAAAGAGAGCATGTTCTCTTAATTAAATAAGATTTTTATTTTTATTTTCTTTTAAATTAAATAAGGCTCAAACCTTAGGAAATATTGAATTGATTATGATTTGATCAAGGAAATTGATATATTTGAAAAATGTTGATTTTTGAAAATATTGATTCAGGAATTTGATAAATTGCAGAAATGGGGCCCAAAGTCTAGGCGACCATTTTAGGGTGCATACATTTGCCCCTCTTTGACTAATGTGTGATCGATCTGGGAACACATGCAGTCAAAGAAGAATTGAAATGTGAGATCGATCTGGGATCACAAAACAACTCAGATGTGAGGTTGATTCGGGATCACATCCGGACAAACATAAACAAAAGATTCTGGACATGAGGTCGATTCGGGATCATATCCAAAATAAGAGATAAGAATCTCAAGCTTGAACAAAAACTCATAAAAATATGTCTGAATCAAGAAAATCAAGGAAATCAGGGATGAGAATCCCATAAATACTGCCCCCTCGGAGTCGAAATCGAAATCAGGTAGAGAGGAACAGCAAATTGATAAAGATTGATCAAATCAGAATGAAATCACAACTGAAGATAAGGGAGCATGATAAGATAACCATCAAATAGTGAAGACATGCCCCAAGTTGACTAGGTTTGACTGGGAAAGATATAAGATAAAGATTAAGTCAAACCTTAGAGAGAGGAAGCGAAAGGGGTGAATGAAAGACTATAAGTTTGGAAGACATGGAAAGGAAGAAATTCTATCAAAGATCGAAGAATTATGCCTCAAAAGGTCAGTCAACTATGTAGAAGAATGAGAAAGTTTAGAAACGCGACTCAAATTTTGATTTCGAGTCTGAAAATGGATAGAAAATGATGTGACATGAAAGACCAGAAATGAAAGATATGATCAAGAAGAATCATAAAATGAGCACAGTTGACCAACTAGTCCGTAGATGATAAAAAGGAGAGCTCTCTCCATATGCAAGATGCAAAAACTAATCTAACATGAACCTAAAAATGCAAGCTACTATGAAAGTGGTTGACTTGCAAGGTCACAATGCTTATAGACATCTAATTATCATCATCGAGCGTTATTGGTAGCGTCGCAAGATCATACAATGCACACTAGCATAACTATGTGGATATGAATATGATCTTTATCAGATAAAAATGTGGAAATCCCATCTAGGCATCAAAGACATGGAGGTCAAGATGACTAATGCAGTGAGATCACCTAAGTTTGATATGGCGAGATTATGCTTGTATCAAGACACATGAAAGTCAAGATAACTATAAGCATGCACTCGCAAAACAGTCAAGGATAATACCTTGTCAATCCATAGTGTCAAGTAAGACCAGCATAAATGCTCATGACAGGTAGGACCAACAAAATATACCCACAAGCAGATAAAGAAATAAAACATGTTCTCATACCCTCAGTCTTCTAGCTATGCATCATCGAAAACTTTTCAGGGAGAGACCACTCATCAAAGAAATCCTCATAGATAGCACACAAAGAAAAGTAAAGTCAACATATCTCAAGAAGTTGATTGTTTAAGTGTGTGTGTGTTGGTCATAGAGTCAAACTCTGGTTATCACATCTGCAAATGAGAAATATCGCATCATACTTAGACTATTGGGTAAGACATCTGATAAGTGTTAAGAAACACTCGACACAAGGGTAGTGTTGAGAAACACTATTTGGGGTGGTGTTGAAAAACACCTGTTGTGAAATGCCCTAAGAGACAAACGCACCTAAAGGACCAATGCTAACAGGTATGCCCCTTAGACAAAGACAAAGACCAATTCCAGACCAAGGCAAATAAAGTCAAGGCATGATGGAAAGTGGCTAAGTGTCGAGAGTGCATGCTAACAAATAGGGGTGCAAAGGCCTCAAGTAACGCCTATTTTCAGGTTTTCACCACTTGGATTTATTGCAATTTTTTCTCTTTTTTTCATTTTTTTGGATTTTTTGCTACCAAGGCGCTTGTTTCCAGGTTTTCACCAAGACACTTTTTCTATTTTTTTTGAATTTTTGATTTTTTTGTATTTTTTCAAGACTTTTTAGGATTTTTTCAGCATCATATATGAATTTTTTTGGTATTTTTTCAAGACCAATAAGATATATACAAAGGATGCCCCCAGACAGAATGGGTATTAAACTCATGAGCAAGATCACATCGTGTAGTCCCAATATCTAGAAATGTAGAGGACAAGATGGATGAGCAAGCTGGTGGAAGATATGGAAGACATGAGAATGAAGGAGAGTGGAGGGAAGAAATCCTCAAAGGCAAACTCCTCAAGAGTACCCAAGCTAGGGAAAAGTTGTCATGTAAAGCACATTTGGATAAGCAATGAAAGACCAGCATAGGATAAGTCACAAACGTGCACTGCAAAAGAAGGGAGGATGCAGTCCAAAGGAGTAGACATGTCAAGATGCTTTATAGCATCGTGTTTTACTCTTTTTATTAGATCAAGACCAAAGGGGAAAATGATAGCAAAAGGCTAGAATGAATGGAGGAAAATGAATATGAAGGCTAAAAATGAAAGGAATGAAAACAAGATAATCGTAAGATAGCTCACAAGATAGCCAAATGTTCGTGCATAGGTCAACATTGTCAATATCAAAGAGAGAGGATGGAATGAATGAAACATGTAGAAGAACTACGCATGATACCTGATTGCCAAGTTTTCATCACGGTACTTATCCAAGGCGCCACAAGGGAGTGGTTTTCACCATAGGATGAATTTATTTCTCTTTACTTTTGCTACCAAGGTGCTTGTTTCCAGGTTTTCACCATGGCACATTTTCAATTTTTTTCATTTTTTTCTTTCTTCATTTTTTCATTTTTCTATTTTTTTGAAATTTATCTTTTTTGGAAGAAGGCAAGCTTTTAGATAATACTCCTTGAAAGGATAAACCATGATATGCCAAGGATTCAAAATGATATGCTCAAAGATGCTGATAGGGAAAGGGAGACGAAAGAGAAAAATGGAGGATAAAATTTTATGTAAAGCGAGTGAGGTTGGAAGATAGGATGAATAGGCAAATGAGAAAAAAGGATAGAAGGTAGAAGGATAATGAATGAAAGGATTGTGAAAGGGTAGATGGAAAGGAAGGCAAGATCAACATCGACACACACTTTGAAGGGTAGCGAGAGGATGGAGGAAATGTGAATGAAGGAATACGTGAAAGAATATGGTGAATATTTAGCAGAGGTTGCGGTTCAGGCGCATGGAATGGAAGAATGTTTTTGGAAGAAGATGAAGTGGAAGCCTTTGGAAGCTTGAATGTCAACTTCACTTTTTGTTCAACATCATACTCTTTCAAGAGAGATTTTGGAATCCATATAGCCTTAGGCTTTTTATTTCCTTTTGATGATTTAGAGAGAATATCTTCAATGATGGATTTTGGAACCCATACTTGTCTTGTATTTTTCTTCTTAGATATCTCTTTTGACTTTATGCCCCCATGTCGATTAGAGGAGACATGGTGATCTTCTTTTTTTGATGGATTCTTGTATTTCTTCTTTTTCTTATATTGAACATTCAAGTCACTTCCAAAAGACTTAGGACTTGTGGAAGAAGGAGGATATGACTAGTTTAGATGGGTGGGTGGATGAAAATGATTCAAAGGTATGCATCTATGTTGATCTTGAGGACAGATAGGAGATGGAGGGACGTAAGGACCCAAAATGGATGATGAATTAGGAGAGTTAGGAGGGGAAAGTGAAGGGACATAAGGGCCCAAGATGGAAGGAAAACATGAAGCCCTTAGTATTGGTGGAGGAGGTCCAAGGATGGACGTGGAAGATGCAAAAGGATAATCATTAAGTTCATCAGCATCTATATGACAACCAAGGACATCAGCATCTTTAGAGTGAGCATTAAGATTTTCAATAGTATCATGAACATCTTGAATAGGAGCAACTTTGTTGATAGGATCATTCAAAGCTTGCGAAGATTTAAGAAAAGTAGAAAGCAGAAGTGAACATGGAGCAGTAGAACAAGAAGATGGAAGACTTTGATCTTGACAAGGATCGTTGGGTAGCATAAGCGTATCAACTTTTTTTTAATTTTCAATAGGCTTTACATCAAAAGTAACAACACCATTTTTAATAACCTTAATGGAAGTATCATCTTTGGAAAGCGCAAGTGTGGTAAGGTTATTTTGATTATCAATAAGCTCAACGGTGTAAGTAGTAGCTTGATCTTGCTTAGGAGATGGTGGAATGAATGTGGAAGAGCGTAGAGGATCAAAAGAACCATGCAATGGAGAAGATACATCATGAAGAGAATTGGATGATATGGAGGGTTCCTGATCTTGATATTTATTTATATTTTTTTCTTTATCATTTTTAGAGTCCTCTTGACATGGAGCCACTTCTAAGGACAAGGAAGTAGGTTGGATTTGTATGGAAGATTTTGGAGATGTTGAAAGACTAGCTGAAGTAGGCATTATAACATATAAAGGCTTAGGCTCTTTAGGTTTAGCATTATTGAAAGTATTTTCAGCCAAATGAAGGTTAGCTTGAGTTTCTTTAAGAGGTAGCCCTTGAGGATAACTATAGGGAACTGCATGGAAAGCCTTAGGATCTTTGTTGGATGAAAGATTTGTGATAGATTCAGAAGCTTTAGTAGATGTATGGGAATTGGAGGAAGTAGAGGATGGAAGGGAACCATAACAAGACAAAGGTTCAATGTTAACATGATCTTGCTTGAGAGCGTAATCTTTATTTTCAGCATGAGAACTTTTAGAGGAGAGATCCTTTTGACATTTGAAATCAACGTGGTAGATTTTCTTCTCCTTAGTAGGAATATTGTATTGTTCACAAAAATCATCAAAGAATTCTTCAAATTCAGAATCATATGGATCCCCATCACAATCTACCCAATAGGATGACCCTTTAGTAAGCCTAAGTGCATGACGAGGAGGACTCTTTGGAACATAAGTGTCATCATCATGTTGCTCATTATGGTATGCTTTGATATGAGGAGTAAGACTCTTTGAAGAAGTAGAAGAAGAATGAGATTGTGAAGAAGGGGAAATTGAAGACTTAGTGTAGGAAGAGGACTTGGATAATGAGAAATTCGAATAATGTTTAGAAGAGTCATGATAAGATTTGGAAGATGAAGAATGTGAATAGTGTTTAGAAGAATCATGATAAGACTTAGAAGATGAAGAATAAGAATGATGTCTGGAAGAGTAATGATAAGACTTGGAAGGTGAAGAACAATGAGAAGATTTAGATGATGAAGAATGTTTAGAAGAAGAAGATCATGATATGATCATGTTTATGATTCTAGCAAAGGCATCTGATTTAATGATCTTTTCTTTTATTTTTGCCATAAGTTTATCACCCATGAGATATTTGGAAGGACTATTGGAGGAATAAAGATACTCTTCAAATTGAGAAATGAGTTCAAGATCATCTATTCTCAAGAGAGGTTCCTTAACAAGATAGTTGAAATTCATGGTTATAAAAGAGGAGGAATCAAGCATAGAAGAAAAGAATAGATGAATAGAAGAAGGTAGACTAGATAGTAAGAGGAAAAGAATCAAGAAGAAGAAGAAGAATTTCTCATGGGAATAGAAGACTTTAGAAGAACATGGGAAATGGAGAAGAAAGAAGAAGACTAAGAGTCATCTTGTGCAATTGATACCATAACGTTCATTGAGATTTTAAGCAACATGACAGCACCTAGGATCTGAGATCTGGACTGACCAAGGAAGACCAAGCTTCTAAGGAGAACTCACTACAGCAAGATGGAACTCAGTTTCAATATTCCAAATAGATCTTTCAAAAGATTTTGCAATGATGATCAAGCACATAGAATAGCAATCAGGAAATGCAAGTAAACAGTCTTCAAGCAATGGGCAAGGGACAAAGCAACCTTGTGCATGAACAAAGATAGTGACTTAGTATGCTACTCCTTAAATATTCTACTTGTGTATGTTCTTGAAAATATTTTAGCAGGCACATAGAACACAACAACACCTTAACAAGCTGTCTATAAGGATATACATGGCTTTCTAAAAAGGAGTCCTTGATATATGCAAGGTACATGAGGCCCAAATTCGTAGATGAGAAGAATCCAAAATCACACAGCCAGGGGGAGACGGTAACCCAAATCTCCTCCTTCACTTCTCAAAGGTATAAAGTTCTTTGAGGCTTAGCCAAGAGTGATATCAAACTCAATTCTCAAGAGAAGTGTCTTTGGATTCACCTCCCGATATTTATACTCCGCCGGAACACAGGAGTTAAGGTCGTCCCTCAAGGTGGTGTGTCCCCAAGCAGGCCTTCTAGAAATAAAAACTAAGTAATTCACTATCAAAAGTATTTAGAGCACTAAAGGTGGAACACTTAATTCTTCAAGTAAATGCGAAGTGAGTCCAAAAGTGGAACATTTAACCCTTTAAGATAATGTGAAGCGAGTCCAAAAGTGGAATATTTAACCCTTCAAGAGAATGTGAAGTGAGTCCAAAAAAGTGGAACACTTAACCCTTCACACAAAATCAAAGTGAGTCCAAAAGTGGAACATTTAACTCTTCACACCAACTCAAAGTGAGTCCAAAAGTGGAACATTTAACTCCTCACATCAACTCAAAGTGAGTTCACACCTTAGAAAACAAGTGAGTTCCAAAAAGCACAAAAGGGTTGCCTAGTGGAGCAATTAACGCTTCTTTCCTATAGACCCCTCCCCTTTAATGTGGCACTGATCTTGCAACCATGGGGCGGAAACGAGGGGCCGGCGGATTAGCGAGTCCAATAACCCAAGTTAGCAATCTAGATCAATCATAAGTAATCTAAAGTTGCTTATCAATACTACTCACAAATGACAAAGGGTTGAATCAATGGAATATTTAACTTTCTAAGCAAACATAGAGTGAGTCCACAAAGTGGTGCATTTAACTCCCTATGTAAACAAGGAATGAATCCATGCCTCAATCACTCAATGAGATATTTGATATTAGAACCAAGAATTACTTAAGCTTTAAACACAAGCATTCACTTACACAAACTTGTATGGAAGCAAATCTATGTTCATTCATTTCCCATTAAGAGCATCAATTGAAATGTGTTCTATGAAAGCATGTAAACACTCAAGCCAAACACATGAGAGATTCAATTTTAATCCCAAGATCCAAATGTTGTAAAGTTGTAACAAAATACCTCAAGTCCAACGCAACGCGCTTAGTAGATTTCACCCTTTTTTCGTTTGTTTTAAGCATTTTTCATGAAAGCAAGCCATGCACCTTCAAATGAACAAGATAAGAAAACAAGCAAACAACAAATGCAATGTATATCCAACTTATGCAAACCCTAGGGTTAGATCTGAAAATCAATTGTTAGGAGCAATGATAACCAGCAAATGATCCAAATGATAACTCATATCATGCAATGAACAATGAAAAATAAGTGCATACTGTACACACTAAAATGGTGCACTTCTATGAACCGTTACATGCAAGGTTGCTCAAGAATGAGGCCTCACAAAGCGGCTCATAGCTCTCTATGCATGGAGTTGCAAGGTTGAAAATTGCTCTCAGCTAGAGCTACAAACTTGTGACCTTGCTAGTCAACCACACAATGAGAGATTCAAGTGAAGACAAGGGCAACAATGCCAATATCTCAAAGAATCACTATGAAATGTAATGCAATGCAACTAAAATGAAGATGCAAATGTGCAAGCTATGCTATGAAAATGGAAGTACAAACTAAGCTATGAAATGGAAATATCAATGGATTACAAATCCTTCCTACTTAGACTATGTGAGCTTATTCTATTGCATAAAAGGAAACTAAATTAATATGCCATTATCATGCAACTAAGAAAGCAAATATGCAACTACAATGAAATGCAACAAGTCTTCAATGTCTTCAAACTCCAAATGCACCTAAAACCTGCAGCATAACATTAGCATAAAACAAGTGGTATGCAAATGGAGGAGAGAGCTCTCCTTTTATAAGAAATAAGGTGAAATGGACCATTGAGATTAAGAGGCAAAAAGTCTTAATCAGCGGTGGAGCTTGAAAGAGGAGCAATCCATGTGCACAAGTATCCTCCAATAGGAAAATAGGAGTTGACTTTATGTCCATATGAGACAAAAAATGTTTTTTCCCTTTTTATAAAATATGAATAATGCTTTATTTGTGCAACTTAGGATAAGAGGAAAGGGTGGGCTTTTTATTTAATCAAAAGGGGAGGAAATATTCCTTTTAATCAAATAAAGATTTAGGATAAATGGTTAGCCCAAGGATAAAAATCTAATATATGATCGAAATTAAGATTTGATCAAGAGATTGATATTGTTGAAAATATTGATTATTGATAAAATTGATTCAGGATTGATAAATTGAATAAATGGGGCCCAAAGTCTAGGCGACCATTTTTGGGTGCATACACATACCCATCACAAAATTTTATTTTTTTTGCATTTGACCTAGTCAACAAGATCTGATTTTTACCACATGAATTCGGACCCCAAACCCAAAATGCAAAAAAGAGACCTCTATCAAAAAATAGAGAGCTTTCAAAAAATGTAAAAATGTTAGAAATTTTTTTTCATTTGTGCCCTAGAGACCCATTTTATCAAAACAAACCAGTTTTTATAAATTGACCAAATGAGCTATGATATGATTTCTAAATTAAAAACACATTGAATGGACCCCCTATAGAATTTCAAGACCTTTCCAAAAATGTAAAAATTTCTAAAAAATACGCTGATTTGTGCCAAAAAATGATTTTTTATGAAAAATTAAGAAAAAATCATAAAAAATACAAATCACCTTCGAAAATTTTAAAAATTTTTTTGGAGCTTCTCTGATATGTCGCCAACCTACAAAAAAAATTTCAGACCAAAATACCAAGCTGTTTGGGAGATATGATCAAATCTTTCAAATCTAGGGTTTTTCATCTCCAAACAAATCTGCACAAGGGTTAGCTCCAAAAATAATCAAAACCAGCATGCAAGAGGTGGGTTGCCCCATGGTGGGCGCCAAAAAATGTGTGCTAAAATGTTTTCACACTTCTATGAATCCTTACATGCAAGAAAACTCAAGAATGAGCCCTCACAAATCGATCCATAGCTCTCTATGCATGGAGTTGCAAGATTTGTAAAATTGCTCTCAGCTAGAGCTATAAACTCATGACCTTGCTAGTCAACCACACAATGAGAGATTCTAAATGAATGCAATGCTATGCAAATCTATATGAGAATGCAAATTAATCTTATGAGAATGAAGATGCAATTAAGCTATGAAAATGGAAATGAAAGAGTTACAAACCCTCTAATTAAACTATGTGAGATTAATCTAAAACATGAAAGGAAATGATACCATGATGATGCAACTATGATGCAAGTTAGGATGTGATGTAGATGCAAGATGAATGCCAATGATGCTCCAAATCTTCAAAACTTGATGCAAGAATATCTCCAAAAGCTTCAATGACTTAGAAAACCTGTAGCATAATAATTCAAGTATGTATTGTGTGTGCAAATGAGGAAGAGAGCCCTTCTTTTATAGGAGGTGAAAAATCAATGGACCATGGAGATTAAGAGGCAAAAGATTTAATCAACGGTGGAGAAAAAAAAAGCTTGATCTTTGTGCACAAATATCCTCCAATAAGAAAATTAGAAGCATTTACTTTATGTTGAGCATTTAATTTAAGTCCATATGAGACAAAAAGTGCTTTTCTTTTATTTTTTATTTTATTTTTCTTTATAAATAAGAATTAAATACTTTATTTGTGCAACAAGGATAAGAAGAAAAGTGGAGATTTTTTATTTAAATAAAAGGGGAGGAAATTCCTTTTAATTAAATAAAGGCTTAGAATAGAGTGATTTTATTATTTAATTAAAAGAGATTTTTAATTAATTAAAAGAGAGCATGTTCTCTTAATTAAATAAGATTTTTATTTTTATTTTCTTTTAAATTAAATAAGGCTCAAACCTTAAGAAATATTGAATTGATTATGATTTGATCAAGGAAATTGATATATTTGAAAAATGTTAATTTTTAAAAATATTGATTCAGGGATTTGATAAATTGCAGAAATGGGGCCCAAAGTCTAGGCGACCATTTTAGGGTGCATACACTAACCACCTCCACAATTCAATCCTGCCACTGTGTTCATTTGGAGCATATACTGAGAAAATCCCAAATTCAATATCTTTGACCCTCATTCTAATCCAAACAGCCCTATTACAGGGTGAGATGCCCCATAATTGGACATCATTCTTCCATGTGGGGCTAATCAGGATAGAGGTCCCACCCTTGCCTCTAGGGTGTTTAGTAGAGAATGCAGCTGCATCTTTCCAGATAATTTGAGGGCAATATCAAGTTCAAACCCTATTGCTTTGACCTTTTGAAGCATTAAAATGTCTAACTCTCTATGTGACTTAAGGAGTCTCTTGACCACATATTTCCAGTCAGAGGCTTCCAGTCCTCTAACATTCCAAGATGCACAGTTTAATAGCATAGTAACTATTTATTAGTCAGTATCCATGGGTTTCTTAAATCCTTTAAAGCATTTAGGCATATCCACTCTAGGGGTTTTAGAAAGTTTAGGATTCCTACTGGTTAGGGGGGGCCTTCCCCTTTTCTTCTTCTTAATGATCCCTAATCCCAAATATGTAGAGCATGCTTTCATGGATTGATCCTCCCCTTTGTTACCTTTGGAGAGATCAACAGCAAAAACAAATGACTCATTTGAGATACCTTTTTGTTGGGCATTATAAGAGATGTCAATCTCTCCTTCCTTAAGCTCAAAGTATTGCCTCTGCACAGCTCCCAACTTTGTTCTCCCTATAGGGAGGGTGGACCCTTCCTCAATCGTCTTCTCAACAGACACATATATCCATCTATCAGGTGGGGGTGGAAGGGGAGGGGGTGCTGGGATGACAACAACGGAGAAGGCATTCAACTTATCTTCATTGAAAGGTTGGGGAGAATTCTCTCCCTTTCCACCCCCCTGATAGGGGGCAAGGGACATCTCATCAGGGATGGAGTGAACATGAGAAACCTGAGGACCATCTATCCTATCTATAGAGAGAGCAGAGGGAGGAGATGTATTATTTAGAGGCATTTTCCCTTGAGGAAGACTAGAGTATATTTTCCACTTGGGTTGAGGGTCGCTTTTGTTTTTCAGAGCTTTGTCTCTGATTTTATCAATGACTAGTTGTTGAGCGTTCTTTGTTCTATGTTTTTGTTTTAGTTGATGACCAATAAGACCAAAATCAAGGGTTTCAACATTAGGAACGCATTCGAGGGGTTTCAGGATGGTAGAATTATCTTTTGGGAGTTCCAGGAGGGAATCAAATTTCCCTTTTAGGCTGTCCAAGGTAACACTGAGAGTAGCTGAGTCTTGGTTTCAGGTAGGGGGGTGAAATTTGAATGATGGAGGGAGGCTCAGGAGCAGCATTGATCTCGGAAGAAGAAGATTGTAACCCTGGGCCAACCTTGTCTTTAGGTTCGGAGGAGGACCAAATTTCTTATTCAATGCAGTCCTCTTCAAAATAATAGGGCACTCTTGCTTTTTGTGGCCTTGTTTACTACAAATAAAGAAGCCACCTAAACCACCCAGGAAAATAATTGGGCAACACACAGGCATGGGGTCAATGTCAAATTGCAAGGTTTCAGGGAGGTCAACATCGGGTTTAACAGAGAGAAGGACATGAACATCCATGTTAGGAATGAGAGTATTAGACTGATCAATTCTAAGCACTTTGCCTATCAACTCAAGCGCAAGCGGAATGAGGTTCAACAAAAATGGGGGAAGATTGCCAATAATTAACCACCTTGGGCTAGACAAGGCTAGGACTTCTTCTTGGGAGGCTTCAAGAGACCAAGGAATAGCCCTAAATTCGCAGGGGCCAACTCTCCAAAATTGTTTGCCCACAATAGCTTTCTGTGCTTTAGGGTCACAGAAAAACAAAATAAAAAAACCCTTTTGAAGCATACAACAGTATGAGAAATGAAAACCTAATTTCTGTCCCCATGTTCTATGAAACCAATCATTAAGAAAATTCCTAGAGGGGATCTTGGAGCTATCAACTGTAGCAAAAAATATAGCACAGTCTTTAAGCCTAGATTTCTCCTGATTGATAGCAACATTCATCTGCGGATTTAGTTTAATAAATAACTTGGGAGGAATAGGATCCTTACCTCCATCTCCTTCGACAGTAGAAGTCCCCTGGATTGCACTTGCGAGGAAGGTGACTCCTTCTGGCAGAATGCGTTCATTTTGGATGGCCTGCTTGAAGGACTTTGCTTTGGGTGCGGCTGGCTATTTTTCTCCATCCTTTAGAGCGTCGCCTCCTACAACACCTTCAGAAAATACTGGGCTCGCTTGAGAAACCACCTTGGGTTTAGAAGCGTTGTCTTTGTGGGAGACATATTTCTTCGAAGGGATATAAGCCTTAGGCATCAAGTTAGCAGTAATGGCTCCTGGTGACGTTGAGGCCATTAATGGTAGCCTATCGAGGAGCGTGCGAGAGAGCCCTTTGTCACTTATCTTGGCTCTCCTTGAGGAGGTAAATGATCTAAATATATTTATTTTCCTTTTCTGAATGTCCTCTTCTCAAAAAATTGGAGGGTGGCATTGGCCACCTTTTAATGAGAAGGGCATCAACTTCAATGTTATGCCTAAGGAGTCTATCGTCTACATAGACTCAAGGTACACAAATCTAGGTGTGCTGCTTGGGAATTTTTCAATTTCATTTAGTTATCATCTTCAAGTCCTTTGTAATTGTCTTCTTTCTATTAACAATGGTGTTGGGTTCCTTATCTATCATTTTTTCACCCTTTTTCGTTCCTTATCGAGATTTCTATTTAGAACTCAATGGGATTTGCGTTCCTTTTATTTTTTAAGAGAAGAATGTCCCTAAATTGTTACCATAACTGATAATAATGTTGAAGATTGATTATTTGAAAGAGCTGATGATGAAGATTGACCGAGATAAGAGGAATACATGATGATAGTAGAAAAATTAGATCAGTTATTGTCTTGTCATTGATGTCAAGCAATTGATTTCTGATTTATATTATGTTTTTGATTAAGGAAAACAAGTTTTAATGGGGCCCTGAAACCCTTACAGTGTTAAAGTATATCAAAGATAAAGTGATGAAAGTTAACATAAACAAGATAGCCATAGCAAGAAAGGAAAGCCAGACACAGTCTGCCAGCAAACAAACAAAAAGCCCAGAAAATAGAACCAAGGGTAGAAACAAAAAACTAGGCCAAACAAAGCCAGGAGAGCTTCTCAAGAAAACTCTCTGAGGATCTCAGCCATAGGTATCTCTAGCTCAGACACCTTTTCCCCCGCCTCCTTTAAGTGAGCCAAATCCTTATCCGGTTCCTAGGTATCCTTCTTCAAAGTGCTGGATCTAGTTATCTTCCTTGGGCCATCCTCTGAAGAAATATCTTTACTGCTTTTGGGAGACTCCTCCTTGCTGCCCCTATGTTCCTCTATTTTACTGATCAGAACCTTAATGTTGTCATTTGAAGCTTTGAGGATGTTGTAGCTCTGTTCAATGATTTTTTGCAGAGTTCCGTCCACGCTCTGAATTATTTTCTTCACATCCTCCATTTTGTTCTCCATTTCATTCTTCTCCTTAGTAAGCCTGATCTTGCTATTGTTATCCTCCCTCTCCAACCTGCCTACCCTAAATTTTAGCTCCTGTATTTCATGGTAGGTCCATTTAGTGGTTCTATAGCTATCTATGACACTATTATTGGCATTGTTGAGCACATCCATCTGAGGATTTTCTTTAGTGATGTCACTTAGAATAACCAGGGTAGGGTCAATAAGGTCCTCCATTTGTATTTTTCCCACCTTATTCTCCTTAACCAAAGTCTTCATCATCTCCCTCTTTAAGCCCATCTTGACAGAAACATTGTGGAAATCTCTCCAAACCACACTCTTCTCTTTGTCTGAGATCTTGCAGGTATACTGGTCAGTCCCTTGATCCTCACAATCCTACTCATGATCATCCTCTCTCCCCTGATTCTCCTCTTCCTCTTCTCTATCCTTCCCCTCCTCTTGCCCTTCCTCCTTATTTCCTTCTTCAAACTTCTTCCTTTTCCTCTGCTTCCTACCAGGATTGACATCAGTATCCTCATCTCTGTCCACAGGTATCTTAATAGTGATTTTTCTCCTTCCCTTCTTATTCTCCTTAGTTTCCTCCTCCTCCCCAATCATATCTTCCTCCTCTTCATCACTATCTCCCTCCATTTCCATGCCCTCTGCCTCCTCATCATAATCTCTATCAAAAGAGATCTCAATGCTCTGCTTTGGGTCATGTTTCTCCTTTTTCTCCTTTTTTTCCTTCTTAATCTTCTTTTTCCCCATTTTAGTGTCAGGGGAAGCTTTTGCATCCATGTTTGAATGCATATCTTGGCTCTCCTAAGTATCAAAAGGGATGTACTCTTCTTCACCCGAGTCAAGCTCCTCATCTGAGCCATCCTTCCCCCCTCTCCCCTGCTTAATTTCTTTACCAATAGTTCTAGCTTTAAAAAATTCATAAATCAACAACAATAGCCCCTCATGGAAAGCAGGGTTACTGATAGGCTTCTCCCTGTAATCGGTGATATTCTCATTGATAGACAAGTAAAGGTAAAGAGGAATAGAGATTTTGGCTCCAGACCTGAAGTGGTTGAGAAGCACGAAGTGGTAGGAGTAGATGTGGTCGAACCTCATGTCCAGGGAAATATATTTGATTATTGCCCTCAGCATGAACCTCCACAATAGTTTAATGGACCTCAGCAGGTAGTAAGTTCCCTTCTTCACCAGAGCCTTCTTTTCCTCCTTTCCTTTGGTGAATTCCATCATCGCTTGACCTGAAATTCGCCTATCTTTGTAGAAATTCTTCCCAATAATGGGGATGCCCGTAACCGCAAAAATAACCTCCTCCATCACTATGAACTCAACCCCATCAATTTTGACACTCCCCTCATTCCAGTTCTTAACCATGGTTTTGGTAACAGAGGGTTTCCATCCATGCAATCTTTCAATGAAAGAAGTCACCTCTCCTTTGCTCAAAATACCCCACACCTTCGAACGCCTCTGCCACTTCTCAGCTTCATCCTCAGGTTCCCTCCTATGTCTTTCCCCCACCATTTTACCTCTCTCTCCGTGAACAATTCCTCTGCTCACAATGCTTTGCGAACTTTGAAACCAGCAGAAAGAATGAGAAGTATTCTCAATCCTCCCGATGAAATTATGAAAAATAAACCCAAAAACGGGCCTCAAAGTGCAATGATGGAAATTTCCCAGGTGATTCATACTTTGGCTCACGTACTTACACCTCAAAAGATGACACATTTCCCCTAACACATAAACTGTCATGATTAAACTTTAATGTTTCCCAATCTACCTAGGATTCTCTCGCTTTCAATTAAATCCTTAATTTCAAGCAGAATAATATGCCTGTCATTCCATATTTTCACCTCATCCTTCCTGATAGCCCAATTGGCCAGCTTGTCAGCCACTTGATTAGCCTCCTTGTACTCATGAGCCACGTAGACTCTTTCAAAGGACTTAAGAAACTAGATGCTCTCGTTGATAAGATGAATGCGTTATAGAGAAGAAGAAATGAGAAGTTATAGAACTTAATTGGACAACTGATATAGATTGAAAAATGATTAGATTATGTTGATATAATTATTTTCTACCTAACATGTGATTATGTTAAGTTGATAAAGCATGGTGATGAAGATTTGACAACTCGACAAGTTAAGTTGTTTTGGCTACTAAGAAGGTAAAGTCACTCGGTAAGGTAAAGGTAAAAAAATAGATCACTTGGTAAAGGGAAAGGAACTCAAGACACTAAACAACAGAGAAAAGGTTTAGGCATCGAGCGATGTAACCAAAATTGTAAGGAAGAACACCAAGGAAAAGGTATTAAATAAGGATGGAATTGACATTTAATGATTAGCTATGCTCAACTGGATGATCATGATGATGATGAGAGTTAGTTACAAGTGATCTACGGTTATAAAAATTCAAGGTGAAGATCTACGACAAGATCTAAGTGGCAAAAAGAGATGGACCGAGTTTCAAGAAAAGTTCAAGTTCCTAGGTAAAAAGGAAACGTGTTACTGAGATCCGAATTCAAGGTATAATGGAATGAACGGTCAAGATTGATTAAAGGAAAATATAATAGATGAGATTAATAGGCAAAAATTATCTATATAAAGGATGATCTTATATGGACAAATGGCTAAAAAAAAAATAGTCGAAGGGTTACCGACTATTGCAGAGAAGAAGGAATAGAGAGATTTTGAGCGGGAAAAGAAGGATTTGATGAAGTGTTGATGCTAGTGGATAATGAAGAATTGAAGTGAAGATTGAAGAGCACACACAAATCTGGTTGAGCAAAGATAGTTGCACATCTACAGGTCAATTTTATTACTGTTTCTTACTAGCATTTGTAATAAAGAAATATCTTAATAGAGTGGACTTAATAATCTTATCGTAAAATCCTTGAAAAAGGTGACATTCTAAAGAGTGTTTAAAGCCCTCTAACAAGGCCACTCCTAATAGGATGAAGATCTTAATAGATCTAAGGTAAATCCCTTAACCGGGTCACACCTAACAGTGTGTATTGTAATCTTTAACTAGATTGGCTCTTAACCGGGCGTACTTCATAAGAGTATTTCCATGTTAAATATTGGTGTTACATGTTGTGAATGATTTGTGTTAATGATTTATTGATTGATAAAGTTTATTTACTGTTGTCGGTAAATAGTGAACTATGTTGTTACCGAGCTACTACCGAGTTAATTAGTGAAATATTTTTAAGGTATTTGGGATCAAGGATTATTGATTCACCCCCCCTCTCCATAATCCAACATAAATACCTTATATTTGAAATACAATCTGCATTTCAAAGCCAAATTTATGTTTCTAATTGTTACTCTAAATTTCTAATCCATTAGTTATAGCACTGCTTGGCAAAGATTCTTAAGAAAAATATCATATGATAGCACACCAACTAATACCATATTGCTCAAACATAAATATATGCCATAATTTATGATGAAGTGTGGATCTAACACACAACTATTAAAAGGTTGAATGAAAATGCTAAAATATTTAATAATCAAAGTGGCTTGACTCTCATCCTTATACCATTCTTGATTGTCTAGCTCTTGTAAATGTGTTTCCAAGCATAACTACAAGGTTTAGATAAAGCAATATAGTAGTTATTAAAGCTAACCCTTTCTTATTTTGGATTTTCATTATGTGCCACCATTAATTTAGTAATGATCTTTGCTAAATTTTTAAAATTTTAATTATTCTGATGTCCATCCTATACATTGCACATCAAATTTCCTTAGCTAAAATAAGCTATAGATAAATTTAATTTTTTTTAATATATTTTAACTCAACAAAACTAATTGCATGATGTTCATAAATATAAGTAAATGGGAGATTTTAATGTGATGTACAAGTAGTTTTCAACTTTCTCTTATCATATATTTATATTGACAAATCAAAATGTATCTCTCTTCACCATGTATAAAATCATAAATGAAAATGTTTCTCACACAGATATTAGAGAGTCTTCTAAGACTGCCAGACAATGTAGAGTGTATTATTGCAAAAGAAAGTATGTATTGATCAAATTGTAGATTGTCTTCAATAAGTACACAGTTTTATTTTTAATGAATGCATTCAATAAAGCTTCTTGTATGAGTCCCCACTTCCTGTGGGAAGATTGGTGGTGCAACTTGTAGGCAAGGCCCATGTTAGAATCCTTTAATGATACTTATTTAGATTATGTTTTCTTAATGTATTAAAATATGCCTTCAACAACCAATCACATTTGCTTGACAGAGACAATATTATTAAATTAGTTTCGAAAACTAATTTTTTATTAATAATTTTGTTAGATTGTGTTATTCTGACGAATACGAGGATTCAAAGGCTTCCATTTCCTACAAACATGCCCTTGCGGGCTATTGCTTATAAAACAATGTCAATTGTATTTGAATAGAAGAGAAAGAATTTTTCCCGTTCAATATCATTATTGGATTTAATATGATTAACTGATTTGATTTTAGTTCATTGGTTTTCTGAACTCAATCATTAGTCCTGCCTACAGGAGGGATAGTTTAGGTTGATAACTATGTCGATGTAAAACTTAAATTAGCCACTTGATGTTTCTATTTTTCTCCCATTTTATACAGAAAATACTTATCACCATATAATTGTCATTGGTTCCAAGATATTTTCCTTAATAGATTTTTGAATTTCTGATTAGTAAAATCAAGCAAAACCATAAATCATGTAATAGGAAAAATTTAAACTATTTTGTAGTATTTTGTTGAGTAGGTAATGGTAGTTTTCAAATTCCTTTGTATTGATAGTTGAAAGGTGTAGGGCATTAGATATAGATATTAAGCCAACTTTTGAATTGCATGTAAGGTTTTTTGCATGACTCCCTTTCCTGTGTAAGATGATCTCTAATTCCAAATTCACAACATGGTATCTAATTCATATTGTTGAAGTCTTCTCTGTTTAGTCCTTCATGATGATGGATAGGGTTAGCAATTGCAAAAGAATGTCTATACTCTTACTCAAAGCTCCCATTTGGCACAAGTTGGGATGGCATGATTTTAATGTTTTTGATAAATATGTCTTTATCTTTGTGACTTGTGACTTTCCAATTTATCCATTAATGATTGCCATTTAATGACTCATCTATGGTCATTTTCAAGTAATTGGTTGTTGAAGTCAATAGTGTCACAACCCAATTTCCAATAACAAAACAAAACTGCCACTCTTTTTGTAATTTACACAAAGTGAGAAATATTTTTAAAGGAATTATCTTATGTCATTCCACCCAGTAGTTGCAAACATTATTAGGAAAAATGAATTTGGGGAAATAGTCAAATAAAGATTAACTTCTCCTAACTCAACACTCTTTCCTCATTTATTGTCATAATTCGGTGACATGATTGCCATGAGTGATTATAGACAAGAGAACGAGTATTATGATCAATGATTCCAATGTATAAATAGTTGGGAGTTATTGTAGGGGAATCTGATCGCCACGACCCAATGTTCATTAAGGTAAACAAAAATTAAACCCCACTTGGCATGCACGATGAGAAAGAAGAGTCGGGATGACAGTTTGAACTGAAGGAAAAATGGTCTGAATGGACACAGATTGGGGAAAAATGTGTCAGTAAAAGAGAATCAAACGCTATATAGAAGGAGCACATGAGTAAGAAAGGGAGGGGGAACACACACAAAAAGAAGAAAAAGAACAGGTGCCAGGTAGAATTGGGGAGCAAAAATTTAAACAGAGAGAAGCGACAAGAGGAGGGTGCCTGACAAAGTTAGAATAAGAGACACGGCTTAGGTTGTATTGTGAAATTTATGTGGTGACAAAAAAAGAAGCTTTGGAATAGAATAAAACGTCGTAGTATTAACACATGATGAGAATTCTAGGTATTTTATTTCCTTGTGAATAATAGACTGAATGTATATATGTATAAAGAATTGTAGTTTCCCAAGCGACCATGGACATGGAATATGACAATAGAATGAACTTAGAAAACTATAATTTATGTAATTTTGTCTCTCGAAGCTATACATGTAGTGATGAAAATAACTTACATCGATTTCTTGTGGCAAATTGGTTTAAAAGATATGTTTATAATAAAGTAAGAGAAAGAAGAGATTGGAATGATATATAAAAATACTAGATAGATAACCATATGTCATTTGTTTAAAGTTTTAGTTGATATTTTAGTTGACTGCATACAGATATTTCCATTTCATCATATTTGAATCTTTGGGAAATTTTTAGCATATTGTTCTCTAAATATCAAGAACCGTGACTGAAAAACTATGACTTTCCTGTAGCATATTATGTGTTTAAAACCAGTTTAGCATATTTTATAGCTAGAAATGATTTTAAAACAAACCTTTGATGGAAATGAAATTAGCAACTGACTTAAAACCCAATCACTGGAAATAGATTGTAATCATAATCAAAATGTGTTTAAACTACCTGCACATTGAACTCTTGATGGAAAATTTAGTAAACTTTGCTTGTTGTTTTCTTATTTGAAGCTGCGACGGGATGTAGATGTATTTCATGTAGTATGAGCAATAATAGTTGGCTGTCTATTTTAATCTATGACAGGAATTATATAAAATTCCTGTAGGATATCATGTGTATAAACTAGTTCATTTTATTTTTATAGCTAGAAGGAATTTGAGTAAACATTTGTTTTAAATTGGAATTAGCTGCTATCCTAGAACCAACCACTAGAAAAAGATGGTAAACACAAACAAAACTCTACTGACAACCTTCATATTGGACTTGTGGTTTTAAAAAAAAAACTTAGGAATAAGGTTGCTATTTTGTTTATTTAACTGCGACATGGATTTTAAGAATTTCCAGAAGCAGTGTTTCATGATGTTGTTTTACTTATTTAACTATGTCAGGATGTAAATTTGATTCTTGTAGCAATGAGAATATTTTCTAAAATATGAAATATGTTTTCTTTATTGTATGATTTTTCAGAGGTTGAGTATTTATGGCTATTTCAGAAAGAAGTGAATTCTGTTAGGAAAGGATAAACTTGGATTTTAAGTTGGTCTGTGATTGAACCATGTTGAAGGAGGAATCAAAATCTTAACTCTTAGGTGGATAGTTTATTATTTTAGGGGAGATTTAATTGCTAAAATTAGAGCAACATAGAACTTCATATGTTCAAATTTTAAACATGGATTTATAAGTGGGAGCTAACCACTTTGTTGAATGGAATCAAGTTAATTAAGTACATCTTAGAAAGTCTACGCTAAAATTATATAAAATTAAATATTTGGGTACTTGTTGATGAAACTTGATATGATTAAAGTATCATAAAATCTTGTTGCTTCCTATGTCATTATTGCAAGTTCCTTCTTTTAAAGTAACCTCTTGTTATGTCTATATATGTGAGTGAAAAAAGAATTGAGATCTCAATATGTTGATTAAGAAAGGGTTGATGCTTCTTATTTAACACACTTGACTGATGCATTTGGTTTATCCATGTTTTGATGGTAATGATTTAGGATACGGTTATTTCTTATTACAATCGTACAGAAAATAAAAGAGGTGAAATTCAAATCTTAATGACTAGATATATGAAGGAAAGCTTAAACATGTAATTGTTTTTTAGACCTATTGTGAAGTACCTGTTAATCATTGTTATAGTTTATGCTTCCTAAATAAAATGAATTTGTTATATGTGTATATTTTGGGTTTTCTCCATGTACTATGAAGAATTCAAGTTATAATTATCATTTGAACTAAAGAGATATTGGCGGAAATATATGAGCTTGACATATTTTTGATAGTTAGGAGAATGATGTTGTTGTGTTCCTTTATGTATGTTGAATGCACCCATGAAAAGTGATGTGCTATGCATTAAATGAGAATATTTGCACAATCCTCGCCATATGTATGAAATGGAAGTAGATTTGCAAGGTTTGTTTCGGAAGTCCATGACATGTTATATTGGAAATTGATTGTTGATGTATCAAGTAGCATGTATTCTATTACTCCTTACTTTTACTTTGTTAGATTACTTCTAGCTGGGTTGGGTATCCTTCATGTTAGGAAGGATTCTGAGGAAGTGTTACTGCTTCGTGGTAGGGTGGAAACGCACTCCCACAATATTCTCGCCCTTACTGACTTTTGTGAACAGGTTTCAGAAGCTTCTTTCAGGAAGGACTTTCCTTTACATTGTTATACGCTTCTTTGTATTCGACATGGTGGTATTTGGTAATTTTGTTATTTACTTTTGTCATTGAAATGGAAGTACATATTTGATCTAATCTTTATCTTTTACTAATGTTATTTGACAATTGGTCAAAAATCTCTTGGGTTGTTACCTTGACTTGATACTTTGTAATTTCTTGTACTTGATGGGAAATCTCTTATTGTGACTCCATTACTACATTCAACAAATGGTCAACATGTTCACATATATTTGGACATAGGTATGCTTTATCATTTTGACAGTTATGGTCGTAATTGTACTTCTTTTATTCCTATATTGTAGGGGATCTATTGGTATTTTGTCAACTTATGCATTTGACCTTTGACTTGTTGACAAAATTCTTAGATTATTGAGATTTTTGTTGATGTGGCATTTGTGTCGTAAGTTATGTCTTTACAAATAGTAAAATAAATTTCAAGTGATTCATAACATTTTCAAGCAGTATATGAATATGTTTACAAACTTTATGATTCTGAGTTCAAATTTTCATCTCAAAAAAAAATATGGTTGATAATATATTTACACAGGAAACCCCCAAAACTCAAAAGAACCCTAATAAAATTCAAGAAAAATCTTAATTTAGATAACACTTTTTTGTAATTTGTTCTTCTTCCAGTGAAATCAAGCAACCGCTTTCTTGAGCGACCAAGATGAAGGTCTTCTTTGCTTAGGAAGAAAAATTTGGCCTTCCAATTGCTGCTCGTAATTCAGCTCCCGATTTCATCGAAGCGAGAAACTACGAAAGCATCCAAAAGCCTTTGGTTGGACAGAAGGGCTACGGGGACTCAACCTCAAGACCATCGACAATGCTCTATTTAGCTAAAAAGAAAAAGATTACAATTCAAAGGAGTCGTAAAGGGTGCTATCGCAGTCCCATATTTTGCCTTCGGACTTTGATTTTGAATTGTAAAGATTATACCAGACTTTCTCCTTCGCCAAATCATCATTTTTTCTATCTTTCACCATTGTTTTTTTGTCTGAAACAAATCTGACTGCGTTGGCCATTTTTAAATTTGTTTTTCTCTTTCTCTTGACTCAGGGTTTTTAATTCGTTGGTGTGTTTTCACATGGCATATATTTTATGTCTGTGTTATCCCTTCCTCCATGTTTATGGGCTTCAGTAGTGTGAATTTCATTTCTTTCATATATTTGGGTCCCTACCTAGTATTGTTTTTTTCTTATACAAGTCATGTATTATATTAGGAAAAAGTAATTGTAAGCTTCCAATAAGTGGTATAGGGAAAACGATCAACTATCTTTCAATAATTTTGATAGTATTTTGTTTATTCCAATATGGCATTAATAGTTATAATTTTATAGTTGTTGGTGTTGATTATGGGTATTTATAATTGTATGAAGTGTATTACTTAGATCTAAAAAGTGATAAATCATGTGATTTCATATCATCATACCAATAAAAGATAACTTAGTGTATAACTACTAGTTTGATTTTTTTTTGGGTGTGTTTGGACACCTTAAGAGAAAGTATGATAATAGGACATCATCTTAGGTGATGTGAACCTAAAAACTTTGTTATAAATAAAGAGACTTACCAAATAAGTTACTATAAAAAAGAAGAAATTGATTTGAAATTTTTACCTAAGATATCACAATTCATGTTTCATGTATAAGCTGGTTGTGGATAAGCCATTTTATGGCCTGAGGAAAGTGTGGGGCATGAGATCCATCCTGGGCAGGAGCCATTGCTACCCAGGTGGTGTCATAAGTCGAGGGACTCATTTCTCCATCTTCAAGACCTCTTAACATTTCTTTTATCTTCACTACCAGATTATCAGCCCATCGTTGGTACGAAGGAGCTTGGAACACAAACACAAATAGAAAAACATCAGCTTATAAGACTTGGATATTTTAATTTGAGGCGAAAATAAAATCTGTCTTACTTGATAATATGGCATGTTGAGAGACTGTAGAAAATCATCGCTCCATACATTACTATGATAATATATTTTTTCCCCTACTTCCTAAAGAATATATTTTTTGATAAATGTGTTTTGTTAGTCACAAGATTCATCATTTACCTGTTGGAAACTACAATTGAAACAATTGTTGTATTGTCATTGATGTCAAACCTTAACTGGTAAGATAGTTGCTATCTAAGAAAGTACTATATCTATTGATTGATGAAAAGGATTAGGGCAAGGGAGATAACAAGAGAACCTAGGGAAAGGTTGAGTTATTTGATACTTTAATGAGTACTTGATTATTTGGCACATTGATAAGATAATGTATTGTTTATTAAGTAAGAAGAAAGATTGAAGAAGTAGGCTTAATAGAGAAAAAGTGAAGAAATCTAGTTTAAGCCGAGTGATATTAGTGTCGACCGAGCGCCAGTATATGCCGAGTAAATCTAGTGTTGACTGAACATCAGTTTATATCGAGCGACAAGAAATTACCGAGCAAGACAATGTTAGCTAAGGAAGACAATTTGTAGAGATGACTGAGTTACACAATGATGACCGAGGAGATGAACACAGTATTGACTGAGGAGATGAACACAGTATTGACCGAGTGTCATTAATTTACATTTGGAGAAAAAATTCAGATTCCCAGCTGCCATAGTTGAATTCTTGGGTTATGTAAATTGTGCTGACTTTATTAATTGATTGTATGGAGAATTTAATGCATGGTAAATCATTTTATTATGGATTCAATGAGAAGTTTCAATATGTATCTAGAAGGAAGGATGAAGAACTTAAATGTTGGAAGGATTCGATGAATCTGACCTAACCTAAGATCTATGGAGGAGATTAAGCTGCAAAAGATGGATCTACCTAACTGAAGAGGTATATAGGAAAACCTAAGTGTGAGGTTATAGAGTATGATGAAGTTATTGATGTTATTGGCTTATAAGTCTAAGCAGAAGGCTGAAGGTGAAGGAGTTGATTAGAGTAGCGATTTCTTGAAGCAAATTTTGAGTAGATCAGAGATGGAGATGGAAATGGAACTCAGTCAGTAAATCAACATATATGTGTGAATTGGATCTATTATTTGCAAAGTGAATTGTATGTTTTTTAGATAAAAAACTACTACTACTTTCTAACCATTGTATCGGTCTAAATCCTTTAATCAAGGTTGACCTAACAGTCATTATTTAAATCCTTTAATCAAGGTGGCATTCTAATGGAATGTACTTAAATTCTTTAACCATGTCACTTTTGATAGAGTGTTTAAATCCTTTAACAGGGTCACACCTAGCAATGTGTTATTAAACCTTTAACAAGATTGGCTTTTCATAGAGCTCACTTCATAAGAGTGAAAATATCAGTAACATGTTACAAAGTGGTTTTTCCCAAGTTGGGTTTCCACTATAAATCCTGGTGTTATACTTGTGTGAATGTTTGATGTGTTTGTTTATATATCCTACAAGTTAATTATTGTTGGACAGTGGACTGCATGTTATATGTTCTTTAGAGACCAAGTTGTGTTGGTGATTAGATATGAGATTGTTGAAGTGTTTAAAAGTTCAATTGGTACATCTGGACTTGAGAACAACTGATTCATCCCCCCTCTCTATTGTTCTAAATAATATTAACAATTGGTATCAGAGTTGTTGGTGCTTACAGAGAAAAAGTTTAAAGGTACTTGAAGCCAATGATCAAGATGTATAAAAAGGAGGTACCGAAGTTGAACAAGGAGAACTTCCCTGCATGGCAAAGTCTGATAAAATTACATCTAGAGATGGTATTGGTGATTCAACGAAATACTATGTTGAACATGACTATGTTATACCTGCTGCACCTTTGACTGCCAAGGAGATGAAAGCAAAACATGAACACAATCATGCAATGTTGGAGATTGTATCTTCCTTAAGCTATCCTGAATTTGAAGATATTAAGGATTGCACTATTGCAAAGTAAATATGGGATACTCTTGAAACCATCTATGGTGGTGATATAAATGCACTAAGGGAAAAAGTTGAAAGCTTGAGAGGTAAGTTTGATGAAATGAAAATGCAAGAAGGTGAGAATATTGCTCAGTATTATGGTAGAATTAAGGAAGTAATGAATGCTATTAGAGGAGCTAATGGAATCATTGATGATGAGACTGTTATTGGTAAAGTATTGAGAAATTTGCTTCCTATCTATGCTATCAAAATTTTAGCAATTCAAGAATCAAGATGTAACCCTGGTAAAGTTCTAACTCTAGAAAGTCTTGTTGGTAAGCTTACTGCTTTTGAGCTATCTAACTATGATAACTACATTGTTCCTACTATTGAATCTGCATTCAAGTCACAAATGGTTTTGCATAAATCTAAGAGAGAAAAAGAAAAATGAGTGAAAAGTGAAAGTGATAGTGAAAGTGACAGTGACACTTTTGACGAGGAACTAGATGATCTTGAGGCACTCATGGCTAGAAGATTGAAAAGAGGTAAAGGAAAATATAAAGCTAAACTTCCTATAATCTATTTTTCATGTAACAAAGTTGGCCATATTGCTGCAAGATGTCCTGACATGAATGACAAGGATGAGGAAAGAGAAAGCAAGTACAAGGATAAGATAGATCACAAAGATCACCGAAGGTACAAAGATTACAAGGATAAAGGTAAGAAATCTTGTTATATTGCTGAAGAGGAAACTGATAGTGACAGTGATAATTTTGATATTGAAGTAGTTTATGTTGCTATGAAAGATGATTCTGATGAAGATGAGAAAACTGCACTTATTTCTTATGTGAGTAAAGGTGATAAATGGATTATTGATAGTGGTTGCTCACATCACATGACTGGAGATAAAAGTAATTTTTAAACCCTATATCATTACAAACGTAGAAGTGTTAAGTTTGGTAATGATGCACCATGTCCTATGAGAGGTAAAGGATCAATTAAGCTAACTGATAAGATCACATGTGAAAATGCCTATTGGGTTGAAGGTCTTAACTATAATTTGTTGAGTGTTGCACAACTTAATAGCACTGGTTACCAAGTGGAGTTCCATCACAGAAAGGCTAAAATATTTGATGCTACTAGTGAACTAATTGGAAGTGCAGAATAGACTAGAGGTAATTTGTTCAATCTAGATTTATCTGAAGAGACATGCTTGTTTGCACAATTTGATGATGTATGGCTATGGAATAAGAGGCTATGTCATGTTAACTTTGACAATCTGGTAAATATTAGTAAAAAGAAGAAAGTTAGAGGTTTATCGAGATTGAAGAAACTTGATAATGAGATGTGTAAACAATGTCAGCTGGGTAAAATGACAAAGTCTAGTTTCAAGAGCAAGACATTTACTTCTGAGAATACTTTGGATTTGGTTCATACCGACCTTTGTGGACCTATGGGTGTACAAAGTTATTGTGGTGTTAAGTACTTTATTCTGTTTGTTGATGAGTACACTAAGATGATGACTGTAATGTTTTTGAAAGAAAAATTTGATGCATTTCAGTTGTTTAAGTGTTATTTGCCAAAGGTTGAAAAATAAATAGGTAGAAGCCTGAAATGTCTGAGATCTGACCAAGGTGGAGAGTTTATATCAAATGAGTTTAATCTGTTCTGCAATGATAGAGGAATCAAGAGACATATGTCTGCACCTAGAACACCTCTATATAACGGTATAGTTGAGAGGAGAAATAGGTCAATTATGGATTGTGCAAGGACACTAATGATTGAGAAGAATGTTGCACAAAAATACTAGAGAGAAGTTGTGAGTACAACTGTTTATACCTTAATCCAAGTACAAATCAAGAAAGGTACAAATGTTACACCTTATGAACTATGGCATGGATATGCACCTAATGTGAAATACTTTAGAATCTTTGGGAGTAAATGCTATATATTGAAAGATAATATAAATGGAAAGTTTGATACAAAAAGTGATGAAGGCATATTCCTAGGTTATTCCACTAAGAGTAAAGCTTATAAGTGTTTGAATTCTAACACTAACAAAATTGTGGAAAGTGCAATGTGAAAGTTGATGAATATGTAGAGAAAAATGAACAAGAAGGTAAACGAGAACCTAAAGACTATAGATCTTTTGTCTATATGGAAGAAGGAGAGGCAAGTAACACACCTGCACTAGATGCAGAGTCATGGGTAAGCAATGTTGAGCATTAGGAGGATGTTGCCGATCATCAGGAGGATGTCGTCGAGCAATCAGAAGTAGAAACTGGAAATTTTCATGATGAACCTGAAGATCAAGGAGAAAATAAATCTGAACCTACATTGGCACAGTATGTGAGAAGACATCATAAGCTCGAGAAAATCATTGGAGATAAGGAATCTGGAGTCTTGACCAGAAGTAAGTTGAAAGACCCTACATGTTTATTATGTGATTTTGAGCCTAAGATAGTAAAAGACGCTTTAGAGAATGAAGAATGGATTCAAGCTATGAATGAAGAAATAGATCAACTAGAAAAGAATGATACTTGGAGTCTGGTGCCAAGACCAGAAAACAAGAATGTTATTGGAACAAAATGGGTATTAAAAAAACAAGCTTAATGAACATGGACAAGTCACAAGGAATAAGGCAAGACTGGTATGCAAGGGTTATGCACAAGAAGAAGGAATAGACTATGGGGAAATATTTTTCCCTGTAGCAAGATTAGAAGGAGTAAGAACCCTACTTGCATATACTTCTTATAGAGATTTCAAGGTATATCAGATGGATGTCAAGTCTGCATTTTTTAATGGTATATTAGAAGAAGTATACATTGAACAACTTGAAGGATTTGTTGATCCAACCAAGAAAAATATGGTTTGCAAACTGAACAAGGCATTGTATGGATTGAAGCAAGCCCCCAGAGCATGGTATGAGAGGCTGGACATTTATTTGATAAAGATTGGATTTACAAGGAAAAATGACAACAACAATCTATACATGAAAGCTGAAGAAGGTAAAAGGATTTTGTTAGCTGACATTTTTGTAGATGATATCATATTTGGAGGACAAGATACCCTATGTCATAAATTTTCAAATGAGATGCAAATTGAGTTTGAGATGTCTATGTTTGGTGAGATAAAATTATTTGTTGGTTTGCAAGTCCATCAGATGGAGAAATGTATCTTTATCACACAATCTAAATATGTCAAAGAGATACTGAAAACTTTTGGAATGGAGGATTCAAGACTAGTAAGTACACCTATGGCTACTGGACAAAAACTATCTAAAACTGATGATACTGCTGAAGTGAATCAAACCCTGTATAGATCAATGATTGGAAAGTTACAATATGTTGTCCACAACAGACCAGATATAGTCCTAGTAGTTGGGATTGTGGCACGATTCTCTACCAATCCTAAGGAAAATCATATGATGGCTATGAAGAGAATACTGAGATATCTGAAAGGGACAAAAGATTATGGATTGTACTACAAGAAGAATGAGAAATTTGAACTAAGAGTCTACACTGATGCAGATTGGGCAAGAAATTTTGATGATAGGAAAAGTACAAGTGGCGGAGCTTTCTTTTTAGGACAAAGATTAGTCTCTTGGACAAGCAAGAAACAAAACTGCATTTTCCAATCTACAACAAAAGCTGAGTATGTAGCAGCTGCAATGAACTGTTCAAATCTGGTATGGATCAAGCAATTGTTGAAAGGTATGAAAGAGGAGATCACTAAGCCAGTTGTTATATTATGTGATAACATAAGTGCTAGATCAAAATATCAAAGAATCCAATGATGCACACAAAGACCAAACATATTGCTATCAAGTATCATTACTTGAGGGAATTGGTACAAGATAAAGAAGTGAGAATGAAATATGTGAATATAAAGGGACAACTAGCAGACATATTCACAAAAACTTTACCTAAGGATGCTCATGAATATCTTAGAGGTAAATTAGGGGTTCTTCTCCTAACTGAGGCTGCCTAGTCAACTAGGAGCACTGCATCAAATGTGCTACACAAAGTATTTGACAAATTGATGCAGGAAAGGTCACACTTTAGGAGCTACCTAGAGTTGTGAAAAGAATAGAAAAGATGATAATCAGTCATAAACAAGATGACTAAGGGAGAAATACTGACATTGAACTAACAAGATGACATCTACATATGAAAGATGTAAGTTCTAGATACTGCTTTGGAATTATTTTCGAAGAGGGAGAGATTCAGATGAAAACATAGATATAAAGAACACTAAGGTATATGTTCGAAGATTCAGAGATTCAATCAGAGGGAGTAACTATGTGACCGGTCAAGAAAGGCTAAGTTGTTGTGAATCAAAATGAAGCTGAGGATATTATAAATATTTCTGATGCAATGAAAAAGTTTTGGATTGGTTGGTAAATCATGTGTTATTCATGTGGTGTTGCCATCAATGCCAAAGAGGGAGATTGTTGGAAACTGCAATTGAAACAATTATTGTATTGTCATTGATGTCAAACCTTAACTGGTAAGATAGTTGCTCTATAAGAAAGTACTATATCTATTGATTGATGAAAAGGATCAGGGCAAGGGAGATGACAAGAGAACCTAGGGAAAGGTTGAGTTATTTGATACTTCAATGAGTACTTGATTATTTGGCACATTGATAAGATAATGTATTGTTTATCTAAGTAAGAAGAAAGACTGAAGAAGCAGGCTTAACCGAGCAAAAGTGAAGAAATCTAGTTTAAGTCGAGTGATGTTAGTGTCGACCGAGCGCTAGTATATGCCAAGTAAATCTAGTGTTGACCGAATATCAGTTTACTCCGAGCGACAGGAAATTACCGAGCAAGACAATGTTAGCCAAGGAAGACAGTTTGTAGAGATGACCGAGTTACGCAATGATGACCGAGGAGATGAACACAATATTGATTGAGCATCAGTAATTTACATTTGGAGAAAGAATTCAAATTCCCAACCGACATAGTTGAATTCTTGGGTTATGTAAATCGTGTTGACTTTATTAACTGATTGTATGGAGAATTTAATGCATGGTAAATCATTTTATTATGGATTCAATGAGAAGTTTCAAGATGTATCTGGAAAGAAGGATGAAAAACTTAAATGTTGGAAGGATTTGATGAATCTGACCTAACCTAAGATCTATGGAGGAGATTAAGCGACAAAAGATGGATCTACCTAACTAAAGAGGTATATAGGAAAACCTAAGTGTGAGGTTACAGAGTATGCTGAAGTTGTTGATGTTATTGGCTGATAAGTCTAAGCAGAAGGCTGAAGGTGAAGGAGTTGATAAGAGTTGTGATTACTTGAAGCGAATTCTGAGAAGATCAGAGATAGAGATGGAAATGGAACTCAGACAGTAAATCAACATATATGTGTGAATTGGATCTGTTATTTGCAAAGTGAGTTGTATATTTTTTAGACCAGAAACTACTACTACTTTCTAACCATTGTATCAGTCTAAATCCTTTAATCAAGGTTGACCTAACAGTCATTGTTTAAATCCTTTAATCAAGGTGGCATTCTAATAGAATGTACTTAAATCCTTTAACCAGGTCACTTTTGATAGAGTGTTTAAATCCTTTAATAGGGTCACACCTAGCAGTGTGTTTGTAAACCTTTAACAAGATAGGCTTTTCACAGAGCTCACTTCAGAAGAGTGAAAATATTAGTAACATGTTACAAAGTGGTTTTTCCCAAGTTGGGTTTCCACTATAAATCCTGGTGTTATACTTGTGTGAATGTTTGATGTGTTTTTTTCTATATCCTACAAGTTAATTACTGTTGGACAGTGGACTGCATGTTATATGTTCTTTAGAGACCAAGTTGTGTTGGTGATTAGATATGAGATTGTTGAAGTGTTTAAAAGTTCAATTGGTACATCTGGACCTGAGAACAACTGATTCACCCCCCCTCTCTGTTGTTCTAAATAATATTAACATTACCCACATTGTTTTTTCCACTGACCTGCACAATAATCTTGAGTTATGGTGTACAAAATAAAATAAATGTTATAGAATTATTGTCCCCTACATTCATAATTTATATATGTACAGGTCAAAATTTATATATGTATTGCTGGTGCAAAATTTTACAGTTCGAGTTGTACATTAGGATATAGTAGAAAAATAGAAGTAAAATTTGTAAGCATAATAGAAGAAAAACAAAAATTTTGAGAGTAGAAATTATATTAACTTTGGTACAAAATGTGTAGATTACAATGAATAAATAAAAGCAGAAGTAAAAATTATGCATGTAAATTCTGAAAAGGTGGAGAAAACAATTGATAGTTTTATTTGGTTAGTTGTATACAATGCGTCACATGTAGCATAAATTTCTCTATAAGAGATGAAAAAAAAACTACTATTGCAGATCAAGAATAAACAAAGAACTATAAGTGTTGTGATGGAAATGCTAACACCCACTAGTACATTTGAGACCTTTTTTTGATGGTAAGGTGTCAGAATTGGGACGGTTTACCATCAATATTACGACAGCACCCGCCGTCGCAGTTTTGTAGTCGAAAAAAATGATGGCTACAATTGGCGTCGTAATTAAGATGACTATAGTCATCACAAAAAGGGGGTTTCAACACAGCGAATACACTGTCATGTCTATTTGTAGCCGTCCCAATTTCAATGGGTAGATGTCGGACGTAGTTAGTTTATCGATGGAAATGTTGTACATGCGACGATTAACCATCCTAATGTTCTGACGGATAACCGTTGTTGGTAGATTGTTTACTGATGGAAATGTTGTGCATGTGACAATTTTTCATCGAAAGTTTCTGACAAATTGTCATCGCTTTTCTAGTGACATCATAATTGCGACAGAATTCACAATTTTTTTAAAAAAATATGTATATTTGTCGATCAAGTTTGTATTGATTCAGAATGGTGTTCTTGCAGATTTGGTTCCAACTAGTTGCATTACTTTTGGTTCTTGATCGACTTGCAAGGTGGTTTGGTGAGTCGAGGTCTTTTATTCATGCTCATGATTTGGTTATGTCATTCGGAGATGACTTTACAGTAGATTTGGTAGTTGACAAGAAGCTAGTGTGACGATCAAAGATGCATTCTTCCTGATGTGTTTGTGGGATATATGCGGACCTGATTGCATTCGGATCTGATTCGAGTAATTTCTTGACTTCTTTGGTCTGAATTGGACATGCTTTGTTCCTATGGAGTGTAGCAGTGACTTGACTTGCAGAACTTGCACAATGGAAATTTGTAGATCACTATGGTGTTCGTGATGACTTCAAAGAAGTCATTTTCTTGGTGAACTGAGCTGAGAGACTTGGATTACAGAAAGTGGGTCATTTGATGTGACTTATGAGACATTGGATGCCTCTTCACAGTGGGTTCGCGGTGCGGTCTGTGGTGTTTCTTTGCGACTGGGTTCTTGGTAGAGATCTATTGAGATCTGTTGATTTGGTAGCCATTGAGATGGATCGATATGACTTGATCTTGGGTCAAGACTACTTGAGGCGAGCTGAAGTGATCATTGCTCCTTGAAGTGATTGATGTTTCTGACAAATAGTCATCGCTTTTAGTTTTGTCATCGATTATTCTTTAGTTTTCATTGTAATTGCTCAAATAATCAAATAGGAACATGAGGTGCTCAAACAGTGAGCTCATAAATAATGCATGATGCCCTAGCTTGCAGCCCATGAGCCATCAAGACATTTCCTCATGAAATGGTCATAAACGGGGAGTACCACATAGTGAATATCAACAACAAAACAAATAAAGAGAGATCAAACACTTCACATAATGCCTTGAAGGTAATAGAAATGGTGCCCTAGCTCTCAAAGCTCGCGGGTCATCAAGCATTCCAAATGAAAATAGTAAACAATGCCAGTATTAAACAATGAGCTCATGAATAATGTATGATGCCCTAGCTTGCAGCCCGCGAGCCATCAAGACATTTCCTCATGAAATGATCATAAACGGGGAGTACCACATAGTGAATATCAATAGCAAAACAAATAAAGAGAGATCAAACACTTCACACAATGCCTTGAACGTAATAGCAATGATGCCCTAGCTCTCAAAGCTCGTGGGTCATCAAGCATTCCAAATGAAAAGATGTAAACAATGCCAGTATTAAACAATGAGCTCATGAACAATATATAATTCCCTAGCTTGCAATGCACGAGCCATCAAGACATTTCCTCATGAAATGATCATAAACAAGAGTACCACATAGCTAGTGAATATCAACAACAAAACAAATAAAGAGAGATCAAACACTTCACACAAAAAAGTTATTTTATAAGATTTTATTAAGACTAAATATATTGTTTTATTAAGATTTTATTAAGACAAAGTATTTTGGGTTAGTTTTATGTTATTTTATAAGATATTTATTAAGACTAAATATATGATGTAAACTCAATATAACAAACAAAGCACCGGCCAATCAAATAGGGACATGAGGTACTCAAACAGTGAGCTCATAAACAATGCATGATGCCCTAGCTTGCAGCCCGCGAGCCATCAAGACATTTCCTCATAAAATGATCATAAACAGGGAGTACCACATAGTGAATATTAACAACAAAAAAAATAAAAAGAGATCAAACACTTCACACAATACCTTGAAGGTAATAGCAACGACGCCCTAGCTCTCAAAGCTTGCAGGTCATTGAGCATTCTAAATGCTAAGATGTAAACAATGTCATCTAGACATGTGTATTGTGAGCTTTCTTGCAACAAATGGACTTGTGATGATTTTCACAATAGTACATGTGTTGCAGGAAAGCTCAAAGTACTGCTTAGGAAAATATGGATGTTCATCACCTGTGCATATCATAGTTGATCAGAGAAGGTATATGCACAACAAAATAAATAAAGAGAGATCAAACACTTCACACAATGCCTTGAAGGTAATAGAAATGATCAAACACGTCAAAATAGGGACATCAGTAATAAAATAGGGACATCAAATAGGGACATCAATAATAAAATAATACACTTACTATTTTGAATTTGAGCTCATAAAGATTAAGATATCCCTATTTACATCTTTTCATCAAATGACCCAAAAACATCAAGAATGGTCCTATATGGTCACTAATAGCCAACTTTTAGAAGAATATGAATGAATATGCAAACATACATAAGTGGATGAACATAAATAATGAAGGTACCAAACATTGCCTGAAGTAATGAAGTGTTGACCCAAGGTTCAATCCAGTATGCTCTTGTATGATCCAAAACCTGCAAGGAAGGAAAAGATGGAGTTAGATCTAAAGGATCTAAGCAATGCTTGGCACCATATTACTGATCCTTATCTACAATTATGCATGTGCATAGTCAAGCCATACACTTCTAAAATGAACTATGCTATAGAACATGAGTGTGTGTTAATGTGATTCAAAAGCTATTATGAAAGATTATTTTATTATTGAGATAAGGATATCTTAATTCTACAAGAATAAATGTTTTGAGAAATGTTTGAATTTAATTTTGACAATAAAATGAGGAGTGATATATTTCAAGCTTCAGTGAGACTTCAAACCATGCAATGTTCGTAGATTACGTTCAATGCATTATTTACACTTGTATTGGTGGGAAAACTCTTGAAAATGTGCAAAAAAGATTGCATTCAACCATGTTGTTTACATAGCACATGTAGTTTACCTCCAACCTAAATCAGCGTTGCGTACAAATCTGCGGACGGTGCATGGTATGAAGCCTCGCTCAAGCTTGAAAATGATAAGCATTATGATGTTGAGGTATGGTGTGGTAAGCACAAGTATAGTTTCTCGTAAGCTGCTATTGGTATAGTTTTTTTTTTCAATAGTTGCAGAGTCTAGCTTCTCCTATACTTACACGTATGTATACATTTTGGGCTTGGCTTTAATGTCATGTAAATTTGAGTGAAATGGTAATAATATTTAATGCTATGTTTTAATACTCCATTGGGCTGTTTATTTCTAAGATGTGAACTTTTTCTGTAATGTGCAGGTTGCGATAGAAAGAACAGAGATAAAATGCAATGGTGAATACCCATCTCAATAAACTAGGAGAGTGAGAGATTGCTTCAACTATCCTTGTCACTCTTCATATGAATGACTATAGACATTTTAGAGATTGTCAGAATTTGTTTTTTACAGGGTTTATCATTGTTGGGGTGTGAAAAGAGATGGGTTCTAAATAATTCCTTTGAGCATCAAATCTAACCAAAGGACTATATAAAATATTATGAAATATTAAAAAAATAAATATTGGTAGGATCTGCTAATTTTAAATAAAGAACATATTAAAGGTATTTTCTTGTGAGAAAAGTGATATCTATAGTTTTATTCATCTAAAATTATTCAATAAAAAATAGTGATGTCTATAATTTTTATTTATCTAAAATCATTCAATCAAAATTAGTGTTGTTGGGACTATGAAACATGTAGAAAGGTACACAAATTTCATTGTTTTAAAATTAAAATATTTTTTCAAATCTGGTGGAATTGGAATAAAATAATATAAAAAGGTTTTGTGAATATAATTGTACAAGAAAAAAAGGAGGAAAAAAGATTTATTAAATTTAGTGATGTCCATTATTTTATTCATCCAAAATAATTCAATCAAATATTCATCCAAAATCATTTAATAAAAAATAGTATTGTCCATAGTTTTTATTCATCCAAAATCATTTAATCAAAATTAGCTATGTTAGGTCTATGAAACATGGAGGACACAAAAATTTCAATATATTCTAAAATCAAATGATTTTTCTAAATTTTGTGGGAATTGAAATAAAATTATTAATTAATTATAAAGTCCATAGACTTTGTGTAGGAGCACTTAAAATTGCAAACAATTCAGAAAGAAGAAATAGAAAACAAGAAAAGATTGAAATTAAGATGGGAGAAAAATTGCTATATTGCCTCACATCTGTTTTCAATGAGAAAAAACTTTTGTGCTATAAATCTTCCACTAGCTAATCTATGTAAGCATAACTATAATCTCTATTAGCATAAAAATTATGATTTTCTTACCGAGTGTAGATATATCAGTTATTTGATCAAGAAAATAGGTAATGTGAACTCATCATTTTCATTGAAATAGGTAAATTTTGAATATCTGTTGGTGAACATTTTGTTTTGTTGAAACTTACAAATTTTTTTAGATTGAAAGATTGTTAATAGTTATGAACAATTTTTATTTTTGATTTCTTTTTGTTCTACTTATTTTCTTGGTATTAAGAGTCAATTTTTATGAATACTCTACCTATTGATGATTTCAGCATTTGTTACTCAATATGTTAAAAGTAAATGAAATCTTGTATATAATTTCTACATTTTCATTTACATATCTTTCATTATCTACTTTTGACATCATGGCACTCATAAATATTTCCATTATGAGCAATTGCACTTCTATTATTGAGTTGAGTTTTTATTTGTTGATCTTATGTGCTACCTCTGACAATTTATGGAGTAGTCACAACTGCAACATATAAGAGATTTTGTGAGTTTTATGAAGAGGAGGATCACAAAATTTTGAATTAAATTTGCAACCTTATCCTTCCTCAAGTTTGTACCATATTTTTTGTAACATTGTAATAAATAGGTAGATTTTGATTTCAATTGTTTGGTAACTCTTTTTTAATATTTATATGGCAAATTACTACTTTCCTTCACAGTAATGAATGTTATTTTGTGTTATATTTATCACAGGAATGAATGTTTTTTTGTGTTGGCAACATAGTACTAAATATATAGTATTTGGTTTTGATTTTATTTTATGTTTCAATTCGAGTATTCGATACCGTTAATGATCTACTTTTGGGCTTGTGCAAAATATATCACTTTCTTGAAAATAAAAACTCCTATTTGCACATACAAAAACACAACTGCTAATATTATATAAAAATGAAACATTTATACATAAATATTGAATCAATTATACAAATCTTTAAGAATATATATTACAACACTATAATTATTGTATTGAAATTCTCTGTCACACTATATCTACACAGACAAACCCTGAAACTCAAACGAACCCTCTCCAAGCAGCATCGAATTCAAGAACAGTTCAATTAAAATTTCGATCATACTTTTCTTTACTCTCTACTTTTTCCACTGAAATGCAGCGATCGTTTTCTGGAGCAACCAAGACGCGCTTTTACGCTTAGGAAGCAAAATTCTCTCTTCCCATTGCTGCTCATAATTCAGCTCCGCATTTCGTCGGAACGAGAAACTACGAAAGCATCCAGAAGCATCTTTTTCCACAGAGGCACCGCGGGGACTCGACCTCGAGACCTCCGACAACGCTCTGTTCAGCCGAAAAGAAAAAGATCGCAATTCAAAGGAGTCGTAAAGGACGCTCTCACAATCCCATACTCTTCCTTCGGATTTCGATTTCGAATTGTGCAGATTATACCACGCCTGTGCAGCGGCTTTCTCGTTCGCCAGATCATCGTATTTTCCTTCTTTCGCCATTTTTGTTTCATAGCGTTTCGCTTTCTGTCTGTGTTGGTTTTAAAGCTTTTCTTTATTGAAGTTCTCTGTCACACTATATATAATTATTTTGTTTCCCTTGACAGACTTGTTTTGTACGCTCCTCTGTTTTCACGTGATGTATATTTTATGTCCGCGTTACATTTTTTGCCCTTTCCTCCACGTGAAATGTTTTGACACTGTGAACCTTATCTTGACTTTAGGTGGATTTTAGATATTGAATTGGTAAATTGATTTTGCAAGCTGCCAAGAAGTGGCATATTTGAGAGCAGTATCCACAAAATTAACAATATAGTTTTTATCAAGGAAGGTGAGCCATCATTATTTGGACCCATAGAAATTTGACGAGTAAATGATAAAGTTAGTGGAAGGACCTTAGTTCTATTGGTTGAGTATAATTGGTAAGGATGACGGTATGTGATATAGAGGCCATCCACCAAGGTTCAAACCCTAAAAGTGCATTTAGGCTAGGTTCGACCCCTAGGTGAATTTGATTGATTGGATTCCTTGCATGTGGTTGCTTAGTCGAAGGAGGCTTATAGTTTAGATATATGGTTACTCATATTGTTGTAATCCACTATATAAACACAAAAAAGCCGACATCTATATGTATTGACATTATACCATCAAAGAACAATTTTGGAAGTTCAGATTCACCTAGATGGGTTCAAATTCTAGGTAGGTTGTGCTTACCTTTTGAACATCATATTTATTTCATCATGTTGAAGTTGAGATCAATATGATTGGCATTATTATCATTTAGATTAGGAGATAATGGAGAACATAGTAATTCAACAAGTCATCTTTAGCTATGGGGCTTATGATGATATTAGGCACTCTTTGCATATTTCATGTTTTGTATAGTTTTAAAAAAGAATTAAACCAACATAAAGAAATTGTTATTTTAATGGCCTACTTCAACATTAGTAAAACGAAATCCCTAAGACTTCAATTTGATTCCTAGTTTTTGGCTTGTGAAGTGAGATCCATGTATGTTAAACTTATTATTAGTCACCTCCACAATATTTTCTAATCTCACAATTCACATTCTTTTCAAAACCCTTAAGCACATTATAAGTTGTCTACTATGGATTTAGAGATCATTCCAGTTCTCATTTTTCCATTTGCTCCATCAAAATACATTTTAATATTCTATATAATTAATTTACTACATTTTAATGGCCTTGCCCTCAATTAATAGACAATAATATATGTTGCATGGTACTCACATAAGTAAATGACATGTATTTGTATATTATTACATGACAATGATCAAGATAAATGAAATTGTACCTTTCGCTAAATTCAATTTGTATCGCCCCAAGATAGTGAATTTCAACAACTGCACCACACATTTAGTTCTCTTCTGATTCATGATAAGGACACGAAGAAATATGGAAGACATAATAAAAAATCTCTAATTTTTAGAGGGACACTAGTAAAGAACTTACCTATTGAACTACAACCCTTTGACTAACTTTATAATTTCCTCTTATAGGTAAATTTGATGAGAAAATTATATAGTTAGTCAAAGGGTTGTAATTCAATAGGGTTGTAGTTCAAACAATCTTACCTAGTTGATGTTGAACCTTAAATGACTTGGCCGCCAAGGACTAGAGTGTACATAACCTTCATTGTTATGAATTGAAGATCCAACAAGCTATATTATGCATACCAAAATATTTGACAAACATTAAAATGTAGAACTATGTTTTTGCAACTAACATGCTCTAAGAATTGAAGAATAAGGTCTCACAAAGAGAGGTCAACGCATATAATCATGACCTCAATCTAAAGAGAATGGAAAGTATGAGAGAAGGCAACTAGGCATCAGAATCTCTAGAGATGCTTAAGGGTGATCTATTTAAAGGTTTGAGAAATAATGGTATGATAGGAGGATATTCCAAGAAGAGAAGATTTCCAAGATCAATTTTGAGAAAATGGTGAATGGAAGGTGAAAAAGAGATGGTTGCAAAGTTGTTGAGCTCGGGGACAAAATGAGAAAGCATGTTTGATTGTTTCTTTTTTGTGGCAAAAGGGGTGGGCTGGAGGGGGGAAAATGAAAGTGAGTTTTCATCAACATGGACTTCAACATAGAGAATTTAAGTCAATGGGACAAGGAAATGGAGGATATGAGTTCTTTATACACAAACTTAAGAGGAAAAACTCAAAATAAATTATTGTTTGGCCACTTCCAAGCTTTGAGAAAGTAATGTGCAAATAATCTAGTTACTATTTTAAAACATGTTATTATATAAGAAAAACTTCAAAGGAGTTTCTAAAATTCATATATTATATTTTTAAAAAGATTCTAAATTATTATGAATATATAATAAATATTAATTTATTGAAACATATATATTAAATACTAATATTAAATGCTAGCAAGTTTCTTAATTCATATTAAAATATTTTAAAATTTAGATATATTCATATCTTATTATTTTAAAATATTCTAAATATATTTATGTTTTATCATAAATATTATAAAATAAAATAGTATATTGTCTATAATAGATTTTTGCGGTTTATTAATAATTTAAAGTGTCATATGGTTTATAAAAACTATAGACTTTCAATCTATATGGTCCAATCAATTTTCAAGCTGTCATATACGGTCCAAAAGTGGAAAAACAACCATTGTAACCATCAAATTCTAGGCCAGCTATAGAATATATTCACAAAATATATGAATTAAATTTTTTAATAAAGTATTACAACTAGAATTTCTATTTTTCTATTTTAAAAAAAAATTGTAAGCACTATTTATAAAATATATTCACAAAAAATATCAATTTTAAAAAAGTGGAATGGATTGTACTTTTGTTTTTATTCAAAATATTAGTTATATTAAAAAATCAACCAAAAAATGTAATAAAGAAAATGGAATAGATTGTACTTTCTTTTCTAAAATCAGAAATAATTTTTATAATGTAAAATATAATTTCTATTTTTCTATTTTTAAACTAAAAATATTGAAAACATAGTTATAAAATAATTACAAAATATGTCAATTAGAAAAATATAATAAATAGATTGTACATTTTTTTGGGTAAAAGTGGCAAAGCCACTAAACTATTTTTTATTAATTATAAGAAAGTTAGATTGTCTTGGTTCAAGAGAGCATATTGATAGGAAAGAACCAAGAAGAAAACATCCAGTTGTAGCTCTGATAACAATCCTAAACACTAACATGGTTACAACAAATAAGGCACAATGTTGAGTTTAGATAAAAAAAAATACTAGTTAGATTTCCACCAGGAGCTAGTTTATGGGCCAAATGAATGTATATGAGAGAAGTCTTTAGTAGAATCCACTACTAGTACCCCTGACCAAAGAATTCTACACATCAACAACAACATGGGGAGGAGCATGGGAGGAATCGACAACCCTTGAAGGTAGAGCATGAAGAATATCATCACCAATACATTGGTAAATAGGAATTAAGATAGTACAAAGAGCCAGATAGCTTCAAAAGAAGTAGTAACACTTTCATCCATAGTAAGCATCAAACTCTCAAATTTTGCATTAAAATTCCTCATATCCTCATCTTGCACAACATTATTAACCACAACCAAAATATCTCAGAAGCAATTGCTAGCCATGAAGTGTAAATAATCCATAAATATAGCAATAGGAAAATATCTCTTCACAAGATTATGAGATTGTAATAACATTTTCATCATAGAGACTATAAGTAATCAGCTTAGAAGCCAAATGAAAAACAAAGTCAGCCAAACCAAATCACATGTATGAGTACAATCTAAAGTGAACGATGTAGTTCGCTTATGAATCCAAGACAGAGAAAATCATATAAATCCAAGACAAGAAAATCAAACACCTAACACAATCCCTATGCAGATCCAAGTAAGAAGTATAGAAAAAGACCATCAAGGAGTGACCAACAAAATAAATGATCACAAAATTTAGAAGTACACCAACCAACTACGAAAATGAGGTGATCTACAATGTTCCAAGTAAGACATACTAGCCTCCAAAGTACCATTGAAATCCATCGTGATCATCAAAGGAGCCACCATCTTTCAACCAAGATCAACTAATGGCATATGAAAATATTACCTTTAAACATAATACATATCCTCTGCAACATGATATTGAAAGAACAAAAAAAACCAACAAAATTTTCCATCATTGAGATGAATAACCACAAGGGTCAGAAAGTACATTAGCCAACTACTAAAATAAGCGATTATAGTACTTCAAATAATATAAAAAAGATTGTACTTTTTGTTTCTATTCAAAACATCAATTCTAAAATATATTAACTAAAAAATGTAATAAGAAAAATGGAATAATTGTGATTTATGTTTTCAAAATCAAAACCATTACATTTATAATATGAAATAGAATTTCTATGTTTTGTTTTTATTGCTTTTTGTTATAAAAAATCTAATAAATATATTGTACTTTTTATTTTTATTGATATGTATGGATTGTGGAAATCTAATAGATTTGATAGAGGATTTTTCATATGTCTATGACTATAATGTCTTTCGACGTAATGAAATAAATATAATGTCTAATAAAATTAATTTGTGCGTTAGTGGCTTTCAAATACTAATTACAATCTTCTGTGATTCTCTTAAAGGGATGGCACTGATGTTGTGAAAATGACTGAAATTTGTGATTTTTGAATGTCCTTAAGGTTCCAATTGATTGATTGTTTTGCTTCTTTTGTAAAACATACTTGGTAAATTTGTGGGCATTTTGCTTCATAATAGGGGAGAGGAACTAGTATTTGATCCCTTTAACTTCATGCACCTCAAAATCTTAGGTAAAAATTTCAAATCAATCCCTTCTTTTTACAGTAACTTACTTCGCAAGTCTCCCTACTTATAACAAAGGTTTTAGGGCCACATCATCAAATAGGATGTCCCATCATCACACTTTCTCTTAAGGTGTCCAAACAAACCCCAAAGAAAAGTTAGACTAGTACTTGTACACTAAGTCATCTTTTATTAGTACGATAATATGACATCATATGATTTATCACTTTTTAGATCTAAGTAATACACTTCGTACAATTATAAATACCCATAATCAACACTAACAACTATAAAATTACAACTATTAATGCCATATTCGAATCAACAAAATACTTATATCAAAATTATTAAAAGATAGTCGATCATTTTCCCTATACCACTTCTTGGAAGCTTACAATTACTTTTTCCCAATATAATACATTTTGTCTTAGGAATCTCTTCCAAGAAGTGCTATAACTAATGGATTAGAAATTTAGAGTAACAATTAGAAACATAAATATGGCTTTGAAATGTAGATTGTATTTCAAATATAAGGTATTTAAAGCCACTCTTACGCAAGGCAGGGGTCAAGAAGGGCCAAAAAATGGCACACCCTAATGATCCAAGCTTGCTTAGCAACACGCGAAAGCAACAACACACAATAGTGAGGGAGAGAATGCATGATCTTTCATTAATTTTTATCAAATAGAGTCATACATGCTAGACTGTAAGGCCTTCCCGATTAGGGCTAGCTATTACAATGAATCACAGAAGTCCTCAAACATGCGAGGATCTTTAACAATCTCCAATCTATTATCTTCTTTTTTCTATCTAAAACTGCCTCCTAAACTACAACCAAACAACTACATTTATACAAGAGTCTACCGAACTGAGTTGGCCTTCAGATCCAAAATCAATAGAAGGAACGGTCAGATCTAGGACCACACACCTCCCAATAATGGATTCCAACATTAAATCCATGACCCACAATAAATGCACAAGTCAGCTCAACAGAAACTCGAAAGAAACTACTTGGTAAGCAAGGATGACTGAGCAATAGACAAGCATCACCGAGCGCTAGTGAAACAACTGACCACCCAGGAGATAATCAACTACACTCGGTAACCAAAGGAAACTAACCAACTACCGACCAACTCAGTCAAAGAAGGAACCGAGCAACATAGATGAACTCCAAAATGTTTTTGGTGACACAGGATTGCCAAGGACTCGAGATGCTCCTATATCAGACACCTGGGGTTATTTTGAAATGATTCTCTGAGTCATTTGGTACGTCTGGTCTGAGCTACATCCAACTCAGACTGTGAAATCCATGAACTGTCTTCCATCAGTCTATTCTTCCACTTTACTAGATATTCCATATATTGTTTTCCCCGTGTACTCTTGCCAATTCTTTGCTCCAGAATCTGTTCAACTTCCTTTCTACTTCTTAGGACATTCCATTGGTATTGCCATGTCTTCATCAGGTTCATGATACTCATACAAATCAACAATGTTAAAAATAGGTGATATGTCCATGTCATCAGGTAACTCAATTTCATATGCATTTCCACTGTCAAATTTCTTCAAAATCTTGCAAGGTCCAAACTTCTTCATCTTCAACTTCCCATATGTTCCAATAGGAAATTTCTTCAAATGAACCATCACTTCATCACCAACCTCAAAAGTCTTATGTCTCCTTGATCTATCAGCTCTGTCTTTGTATTTCTGATTGCTCTCTTCCAGCTTCAGCTTCACATCTTCATCCAATGTCTTAATATACTTAGCAAATTTTACTCCTTCAGCACTTCTCTTATTTTCATCAGCAATGTCTCTCAAATCAGATATACTTCTCGGCTGTGTGCCATTCACAATCTCAAATGGTGTCTTTCCAGTACTCCTATTCACTTAATTATTGTATGCAAACTTTTCTTGTGCCAATATAGAATCCCAGTTACTCGGTGTGTCTCCAACTAAACATCTCAAAAGATTTCCCAAACTTCTATTCACAACTTCAGTCTATCCATCGGTTTGTGGGTGAAATGTAGAACTATATTTCAATTCAATGCCAAATTTCTTCCAAAGGGTCTTCCAGAAGTATCCAACAAACTTACTATCTCGGTCAGAGATAATACTCCTCGGTAATCCATGCAATCTGACAATTTCCTTAAAGAAAAGATCTGCTACATGTACTGAATTTGATGTCTTTCTACAAGGTATAAAATGTGCCATCTTATAAAATCTATCCACAACAACAAATATAGAATTATTATCTCTTACTGTCTTCGGTAAGCCAAGAACAAAATCCATACTGATGTCAATCCAAGGTTTCTCAGGTACAACAATCGGTACATACAGTCTAGTATTTTGACTTACTCCTTTTGCAACTTGACAAATTCCACAACTTTTCACAAATTTCTGAACATCTTTATACAACTGCGGCCAATAGTATTTCTCCTTAAGAAAATTCCATGTTTTATCAATACCAAAATGTCTAGCCAAACCACTACTATGTTTCTCCTTTATCAAATTAGTTCTCATTACTCCTCTTGGTATACACAACTGAATACCTTTAAACAACATACCTTCCTGAATAAAATATTCATCCCATTTAGTGTCTTGTTGATCTTGAATAGGTGCTTTGCACTTTCTCCATGGCTCAAAAAAATCAGGGTCAAACTCATAAGAATCTCCCATCTCATCAAAACCAAGAACTTCAATTTTCATCTCGGTCATCAAAGATTTTCTTCTACTCAATGCATGAACAACTCAGTAAGTGACTCCACTCTTATCTTTATCACAAATGTGTAACTCTGCAAATACTCAACCCATTTCATATGTCTCTAATTTAATTTATTATGACTACCCAAATACTATAAAGCCTTATGATCGGTATACAACACAAATTCACTCGGTATCAAATAATGTCTCCATTTCTTCAGTGCTTGAACAATAGCATAGAATTCTTGATCATACACATAATATTTCCTTCTAGCATCATTCAACTTTTCACTAAAGAAAGCAACAGGTTTACCTTCTTGACTCAACACAGCTCCAATTGCACTTCCACTTGCATCACATTCCACTTGAAATACCTTATAGAAATCAGGTAATGCCAAAATAGGTAATTCAACAACCTTTTTCTTCAGAGTCTCAAAAATTTTGTCAGCTCCATGTGTCCACTTGAATTCTCTTTTGTCTCCTCTCATATTATCAGTCATAGCATTACAAATAGAACTGAAATTCCTTATGAACTTTCAATAAAAACTTGCCAAACCATGAAATGATCTTACCTCACTAGCATTCATAGGTGTAGGCCAATTCAAAACAGCTTCAACCTTTTTAGGATCCATCTTTAAACCATCAGCTGAGATCACAAATCCCAAATACACAATCTCTTCCTTCATAAATGAACACTTTTTCAGATTTATCAGCAACTTTTCCTCTTTCAATCTCTGCAAAACTTGTCTAACATGCAACAAATGTTCTTCTCTGGTCTTGCTGAATATCAAAATGTCATCAAGATATACAATCACAAACTTACCCAAGAATTTCTTCAAAACTTCATTCATCAGCCTCATAAAAGTACTTAGTGCATTAGTTAAACCAAAAGGAATAACCAACCACTCATACAAACCCTCTTTTTTCTTGAAAGCAATCTTCCATTCATCACCTTCTCTGATTCTGATATGATGATACCCACTTTTCAAATCAATTTTGGTGAAATACTTTTCTCCAGTCAAACTGTCGATTATATCATCCATTCTTGGTATAGGAAACCTATACTTCACTGTTATCTTATTGATTTCTCTAGAATCGGTACACATTCTCCATTCTCCATTCTTTTTCGGTGCTAATACAAAAAATACTCAAACTTTCTCTGATCAAACCTTTCTCCAACAACTCTTGAATCTGTCGGTTCAATTCCTGATTCTCGGTAGGTGTCAACCAATGAGGTACTTTATTTAGTAAACTAGCTCTAGGGATTAGATCCATACACTGATCAATGCTTCTTTTCAGTGGCAAACCATTAGACACATTATCATAAATGATATCACTATACTCAGTGAGTAACTTATCAATCTCCTTAGGGACATTCTCCTCTATTTTCTTACTCAGTTTGTTAGGGATCACATCAAAACATACATCATTCTTTTTCAAATATTTGACAAACTTTCTTCCCTCCATCAAACAAACTTTCATAGTTGTGCAAACATTACTAACAGGTTCTTCCATCAATGGTAACAAGATTTGTTTCTTTCCATCAGCCACAATAGTATACTTATGCAATCTCCCATCATATATAGCATGTATATCATATTGCCAAGGTCTACCCAACAAAATATGACAACAATCCATAGGCATGATATCACATAACACCTTATCATAGTATTTTACAATCTTCAAATTCACATAACATTGTTCACTTACCAGGAGTGTATGATCATCTTTGATCCATGAAATCTGATAGGGCTTCGAATGTTCCAACCTTTTCAACTGCAATTTTGTGACCATTTGCTCAGATGCCAGATTCTTCGAGCTACCACTGTCAATGATTACCTTCCAAAATTTATCAGAAACTCTACATGTGGCCTTGAACAAACTTTTCCTTACTGGATCTTCCTTTTTGCTTTCATTCCGTAGTGCTCTCCTTACCATCAAGTTATTTTCTTTCTTAGGTTCATTTGGTGATTCTTCTTGTACCAAAGCATTTCTACTACTACCAACCTTCTTAATAGCATGTGTACATTCAAAATATTTGTGTCCTTCTTCCCCACAATTATAACAAGTTCCTCGTAAACTTCCTCTGCTATAACCACCTTGGTAGTTACTGCCTCTACCTCTAGATGAACTTTCACCTTTCCACTCGGTCTTGCCTTTGTCCAGATTTATCTTTTCAGGTTTAGATCTACCATTTTCACCATTAGATCTACTTCTTCCTCTAGGGAATCTACCACCTCGGCCTCTTTGTCTTTGCTCATGTCTTTTTTTTAATTTCTCCTCGACCTTCAATGCAAATTGATAAGCCTCTTTAATGTTCTCCAACTTGACCAAACTAATTTCCTCTTGGATGGAAACTCTCAAACCATTCAAGTATCTAGCAATTCTTTCCACATCATCTTCATTATGTCCATATCTGATATCCAATCTATAGAATTCCTCAGTAAATTCCTTTACCGAGCTATCTTTCTACCTTAAACTTTGCATTCGTCGAACTAGGTTAATTTGATAATCACAAGGTAAGAACTTTCCTTTCAACTTATTCACCATTTTATTCCATACCTTGATTTTTTCTTTACCTTTCCTCTTCCGATCCAATTGCAGATGTTCCCACCATAAGGATGCATGGATTTTCAACTTTGTGCTTGCAATCTTCACCTTCTTGTCTTCAGGAATGTTTTCATACTCAAAATACTTTTCCATCTTGGTGATCCAGTCCACCAATTCATCAGAATCCAATTTTCCACCATACTTAGGAGGGTTGAAATGTGGTGTAGACTTTAGACTTGTCAAAGCCTTAAAAAACATTTCTTCACCTTGATCCATAATAGGTACAAGTTCTGCAATCGCCTGTTCTTCATCAACTTCATCATCACTAACATCTTCAAATGTCTACCTCTTCTTTGGGCTGTTTCAATGACTTCTAATCTAGCAACAATCTACCTTAGCATATCTTCCAATCCTAGATCTGCATCTCACCTCCCATGAACCATCTTGACAATCCTCTTCAATTGCAGGTCATATCGCAATCTACTACCCCACAACAATCAACTAGGCTTCAATAGGAACCTACAAACCTAGATCTACAGACCTAGATCAAGATCTTACCTCGCTCTGATACCACCTGACACAAGGCAGGGGTCAAGAGGGGCCAAACAATGGCACACCCTAATGATCCAAGCCTGCTCAACAACATGTAGAAGCAACAACACACAACAGTGAGAGAGAGAATGCAAGATATTTCATTAATTTTCATCAAATAGAGTCATACATGTCAGGTTGTAAGGCCTTCCTGATTAGGGCCAAATATTACAATGAATCACATAAGTCCTCAAACATGCGAGGATCTTCTAACAATCTCCAATCTATTATCTTCTTTCTTCTATCTAAAACTGCCTCCTAAACTACAACCAAACAACTACATTTATACAAGAGTCTACTGAACTGAGTTGGCCTTCAGATCCACAATCAATGGAAGGAATGGTCAGATCTGGGACCACACACCTCCTAATGATGGATTCCAGCATTAAATCCATGACCCATAATAAATGCACAAGTCAGCTCAATAGAAACTCGAAAGAAACTACTCGGTAAGCAAGGATGACCGAGTAATAGACAAGCATCGCCGAGCGCCAGTGAAACAACCGACCACCTAGGAGATAACCGACCACACTTAGTAACCAAAGGAAATCGACCAACTACCAACCAACTCGGTCAAAGAAGAAATTGAGCAACACAAATGAACTCCAAAATGTTTTTGGTGACACAGGATTGCCAAGGACCCGAGATGCTCCTACATCATAGTCTTCTCAAAAAAACTAAAGGGAACACAAATCCCATTGAGTTCTAAATAGAAATATTGATAAGGAATGAAAAAGGGTGGAGACATGATAGACAAGGAACCCAACATCATTGTTAATAGCAAGCGGACAATTACAAAGGACTTGAAGGAGACAACTAAGTGAAATTAAAAAATACGCAAGCAACACACCTAGATTTGTGAAACTTGAGTCTATTTAGATGATAGACTCCTTAGGCATAACACTAGAGTTGATTCTCTTCTCATTAAAGGGTGGTCAATGCCACTCTCCAATTTTTTGAGTAGAGGACATTAAAAAAAGGAAAAAAAATCTATTTAGATCATTTGCCTCCTCAACGAGAATTGAGATAAGTGACAAAGAACAAAATAGACAAGAAAAAGAAAGGCCAATGAGGAAGAACAAAACAACATGAAATTGTCAAAATGGTAAAAAAGAAATATCACCATAAGTTTCTCTTGAAAAATAAAATTCATTTAAGTGAAATTATTGAACAACTTTGTGCAAAACAATTCACAATTGTAACACACTTGATGAATTTCTTGAAATTATAAACACCTCCTTTCTTTGTTGGTCAAACACTTTTGGGATTAGGAATAGATGATATTGTTGTTATCTTTATTTGAGCATTAGATGTTATCATTAGTATCAAATTGGATCAGTCGGTTATCTAAGCTGATCAGTCAGTAAAAGGAAGAACTATAAGCTACAATATGCTAGTCAGTTAATCAATCAAGCCTTCATACCGAGTATCCACAAGGTAGTACCGAGAACTAAATGGAAACCAGTTTAACCAGGCACCAAACCAATTTTACTGAGCATCAGAGTATACCGAGTACTGAGCGTTAGTAAACACCGAGAAGACTGGGCACCAAGCGCCAGTATATTCATCGAGCAGGAAAGGTTGCATTTATTGAGTAGTCTAGGAAATGGCATAGTAATCAGTTATAGCACATTTATCTATGTAAACAGTTACATGGATTCATAAAATGTTTTACCAAGATTGAGGATTATAATTTATTGTAGATGTAATCATTAAATGTAATGATGATTCCTATGTAATAGTCAAATCTAGGTTAATTTTGTACACCGTAGATCTTAGGTTTTCCTAAGAAGATGTACACCTAATTAGGTCATGAAATCATAGGAGTTTGCTATATATTTGTAATTCATGTCATTTTGACGTAAGGAGACACAAGGTAAGGAAGTGAATCAAGTAGAAGATCTTGAATCAGTAGCCACCTTCAAGACATTAGAATTCAGACATGGTTTGCATGTATGAGAAGTGATCAAAGATACAATTTAGTTTATTCAAAAACAATCAAGGCTATCGAGCAGAACATAGGATAGATTACTACACATTACAAGGTGATATTCATTTAGTATATCATAGATCTGATTCAGACAAAGTATAGTTGTCAATTACAGATACTTTCTATTATTTTCTTATCATTGTAACAGAGTTGGTAAAATCTCCTAACAGAGTAAATTTAATAGTCTGTTTGTAAATCTCTTAACCAAGTACACACTCAAGTAGTGTTGTTTAAATCCTTTAACAAGGTAGATCTAGTCGATCTGATTGTTACTCCTAATAGGGTAAGATCACCAGAAGTGATCACAACTTGTAGCCTTAACCGACATACTTTATTATCTGTGGTAGTGAAGAATTTGTGGGTGTCATCCCCACCGCAATTTTTACCTTCTAACAAGGGTTTCTATGTAACCAAAATACTTGTGTTATGTGAATGATTTATTGTTTGTTTTCATGCACTTTACATTTATCAAGTCAATTGAATGAATGTTGCAAGCAATGGATTTAGTTGGATAGATTAGAATCTATTATTTGCAAATTGAGTATTCAGTTAAAAGTTTTTGTGGGCACTGATTCACCCCTCCCCTCTCAGTCCCTTATGTTTCCATTCCAACAATTGGTATCAAAGCTAGATCTCTTATTGGAAGGTTTAACCACTGAAGAAGAAAGATCTAAACATGGAGAGATACAAGTTGGACAAGACTATAGAGAATCAATAAATTCAGATGCAGGTCTTTGTTGAGAAATACAAGCAAGATAAGGATGAGTTGAAAAGTTACTAGTTCAAAGAAAGGATATAGTTATTCAGCAATGTGAGACTAACCCATTTGAGAATATTGGATCCAGTTCAGGCAGTATATCTGACATATCTAAAAGTGCAATTTCTGATTTATCTAAGAAAAATATTCATTTGACTAAACAAGTGAAAGCCTTGTAGATCGGTCAGGAAACACAAATGGTGAGAATGATTGATGTGATGAATAATTATAGACAAGCTGAACAAGAGAGAAATTTGGTTGTTGAAGATAGAAGAAAAATGAATGAACAGTTGCAAGTGAAGGAATCTGAGATACTAAGACTTACCGATCATCACTTCGAAATATCCAATCAGATGGTTGTTGTAAGCCAAGAGATCAATCGAGTAAATAATGAGTTATCAAGGAAACTTGAAGATATTGGAGTACTCAAGGAAGAAAATGAAAAACTAAGAAATGAAGTGAAGATGCAACAACAACATAATGAGATGATGAAAAAGGCTCAAGATAGTTCCAAGAAAATTGATGATTTTCTTATTAGTCAAAGAGGACTTGGAAGTACTACTGGATTAGGCTACACCGAGAAAGGAGAGGCATCTAAGCAAGATAAATAGATGAATAACAACAAGAGTCAAAGACCTAAGACACTGACATGCTATCATTGTGGTAAACTAGGCCACACTTCAAATGTTTGCATGAGTAAAGCACAAGGTAAACCTAAAACCACTCCTACGTTTAATAGTCATTGTTATAACTGTAACAAGTTTGGGCATCAAGCATATGAATGTAGATCTAAGTTGAATAGGACTCCTAACAAACCCTACATGGAGAAACACTATCACACTTGCAACATGCATGGACACACCTCACACAAATGCAAAACAAAGATGAAGCAAGTCTGGACACCGAAAGAACAAAATTGAAGAGGCTATCATCCAGATGATGATTAGATTCAAATAGGGTACCAATAGAATTTGCCAAATATTTACCCAAGGCATTAGAAGAAATAATTTCACAGAAATGAACATATGCCTTGAATGTAGAGAAAAGAATGAGGGAACAATTCCTAGTTTTGGCAGTACCAACATTGACAATTCCTGAAATTGAGGAATTAATGAATAAGTGTTCAAAGAGATTTCGAGTGAAGAATCAGGCATTGTAGATACTTGATGACAATCTAGAACACATAGATGAGAATAGTCAATTCATCTAGACTTCAATTATACAAGCCCGTGAAGTGTCATAAAAGATGGCCTTAGCCATTATTCTCGAAAAGAAACTTAAGAGAAAAGGTAAGGGAATTCATACTGATGATGTAGACTTGGCACCAAAACACAAAATTGATATATCAGATACCGAGGTACCTTATACAACAGATGCCACCAAGGAGATGAGCTTAACTCAGGATGCACCAGATCAAGTTGAAATCCAAGGGACTGTTAATGATGAACTTGATGTACTCATTAAGGACATCACAAATGGTGATCCTAATGACATCGAAGATGATGAGGATGTCACTATTGTTGGAGCTAAATCACAAGAAGAAGGAACCACAATCGAGCCAGCAGTAAGCTCTATATCATGTGATCTTCCTATCCTGATGAAAGTAGTTGAAATTTTTTCTATGGAGGAACCTGAAGGCTCAATCCTTTAGCAACCGAAGGACACATCAGGGGAACAAGGAACAAGCACACTTGTAGAGATAGAAAAGCCTAAGGAAAAAGAGGCAGATACATAGGGCCAATATGACCCTAATCCTACTAAGACAACACTTCCACACACTACATCTGAAGCTCCATCTCAATCAACTGACACACAGGTTATGGAGGAGTAGAAGAAGGAAGATATTGTGTCTACCGGGTAAGAAACACTGAGTGATATCATTCCTTTTGTTAAGACTTCACCCCAAGAGCCTAAAAAGAAGAAGAAAAAGCATGGAAAAGGGCCGGTCACACTTGATGAAGTCATTAAAATACTTGACTGTGACTCAAGGACTTTAGACCCCGAGGAGTTAAGAAAATATGGGGAGCTAAGCACAAGGAAGGCAACTTAGAAGAAGCTGAGGAACGAGTGCAAGAGCAAGCAGATTCTTGAAGATGTAAGAGACATCTTGCAGCAAGTTGTACCTAAGGTCCAGATAAATGAAGAAACACCTATAATGGACCAGCTTGCCACTCTTGTACAAGAAATTAATGCCCCAGACATTGATGCTGAAAAGAGACTTGAAGAAAGGGTAGAATCTACAATTCAAGATAAATTGGCAGAAAAGATTAGCCAAGAAGTGGCAATAAACAAAGTAAAACTTTCTGAGGTAATCATCGACCTCCAATCTATTACTCAGAAAATCATTCAAATGTTATTTAAGCTATGCACTATGGAGAGTTTCACTGCTGAGATCGGCGAAAAGATTAAGACGCTCGATACTAAAATCCAAGCCAATGCAAATGCCTCTTTAACCAAGCCAGATGCTTTTCATAAGAATATACTCAAAGTACAAGAACTCAAGCGGTTAAGAGAAGATTTGAGGAAGCAGGAGGATAAGACAAGTGACCAAGTCACCGAGCTACAGGTAGATATGCTTCCCCACCTAACAATTATTGAGCGACATATTGTCAAGGCACAAGACTTAGTTGCAACACTGGAAATTTTAGTGTTGGAGAACATCTTCGACATGCATGCATAATTTAGTCTTGAGCATATTTCTCTCACCAACTTGAAAGAGGAATGGGAAAACTTCTTAGACTCTCTGAAGAAAACCCATTAACACATTTTTTACAGGATGTAAGTACATATTTTTGTTAATGGCATTAATCTCAAAAAGGGGGAAATATAATGTATATGCCAAGTGTATAAATATATGCTAAGTGTACTACATACATACCGGGAGCATGCACCCAGTGGGAGTAATACAAATTTTGAGTTTTGAGTTAATTTTTGTCTTGTATATATGAAGTAAGGATAGTGTGAGATAGATCGGTTTATATACATTACAAGTTTTGATACTAATGCCAAAGGGGGAGATTGTTATCTCTATTTGAGCATTAGATGTTGTCATTAGTATCAAATGGGATCATTTGGTTATCTAAGCTAATCAGTCGGTAAAAGGAAGAACTACAAGCTACAATATGCTAGTCGGTTAATCAATCAAGTCTTCATACTGAGTATCCACAAGGTAGTACTGAGAACTAAATGGAAATAGGTTTAACTGGGCACCAGAACAACTTTACCGAGCATCATAGTATACTGAGCACCGAGCATCAGTAAACATCGAGAAGACTTGTGAAATTCCTAATTACTATTGCAATCTGAAAATTGTAAAATTCCTGGTTATTGTTGCAATCTGAACATACTCCAACTTTCTGTTCAATACTACCCTTACATTTTGTGTAGGTGATACAAGAATACATATATAGTTGATGTGCACAAGAACCAATTATTATTTCACAATTTGTGGGCAAAATACATTTTACATAAAGGCATCTCAAAAAATTAGTGATATTCTATTTACTACTCAAGTTCATACATTCACAAATTTTGGAAACAATATTGAGAATATTCAAACTTAAAAATGTGAAGTCTAAGAGTTGAATTATTACTAGGCACCTATGTAATGGATGTGGCAATCTGGATGGTGAGTGTCTTTTCGCAGTTCCTTGTCTATTTGTCTCGCTGGTGTATTATTTCGGCCACATAGCCATCACCGTGCCTCTTGAATAGTAATGCATGAAATGACTGTAGGACCCATAATGATTTGGAAGTTGTCAATTATTTCTCTTCGTGTCTATCCTCAAAATCTAATTCACGTGGCTAGACATTTTCACCTTAAAGAAATACTTCCCACTAGCATCCAAAATAAGACGTGTCTTCTTGCTATGCCATTTACCACAATTCCCTTATCGTTTGCCAAAGTGCACACGCCGTAAATTACCAACCTGTGGCCCTTCTGCGGTGAAGATGTGAATGTGGTGTATCATGGACTACCAATTCTTCTTGTCTTTCCCACTTTGCGATGACAACCGGCACCATCCCAGATGTTGCACAATATTTAACCTGGGCATCTACTCTTTCAGATCTTTTAAGTCTCCCAAATCCAAATTCCACTAGACCAGAAAAAATCTGACGAAAGGAAGGAAATTTTGTCTTCACTCCAAGAACAAGTCTATAAATATCCAAGCATATCCGCCTCCTTCCATGAGACCACCTTTTAGTGGCAAAAAGAGTTGGTTGTAGTATTCCCGTAAGAGAAACTACCTTTATTTTCACCAAATAAAATAGTGTTATTTTAACACCTGTGTTATTCAAATAAGTACTAAATAAGTACTTTGTAATTATTTAATATTAACATGACTATTGAATTAATATTAAACAATTAACTCCTTATTAGCAAAAAGCAACATAATGAAATTTTATTTCGGGGACATGACAGTCTCCCATGCCCCATGTTGCTTGCCCACAAGAAACGGTAAATTCAGATGTGTCAAGATTTGCCCAGTTTCCCAAGTAGCATCGTCCAAGGGTAAATCCTTCCATTTGATAAGATATTCTCGAATAGTGCGGTTACACAACTACCGGTTCCGTGTGTCTACAATCTTCTCAAGGATCATTGCCAGTTTCCCCTCCTCATCCAAAGGAGGTAAATATTTTGAAGCGGTGACCTACTGTCCTAAAGCCTTCTTGAGACAAGAGACATGAAACACATTGTGGATCCTACAACCTGTTGGTAAAGCCAATTCATATGCAACCTGTCCAGTTTTGCCAATAATTTGATAAGGCCCATAAAATCGAGGCTTTAATTTCTTAGTCCCACTCTGTTTGAGGGATGACTGTCGATAGGGCTGTAAGTAGAGATACACTAGATCACCAACCGCAAAACTCCATTCCACCCTCTTCTTATTAGCATAGAGCTTTTGCCAGTTTTGAGCACAATATAAATTTTCCTTGAGGGTTTTCAAGATGTCCTGACATTCTTGAAGCCAGTCACATGACCTAGGTACATTACTGGTATCAAAAGCTAAATCAATAAAGGATAAAACATCATACCCATATAATACTTTAAATGGTATCATACTTATGGACATATGGAAAGTAGTATTATAGCAATACTCACCCAAGTGCAACCATCGAATCCAAGCCTTTTGATGCCCAACGAAATAATTATGAAGATAGCCTTCAATCCATTTGTTGACTATTTTTGTTTGACCATCTTACTGGGGATGGTAACTTGTGCTATGATGCAAGACTGTGCCTGTCAACCTGAATAATTCTGCCCAAAAATTACTCAAAAACCTACTATCGCGATCACTAATTATATTCTTTGGTAGACCATGTAAACATAATACTTCCTTAAAAAATAATTTGGCAACCTGAATGATGGTGAATTCTATAGTAATAGCAAAGAAATGTGAAAATTTTGTTAGTCTATCAACCACTTCAAAAATACAATCTTTACCTTGAGCCTGTGGTAGACCAATAATGAAATCCATTGAAATACTTTCCCATTTCTAATTCGAAATGGGTAAAGGCTGCAATAACCCAGCTGGATAAAAATGCTTAGCTTTATTCTATTGACATGTGATACATTCCTTGATGTATTGCAAAATATCACTTTTGATCCCTTTCCAAGTGAACCATTCACGAATGTTCCTGTAAGTTTTGAAATAACTTGGATGTCCTGCTAAAGGCAAATCATGAACTGTTTGCAAAATTCTCAATTTTAACTTGGACTCAGGTACTAAGAAGATTCTATCTTTGTAGTAAATAATATCATTCACAATTTTGTACCTATCTTTCTAAATTTTCCCATCCAAAGGTCACAAGCAATGGTGTTCTTAGAATATTCTACCAATAACAAAGATTTCCAATCATCTGTTACCCTTCTTAAAGCATTTATTTCCGGTCTCCTAGAAAAAGAATCAACCACAACATTGTTTTTACCCTTAACATATTTGATTTCAAAATCATAAGCTTGAATTTTACTGATCCATTTTGTTGCCTATCATTCAAATCTCTTTGATTAAGGAAATACTTCAGACTATTATGATCCATTTTAACTACAAATTTGGCCCCAACTAAATATTGTCTAAATTTAGCTAATGCATGCATAATAGCTAACATTTCTTTGTCATATATGGAGTACAATCTTTCAACACTAGTGAGTTTCTTACTTTCAAAAACTATCATATGTTTATTTTGCATTAACATGACCCCAATTCCTTTACCTGGCGCATCACATTCTAATACAAAAGGCTGATCAAAATTGGGTGATGTAAGGATGGGACAAGAACTCATTACCTCCTTAAGTTTGTCAAATACCTGTTGTGACTCTGCAGTCCATCTGAATGCCCCTTGTTTGGTAAGATCTATTAGCAGTGCTCCAAGCTATGAAAACCCTCTAACAAATCTCCTGTAATAACTGCGTAGACCAAAGAAACCTCTTAAATCAGAAAGAGTCCATGGAGGCGGCCAATCTAGAATAGTCATGATCTTTTATTGATGCACTTGCACACCTTTAGCACTAATCATATGTCCCAAATATAGAATTTATATCATACCAAATTCACATTTAGAAGATTTTGCATAAAGAGATTGAGACTCCATTATACCCAAAATTTCATCAATATGTTTCAAGTGTTCCACCCAAGTCTTGTTGTAAATCAGTATATCATCAAAGAAAATGAGCAAGAATTTCCGCAGTTGTGTATTAAAAATATGGTTCATACAAGTCTAGAATGTTGCTGGAGCATTTGTCAGTCCAAAAGGTAAAACCAAAAATTTGTAATGACCATAATGACATCGGAAAGCAGTTTTATGAATATCCGGTTCCCTTAACTTAATCTGATGATACCTTGATCTCAAATCAATTTTAGAAAAATACACAACACCATGTAATTCATCTAACAATTCATCAATGCAAGGAATCAGATACCTATTTTTTATGGTATTTTTATTGAGGGCACAATAATCTATACACATGCGTAGGGTTCCATCTTTCTTTTTGAGCAACACCACTGAAGATGCAAATGGACTGGAACTAGGCCGAACGTGCCCCATATCTAATAACTCCTTAATAGCCTTTTTGATTTAATCTTTGAAAGCCTTAGGATGTCTGCATGGAGTAGTAATGACTGGTTTTGTGCCTTCCTCCAATTCAATAGTATGTTCAAAGCCTCTATCAAGGGGTACTCCTGGGGGTATATCACTGAAAACCAATTTATGTGAATCTAGTACTTGCAACAAATCATCTAAATAATGCTTTGATTCAAAACTTATTACCTTAGTAGAAATCAAGCATTGTGCTGACCACACAACCTCACCATGACGGAAAATAGCCTCCATTCTATTAGCTGAGATAATCTGAGGTCCACCATTTGTCATCCCTCTGAGAATTACCTTTTTCCCATCAATTTTGAAAGAAAACTCCATGCACTTGAAACTCTGAGAATACTTATCCAAGGTCTCCATCCACTGAATTCCCAAAATAACATTAATATCAACCAAATCAACCACATAAAAATCATCAGTGACCGTATAATTACCAAGAGCAATACTCAGCTGTGGAACTTTGTAAGTGCAAACTAGATTAGTTCCCCCTGCAACCTATATGTTAAATCCTGCATGTGCCTCTGTATGTAAACCATGTTTTTTAACTAGGGCAACATCAATGAAATTATGAGTAGCTCCACTATCCAACATTACTATGACCCATTGTCCCTGTAAGACTCCTCAGATTTTGAAGATATTATAATGTGGGGTTCCTGTCATGGACGCTATTACAACTTTCCCTTCTTGAGACTGTTCAGTGGTTTTCGGTTTCAGTTCTAGGTTGGGATCTACATTTTCTTCTTCTTCACTATTGGATACTACTTTGATGTAATAAATTTTCCCTTTTCCCAAATACCTATGGCCTGGTTGCCATGAATCCTTACAACTAAAGCACAATTGCATCTTCTGAGTTCATCCCTTTCTTCTTTATCAAATCTGGGTTTTAGAAATGTTTCTTTAGAAACCTCTCCATCTTTATCTGGTTTTGGTTGAAATCTTTTATTCCAAATTTTCCCTTTTGAGGAAGGTTCTAATTCCCTAGCCTTCTTAATTTCCATTTGTAGTGTGGGAGGATTTAAAGATTTCACCCATCCTTTCAATGAATCAAAGAGCCCATCGATAAAAATAACAATTTTATGCCTTTCTGATCTTTTAGTAACAAGTACAGCCATCCGTTCAAATTCTATTATATAATGTTCAACTGTCCATGTTTGTTTTAGTTGTGTTAATTCTTTCAAATGTAGTTCAGGGTCTTTGGAATCAAATCTATCAATAAGACGTTCCGTGAAATCAAAGTATGTGTTTACCTGATTATGACCTAATGTGATCTGCCCATGGTGCCACCATTCATGTGCTACTCCATCTAAATGTAATGCTGCATATTTAATAGCCTCATCCTCCATCATAGGGTTTAATTGGAAGTATGTATCTAAATTTTAGATCCAAGCCCTGACAGTGGTCTTGCCAGTGCCATCAAAATAAGGTATGGACATCTTCCCTATTTTTCTTTGAAGTTCACTATTGTAATTTTTGCCCCTATGTGGTCTATGTTTCATCCTGACATCCATGTATTCTTTGAAAGATATATGGGTTCTAAATTATACCCTAGTTAATTCCCAATCATTCAAAATTTCATCTTGTACCTCTCTAAAAATAGGTTCATGTTCAAGCTACATATTTCTAGGAGTAAAATTTGGCATGTAAGGTTTGGCTGTTGTTGTTTTTTCAGGCTGATTATTATTTATTGAATGGTCATCCCTACCTCCCTCATTTTGATTTTGATTCAAATTTTGAGCCATGAATTGAGTCATCATGTTGGTCATCGTATTTATATTATTTTGCATGTCTTGTTGGCTTCTCATTAATGCAACAATTAAATCCCTATTATTTTTGTTAGCTTGTGGTGACTGATCAGGAAAGTACTATCTAGGAAAGTATTGTACATATTTTTGGCTATTTTTGGGCCGACATATTGTAACTCATTATAACCCTAAAGTAGCAAAATATTGTATAATATGGCTTAGGGTTAGGGATTTTCATTATGTATGCTTTTAGTACTTGCGGTAGAATTGAGTTGTAAGGGATTACAGTTTGTAATCAGGTTGTAATCATTGGATAATAATAATATTGGACTCACTGTTGATGGACGTAGCCCAGGGATTGGGTGAACCACGTTAAATCTTTGTGTATTGTGTTCTCTTCTGTGTGGTTTAATGTTTTCTGATATTGGTTATATTTGCATGTAATTGTTATTTCTATCTTGTTAATCCTATCAATTTTTTGGCTCCCCCATGTTATTGTTTTGTTCAAAAATTATCTCCTCTTCTGTCTCAATATAACTATCCTCAACCTCAAATTGTGGGGTTGAACTAGACTGACTGGTCGGATTTATGTTTTGACGATCCCGAGTATTTCTGAAGTTATAATATCCTGATTGCATAGTTAACATAACATTTTTGGCCAAAAAAATTTCAAAACACCCTATAGGTTGATGGGATTGAAAGCTCTGATACCACTGTGAAATTCCTAGTTACTGTTACAATCTAAACATTGTAAAATTCCTAGTTATTGTTGCAATCTGAACATACTCCAACTTTCTATTCAATACTACCCTTACATTTTGTGTAGGTGATACAAGAATACATATATAGTTGATGTGCACAAGAACCAAATATTCTTTCACAATTTGTGGGTAGAATACATTTTACATAAAGGCATCTCAGAAAATTAGTGATATTCTATTTACTATTCAAGTTCATACATTCACAAATTTTGGAAACAATATTGAGAATATTTGAACTTAAAAATGTGAAGTCTGAGAGTTGAATTATTACTGGGTACTTGTGTAATGGATGTGGCATTCTGGATGGTGAGTGTCTTTCTATAGTTCCTTGTCCATTTGTCTTCCAGCCACATAGCTGTCACTGTGCCTCTTAAATAGTAACACATGAAATGACTTTAGGACCCGTAATGATTTGGCAGTTGTCAATTATTTCTCTTCGTGTCTATCCTCAAAATTTGATTCACGTGGCTAGACATTTTCGCCTTAAAGAAATACTTCCTGCTAGCGTCCAAAATAAGATGTGTCTTCTTGCTATGCTATTTACTGCAATTCCCTTGTCATTTGCCAAAGTGCACATGCCGTAAATTGCCAACCCGTGGCCCTTCTGCGATGAAGATGTTGTTAGAAATGAAAAAGAAATATGTAAAAATAAGCAATACTAGGAAAGAATCTAAGCGAGTGAATGCATGAAAAAATATTACCATAATCAAGGAGAGAGAAAGCTTCATGATCCAACACAATGAGGCAAGATATTTGAAAGGGAAAAGCAAAGAAAACCCCTTGTGACATTATGAATGAGGCCATAGCCTAAAATGAGAGAAAGAGAAAAAGAGCAATATGCTCATTACAATAACTTTTCCATAAGAAATGAGAGAGAGGAGCATCTCTTAAATAGAGATGAGAGAGAGGAGTTAGAATGTAACTCCCAAGTTTATGAATGCCACCATTCATAAGTGTGTGTGGGCCAAGTGTGAGATTCCTCTTAAGGAGGAATAAACTAATTTACAAATTACAATAAATATTTGTCCTCACATATTCCACTAGAGGACAAAATAGAATGTAGTGGAAAGAAGACAAAAAAGAAGTATATTAGGATACCTTGGCTTATATCCTAATATATTACAATAATTAAAGATTAATAGTCTAACCTTGGTTTATAAATACACCAAGGAAAGATTACAAATTCTAACAGATGTGAATGTGGTGTATTGTGGACTACCAATTCCACTCATCTTCCCCACTTTGCGATGACAACTGGCACCACCCCAGAAGTTGCACAGTATTCAACCTGGGCATCTATTCTTCCAGATCTTTTAAGTCTCCCAAATCCAAATTCCACTAGGCTACACAAAATCTGACGAAAGGAAGGAAATCTCATCTTCACTTCAAGAACAAGTCTGTAAATATCCAAGCATATCCGCCTCCTTCCACGAGACCACCTTTTAACGACAAAAAGAGTCGGTTGTATTATTCTCATAAGGGAAACTACCTTTATTTTCACCAAACAAAATAGTGTTATTTTAACACCTTTATTATTCAAAAAGTACTAAATAAGTACTTCATAATTATTTAATATTAACATGACTATTGAATTAATATTAAACAATTAACTCCTTATTAGCAAAAAGCAACATAATGAACTTTTATTTCGGGGACATGACAAGATTGGGTACTAAGTGCCAGTATATTCACCCAACAGGAAAGGATGTGTTTACTGAGCAATCTAGGAAATGACATAGTAACCAGTTATGGCACATTTATCTATGTAAACGGTTACACGGATTCATAAATAAGTTTTACCAAGATCGAAGATTATTTATTGTAGATGTAATCATTAAATGTAATGATTATTCCTATGTAATAGTCAGATCTAGGTTAATTTTGTACACCATAGATCTTAGGTTTTCCTAAGAAGATGTAAACCTAATTAGGTCATGAAATCATAACAGTTTTCTATATAATTGTAATTCATGTCATTTTGACATAAGGAGACACAAGGCAAGCAAGTGAATCAAGCAAAAGATCTTGAAGTAGTAGCCACCTTCAAGACATCATAATTTAGACATGGTTTGCATGTATGCGAAGTGATAAGAGATACAATTCAGTTTATTCAGAAACAGTCAAGGCTACCGAGTAGAATAAAGGATAGATTACTACACATTGAGGTGATATTCATTCAGTATATCATAGATTTGATTCAGACAAAGTATAGTTGTCAATTACAGATACTTCCTGTTATTTTCTTATCATTGTAACAAAGTTGGTAAAATCTTTAATAGAGTAGACATAACAATCTATTTTTAAATCTCTTAACCGAGTACACACTCAAGTAGTATTGTTTAAATCCTTTAACAGGGCAGATCTAGTTGATCTAATTGTTACTCCTAACAGGGTAAGATCACCAGAAGTGATCACAATAGCCTTAACCAACATACTTTATTATCTGCAGTACTGAAGAATTTGTGGGTATCATCCCCACCGCAGTTTTTACCTTCTAACAAGGGTTTCTGCATAACCAAAATACTTGTGTTATGTGATTGATTTATTGTTTGTTTTCATGCACTTTACATTTATCAAGTTAATTGAATGAATGTTGCAAGCAATGGATTCAGTTGGATAAATTAGAATCTACTATTTGCAGATTGAGTATTTAGTTAAAAGTTTTTGTGGGCACTGATTCACCCCTCCCCTCTCAGTCTCATATCTTTCTATTCCAACAATTGCGAGGTTTCTCTCCTAATTTAAATAGAATTTTACCCATTCCATAGTTGATGGCATTTCTTTTATTTTTTAATAAAACATAGCTTTTATTTATTTATGTTTTTAAAGCAAAAAAATATATCTTTTGCACATTAATAGAATTTCTATTTTTCGATTTATGATGGTTTGGTCATTTTAATGTCTTTCATTTTACATTTTAAGAAAACTAATGATTGTCTATTTTTTAAAATTTAGAAATAATTTATATTAAATTCTTTTAAATTTAAATATTTTATCATTATAACTAGTAATACATATTAAATATAATATTTTTCTTTAATAAAGTAATGCATATAATCTAATTACTATTTTAAAACATATTATTATCTATGCAAAAATTTAAAGGAGTTTGTAAAATTTATATATTATATTTAAAAAAGATTCTAAATTATTATGAATATATAATAAATAATATATAAATATATATATTAAATACTAATATTAAGTGATAGAAAGTTTCTTAATTCATATTAAAATATTTTAAAATTTAGAAACATTCATATCTTATTATTTTAAAATATTCTAAATAAATTTATGTTTTATCATAAATATTATAAAATAACATATTTTATAAAATAAAATAGTATAGTGTCTATAATAGATTTTTACAATTTATTAATAATTTAAATTATCATATGGTTTTATAAAAAATATAGACTTTCAATCTATGTGGTCCAATAAATTTTCAAGTTGTCATATACGGTCCAAAAGTGGAAAAATGACCATTGTGACCATCAAATTCTAGGCCAGCTATATAATATATTCACAAAATATATGAATTAAAAATAGAATTTATATTTTTCTATTTTAAAAAAAAAATTGTAAGCATTATTTATAAAATGTATTTGCAAAAAATATCAATTTTTAAAAAAGTGGAATGGATTGTACTTTTGTTTTTATTCAAAATATCAATTATATTAAAAATCAACCAAAAAATGTGATAAAGAAAATGGAATAGATTGTACTTTCTTTGCTAAAACCAAAAATAGTTTTTATAATATAAAATAGAATTTCTATTTTTCTATTTTTAAACTAAAAAACATTGAAAACATAGCTATAAAATATATTTACAAAATATGTCAACTAGAAAAATATAATAAATAGATTGTAATTTTTGGTGGGTAAAAGTAGCAAAGCCACTAAACTATTTTTTATTAATTATAAGAAAGTTAGATTGTCTTGGTTTAGGAGAGCATACTGACGGGAAAGAACCAAGAAGAAAACATACGATTTTAGTTTTGATAAGAATCCTAAAAACTAACATGGTTATAACAAATTAGGCACAATGTTGAGTCTAGATACAAAATACTAGTTAGAATTCCACCTAGAGCTAGTTTCTAGGTCAAATGAATGTATATGAGAGAAGTCTTTAGTAGAATCCACTACTAGTACCCCTACCTAAAGAATTCTCCACATCAACAACAATAGCGGGAGGAGCATCCTGGGAGGAATCAACAACCCTCAAAGGTAGAACATGAAGAACATCATCACCAATACATTGGTCAATAGGAATTAAGATAGTATAGAGAGCCAGATAACTTTCAAAAGAAGAATTATAATATTGTCATCCATAGAAAGTGTCAAACTCTCAAATTCTGCAACAAAATTCATCATATCCACATCATGCACAACATTCTTAACCAACACCAAAATATCTCGAAAGCAATTGTTAGCCATGAAAGTGTAAAAAATCCATAAATCTAGCAATAGGAAAATATATCTTCACAAGATTATGAGATTGTAATAACATTTTCAAAACATTTTCATCATAGAGATCAGAAGTAATTAGCTTAGAAGCCAAATGAAAAACAATGTCAGCCAAACCAAAGCACATGTATGCGTGACAATATAAAGTGAGTGATGTAGTTGGCTTATGAATCCGAGACAAAGAAAATCATATAAATCCAAGACAATAAAATCAAACACCTAACACAATCCCTATGCAAATCCAAGTAAGAAGTATAGGAAAAGACCATCAAGGCATGACCGACAGAAGAAACAACTGCAAAATTTAGAAGTACACTAGCCAACTACAAAAATGAGGTGATCTACAATGTTTCAAGTAAGACATACCAACCTCTAGAGTATCATTGACTTCCATCTAGATCATCAAAGGAGCCACCATCTTTCAACGAAGATCAACTCATGGCATAAGAAAAACTTACCTAAACATAATATATATCCTCTGCAACATGATATTTAAAGAATAAAAAAAACCAACAAAATTTGCCATCACTGAGATGAATAACCACAAAGGTCAGAAAGTACATTACCCAGCTACTAAAATAAGTGATTATAGCACTTCAAATAATATAATATAGAGATCAATACTTTTTGTTTCTATTCAAAACATCAATTCTAAAAAATATAAAAAATATTAACTAGAAAATGTAATAAAGAAAATGGAATAATTGTGATTTTTGTTTTTAAAATCAAAACCATTACATTTATAATATGAAATAGAATTTCTATTTTTTATTATTAAAAAATCTAATAAATAGATTGTATTTTTTGTTTTTATTTCTTTTTGTTATTAAAAAATCTAATAAATAGATTGTACTTTTTGTTTTTATTGATATGTATGGATTGTGGAAATCTAATAGATTTGATAGAGATTTTTTCATCTTTCTATGACTATAATGTCTTTAGACGTAATGAAATAAATATAATGTCTAATAAAATTAATTTGTGCTTTAGTAGCTTTCAAATATTGATTACAACCTTATGTGAATCTTTTAAAGGGGTGATACCGATGTTGTGAAAATGACTTAAATTTGTGATATTTGGATGTCCTTAAGGTTCCAATTGATTGACTGTTTAGCTTCTTTTGTAAAACATGCTTGGTAAATCTGTGAGCATTTTGTTTCATAATAACGAAGAGGAACTAGTAGTCGGTCCCTTTAACTTCATGCACCTCAAAATCTTAGGTGAAAATTTCAAATCAATCCCTTCTTTTTACAATAACTTACTTGGCAAGTCTCCCTACTTATAACAAAGGTTTTAGGGCCACATCATCAAATATGATGTCCCATCATCACACTTTCTCTTAAGGTGTCCAAACACACCTTAAAGAAAAGTTAGACTAGTAGTTGTACACTAAGTCATCTTTTATTGGTAGGATAATATGACATAGCATGATTTATCACTTTTTAGATCTAAATAATACACTTCATACAATTATAAATACTCATAATCAACACTAACAACTATAAAATTACAACTATTAATACCATATTCGAATCAAGAAAATACTATTAAAATTATTGAAAGATGGTCGATCATTTTCCCTACACCACTTCTTGGAAGCTTACAATTACTTTTTCCCAATATAGTACATGACTTGTATAGAAAAAAACAATAGTAGGTTGGGACCCATATCTATGAATGAAATGAAATTCACACTACCAAAGGCCTTAAACGTGGACGAAGAGATAACGCGGACATAAAATATATACCACGTGAAAACACACCAACGCGTTAAAAACCCCTAGTCAAGAGAGCGCCGAAAACAGCTTTAAAACCGGCCAACGCAATCAGATTTGCTTCAGACGAAAAACAAATGGCGAAAGACGGGAAAAATGATGATCTGGCGAAGGAGAAAGTGTGGTATAATCTGCACAATTCGAAATCGAAGTCCGAAGGCAAAGTATGGGACTGTGATAGCGCCCTTTACGACTCCTTTGAATTGCAGTCTTTTTCTTTTCAGCTGAACAGAGCCTTGTCGATGGTCTCGAGGTCGAGTCCCCGCAGCGCTTCTGTGCAACCACAGGCTTCTGGATGCTTTCGCAGTTTCTCGCTTCGACGAAATCGGGAGGTGAATTACGAGCAGCAATTGGAAGACCAAATTTTGCTTCCTAAGCGAAGAAGATCTTCGTCTTGGTCGCTCAAGAAAGCGGTCGCTGGATTTCACTGGAAGAAGAACAGATTACAGAAGAGTATCGTCTAAATTCAGTTTTTTCTTGAATTTTATTAGGGTTCTTTTGAGTTTTGGGGGTTTCCTGTGTAAATATATTGTCAAGAATGTTTTTTTTGGGATGAAAATCTGAACTCAGAATCATAAAGTTTGTAAACATATTCATATACTGCCTGAAAATGTTATGAATCACTTGAACTTTGTTTTACTATTAAAAAACCTTTATGTTATTATAAATCAGATATTAGGTTTTAATCAATATGTCGCAATGAATGTTAAGTGTATTATTCATTCGTGTAAGAAATAGACTTCAAAGAATTTGACTTGATAATTACATAGTAGAATCTGATAGCAATATCATTGATTGTTTAAATTCTTTTACATTAAATTATTAGTATAAGAAATAAATTGTATTTTATAAAACATTTACAAACTATTAAATCTTATCTATTTACGAGTCTCAAAATAGAGTACTCCTTGAGAGATTATGCTTGCAAGTGAATTTTACCCGTCTTAATTATTCAACATTTAAGAAATTGATTAAAATCTTTAGTTTCAATTCAAAACTTTAAGGCTTTCATAGTTTTATTAAAGAGATAAAATGCATATATGTATATGTATAGGTATATACATACATGCATACATACATATATTTGTTGTTATTAGTATGTTATTAACTCAAAAGAGATCAAAAAAATTATGCAAGAAATGTGATTGACAAGTTCTTGAAATCTTCAAGAAGTATAAAGACTATTGATTGCTCTCCAATTAATGAAATGGACATGAATATCAATCCTCAAAAGGTTCAAAGCATGTCAAGTCCTTTTCTCAATCACATTAGCATTCATGATAGGTGCAAAAGCAATTGCTAGCTTAGTAGATCTAACATTTATACAAGGACACCTTGGAGGGATCATTTATAGATGTCAAAAATAAATCTACGACATTGGTTGGAGTGATTATGATAGAGCATGCAAGCCTAAACACAATACAAAATAAAAGCATAATGGATATGACTTAATACAGATAATGGTCAAGTTCCATACATGTGTTTGGTTATTTATAGTTCATACAATAACAAGTTTTAGTCAAATCACATAAATGGTCAAATTCCATACACGAGTTTGGTTATTTATAATTCATACAATAACAAGTTTTAGTCAAAGCACATAAATGGATCCCAGTTTGGGGGGTAGGGGAGGACGATAAAATGAATCACACACATAATCACCTATATTTGATAGAAATGTTATGGGTCTCAATCCCTAACTTCTTGTATTAATACCTTGTATGAGTGGACACACAAATTATATAGATAATGTTTAGATACACCATGATACCACTTGGAAATGATATTGAGTATATACACTTTAATTCAGGGATAATAGAGGTTAAAACTAGGTAGAGTGTAAATGAATGAGGAAATCAAAGAAAAAAACTAACAACATGTGCCTAGACCTATCATAACAAAGTTGTATTATGAACTAGTTTTGTAAAATACTTGTGATAATAAATGCACAATTCTCATGTATTTATAAGATCTCTTAGGAATGCAGGGTAATTACAAAGAGTATCAATTTAAACATATTAATATACAAAGTAAGGACATACGTTTAGTGTTGGTTATGACAAACTATTTCATATTCACTTTAGAAATACTCACAACCATTTGTCACTTAAGTCATGAGAAACTTATTATATTACAAGGGAAATCGAGCAACACTTTAAATTTATGATGGAATCTAGTGACTCAAATCCTCCAATACCACATATATAAGATGAGATTGAGCTCAAGGTGAAGACAAAATTGGTGCAACAAAGAGATCTCAATCCTTGCTACTGAGTGTAAGGAAGTTGAAAATTTGGTTTAACATGTCAAGTTTGAGTCTCAAGCAAATTGATTGGAATGGATAATCTTTAGTTCTAGGTCTATGATTAAGTGGAATGCCAAGTTCAAGTCTTAGACAATTTGGTAGAACGAAAGCCCCTTGAATCCTTGATATTAAATTAAATGATGTTGGTGATGTGATGGAATGCATAGGTCCCTCTATCCATGACTAAAAGCCAAAGGAAGACAATACCTTAAGTTAGAGGTCAAGTTTTAGTTTTGAGAAAATTTAGGGGAATAGTTATTATTTAATCCTTCACATGAAGTTGAAGAAGCTTGATGATTTTGAAAAATATCTTGACCTAATCACATATAAATTTGACATAATAGACATGCCCTCAATCCTTAACACTAAGCAAAGGAAGTCAATAACTAATGCATCTTACACCAACTAACAATGCTTTACAATATTATCCTTCTAAAAGCAATACATTTATATTTAGTCTTTGAGAGAGGATAAATATCTATCTACTACCTGTAAGAGATGCCACCCCTCATTGCCCCCTCACTATAACACGAATCTCACATTATTACTTTGCAACATTACTTTCTAATGAAAATACTACATAAGAAAACTATTAATTAAAATGTGTAGTTATAATCTTCAAAAACTACACATCATGTGGAATCATGCCTCAAAGTCAAACTAGTAAGATTAGAAAATAACAAGTACAAATGATCCCAAAAATGGAAACAAATGTATAATAATATGACATTGACATCCAATAGAGGTGGTGAAATTATGAAATTGTACCACAAAGCCAAAAATTGAAAAAGCTAAGAAACAACATAAACATATGATCCCAGATTAGAGAAACAATCCCATAATAATATTATTTTGTCATTACCTTGAAGGTGATAAATCTACTGCCCCCCTCTCCCCGGCCCCCAACAAAACCAAACCAACAAAGCTAAGAAACAACAACTCTTATCTTCCCCTCACCATAGCAAGCCTATGAGACTATTACTTTACAACATTATTTTTCAATGAAAAGACTATAGATGAAAAGTATTGGTTAAAAGGTACAATCATAACCTTCAAAAAATACACACTACATGTAATCATTCTCAAAACCAAACTAGTGGAGTTGGAAAATAATATGTATAGACAAACTCAAAAACAACTATATAATAATAATATTATTATTTATGACGGATTTTTTTTCAAAAGTCATATTTAGCTACTTGATATAAGAGCCAAGCTTTGTGCTAAAACTTCTCTGTGTAAGAGCCAGGGACTAAGGGGTATCTATTCCACCAAATTTGCTTGGTTCACACTATCCTAGCCTCATACCTTATGATGTTGGATCCTTGCACTCAACAAGACTTGATCTGTAGGGGGGTTATTAATAACCATTTAACTTCACTAGTAGACCAAGGAGCCATTAACATGCAACGAAAGTGACAAAATTGTATCCCAAAGCCAAACCAATTGTTAGCATTAATTTCCATTGCAACACTTGTAATTCTCTATTAATTTAGGATCTTCAATAGTAGTTTTTTTTCCATCACTTACAAAGAAATTTATGCTACATGTGATGAGTTGTATAAGAGTAACTAAGGAGATATGTTAATTGTTTTCTCTACCTCTTCAGAAATTACATGCATAATTTCTGCTTCTGCCTTTATTTATTCATCATAATTTACACATTTTGTACAATGGTTAATATAATTTTCATTCTCAACATTTTTGTTTTTCCTTTGCTTTGCTTACACATTTTGCTTCTATTTTTCTACTAGATCCTTATGTGTAGCTCCAAGTGTAAAATTTTACATGGTAACAAAGCTCGAGAGTTGGAAAGAAGAAGCACAAACAAGTTATTTGCAAATACTGAAGATTAGAGTTGTTTATAAAATATAATTTCCACTGTATTGTGAGTTTCCATCTTTTCCTATTTTGGAGATTATTTAAAGAGTGAATCATGTATAAGGATTGTAGATGTAAATATTATGGGAGCAATCAACATGTTGGTTCCTTTTCTTTCTATTTGCAGATTTACAATATGATTGACAAACAAATGTCTCTGACTCTTGTAACCCACTCCAAATCTGATAAGAAAAAGGGCCAATTAACAAGGACTAGGATATTAGTCCTCCTACACTTTGAGCCTTAATGCTCAGGCGGGTGTACCTTGGATTCACTTCTTAAAGGAATTAGTAAATATTAAGCATTGATGTCCTTGACACTTTGATTGAAAGATTTTATCATTTATTAGTTGATTGATGATGAAGAACTGCTTCCTAAGAATAGATCAATGTCTTATCCTAGGGCACAGAGTCAAATACAACATACATCAATAGAAAACTTAACTCAAACACACCCAAATCCAGAATAAGTGCTTTGCCTATTATTCCTCCCACTCTCACATTCAGACATCAGATTCTCATAAAAACTATGGATTCTCTGAATCTATCCTTAATAATTTAATCCTTCCTTGAAGGAACTCATGAACAACTTCACAATTTACTTTGTAAACCATATATTAACTTGCTTTGCAACATTAACATATAAGAATTCAAGATCAAAACAAGAAGACACTCACAAATTTGAGATGGAATTCAAGTGTATTCTCATTAAAATTTTCAATATCAATACATTGAAAATGACAAAATGCTAGAACCAAACCCTAGATCTAATATCTCTCTATTCAGTTACCAATTTCACCATACTTTGAAAAATACAACAAGCTACTATATGTAGTCACTAGTCATCTTGGGATCCCTGAAAATCAGGATGCAACAAGCTACGAATGACTAGGACAAGGTTAGGGTTTCCAACAACCACACCAACCAAATTTAATCGAGAAATTACTATAGAAAAGACATGCCAGGCAATCTGGAGAAATCAGGTCCAAATTGATCTTCATTTATGGCTAAAATCCCAACTGGTACATTAGAGACTGGAAATTGCATCATTTTAACTCCCCGTTTACTTCACCTGCATCATAATTGGCGTGACTGATTCACCTATTTCTCCATGACATGGACATCCTCTGCAGACAAGCACTCCTCTAGACCATACTGTGACAGTGTACAAGATAAAATCAAGTAGATTGACCACCCATGCATTTAATAACTAGTCCTTTGCTCGTAGAAAACCCTTAAACAATTCAAATTACTGGCTGCAACGGTCAATTTGTCAAGTTTAAAATAGGACCGTTGATCTCTATCCTTTCCCGGCACATCAGACGGTCTTTTAAAAATTGACAAACGATCAATTGAGCCTTTAAAATTATCCGACCACATCATCACCATTTGGCAACCAATAGGAAGCAAGCACGTCAGCAACACCTGGCAATGGATCCATCTTAACCTCGGCAAGCTTCCCTTAACTCTAATTCATTTGGTGAATACGCAACTGAAGGACATCTCCCAGTCGCTCAATTTTTTTCTTAACCCAAGCTCAGTCTGGAGATCACGCGAACAAAGCATTCGCGTGATCGCATAATCCTTCCTTGACCTGAAGTTTCATCTGGAGAACATGCGACCAACGTCCGATCTAAATTGCATCAACAACCACCGCTGAGTTGCCAAATATTTTAACTTAACTCATCTTCATCTGGCAATCAAGCGACAACATCATTCTCGTGATCGCTAAACCTTTTCCTTAACCCAAGTCTAATCACGAGAATCGGTGAACACTGCATTCGCTTGATCGCTGAATGCATACTTTAACTCAGGTTTCATCTAGAGATCCAGTGACATCCACCCGATTTCACTTACATCAACGACCACCGCTAAATCGCCAGATGTTATAAGACTTAGCCGTCTCATTGCTCGACTTGGAGATAACTGTGTTCCCTGAATTGCTAAATACTAAGGCACTAACTGCCAGAATTAGGAGATGACGCGAACACTCAATCTCGCAATCACTGAATCTATGACTTAGCCGCTATGCCCAGACTTGATGCTAACCCTTGACTCAACCTAGGCCATCTGGAGAATAAGCGATTGAAGAAAACTCAGAGTCGCAGGATATTTGTTTAACCTTGGGTTTGTTCAAGAGATTCCACGATAATTGTTGATCCCTTTTATTATCTACGGTTCTCATTTAATCTCTAAATGTTTCCTACCTTGATCGGTTCATTACGAGAACACATGTCAACCATTGATCTCGATCTGCATCAACGATCCTTGTTCAATCTCTGAGTGCTAGCACACTTGACCGCATCATTTGGAGATTCAATGACTGAAGGAAACTATAACCGCTCGTTGAATGTTAGACACATAATCACCAAGATCAGGAGATCACGCGAACCACTCAGTCACTGAATCGCTGAACAAAAACCACTAATTGCCAAAAATTAAGAGATCACGCAAACAAAGGAAAATAAAAGGCACGCGTAGAAAAAGAACTTAAATGGCCCGAAAAAGGTAATGAAGAAATAGAACTGGCTAGGGTTTTGGACTTAGACAATTTTTATGAAACCCTTGGACATGGATAAACCCTATTTCGTAGACCTTTAAACAACCATATCTCTCTAGTTTTTGCATCAAAACACTTGCGATCTGAACTGGAGCTTGCACACATCTTAAACTATCCTTGACTAAGTTCGCAAGCCACAAAACATCATAAATTTTCCTCGCTGGTAAAAAATGTATTGCAGTAGGACATGGCAATTTCTTAGGGTTTTCACAGGACAAGACCATTTTCTAAGAATTTTGGCAATGACAGGAAAATGGGCTAACACAACATGAGCATGAATTGTGTCCTTATTTCTCACATAATGCTCTTCAACTCTTTCTTGGGAGTGCATCAAAATCTCAAGCTATTCCTTCTCCACCTACAAAGACAGTTGGTGTACCTTCATTGATTGAGGCTCTAATATCTGTTAAACGATATATTTCATCTATTTGTCCTCTTGATTGAGACTCTTATTCACTAGACATTCATTCATTGTTTGTGGAGCCGCACATTTCAAATTTGGAGGACACATTTGAGGGGATTTCTCTTCTCTTTGATGATAGTTTCATCACAGTTGGATATTCTTCTACATTGTCTTTGGAGATTAACATTGGTACAAGTGTTATCACTTCATCTTTTTCTTTGGACCTTGTTCAAAATCAATTTCCATTGGTTCATTGCTTGTCACCTTCTATTGTGATTGGGTGTGCACTCGATTGGTTTGTGGCATCTTCATCATCCAAAGACTTGGTAACACATGATAAGTTTTTAGAGACATCGTCATATATTTGAACTCTACTTCCTACCAATTCCTATCCAGAATGGAAAGCACTCCTACATTTGTACTTGGTTTATCTTCTTCCCAAGTGGAGAAATATTATTTATAGGCATTGGACCGTGGCTTGTCTTCAACCACTCAAAATTTCTGCACGACATTACACGTTGTGGGTGGATACTTGGTTCTTCCATGCAACTTCTTTTCATTTCCACCTTCTGCGAGACCTTTTTGGAGTGAAGGATACTACAACATAGTAGTTGCCATGCAAAGTTAGCATAAGTTTTGAGGGGGGGTTTTGTTCCCACTAGATTTTCCCTCTTTCCTCTTTCGTTTCATCAGGTTTTGTCTCCTTAGTTAGACTTAAAGGGGGGTGTTAGCATTTCCATCGCAACACTTGTAGTTCTTCGTTTATTGTTGATCTGCAATAGTAGTTTTTTTTTTCATCTCTTACAGAGAAATTGATGCTATATACGATGCATTGTATACGACTAACTAAATAGAACTATCATTTGTTATCTCCATCTTTTCAGAAATTACATGCATTTACATGCATAATTGCTACTTCTGCTTTTATTTATTCATTGTAATCTACACATTTTGTACGACAGTTAATAGAATTTATATTCTCAATAATTTTGTTTTTCTTCTTTTATGCTTACAAATTTTCCTTATATTTTTCAACTAGATCCTTTTGTACAACTCGAACTGTAAAATTTTGCACCAACAAAACTAGAAACATCATAAACATGACCCCCCTTCCCCAAAAAGTAGCAACCCCATAATAACATAATTTCGACGTACAATAAACGTAATGAAACTACACCGAAACCAAACCAACAAAGCTGAGAAACAACATAAACAAATGACCCAATAAAAAGGGAAACATCCCCATAATGATATTATTTTGACCTGTACATATATAAATTATGAATGCAGCAATTCTATAACATTCATTTTATTTTGTACACCATCACTCAAGATTATTGTGCAGATCAGTGGAGAAAACAATGTGGGTAAATGATGAATCCTGTGACCTACAAAACACATTTTAAAATTTCATGATTACTTCAGAGAATTTTATCTTCTTTCCTTTTCCTGTGAAACGCACCAATCAATTTCTTGAGCGACCATGAGGCAAGGCGTTTACGTTTAGGAACAGAAAAATATGATTTTGAATCGATCTCCTCCACATTTCGTCGATCTGAGAAAGAACGAAAGCAGCTGCCGGATTTTGGTCGCAGAGAAGCGTCGCGGCGACTCGAACTCGAGACCACCGTGAGTGCTCTGTTCAGATGAAACGAAAAAGATCGCAATTCAAAGGAGTCGTACAGATTGCTTTCACAATCCCATATTGTGCCTTCCGATTTTGATTTGGAATTTTGGAGTTTGGACAGAATTTCGGCTCTGGATAAATTGTAATCTTTGATTTCCTCCGCCATTGTTATGTCCAGAACAAATTTGGGATCTTTTGGGCGGGACTTAAAGCCTTTTGGGGATTTCTTTCTGAACTGGTTGGTACGATCTCATTTACCTAATGGTTTCGTATTCTTTTCTTGGTGTGAAATCAATTGACCGGGCGGAATTTGTTTTGACTGTAACTTCTTTTTCGGATGTTCACTTGTTCCATCTGTCACATAGACATTCAAAGTTTTACCACACCAAAACCATTAAAGGTGATTCGATGGGCACTTAATGGTAGGTAATAATGAGTTTTTGTCTATGCTTCGGTCATTACCATTGTAACTAAAACGTTATGGTAGGGTCTTATCTTATATATTCAAAGAGAAGTCATAAGTTCAAATTTTATAGATAAAGTATATATATTTTATTTGTAGTACAATTGGGGACCTTCTCCAAGGTAGTCTTATATTATTGTCACCATATGTAGACCCAAAAACATATGCTTGGTAGAGTGGACTATACAAGCTCATTTCCTTTCCTATTGACAACGAGCATAACGTGGCATGATGGTGGTGAAGAAGCAAACAAAAGATGTGGGAATTAACCGTTATGGTTGCTTAAGTCAAAGCACACTATAACATATGTATGTATGCCACTTTTATGTACAGTTGACATTATTTTCTATGTACATAGTGTTATTTTGTATGCAGGATAGTTGCGTCCCACTAGTAATCACCACATATCTTCTTATAAATTCTCTAGGGTGGTGCACATGGTGGACCCCATCAGTAATCACAACATGTCATAGGTTAAACCATTGCAAGCAAGAGTTGTCCTCACAACAGGGCTGCCTAAAGTGATAGTCAAGGCTGAGTACCGAGTAACCTAACTCATAGGGTCATTACTAAGAGAACTTGATTACCATCTTGGCTTAGGAAGATGGTCACATGAAAATAGTTGGTGGGTTTTTATGTAGATTTAGTAGAAGAATTGGACTTCTCTTCATTTTGTTTTCAATTGGAATAACTACAATGATTCAATTATGTTTGTGTATATAAATATTATAACCTACTTTAAATCAACTTTATTTCAACTAAAGTCAACTTATTACAATTCTTTCTACCCATATGGTAATTGGATGCGAGTAAGCTCCCTACAAAATGCGTAGTTGACCAAATTTCAAAAAATAGAAAACACAACAGTTTTTTGTGAAATTTTCACCATCTGTTCTTCATGATCTGCATATTTTGTGGTCGAAAACCACAAAAAAATTATAAAAAAATTGTTGTGTTTTCGCAAATATGGAAAAAAAGTTTGACATTTTTTTTTCCTTTGGTGCGTTTTGTAGGGAGCTTAGCCGCTGCCATGGTAATTGGCGCTCACAAGCAATATTTATTTCGTCTAATTAATCTTAGCCAAAAAGTAGTTGAGTCTTGATTATTCAATCGATAGGTACAATTTGGTGACCTATGTAACAGGTTTCAAACTAATGACACCATTGACCTTCTACATGATCTATTTTTTAATTAATTCATTAAGGCAACATTGTTGCTAACACTAATCCCACATATATCTCTCTCTCTCTCTCTCTCTGATCATGACAATTAAGCTTTACAACTATTTCATCATGCATAGGTTGATTTCCTTACTAGCTTAGCTTATTCTAAAAGGTCTCACATAAATAGTTGGTACATTTTCATGTAGATTTAGTAAGAGAACTGAACTTCTCAACATTTTCTCTCAGTTGGAATAACTATTATGGTTCAATTATATTTGCGTATGTAAGTATAAAGTACTTTAAATTGATTTTGTTTCGATTGAAGTTAAAAGCATAACTTATTAGCTAAATAAAATTTACCATTGTAAAAATGTTAAATCATTACATTTCTTTTCACCCATGTTGAAATTGTAACTCATTACCAAGATATTCTCTTCCCTTTAATCCTAGTCATAAAGTCATCAGATCTTACTTATTCAATTAATAGGTGGAAGTTGGTGACCTATGTAACAAGTTTCATACTAATAAAGCTTAATAAAGCTCAATCTAATAAAAGATTAAAAAAACCTAAATTTAGCTTAAAAATGAATAAAGTAATAAAGGACTCAATCATATAATTAATTAGATAATGTTCTAATTACTCCAACATGGTATAAGAGCTCCACTTTTGCTAAGTTGTACAAATTTATGAGAGCCAGTCTTGAGGAGAAAAATCAACCCATCTTGGAGAAAATAATGTCAAGTTTTCTTCATAGTCATAAAACCTTATTGTTTGTTCTTTATTTGCCAAGATTCATCAAATTTTACGAGAACTAAAACGATAAAAAAAAAAGCTAAAAATATTAGAAAAAAAAATCGAGATTCGGCCATAACTTTTTCTCTACGGATTTTTGGGTATGTGCAGGATCATGAGGGGCCAAAAAGTGGTGATAAGAAAAAAAAATACATTTTTCATCTACCCAAAAAATGTGAAAATTCATGTTGACTTTTTAGTAGGCTTGGGTGTTAGTACATCTGGCAATGTGACAAACACCTAAGCATATTGGATATCAGATACATATCGAATATCCAATACATATTCGATATCTGATGTGGATGTATAAATAATATTAAAAAAAAAAAATAATATATATACTATTATAAGCTATAATATTATATATATTATATACACACACACACATATAAATTATTTCAAGGTATCAAATATCTGATACATATTGGATATCTGATACCTCTAGCAATATAAAATCAACTGTTATAATAGTCATGGGACATTTTTACCCACGTCTGTTGAAGAAAAAAGATTCGATAGATATGAATCCTACTTGATATCCAGTCTTTGGAGGAAGATTTTTGCTTAGATCAACCACCAGGTATGATTCTCATTGTATTTTTTTTTATCATTTTTATCAATTATTTGCATTTTTTAGTTTTTTTTTTAAAAAAAATATTGGTTTAAATTAGGTTATTTATTTATTTTATAATTTGAAATTGTTTAAGCTACATGTTAATTATAAAAATTTGCAACTTAATCAGTTATGAAAGATAGCATTGACAATCTTGAGCTTGGAAACCCACAACCCCTAGACCCACAAGCAGAAAACCCTCCACTTGCAAACAATCGGTTTATAGAAGAGCTCATAGCCAAAAGTCTGAATCAATTGAGGGGTATTAGAGATGTTTATAATAGGATCCCTACATTAGCCCTGATGTTTAATGTATTGAAATAAAAAATAGGGAATATAGAAATCCTCACCACACAACATAATTATGCACTTCGATGGCAATAAACCATGCATGCTTAGTATAGATATGGTTTGGATTATGAAGAAGTTAAGGCCCTTGGAATAAAAAAAGAACAAATAGATGTCCTATTTGTGAATCCTAGTACTGAGAAACTAGTTGATCCCGAAAATCCAAAGTTGTCCATGAGATGGTCTACATATGTTGAAATGGGAGACAACTTTTGCGATCATTGGTGGATGGTTTTTGATAAACTGCCCAAAAATAACATTGATGTGTCATTTTAATTTATAAAAAAATTATATGCTGAGTTTGTGTTGCACAGACACATGAACTACTAGAGCATGAGAGAATTCATGGGTGTTAGCTTGTGGTGACTAATCAGGAAAGTACTGTAAATTTTTTTTGGGGCCAACATATTTTCAGCTATTTTTTAGGTTGACATGTTGTAACTCATTCTAACCCTAAAGAGGAAAAATATTGTATAATATGGCTTAGGGTTAGGGATTTCATATGTATGGTTTTAGTACTTGCGGTAGAATCAAGCTGTAAGGGATTACAGATTGTAATTAGGTTGTAATCACTGGATAATAATAATATTGGACTTGTTGTTGGTGGACGTAGCCCAGGGATTGGGTGAACCACGTTAAATCTTTGTGTCTTCTGTTCTCTTCTGTGTGGTTTATGTTTTTTCTGATATTGGTTATTTTTGCATGGAAATGTTATTTCTGCCTTGTTAATCCTAACAATGGGCATAGGTAGAGGCATGCCCCAGGATAGACCAAGGGAACCTCTTGTAGTACATGGTCCATTTGTTCCCCCTCCTACAATACAACATCTAGACATTATTGCACATACTACCTTGTAGACTATTAGGCCCATTCACTCTTTGAGCAGGCATTTGATTACCCAGACTAGGTCACTGGGGCAACCACATGGTGATGATGTTAGAAATGGATCTAGTGGTGCTGATACATCCTCCATGAGTAAACATATTTGTGTGCCCCATACTTGCACTATTTTCTCAATTGATTTCTTTAATGGAAAATTAGGGTTTCAGGCAAAACTAATTTCTCTTGAATATGATTTCACATGTAATTACAAATTTAATTTTCTATGCAAAACATATTGACAAAAATATATCAATATTTTCTGGGTAAATACCCTAACTGAGAAAATTCGCAGAATTTCTTAAAATTTCATCCCAGGTTTTCAAACCACCAAACTGAATACCAAATCTAATTTAACATCAACTATTCCAAAATTTCACAAAAACAAAAACCCAATTCCAATTTCATTCACATATACAATTTCAGACACGAAGCAAACAATCTTTTTAAAGGAAAGAATTTTATAAAAAGAAAGTTTCAAACCCTACCTCAATAACACCTGAAAATTCGAAACCAAGAAAGATCTAATTCACCCTTCAAAATCCAAGCTTTCTAACAATCTCTAACAATGCCTACAAAATCCAAGCTTTCCAAAAATCTTCCAAATTCATCCAAGAGAGCTCCTCCAAAACTTGATAAACGTAATTGAAAATAACACCTAAAAACCCCTCATAAAGAAGACCTATTCTTCCTAGGGTTTCTAAAACATGCAAACCCTAAAGCATAACTCAAATCTCTCTACCTAGTTTCTATCAATTCACTTTGCATGATAAAATAACTCAATAATAAAATAATGCACTTTTTAATTATAATTCCTAACTAACATTTAACTTTAAATTCTAATTCTATAATTTCTAACTCAACTTTTAACTGTAAATTCTAATTCAATTTTTACTTAAACTGAATGTGCAACTTAAATTACATATAAATATTTAATTAATCAATAAATACTTTAACACACAATTAACTATGCAAATTGATAAATTAAATATTAAATAAATCAACCATGCCCTTTAATTTTATATTTGGATTTAATAATTAATTAAAATCTTTTATTCTAAACTTAAACTTTTAATTCAATCTTTTAATTAACAAAGGTATTTAATTAACCTTAATAATAAAATATAAATTCTATATCTAATATTTTCATATTTATAAAATATAATCATTCTAATCTCATGATTAATCTTAATTTAATTATTTAAATCAAATAATTGACACAAGAAAATCCACTTGATTCCCAAAACTTGAAAATCAACTAACTCCAAATCAAACAAACACCATGCAAAGGGTCACGAATTCATGTCAACTTGACAAATTCGGATGGGTAGAAATAGATACTTGCCCAATATTTAGAACTATCAATGGCTTGGCTTGGGATTTGGATTTGTATGTTTCTCCCCTCTCTTACCATTGAGATTTTGTGATAGGGCATGCTCATCTTGGAAATTCAGGGAAGTCGATGTCTGGTACCTACAAACCTGCATAAAAGATGAGCATGTACATACATGTATAAATATAAACAAGCAATGGCGGGGATCAACTGATTGTGTGGATCTCGCAAACAAGTAACTACGACTCCATCCCTCAACCACATCAAACACATCGAACATAAATATAAAACATACACATTGACCATGTACACATGCAAGTATGGGGTTAGTAAAACCATAAGCATCAATGATATCCTAACATATAATTCATCATCCTAAAATAGCCATAACATATAAAAAAGAAAACTATGGGAGGGGCATTACACTTCTCCTCCTTTCTTAATTCCTATGCTCCCTTTATGAAGATTAGAAATGTCTTATATATCAGGGAAGAACTTACTATGATTATCTTATGATGTTCCCTTCTTCTATTCCTTCAACAAATGACTTTTCCTCCTATTTATATATTCATGATGAGAGAGTCACAACCTTTCATTATTACAACCTTTTTAGAGAGTCACAACCCTTCATCCTTTATGACATTTGAAAGAGTCACAACCTTTCATAACTACCAACTTTTGAGAGAGTCTCAATCCTTCACAATGTTTTCATTTTGAAGGAGTCACTTCCTTATCCTTATACTCTGATATAGAGACATCAAATAAGGTATATTTCCATTTTTGTCATTTTGGTTGATTAGGAGAGTTTGTGTATAATAATATTGTAATAGGTCATGCAGAGTCATTTCATTCCATTTTGGAAGGATTTGTGTCAATTTTGATAATGTTGCTCATAAATTTGTCAAGCAACTTTGGTAAAAAGTTGTCATTCTAAGTCTCAACAAGACAATAGGTGCAAAACCCAAGTATTTTCTGTAGACACAAACCATCAAATTGATCACATCTAGTTGGGCATGTCTACTCTAGGCATGGTCCCATTTTGCATCCCCACTCACTAGAACATTCAGTGTCATACCCTATGGCTGATGTCCCTTAATTGCCTTAAGTGCATAAAACTGTTGAATCTTGACGGGTTATTTCTTGCAATGTGTGGAACTTGTGATAGATTTTCCTAAACCTATAGGATCATGGGAGGCCCCTTTACGATAACCTCTCTCAAAATTTTAATACTCAAAGTAGTTTTTGTAGGACAACAATTTTTATGTTGATGCAAAAATCATCAGATGCATTCAATGAGAAGTTGCAAGGTAGCCTAAATCTTATTTTATTCATCATGGGTGCAAACCATCAGTGTGAACATGTCTAGTTGGGAAGGTTTACTCTAGGCATGGTCTTGTTTTTCCTCCCCACTCATTAGAGCACTCGGAACCATACTTCACCAATGATGTCCCTTAATTGCCCTAAGTGCATAAAAGTGTCAAACTTTGATGACTTGTTTCTCGCAATCTGTAGCACTTGAGATGGATCCATGTGAATTTATAGGATCACAGAAGGACCCTTTATAATAAATTCTCTCATATTTTTAAGACTCAAAGTGGTTTTTGTTATAGGGAAATAATTTTTGTATTGACGCAAAAATATCAGATGCATTCAATGAGAAGTTGCAAGGTAGCCTAAATATTGTTCTGTTCATTATGGGCACAAACCATAAACATGAATGAATTTGGTTGAGAAGGTTTACCCTATGTATGGTCTAGTTTTACCTCACCACTTATTGAAATTCTCAATAGACCATACCCTATTGACGATGTCCCTTACATGTCCTAAGTGGATAAATTATTAAATTTTGATGGGACGTTTCTTGCAATCCATGGTACTTGTGAAAATATGTTTGAACCTATATGATCAAGGGAGGTACCTTTACAGTAACCTCTCTCATATTTTTAAGACTTGAATTAGTTTTCATAAGGCAACAATTTTTTCGTTGGTGCAAAAATTGTTAGATGTATACAATGAAAAGTTGCAAGGTAGCCTAAATCTCACTTTGTTCATTGTGGGGGAAAACCATTAGTGTGACCATGTCTAGTTAGGTGGGTTTATCTTAGGGATGGTCCCATTTTTCCTCCCTACTCACTAGAATGTTCAACACCATACCTTATCCGCGATTTCCCTTAAGTGCCTTAAGTGCATAAAACTATCAAACTTTGATAGATTATATCTTGCAATTTGTAGCACTTTAAAAGGATCTTTTTAAACTTATAGGATTAGGAGAGGTTCCTTTACAATAACCTCTCTCATATTTTTAAGACTCAAAGTGGTTTTTGCAAGGCAACAATTTTTCAGTTGATGCAAAAATCGTTAGATACATTTAATGAGAAGTTGCAAGGTAGCCTAAATCTTATTTTTTTCATCGTGGGAATGAACCTTCATCAAAAATACATCTAGTTGGGTGGTTTTACCATAGGAGTGGTCTTGTTCTTCCTCCCCACTTGTTGGAACCCTCAACGCCATACCCAACTGATGATGTCCCATAAGTGCTCTAAGGGCATAAATTTGTCAAAATTTTATGGGTTGTTTCTCACATTTTGTGGAACTTAGAACATATTCTTCTAAACACATAGGATCAAAAGAGGACCCTCTATAGTAAACTCTCTCATATTTTTAATACTCGAAGTGGTTTTCATAGGGCAACAATTTTTTTGTTGATGCAAAAATTGTCAAATGCATTCAATGAAAAGTTACAAGGTAGCCTAACATTGTTCTATTTGTTGTGGGGGAAATCATGAGTGCAAACACATCAATTTGGGTAGATTTACCCTAGGCATGATCCCATTTGCCGTCCCCACTCACTAGAACATTTGGCACCATACCCTATGAGTGATGTTCCTTAAGTGTCTTATGTGCATAAAACTATCAAAATTTGATAGGTTATTTCTTACATTTTGTGGCACTTGAAATGAATATGTATGAACCTATGGGATCACAAGATGCCCTTCTACAATAAACTCTCTTAGATTTTTAACACTCAAAGTCATTTTCGTAGGGAAATGATTTTTTTGTTGACACAAAAACTATCAAATGCATTCAATAAAAAGTTGCAAGGTAGCCTAAATATCATTTTGTTCATCATGGGGGAAAATTGTGAGTGCAAACACATCCAATTAGGCAGGTTTACCCTAGGTATGGTCCCATTTTGCCTCTACACTTGTCAGAAAATTAGGCTTCATACCCTACCTCTCCACTGTCCTAATGAACCTAAGTGATATATAGAACCTAGGACAACCATAATGAATTTAGGATGATCATAATGGGCCTATAAAAATGTTAATGAACCTAGGATAACCTATTAATATCTATAATGAAACCGGGCAGCCATAATGAACACATTAAAGGACAACCATAATGATGACATTTTAGGGTAGTCATAATGAACACATTATAAGAGAGCTATCTTATTTGTAGCTCCAACTATTATGTCTCTAGCATGTTCTCTTCTACATTAACAAGTAACTTTGATGAAATGGGGAAGCCATAATAAGCATCTTTTTCACAAAAAATTCATGAATTTATTATAACGTAATGATCAATACAAAATATATACATAGAAAATTAGGCCTCTAAATAAGAACAAATCAACTCATGTCCTTATGCTTTCCAAAGTCCTCATGTAAAAATACATCAATGCAACTAAATCATGTACAAATACATCAATGTTATCAAACAGTCCTAGACACAACTAATACATCAATGTTTGCTACTACTACTCTCTCTCTCTCTCTCTCTCCACTAGTGCAATTATTTCATTTTCTCTTTTGGACATGTTTTTTTCCCATGCGGTTTTCTCATTCTCCTTGGTTGTGAGAGATTGCATTACTTTCTACAAGTGTAGCTAATCATGCCTTTTTTTGGGACCCATTCATGTTGCATTTTGCATTCATAATAAGCCCTTTGGCTTATCCCTAGGCTAATCTTAAGGGAGGGTGTTAGGGTAATTAAGACATAATCTAATTAATTATATAATTAGGTCATTTATTACTTTATTTAATTAAGCTACCTTAGGTGGCTTAAATGATCTTTTATTAGATTGAAATTTATTTTGCACATGTGTTGTTTGATTCATTATGATACAAATACTTTTCAAGCTCTCTTTTAATCTTCCTCTAGGTTTTACATTTAGGATTTTAATACATTTATGCTTTTTATAAGAACTCATTGTATTCATTATAATCTATCCAATTCATTCACAAGTTAGTCTCAATATTATATTCTTCTTTGGACCAATTCTTTCTCAATATTTTTAAAGAATATTCATTGCCTTTTCTCTTCAAATGTGATAGTTGTTTTGCTTGCATGTGATTCATGAACTTGTGGGTTTAACAAATAGCTCCAACAGTATATATATGCATATGTATAGGTATATATACACATACATAAATACATATGTTTGTGTAATATAATTGCACATGAGTTGTGATAATTAGAGTTTCATTTTTATTAATTTTAACATAATGAGGTTTACATTTCTCAAACAATATTTTAGTTATGTTAAAATTTCTCCAACAAATTATCTAAAAGAATTATATAATAATGTTCAAGTCATGTCTAATAAATTTTTGATATAGATTGTAATTGTTTGATCCCTCTTAATTTCAAATATGTATGTATGCATGTCTACATATACATATAATCATTATAATATAATTGCACATGAGTTGCAATAATAAACAACTCATTTTTTTAACAATTACATAATAAGGTTTATGTTTTTGAAACAATCTTTAACTTATTCTAAAATTTCTGAGTAGTTAAATCATCTATAAATATTTACGTAGTTAGGTTTAAGTCACATGTCTAATAAATATTTTGGATATAGATTGCAACTTTTTGACCCCACACTTATTTTCGTGTGTACGTGTGTATTGTGTACATACACATATCATCATAATATATTGTACACGAGTTGGAATAATAATAGATTTATTGTTGATTAACTTTGACATAACAAGGTTTACATTTCTCAAACAATTGTTGAATTATGAACTAAACTCTCTTTAATCAAATCATCTAAAAATATTTATATAATTATGTTTAAGTCATGTCCAATAGTTTTTTAGATATAAATACAATTATTTGATCCCTCTTGATTATGTGTGTGTGTGTGTGGGTGCACGTGCATGCACATACCTGTTTACTTTCTATACTAGTCAAATTATATAAGAATGCAGTATTACTATTCCATCTACGACAATTAATGAGTTTATAACATCTTAAACTTTGGGTCATTCTTGAATCTCTCAACATCTTACCCATATGTTGCAATCTTGACATAAGGAAACAAGGATCTCAAAACAAGGGAAAAATACATGAAGGTGGTATTGATATTTCATCTACAACAATTAATGATTTTATAACATCTTGATATTCTAGTTAAAATATTAGAATTTGGGATCGGTTTTGAATTTCTCAAATGTTACACATCATTGCGATATTGACATAAGAAAACATAGATCTAAAAACAAGGAACACATATATTGAGGCAAATGAGGTGGCTATCTTAATAATATGAATGTGGGGGGATGAGTACAAATATGTGAGGCATATTAGGTCAAAACATATGAAAATGTACAAGGTTGAAAGTAAATGAGGGTGGATAGAGATTGAGGAAGAAGCAAAATATTGAAAAATTGATGTGACTTGTCACTATGTAATTGAGCTAAGATACTTTGTACCAAAACCAAATAATAATTTCTCTAAAAATATAAATTTTATCATTACAATTTATATTATATAAGAATACACATGTAATAATCACCATTTTCAATGTACACATATTTAAACTAATGTTTAATTAATTTTGTATTACACATATATCATGAATTTATTAATCCAATAGAATACAACTATTATTTAAAATTAATAAAAAATATTATTAAATGTAAAATGGATGACACTTGATCTAGATACACAACATTATGCTCATGATAATTTATCCATTATATTAAATGTATACAATTTGAAAGTTTGAATTCTTGATAAATGAACTTGGGTTCAATCTTGGATTTCTTGAAATCTAATGCATGTGTTATAATGTTGACTTTGGAAAACAAAAATCTCAAAACAAGGGATGAATGTATGAAGATTAATGCAAGATAAATGTCATAAGCGACCATAGACATTGTTCTAGCCACAATGTAAGCTTAAAAAAAAACATAATAACACTACTAGAGAGGATAGATTCAATATTTCCCATATGTGATATTTCACTTAAATGTTGGGAGGATGAACATTAAGATGAAATACACTTGTAAATATACCCAAATATTATATGGTGAAAACCTAATTATCCTAGAAAAATGAATCTAAACCTTCATCTCTTCATGCTAGATTTATAGATTGCATTCTTCCAATTAGTCCATTTAAGGATTAGACACCTATATTCTAGGATCATATAAAATTGTTCCATGCAATGCTTTGAATTCAAAACAGGTTGCTCCTAAGATAAATAATTTCCAAAATAGGCAAATCTAAAGAAGTTTTTCTTATACAAGAATCATGGAACATGGCTAATAAGACAATATACCCAATTCCAAATAGCTTCGAATACAATATGTCTTGGCCACACCTTCATAATTCAAAAATATGTAGATTAGATATAGTGTCTCATGTTATACTCCTTGTGTGGGGATAGGTGCACATAGGAGGAGGATATAAGTTCAAATATGTATGGAAATGCACAAGGATGAAAGTAAATGAGGATTGGGAGAGATTTTGGAAGGATCCAAAGTTAGCACAAATTGGTGCTATTTGTCATCATCTAGTTGATTTTCCATTATGATTTATATTATAAGATAACATACATGCAATAATCAACATTTTCATTATACAAAATATTTTAAGTAATGTTTAATTGATTTTATTTTTACACATAAATATTAGACATTCATTATTCTATGAGATTACACCTACAATTGTATACAAAAAGTTCAAAACTAACATTAAATAAAAAAATGGATGACACTTGATTTAGTATTAGCATTACACTTATGGTAATTTATGCATTGTACTAAACATATAAAATTAACTTTAAAATACCCAAAAATTAAACTATTTATACACAAAATTTATCAAAACTTTAGTTTAATTAATGGGTTGTAGCTCAACTCATTGAATACAATCGATGAGGGCGATGTTTTGTTCCTTGATTACATCATCCGCCAAAGTTCAATCTTTTGATGTAGAGTATGAGGCTAAGATTTTGGCCCAACTAAGTGGGACTTGTTAATTCTCTATAAAAAATATATCAACGTAAGCTCGTGATCCCATATTAGATAGGAAAACAAACTTTTATATGATATATAATCCCCTTTAAAAACTCAAATTTTTATTTTTTTTATGAATAATTTAAAAATAATTACACATAACGATAAAAGGTAGGACACAAGGTCAGTCGAGAGTCACGTGGGCATTGTGTGGAAAGCTAAAAAATAGAAACAATAATAAAGTGGTGCTCTATAATTCTTCCATGGTCCATGAATGTATGATAGATCAGAATTAGTTGTGGATAAAATTATGTGAGAGCTTTTGTTCAACGTTTCCAAGGATCAATTTTTTTTATAGATAAAACATTGTGAGAGTTTTTGTTTGATGTTTCGAATCACCCATAGTGATTCATCATAATGACTAATGTCTAACAAAATCTCTCGTACAGTTTTATCTAGAAATTTTTTTGATCTATCAACAATAATACAACCAGTGACAGCAACACCTGTGGGATGCAGAGTGGGGTGGTAATCATTTGGCTCTCCCAATACAAGGAGGACGTTAAAAATAATCAAGAGCAGATTGAGAAAATAAACAACGGAAAAAATGGAGATTCAGATTTAAGACAACACAAATTTATAGTGGTTCACCGTAAAGGTTACATCCACTCTCAAGTAGGGCAACATATTATTCGATAATTGTTTGAAGTACAATTCTTAGAAATACATCAAATGCAATAATAGCATGCTCTTTATAGGCAAACATAAGAACACTATCTGAAATGTGAAGAACCAAGAGTTATTGGAGGGAAACCAAATGACAGTTGGGTTTCACATTCAAGAGAGGAGGTCCCGGTCATCCTGTTCATAGTGATTTGTTATGATAAATCACTATGAATGATTTGACATGTTGAACAAAAATATTCACAGATTTTATTTAAAAAATATCTATTAACAATAATAAAACGATTAAACAACAAGAACAACAACCAGAACAATAGAAAACAGAGGAAGTCCATGTCATCCCCCTCATCCACAGTAAACAAAAGCTTACTAATTGTACAACAGCTCACTCCTAATCTTCTCAAAAGAAAGAAGATTATTTCTGCATAGAAACAAAAAGCAGTGAACAGGATTCACCTTTACAGATATCAAATGCTTCCCATATTAATATCTGAAGACTATTTGCAGTCATGTTCCCACTTGAATTTGCAAGTAAAGTCGTCGATATCTTGGACGCTAAGGTCCTGTCCAAGGAAGATAAGAATATTGAAAATTAAATGCAAAAATAAAGGTAAAGCGAAAGCCAAAAAGGAAATCCATGTCACTGTCATTACATCTGTAGTCCAACTTTGGATCCAGAAGACTCTTTTCTTCATCCTAAGGATAAGAACAATGACAATAAAATTTTACACTTGATTAATATTCATGCTATTTTTTACTTTTGTTTATAGTCAAAGTGATTCCATTCTATTTCCATTCTACACTCATTACTTATAAGTCTAGATCTTTTCTTTATGCTCATCCACAAGAATATATTAGATTTTCCTAGTTTTTAACTCTCCAAATGAACCCACAGTAATTCTTTGTCATTAACAACTAAGATCAAGTAACCCATTATTCTCTTTTCATCAAAAGTTTAATATTTTGCTTTTGTCCTGCTGGTTTTCACTTTTACTTTTGCACCACAACCGACTCCTTTTTGAATTCTGTGACCTTCAATTATTCCATGTACTGCATGCCAAAAATTAAATAATTACTTGTCCCTCCATGTCTTTCTCACTATGTTTTTTAGCAGAAGCTGTAACAGTTCTCCTGAGTGTATTCTCTGACTGAGAAAGGGTTTGTTTGTGTCTGCAGAGCAGGAGAGAAGAACAAATATACATAAAATATATCACTAGATCTATGACAATGAAGTTAGTAGGAGCAATAATTATTATTTTTGTTGTGGCATTGGATGTGGCAGCAGGAATCCTTGGTCTCAATGCAAATAATGCCCAGAATAAGGTATTAATCTAGTAACTATAGAAGTTATTTGAGTAAGTGTAATGGGAGACTAGAACACCATTGTTTTAGTTCTACAAAGTTGTATTGTCATGTTTTCAATAGTGGATACTCTTATCTTATGACTGAACTCATTTAGTGTTGATTTTAGAACTTGTTTGAGTGGGTTTACTGGAAGCCTGGAACATGTTTTCAATCTCTTTTCATTACAACTCATTTAGTATTGATTTTAGAACTTGTTTGAGTGGGCTTCATGGGAGCCAAGTACACCGTTGTTTTAGTTCTATAAAGTTGGGGTTTGTTGGTGCAGAGCATTGTCATCTCTTTAATCGTGGGTTCTCTTATCTTATGACCGAACTCTTCTAGTGTTCATTTTAGAATTTGTTTGGGTGGGTTTAATGGGAACCTAGAATATCATTTTTTAGTTCTACAAAGTTGGGTTTGTTGGTGCAGTTGTCATATATCTTATGACTGAACTCTTTTAATGTTGATTTTGGAACTTGCTTGAGTGGTTTAGTGGGAGCCTAGAACATCATTGTCCGAGTTCTACAAAGTTGGGTTTGTTGATGCAATGTTTTCAATCCTGGATACTCTTATCTTATGACTGAATTATTTTAGTGTTGATTTTGGGTTTCTGTATATAAATGCAGGAGAAGCATATAGGCTTTTTGTTCATAGAATGCAGGCATCCAAGTCATGACGCATTCCATCTAGGAGTGGCAGCAGCTGCACTTTTGTTGATTGCCCATGTGATTGGCAATGTTGCAGGAGGGTGCATTTGTTATGGGTCTAGAGAGGAGCTTGCAAATTCTCCTATAAACAAGCAGATTGCTGGGATTACCCTGCTCCTTTCATGGTAAAATTCATTTTTCCTTAACTTCTTTGACTTCACTAGGTATAACAAAGCTGTGGCTGAAAATTAAAGCATCATCTTGAGCTTAAAAATTGCATAAAATGTACTTTATATCTGTATTTGTGTGACTTCACTAGGATATAACAAAGCTTTGGTTTGAAAATACAGCATCATTTTGACCGTAAAAATTGCATACAGTATACTTAATATCTGCATTTATGTCAGTTTAAGGTGTTCTTTTAGTTTGGCATTGCATACAATATACTTAATATCTGCATTTATGTCAATTTAAGGTGTTCTTTTAGTTTGGCATTTGAAATTCTGTTACACTTGAACTGAAAATAGAGTGAACTTCAAGAGAGTTAGTAGCTCAGTGGTAGAACACCTAACAGAAAAAGTTTAACAAAATCCTTCCCACCATTTACAGTTTAACTGATGAGGATCCCTCTTGGTTTTGAACTGCCATTTCTTGGGCCTCCCTTGGTATGTTTCATGTCCACAGTATTGCAAGAGAAAAAGTTGCAGTAATGGTTGCTTATTGGACCCATAGCCAGTTACAATTGAATGATTCTTTCAAAAACAAAAGGAAATTCAAATTTGATTGAATTAAGAATGCTTTCCAAATTAGAATACATTTTAATGACTTTTTAGTATTTAAAATGAATTTAGAATATTGTTTTTAATTTTGTAACTTACTGATAGTAAATAAACAAGAATATGTTTTACATATAATTTTTTTTCCATATTTTAGATAGTTACATTCTTCACATCTTCCTTTTTATATATATATAATAATGGAAAGGTTAAACAAATTTAAATATTTGAAAAAAAATGTGTATACAACCTTCAAAGAGGCCCAAATCTGACTGTCGAGCCTACCTGTCAAACAAAAATTGTTACAATTACTTATTCTGATATACTTCAGAATATTTAAAACATCATAGTTTAAACAGATATATCATAGACTAAATATATTTAACTATAATTATATATATTTTTGGTTGTATTTGTCAAAAATCTATCAAATTGGAGTCGCAATACCCTCTTGCTATTATGGTTCCCAGTTCTCATTTCTGCAACATATCCTTGGTCTAAGACTTGTAGAAGAAGTTTCCTGCTAGCCGGCCTTCCCTTTAGTCTCTTCAGAAATTTTCATCTTGATTATTTCTTGCTTAATGCATTAGCTCACTGCCCACTAGTGTCCCCTGATTCCTAGAGGTTGCACTAAATTTCTCACCAATTAGAAACAAATACTATGAATGAGGTTTGATTTCCTTGTTAATAACATCCCTGAACTTTTTTAATTATTTGCTCCATGTATCCTTTTCCTTTGATGTATAATTATTTTCAATGCAAATTCTCTACAGATTTAAGAGCTTGCTACAGAGCAACATATCTCTCTAGTTTCCTGGATTTTATCCTCGTTTTTTCTCTTTTTATGTCATCCTTGACCCTGGAACCATTGAAAAAGAGAAGAATTTGTTGAATTAGCATGGCCCTTAAATCGCTTTTGATATTCTTCAGTACTCTTCTATGCTTATTACTGTACACAGAAGATCCACAAGCTCAATGTGAACCATATTGTTTTAACTTCAAAGGCATCCAAAAAAATCACATTGATTAGTTTTTGATGCACCTCTAGGCAAGCTCAGCCCATTAATCTAAGTAGCATTGCTCATTGTTCTCAACTGAGTTTTCCCAATGGAAAGACCTGACAAACTTTTATTTACTTCTTCACTGTATGACATTCATAATTATAATTGATTTTCTTACTTTAGGGGGTCTCTTGGGGAGTCACACATGACTGAAATGTTTTGTGTGCAATACTTAAGCTAAAATTATTCACTTATCTTAAACGTCATTCACATTTTCAGTCAAACCCTACAAGCATGCTTCATGTTACAATCACTTATTGAAATTTGAAACCCTCTTGGTACCTATACTTCTAAGTTCCATTAATGTAGATTAATCATTAGCAAGCGTTCCATCTAATTTCAATTAGTGCTGATTGTTAGTTACCTCTTGGTTGAAGCTTGATACCAATTGTCATCAACTTAGCTTGGCTGTAAAACGTCTGTTGCCTAATAGTAAGAAATTACAGTTTTCCTTGGATATCTCAGTTTAACGTTGTTTATGCTATGCTAACATAAATTTTCATTACTAGATATATTTCTAATGATATTAGATTTCTATAATTCATATTGTTGACTTCATTACTTTTAGTTAAAAATTTTCATTACTAGATATATCTCTAATGATATTAGATTTCTATAATTCATATTGTTGACTTCATTACTTTTAGTTAAAAATTTTCATTACTAGATATATCTCTAATGATATTAGATTTCTATAATTCATATTGTTGACTTCATTACTTTTAGTTAAAAATTTTCATTACTAGATATATCTCTAATGATATTAGATTTCTATAATTCATATTGTTGACTTCATTACTTTTAGATTTAACTGTGTGATAGATTTTGTTTTGTGATAACTTTTGTACTATCACATAATTGAATCCAGAAGCAATTACAGTCAAAATATATTTATTACCAAAGAAAATATACAACCTTGTTTATTTGGAAATGGTTATCCAGCCACTAAGATGTATCATGGTATAGTTGGCTTCTCATTGCTGAGAAATAAAAAATTCGGTACAACATCTGTCCATCGACTTTTTTTTAACAATCTCTATAAGAATAGCTAACATGATTTTTCTTTGGTAGATATATATTTTACTAAAGAGAAAATACACATTTTTAACTGAATTTTTTTTTTTTGCTTCCCAATCTATACAGGGATATAACATAAATTTTTTTTGGTAGATATATTTCTAGTGATATTAAATTTCTATAGTTCATATCGTTGACTCTAATTACTTTTAGATTCAATTGTGTGATAGTTTTTGCATAAGAATATTTCAAATTACATTTTGTAATAGTTTTTGCACCATCACACAATCGAATTCAGAAACAATTACAGTCAAGATATATCTATTACTAAAAAAAGAATACAACCTTGTTTATTTAGAAATGACTATACAGTCATTATGATGTATCATGGTATCGTTGATTGAATGTAAATAACTGAAGTCTTGGCTTTTTATTGATGAAAAGTCAAAACTTCAGTACAACATCTGGCCATAGACATTTTTTTAAACAATCTCTACAAAAATAGCTAACATAATTTTTCTTTGGTAAATATATATATTTTATTAAAGAGAAAATACACATTTTTAGCTGAAACATAAATCAATGTTTTGGGGGGTTACTGATATTCTTTTCCTATTTGGGTGTTGAAGGATAATGCTTGGAATTGCATTCACATTGCTGATACTTGGAGCCATGTACAATGACCATTCAAGGACTACTTGTTCACTTAGTCGCCACAAGTTTTTATGGTATGGAGGAGTACTGTGTTTTGTGCATGGAGCACTTATAACTGCATATTATGTTTCAGCCACAGCAGTCATCAGTCCTGATAAAAACATGAGAGGCCTGCCAATGGCTGACAGAGGGCGCAGTAATTACTGAGCCATCTTGGTTTTAACCAATTTTGTAAAATACCTTTGAAGAGGGTTTTCTTCATAGTGGGAAAATTCTACTCAATTGAGTATCAAACATTCTAGGATGTCATGCAAGTAACTATCTAGCAGGAATTCCAATTTGTATGTATGTGTTTGTTTCATGTCATTCTCTTTTGAATTAGATTAGGGGGTTTTACTGTTCCAAACCCACTATGGAGAGTGAAGGGAAATGTGGGTTTGCTGTGTGGGAATAATTTTTATTTGTATAATCATTTCAAATATTGATTTATCATATTGGTTGCTAAACTAGTGTTGAGAATGTAAGAATGCAAATTCAATTTCAAAATTTGTGTATTGTTTTATTTCATGCTTGATTGGGGTAGTCTTCAATCTATCGCTGTCTAAATCTAAAAAAGAGTTGAAATCATTTTCTATTCTTTTTCATGGAATGCAAAGTGAGCTTCACAGTGAAGATTTATGTATTTTACATTGGATATTATATGTAAGATTTGCATGGATTTAATGGAAGATTTGCTCCATGACACAATACAAATGAGAGAGAGAACTTCGAATGTGGATGGATGAAGCCTCAAGTCATTTCATATTGAAGGCCGATGGACTGAAATTCTAAGTGGGAGTACTTCCTATTTGGGCAATTATGATCTAATCTTTATTGTTATCCCACTCAAATTAATAAGGAATTTCTCATCATCATTTTACATTATTGTTTGGAGATCTAGTCATCGTCTAATATTACCATCAACAATCACTTCTTTTAATCGAGAATGCCTTGGTTTGATAAATAATTGGCCAATTTTTTAAATTTTTTTTGTAAGAATGATAAATAGGGAAAGTTTTTTTTTAATATGTTTATTATTATTATTATTTTTTAATACTATTTGTGATAACTATAAAATTTTCATCAATAATAATGCTATCAAGGTTTTAAGATTTTATTAGTTGTAATCCAACTACTTCAATCTAATTTTCAATCTAATTTTCAATCTAATTTTCTTTATTAGATTCTAGTTTCAATTTTGTAGCAATCGCTTTCATCAGTTTTCTTGAAGAATCACAAATGGTGCACCTTATATTAAATGAGTTTGATGAGCTATTTAGAAGTGAAGTCCATTTAACTCTTAAACGATCAAGTAAGGAAAGGATAGGATTTGAGACCTCATAAACAAGAGGAATGGATTTATTCAAATTCTTTAACATATCTCTATCCTATGAAGAAAGTGTACACTTTCATAGTGATTTAGAGAAGACTCTACTCACTATTACTTTTATAATGGCTATTTTCTATTTTGAGATGATAATAAACCACACACATTCATTCCCTTTAAAAAACTCTTCTACTGTATTCCTTCCAAATAGTTCATATCAACAATGAACGATTGGTGTTCAATAAGCATGATAATTTTGCATTAAGTTTACCTCTTGGCTAACGTTTGAAAAGTTGCAATTAAGGGTTCTAAAAAAAGTGTTATAGCCTTTTATTATGTTGACTAATTTCCTAGCAATTTTTTTACCAGGGAATAATTTTTAAATACATTTCCATTGGTCACCTCAACCTATAGAAATGAAGGGCACTAAAATGGAACCAAGAAATCTATTTTTTGGATTCTATTCCTTGTTATTACTTTCTTTTTTATGAATGCCAAAGCAAAATACCTAGCCTTGGGAAAACAATCTTTATGCTAGCATTTTATCATTGGTTGATTTGAATCTTTAAAATTGGTAGAGAGATATCCATGCCCTATTTTAACAATATAATAAATGATCCATTATTGGAGAAAATCTACTTACTTTCATCATCCTTTTCACTTTTAAGTGAGACTAGTGAAGAATGGATTGAATTGAAACAACTTAGTTTGAATCTTTACAATTGGTAGGGAGAGATCCATGTCCTATTTTAACAATATATGATCCATTATTGGAGAAAATCCACTTAATCTCGTCATCCTTCTCACTTAGGTTTAAGTGAGACTAATGAAGAATGGATTGAATTGAAACAACTTGGTTTGGAGGACTTGCATCTTGAGATATATCCCTCCACGTATGTAACATAATATCATCAATATTGGTTGTGCTAGCATAATTTTCCACTTTGGATCCCTGTTTTCCAATAAGGCACATTCCTCGATTGTAAACAAAATTTATCTTGTATTTTAGAGATTGGTGCTCATTCCAATAAATCCTCCTAGAAATTATCTAATGTACTATTATTGACAATTGATAGTGATGATGTGTGACGTGTGTACTTTTAAAGATACATTCATACATGTGATCCTAAGGGTATAGTTTGAGTGGTGAATATCAAGATATCCTCCATGGAGAATATATACTTATTTATCATGGTATTTATCATGAATCTGCTCCATATTGACTTCCTTTTTGCATAAATATTCTTTACCAAATTTTGTCCTACAACCATACTATGAAGGTGCATATTCATAAGCTCAACCCCCATTTTTTTAGGAAATAAATTTAATTACAAGAAATTAAGGAAAATTTTCTCTTTTCATTAATGCCTAGTGAAAGGAAATCTTTTATTCTTTTTTCTTACCTCCAAAAATCTTGTTGGTGTCCTAATGTTGAAGAAGAGATAGAATGATAGTGTAGATAAGATTGATTTGATCATTGTGAGCCTTCCTTTGTACCTTATATATTTGTCACTTCATTAAGCTAATCTTTATTTAAATGCCTCAATTAGATAGTTTCAAATAGTTGCATTGTAGACATTGATGACCACTAGGACATTGAGGTAGTGAGAAGAAAGACATCTTTATTTTAAACCTAGGACCTTTACAATTTTCCATTGGATCCTTGGGAAAACATTGAACAATATACTTCTAATTTTGACTCATTTTCCCTAAATTGGCTATAGAATAAGAGGTTAGTATTTTCATAATGGTCTCATAGATTGGCTTTACCAAAAATACGCAGTATCTACAAAATTCTAATGGGAAAAGGATTCAAAATCCTCAATATTATAAATTCTCTTCTAACTTCCATCCTCCTTCGCATGGTTATTCACAGGATACCAAGAGCTTCTACCTTAATGGTGAAAATACACGAGATCAATTGGTCCCATTTTCTAATACCCTTGGAAGGGAAAAATAAACCTTCCATACTCTCATTCACTAAGACATGAGATTGGGGTATTGATTCACACTCTTAAATTAGGTCTCTTCATTTTAAACTAAAACCAAACTACTCCAAAACCTTCATAAGAAATCTATAGTCAACATCTTCATAAGCTTTATTCATGTCTAATTTAATTTCCATGCTCTTTTTTATCTTATTATCAATGGAGTATGATCTCATGTGTGCTTATGATGCCTTTTTAAATGACCTTTTCATGAAAAAAACCACTTTGAACATTATAAATGAGAGCTGAATGGATAATTCCAAGTCTATTTGCCATTTTTTTCCTAATTTTTGTATAGTGTATTAAAAAGAGAGTATGTGATAAATAAGTGAAGAACTTTGTAGAGGAATTTTAGGAATAAGAAAAATGAAGGTGTAGTTTAGGGATTTTAAAATTTCCTATATTTCCTTGATTCTTTGAATCCTTAACACTTTCTTATCCATCTATGTGCCAACATTATGAAAAAGGACGCGAAGAACCCATTAGGCCTTGTGAGCGGGTATTTGAAATAAGGAATTTAATTTACAAGTCATCTTCTGTAAATGGGTCCATTCAAATATCATTTTCTACAATAGTAAGGTCCTTCCAAGTATGTATTTTATGAACTCTCTTTATTGAACTAAGTGAGAGGTCTCACTCTTACCCAGAAGCAAAAGAAGAATGAGATTCTTTTATTTTTAGTTTATTATGAGTATAAGAGCACCTAATTCCAAGAAGATTGGATAAAATTGAGCTTGTTCTATCTTCTCATTTCTATCCAATTGTAAAAAAAAATTATTATTTTTTCCTCGTTATAGTTGGGTTTCCCTCGGTCGTCATCGACATATTGTGATGGTTAAGTTATGGTGTTGTTCTTCTTGCCATCAAGGTTCATACCTAATTTTAGTGTTGCAAAATTTTTAACAGGGTTGAGGTCCCCTATTTATGACCTCATGGTTCATAGTTCTGGATCAAAAGTATTTGTAACTCCTCTTCAAAAATATAAAAGCTAGGTTTGTATTGACTTTTATCATCGGTGAATTTCTTTCTTAACTTGTAGCTCTATAATATTAGCCAAATTTTCTCTCTTTTGTAAAATTATCTTGAATCATAATCCCTTCATGATCTCTTTATTTAAATAGTCACTCTTTCTTTATCCATAAATATGTTTTTAAAATTATACTTAATCCATTTCTTATAGTGTTCTTTAAAGTAGTCAAAATTTTTAGTAGTGTACATATATCTTGAAAAACCTCATGATAGAGGATGTTTCCAATGATCATTTTACCTAATCTAAGTCATTTATATCTTGAAATAGCATATTCTCAAATTTTAAGGGATTTTTTGAGTTATTTAAATCATCATGACAAGAATGATGAGAAAAATAATCAAAACCCTAGGATGATGGAACTATCTATGATATAATTCAAACTTAACCATTTGGGAGAGAATAGGAAGTTATCCAATATTTCAAATATGTTGTTAAGTGCCTTGTTATGGATAGAGTAGTGAATGCATGTGCACATTGCTCGTTCTAGGTGCTTCGATGTTAGAGTGTTTGTTTGCAAGGGGTGCATGGGGGTTGTCATTAGAAGTGCATGGGGGGAGGTAGAGTGTTGTAAATAGTGGGGGGTTTCTTTGCCAAAGGTTGGAGATTGGGTTTGAGGTGTTGGGAAATGAGGTCTTCTTTTGTATTTTGATGTGCATTTTAGTGAGTTGGGAGTGCAACTTGGAGGCAGGAATTTGGAGGGCTCTATCAAGGTGTGTTCTTTTTTTTTGTGCTCATTTATGCCATTTCAAGTGCATGCATTTTGTTTAGAGGTTTTTGGGTTCTATTTTATATGGCATTGCATGGAAGCATCTCAAAAAAGCATAACATCTTTTTCAAAGATATTGTGTTAGGAGAAACTTCGGCCCCATTCATGGATAAGAATCCTATTTTTGGCCAAAATAGTGCTGCTATACAAGATAATTTTTCTTAAAACGAGGGATTTTATCCTAGAAAGGTAAATGGGTTCTTTCTAAGGAGTGACACTAGACCAATTCTTGTGATCCAGCTTTATTCTGTTGAAGATGATATTAATGATCTAGCTAATCATGCCTTGGTCTATAAATGTATGGGGATTTTATGTCTTTATCCTTCTTGGAATCATGGGCACACCATGCATATAATCCAAAGGGGGAAATGAAATTTATGTTTTTTAGGAATAGTCCCAAGAGATAACTGAGAGGGGGGGGGGGGGTGAATCAGTTATCTACAAGTTTCAATTCTTTATCCAATTAAGTATACTTAAACATAAAGCATAAACACAATGAAAGAACACTTGAACACAACACCAGTATTTTGGTTATGGGGAAACCCAAATAGGTAAAAACCTCGGTGGGAATTGACACCCACTAATAATCTGCACTAGTGTTTTATGACCCTTGTTAGAAGATCCTTAACCATGTTAGGAGTTGTCTTTACAATGCATTTAGTACAGTTACCTGTCAAGAATTGGACCCTGTTAGGAGTCTTTTACAATTAACCATGTTAGGGGTGAGGACACACTGTCTGAGAGCACACTACTCAAAGGGGTGAAGGCTACAACCTTTTGAATAATAGATACACACTATATCTAGATCTTGGTGAACTGTGCTTTGACCTACTATCTGGATCAGTTCCAATGTATAGAAAAAACTCTTTACTTGGTCACATAGACCTTCTGTTGATGGATCAACACTTCGCACACTCTGCTCTGCTCTTCACAATCAACTCTGAACCATGCTTTAGCAATCACAAATGACTGCCTATAAATATCTTTCCTCTAAATGATATAATCAAGTCAGCCAGTTAGAACCACCTTAAAATCATATTAGAGAAACCATAACATACTCCAATAATAATTTTGTTAGCTCTACTAAGCACACAACACAATCTGGGACCTGTCCAATATTAATAAATGTAGATGCATGCTACACACTATCGGCTCTACCAAAGTAACTGAAACTTTCTCCTCAAGCTGAATTACATCATGCACTCTTAACCAAATATTCTTAAATCTTCTCCAATCCATAATTCAAGGGTGCATACCAAAATGGTAAGCGCAACTCCTGAACTAATATAATCTCTGTCGACTCCTCTAAATAAACACAAGAAATTGCTACTGGTGAATAGTGACTACATAACGTCACTTCTACTAATCTTTAGACTTTGCGTCCATGATTGTAACATCACTAACATGTCTTCATCACATATCCAAAGGTGCAAGGCTCCATGATGACTCTACGGATGATCACTCACAGAACATTGCATGTAACTTTGTGAGGAACACTGTTGACACAAGCTGCTACTTAACTGTCTTTACTAATAGTTAACCTCTATGTTCATGATATCATGTTGATAACATGTCCATGCATCATATATTCAAAGCTTATTGCATAAGTCTTCCACGCATGCTACTTACCATATGTTGTCATCAATGAAAAATATACAGTCAGCACTGGCTTACTGGAAAATCTCCAACAATGTTGGTTGATAATAGTTATTTTTGGTGATTTTTTGTGTATTTCAAATAAAAATAAGGCTTAAAGGGGGACCCTACTTCTACAATCAAGTTGGTATCTTCATTGATTCATGACATGTTGTATTTAACCGTACAAAAGAGCTTATTTTGTGAGTTCTAGTTTGGGTGAGTATTTTGTGCTTTCCACTAGAATTTTGGAGGAATAATATCTTCAACTAAGTCACAACACATCTTAGCAAGCTAGCAGACTCTTTGCATAAAACTATGGAAAATTTTTTAATCACTTATGCTCCTATTTTGTTGAAACTTATCTAAGTAAGCACCTTCTTGATTCCATGGGAATTTTCCTTGGTTCCAATTCTTGCATTGAAGAATTAGAGAATGAAACCTTGTCATTTTGTTGTCAAATTTGTCATGAATATGGTCACTTGTAGAAAGTGTGTCCAAAATCTAACCATGCAGGAGTAGTTAGTGTTTACTAATAAAAGTATCTTCATAGAATTAGGGTTAATCATCAATAATAAGTGAAATAATAACTAAATACAACCACAATTGAGCAACTATTTAACAAAATCAATGACTAATTGAGCATCCTATGGCTCTCTAACTAAGATGTTAATGAATGAGCTCTCAGCAAGCTCTCACTAATGACAGTCCTAGTATGAGAATGATAGAGATAAAACAATATGCTAAAGCTAACAATTATCAAGATGAATGCTAAAATTGCTCTTAAATGCCTTTCTAAACTCAAATTGCAAGAGGTTTGATGCAATTCTCAGATAGGTGGTTGATAATAATGAAGGATTTTAGCCTTCCTTTTATAGATTTTCCAATGGTAGGGGGTGTAGTTGTGTTTAATCATGGTTGAGTTGGGGTTAAGTCTTTGGTTCCACCCTTTGAAGACAAAGCAAAGTTTGTGTCCTCAAAGCTTGGGACAAGTAGACAAGATGGATGGTTAAGATTCCTTTTCACTTTGAGTGAATGAGATTCAATTTGGCTTGATCCATGTGAATGCCTTTCCTCAAATCTCATTGGTTGGTTGATTTTCTCTCCTTTTGGTTTGTTGAGAGTAATTGATTTTTATTAATTGATTTAATTGATTTATTTTAGCCATGTACCCCTTGAATGGGTTGAATTTAATTTAATCCAAGACTATACAATTAATTGAATTAATTATATTTTGATTTGATTGCACTTGATTAAAATGCTCTCAATTTTGATTTATCTCGAATTAAGACTTGATTTTAATTTTGATTGGCTAATTGTGCATTGTGATTCAATTGAGTCAATTATGTCCTTGATTTGCTCTAATTTCACTTGATTTACTTTGAATTATCATTAAATTGTCTTTGTCCATTTTTAGGTGATTACAAATGCCCCTCTTTGAGTTGACGTGCAGAGCATGTCCATTCAAAGAATACTCTGATCTGGCTTGATGATAGGTCCTAATTCATTGATGATCGATCTTTGATGTTCATTCTTAATGTCTTTCGATGGTCGATCCTCTGATTCTCGATATGAAATTGCTGCAGGTAATGATTGATATGAAACTCTCCTAATTGATGTGGTTCTGATGATCGTTCTTGATATGATGATTGATTTGTTGATTGATATGAAACTCTCTTGATGATCTGATATGATGCCCCTTTCGTTTGATTACAAATTTTTTTTGATAAAAGCTTTCGATTTGATTTGATGACCTGTCTTTGATTTCCGTTGATGTCACTGATGATGTTGATCTGATTATCTGATGGTATGCCCCCTCAAAAATGAAACATATTGTTGTTTTTGATAGATAGGTTTAAATGATTGAATGATATGTTTTCATTTTTGAAAAACACTTTATGATATGCCACACTTCTCAATTTTCCCCGGTTAATGCAATAGATTAATATAGGTCAAAGTCAATTCTCACCTCAAAATTAAGTCAATTTAGCTTAAATAGGTTGAAAAACCTAGATTTACTATTCATTTTTACTTTTCTCTTTTGTGATTTTTCTCTGGTTCTCTTCTGCTTTCCGAGATGGTTGTGCCTATTCGAGAGCATCGATTCAAGCGGTGTCAGAGATATGCGAGGCCACCTGACTATGGACCTCCGGTAAGTGCTTTTCAAACCCCGGTATTGCATTTATTTCTCATTAGTTAGCATTTATTGTATTTTTCAATTCCATCGCTGCTTTGAAATAGTTAAGTCATGCTTAGACCAATTTCACTGTCACTTAGGACATTTAAGTGTTGTATCCATGGTTTTTAGTGTCGCGTATGAGTAGTTTGATGTGGCTTAACCAATTTTTGGTTGTCGCTAGAGAGTAGAATATTTGCGCGTAGCCTTAGGGTTTAAAAACCAAATTCCATGTATTTTGATGCTTGTGAAACCCTAGCATTTTGATGTCGCGTAGGAAGAATTGATCGTCGCTTAGGTCAATTCAGTGTCACCTATGAGAAATTTGTCACCTGAGACAAAAGTAATGTCACCTAACAAGAATTGTGTGTCGCTTAAGGGAAATGTCACCTGGGATGAATAAAATTACGCTTGCAGCATTTTTCTCAAAATTTTCACTTGTACTTGACTTTTTTTTTTTTTTTTGTTATGAAACATTTAGTATGTCAAGATGACTAATTCAAATGATATGATTAGGTCAGTTACATTTGAACTAAATAATCGATTAGGATATTAGTATAGTAATACCAATGAAGTTGATTTATCTATCTGTTATGATAGGGTGATGGTCTGATATTTTACTCTCAAGATCTAGAGAGATAAAATAATGATTTTCCTTCCTCAAGATATAGAGTTAGGAGTTTTGATGTGCTCATGATGAGAAAATGGATTTTAGAATAACTTGATTGACTTTAGATGTTCTTTGATATAATATACTGATATGATTCTTTTGTTTTTTTGCCAAACAGGCTCACCTTGATGTTTTGTATATCCGATCAGTTGTGTCATGGGTGATTGACCTCGGGCAGACATTGACTGATGCCGAGTTTTGTGTTATAAAGCTTTGTGGTTTGAGCTTCCTTCTTGATCTTCCCTGATTCCAGCTAAACCATGGGTTATTGACAGCTATGGTAGAGCGTTGGTATTTCGACCACAATACTTTCCATCTTCCACATGGTGAGATGATGATCACGCTCAAGGATGTGTATTGTTTGCTATGGATTCCCTGTCAAGGAGAGATTATTTATTATGATTCTGTGTATGGTGCTTCTGTCTGTCGATGAGTGTTCGGGGATAATCTGATTGATGATGATATGATCACATGGCCACATTTTTCTTCTTTCCCTACATTGCCTGTAGTTCTAGGCGCATTGATTGGTGGTCTACTTCTTCCTAATCGATGAGGTCACAACTTTTCCGGTGGTTGGGGTAGGATTCTAGAGGATTTACTAGCATAGGCTTGATGTTTTGATTGGGGTTCTTATGTGCTAGCACAGTTATATCAAGATCTCCATGAGGTGGTGTATAGAGAGAGTTCTTCTTTATTTGCTGGTGCTATTATTCTTCAGTTATGGATTTGGGAGCATCTTCCTATTACTAGGCCTATTCCTGATAGGAGACGACTGCGTGGATATCCATATGCTTTTCTATATATGGGTATGGTGATTCAATGTCATTTAGGTCATCTGGATTATTAGAGACGTCAGATAGATGATCTTGATCAGGTTATATGGCGTCCATACCTTGATTGTGATCACTGGCGGGAGGATGATGATGATTTGCCATATATGTTTGTTCCTCATTAGATGATTGGCCGATCTGATACTATTATTGAGTGGTTTTGTTTTGGTCAAGTTTCCAAATAGTATGGTAGGATACATGATATGCCTCTGGGAAATGTGTTAGATGCTTGAGTACAGGCTGAGAGATCTTTATGGGGCCCTTGTATTGATTATCAGTTTTCCGTGAATTAGATTGCTAGTATGCCTTTCTACAGATGGGAGATGTTGACAAGTATGGCTGATGCAGGGATGTCCCATGAGTATCGAGACTGGTGGTCTCAGAACAGGTTTATTCATTTCACAGATCTAGCAGAGCCTATTCTAGCTCAACATGGTGGTGGTGGTGGTGATGATGGGCATGGTGGTGGTAGACATCAGAGGCATCGAGGATGTAGAGATCCTCTAGTTTTTGCAAGTAGAGGATGGGTGAGGGATGGGCATGGTCAAGATAGAGCCAGAGATAGACAGGTTGATGCAGTCCAGGTAGTTCATCCTAGAGCAACAGTTAGATAGGATAGAGTTCATCGACAGTAGAGAGCTCAGAGACAGGCTCATGTTGAGGCTGCTAGAAAAGTTCTTGGGGGTTTAGATCCTTTGGTGCAATTACAGAGAGTTGCCTTGGCACAACAGGATGATGATGCTCAGCAGGTTCAGGCCCAACAGGTTCCAGCATAGCAGATGCCTCCACCAGTTCAACAGCCACAGGATCATGGAAAAGATTCACAAGATGCTCCCACTATTGGTTCTTTAGCCTAAGATATGTAGTCTATGAGGACAAATATGTCCACTGTTGTTGGCCGTTTAGATCAGGTTGCTGCCTTGATGCAGAAGTTTATTTCAGCAGTGGTTGTTCAGAGACCGAGTGGAGCGAGCACTTCTCAGGCTCCTCCTCCACAGGATGATAGAGATCCAGGTGGTTCTGGTGCTGTGGGATCATGATTGATTATTGAAAAATTCATTTATCATTGATGTCCTTTGTTGCACATTTCATGTTATTTGATTGGTCAGAACCTTTGATGTACCACTTTCATGATATTGTATCTGGATATACTTTGATGTACTGGATCCTTTGAGAAATATTCTTTTGATGATATATGATGATCTATTCCTTCGTTCTTATTAATGAGTTGATTTATGAGATTATCTTTATATGTAGCTATATGATATTTATGATGCATTTACTTTTGATTATATGCAATGGATGCAATGTATCTTATTTTTATGATATAGATAGATGGATGCATTGATGTATGAATATTATGAGATGTTTTCTATTTTTCAATGTATGGATGCAAATTTTTTTATGGTCATATGGATATGGATGATCCTATGTTTTTGTATTTTCAAATGTATGCAACTCTATCCATAACTACATGTATGCAAATGATGTATGAGTAATGATTCTTTTTCTATTTTCTGTCTATTTATGTATAATGACTAATGATTAATGCTATGCATGATGCAAAAGATAATCTCATTTTAGTTGTTTTGAATCTAGAATCATGATGTTTGAATTGAACCCCTCCATTTCATTTTTCCTCTTGCAATTTAAGCTAAGAAAGGCAAAACAAATATATACAATGCACTTAATCTAACATGTATGCAACTAACTGTCATTATTCAAGATTTAGAGCTTATAATCATCATTGAGCATTTTTGGAATCCCATTTTTTAGTACAACCATCACTAGTTCAACTATGATGATATGAATACTTTTGCCTTTTTCTTTGCTTTCCCATCGGTCTCTTCGGTACGACTATCACCGATTGAAGCCAATCATGAGAGTGCGAATACCGATTTTGTTAGATTCTATGTCCTCGATGATTCTTTGATGATCACGTCCTTAGAAAAATAATATATGGTTTAAAACTTTGATTTTAAGACAAGCATTTAGAAATCAAGAAAAATATCATCCTTTCATCATAGCTTGTCTAGTCTAATACTTTCATCGATTCGCTAGAAAGGAATGATTTCATCAATTGATCCAACACTTAGAAATTTTTTTTTGCCATGTTTTTCAAATCCATAGTTCAAGTGTAGTTCCATCCATTTTATACTTTTAATCCTGATAAAGGGTAAGGTCATTTAAGTTCTTGGATCAAATTTTCATTTTAGGCTCACATTGGATCGGGACGTAGATTTGATTAAGTGTTCCTCTTTTGAGTGTGATGAATTGATTCTTTGATTGAATAAAGCTTGTTGATGAATCCTTGCTCCTTGAGAGTAGATTGCCCCTAGTTTGGTATTGATTTCAATTATTGGACTTAGGACAATTTTTCGATTAGGTGACCAAAATCTTAAGGTACTTGCAAATGCAACTGTGGGGTTTTATTATGCAATATATACAAATGCTAGCGAATGCAATATTGACAAGGTGACCTTCTAAGTATGCAACTAACTTGGACTTTCAATGGTGCCCGTTTACCAAGTTTTCACCGATTGAATGGATCAAGCTCTTTTTCTTTTTTTTCTATTTTTAAAGCTTTTTCTCTTTTTTTGCTACCAAGGTGCCTATTTGCTAGGTTTTCACCAAGGTACTTTTCTTCTTTTTTGATTTTTTTGTATTTATTTTTTATTTTCAATTTTTAATTTTCATATTATCAAGGCACCTATTTGCTAGGTTTTCACCAAGACAACATCTTTTTGAGGATCATATTTGAATGTTTTTCCTTTCTTCATGCTCAATTTTCCACTATTTTTGATCCTTTGTGCTTTTTCAAATGTTTTTGATATTTTAAGTTTTTCCAATGTTTTTGGTATTTTCAAGATCTCTTTTGAACTATGTACAATAAATATGATGCTCTCCATCTGATACTCTTTATACTCTTTCATCTACCTCATGTATAGAACCTCTTGAGATGTATGCTATTTATAGGTTCTTGTAGCTCTTCACCATCACAACCTGATAACTTGTATGTGCCGGTCCCAAAATCTTCAACAATGAGAAATGGTCCTAACCAGTTTGCTTCCCACTTTCCTTTTTTTTCTCTTTCCGCTTGGTTCTTGGGATTTTTGCGCAACACTAGGTCACCTATTTGGATTGTCCTTAGCTTGATGTGTTTATTGTAAGATCTTGACATTCTATTCTGGTACACCTTTAAGTGATCAAAGGCTTCTTTCTATTTTTCATCCAAGAGTTCTAGTTCTTGTAGCCTAGCAACCCTATAGTCTTCCTCATTTATCAATCCATGCATAGATATCCTCAAGGATGGAAGTTCTACCTCCAAAGGCAAAACTGCTTTTGTTCCAAAGACTAAGGAGAAGGGTGTAGCCCCTGTTGGCATCCTTATGCTTGTTCCATAAGCCCACAAAGTTGGGTTTATCTTGATATGCCAATCTCTACTAGAATTATCCACCGTTCTCTTCAAGATTTTCAATATGTTTTTGTTTGTTGCTTTGACTTGTCCATTACTTTGAGGGTAATATATTGAAGATGAATGATGTATCATGTGAAATTTGGTGCACAATTCCATTATGTCTTTGTTCTTGAAATGCCTTGCATTATCCATTATGATGCATGAGGTAGGCCATATCTACAAATTATATGATTTAGGATAAACAAGGATATCTATTTGCCTGTTGAAGTTGATAGGGGTATAGCTTCCACCCACTTAGTAAAGTATTCCGTGGCCATTATGATGAATTTATGCCCATTCGAAGATGGTGGATGAATCATTCCTATTATATCTAGACCCCACTGATAGAATGGCCAAGGTGTTGTCATTGGATGAAGTTCTTGTGCCAGTGCATGTATCAAATTTCCATGGAATTGACACTTCTTACAAGTTTTTGCAAAGTTACAAGAATCTTTTTCCATGGTAGGCCAAAAATATCCTATCCTAAGAAGTTTCTTAGCTAAAGATAATCCGTTTGAGTGTGATCCACAAATTCCTTCATGAATTTCTCGTAAGGCTAAGTTTGATTCTTCCTCTTCTAAACACCTAAGGAGCATTCTGTCAAGACTTTTTCGATACAATGTTTCAGAAATTATAGTATATTTGGCAGCTTGTCTAATGAAGCTTTTCTTTTGGTTTCTGGTTTGGTTGATAGGAAGGATTTGGTCTTTCAAATAGGTGTAAATTGGTCCATACCAAGGTGAGTTAGTTGTAGTAAGTAGGCAAATGGTATAAGGATGGGTTGGGTCATACACAGGTTCAGTCGCTTCTTCTACCAAGAACTCGTATCTAGCACTTTGTTCAGGCATCTGCAAAAGTGATGCTAAGGTTGCCATGGCATCTGCTACTTTGTTCTTTTCTCTCGGCACTTGTTCAAATTTGATGATTATGAAATACTTCTTGAGATTATCCACCATGGTTTTGTAAGGTACTAATTTGTCATCTTTTGTCTGATATTCTTCATTGACTTGATTTATGACTAATTGTGAATCTCCATATACCTTTAATTCTGTCACTTTCCACTCTAATGCCAACTTGATTCCAATAACCAAGGCTTCATATTCTGCTATATTGTTTGTACATGGAAATAGCAATTTGTATGACTTAGGGATAGTGGAGCCTTGAGGCTTGATTAGAAGTATGCCTGCTCCTGATCCATGGTGAGTGTAGGAACCATCAAAATAAAGCTGCCATGTTTTTGCCTCAACATTCACAATCTCTGCATTTGGGAATTCAACTTGTATAGGATGATCATCATGAAGTTGTGCTTCTGCTAATTGGTCTGCAATGAATTTCCCTTTAATTTCTTTTCTATCAACATATTCTATATCAAATTCACTTAGTATCATCACCCACTTTGCTAATCTTCCATTTAATGCTGTTTTGCTTAGTAGATACTTCAAAGGGTCAATTTTGGCAATGAGCCTTATCTTGTGGGCTAGCATATAATGGTGTAATTTTTGGGAAGCAAAAACTACAGCCAAGCATGCCCTTTCCATGAAGGTATAGTTTAGCTCATATTTGACTAAGGTTCTACTAATGTAGTAGATTGCTTTCTCTTTTCCATTTTCATCCTCTTGTGCTAGAAGTGCCCCCAATGAATTCTTCGTTGTTGAAATGTACAAGATTAAGGGCTTGCCTCTGATAGGTAGCATCTATATTGGTGGATTCATGAGGTATGTCTTCAGTATATTGAAAGCTTCTTCACATTTTTCTTCCCACTTGAAGATTGTGTCTTTATGCAAAAGTTGGGTGAAATTATGGCATTTTTTGCCAATTGAGAGATGAATCTCCTAATGGATTGTATCCTTCCTTGTAAAGATCTCATATGACTAATGGTTTTAGGTGCTTCCATTTCCATTATGGCCTTCACTTTAGCAGGGTCAACCTCTATTCCTTTTGTAGATACAATGTAACCTAGAAGTTTGCTAGATTGGACTCCAAAAGAACATTTCTTTGGGTTAAGTCTTACTTTGAACTCCTCTAACCTTTCAAAAATTTTTGCCAAGATAGGTAGATGTTATTTTCTTGAATGTGACTTAGCTAGTATGTCATCCACATAATCCTCCATGAACTTATGCATCATATCATGGAATATTGTAGTCATTTCTCTTTGATAGGTTGCTCCGGCATTTTTCAAGCCAAAAGGCATGACATTCCAACAAAATGTACCCCATGCACATGTAAATGCAGTTTTATCTTGGTCTTCAGGTGCTATCTTGATCTGATTATAGCCACTAAATCCATCCATGAGTGAAAACATGGAGTGTCCCACTATTAGGTCTACAATGGCATCAATGCTCAGAAGTGGGAAATCATCTTTAGGACATGCCAAGTTTAAGTCCCTAAAATCCGTGCTGATTCTAATGGACTTATTTTCTTTTGATACTAGCACTATATTGGAGATCCATTGTGCATAATCAATGGCTCTTATAAACTCCACCTTTAATAGCTTCTCTAAATCCACTTTGACAAGTAGGGCTATATGAGGGTGCATTTTCCTTAGTTTTTGCTTGACTAGCTTGGCGCCTTCCTTTATATTGAGATGATGCATTATCAAATTTGGGTCTAACCTCAACATATCATCATAAGACCATGTGAAGTTAACTTTCTTTTCCTTAAAGAACTTGATGAACTATGTTCTTTCTTCGCTTGATAGGGATGATGCTAAGTGGATGATCTTTGGCTCTGTTTTTGGTCCAATGTTTATCTTTTCTATTGGCTCGATTAGAATTGGAGACCTTTCTTCATAGTGATCTGGTAGAACATCCAAACTCCCTTCTATAGGTGCCTCAGTTGGGTTTTCACCTTTAGAAACATCCTTTATTTTTTTTTTCTTTCTTTTGGATCTAATGTTGCCACAAAGTGGTTTTCAACACTCGATTCTTTTCCTTTTCCTTTTCTATTTTTTTTTATTTTTTCATTTTTTCTCGGATTAAGAGTTTGGATGCTCCCTTTGATCATTTCTTCTTGATAGTCCTTGGTAGAAGAAGGTTCAACCACATTGAGGTATTGGGACAACATGTTGTCATTCAAGAAAGTTGGTAAGGTGTTAGGTTCAATGGTATTCCATTCAATTAGGTCCAGCAGAATGAGAGTTAAAGGGTCAACACTTGGGTTTGTCTCAATTGGGTTTAAGGTGTAGATCTCATTATTGGAGGGTTCATACATTGTATCTTGAAGATCTCAGACATGGGCTTCCTCTAAATGCTCTAAAGAAGAAGGATCAAAATCCTCCTCATTAGACTCCACTATGGTTTCTGTTGGATAAAACTCGTGTGGATTAAACCTAACATTTGATTCTTCCATAGTAGGTCTCCATGAAGGAACATATGACTCACCTACCCATTGATTTATTTTGATTTCTATGCTTGGCACATCATTTGGACCCTCTTGATTAGAACTAGATGCTTGATTTGAAGTTGATTCCGCCATTAGTCTTTTATTTTTAGTAGAAGCATAAGTATGAATTGTTAATCTCTATTGAGCATTTAAGGTTGTCATTAGTATCAAAGGATTGTAAATAGGTTGGTCGGTTACTTATATTGAGATAGTTGGTAACTAGAAGTAAGATAGAGTAGTCGGTAAAGCCTTTACATCGAGCATCACATAGTTAACTGAGCACCAGCGACACCGACACCGACACCGACGGTCAGTAAACATCGAGCATCGCAGTATATACCGAGCAGTTTATATAGTGTTTACCGATGATCATAGAAAATGGAATAGTAATCAGGAATGGCACATTATTCTATGCAAATGGTTATAAAAAATCATAAAATGGTTTACCAAGATCGAGGAGAATTTATTGTAAATAGATACTCATTAAATATAATGTTTAGCTTATTGTAATAGTTGATCTAGGTTATTTTGCACCGTAGATCTTAGGGTTATGATTATTTTTTGTAACCTAATTTTTGCTTAAGCGGAAAAATAGAACACTATATATTGTATATGTTCGCACCATTTTATGAGGTTGTTGAACTGATATATATGAACCAAGGAGCACTTGAAGAGTTTTCCAATCTTCAAGACAATCAGTTTACCGAGCAGAATAGAGTACAGAGGATATTAGATTGAGTAGAATCAGACAAGGCTACTGAGCAGAACAGAGTAGAGAACCATCACAGATAAGGTGATATTTGATAAGCACTTATATATCTATTTTAGACAATTGAGTTATCATCTAGCAGATAATTACCTATTACTTTTTGACAATTGTGATAGAGTATTTGGTGAAATCTCTTAACCGAGTAGACTTAACAGTCTTTGTATAAATATCTTAACTGAGTACACACTTCATTTAGTGTTGTTAAATCCTATAACTAGGTAGATCTAGCTGATCTAATATGTTACTCCTAACAAAGTAAGATCACCAGAAGTGATCAAAACTTGTAGCCTTAATAGGCAAACCTTTTCTATCTGCAGTAGTGAAGAATTTGTGGGTGTCATCCCCACCGCAGTTTTTACCTTCTAACAAGGGTTTCTGCATTACCAAAATAATTGTGTTATGTGATTGTCATATTGATTTCATGTTGTTTACTTTCTTAAGTTAACTAGATGATTGATTTATGCAATTAGATTCAAGTTATTTTGATCGGTTATTACAGTATTGAGTTATAGATCAGAAAGGTTGAAACTAAAAGTTTTGAAGGCACTAATTCACCCCTCCCCTCTCAGTACCTATCTCTCCTAATTCCAACATTAATGACATCAATACCCTTGTCTTGGCATGACTCATCTGATAGGGTCTCCCATTCCCATTCATTAGAATCCTCATCACTATGAGATTCTAATTGTAGTATTTGATCATATAATTTGGGATAATGTTTTTGTGTATATCCTTCAAGATATCCTAAACCTATTTTCTCCTTGGAATCTCACCATGTGGATTCTAGGGGTTCAATTAGCCCTTCATTTCTTGTGCCTAAAGGTCCTTGACCTTTGTACCCCATCTTTTGCATGATTGCAAACCCTTTACCATATTGATGAGTAGGGATGGTTATACTTTGAATGTGCTTGACGTGAGCACTTGATTCTTCATCCTTGTATAACCAATTTAGAATTTCATTATCCTCTTCACTCATGGTGGATGATGTAATTTCCCTTACAAAGTTTTCATTATATTTATGAGGTAGACTTGGAGGTTTTCCAAAGACTTTGGTGATAAGGGTAGGTCCATCATGGATAAGGAGTATTCGCCTACTCCTTGTTGTTTAATTTTGCATTGCTTATCAAAGTTTTTCATCATTTTATCCATGTTTTGATAATGGGCTTCTTTAGTATATCTTTGGACCGCTTTGATAGAGTCTTCTTTTCCTTCTTCCATAATATCATCCTCATTAACCTTCTCTTTTCCTTTAGTCGATGTAGTTTGGTTAATGAGTTTTGGAGTTTCTTTAACAATAATTTCTTCTTCCATCTTTTCTTTTCCTTTCAGCAAAGGGATGTCTTTAGAACTTTGGCCTTGTTCCATTTGATTGGGTATAGACCCTTCAACATTGTGTGGAACCAATGAGTCATTTATAGGCTTGACATTATTACAATATTGGAAGGGATTGAGGTCTCCACTTACCATTATTTCTTGCCCTTGATATGGGAATTTTAGGCATTGATGATAAGTTGAAGGAACAACTTGCATTTCTTGGATCCATGGCCTTCCTAAAAAAATATTATAAGTCAATTTTAGGTCCAATACTTGGCATATGGTCTCTTTTTGCATAGGACCAACTCTTATGGGCAAGACTATGACTCCTCTTGACTCTCTTTCTTCATCATCGTAGGATTTTATGGTTATCTTTTTCTTTGTGTCAATAGCCTCCTTAGAAAATCCTAAGGCTTTTACCAAGCTAAGGGTACAAATATTTAGGCCAGCACCTCCATCTATAAGGACTCTTTTCACCCTATGCTTGTGGATCAACACTTCTATGTGTAAGGGCAGATTTTGGGGATGATTAAGAGACATATCATCTTGTTTAGAGAATGATCATCAATGAGGTGCAATTAAATGCCCCACCATGTTTTTGAACTTGTCTACCTCCAAATTTAGAGGCACATTTGTTTCCAACAAGGCTTTTTCCAAGATATCCTTATGGATTGGTGATAGTTTGAGCAGCTCAAGAATAGAGATTTGAGCGGGAGTTCTTTGCAATTGGTCAACCAAGTTGTATTGTTTTGATGATGATGTGGAAGCTTGGTTTGACAGCACAATTTTTGGAGCATTATTAGGTATAACAATTTTTGAGGCTTGCCCCCTAGTGACCACATTTGTTGATGCTTCTCTTGATTTTCCTTTTATTATAACAACATTTATGCTTTGATCTTCTTCACTTAGGGTATTTATTGTGTTATCATAAGTGTGGGCAAAGTTCACTTTATCATTACCCTTTTTCTGATTTTGATTTGTATTGGATGACTCCCCCTTTTCATGATTCAAAAAGGGATTCTTGTAGGGCGTGTGATCCTGATTGTTTTGAGGCCCTTTAATTTTGATGGTGTTATTATCAATTAGATCTTGCACTAAGTGCTTCAATCTCATGCACTCATTGGTTGGATGACCTCTTTTTCGATGGTATTCACAATGATGAGATGCATTCCACCAATGAGGTTTGACTTTGGGTTCATAACTTGATATGTCGGGTAACGTGATAACTTGATTGGCCAACAAGGTTCTTAGTACATTCTCCAAAGGTTCACCCAAGTAGGTGAATTTCATTTTATTATAGTTGGAGTTTGATTTTGATTTATCCCAAGTCTTATTGTTGCAAGTGTTGGGATTATTGGCATTAAATGGAGCTTTATTTGATTGATTAACATTATTTGAAGAATTAGCTCCATATGGTAGTATAAAAGGGGTAGACTTTAAGGTGTGCCTCCACAACTCCATCATTTACAAGGTTTTTATTATTATTCTTCGTCCATGATTTAGATTTATCATTGTTATTGTTGGACCCTTGATTATTAAAATACTTAGGCACATAATTATTGTTGTTGGATTTGTCATCCTTAAATAATTTAACTTCACCTCTTTTGACCAAGACATCTTCAATCTTTATCCCATTTTTGATGAGTTTCTCAAATGTTGGGGGACATTGAAGTTGTAATCTATAATTCATTTCTGAGGTCAAATTGTTAGTGAAGATTTCCATCTTCTCTTTCTTTGTGATACTTCATGGGTACCTTGCGAAAACGGTCCTCCACCTTTGTAGGAATCCTAAGAAGGACTCCCCATCTTTCTGTTTGGTATTGCATAACTTGAGCATAGTAATTTCGTGCTCAATGTTGTAAGAGTAATGGGTTATGAACTTGGAGGCTAACTCCTCAAAAGACTTTATTCCAGGCGTTAGTTTTGAAAACCACTCCATTGCGGGACCTCCTAAGCTTCTAGGAAAGAGTCTCATTAGATAAGTATAATTGTGCATGAACTCTATGCTTAGGGTGCAAAACTCCCTTAAATGGTCCTATGGGTCTATTTTACCCATGTATTTATCATATTTGGGAAAGATGGTATTGAAAGGAAAAGATACCATTGCTAAACTTTTGTCAAAAGGAAAAGGACACAAAGCTTCTATGGAAAAGGCCTTAGGTTTGGCTGCCTTCTTCACGGTATCGATTTTCTCTTGAAAGGCCTTAATCTACCTAGTCATAACGTTCATAGGATCATCTTGGTGTTGGTCTTTCTTAAGTTGGTCAATATCAAAGTCATAGGGCAGCTTTACCCCCTTTTGTGCTAGGTTTAGGAAGAAGTTCTCCCTATCTTTGTCTATTAATTTATCCATAACCTCTAGGAAATCATTGTCTTTGGCAGCTTTCTCAACCCTTTCCTCAAGTGTCTCCTTAGGATTATAGTTGGTATTGTTGATATTGTGATAGGCTGAATTCATATCACCCATCTCTTTAAGTCTTGGTTCAAATAGGTTTGTGAAAATTTCTTCTTGATTAGGATCTTTGAACACACTTTGGTACTCCACTTCTTGCCTTGGGTTTGCAAAGATAGTGCTATCTCCTGGTAATGATCCCCTATATGTTTGTGATTTCATGGAAACCGACATCCAACAAGGGTTCATTTTGGAATTGATCCTTGATATGAGAGTTGTTGATTTTATTATTGAGGAGATTTAAAAATATAAGATTATTTTCAATGGATATCTCTCACTTGTTTATGTATTTCAAACACAACAACCACACATTCACTTGTCTCTTTTACCCACTTAAACACAAAATGTTTGATTTGTAGAACGTTGTCACAGGTTTTTCACAAGAAGAAACTTCAAGCACCTACCTTAGCACAAGATTTGGTTCGTAAACATGGCTCTAAAAGGTGGTCTTTGCTACTTTATCAAGGTTTTAGTATGGATTCCGTTCAAATAGACTTTAATCTCTCATCCCCCAAGTATGTTAAGGGGCTTCCCACACACATCGAGGTACGATTTTGCGCAATCCGTGAGGACTACTAGAGGAATGTTGAAAAATTAAAATCCATTTGTCACACACCCCATTAAGGATGTATGCATTTCAGTTTATAGTGGGTTGGATCCCCACATCAAAAGTGAGCGTATCTCACTTTGGGCTGTCCCTCTCACTGGCCTTGTTAGGGAAAACTTGGGAGGCGAGCCCAGTAAAGTTCTAGCATGTTCATTTTGAAAGCAAGGAAAATGGAATTAAGGTTAAGCTTTTGGGAATTTGGTTCACCAAGAAGGTGGAGAGCATATCCCTAACTTTCCCTTTAGTTCCCAAACACTATTAACAAGGTTCAATTGATTTCACCCACTAACTATAGGGAATTGAATATTTCTACTCTCTTCCACAAACAAGGGGCTTTGATTTATGTGTTTGATTCTTTGATCCCTCTCAATTACTATATTTTAAATGCACCAAATGCCACAAGATAAGGAAAAATTGAGTAGTTTAGGCTTACCTCCTTCTTTGTAGCTAACTGAAGTTAGGGGCATTGTAAAGTGATTTCATTTGTTTCATCTCACCTTGGCAATAGCTCCTTCCAAGTGTGTTTGTCCTCCAGCAAGTTAGTCAACACTAACAATCACAATGAGGGGAAACCAAAATTGAATTTGACAAAGAAAAAATTTATGTAATGAATTTTAAGTACCTTATTTGCAAATTTTCAAACAAAAATTTGAACTGACTAAAGATCCAATTAAGAGAGACAAATTTATTTTTGTAAGCTTTAATCACAACAAGGTATTTCTGATATACCTGATTGTCCTCCTCTTGTGTTGACTCAAGAATGGCCTTGATATGTGCTAGGTTCTCCCTTTTGATTTTCTTAGCTAGTGCCTTCCCTTCTTGATTAAACCTACTTTCTGGTTTCTGAACTTTTTGGTGCCTGTTCATTTACAGTCAAAATGTACAAACAAAGAGTTAAATGAAAGAATTTATCAATTTGAAAACAAATTATGATAGAAAATTGAAAGTGACATTGTCCAACAAATACACGATATTAAATTGTTTGCAGGCGTAACTTTACTATTAGCAGGTGACACTTAAAAGTGTAATAGGCGACACAGAAAGTTAAATAAGCGTAAGGAAATTACTGTTAAGCACAAAGAAACTTTAAAATTGCATAAAATTGATTAAGTCAAAGCGACACTTTAAGACAAGTAGGTGTAAGAAAGATGATACTAGGCATGACTTGTTCTGTAAAGTGCTTCACAAAGTTTGGTCAGAAGCGACAATAGATTATCGGTAGGCGACACTTCTCAACTCGCAAGCGTGACTTCTTCAAGCAAAGGCAATATATCTTTATCGCACATGTGTGATTTTTTTGATTACATACGACAATAAATAATTTAAGACAGAATAGAAAGTATCGACCAAGCGCAAATGTTTAGCAAATAAGTGTCAACACAGAGCTTGTAGGCGTCATCCAAGTGATTGCAGGCATGACTGAATTGATTGTAGGCATGATTTGACCTATTTCCTGCAAAAATTCCATGGAAAATAGCAAATACAAGCATACAAAAGATGACCCAAATGATAAAATTGATAAAATGAGGCTTATTGCCCCACGACGGGTGCCATTTTGTATACTAATAAAAGTATCTTCATAGAATTAGGGTTAATCATCAATAATAAGTGAAATAATAACTAAATACAACCACAATTGAGCAACTATTTAACAAAATCAATGACTAATTGAGCATCCTATGGCTCTCTAACTAAGATGTTAATGAATGAGCTCTCAGCAAGCTCTCACTAATGACAGTCCTAGTATGAGAATGATAGAGATAAAACAATATTGTAAAGCTAAAAATGATCAAGATGAATGCTAAAATTACTCTTAAATGCCTTTCTAAACTCAAATTGCAAGAGGTTTGATGCAATTCTCAGATAGGTGGTTGATAATAATGAAGGATTTTAGCCTTCCTTTTATAGATTTTCCAATGGTAGGGGGTGTAGTTGTGTTTAATCATGGTTGAGTTGGGGTTAAGTCTTTGGTTCCACCCTTTGAAGACAAAGCAAAGTTTGTGTCCTCAAAGCTTGGGACAAGTAGACAAGATGGATGGTTAAGATTCCTTTTCACTTTGAGTGAATGCGATTCAATTTGGCTTGATCCATGTGAATGCCTTTCCTCAAATCTCATTGGTTGATTGATTTTCTCTCCTTTTGGTTTGTTGAGAGTAATTGATTTTTATTAATTGATTTAATTGATTTATTTTAGCCATGTACCCCTTGAATGGGTTGAATTTAATTTAATCCAAGACTATACAATTAATTGAATTAATTGTATTTTGATTTGATTGCACTTGATTAAAATGCTCTCAATTTTGATTTATCTTGAATTAGGACTTGATTTTAATTTTGATTGGCTAATTGTGCATTGTGATTCAATTGATTCAATTATGTCCTTGATTTTCTCTAATTTCACTTGATTTGCTTTGAATTATTGTTAAATTGTCTTTGTCCATTTTTAGGTGATTACAGTTAGCAACGAGTCTTCAAAACCATTACCTAATAAAGATAAAGGAAATCACACATGGTATAGGATAAAGAAGGATTTATTTTAGTCAAAACAAGAAGCGAGGGAAGGGGTTAGAAGAGAACTCTTAAGGAAAGATATATTAATGAGGTTTTTAATAAGTTTGATGCACTAGAGGATTGGAATAGTTTGATGAAGCTCTCATAGGTATGCCTATCGGTCTGGTTAATTAGGGGAAGAATCGGTTAAATGTAGAGAATGATATTACTCTCTTGGTTGGTATTTAGGATACATATCTTGATGTCCAAATGGATACAAAAATTCCTTTGTTTACTTTAGGTGGGATGGAAAGAAATAGAATTAAAGAAGTAAATAATAGTTCAAGTGTTAATAGCTTAGTAATTAACTTGGGGAAATAATTTCTAAATGATGTCCAATAAAAGTAAGGGAGTCGTACCTATATTGGGACTCCAACAAAAGGCCATTAGAAAAGGTTCTCTTGAAAGGCCTCCTTCAAAAAAGGGTAGAAATAAAGGCCAAGAAAAGATAAAGTTAATTGGCTAGACATTAGTTGAGTTTGGTTATGTGAAGAAAATAACATCCCTGGACAAAAGTCTATTTAAGATTTGATTAGATATTATTTTCCCAATGTAGTGTTTATCTAGGAATCCAAGTTATCAATTGATGACATGTTAAATATGGTACCTAATATTTAGGATTAGAGTAATTGTTAGTGCATTGGAGTTCAGGGAAGCTCGCTTGTCTTTGAGACTTGTATAATTTAATGCCTTTATGGTAGATGTATAGAAAGTCTCCTATCACTACGATTCCTACAAGCTTTGAATCTAGTGAGAATCTCCTTCTCACTAATGTTTATGATCTAATTGATTTTATAGTCAAATCCATGCTCTACTCTCATATCAGATATGGTCTCTCTCTTGACCCTTTTCTCCTTGGGATCATTTTAGGGGGCTTTAATGCAATCTCTTTTTTGGATGAAAAATGAAAGGTAATATTAGGCTTAACCATTATACGAGGCTTTTCAAGGATAATATTGAGTTCTTAAGGGGTGTGGATGTTAAGACTATTGATGGAATATTTACTTTGAATAATAGAAGATATGGAGAGGGGGATAAAGAAAAGAGATTTGATAGATTTTTGGTATCTTATTATTGGTTCGGTAATAATTGGGTGGTTAGTTCTAAGTTTTTGGATTGGAAATGATCTGATCATTTTCCAATCAAATTTACTACTCTCTGTCATGTCTTTTCTTTATCTTTTCTTCTACCTTGAGAGAAAGTTGATAGCATTAGTGGACTTTTCTTGGGCTCAAGAGGCTTATCTCTTCTTGTATGTTCCACCTTAGGCCATTTAAACACCTAGCCACCTTTAAAATTTCTTCTTCCATCACATGTGACCTAAGACATAGTTTATGGAATTCCTTTATATAGGCACTCACTTCAAGGTCATTTTGGCTTAGGTTTTGTCTTTTCTTGTGTATTTGCACCTCATAATCATCTGCTAGGTAGGTCTCTCTAATCTTTTCCAACATACCTTTCCAATTAGTAATAGGGTTATTTCCCTCTTTTACTCTCTCATCCTGCAAAAATTTCCACCATGTGAGGGCAGCTCCGCTCATCCTTGACTTAGCCACTCTAACTCTTTGGGCTTCACTGATACTCTCACATTCAAAGTGATTCTCCATTCTTTCTATCCATTCCATAACTAATTTTGCTTCCATCTTTCCATTAAACAATGGTGTTCCTTCCAAGGAATTACCACTCATGGCCTTCAATGCTCTCAAGAAAGGTTCTTCCTCTAACACAGGGTCTGGTTTAGGGACTTTGTCTTCTTGTGCCAACTCTTTACCCTTATCTTCCACCTCTCTAACCAATTCTATCTTAGTCTCCACTACACCAAGTTTTCTTTCTATCTCTTCTATCCTTTCCCTAAAAAGTCTATTGTTCTCCTCCTATTATTCCACCTTCTTTTCCAACTCTGCATTTGTAACCATCTTTGAAGAATCTACCGATTCAGCTGAATAAAACATCAATTGTCCTCTAGCCCAATATTTTAGGCTCTAATACCAATATGATAGGATCATGCTAGATTTAAACTCTCATGTTAGGACCAACCTAGGTTCCTAACTCACTAACTCCCCAATCCCTTGATCATGGACTCACAAGGTGCTCCCTTGCCTCCTAAGGAATTCTCTCAATGTCCTCAATCAGAGTAATACTACTCTTACTCTCTAGGTGACCTATCAATGTTCAAATATACCTTCCCTTCTGATGCTCACTTCCATCTTATCAAATGTACTCAACCTCTTGAGAAAGTGTGGAATCTTTTAGGGGTGTGGAGGTAGTCAAATTCATCTTTTTAACCAGTTCTTGACACATTTTGTCTATGTCAATCCATCTCTTCTCTACCGATCTCACCAATTTGTTTATCTAGGCCTTGTAGCCCTTGAGCTCCCAATTAGGTTTCCAGTCCTAGGTTTTTAGGCATTTTTACAAAATGTCCCTTAAGAAATTTCCAAAAAAATTATGGATTCTTCAATCAATTAGCAAACCCTAAGAGATTTTGTGGGTCTTGGGTCCCTATGCCTTTGTATAGTTCCCTATCCAAACTATGAGGGTTTGATGAGGGTTTTAATGCCTTCTAGGAGCTCTTAGTTCAATGAAAGGAAATGCTTTCTATGTACTGGGATTAGTACCTTCATAGAGTTAATATCATCAATAACTCAAAATAACAATTATATTACCAGAACTAGCAATCTAATTAAGCAAAATTAAATACGATTGAGCACTCTATGGCCCTCTAATTAGGGATGCTAATGATGATCTCTCAGCAATCTCTCACTAGTGATAGTCCTAAAATGAGAAATTAAGATAAAGTAAGCTAAAACAAGTTAATTCCAATTGAAATAGACTAATTAGCTCTAGATTTGCCTTTCTAGCTTAAAATTACAAGAGGTTTGATGCTTCTTAGAAATTTGTGGATGATTATTGCTTGAATTATGCCTTGCTTTTATAGATTTTGGCAAGGGTAGGGGGTGGAGTCAAGTTGATCAAGGTTAGGTTAGGGTTAAGTTCATGGTTCCACCTTTGGAGACTATTTAAATATTTTGTCCTCAAAGCTTGGGACAAGAGGACAAAATGGGTGGACAAGATTCTTTCTCCTTATGTGTGATAGAGATTCGATGTGAGCTTGATCCTTAAATCCTATTGGTTGAGTCATCCTCCCATGTGGTGTTGAGGGAAAATAGGATTTAATTAATTGAATTTAATTAATATGTTTAGCCATGTGCACCCCTTAAATGGGTTGATTTGATTTTAATGAACTATGCAATTAATTAGATTAATTGCACAATTAATTGATTTCATTTAATTTATTTGATTTTAATTGATTTTATGGCTTTTGATTTTCAATTAAATTTGGATTATGGATTGATTGCAATTTAGCTTTGATTTTAGCTTGATTTGATTTAATTGCTTTGATTTTTGCCTTAGTTGCTCACTTAGATTAATCTTGTCCATTTTTAGGTCATTACACTTTCCAAATGGATTGTCCAAGTCTCTATCTCTTCACTAGGGATTTGTCTCATCTCAATACACATCTCCAATGTTTTGGATTAAGCTTTCATATTCACCCCTACAAGTAAACTTACAAACAACCTCCTTGTTCCTAGTCAGGCATTGACTGAGCTCGCCTAGGGAAAGGTCACAAATATAGAAAAATACATCTTTAGAAATCCTACTTGTCTATATACACTTTACATTAACTCCACATCCATGTCCAAAAAGGCCGCGATGAATACACAGTGGGATTTTACGGGGGAGCCATTTTCCCATTGATTTCTATATACAGGCTAGTGAGCTGGCTAAAACAAATAAATTACACCAGAGCTACCAAAACTATATAAAAATGCACAAATATTTATAGAAATGAATTCAAATGATTATTCCTAACAAATTTATTCAATACAACAAAAAAACTAATCCATTATACCCTACTGGTACAATAAAACAATGGAACTGTGGCTTAACTGTTTGAGATAATGATTGATTACAATATCAAAAAGTTGTAAAATTGGTACAACCTCTGAATTTGAGCTTTAGGAGGTTTAAGTCCTTTTCTATGTGTTTAGGTGGTTAGGACCTAAGTAAGACCTAATTATAGCCTTCAGTCTCTTTAAGACAAAATTTTTCATGCAACTTTCCAAAGTTGCAGAAGTTGTCATGACAACTTTTTAGCAACTTTTGCATTGTTATTTTTCTTCCTTCCTAAAACACTCTAAACTGCCTAGAGGGTTCTAAAAAAATTCCTAAGCCTAACTTAGGCTCATTTTATCCACCTCCTAACATTTTGGAGTCCTTTTTAACCTTGGACTCTATTCCACACACTAGGACTATACTAGCTCCTAGGGACAATTTAGCTCCCACACCAAGCTTCACTAACTCAAACCAAAACTAACCTAATTAACCAACTACACCACATCACCTAGACTCTCTTGGAGCCTTTATTAAATCCTTGATCTGGATAGGATCAGAACAAGCCAAAAGTTAGATTAGGACATTTAGCCTATGCCCTAGATGCTCCTACACCATGTAGAGAGTGTTTCCATCAATGCCAAAGGGGGAGATTGTTGGCATAAATGATGTTGTGATGATAAGTGATTTATGGAGCTATGATGATATATATTTGATTGCATGATGATCATTTATTGGGTTGTCATTGATGTCAAGTATTTACCTAGTGTTCCTAGTATGTTGCTAAGAATAAGTTTGATGATCAAGGTGTTGTGATAAGTTTCAATTATAGAAATTCTTATGAGAGACTTAGGGATGTCTATAAATGTCAAATACATGACGAATACTATTTATATAGACTATTAAGGAAGTTATGATTGGATGAAGGTTGATAGTGCAACTACTAGAACAATTAGTGATAGACGATAGGTGATTTGATTGGTTTGTCAAATATTTATTGCTTCTTATGATGTGGTCATGGGATAAAGTGGACAATAGTGTTCACAAGCTATGGTTGCAATTGCAACTAATTTGAGTGATTGGTGTAAAGGATAGGTGATCAATTAGTAGAGATGAAGTTATTACAGATTTAAGTGTTTGTGTTCTTGAGCAATAGTTGATGAATCTTTGATCAGTGATCGATGTAGATGTTGTGGTGAATTTGGTTGAGTCAATCATGATTGGAGGTGATGATATGGCATCACATTGTTTGATGCAAGTGTGTGGAGAATATTCTAGAGGAAGCTAGTATTTGGTCAAAATGTGTTTGACCCCATGACACAAAGTTCTATGTAAATCATTGTATTGGCCAATGTAGTCTTGGAAAATTATTTTGGACATTGAATTTTGTTTTGTGGTGCATTGGATTCAAGTGAGAAGTTTGAAAGTCAATTTGTAAGTTGTTTAGGGAAAGCTTAAGGCAGTGGAAAAATCTAGGGCTTGATAAACAATATTTATGTGATGAAGTTGAAAGTTTTTAGTGTTGATCGTGTGTTGGAAAAGTGCGGTGAAAAGTGTGAGTTATGATCAAGCCAGGGTAGAGTTACGTGTGCTGTGAAGATATTTTGTGCTTTATTGGATTTGATCAAGAAGAGGTAGATCTATTCTACAGATCATTCTCTATATTTTTCCCTAATAGTTACAATAGTCAAAATCTCTTAACTGGGTGGATCCTAGTAGGTCTCTATTGTAAATCCTCTAACAAGGTGACAAATTAGCTTGTGTTTAAATTCCTCTAACAAGGCTACTCATAATAGGGTAAAGGTCCTAACAGGCCTAAGGTAAATCCCTTAACTAGGTAGCACCTAACAATGCTTTTATAAACTCCTAATAGGATTAAGCTCCTCACAGGGCATACTTCAAAAGAGTACATCATTTAGTGGGTACTAATCCCCACCGTGGTTTTTTCCCGATTTGGGTTTCCATGAGATAAATATTTGTGTCAAGTATTTTATTTTTATGTGGATGTGCTTATGATTATGGTTTTCATTTGTTTCTATTAAAGATAATCTTGTGAATGTTGTTGTAAATATTAAGAGGTTAAAAAGTTACACAATTGGTAGTTTAGTGATTCACACCCCCCCCCCCCCCCCCCCCCCCCCCCCCCGCCCTTTCAATAAACTGATCTTAGGACTAACAAAAACAAGGTGGCTTCTTTTTTTGGTCTAAATCTTCCCTATCTAGCTTCTTGAGCTTTGATAATGATTTCCTACCTCTCCTCTTATCTAGTGATTTTACACAATCTAGTTTGATTTTATTATATTGATACAACATATGCAAAGGATTTCCCCTTCCTCATTATCCTCGATGGTGTGTTGCATAACCAGCCCTCTAGTGGAAATCCCTAAACCATATTCTTGTGTATCATCTAAAGCCAATAAATTCTGAAGAAAAGAATGTTTCTCTTGCTAGATATTCTCATCCTCCTTTTCTTGAAATTTAGAGATCCCAAGAAGATCATCAACTGCCTCTAACTCTATTGGTATGAATTCTTTTGTTTTTTGTATACTCAACCCCCTCTTCACTAATGGGGAAAAAGATTAATTTGGATGATATAATTGATCTCCATTTACCATAGGATTCTAGAGGGATACTATTCTTCTTCGTTAGTATTAGATTGATAGTTTTTCATTTCCCTTATTAGATTTAGGTATGAATAAATACATATGTTAGAAAGTAAAGTCCACCAAGATAACTAAGAGGGGGGGTGAATTAGTTATTTGATTAAATTTTTTTAATTAATCTTATTATATCTGAAACATGTGATCAACATAAACAACAACCATAAAAAGATAACCATACATAGTGACACCAGACTTGTTAAGTAGGGAACCTCTTAATCAGAGAGTAAACCCCGGTGGGGATGGTACCCACAAAATATGTACTAATATGAAAATTCCTTGTGAGAGGATGGACCCTGTTAGGAGTCTATGAAATACATTTAGTACATATTAGTTTCCTAATAGGAACTTTGAATCCTTGTGAGGAGATTCTAACCCTGTTAGGAGTTAAAGAAGATAGAAGAACCCATTGTCCAAATAGTTTCAAGGGAAAGATCACCGAACACACTATCTAACTAATCTTTGTATTATCTAAACAAAATAATACCAAATATAAATAATCTCAACAACTTCTCTTCTCTCCTCTGACTATGCCTAAACTAAACCAAATGCTTCTCTAGATCTGAATGCCAGATCTGCACACTTTGCATCACATAACAATCCCTTGGATCACTTATCCGTATTATTTTTACATCCACATCTTACAATCAAGGAAAAAAAATCCTTCCTTTATACCATGCTCAATGTTTCATAATTGAATTGGCCAATTAGGCTTCACCAATTATAAAATATAAAACATTATATGTTGACATAATATTTCCATAATTACACAAAACTATCGGCTTACAAACTTAATAAATCTTCACACGTGAAACCTCTAACTATGTTGACTCATCCAAGTCACCTCCGCAATGTATTCAACCTCTGTATAAATTCACATGTCTAAATTCTATCCATGTTAGGAGATATAATCTGGTTATCACAAACCACTTCTAGGAAACTCTATCATAATACAGTTTCCACTAGATTACTTATAACTGACATAAATACTTGAATTTTTGTATGTGCTCTTAACCATGAAATCAGGAAAACATAAGAAACATGTCCTCAGCTCCACATAACCTCATCTTTAATTCTCTATGTGTGCTAAATCAAACTTTGTCTGCTACTTTGCTAATCTTCAGTATAAACAATATGTTGACATCAATGACAAACACAATCATGAATGAAACATGTGACTGCTCCAGTAATGCTAGAATACTCCCCCATAGGACATATTCAACATTTTTCTTACAATCTCCCCCATTGGAATTGATGGCAACAAAGATGAAAAATATCCAAGTTCATGAATACCAAAATGCAACTCTGTTGCTCTTGCTTTGACTTTTCAAATCCTCTTCATCAATCATTTCAAATCCTCTTTCAATCATGTCAAATCCTCTTCATCAATCATTGGAAATTTTTTTCATGTATTATTCTCCCCATTAACATCAATGATAAAGGCATCATTATGTCAGAACAATCTTATTGCTCAAAATTTTTAACCAGCTCAAGTGTCCAAAGACACTATTTTAAAATTACTTTTTACCTAGAGTCCTTCATGACCCTACTCAAAACTCAGATACTCCCCATAGAGGAAGCATCAACATATAGTCCAGAAAGATAGTGCTTTGTACCACTAGACTAATGCAACTTTTTGCATCACTACTCAAAAGTAGGTTGGGGCATGACCCCAAGCATACCTCTCAAATAATCAAATGTATCTTTAGGTTAAGGCTTTGTAAATATATTTTCTATGTGCTCCTTTGTGCTGATATACTCAAGTCTGACTTCTTTCTCTGCAACTTTCTCTCTTACAACATGATACTTATCTCTATATGTTTTGTTTTTGAATGTAACACAGGATTATTAGACATACTTATTGTACTTGTGTTATCACAATGTATAATAACATGTTCATTAAACTCAATTCCAATGTCTTTCAACATTTGTTTCATCCATATTATCCGATTACAATTATTTTCTGCTACTACATATTTGCTTCTACTATACTCTATGAGATACAATTTTGTTTGTTTCTTAGCCAAGAAACCAATCTTCCTCCAAGAAAAAATGCTCCACCACTTGTACTCTTTTTATCATCTACACTACCTCCCCAATCTGCATCTATATATGCACATAGGGTAAAGTCATTTGATTTATCATACCACTACCCATAATCAGTTGTACCTTTCAAATATCTGAATATCCTCTTTACTGCTGCATAATGTGATTTCTTAGGATCAACTTGAAATCTCACAAAAATTCCAACTGCATTTTCTATAGTGTTGAGTTAGATATTGCAAACCTCCAATCATAGATCTGTACTTCCTTTGTTCAATTGTAGGAGTCTCATATTTACTAGATAACTTATGACTAGTTACCATAGGTGTACCAACATGATTAAAATTTTCCAAACCAAATCTATTTAATAAGTCTTTTAGATACTTAGATTGGGATAAGAAAATACCATCATTGTTCTACACAATCTACAAACCCAAGAAAAATTTCATTTCTCCAATCATGCCCATCTCAAATTATTTCTTCATTTCATCACCAAATTTATCACTTGCCTCATCTTTTCCTCCAAAGATTATATCATCCACAAAAATAACAACAATCAGTAGACCATTCTCTATTTATTTTAGATATAAGTTGTTGTGTCTGCAATACCTTTAGCAAATCCCATTTTTTCCAAATATTTATCCAACCTTGCATACCAAGTTCTAGGTGCTTGTGTTAGTCCATATAGTGCTTTGTTCAACCTAAAAACCATATCTCCTTCTTGAGTCAAAGGAAAACCATCTGGTTACTCAATGTAGACTTCTTCTTCTAATTCACCATTCAGAAATGTTGACTTCACATCCATCTGATACACTTTGAATTTCTTATAAGCTTCATAGGCCAAAAAAATGCTAACTGCTCCAATTCTTGCAATAGGTGCAAATGTTTCTTCATAATCTATACCTTCTTGATGTGAGTATCCTTTACCTACTAGTCTTTCTTTGTTTCTTACAACTTCACCTTGTTCATTCATCTTGTTTCTAAAAAACCCATTTAGTTCCAATAACATTTTTCTCCTTAGGTTTGTGAACCAATTCCCAAGTGTTATTCTTCTCAATCTGATCCAAATCTACCTTCATTGCTTGAATCCATTTATCATCTTTACAAGCTTCATCATTAGTCTTAGGGTTCAATATGAGAAATCAAACATAATTCTTCATGTACCTTATTTCTTGTCATAACACCTTTTTCTTTTCTCCCAATAATGTGATCAACAAGATGATTCCTTATCAGATTCTTATTAGGTGTTACTGTTTCAACTCTAGCTTCAATTATAGGTTTAGATCTTGGTTCTTCTCTTTGTTCTTCATCATGAATCTTATTCTAAAAATCATTGTTAGTTTCATAAAAGAAACTCAACATTGTCTTGATTAGTTTTAGGATAGGCTTCTTCATCTGAATCATAATCAAGTACTCTTTCTTGAATTATGAAATTTTCATCCACTTTAACATTTGCACTGTCAACAATAGTCTTAGTTCTCTTATTAAAACATCTATAAGATTTGTTTTCAAATGAATAACCAAGGAACATACCTTCATCACTTCTCAGATCAAACTTACCAATGTCATCATCTCTCTAAATGTAACACTTACTTCCAAAAGATTCTGAAGTATTTTACTGATGGTGTATTTACAAACCATAATTCATAAGGATTCTTGTCTGTATCTGGTATGATCTGCACTCTATTTATTGTATATAATATTGTATTCACTACTTTTCTCAAAAATATCTTTGCTACATCATTCTCAAACAACATAGCTCTTGTTTCCTCAGTTACTAACCCATTTCTTCTTTCAACAATACCATTTTGCTCAGGTGTTTTAGGGGCTGAAAGTTATCTCTTAATGTCATTTACTTCACAAAAAGTGTTAAATTCATTTGAAGTAAATTCTCCACCTCTATCAGATCTTAAACATCTAATCTTCATTCTTGATTCATTCTCAAATCTATTCTTAAACAATCTAAATTTTTCAAATGCTTCTGACTTTTCTTTAAGAAATGCTACCCACACAATCCTAGTAAAGTCATAAAAAAGAATCATAAAATACCTTTCACCATATAATACTCTTATTCTTGTAGGACCATTCATATCTGTATGAACAATCTCCAATTTTTCTGCTGTGGCGAACTTCTTTTTGGGAAAAGAACTCTTTTTTTTTTTTCCATAACACATTCCTTACACACCATGTTAGTAGGTTTCACAATTATAGGCAAATCTCTTACTGCAAATGTAGTGCTTGCTTTCACAATGTTACCAAATTTTATGTGACAAAAATTTTTGTGACATAGCCATACGTCATCAACTTTAGAAATCAAACATGTCATCTCAATAGGATTCAACTGAAATACATTACCTCTGATTCTTGCTCCTGTTCCAATCATCTTACCATTTTTATCCTTGATCATACAAGTCTTTTTAGTAAACCAAATCTGATATCCCTTGTCAACTAACTGTCCAATACTTCAAATATTATGTTTTAATCCATCCACAAAGTAAACATCATCAGTGTTAATCTTTCCATAAAGAGTAATAGATCCTATTCCTTTTATTCGACAAGGTGCATTGTTTCCAACTCTTACAATTCCTTCATCATAGTTGGTAAACTTGATAAAATTATTCATATCACTAGTCATATGATGTGAACAACCACTACCTATGATCCAATTAGTTTTCTTTTCAACTTGTGACACTAAAGCTTTTTCTTCTTTAACTTCCGTTTCATAATTTTCTTCTTTTACTTCAACAAATCCTATATCATCACTCTCACTTAAGAATTTCTCAATAGTAGCTTCAAATTCTTCATCATTAGCATAATAACATTATTTAGGTCTTCTAGGCTTAATGTTATTCTTATATTTCTTCACTCTCTTAGGATATTTAGAAGCAAAATGACCATATTCTTGACAAGCCCAACATTTAAAGATTTTCTTACCTTCTCGTTCTCTTTTCACAAGCAAGGCAATTCCTTCTTCAATCTTTCTATCTTCTTTAGACTTAGATCTGTTGTTGCTGGCATAATCTACACTAACACTTGCACTCCTTGACAAATTAGGGTGAACACTAAGTGCATTGAAGGTAGTTTCAATCCTAGGTAAATCTCCCGATTGTTTCAGACTTATCTTTGTTTCTTCCAATCTTCCAAGAAGAGTCTCTCTAGTAAACTTCTCAATACAAGGTATGACTTGTTCAATCATGTGTGTTGTCTGCTTAAATGTCAGAGTCAGGGTTTTCAATATCTTCCATATGATTTCATCTTCATCCTTATTTCCTTTAGAAGCTTTGATACCTGCAACAATATTTGATATTTTTCCAATATAGCTTCTAATAGATTCATCTTCCATCATTTTAGCCTCTTGAAATAAACAAATCCAATTTTGTAATCTGATTGTCTTAGCATGTTTATCACCTTAAAAAGTAGATTCCAAAGCTAACCAAATTTTATGAGATGTCTTTAAATATTTTACCTGACTGTATTCATTCTCAGGAAGAGCTAACAAAAGTGCTTCTCTAGCGAGTATGTTACACATGAATATATCTCTTTCTTTTCCAATGCAATCCTCAATCTTTTCTTCTTCAATGATAGTTTTCTCATTCTTTGTGATCAGCCAATATATTGGCCCTAAACATATCAAATGTATCTTCATCTTATCTTTCTAGTTGTCATAATTAACTCCATCAAACTTAGGACTTTCTTTTCTAAAAAGACTCAACATGGATCTCCTTAAGATGTTAAGCTTTTCCTTCAAGGACCTAATGCTCTAATACCAATTGTTAGAAAGTAAAGTCCACCAAGATAATTGAGAGTGGGGGGGGGGGGGGGGGGGGGGGTGGGGTGGTGAATCAATTATCTAATTAAAACAACTTTTATTAATTTTATTATATCTTATACATGTGATCAACATAAACAACAACCATAAAAAGATAACCATACACAGTGACACTAGATTTGTTAACTAGGGAACATCTTGATTAGTGAGTAAACCCTAGTGGGGGTGGTACCCACAAAATATGTACTAATATGAAAATTCCTTATGAGAGGATGGTCCTTGTTAGGAGTCTATGAAATACTTTTAGTACATATCAGTCCCTGTTATGAGACTTTGAATCCTTGTGAGGAGATTCTAACCCTATTAGGAGGTAGAGAAGACATAAGGACCTAATGTCCAAACAAATTCAAGGGAAAGATCACCAAACACACTGTCCAAATGATCTTTGTATTATCTAAATAGAATAATACCAAATATAACTAATCTCAACAACTTCTCTTCTCTCCTCTGACTGTTCCTAAACTGCACCAAATGCTTCTGCAGATCTCAATACCAGATCTGCACACTTGGCATCCCATAACAATCCCTTAGATCACTCATCCACATTATTTTCACATCCACATCTTACAATCAAGGAAAATAATCCTTCCTTTATACCATGCTCAATGTTTCATAATTGAGTCGGCCAATTAGGCTTCACCAATTACAAAATATAAAACATTACACATTACATAATATTTCCATAATTATACAAAACTGTCGACTCACAAACTCAATAAATCTTGACATGTGCAACCTCTAACTATGTTGACTCATCTAGGTTGCCTTTTTAATGTCTTCAACCTCTGTATAACTTTGCATGTCCAGATTCTATCCCTGTTAGGAGATATAATCCAATTATCACAAACCGCTTCTCAGGAACTCTATCAGAATATAGTTTCCACTAGATTACTTATAATTGACACAAATAATTGAATTTTCGTACACACTCTTAACCATCATATTAGGACACCATAAGAAACATGTCCTCAGCTCTGCATAACCTCATCTACAGTTCTCTATGTGTGCTAAATCAAACTCTGTCTGCTACTATGCTAATCTTCAGTATAAATAGTATGTTGACATAAATGACAAACACAGTCATGAATGCAACATGTGACTGCTCTAGTAATGCTAGAATACTCCCCCATAGGAAATATTCAGCATTCATGCTAACAACATAGTCTTCTTAGCAAGCACTAACTTTAATCCATTCTCCATTTCTTTTTCCCATAAGTGGATTGACTTTCTCTGGTTTAAGTTAATACTTAAATGCACCATAGCTCTATTCTCCATTATAAGATCTTGATTCTTCCTTTTTTTGTTTGTGCTACCTAGAGGCCTACCCCTTTATGGTTTGATTGGGGTAGAAACTTGATTTCTAGAATTTCCAATTAAGGGGTGGACATAGAGATATGAATATCATTATCCTTCACGATAGCTTGATTTGATATTTCCTCTATAAGTTTATCCTATGCATTTATATAACACTCTTGACTAAATTTTTCCATTTGAATAAATGAAACTTTATTATAAGCTGATGCTAAGAGGGGATTTTTATCCACCCCTATAGAATTTGGTTATAAGGCTTCACAAATAGAAACTTGGAGATTGAAAGATCTGTAGATAGTCTATGTTGAAATGATAGACTTCATAATTAGGTGTTCTTCCCCTTTCATCTCTATTCCTTTATATAAAGCTTTTGAACCCCTCTTAACATCATTGTTTGTCCAATCTATTTTCTTGAATATCAGAAATGTTGATCCCCTTTTCTCGAGGACTATTGGTTTGAACCCCTCTTTGGTAATTATCTTTACCCATCCTTAGAAGAAGAAAATAGCTATTATCAACATCTATGCTATTTATATTCAATCCCTTACTACTTGATTCTCTTTCTCCAACTCCACCTTCCTAAAAGACATTTGATATTTTTTATCTCTATTTTATTCACTAACTCTCTTTATCCTCCATCCATGGTAAGTATTTCCTATTCTTGCTTCCCCCTATCATCCTTAAATCCTTCCGCATCTCACTAAGATTGAATGCTAATGACAATTTGACATTTCATGAAACATTGAAGGGGTTATGTATAGAAGGAATTCCCTTCCCAATCCAACACTTGTTTTATATCAATAAAGAGAAACCCTCAAATATTTCACTATCTACTATTTGTATATCATTTTCTTGACTTATAAGAGAGATTGTGACTTGGGCTACTTACTGATCTTGAATGCCACTATCATAATTTACCATATTTGGTTTTGAAACTCTACTTATACTTCCAAATATATCTACTACCATTATGATGATTCCCAATTCTTCATTTGAAAATACTTGATCTTTATAACTCAAAGACCCTACTCTATCACCATTCTCCAAGTAAGGGACAATTGCCCACTTATAGGTGGTTGAGTTTTTGAAACAAACATCTCTCAGTGGATCTAATAGATTGTGTTTTCTAGCTCCATCCTTGATACTCTCAAGCCTCATCTGAGTAAGGAAAAAAAGATTTTCATGAAGGGTTATTGAGGGCTTAGGCAAAGCATTAGAGTATATTCCTTGAAAAAATTCATGTAGAAATGGAAGAGCTATGTTACTCTTCTTTTTATATATGGTTCTGTAGACACGAAAAATTGGCAAAAGGCTTAAATCAATAAAAAGGAGCAACAAATCATCAAATAGCACAAAAAATCAATAAATGGAACAAAGGCAATTCAAATCAAAGGAAAATTCAATTAAATGATTAAATGATTAAATAAAGCTTGAAAAGGGGAAAAACACTACGAAATTGATTAAATTCAATTAATGACATAGTTGTTGAAATGAAAAATCAAAATGAACATCTTACCCTTCATGGCTAAATTTAATTACTTTAATTAATTAATAAATACTAATTTCTCTCAACAAAGCAAAAAAGGAGACAAAATGGACACAAATCACTCACTTTTGTTGAAATGGTCCAGCCTTTTGAAACCATTTAAATGATTGTCCCCTCCTTGTCCCCCATTTATGGACAAAGCAAAGCCAATTGACCTTACCCAAGCATAACCATGATCAACTCACTCTACCCCCTACCCTTGGGAAAATCCTATAAGTAGAAAGCATTTAGAAGCATAAATCATCCACTCCATATCTTTGAATTGCAGCAAAGCTCTGGCAATTTGCATCCACATCACTCACTTATCATTTTTCATTGCTAATTAGCTTAAATTGCTTTGATCATAGTAGATTGTTCATCAAATAGAGCTAGAATTTGATAGAATAGATCTAAATTTGCATATCATATAGCTTAATTCTCATCTTTAGAGTGTCACTAGTGAGGATCATAGCTAAGAGCCTCATTTACCACTTTATTTTAGAGATCCATGAGATATTTAGATTAATTGTGCATTATTTAGATTAGTTTGCTTTGAATAGTGTAATTGTCTTTTAAATCTTGTTATTTCATGAAGGTGTAAATCACTCACACACAAATGGCGCCCACATGTGGCTCTCCTAGTCAAGGCAGAATTGGAAAAATTGTTAAAGGTGGGGTTCATAAGAACAATAGCATATGTTGATTGGATCTCTAACATTGTGCCGGTTACTAAGCATGATAAATCTATCTGTGTGTGTACGAATTTCAGAGATTTAAATCTTGCATGTCCCAAAGATGACTTCCCATTGCCAAGCATAGATACCATAGTGGATCTGACAAAAGGTCACACAATGTACTCATTAATGGATGGATTTAGTGGCTACAATCAAATAAAGATTGCTCCCGAAGACCAAGAAAAGATAGCATTTACTTTCCCTTTGGGTACTTTTTGTTGGAATGTCATGCCCTTCGATCTTAAAAATGCTGGAGCTACATATCAAAGGGCCATGACAACTATTTTCCACGACATGATGCACACTTTCTTAGAAGATTATGTGGATGACATTCTAGCAAAGTCCCACAATAGAGAAGAACATTTACAAATCCTAAGAAAAATATTCATTTGGTTAGAACAATTCAAAGTTAGATTAAACCCAAAGAAGTGTGCCTTTGGTGTCCAATCCGGCAAGTTATTGGGTTATATAGTATCAACAAAAGGAATTGAAGTTGATCTTGAAAAAGTACAAGCCATTCTAGAGATGGAGATTCCAAGAAACATTAGCCAAATGAGGTCACTACAAGGAAAGATTCAATCAATAAGGAGATTTATATCTCAATTAGCAGAAAAGTGTCACTCCTTCACCAGATTGCTACACAAGGACACTACATTTATGTGGGATGAAGAATGTGATAAGGCCTTTGCTATTTTGAAGACTTATTTGATAAACCCACCTATTCTTATGTCACCTATCAAGGGCAAAGAACCGTTGTTATACATATCAGCCACAGAAAGGTCTCTAGGCATATTGTTGGCACAAGAAGATGAGCAAGGAAAAGAAAGGGCAATCTACTATCTTAGTAGAACCTTAATAAAATATGAACTAAATTATTCATTCATGGAAAGAGCATGTCTAGCAGTGGTCTTTGCATCTCAAAAACTAAGACATTATATGTTGATGCATAAGATCAAATTAATTGCCAAGATTGATCCTCTCAAATACTTGCTAAGTAAAACTGCCTTAACAGGTAGAATAGAAAAATGGGTCATGATCCTAAGTGAATTCAACATTGAATATGTTGATAGAAGAGCAATTAAAGGACAAGTGATAGCAGATCACTTAGCAGATAACCCAATGGAGTCTATACAAACCATTCAAATTGAATTTCCAGATGTAGCAATTGTCAACATAGAAGCAAAGACATGGAAATTATATTTTGATGGATCTTATACACAAGGAGGTTCTGGAGTAGGTATATTATTGGTTACCCCTCAAGGGTACACCATTCCAAAGTCCTATAAACTCTTATTTCCGTGCACCAATAACATAGCGGAATATGAGGCATTAGTCATTGGCATCAAAATGGCTTTGGAATGGAATATTGTAGAATTACAAGTGTATGGGGATTCCCAACTCATAATCAATTAGGTTAATAATGAATACAATACCAAAGATATAAAATTGATGAAATATAAAACCTTGATTAATGGATGGAAGAAGTACTTTGCTTTGATCACATTTGAACAGATTCCAAGAGAAAAGAATAGATCAGCAGATGCCATGGCTACCTTGGCTTCCTTATTACAAAAACCAAATCAAAATGAGAAGTATGAGTTCTTGGTGGAAGAGTTGGTAAAACTGACATTCAACCTTCCTGACACCCAAATTGTTTCTCTTTTACATGGACATGACTCTCCTTGGTATGGACCCATCTATACTTACCTTAAAGACCAAGTACTCCCCGTAGACCAAACTCGTGCTCAAAAATGTAACTTCATATGCCAAGCTGCCCATTACCTAATCCTTTCAGACACATTGTATCATAAGGGTCTTGATGGGACGTTACTTAGATGTTTAGAGGAAGAAGAGTCTAAGTTAGCTTTACGCGAGGTCCACGAAGGCATTTGCAGGTCACACTCAAGTGGTCTTAATCTAGCTAAGAAAATCCTTCGTTTAGGGTACTTTTGGACAACATTAGAAAAGGATGCTTGTCAATTTGTGAAGACATGCAGCAAATGTCAATATCACGGTAACATGATACATGCACTGGCTCAAGAATTACACCCATTCATTACACCATGGCCTTTTTATCAATGGGGTTTTGACTTGATTGGAATCATACATCCTCCATCTTCAAACGAACACAAGTATATCATCACAGCAACATAATACTTCACCAAATGGGTGGAAGCAGTTCCATTAACAACAGCAACCGACAAACAAATTTCAATGTTCATATTGAACCACATAATTTGCCGCTATGGTATTCCACATGCCATTATCACGGATAATGGGAAACAATTCAAAAATCAGGATATTGATGAACTTTGCATGACATTCCACATTACACATCATTCATCATCCATTTATTATCCACAAGGCAATGGACAAGATGAAGCAACAAACAAAAATATTCTCAAAATATTAAAAAGATCAGTTAACAAATCAGGAAGAGATTGGTACGTGCAAATAAATCCCGCACTATGGGCTTACAGAACTAGTATCAGAACACCTACAGGAGCCACCCCATTCTCTTTAGTTTATGGAACCGAAGCAGTTCTACCATTAGAAGTTGAAATTCCATCTCTATGGGTTTCATTAAGAGGATTGATCACTGATGAGGATTATAGGATCGCCAGACTGCAACAATTGGAATTGTTAGAGGAACACCAGACTCAAGCTTATGAGCATTTAAGAGTTTATCAAAATAGGATTTCACGCAATTACAACAAACACATCAAACCAAGAACTTTTCAAGTAGGAGACTTGGTATTAAGAGAAAATCCCAAGAATCAAGCTGAAAGGGAAAAGAAAGGAAAGTGGGAAGCTAATTGGATAGGCCCATTTGTGATAGTGTCATCCTTTGGAACTGGAACATATAAGTTATTAGATTGTAATGGTGAAGAGTTACAAGAACCCATAAATAGCATTCATTTGAAGAAGTTCTACACCTAAAGCAAATGAAAGAGTATACAGAGTATCAGATGAGAGAGCATCATAATTATTGTACATAGTTGAAAAGAGATCTTGAAAATACAAAAACATTTGAAAATGGAAAATCCAAAAAACATTGGAAAGGAAGAAAGATCAAAAACAGTGGAAAATTGAGCATGAAGAAAGCAAAAACATTTGAAAAACTATCTTTTGGTGAAAACCTAGCAATAGGCGCCAAGGTGATATGGAAAAATACAAAAAAAAAAAAAAAAAGAAAAAAAAGAAAAAGAAAAAGAAAAAGTGCCTTGGTGAAAACCTAGCAATAGGCGCCTCGGTAAAAAAAAAAGAAAAATAGAAAAAAGCACCCAAAGGTGAAAACTTGGCAACAAGCACTTTTGGTTTCATTAAGTCATTTCTTTCCTAGTCACATGTGTACATAATGCATCTCATCATCCCATTTGTCCAAACCTTCATTGCATCCGTCATTTGTACATAGTCATAATAACATTTTTAGCATCATCCTTTGCATTGCCCAAAAGTTGTCAAAACTGATACATCAAACACTTGGGGGCAGCATAAAACAGATCGGAAAGTGGGTACCTCAAAAAAAGATTCAAACGAGCAACATTCAGTCACAAGCAGAAAGAGATCAACATTTTCAGAAGAGAGATCAGATTTTTGTAAACCTTTGATTGATATCATTGTTTACTAACCAAGAAGTTGACTACCACAACAAATCCTTGAGCCTAAATTGACTTATTATTCAGGATTAAAAATCAAACATCATTCCATGATCAAAACACTTGGAAATATTCTTTGAAGATCAGAAAACAATGCAAAACACCTAGATAGATTCTTTTGAAAAGTTGGTTAAAAATCTGTTTACTTACATTAATTCAATTTGTATCAAGTCTTTTTAGCTAATCAATGATGTTTCGACTAGATTGGCAATGATGGAGACATGATATTTTTCTTGTCTATGAAGTGAATGTTTGGAGGAAGATTCATTGCCTTATGAGAATTCATCTAAAGACATGGTCATCAAAGAACCATCGAGGATTATCTTATAAAACAATGAGTTAACTTTTGTTTGTTTACGCAACCGAATACCTTGGATATTTAGATTCTTCATATCTAAATGCCAAAATCCACTTGTAACATAGAATCTGACAAAATCGGTATTCGTACTCTCATGATTGTTTGTAATCAGTGATAGTCGTATCGACGAGACCGATGGGAAAGCAAAACGAAGGTTACCATATGAGCAATAAAAAGTGATATTCATATCATCATGTCAGTGGGCAGTGGTGATTGTATCGACTTTCCGGTCCCAAGTGCTCAATGATGAAAATTTATCCTCAAGGCATTTATTTGCTAAAAGCTAGTGACACTTAGCTGCATTGCATTGCATTATCATGGAAGGTTAATTGTATTATCATGTTAGATTAATTGCATGTGCATTTGTTTGTAGTATTTTTCCAAGGGAAAAAGGGGGTCATTCAATTGAAATCTTGATCAATCATAAAATGGGTCATTCAATCAAGAATCAAGGAAAGTCCATAAATCATAAGTGTCCATAATATCAAAGATCCATGAAGTCTGTCTAATCAAAGATACAATGTCATCAAAGTGATACATCAAAGTCCTGATCAATAACTGAAATATCATGATACAATATCAACAAACTGAAAGAGCTCCATAATCAATCATCTCAATAACATGTACTCTAGCTGGGTCAAACTCATGACTTAAGTCTAAATATCCAAGAAGCTAAGGTCCATATATATATCATTTACGGAAATGTGTCTGTTTCACAAATCAAGGGAATCATATCAGTATTCTATATCAGTGAGTCATCTTACGTCAATCAATCCTATCAAAGTATCAAGAAATCACACCCTGTACCATTTGTTCATGTCTCTATGTCCTGAGAACGAAGCAGCAGTATCAAATCATATCGGTTTTCACATTGATTGATTTATCCTATTAGAACTATCCTATGAGATTGACAAATCACATTCATTGGTACCATTATCCTGTTATCCTAATCACTTGTTTCGCTTAACTACAACAAACCTATCTATCTTGGATATGCAAATTGTAAGTCATGGCATATCATCAATATTTTTCAAAAATGAAAACATATTGGACCAATCAATCAAAATCTTTCAAATCAAGGAATCAATATGTTTTATTTATGAGGGGGCATCAGAGTATCAAATTGGCATCGCATCAAAAACATTTATCAGTGGGGCATATCATATCAGGTTATCATATCAGTATCATATCATATCAGGAGGCAAATCAGTATCAGATCAGTTTATCATATCATATCAGGTAGCATATCACTATCAGAGACAGTATCAAATCATCGTACCAACTATTAGAGATATCAAGGAATCATCAAACCAGGACTTGAATCAGATCATCGTACTAAGGGAATCTTTGAATTGGTGTTCTTCACACATCGATCCAAAGAGGGGCATTTGTAGACACGAAAAATTGGCAAAAGGCTTAAATCAATAAAAAGGTGCAACAAATCATCAAATAGCAGGAAAAATCAATAAATGGAACAAAGGCAATTCAAATCAAAGGAAAATTCAATTAAATGATTAAATGATTAAATAAAGCTTGAAAAGGGGAAAAAAACTATGAAATTGATTAAATTCAATTAATGACATAGTTGTTGAAATGAAAAATCAAAATGAACATCTTACCATTCATGGCTAAATTTAATTACTTTAATTAATTAATAAATACTAATTTCTCTCAACAAAGCAAAAAAGAAGACAAAATGGACACAAATCACTCACTTTTGTTGAAATGGTCCAGCCTTTTGAAACCATTTAAATGATTGTCCCCTCCTTGTCCCCCATTTATAAACAAAGCAAAGCCAATTGACCTTACCCAAGCATAACCATGATCAACTCACTCTACCCCCTACCCTTGGGAAAATCCTATAAGTAGAAAGCATTTAGAAGCATAAATCATCCACTCCATATCTTTGAATTGTAGCAAAGCTCTGGCAATTTGCATCCACATCACTCACTTATCATTTTTCATTGCTAATTAGCTTAAATTGCTTTGATCATAGTAGATTGTTCATCAAATAGAGTTAGAATTTGATAGAATAGATCTAAATTTGCATATCATATAGCTTAATTCTCATCTTTAGAGTGTCACTAGTGAGGATCATAGCTGAGAGCCTCATTTACCACTTTATTTTAGAGATCCATGAGATATTTAGATTAATTGTGCATTATTTAGATTAGTTTGCTTTGAATAGTGTAATTGTCTTTTAAATCTTGTTATTTCATGAAGGTGTAAATCACTCACACACAGGTTCCAAGAGACATTGGGAATTCTAGTTCAAAGCTTGTAAGCCTTATTTACAGAAATAGATCTGTGACAATCATCCTTTCAGAAAAGTAGACGTTTTGATCAAAACAAGTGACTAGAAATGGATCTTGATCATCATGATCCTAAATACAAGGTCTCAATGAATCAACAAAAATGAGGTAGGATGATCTAGTGAATGGCATGAGCTGCAAACCAAGTTGGGTTCTTTATAAAATAGTTTTTGATTCCACACTCCATTCTTGGATTGTATTTGCAATGATTTTGGAAAAACCTTTGTAGTATCCATAAGTAGACATAAACAAACTAGAAGATTTGGATTTTCAAAAAAGATTAAGTCATTTACGATAAAGATACCTACTTGATTTCTAATGGATTCTAAAATCTCAAGCTCCCTGTATTCTAACAAAAGACTATGCAACTGAACCCATGTAGGTGTAAATTTTATGATAGTATCCATGGGTTGAAATTTGGGCACTAGCCTGCAATGTTGCAAAACCAATGTTTCTTTTGAAATATTAACTTTTTTATTTTCTATAGAATCAAATATTACAACAAAGAATCCTCTGCCTTGATATAACCTTTGCATGTCCTTTGAAATCTTGTTAGATGTTGGTTCTTCAACCAAAAATGAACTCTAAGAATCTTGTTTTGATAAATCTTCCCCTATTGTGGTTCTTTGCACCTTCTTAACCCATATTAATATTCCTTCTATATTCCAAGAGTTTTTCTTTCATAGAATATCATTCTTGGGCTTTCTTCAAGGAGGGTCTTTGATGATTTTTGATCTTTCTCGAATTCTTATTGGAGGCTTGAAGTTTAAAGAGATGTTATTAGGAAATGTGGTTGGTATATTTGAGCTTCATTTCCCCCAAGGTTTTTGTATTCAAGATTAAAAAAAGTATTACATCTAAACTCTTTCTCAAAAGCCATAACCCTTTTTGCAAACCTTCTAGGATTTTTGTGTCTTGGAAATTCTTCACCCAATTCTTGTTGAATGCTCAGAACTGATCAACTAGTATTAAGAAGCCCTAATTTTAGCTTTTTAGCTAACAAATAATCTCTTACATTTGAAATTTCCTAATATTCGGTTACAGGACATAATAACTCGGCCAAAATAACCCTGGACAAAATAACCCGGCCATAATAACCCGAGGACAAAATAACCCAGGGTCATAATAACCCAATCCAAAATAACCCGGAGTCAAAATAACCCATGGACAAAATAACCCCATAAGATTATAGAGAAAGGAAAACAAAATTTATAAATTACAAGTATATTTCTAAAAAAAAAAATTATTCAAATTTTCAATTAAAGTGTCAAATTATGAGCAATGGCTCTTATGCCTCTTAACACCTCTTCATAATGCCTTTTGACTTACATCTTTTCATAATAACTCTTATTTAGCTTATTCCCACGAATTTGTCTTTATTTCTATAATTATTTACCATTTTATAAGTTATTTAAGCATATTAAAGATGTTTTAAGGCTATTTTAGGGGTATATAATGGATATATGGTCTAAAAGTGACCTAAATATCCTCTATGGTGCCTCACAATCCATTTTTAAGCATACTAACTTGATCTAGAATGACTATGGGTTATTTTGACCATGGGTTATTTTGATCATGGGTTATTGTGTCCTTGGGTTATTATGGCAGGGTTATTGTGTCCAGGGTTATTTTGGCTGGGTTATTATGTCCGGTTACCCTAATATTCAAGGGGCCAAAGCTTCTTGAGCAAAGGGGGTTTAACTAGAATACTAGAGGTTGAGGTTGGAAAGATGGAGATATTGTTTGGATAAGTTGTTGGAACCATACTTGTGATTGCATTATGTTTATCATGTCTTTGATAAAACTGATTTGAATTGGAGAAATTCCTTTCCTAAGAAAATCTCTGTGGTCCCCAAGGCTTTCCATAAGTGCCCAAAGCTTCCCTCTTCCACAATGATCCACATCCGTACCCTCCTAACATAAATCAATTTGGATTCAAGGCAGTTTAATTGGTATTCTACCTAAATCCAACGCTTTGCCTAGCTCTCACCCACTTTGCCTCCACCATTCCATAGATACTATTATATTACTAATTAATATTAATATAATCTGATACAAAATATTTAACATAATATTTTATTAAAGGTTTACAATATTATACTAAAATATTTAAAATTATTTATAATATCATATTCAACTAAATATACTTCATTCGTAGAAATAAATATATTTATATGTTTTCTTGTTTTTTTTATAAAAAATTGTATTGTAGAATATTTGAATTCAACACTTTAGATACTAGCATATGATAACCAGTTTTGACTTTCAAAATGAAGTAAGCCATATCTGGCTCCCTTGTACCTCTTTTTGGACTATATATATTTATCCTTTACTAATATATAAATCGGGCCTACAAGCATTTTTGCCAAAAAAAATGATTTGAATTCAACACCATCTAACTTACAACATGAACTTTTCCGTTAATCTAAATCTTTTTATTTTTTTAATTTTTTTAAGCAAGCTCTGCCTAGGGGGCATTACCCTTTGTTATTACCATACAAAGAAAATTTACATAGTGAATAGGAAAAGACTACTATAGATACTCATCAGCCTATCGACTATTCCCTCTGGAAACAAATCTCCTTGTCGAATGCATCAAACTTTTCCAGAGTGTAATCCTTCACTATTCCTTTCCTAAATAGAAACCATGCCTTTTCATTTTTTGTTTCTTGCCTTTAGCTTGGAGCCAAAAATGGCCTACCATGCATCTATTTGCTGGTTTGGCATCAATGCCATCCAAAGAATAGACCACCTCCATGTAGATACTGTCCTCCATAGTCCTGCGCACTATTGTAGTGGCCGACATAGCATTGCCCAGTACCTAAATAATGGGAAGAAACAAGTCTTCTATCAAAATTCCGTCATGTATGTGGCACGTCGACCAGAAGTCTTCTCCCAGGATTTCCACCACTATGACCTTCTCTTGATCATTGGCTCTCTTGAAGATGCATGCTATATGGACCTCCAACGGCTCTTCCATCGCTACCCCTTTGGTGAATTGATAGCTAATGCCTAGATGAAACGCCATTGATCTCTGCTTAGTGAAGGCTATCAATGTTGGCTTAAATAACTGGAGCCCAACTGACAAATCTGACTGACTCCTGATCTATGGATGTCTTTCTTGCAAGATTCCTTTGTACTTGTAAGTGTGCTATGTCACCATAGGTCACGAGCTAAGCATGACTTCCTTAGATTACGCTGTCACAAACATGCCATTTTCCTATTCCTCCTCTCAAGATTGCTACTTGCTCTGCCATGATGATTGCCTGCAGATCCTTCGACAGAGTATTTTCCTTATCAAATCTAATGTCTGATTTTGCAATGATCCCCATATTAGCCAAGTAATCCGCCACCCTATTGCCTTCCTGATACACGTGTTGAAGATGGTAATTGTCGAGTCTTTTTAGATGGTCTTCGATACTAGGTATCCAATTTGCTAGCCTCCCAGACTAGAAATTTGATTTTGCTATTCCATTTAGAATGACTAGTGAGTCACCTTCAATGATGAGATTATCGATTCCATTGGTGACACACCACTTAAGGCCAGCCTCCAAGGAAGAAATTTATGCCACATTGTTAGAATTAACTCCTAGTCACTAGTCAATCCTCGCCAGTCCCCTTATCACTACACCCTCTCAATTCCAAATGATAGCTCCTATGCCACTCCTCCCCAGGTTACTCCTGCTAGCTCCGTCAAAGTTGAGTTTCATCCACCCAATTTGGAGGGTCTGCCAAACTACTAGCTTCCTATTAACCTTCCTGTCTTTCATACAATGGTCCTCGAGGTTCTTGAATGTCCAGATAGCCTCCATGTCAAGATCCCATTTTGATTGATATTTAAAGTGCAAGCCTTGGATTGTAATGTCCCCCTAGTAGATTAATTTGTAATATTGGGACAATGTTCTTACCAGTTCAATTACAAGAGACTTCTTCCTTTTAAGACTTTCATTCTCAATAGTTATCTTGATACTATGCACAATTAGATATAAACCTTGACTTAAGGGTTTGATATGTATATGGAATGTAATTGTAAGAAATTAATTGATGTATAATATAGATCCCAAATATATTGATATATATTGAATATATTATAATAGCAACGGATTTCTAATCTACATGATGGATATGTTGATGACTTATTCTATCTCTATGGACCTTGTAATATGCAATATGAAGGGATTATCTTGATACCAATATATTGATCAAACAGTTGCTGAATGTATATGTAAATGATGTGTCACAATATGAGAGCAATATTAAGGTCTGCAGTATATAATCCTTATTGATATGCTGATTGATTGTATGCTAATGTAATGAACTACTATTTTCTTTCTAATTTCTGAATGCCAATCTGATATCCCCTCTTGAGAATGGATTTGATACTATATATAACTTGTCAGACCCTAAAGGTTGCAACCTTTAAACATTCGAGAGACATATCTGTTCTCAGTCATACCTCTTCATTTGTTTTAATCACTCCATATTCTTTATAAGAATTTGTTAATATTTTAATTCATTTAATGAATCGTACCATTTGGAGAATAAGTATAATCGTTGCCTTGTTGCTGTTTTTAATCGCACCACTTCACAGTTTTGTCTTAAATGAAGCGCTTTATTTTATGAATAAGATAATTTTTGTCTTATTAATGGATTGCAACCTTTATAGACTTCACTTATCGCTTGTTTGAATACTTACGTCACTTTAATAATTTCCATCATTGCCCTCAAAACTTAATCCTCAATCACTTTTTAATTTTGTCTTGTGCATTTTCGTCTCATATGGAATTTTGTCCTTTTCTTAAATCTGTCTTATCTATTTCTTTTTATAATAAATATCAGTGCTGCTAATTTCTTTAGTCACAACAAATGATAGTTGCATTTTGACAAGGTAATAGATGTCTTTGTAAATCCTAAATTTTTGATAATATATTATATAATATATATATTTTATATTTAATATTTATATTATTATATTATATCATATTAATTTATATTATATTCATTTGTTCTATTAGTATTGATTAGATTAGATTATAATTTTATTTATTTATTATTATATTATATTTAATAATAGATTATAATGAATTAATATAATATTATATTCTATTATTATTATATGAATAATATAGTTAATTTAATAATAAATTACATTATAATTTATTATTATTTACTCTTTTATTAATTTAATTTTTATTATTTATTATTAAATCCTACTAGAGAATTGGGACATTACAGTCCGCCCTTCCCCAAAATTGCTTGTCCTCAATCAATGCAAACCTTTGTTGTGAGTGGTGTCTCGAATATCCAATCCTAGCGACCCTGAAATGGTAATTTTCAACTTGTTATTAGAACCGCATTATAAATATAAACTTATCATATCTGAAAATCATAATATTCAATTTTAAGGTAATTCAAAGATCAAACTTATCTTAATGTATTGTAGCACTTATATTCTCCTCCGTTAAGTTTTACTTTGCTCCAAGAATGTTATAATCAAGGTTTGACACTCACAAAGAATGCCCTCTGCCAAGAACGGTGACGCTCACCAAGAACGCCCTCTGCCCAGAATGGCCTCTGCCAAGAATGACAACGCTCACTAAGAAAGATCTCTGCCAATAATGACAGCGCTCACCAAGAACGCCCTCTGCCAAACATGGTGACACTCACCAAGAACACCCTTTGCCAAGAATGGTGATGCTCACCAAGAGCATCCTCTACCAAGCATGGCGACATTCGCTAAGAATGCCCTCTATGGCCGACAGTTACTAGCAATGCCCTCTATGACCAACATTCATTAAGAATGCCCTCTATGGTTGAGATTTACTAGCAAAATCCCTCTATGGCCGATATTCATCAAGAATGCCCTCTATGGCCGACATTCACTAGCAAAGCCCTCTATGGCCAACATTCATCAAGAATGCCCTCTATGGCCGACATTTACTAGGATTGCCCTCTATGGCCGATATTCACTAGGAGTGCCCTCTATGGCCGACATTCATTAAGAATGCCCTCTATGGCCGACATTCACTAGCAATGCCCTTTATGGCCGACATTCATCATGAATGCCCTCTATAGCCGACATTTACTAGGAGTTCCCTCTATGACCGACATTCATCAAGAATGCCCTCTGTGGTCGACATTCACTAGGAATACCCTCTATGGCCAACATTCATTAAGAATGCCCTCTATGGCCGACATTCACTAGTAATGCCCTCTATGGCCGACATTCATCAAGAATGCCCTCTATGGCTGACATTTACTAGGAATGCCCTCTACCAAGAATATCTTGGATCTCTGGATTCCTTTTAGGTATCTTGACATTCATCATGAATGCCCTCTACCAATAAAATCTTGGATCTCTGGTTTCTCATTCACTAGGAATGTTCTTCTTTAATTCTACTATAAGTTTTTCCATAAAAATCTCTTTACTATTTGCTATAATGAAGTTCTTTATGCTCTCTTAACCCTGCTTAAAATTTGATCACATTTCTGCCATAATATGATCCATCAAGTTCTCTCTCGATGTCTTCTATAACTCTCCTTCCAATTATGTTTTTCAATCCCTTGTATGCAGATTCAAGTTATTTTCCTCAATCTTACTTCTCATCCTCTCTTATTCGATAATTCCTTGTTTATCTTTTACCCTGCAGAATGGCAGGATCATGCTCTGATGCCACTGTAATGTCCCCTGGTAGATTAATTTGTAATATTGGGACAATGTTCTTACCACTTCAATTGCAAGAGACTTCTTCCTTTTAAGACTTTCATTCTCAATAGTTATCTTGATACTATGAACAATTAGATATAAACCTTGACTTATGGGTCTGATATGTATATGGAATGTAATTGTAAGAAATTATTGATATATAATATAGATCCCAAATATATTGATATACATTGAATATATTATAACAGCAATGGATTTCTGATCTAGATGATGGATATGTTGATGACTTATTCTATCTCTATGGACCTCGTAATATGCAATATGAAGGGATTATCTTGATACCAATATATTGATCAAACAGTTGCTGAATGTATATGTAAATGATGTGCCACAATATGAGAGCAATATTAAGGTCTACAGTATATAATACTTATTGATATACTGATTGATTGTATGCTAATGTAATGAACTGCTATTTTCTATCTAATTTCTGAATGCCAATCTAATATCCCCTCTTGAGAATGGATTTGATACTATATATAACTTGTCAGACCCTAAAGGTTGCAACCTTTAAACATTTGAGAGACATATCTGTTCTCAATCATACCTCTTCATTTGTTTTAATCACTCCATATTCTTTATAAGAATTTGTTAATATTTTAATTCATTTATGAATCGCACCATTTGGAGAATAAGTATAATCGTTGCCTTGGTGCTGTTTTTAATCGCACCACTTCACAGTTTTGTCTTAAATGAAGCACTTTATTTTATGAATAAGATAATTTTTGTCTTATTAATGGATCGAAGCCTTTATAGACTTCACTTATCGCTTGTTTGAATACTTACGTCACTTTAATAATTACCATTGTTGCCCTCAAAACTTAATCCTCAATCACTTTTTAATTTTGTCTTGCGCATTTTCGTCTCATATGTAATTTCATGCTTTTCTTAAATTTGTCTTATCTATTTCTTTTTTATAATAAATATCAGTGCTGCTAATTTCTTTAATCACAACAAATGATAGCTGCATTTTGACAAGGTAATCGATGTCTTTGTAAATCCTTAATTTTGATAATATATTATATAATATATATGTTTTATATTTAATATTTATATTATTATATTATATCATATTAATTTATATTATATTCATTTGTTCTATTAGTATTGATTAGATTATATTATAATTTTATTTATTTATTATTATATTATATTTAATAATAGATTATAATGAATTAATATAATATTATATAATATTATATTCTATTATTATATGAATAATATAGTTAATTTAATAATAAATTACATTATAATTTATTATTATTTACTCTTTTATTATTTTAATTTTTATTATTTATTATTAAATCCTACTAGAGAATTGGGACATTACATGGATCCAGTTGTTCACTACTTCCTCTATGGCATTTTTTACCTTATTCTGAAACAACCCCACTTCCATAGATATGTCCTCAAAGATTCTTCTGTTATGCTCCTTCCATACATGCCAAACCAAAAGTGAAGGACACACTATCCATAATATGCCCCATTTAGAATGTCTCCTACGGATAGGCCACGAGGACCAAAAATCCTTGAGTGTTTCATTTATTACTGCATTCCAATGTAACATTGTAAACAACCAGTCCCAACATTCACAGGCAAATGGACACTAGAATAGAAGGTGATTGACCGTCTCCTCCTCTTGTTTGCACAAGGTACACTAGTTGGGGCCCGCAATCCCTATCGTCTTCAGTTAGTTGCCTATCAGAATCCTACCATGCAAGATGATCCAAAGGAAAGCCTCGGCCTTCGGGAGTGGCCATTTACCCTAGCATAGGATCGAAGGCCACTTGCAATTCCTATTTATGAACCTCTGCAGTTCATACCCGAGGCTGACTTTATAATCTCCTAATTTGGAAGCACTCCATATCAGTTGGTCCACTACATCCGAGGGGAGCACTATTTTGTTTGACAGAAGATCCATTAGCTTCCTTTGGTTGGCTGAATCACCATCTCCCACTTGTTTCCACCCCTACACTAAAGAGGAGTCAGTGGGTTTGATCCAGTAATCCACCACTCACTAGCCCATCGAAGCTTCCATCTGGATAACCCAGTTTTTATCTTCAAAGGAGTCTATCAAGGGCTACTCTCCATTCCAGGAATCCTGCCAGAACCTCGCTCTATGCCCATTACCAACTTTCCATGTGAGGTGTTATGTGAGAAGATCACAGCTATTCCAAAGAAACCTCCACATATGAGAACCTTTGATCGAGTTGGCAAGTGTCAAAATTATGCTAGGTTCAAAAGAGTCCAAGTATTTAGCGGCCATGACTTTACACCACGGCTTCGATGGGGATTTGAACATTTTCCATGCTAATTTGGCTCCCAGCGCTCGATTCTGCAATCCCATTTTCCTCATACCAGTCTCTCCTTCCACTTTGATCATGCAAGCCACATCCCAATTGATAAGAGGAATCTTTTTTGCCTCCTTTGAGCCTTCCCACATGAATTTTTTTAGCAACCCGTCAATAGAAGTAGCAGCTCTATTGGACATTTGGTATACCAACATGAAATAGATAGGAATGGTCGAAACCGCATATTTAATCATTTGGATCCTTTCTGCCTGTGAAAGCCACTTTTTTTTCCATGCTGACGCTTTTTGCCGACATCTATTCAAAACTTCCTCCCATAATTTGGGATCAATTCTACCCACATATAGAGGAACACTAATATAAACAATGGGAAAATCTCCTGGTTTGAATCCCAAGATGCCAATAATTTTGTTATGCATATTTTTGTTGGTATTTAGAAAGTACACCAATGACTTGTTCCTATTCATGCACTGTCCCGACCCTCTTTCATAGTTGTCCAATACTTCTTTGAAAACCTTGGCTTCCCTAACCGTTGCTTCTCCAAAAAGGATGGTGTTGTCTTCAAATTGAGAATGTGAAATCTGGTCAAGATTGACATGAATGGAAATCCCTCTCCAACGGCCCATACTGGTCTATTTTTTGATATTTCTACCCAGTACTTCTGCCATCAACACAAAAAGAAAAGGAGACAAGGGATCACCTCGCCTTAACCCATTAGTAGCTTGAAAAAAGCCACATACCAAACTATTAACGAGAACATAGAAGTGGAATGAAGATAAACAATGAATGATGCACTTAATCCACTCTTGATCAAATCCAAACCAAAGAATGACTTCAAAGAGAAAGGACCACCTAACTCTATCATAAGCCTTACTGACATCTAATTTAACAATCATACCTGGTTGCTTATCTGCTTGCAAAGAGTGAATGGATTCTTCGGCCAGGATAATACTATCCACAATTTCGCGGCCAAGAAAAAATTCATGCTGCTCAACCAAGATGATCCTATTGAGCATCGAATTCAATCTATTTACCATCACCTTAGAAATAATTTTGTAAATTGAATTGCAAATTGAAATCGGTCGGAAGTCCGCCATTGTTGCGCAGTCCTGTTTCTTAGGGATTAAGGCAATGACTGTGTGGTTCATTTCTCTAACAAATCTGCCTTTTCTCTTGAAGTCCTCCGTCACCTTTAAGATGTCGTCCCCCATAAAACTCCAACACTTTTGAAAGAACTCTGAAGATATCCCATCTGGGCCTAGGACTTTATCGGGGAGGTTGTCAAAAGTAGATATTTTGATCTCCTCTTTAGAGAAAGGATGCATCAATTCATTATTGTCTGCCACCAAGACCACCTTAGGAATAACGTCCAACAGAGGGAGTGGGTCCTGAGACCTGTTGTCAGCATTCTCTCCAAGCAACTCTTTAAAATGGTTTACTGCTAATTTTTATATGGCTCCAGCTTCTTCCTGCCATGACCCCTAATCATCTTGGATGCGATTAATTCTATTAATAGATCTTCTCGATTTGACTGAAGCATAGAAGAATTTTCTATTTAAATCCCCTACTTTGATCAAAATATCCGTCGATTTGTCTCTCCAAAACACTTCTTCTCTGAGGAGAATTTCAGATAATTCAGTTTTCAAAAGCTTTTCTTTAAGAAAAATATCGTCGGACATACCAGCAAAGATGACTTGATTATTAAGCATATCTAATTCTGCTTCTATTTTGGTCTTTTCAGCAAATATGTTCTTGAAAGAATTCTTGTTCCAAACTTTAATGTTTTCCTTCACCATTTAAAGTCTTTTCACAAAGCAGAAACTCGGAGTACCTGTAAATATGTTGCTATCCTTCCACCAACTTTCCACCTTAGGGAGGAAATCCTTATCTCTCCACCACATACTTTGGAATCTGAAGCGTCCTCTTCCCCCTTTAATAGCCTCTTGAACACTAAGCTAAACTAAGAAGTGGTCGGACAGAGATAGAGGAAGGATACAAGTATCCATATTAAAAGAAGAGTCTAGCCAAAAAGGACCTGCCAAGAATCTATCCAGTCTTTCTGAGATTCTGGCAAATTTCTCCCTCCAATTCGACCATGTATATTTTCCATTTGTACGAACCACATCTATCAATTGGTTCTTGGACACGAAGTCTCTAAAATCTTCCATGATTTGATTAGACATCTGCAAGCCTCCAAATTTCTCATTTATATCCAATAAAGCATTAAAGTCACTTGCTAAAATCACTCTGTCACTGTTAATATAGGCTAATTTTGTAGAGATTTTCATCCAAACCTTCAGCTTATCTTCTATTTTGATTGGACCATACACATTAAAAATGGGAAAAGTAACATTATTTTTCAGACAAACAACTTTTCCAAATATCCAATTTGTAGATCTTTCCAGCTCTGACACCTTGATATTGATGGGATTCCACAACAAACCAAGACCTCCTACCGCTCCTCTGGCTTCTTGAAAATAACCTTCCCACTTATTGCAAGAATGAAGGAAACTGAGAGCTTTATCTAAATTAAGTTTAGTCTCTTGGAATAAGACAATATCACTCTCTATCATATTTAACGCTCGTTTAACCAAGCGTTTCTTGTCAGGGGCAGATAAGCCCCTGACATTCCAAGTTGAGATCTTCATCTCTCACTAAGGGAGGCCCCTGCTCCCTTGGCTTTTCTTAAAAAATTGAAGACATTAATAGTCCCTTTCTCCTTGGCCCTCTCTTCTCTTTTCTGTTTGTTCGATCTCCTACCCTTTCCACCTTTGGCCTTGCCAAGAAGAATGTTAACCGATTGGCTAACACTCTTCGAATCTACATTGTCCAACTCGTCAGACTGGATGAAATTATCCTCTGAGTCACGATCATATTCAATCTCTGTATCTGAATGGGTTTTCTTATGAGAAGGAGACTTCTCCAATTGAATAGTCTCCCTATGCAACTGATTATTTCCCGAGCCTGAGCGTTCACTAGGATTGTTAGCTTCATTCAAAGGGCTCGACGATATAGATTTCTGATGCAACACCTGCTCTGGAGAAACGGTTTTTGAAACCATTTTTTGAACTCCTCCCTTCTGGACTCAAATTTTGGCTGGTTTAACAAAAGCATGGAAATCCTCTGTACCATGATCTTTGAAACCACCTCTCAAGCATCTAATGCCCGGTTTTTCAATTTCAACCCGTTGTTTCCAAATGCAACCACCAGTCTTGAGATTGATGAAGGAAGGGATCTTTTTGACCGCCACAATCTTGATCCTCACATACAGGTAAGAGTCATTCTCAATGATCTCTTCGTCCACTTCCATCAAGGTTCCCAACGATCTACCAATACATTCCAGACTCACATCACCCCAGTATTCTATTCGGAGATTGTATAATTTGATCCACATTGGATCCTTATAAATTGCTAGGGGGACTGGATCAAAATTCGCTTGCCAAGGTTGTGAGTATAAGGGGATCGATCCACCAAACCAATTTTGATGATTCAAAATTTTATTTCTAGCAGATTCATCTCTGAAACCCACAATAAAGAAACCTTTAGGGATAAATTTCAATACAATATCTTGACTCCAATTGGTTTTCACCCATTCCCTAATTTGAATTCTGGTAATCCATGCTCCAACAAATCTCCCTATAACCGCCATCTTTCTCCACAGTTCTACATCAAGTTCGATGTCTTCCGACAGATCAATGTCGACAGGCTCGCCTTCCTCCATTGTGGTGCTTGAGGGACCCATCTCTCCTATGTCTTTACCCCGAAATCCTTGCCTGTGTCCGCCATAGTTAGTTGGTGTGACCGCCAAACTTCCTTCTCTGTATCCCGCCTTCTCCCAAATACCCAGTTTTAGTTTTAGTTTTTATTAAACTAAATTTTGTTTAGACATCTATTTAATAATTTAAATGGATATAAAAATAATATTAATTTGATTATAATTTTTTAGTAAAATATCTTATATAAATTAAAATATTTATAACATTAATAATTCATTTTATTGGTTAATCGATTTAGATTTAAAAAAATTAGAAAAAATCCCCGAGTGAGACATAACTCTATATTATCATACTAATTGATGAATGATCAAATATAAACAAGTATATAATACTGCCAAAATAATTTTAACAAAATAAATATTAAAATTTTTGACAACTAAATAAACGTTTCAATTAATAAATGGCAACTTTTCGAAAAGTAACGTCTTTTTGTTTTCAACCAAAAATATATATAAATATGGAAGGTTACGTATTTTAAAGTGTGAGATAGGAAAGCAAAATCGGAAACGAAGAGGTCAGAATAATTAAATATTTTTAAATAAGTTTTATTTTTGAATTTGCACATTTTTTTTCTTATTTTAAGTTAATAAATAATGTAATTATGTTTTTAAAAATATTTATGAGTATTCTTTTTTAACAATAAAATATTTTCGAAGTAAATAAAAATAATAATAATAATTTATGTCTAATTTAATTTAAGTGAAATAATAATTAAATAAAGATATAATTTTTTTATTATTAGTGATGTTAATTTAAAATATTTTTCAATTTGATTAGTGAATTATTTTAATAAAATTTTAATTCACATTTTGTAGAGAGTTTAGCCAGTCCTAAATAGTTTTTGTTAACAGGCTCACATCTGTCTTTGCTACTCTAACATAATAAATAATATTTTATAATCTAAACCATTTTAAATTCTTTCTTGCGCAGGAAGTTAGGGTTTGAAGTGTTTGTGGAAGAGGTGCATCTCGTTTTTTTGTTTTTTCATGCATCTATTTCACAACCTCAGCTTAATTTTTTGAGTAAGCTTCATTGATGAAACTGTGCGAGAAAATGGGTCCAAAATCACAGCTTTCAACTCGCTCTAACAACGCACAGTCATCTGGTTCAACAGCCACCAGCAAGAGGAGGGAAAGCAGACAAAACCATCTTCTTTATCAACTCAAGTCATTGGAAGATGAAATGCAGAGGCTTGAGAAACTCCCAATCCAGACACCCAAAGATACTCAGGCTGCCATGGCCAAAGGAAAATCCTTCATTCAAAGGTTTAATCAAATGAAAAAGGCTCTGAATGACCTTCAACCACAGCCACAGGAGGAACAGATTCCTGATGTTTTCCTTAGACTGTCAAAGTCCAATGAAGCTGATATGATGGTGCTCAGAAAAGAGAGAGATCAAGCTCAGCAATTCTTTGAGTTGTGCAAGTCTAGGGCTCAAGCACTTGGTAGAAAATACTATAACTGGAATAAAGCTGTCAAAGAAGTTGCAGGGGATAGTGATTTGAACAGTCCTTATATTGATGATGGTAGTAGAAAAACCTTTGTGCTGTCCCCTGAGTCTAAATATGTTAACTGGTGCATGAGTTCCCCTGAATCTGCTGTCTCTAAGAAGCTTGCAGTGCCAAGGAGCAAACTTTCCTGGCATGGAGAAGTGCCTGAGAAGCTTGCAGTGCAAAGGAGTAAACATTCATGGCATGGTGAAGTGGCTGAGAAGTTTGCATTGCCAAGGAGTAAACTTTCATGGCATGGGGAAGTGCCTGAATCAAATGGTTCTATGTTGTTGGATCAACACGATGAGGATATGGATAGAACCTCAGATCAATTTGTTAGAAATCAAAATACTAGAAGTGTGGAGAATATGGGCAGACTCTCTGATCAACATGGAGAAGTGCTTGAGAAGTTTGCAGTGCCAAGGAGTAAACTTTCATGGCATGGAGAAGTGCGAGAGAAGCTTGCAGTGCCAAGGACTAAACTTTCCTGGCATGGTGAAGGGGCTGAGAAGCTTGCATTGCCAAGGGGTAAATTCTCCTGGCACGGAGAAGTGCCTGAATCTAATGGTTCTATGTTTTTGGATCAACATGATGAGCATATAGGCAGACCTTCTGATCAATTTGTTAGAAATGTGGAGGATATGGGCAGATTCCCTGATCAAAATGCTAGAAGTGTGGAGAAAATGCGCAGATTCTCTGATCTGTATGGAGAAATTCCTGAATCTGTTGGTTCTAAATTCTTGGATCAACATGATGATCATATAGGTAGACCCTCTGATCAATTTGTAACAATTGTGGAGGATATGGGAAGAGCCTCTGATCAATTTGTTACAATTGTGGAGGATATGGGTAGACTCCCTGATCAAAATACAAGAACTGTGGAGAATATGGGCAGGCTCTCTGATCAATATGGAGAGCAGGCAGAGCCTAAAAATGCTATAGAAAAGGCTTATGATGTTTCAGTTAGGCTCTCTGATCAATATGGTGAGCAGGGGGAGTCTAAAAATCTCATAGAAAAGGCTTATGATGCTTCTGTTAGGCTCTGTGATCAATATGAAGAGCAGGGACAGTCTATAAATGTTGTAGAAAAGGCTTATGATGTTTCAGTTAGGCTCTCTGATCAATATGAAGAGCAGGGAGAGTCTAAAAATGTTGTAGAAAAGGCTAATGTTGTTTCAGTTGGCTCTAGTGTGGATGAAGATGATGACTTTTCAGTTCCCTTCCAGTCAGAACTACAGAGTTTAAAAGGAAAGGATAGGGTGGTAAGTTTCCATGAGACTGAACAGAGCACATTGGGGGGTTTTCACAGGAAGCATTTTGATTTGCAACAATTGAGTGAGTCTGTTGGCTCCAATTATGCTAGGACTTTGTATGCTGATGCAGATGTTGATGAGGTCTCTAGCAAGAACTCTGAGGTTGAATCATCTAAAAATGATTTTCAGGTTGAATTACCTGAAGAGAGTTTCATGGAGGAATCTCTAGAAAACGATTTCGTGGTGGAATCTACCAAGGACTTATCTCCTAGGGACAATTTTAAGGTTCAATATACAAAGGAAGTTTCAGGTGTTCATTCTCCTAAAGAGGATTCAAAAGTACAATCCTCTAAAGAAGATTCAAAAATACAATCCTCTCAAGAGATTTTGGATGTCCACTATGGTGAATCCTCTAAAGAAGACTCAAAATTACAATCCTCTCAAGAGATTTTGAATGTCCAGTATGGTGAAAATATTTTGAAGATTCAGCACATTGAAGAAATTTCTAAGGTCCGATCTCTTAAGGAAGGTGTTAAAGTTCAATCCCCTAAAAGCATTTTTAAGGTACAATCTTCTAAAGGGATTAGGAAGGTTCAGTCCTTCTCAGAGTATTCCAAGATAGAATCCCCTAAGAAGTACTTGAAGTTCCAATCCTTAAAAGAGGATCCAAAAGTACATTACATTAAAGAATTGTCCAAGGTGCAATTCCCAATAGAGAATTCAAAATCAAAATTTCAAGACGATTTGAATTCTCTATCTGTTAAAGATTTTTCCAATATAGAATTGTCTAAAGATGTTTTAGAGGTAGAATTGTCCGAACATGTTTTCAAGAGCCAATCCACAATAAAGGACTCAAAGTTAAAATCTCAAATGAAGGACTTGAATTCTCAATCCCCAAAATATTTCTCCAATATAGTATCATCTTCTAAAGATATTGTAAAGGTAGAATCCCCTAAAAATTATTCCAAGGCTCAATTCCCCAAAGCTAATTGCAAGGGCCTATCCCCTAAACATGATTCACATGTACAAACTTATGGAGAGGTATCAAAGGTTGTATATCTTAACAAGGATTTGAAAAGAGTTTGTATTCCTAAAGATAAGAAGAAGACAAAAATGGATGTGGATTATAAGTTGAGGAAATGGAGACAGGAAGGGCATTTTGACAAAAATGAATCATCCCTCTTGAAATTGGATTCAGATATTTTGAACAGAGAAGAAGAGGAGCTTATGAGTCTTAAGGAGTGCTTGCATTTGAGACAAGAAAACATGATTATTCCAATGAGAGTCTTAGGCAGTGAAGGCTTAAATCAAAATTTCTTAGATGAACAATCAAAAAGACAACTTCAAAGATTCCATAAACAAACTATGAAGCCATTTGAAAATGATGCGGCCAAGTTGTACTTTCTAGATTTTGCAGAGGAAAACATCATGGGAGCTGCAGTTGGTGTTAATCTTATGGATGGAATGAATGAGATAAAAATGATGGAAAAATTGCTTAGACACAATAACATAGTGGAAGATTGCTTGCATAATCCCTTAGGATATCTACAAGGGAATAATTCTAAAGATGACCATATATCAAAAAGATTCTCATGTATGCATGTAGAAGATAATAGAGAAGATGAACAAGAACAAGGAGCAGGAGAAAAAGAAGAAGAAAATAAGATTCCTAGAAAGAAACTTGGATTTTTTCAAAATCTTTTCAAATGTTTCAGGTACGTTGGAGGATCTCTATTCAAACATCTTTTGAATATTTTTGTAAACCCACTTGCGAGATTTTATCGTATGATTGGAGGATTTTTCTTGGGTTGATAACCATAAATTCTATGTAAATAATTTGTTATTGTTCATATTGACTTAAACTCACGACTTAATTTTCTCTTACAGAGATTATTAAAATGTAAAATAAAATTATTTTAATGAAAGACAACTTTAAAATTCATTTGGTGCATTTACATTAATGTAGTTGTCATAATCAAGATAAATGATAGAATTTTTGTTAACATTGTAATTCTTATGAGATGTTTGCTTGAGAGAATCATGCTAACATATTCTTATCAGCTTAGCTCTACATGTAATATGCTAGCAGCTTTATAGCTGAGCTATAATTGCTAATATAAGCAATACAGATGGATTATATAAAACAAAATTTACATATTTTCTTTATATATTGACTATCTAATAGAACTTAATTAAGCCTTGTGATAGTGTTGATGAATTCAATTTTGAATCTTATTTTATTTAGTTCTCAAATTACAGAGTTGGGCAACATCAAATTTTGAGCTTTTATTATTAATCTATATGATTTCTCAATATTAACAAAAACTAAGACTCTTATTAATGTAATCTATCATGAAACTTCAACGAAAGTTAATGGAAAAGGTGTGTGTTAAGTAACGTATGACTGATGAAACTATTTGTTTGAGATATTTATTCATTATGATTAATGCGATGATTCATAGAAATACTTGAAGACCATTAATAAAGTATACTATCATTTGAGACTAACTTTCAAATAGAAAGGAAAACATCAAAAGACTTGAAAAAAATCTTTATACAATTTTATAGATAAAACATCAGAAGTATATGTAGCTCAAGATAAAGATTTTTTTAAAGTCTTCTGATGTTTTCCTTTCTGATAAACAAAATGAATACATCAAATATTACAACTTTATCTTAATCCAAAATAATACAAGTTTGTTTGCAATGCCAAGAATAGAAGGAAATATCCAAAATAATTTTGCATACTTAGTGTAATTATGTATTTTTATGCCCTTGGAAGCCTCATTACCTTTCATGACCTTCCACACGTGTTGATAGCCAATTCATAAATTAGAATTAAAAGCACCCCGAATTACGAAATCTTTATACAACCTACAAAATTTTAAAATTCTTTCAAAATCCTTCATACTTTCCTTAAGGTGACACCATCCCATAATGAGCAAGCAATTTCTTTTCATCACATGGTAATGACCCTTTCTCTGTTGCCACATCATAAGTCCACATGGTATGTAATTTGTGAGTAGATCCAAGTTCTATGCCTTGTTATCCATGGTCATCCAATTCAAATTTTCTAGCCCGCCACTCAAAGGTTGCCTTTTGTTCTTTACAAAGGAACACTTATCTTCTTGTTAATCAACATATTTATACTTAATAATAACCCCTAAAGGATTTTAAGCTTGGTCCCTATCTTCCAAGTTATATTAAAGAATTTTTTGCCCATAATAAGGGTCTTCATATGGTGTGGGAAATGTCCTTCATTTCTCTAACATAAAATTCTCTCTATAGGTAGACCCATTGAAGCCATCGCATTTGCTACACTATTTCTTTCCTTGAAAACATGGTTATAGTAATTGAGTCAAATCCCAAAAGAAAATTTCTAATATCCACTATAATTCCTCTTATATACTAGCTAGCATTAATTGACCCTTTTTGTGGCTCCAATTATGAGTTTGGAATCACCTTCAATATCAAGAGTTTTAATCCTAATTGAGAGTGCAATCTTAATTTCTTGGAATAGAGCCATACATTCAACTTGATTACTAGTGTGGCCATTTAATTTCCTAGTTAAATCACTAGCCAACTCACCTTTGGAGTCTCTGGTCACCTCACCACCCATAGAGTTACCCTATTTAGCAACTCCACCAAAGTTAACCTTGTACCACTCGACAATAGGAGGTTTTCATCTTGTTATTTTTCTTACTAATCTCTTTGTGTTATCAAATTTAACATAATTTATTGGCAGGTTCCAATTCTTAGAAATTATATTATCCCATTGAGTAGGGGGGTAGCTAGGGAACTTCCAATTGGTAATTTATAAGTTTTCTAGCAACAATTTACGTAGTTTTGAAGACATCTTCTACCAAATTTTTAGTCTCCCTAAACATTCAATTGTTCCTTTCTTTCTATTAACTACAACTGACATGAGGAGTTATTTTATGTCATAATTGTATCACCAAGTGATTATAGGTAGGGCTCCTCCATTCAAGTAAAAATTGGATGTCACTATTAAAGAACTATGGTAGATCAAATGTTTCAACCACAATCTACCAGAGCTATCTAGGAAATTGACAATGTAAAAATGCCTGTAGTGTATAGATTCTTCCTCCAACTTATAAAGAATGCATTTGTTGGGGAGTTGAAAACATTTTCTTCCTAGGTTGTCATGAGTTACGATTTTGTTATGCATAGTTGTCCACCACAAGAAGATACCCTTAGGAATTAATTGTAGGTTCTAGACTTTTCTCTAGCAATCCAGGGCAATTTCATACTTTGACAATATTTTGTAAGTCGGTTTAATAGATAACTCACCCTTTTGGTCCTTCACCCAAATAAACTTGAATATATGGATCCTAACCTTGCATATTGTGTGCTAGAAAGTAGTCACACTTCTGTGAATCATTACATCCAAGAACACTCAACAGTGAGGTCTCGAATAGCGATTCACAACTCTCTATTCGTGGAGTGCAGGGGTTTGTATATGAGGCCCTCAGATTGACTTAGTTATGCCCATGCAAGTACACCAAGAAATGAGAGATTCAAAGATGAATAGCAAGCATGCTAATCTCCATGATCATCAAGTTATTGCATGCAAATGAAACTAGTCTAGATGATAACAATGCAAGAAATAAACTATTCTATTGAAATGAATGCTTATACAATGTTAATCTATGAAAGGAAACATGAATTTAAACTATTATGTGAATGCAATATTAATCTAAACTATGGATTGCCATAAGGCATGAGAGAAGAAGACAAGAAGAAAAAAGTCTCAAATATCCAAGCTCCAAATGTGCTCAAAAGCTTCTTCCAAGATTGCTCTCCAAACCCGTAGTATAACAATAACATGAAAATTTTGGGATCTTTAATGAGAAGGAGAGGGCTCCTTATATAGGAAAATGTGGAAGAGAATGCATCCTCAAGAGCAATGTGGGATAAATCCAAAAAGAGGAAATAAAGCTCATTTTTTAGAAAGTGTGGAGAGAAAAGGGATTTTATTTATTTTTAATTATTTGTTTCCCTTTTTTCATCACAAAGAGCTTTAAGAAGATTTTTTATTTATTTAAAAGAATGATTCTCTATTAATTAAATAAGATAACATTATTTAATTAAAAGAGAGATATCATTCTAAATAAGATAAAATCATTTAATTAAAAAAGATTTTAATTAAATAAATTTATTTTATTTTAAAAGATATTTCTTTCAATTAAATAAAGTTATTTTATTTATTTAAGAGGGAATATTTCTTTTAATTAAATAAAATTATTGAAAGAATCAGGAAAAGGATTTTTGTTTGATTTATTTTCTTTTCCATCACATATTTTGCTTTAAGTGGGGATTTTATTTATTTAAAAGAGGAATTATCTTTTAAATAAATAAGATAAGTTTATTTAATAAAAAGAGGAATATTTAATTAAATAAGATAAAATCATTCAATTAAAAGGGGTTTTAATTAAATAAGATTATTTTATTTAAGATATTTCTTTTAATTAAATAAGCTTATTTTATTTATTTAAAAGAGAATATTTCTTTTAATTAAATAAGCTTATTTTATTTATTTAAAAGAGAATATTTCTTTTAATTAAATAAAATTATTGATGAAATGATCAAACCTTAGAAATATTTGAATTATTGATTTAATTGCGATTTGATCAAGGAATTGATTTGAAAATTGCAAAGCATTGATTCAGGAAATTGATAAATTAATAAATGGGGCCCAAAGTCTAGGCAACCATTTTAAGGTGCATACACATATAATTCTTTGAAGTTTAATAGCTTTATGGATCAAGTCAAGTCCATTGTGTTTACATTGTGTTAGAGATTTCCATCTTAGTAATGTTGTTGTATAATCAACAACTTGTGATCCAAAAATTATTTTTGAGTTGTCTATCAAATTTTTGTAGTTTAAGTTATATACTAGGGCCTTGTCCCCACCTAAATATCCTCCCAGAACTTGATTTTCTTCCCATGATCAAACTTCCATTTTAGGCCATCCTCTATGATACTTTGAAATTTGAGGATAATGTTCCATATTTTTGACCCTAAGGGGTAGAAATTTGAGGAAAGGATTCTATAAAAGTTATAAAAGTTGAGGTATTTAGCCCTCATAAAGTCTCACTAGTCTGCCTTTTCAAGGGCTGACATAGTTCCAAGGTGGGAGAATCCCCAAAGGATATGACCAACCTCGCAGCTAAGAGTAACATAGGGAAGCAACAACTCAAAAGTAGAGAGAGAATACAAGATCCAATTTATTCATTCAGAGGTCAAACAACATACATGTTGGACTGTCAGGACTTCCCAGTTTTGGCCATATATAATGATATGAAACTCAATCCTAATTTTGATTTAGCAAAGTCTTAGATCTAGGTTCCATGAACCAACTACTACCACCTCCTCAAGATACATCTAGTTACTACATATAGGCAATGCCTCTAAAGGTCGGCCAAGAGAAGATTAAATTCCCCAAGAAGGAAACGTGTACAAACAAATAGGTCTGACCAAAATGAATCAAAGATCCAAGAAAGGAAACAACAAGATGTGTGATCATAGGAAATGATTCACAAGAGATCCAAAAACCACACACTATGATCACAATGGTCAGAAGTCAAATATTAGCGACTGCACATCGAATCTCTAAATATGTCCAAGCAAGAAATGAACATGTTACATAAGGATAGCAAATGGATCAAATCTCGAGCATCCATGAACAACAAGAGATGCGATCATAGGAAGATGATCCCAAATAGGTCTAGAATAAGAATTTACGATTGCACACTCTATCTTGAACAAATAAAGGTCATCCAACATAATCTCTCCAACTGGAAAAGAAGAGAAAAATACAAAGAACTTATTTTGGTTGATGCAAGATTTCCAAAAACCCAAGATGCTCCTACATCAAGGGCTAGTTTCCATCTCATTTTGACAATCAGATCTTTATTGAGAATTGACAGCTTCATTATTCTTAGCCCACATTAGTATTTTAGTTTACAAATAATATCCTTGTTAACTAAAGCTATTTTTTTCTTTATTTTCACTAACATCCAAAGAAAAATTCTTTGAATTGTTTCAAGTTTCTTTTCCATGTTGCCATAAAATTTAAAATGGGAAAGGAAGTAAATAGGGACACCCTGTAGTGAGGCAACAAGGAGTTGCAGTTTTCTAGCACTACTTAACAACTTGCCTTTCTAGCTATCCGGTTTCTTTTGAAATCTTTCTAGTATAGTGTTCCAAAAGGCAGGAGTGGCATCCTTGACAATGAGTGGTAGACCAAGGTAAGTGCCTAGAAAAGAAGCACATCGATAGCTTGCAATATTTTTTATTTTATTATGCAATTCTTCCTTTCTATGTTAAGACTATGACAGTTTCCTAGCATAACCGTGGTAACCACTATTTTTTTGTAAGAGTTAAGAAGGGTTGTATTTGAGCTACTAACATTTCTCACACATGTCAAGTTCCATGCATGTAAAGGATACTAATTTTTACATAGAAAGTATATCTAGGCATGTGGCATGTTGAGTTGACATATATATTAGGTGACAATTGTAACTCATACATGTCATTTATTGTTTAGTTATGACATAAAATATAATAGTTTGTATGGAATTGGTGTGAAGTTTTGCATAACAGTGATGTGTTGGATGCCTTGCATATGCAAGTTGAGTTATTCACGATTAGTTTATAGGTGTTATATATGTAAATTATCATTTTCATTGAGTCCTAACTATATGAGATAGCATGTCATTTTGGACTCTAGTTCACACCTACATATGAGAGTTATTTTTGCGCAATTTTGGCATTCACTCTTCATGTTGGAATGCTTATGAATATTTGGTGCTTTATTTGATTTTGTATGACAAGTTGAAGATTTTGTAAGATGCTATTATGTAGTCAAAATTATTCAATGTTTTTTTGTTGTGGTTAGTCTTATAGAGCATTAGTTTTGTGCATTGTATTGTAACTTTTATTTCCAGCAATACAAATGATCTTTGTGTTTTGGAGTGTGGGTTTTTTATCCAAAACATTTTCCCATGTAAATCATGGTCTTTTGGGTTGCATTGGTTCAATTTGTAATTGATTCAATGTGGATATAAATTTGTAATGTTTAAGGATTTAAAGGATTTATGTAGTCACTCCCCTGAGTAGATTTGTATTGGAAGTGTTTTCCACACCTTAAGCTCATTTCAATAGCATGTGTGCATCCACAAAAATCTCATTAAATGTTTTTTATGGTCATTTATAGTAATTATGTATAATGTTTAAATAAATTTGATGTATTTAAAACTTTATTAAATTATATCTCTTATGTTATATTCTATTTAAATAGACCTTCATTGTTTAATATTACATTAATATTTAGATATTAAAAGTATGTATTTTACATATGTTATATTTCAATGTAATATGAGTAAAATATTTAAATAATATATTGTAGAATATCTCAAACAATTGAGACAGGGGTGAATAAGTTGTCAATTAAATTTATATAATTATTTATAGATCCAGAATCAGTTGATTAATAATTTGTCCACTTAATCAAATCATATGTAAACATGGAAGAGAGCACACAATAATCACACACCATGAACACCAAATTTTTATGTGAAAAATATGATATGGGAAAAACTAAGGAGAATTAGCTAATTCTCATAAAAAAAATAGTAGTTAAGGTGATTTTTACAAAGGGTGGCTCATTGTGGGTGGGATCATTGTCCCAAAGGGCTCAGTGCCCTGAGAAAGAAGAAAGAAAAGGGAAATCCACCGCTGAGGTACAACTACCAAAGAAAACTTTGGCTCACTACCTCCAGTGTCTAGACATCAACAACACATTCTTTTCTCACAATCCAACTCCACTCTTTTTTCAAACCTTTGTACAATATCGAATGGATCTTCCTTTCAACCATTTCCTAACCAACCCATTACAAACATCATCTTACTTATATTGATCTTACAAATATGAAATCACCAAGTCATCCATTAAGAACATAATTTGAAATAGGTCCAGACTAAACATTCTTGTGGTGGGGATGAATGAAAAGTGAACCACAAATCACACACTACCTCGACCACATAGGATGTTACCCAAATTCCATAATAACTAGGGCCCAAAAATAAATATCACATTAGAAATTATATATGTGGACCACATCAACATGGCCCAAAATAGAAATAAATGGAACTATAATGCCACAAACAATATCCAAAATAGTAAATAATTTTGGACCACAACAAAACACGAACATCACAAAATACATCACTAGAAAAAATAAATTGGAGCACCATCTTCCAGATCAAAACAACCTCAAAATCACATCAACATAATAGAAATATTAAGCACAATACCAACCACCAAAGCAATATGTTTCCATCAATGACAACCATACTGACACATCAGTAACTGAGCAACATAATCCATAATTTTGTAAAATTAACAACTCTACAACATAGCAACAATATCATCAAATTTGTGATAAAAAAACATCATTCAAAAAACTTCCCCTACCAGCAATCTTCCACTTTGTCATTGATGGCAACATCCATCAACAAAAAACACAATCTCATAACATAGCACTTTCAATTTTTTTCTCCCCCTTTGACATCAAGGAAAATGACAAGAAACACACACTTCTCCCCCTAAGGGGAAGCCCCATAGATTAGTCTGAACCAAGAATGTATAGCAATATCTCTAGACTAATGCAGTGCCAAAGATACTTAGGTTGAACTAGGAAGGGGTAATACCCCCAATCTCTCATGGAGATACTCAAAAGTATCTTTGTAAAAAGATTTTGTGAAGATATCTGCAATGTGTTTTGTCATGAGTGCATACACAAGTTCTAATTCATAGTCTAACACATTTTCCATTAACTCTTTGAATTAAAGCATGAAAGATAGTTACATATGCCACAAAAAGGCACTAAATGGGATAATTGTTTATTTTATTCCATTTAAAACTTGGCTGAGTCATACACTAGAGAGATATGAATCAGTATTGTATTTAATTAAAAAAACACTAAGTTATCTCTATCATATACCATGGATACAACTAAAACACACCTAAAAAATAGCAAACAGAATCAACCCAGATTCAATAATACTTTAACTCTAAAAGAATTACAAAATTTCTCATACCTAGAAGAACTGCTACTTGAACCCTAAAGCTTGGAACAACTCCAAAAATTTTAGAACCTCTGAGGAAACAAAAAGGGAACCTAAAAAGGAACCATCCAAGGCCCAAAAGGGAACCAAAAAGGAACCCCATCTCATGGTCTTGATTACCCTTTTATAGGAACAAGGGCAGCAACAAGCTATGAGCCAAATATGACACTTTTCAGAATTTTACATTCTAAGGTAGAAGGAAACTTCAGATATTATAAGGTAGAAGCCATAACAAAAGAGTAATCTTTATGCATCTTCAAGGACCTCCCTTTTGATATATACTTGTGAATCAAACCCATGATAACTCGATAGCAGATTTAGGTGTAGCATTAATTTTTAAAAATATTGTAACACTGGAAAAACTATCAATATGACATAGTACTTTCACTCCTCTGCATACACTTGCACCCACTCATTGTACTCATCCTTTGGCCTCGCACTTGATTTCTCTCATCCTATTTTATCTTTGATTTTCTAGGAAAATATTCTTTTAATTATCCCCTAAAGCATCTTCATTCTTTGTATGTTTCTACCTTAGCCCCTTCAACAATCTGCTCACTTTCCAGCTTGGCTGACCCCAGCCAACCTGATCTACTATCCATGACTACCACATGTCATCTCCTAATTTATCCACGTTTCCACCTCTATAACACCAGCACATCTCCTTGCTCATCGGTCGACCCTACCATGTGTCAACATTATGTGATCTTGTGATGCTTTCCTCGACATTATAATCATGGGATCCCAGGATCACGCCACTTGTCACCGTCAGGCCCGCATTCAATTCATCTACACCTACCATGTGTGAAAATTATGGAATCATTTTCAACTTTTTATTAACCAAGATCATGGGAGCATAGAATTTTGACACCTGGCACTCTTGGGCTTGCAATCCACTTGCCTCCAACATTCCCTAATGGACGATGTCACTTAAATTCCTCCCTTCAGGATTTTAGAATTTCCCCTACTCCACTTCTAAATCCAAGCAAGAGTTTTAGGATTTTCCTTACTTTTCTTCTAAATCTGACTGCTTGCACCCCAAAAGCCAATTCTCTTCTCTAAAGTATGGGCCCCAGTCAAGATTTCAGGATTTGATCTCCTTTACTTCTAATTTTGATCATGACTTCATGATTTCAGGATTTGACCTCCTTCACTTCTATTTTCAAACATTTTCATCCTGAACATCAAATACTTGCATTAAAGGACTTTGCGTATTCTTGAAGTTTAAACACACCATCAACCCATCGGAATTTTGATACTTGCCCTTCTCACAAGTGCAAATTTAGAATGTGTGGGCCCCCATTCTCCAATCAGAGTTTTTTAATTTTCCTTCTTCTACTACCAATTCTGATCATTTTCACCGAGCCCCACCACATGAAGAACCTCAGTTGAAACCTGACTTTATTCAATGCCCAAGGTAAATGGGTTCTAGCAAATGATTCCTTTTTGAATAGCTTGAAACTTTGACATAATACTTTTTCATCTCATTTGAAATAGTATTTTTGTTTATATTGGATAGTAGGCCCCACAAGAAAATCATTTCTATGGTCTGCCTTATCGAATAAAACCTTATTCGCTACCATCCATTTTTCTTACTTGATAACCCACATTATTTGACGTTCCCTCGTGCTGATATTTTATGTAATATTCTTCACATCAAACAATTTTTCATTCGTGAATGCTTGAAGGCTAGAACATGGCACTTTCTAAAAAATGTCAAAAGGGCTCCCTCACAATTTTAAATATGGTAATCTCAAGAATTTGAGAGTACCAACAGTGGCTCTATCTAGGGATGTATGCCTCTTGGAGGCATAGCAAGACCTCAGATCTATGGGTAGAGAAGACCAAATTGAACCATCTTCCATAGAACTTATTCACTAACTAAACTTACTTCTCTATCTCAAAAGCATAACATACTTCATCAACTATAAAGCTTAAGATGAAAAAATCACCTCTCAGAAGTATGTAACCCTTACTAACATTTCCCTCACTTAAATCTGAAATCACTCAATAGGGAAACATTTTTTTACAACTGATTTTCATGGAAAGTACTTTGCACATGAAAATCAAAATGCCCGAAAGTGTTGTGGTTGCAAATCATCTTGTTGACTGGAAAAATTGGTAGATCTAAAGCTTTCTTCACACCTTTATTGCATTCTTTGGAGAGTTTCCACCTCTCTAAAGATGATAAATATTTTGCACAACTAAAACTTCTTTCAACTCAAACTTTCATAAAAATCAGCAACATCACAATGTTGATGTCAGGGTGAACCCACAATAGTGGGTTACACTTTTTTGCCTGAACGGACACTGAACTCTACATTTTGAAAAAAAACTTTCAGATTTGGATGCATATTGTTGTTGAACCATTTGAAATTGGAGGATGAAGTAAATTAGAGTCTTTTAGGATTTTCTGTCTAGATTATATATATATATGTGTGTGTGTGTGTGTGTGTGTGTGTGTGTGTGTGTGTATATGTGTGTGTGTGTGTGTGTGTATATATATATATATATATATATATATATATATATATATATATATATATATATATATATATATATATATATATCTTTATTTGAATAGTTTTTTCTTTCTCCCACAGAAACTGGTATGGTGCTGAAAATGTCATTTTCAAAGAGTAACATTGTTTTCATAGAGCATAAATTATTTTGTAAAATAGATATGAATGTGATTCTTTTGAATTAAGTTTCACATCCTCCATATGGAGGGCATGCAATTGGTTTGATGACATTATCACAATTATTGCATATTTTATTGACGTTTGAAGTTTCCTAAACCATAATTTTGGCATAACTTAAGTACATAGCTTATAATTTGTTGTGTATTTATCGAATTTCAAAATTTTTTTTTGATAGAAAGTAGACTCGAAGACGGAGGGCACTATTAGTTTTCAAAAAAAAAAATCCCTTTTTTACTATTTTTCATTGAATGTCAAACTCAGAGTTTTATATTTGATAAAAAACCTGCATTCGATTAACGTAAAAAACCATATACATAATAAATTAAAAAATAGTCAAATATATAATCATTAGAAAGCTCATTCTGAGTACTTGTGCTATGCAAAAGGATGTCTTCTTATTGTTCCATTTGGTTCCAGTGCTTGATCCCCCAAGCCATGAAATTCTCAGAATTTCTTCATAGTTTGCAAACATGGCCTAAACCGGGTACTTTCGATCAAAACTTTTGAGTTTTGATTGAAAGTACTTTTTGATTTGATGCCAATTTTAGTCATCGCTAACTTACTTTTGATAGAAACCTAGGTTGGCCTATTTGGTGTCATTTTGGGTTAATAAGAATTACATATAAATAAATGTATGTTTTTCTCATCTCATTAATCTGAAGCTGCAAAATAATTCGCATTTAGTAGAAGGAAGAATTTTGAAATTGTATTTTTTTGAATTTTGTCAAAATTTGGTGGAACAATTTTGCAACTTGTGATGGGAAATAAAAAGAGAAGGCTAAACAAGAGTTCACGACATTATTTAGAATAGGTTGAACAAAGACTACATGAAGAAGCACTAGAAAGATATTATCGTAGGAAATAAGGTATGTCTTTGTCTCTCTCTTTGGATATTTTATGTTGATGGTCAGGACTTGTCTTAATGAATCATGTAAGTGTGATATTGCAATACCTAATTAGACCTAATAAGACTAATTATTACCGATCAGGACCTATTAGGACCAATTAGAGGTCTAACTATACCTAACTAGACCTATTAGGACCTATTAGGACCTATTAGGACAAAGTAGACCTAACTAAACCTAACTAGGACCTATTAGGACCAAATAGACCTAACTAAACCTAGCTAGACCTATTAGGACCTATTAGGACCAATTAGGGCCAATTAGGACCAATTAGGACCAACTAGGACCTATTAGGACCTACTAGGACCAATTAGACCAATTAGGACCAATTAGAGGTCTAACTAGAGACCAATTATACCTGACTAGACCTATTAGGACCTATTAGGACCAATTAGACCTAACTAGACCTAACTAGGACCTATAGGACCAATTTGACCTATTAGGTCCACCAATTAGACCTAACTAGAACTATTAGGACCTATTAAGACCAATTAGGACCAATTAGTCCTAACTAGACCTATCTAGAAGGTCTATTAGGACCAATTAGACCCAATAGGACCAATTATAGGTCTAACTAGACCAATTAGACCTCACTCTAGACCTATTAGGACCTATTAGACTAAATAGGACCAATTAGACCTAACTAGACCTAACTAGGACCTATTAGACCAATTAGGACCAATTAGACCTAACTATCGTAGACCTAACTAGCTCCTATTAGGATCAATTAGACCTATTAGGACCAATTAGAGGTCTAACTAGACCAATTAGACCTAACTAGAGAGGTATTAGGACCTATTAGACCTAACTAGATCTGACTAGGACCTATTAGGACCAATTAGACCTATTAAGACCAATTAGAGGTCTAACTAGACCAATTAGACCCAATTAGGACCTATTAGGACCTAATTAGACCCATTTAGACCTAATTAGGACATAAGTAGACCTAATTAGGACCTAATTAGACTTAATTAGATCCAATATGATCTATTAGGACCTATTTAGACCTACTAGGATGAATTAGACATAATATGAACCTATTAGCACATAATAGGACTTTATATATGACCTATTAAACCTAATATGACCCATTAGTCCACCTAACTAGACTTAATTAGACCCAATTAGGACCTCTTTATACCTAGTAGGACCCAATTAGACCCACTACGACCTCTTTATACCTATTAGGACCTAATTAGACTTAATTAGACTTAATTAGACCAATTAGGACCTAATTAGATTTAATTAGACCAATTAGGACCAATTAGGACCCAATTAGACCCATTGGGACCCAATTAGACCCATTCGGACCCAATTAGACCTATGGGACCTATTTAGATTTAATATGAACCTATTAGGACCTATTTAGACTTAATATGAACCTAGTTAGACTAATTAGACATAATATGAACCTATTAGGACCTAATATGACCTATTAGGACCTAATTAGACCCATTAGGACCTCTTTATACCTATTAGGACCTATTTATATCTATTAGGACCTAATTAAACTTAATTAGACCAATTAGGACCTAATTAGACTTAATTCTAGACTAATTAGGACCTATTAGGTGTTTATAGCTGAACGTGGACCTCTAATCTAGCCATAGACACAACATAGTCATTGTTCACAAAGGGAATTACGAAAATGAGTATGAATTACCTAATTCACGAATTCATAGTGAATCGACCTGCTACCTCCTAATTAGTTGGGGTGTTTGAATTAATCTTAGATTGGAGAGCCAACAACCATTAGACCAAACTAAGACAAAGGATTTGAAAAGCTTAAAGAAATGATTGAATTGAAAATTACAATTAATCTATATGAGAATGCAAGTTAAACTAAGAATGAAAGTGCAGATTAAGCTAAGAAAACTTGAAATGAGATATGAGAATGCAATTTTTAATCTAAAGAGCTTGAAATAAACATGAGAACTAAGCTAATAGAAAATAAGGAAACTAATTTAATATAAGAATTCAATCACACTAGCAATGGAGATTAATCTAATTATGCAATAAAAGCTTGGAAGCATGAAAATTGAGACACAAATTGACTATAGTTTGGATACTCTCATAATTGCCCCCTTCAAAATGAAGAAAAGGAGCTCATAATATAGAAAAGTCAGGAGAGAGGATGAAGAGTTTCTTGGAAAGAAACAGTTGACTCTTCATTTCCATGGTGGAAGGTGAGACAAATATTGAAGAATTATTTAATTAAAAGAATGAATTATTGTCACATATGGGTGACCTTTCGAATAATTTGAATAATTAAATCCAAATAAAGATGTCCATTCAAATAACCAAATAATTATTTAATTCCATGATGTTTATTAGCTAAAGGGGGTGGAATTAATTTAATTTAAAGCACTTAGGACTTTAGAATTAAATTAATTAGTCATAGGGATTATTTAGCCAATAAAGTTGAATATTTAGGAATTAATTATAGTGTATGATTAATGCAAATTTAGGGTTTTTTGTATGTGACACCAAGTCAAATAAAGTCAGGTAGGAGAGAGAAAATTTCCTAGTACAATAGGACTTCGATGATGAAAAAATTTAAAGGAATGCACCAAAATTGATTAAAATTGTAAGGTGCCAATTTTGGAGTATTACATTAGGACCCAATTAGACCAATTAGGACCAATTAGGACCCAATTAGACCCATTAGGACCCAATTAGACTCAATTAGACCTATTAGGACCTATTATGAACTATTTAGTCTTAATATGAACCTATTAGGACATATTAGGACCTATTTAGACTTAATATGAACCTAGTTAGACCAATTAGACATAATATGAGCCTATTAGGACCTAATGTGACCTATTATGACCTAACTAGACCCATTAGGATCTATTTAGACTTAATATGAACCTAGCTAGACCAATTAGACATAATATGTGTGATTAGTGCAAACCTAACCTGTTTAGAACATGTGTAGATATTCAAACATTAGCCTAAGCTGCATATACTAAACATATAGTAAATCTATTTGCATGATACCTTAGATAGAGCTTAAACGGGAGCACCATGTCACCGTTTGATTTGCTCTTGGATTAGGGTGGTGGGTGTGCTCTCAAAACACTAGGAGCATGTCCCCAGTGAAAATTAGGAAGGTTTAGGATCATTTAGGGACCAAGGATACACCACAGTCATACAGAATAAGGTATGGTGAACCTAATTTGCCCCTAGAGCCCCAAGGAACCAAATGAAGCCAAAATGTAGTTTTGATGCAAGAATGCTTATGCTAAGTTGATTTTAACCAAATAAAAGTGTGATATGATGAAAATGATATGCAAAGAAATGAAATAAGCTATGTTAATCCATTAATGCTAAGCTAATGTGAGTTATGAAAGCATATAAATGAGTTAAATCTAACAATATTAGGATTTAAGCTAAGTCTAAATGTAAATGAGCATGATAACAATACTTAATATGATTATGTGAATTGGTGTTTTTGATCTTCGAATGAAGAGTAATTATAGGATTTGAGGAAGGTCCTGGGTTAGAAAGGGTAGTTAGGGTTAGATTCAGGGTTACTGGTAGAGTTAGGGGTATGGTTTGGGGTATGGTCAAGAGGATAAGGGTTAACGGTTGGTCACACATGTGCGAGAAACAATAGGGAAGTGTGCAAAGGGGACAATGGTGGAAGAGGAGACATAGGCTTCATTAAGAGGTTGTAAGAGCCATTAATGAAGGTGTAAGGGGCCATTAATGAGTCTATAAGGCTCATTAATGAGAAAGTATAAGACTCATTAATGAGGGGGTTTGACCAGAAGTCAAAGGTTGAGGGTTTAGACTAAGAGGGTTGGGAATCACCCTCTAAGAAAGTTTAGGATGGGATTAGGAAAGGGTAGATAGGTTTAGGGTTTTTTAGAAGTTTCTAGGTTTTAGGGTTTAAATAAATATTTAATTTATTTAAGGATTGTAGGATTTGAGCAATACAAATCTACAGAACGCCAAGATCACTTGCATATAAAAACCTGTTACAAGGAAGTAAAGACAAGAAGAGGGCAAGGGTTTGACTCAAAAATATGAAGAAAATATCCTCAATTAATGAATGAATAATAGTGTACAATGGATCATCCATATAAAGGAGATCAAAGGCCTTGAAAAGGTAAACCTAAAAAGCAGAAGTGCATGTAATAATCAGTTAAACTATTACAAGACTAATGCATGCAAAAAACAACTGATGCATAACTAGTGCATGAGTTGACTTAAAGCAAAGAGTTGATATCTTAAGAAGGGAGTAAAATATTAATAAAATTAATAATTTACTCTAACCACCCCCCTTAAGATGAGCAACGATGGAACTACAAACAATGCAAGAAGAAAACAAATGGGTCCCAGCAACAAAGGCCTGATCAGGTACCCAAGTACAAGAAATCTCTATAAAGTGGGGAAATAGAGAAAACCTAGTGGGAAAAACTCTACCCCAAAAAGAGATGAACTAGATGAAGGAAACAAAGCCTCCAATCGAGGGAATGTCCCAAAGAAAGGAACAAGAAAGAGCATTAAGCATCTTCAAAGCATGAAGCTGCAAACACTATCAAAAGAAACTGTTGGAACCCCCACTGAAATAGTGCACGACCAGGTAGAGCAGACAAAGTCTAAAGAGCTGATCAATCGAAGAGGTGACCTCCAAAAGTAGGAATGAATGAGTGTCTATATAGTAGATGAACCATCTCACTGAAATACATAGGTGCCTAGCCACTGCATCTGCCTAGTACATAGGAACAAAAATTGAATACGTAGATCACTCAACCGAACCAAGGAAGTAATAGAGCCAACAATTGAACCCCCCCCATAATTTTGAACAGGGAGAGGGGTGACAGGAACACTAAAATGCAATGCCAGTAACATCTACAAGAAGAAGAATTAGGAACACCAATAGTGCAACAGAAGTACAAGCACAGGATAAAGGGCAGTGTCACAGACACAGCATGGGATAATGTCATGGAAGAAACACTAACTTGACAAAGGTGGATGAGCACAAAAGGAAAAACATCATAACCCCCCATGGCACTTTATAACTGAGTGTGAGTACAAATAAACACAAGGTGCTCAAAATCCCAGATATGCAGAAGCAGACACTTTATCTTAGTGCATTTACAGAATAACAAATGCTATAGAAGAGAAGAATACAATGCTCAGAAGAAGATCAAAGGAGTCTGAACCAAAAGAACAACCTAAGATGAGCCATCTCTCAAAGGGAAGAGATCCCAGGACCTGAAACAACCAAGATATCCACCAGACTACAAAAAAGAAAGAATCTAAATAAAATGAATCTAGAAAAATGACTCATAGCACTGAAAATCTCTCTGAACAAGCTTTCCAATGATATATCGCTTTCCAAAAATAGAGTCCGGATGTGCAAGATAGAGCTCTCAGAGTGCAAACCAGAAGATCTGGCTTTGACAGAAAAAATTCATCAAAAATATAATACCAGATAAAATAACCTTCATATCTAGAAATATCTCAGAATCAGCTTTCCGACGATATCTCATTTGCCAAATTTTGACACCGTATGCTCAAGATATGAGCAAAAAACTAACAGCTACGCTGGAGGGCCCAAAGAAGGTGTCTGCAAGGATCCAAGGATGGGTGACATCAGAAAAAGGACACAAAACCACATGAAACCATTAGATCTGAAAAAACCTCAAAAAAAATTTTCCAGCAATATCTCGTTTGCCAAAAACGGAGCCCGGATGCAAGAGAAATGGATCTCGGAAGGCAGAAGGTCTGAAACGCCACGATCACAAAGAACATCTGACTTTGATAAAAAAAAGAGCATTAAAATGGAAAAATCATAAAACCATACCAGTAAATTTGGATCGGGCTTGGAACCAGCTTTCCGACGATATATCGCACGCCCAATTACGATCCCATATGCTCGAGATATCGCAAAAAAAAGCCCAGGAACCCTTAAAAAGGGATGCTCAAAACCATGCAATTTTTTAAAAAAATTAAAAAGCTTTGCATGATGATGACATCATGCTGATGTCAACAGAGGGCTTGGGGGCTGAAAAAAATAAGCCCATGGTCACCCACGTGACTAGGGGTTGGCGGAGTTGGTCGGGCGGGTGGCGGGGCCGCTAGAGGGCGGAGGGTAGAGGCCACCGGTGGTGGAGCTGCAGAGGAGGCGGTGGGGCTGTGGGCACCGGCGGAGCTGCAAAGGCCGCCACTGGGTGGGGTTGCGGAGGCCGCCGGAGGAAGCAGTGGCGGTGGAGACCCAGCGATGGCTGCTGGGTAGCGCGCGGGTGGTTGCTCGGCGGCCGCCGAAATTTTTTTAATTAATTAATTAATTAATTAATTAATTATTATTATTATTTTTTTTCAAAAAATCACCGTACAGGCCTCGATGTGCATGTCAGGGCCATACGACCCTGGTAGGCAAAAATTTTTTTTTGCCTCAGAAGCCAACTTGTCAGAATCAGACAAGTTTTATATGCTTTTTGACTATCTCGGGCCTTCCAGATGCAATCGTGAGGTCTGTTTGGACCAAAAGTGCTCCAAAAAATATTGATTGCCTCAGAATCCGTGCCGGGGCCGATTACAAATTTTTTTTCTCACAAATTCCAATTTTGTCCAAATTGGACAAATTTTATATGGATCTTGGGGTTCTTGGACGCTTTGAACACAGCCGTGAGGTTCGTTTGAAGCCAAGATGACTAGAAAAATAGGTCCCCCCTAGATTCAATAAAAACCCCAAAAAAGCCCTCATCTGAAACAGATGAATTTCATCTCTTGAATCCTTCAAACATGAACAAGCTGTAGTAGATTAGGCTCTGATAGCATGTAGGATTTGAGTAATACAAATCTACAGAACGCCAAGATCACCTACATACAAAAACTTGTTACAAGGAAGTAGAGACAAGAAGAGGGCAAGGGTTTGACTCAAAAATATGAAGAAGAAAATATCTTCAATTAATGAATGAATAATAGTGTACAATGGATCATCCATATAAAGGAGATCAAAGGCCTGGAAAAGGCAAACCTAAAAAGCAGAAGTGCATGTAATAATCAGTTAAACTATTACAAGACTAATGCATGCGAAAAACAACTGATGCATAACTAGTGCATGAGTTGACTTAAAGCAAAGAGTTGATATCTTAAGAAGGGAGTAAAATATTAATAAATTAATAATTTACTCTAACAAGGATTGTAACATAATTTATTAAATATTAATTAATAAATTGGAGGGAAAACCATTTAAATTTGATTTAAATGTTTTTGGCTAGTGTTTCTTAATTAAATGTCATTAATTAAAATAGGAGAGATTAATGGCTTAAAGTTTAATTAATTAATTAATTAAATAATTAATTAATAAATGATGATGTCATTAGAGGTTTTTGCAAAATAAAATATTTTTATTTGGAAAAGGGATTTTATGTGTCTACATTTTTCTCTTCTTTGATGTGATGCCACAAGTGGTGTGGCGTTAAAGATAAGAAAATAAGATGCCTCATGCTAGAATACAAGATAAGGAGTTGTGTCCCCTCAAGAAAATAACAAAGAGGAAACGTTGTGGAATTTTCTTGAAAATGACGCAGAGAAGGTAGAAAAGGATAAAGAAAGATGTGAAGGGGTGATAAACAAATGTCCTTCCAAGAGAAAAGATGCATGAATGCAAGATGATGTAAAATGCAGGATGCAGGATGAAGCTATATGAAGAATGCAAGATGCAAGATTAATCTATATGATGCAGGATGAGGGGGATTTGGGGAGCTCCTTGTATAAATGATGCAATGCTAGAGACCTATTAAGGTTGTTGGGAACACAAGGCCTTGTCACCAGCATTGCAGAGAATTGACACAAAAATGCATGCAAGGGTTGTCCCAGCATCACGCATGAACCCAAGAGGAGGCATAGTATAAATCATGATGGAGAAACCACAAATAAATGAAATTTACCAAGTGCACCATGGAACCTAGAAGGTCACATGCTAAAACATGCAATGGTCATGTTCGACTGACTCACATGAAGAAGAAAAATATAAAAAGACCTTTCCCAAATTGCCCTCATTCACAGTGCACCATGATATAAAAGATCGTGGTGACCGTGATGAGAGGAACAAAAAGAAGCCGTAAAAGATAAAGATCATCCAAAGGAAAAAATCCAAGACCAAAGTGATAAATCCACAAAACGTCCTTTGCCAAGGAGAAGGATTGATTTGATTGATAGGGGGAAGATTAGGTCAAAATGTGAGGAAGGATACATCCTACACAGACCCAGTTTGATTGATGATGGGAGATTAGGTTGTACAGAAGGAAGGATACATCATCAAGGACCTATTTTATGAGGAGAATGTTGTGTTGTTCGTTGGCAAATGATGAATCAAGGATAATCATGTGATAAGGATAGTTGACAAAAGATGTTTCTGAAGTACAAGGCTGGGTGGGACAAGTTATCTAATCAAATGTTGCAAGACTGACAATGATATGTACAAAGGATGGGGAGATATGCACAAGAGAGCTCAAAAGATAAGAAAATATCCAAAATAACCAATAAAATAACAAGTATCTCACTCACATTTTTCCATAGGTAGGATGATGGATGATGATTGATTTGAATTAAGGATTAATTGATTGGTCTGATGGTGGAGGATTATTAAGTGTCAAGAATGAGTTTCTACTTCCTAATGTAGGATCAAAGAGGATAGGATTGTCAACCTAAGATAGATTGTTGATCTTCGGAAGATGGGATTCTTGCCAATGTATGCCAATCTCTTGCTTGAGATGATGAGGCCTACAAAGACAAGTAAGACAATCATACCTTTTGAAGATCTCTCCTCCTTGATCATGTAGTGTCTCAATTTTTGGGAAGAAAAGACAATAGCTAGGCATGCTCTTTCCATGAAGGTGTAGTTTAATTCATACTTAATCAATGTTCAACTCAAATAATAATAGCTCTCTCTTTTCCTTGATCATCCTCTTGTGCCAAAAGAACTCCTAAAGACCTGTTAGTTGCTGATATGTACAAAAGAAATGGTTTTCCTTTGATAGGAGGCATTAGAATTGGTCGATTGATTAAGTAAGTCTTCAAAAAAGTAAAGGCTTCGTCACATTCTTCATCCCATGTAAAAAAGGTGTCTTTGTGGAGCAATCTAGTGAATGAGTGACACTTTTCAGCTAGTTGAGAAATGAATCTCCTTATTGATTGAAGTTTTCTTTGAAGAGACCTCATTTGGCTAATGTTTCTAGGAATTTCCATGTCCATGATTGCTTGAACCTTTTCAGGATCCACTTCAATGCCTTTTGTCAAAACTATGTATCCTAATAATTTCCCAAAGTGAACACCAAAGGCATACTTTTTTGGATTGAGCCTTACTTTGAATTGTTCCAAGTGTGTAAATATCTTCTCTAGAATTTGTAAATGATCCTCTCTTTGATGTGACTTAGCCAATATGTCATCTACATAGTCTTCTAAAAAGGTGTGCATCATATCATGAAAAATGGTACTGATTGCCCTTTGGTAAGTAGCTCCAACATTTTTGAGGCCGAAAGGCATTACATTCCAACAAAAACTTCCCAAAGGGCATGTAAATGTTGTCTTTTCCTAATCTTCAGGTGAAATTTTAATTTGGTTGTATCCACTAAAACCATCCATCAATGAAAACATGGAGTGACTAGTTATTAAGTCCACTATTGCATCTATACTTAGAAGTGGAAAGTCATCTTTGGGACATGCAAGATTAAGATCTCTAAAGTTGGTACATATGCGAATGCATTTGTCATGCTTGGTAACCGGTACAATATTTGATATCCATTTCGCATAAGCAATATCTCTTATGAACCCCACCTTCAACAAGTTCTCCAATTTTGCTTTAACTAGAAGAGCTATGTGTGGGTGCATTTTTCTCAATTTCTTCTTGACAGGTTTAACCCCTGGTTTGACATTCAAGTGATGCATGATGAAGTTTTGATCTAATCATGGCATGTCAACATAGGACCATGCAAAATTCACTTGCTTTGCTTGGAAAATTTTGATGAAATCCTTTCTCTCTAAAGGTGTAAGTGAAGCTACTAAATGTATGAATGTGGGCTCCAATTCGGTTCCAATATTGACTTTCTCCATTAGATCTATAAGAATTCGTAATCTTTCTTCCTCATGTGCTAGTAAGGTATCCAACCACTCTTCCTTAGGTGCCACAGTTGGATTTTCACTTGAGTCCTCTAAGACTTCTACAAGAAAGAAGACATGTGGGTTAAACCTAACATTCGAATCACCCTCCCACGAAGGTACCCACGGATCACCTGCCCATGGATGATTAATGTGTGCTTTCCCTATAGGAAGTATCTCTGGATCTTCATTATTTTGAGTTTGTTCTTTAGGAACATTAGTATAAGAATGCATTATGACAATCTCTTTGTCATGGCAAGAGTCTTCGGATAAAGAATCCCACTCGTATTCTCTGGAATCATCACTATCAATATCAGACTCTACTATGTTCACTTTTTCATAAAAATCATGCATAGGGCTAGAACTTTCTCCTTTGTGTTGATAACCTATTCCTGATTTGTCTTCCTTTGATATCCAAGAAGGTTCAATAGGTTCAAGAAAACCCCTATTTCTCATACCTAAGGGTCCTCTTCCCTTACACCCCATTTTTAACATAATTTCAAACCCCTTTCCATATTGGTCAGTTTGGATATTGATGTGTTGAATTCTTTCCAAGGGGATGTTTGAAGTATCACTTTCATCTTTGTAAAGCCATTATACAACCTCATTGTCTTCTTTCTCAAGTGCTGACTTGTCACTCTCTCTTACAAAATTAGAGTTGTATGTGTGAGGAGGATGTGCCTTAGAAGGTTTTCCATGTGTTTTTGGGGAAGTTGGTAAATCAAATAGGGAAACAGAATATTCTCCTACTCCTATAGAACTGATTATACATTATTTTTCGAACTTGTGCATCATCTCACTCATTTGATTATAGTGGTCTTCTTTGGCTTTGTCTCTCTCCTCTTTGGCAGGTTTAGAACATTCCACCTCTAGTGTGGACGTTTTACCTGAATTCTCATTTGAACTTAGACCCCCATAACTCACTTTTTCTTTTCCCTTAGCCGATGTAGTTGACTTAGTTTGAATAGGGTTTGAGGTAGAGGTAACATTTTCTGTTAACTTAGGATTATCACCTTTAGTTTCTTCAATGGTAGTATTTGGAACAGTCCCTTCTCTATTATGAGGAATGAATAATTCATGAAGAGGCTTCAATGTGTTACAATATTGAAAAGGATTTTAATCCACTCCAATTGTGATTTCTTCTCCCATGTACAGAAATTTGATACATTGATGGTATGTAGAAGGAACCACTTGCATTTCATGTATCCATGGCCTCCCCAATAAGATGTCATAAGTTAAATTCATGTCTAGGACTTGACAGTTGGTGTCCTTTTTGATGGGCCCAACTTGAATAGGTAAGACAATCATGCCTTTTGAAGATCTCTACTCCTCATCATAAGCTTTAATGGTAATTTGCTTCTTAGGATCAATGGAAGATTGGAATAAACCTAAGGACTTGACAAGGTTTAAAGTGCAAATATTAAGACCAGCTCCCCCATCTATGAGAAGTCTCTTAACCCTATGTCTTTGAATGAGGACTTCTATATGCAATGGAATATTTTGAGGATGAGTGATGGACATATCATCTTGCTCTGAAAATGAGAAACAATGTGGTGCAATGAGGTGTCCCACCATGTTTTGAAATTTTTCTTCCTCCAGTTAATTAGTCTCCACTAGGGATTTTTCCAAGATCTCCTTGTGATTTGGAGATAATTTTAACAACTCCAAACTAGAAATTTGAGCCTAAGTATTTTGTAATTGGTCCACCAAATTATATGGCTTTGTTGTTGTAGATGGTTGTTTAGCCGAAATACTTGATTGTGTAGGATCAATAGGTTTAGGATCAACCCCTTGTAGGGTAATGCTTGAAGTTTTCCCCCTAGTAATAGCATAAGATGTTTCCTTTTTGGACTGTTCCTTAATTACAATAGCACTGACAAAATGCTCATGTTTGGATAATTTTTTGATAATGTTATCATAAATATGAGAAAAATTGACATTATTGTTGCCTTGTTTATTTGAATTAGAAGATTCACCTTTCTCATGGTTATAGAAAGGTTGCTTAAAGGCCATGTGATCTTCATTGTTTTGAGGCCCTTCTATCTTGATCACACCATTGTCAATCAAATCTTGTACCATGTTTTTCAACTACAAGCAATTCTTTGTATGTCCTCTATTTCTTTGGTATTCACAATGACTAGACTCACTCCACCAATTGGGCTTGTTTTGTGGTTCATATGGTTGAGCTCTAGGTAACTAAATAATCTTATTAGCAATGAGAGTTCTCAATGCATTCTCAAGGTGTTCACCCAAAGGTGTGAATGTCCTCTTGGGAGATGGTGCAAAGAACGACTTAGGCCTATTAGCCCCTTGATTGTTCCCAAAGTTGTTATTATTGGTATTATTGTTAAAAGGCATTTTGGGAGCGTGATTTGCATTATTCACTTGAGTAGGTGTTCTCGTGAGAGTAAAAAGAGTGAATTTCAAAATATTAGCGTCAACAACCCCATCATTGACCACACCTTTGTTGTTTTTCCTCAACCCAAATCAGTTATACTTGTTAGGAGAATTCTTATTCTGATTGTTATTATTGTTGGAGGTATTGTTGTTGTTGTGATTCTTGTTATCCTTGTAAATATTTAGTTCTCCACTCTTAACCAATACCTCCTCCATAGTCACTCCATTTTCAATAAGATCTTAAAAAGACCTAGGACATTGTAGCTTTAACCGGTAGTTGATTTCATTACTCAAGCTATTTATAAACATGTCCATATTTTCCTTTTTTGGTACACTTCGAGGGTATCTAGCAAATACTGTGCTCCATCTTTGTAAGAAAAGTAGGAATCCTTCTCCCTCTCTTTGCCTGGTGTTGCATAAGGTAATCATTGTAACTTCATGTTTGATATTATATGAATAATGTGTTACAAATTTAGCAAGTAACTCTTCAAAAGTTCGCATGCCAGAAGGTAATTTTGAAAACCATTCCATGGCCATGCCTCCCAAACTTCTAGGAAACAACCTCATTAAATAAGTAGTTTCATGCATGAACTCCAAGCTTAATGCACAAAATTCCCTTAAATGATCTTGGGGATCAGATGCTCCTTCGTATTTGTCATAGTTAGGAAAGACCACATTACTAGGGAATAGTATCATGATTAAAATCTTGTCCAATGGGAAAGGACACAATGCCTCTATTGAAAAGGGTTTTGAAGCCCCACTTTTATTCATTATGTCTAATTGTGTTTGGAATAATTTAAATTGCTTGTTCATTATATCAACTGGATTATCTTCAACTTCATTTTTCCTAAGTTGATTGACATCGTAGTCATGAGGGAGTTTAAGACCTTCTCGGGCTAGGTCTAGAAAATACTTCTCCTTATCTCTTTCTAATGATTTTTCCATGAGCTTCATGAAGTATGGGCTTTGTATGGCTTCATTAACCTTTTCATTGGTTGCATCTTCAGCAGTTGGCTCACCATTGCCCCCATTGTTAGTGTTGAACAACCCTTGATTGTTATATTCCTCCTCCTCTATTGTTGTTATTTGACCCTAGATTATTTGGGTCAATGCCTCCTCCATTGTTGTTGGTTTGATCTGAATTCAAGTTGCCAAAAGGAAAAGTCATGTTAGTTTCTACCTCTTGAATGGGTTCTTATGGTATTCTTGAGTAGGTAAATGTGTTGCTCGGAAAAGGAAGTTCTTGCCTTAGATATGTTCCATCTGATTGCAGGGTTTTCTTTACGTAGTGAGATTTAGTTAAAGCCGGCATGAACATAAATCTCTTGAAAATAGGCTTTATCTCACTTGCTTGTGATCAATTCCTTACAAAATTTTCAAAAATATTCAAAACCAAGATTTTTGACCAGGTGGAATATTGGAACAGATAGAACTTCCAAAAGGGTATTCGGATATTAAATCCAATTTTTTTGAAACCCTCGAGAAATATCCACTATTTTCCCTTCTTTGTTTTTGGGCGTCACTTTCCTATGTGTAGGCGTGACTTAAAACTTAGTATGCGGTTATTGGAATTTACCTAGGGGGCGTTCTACAGAGAGCAGGTGACTTTTTTCTATTGATAGACATTTCTTAACTTTTTCCAAGCATTTCATAAAATGTCACAGGCATGACTTTATCATATACCAGTGTTTCTTTAATAGTCACAGGCGTAACTTCACTATGTATAAGTGGTTTTTCTCTGTGTGTAGGCGGCACTTTGCAGATCAAGTTGTAAATTTTAATTTTTAAAAGTGATTTGATCAGATCTGTAGAATATTATTGCTTGAAAATAAAGTACAAACACAACACACACATCAAATTTGTACCATATCCCTAAAACCACACTAAAAGTGTATGTTCTCGATCATTTTCACAAGTATAAACAAGAATGTCTTCCAAGCAATCTACCTAGAGTCATATTTGGCTTTTAAACATGTTTGGCTCTAAAAGGAAAATTACTACTTAATAGGATTTTTAATGAACACCTCCATTCTAGATCATGTCAAGTTCTTTTACACACTTGCGGGCTACCCACACACATGAAAGCATGATTTGGCGCAATCCAAAGGACTACTCAAGGAAGTGAAGAATACTTGCACACAACCTAGTCACTCTTTGATTAGGGAAGAATGTAATTGTTTATAGTGGGTCAGATAGTATCGCGGCTAAAATGATTGTCTCCCACTTTGGGTTGTTCCCTCTCACCATCCTCATAAGGTAATTCTCGAGAGGTAGGCCCTCTAAAGATCTAATTTATCTAGCATATATAGAAAAACAATAAATCGAACTTGGTTCAACAAGTTTGGGAGTTTGGTTCACTTAGAAACTGAAGAGCATATCCCTATTGTTGTTCCTTGTTCCAAACACTTCAAGAAAAATTAGTTCTTTTTCAACCTCTTGAGAAGGAGATTCTTATAAATGAAATGTTTGGTTAATTCCTCATCCCTTTCTTTCTACCAAGTTGAACTCACACATTTGGCTTTTTGATCCACTTCGCAAAATGGAGAGGATATGCCTAATGTTTGTTCAATTTGGACAATAGTAAGGTTTTTCCTATTGACTAGATCCAAACAAAATCCACAATTTAAGCAATGCAAGCTTGATATGAAAAATACCTCTTTTGTAGCTAGCAAAGGCTAGGCGGTTTTTTGAAGTTTCTGACGTTTATTTGCTTACTTACCTAGTGGTGATCGTTCCCATTCTGGATCCTCCAACAAATTAGTCAACACAACAATACAAAGTGAAGGAAACCAAAAGGAACAAATTGAAATGCAATTAAGTGTTCTTAACAAGATTTTGCAAACAAAATTTTAGCAACTTATTGCCAACAATTTAGTTCAAAGTAGGAAATTTCTTTTTATAAGCATCCAACACCTTAATGTAATGCTTATAAAGCTTTTCTTCTAGTTCTAAACTATCTAAAATTGTAGCAATATGAATTTCTTTTTGACGTTTGGTTTGAATTCTCACCTCTTTGCTCTCTTGAGTAACTCTGCTTTCTGGTTTCCGTATTTTCATGTGTCTGCTCATCTACGGGAAAAACATAGATAGAGAGTTAGAAAGCAGAATTTAATAATCTGACAACAAATTTAAATAGAAAACACTAGGTGGCATTTATTAGCTAATAAGCATCAGTTAAAAGCTAGTAGCGTGATTTTAAGACTCATAGGTGTCACTTTCTAGTGACTCAAGTGAATTTTAAAAATTAGTAAGTGTAACACTTTAACTGCTAGGCGTTACAAATAAATGTAAATTGCATAAGATGAAATATCAAAGGTGGAAAAGAACAGCTAATAGGCATCAGCTAAAAGCTAGTAAGCGTTATTTGAAAACTCACAGGCGTCACTTCCCAATGACTCAAGCAAATTTTTAAAATTACTAAGCGTAAAACTTTAGCTACTTAAGCATTACAAGTAACTGTAAATTGCATAAGATAAAATATCAAAGGTGGCAAAGAATAGCTAATAGGCATCATTTCACAGATTTTAGGTGACGCTTTATGCTCTCAGGCATAATACTTTACTTCATAGGCACCAGAAGAAGAAAAGATAGAATAGAAAGAATCTCGTAGGCATCAGTTAACATCTTCTAGGTGTCTTCAGAATGCTCATAGGCGTCATTAGATCCTTTGTAGGTGGCATTTCTCCTATTTTCTACAAAATTCACATAAAAGTGAAGCCAAAAACACACAAAATTTTATAAAAGTGATAGAAATGAGGCTCAAGGCCCCACGGTGGGTGCCATTTGTGTGTGAGTGTTTACACCTTCATGAAATTAGGACAATTAGCAACAATTCTATGAAAATACAATGAAAATATAATCTAAAGAATTGCATTTAACATCCATATCATCTCATGGTTCTCTATCTAATCTTGGTAAGTAGAGCTCTCAACCTTATTCTCTACTAGTGACAATCCTAGAATGAGAAAATTATGATAAATGCCTAAATCTAGCTCTCAATTCTCAAATTTATACAAAGATTAAACTCAAATGCTCATAATAATGCTCTCAAATCTCACTATTTTCTCTCAAAATGCTCAAGATATTGCTCAATTGCTCTCAAATTGCCTATAGTGATGATGTTATGCATTTAAATTTTCCTGGATCCTTATGCTCTTAAAATGACTTCTATTTGTAGTAAAATCCCAAGGGTAGGGGGTAGAGTTACTTGATCATGATTTAGCCTTCGTTGAGTCAAAAGCTTTGAAATGTTTTTAAGTGGGGGGACAATTTAAATGATTGTCTCAAATTTTTGGACAGGTAAACAAATTTGAGTGATTGAGATTCAAAGTTGAAAATGAGTGATGGAGATTCAACAATTTGGAGTGATCCATGTGCATTGTGTTCTCAATTCCCATTGGTTACTCAAATTATGTTGAAAGATATTAGGATTAATTAAATTCCATAAATTAATTAAATTAGCCATGTAAGGGAATAGGTTCAATTTGATTTTTGATTGTGATTGATCTCTTTAAGCTTGTATTTGATTATTTGATGTCATGATTTGATTTTTCTTTTAATTTAAATGATTTTTTCCAATTTTGATTAATAAATGTCCATTTAAAATTAATTTCATCAATTTTGATGAGAATTAGAGCATTTGGCTGAGATTTTGCAAATTTGAATGATTCTAAGACACCTACCCAGTTTTGGGTGTCTACAAATGCCCCTCTTTGAATTGATGTGCGTAGCGCATTGATTCGAAGAAAATTTCATGTCCTGATCACTGATTCGATACTTGATTGATTGATACAAAATTGATTTGAAACCTGATTTGAAATTGATTTGATTGATAAAACCTGATTTAAAAAATGATACAACATGCCCCACTGATAATAGTTCAAAATTTTAATGCCCCAGATTCAATGTTGAAGAAAATTTGATACTCGGATAATGCCCCCTCAAAAATGAAATAAATTGATTGCCAGATAGAAAAATATGATGAAATTGATTGAAAATAGATCCAATGTGTTTTCATTTCTAAAAAAACATCGATGATGATCCAGGTCACAACAAATGCCCCAGTTTGATAGAAGAATTTGATGAGAAAATCTATGATTGAGAAAATGTTGTTGATGTTTTAGATAAGTTGATGTTGCTTGGATATCACTTGATGTCAATCGGATAGGATAGGTATGCTGATGGATAGATATTTTGCGCTCACGATCTAGAGAGACAAAACAATGATTTTCCTTCCTCGCGATATAGAGTTAGGAGATTTGATGCGCTCAAGATGAGAAAATGGATGATAGGATAACTTGATTGACATTAGATGATCAATTGGATGATTTGACTAATTGATATTTGATTGGATTGGATTTGATGAGAAGATTAATGGTGGGAGGTTGATAGATAGGGTCATTTGTTATGAATTAGGTGCAGATGTAGATACATGTAATGAAGAGAATTAGGTTGCCCCTAATTGATTAGATGATTGATTATGGATCTTCCTTGATGATGATTTTGTATCATGTTATATTTATTGATCAAGACTTTGATGTATCATTTTGTCGATGATATTGTATCTTTGATATACAGATTTGATGGATCTTTGATGTTATGGACTTTCCTTGATTCTCGTGATGTGTTTATGTGAGATTATCTTTATATGCAGGTCTATATGATGTTTATGACACATTTAATTTTGATTTTTCTATGGATACAATGTATCTTACATATGATATAGATAAATGAATGCAAATGATAATGTAACTTTGATATGTTTTTCTATTTTTCAATGTATGGATGCATAATGATTTATTATGGAAATATGGATATATAATGAATGCAACTATTTTTTAAAATTTTTTTTTCTGTATGCAACTCTTAAAATGCAATCCTTAACTAAATGTATGCAAATTATTAATGATTAATGAATCTTTTTCTTTTTCTTATATAAGGATAATGAATAATGAGTAATGCTATGAATGAATGAAAAAGATAATATCACATTATTGATTTGAACCAAGGATAAAGTGTTTAATTCAACCCCGCTTAATGATTGATCAAGATCATAAATGAACCCCCTTTCACTTGGAAAAATACTACAAACCATGCACTTAATCTAACATGAAAATGCAATGCAATGCAACTAATTGTCACTAGCTTTTTGTGAAAGAATTGCAAAAGAGAAATATTTTCATCATTGAGCATTGTGGGACTGGAAAAGCAAGTACAACCATCACTGACCACATCATGATGATATTAATACTGCTTTATATTGCATTTGGTAACCTTTTAGGAAACTACTACAATCCTCACTAGTTGAATGACCAACTATGGGAGTATGAATACCGGTTTCAATGGATTCAATGTTGCAATTGGATTTTGGTATTAAGATATGGAAGATCTAAATAGCCAAGGTATCCATTTGTGTAAACAAACAAAGGTCAGCCCTCTACCCTATATGAAATTCCTCGACGGTTCTTTGATGACCATGTCGTTAGACGAATTCACATAAGTTGTTGGATTTTCCTCAAGACAATCACTCAAAGGCAAGAAAAATATATGATATCTCCATCATCGCCAATCTAGTTGAAACATCATCTATTAGCTAAAAAGACATGATAAAAAGCCAATAAAGATCATCAAAAAGCTTCAAGTGTTTTGCAATGTATCAATATTTTCAAAAAGAATTTCCAAACATTCTGATCATTTAAGTGATGTCAATTTTTAATCCTGAATAATAAAGTCAATGAAGGTTCAAGGATCAAGTTGTATGATCAAAATACTTGGTTGTGAACAATGATGTCCATCAAAGGTTCAATAAAAAATCCTTCTTTTGAAGCTCTGATAAGTCCTTCTGATGTGTGATTGAAAGTAGCACTATTGAATCTGTTTGTACCAAAAATTCAATCCTTTCTTGCCCCCAAGTGATAGATGTGATTGTGTGACAAATGTAGGGCAATATGAAACCCAAAATGCAACAATGCAGCTGAAAGCTTTTATTATGACTATGCACAAATGACAGATGCAATGAAGATTTACAAGCGAGATGATGGAAATGCAATATGTACACATGCAACTAGGAAAGACTTAGGGGAACAAAAGGCACCTGATTGCCAAGTTTTCACCTTTTGGGTTTATTGCTCGTTTTTTCTTTTTTATTTATTTATTTATTTTTTTCTCAATGTTTTTGATCTTTTTGATTTTCTCATGTACAAAAGTGATGCTTGAGTCATCAGATTTACACTTGTCTGATACTCTTTCTTCTAATACTCTCATCTGATTAGGTATGAAACCTCTTTAAATAGATGCTATTGATGGGCTCTTGTAATTCTTCCCCATCACAATTGGCTAATTTGTAAGTCCCCGTTCCAAAAGAAGAAACCATGATGAAAGGACCAAGCCAATTTGCTTCCCATTTACCCTTCTTTTCCCTTTCTGCTTGATTTTTAGGGTTCTCCCTTAACACTAAATCATCCACTTGAAAGACTCTTGGTTTAATGTGTTTGTTACAGTTCCTTGAAATCCTATTTTGGTAAACTTTCAAATGTTCGTAGGCTTGTGCTTGATGTTCCTCTAACAATTCCAATTTGGGAAGTTGGGCAACCCTATAATCCTCATCCATTATTAATCCTTATAATGATACTCTTAGGGATGGGATTTCAACCTCTAAAGGTAAAACAACTTTGGCTCCATAAACCAATGAAAATGGTGTAGCTCCTGTAGGTGTCTAGATACTATTTCTATAAGCCCACAAAGCTGAGTTGATTTGTACATGCCAATCTCTTCCTGATTTGTTCACCGATCTCTTCAAGATTTTAAGGATATTCTTATTAGTAGCCTCAGCTTTTCCATTTCCTTGTGGATAGTAAATGGAAGAAGAGTGATGGGGAATATGAAAAGTATCACAAAGCTCATCCACATCTTTGTTCTTAAAGTGTTTTCCATTGTTGATAATTATGGCATGAGGAATACCATATCTACAAATGATGTGATTAAGGATGAACATAGAGATTTGTTTTCCTATGGCAGTGATCAAAGGAATGACCTCTACCCATTTAGTGAAGTATTCTGTAGCTGTGATAATGTATTTGTGTCCATTAGATGAAGGTGGATAAATCATGCCAATCAAGTCAAATCCCCATTGACAAGAATCCTTTTCTAAGGTTTTCCAAAAATACCCCATGCGAAGGATCTTCTTAGCTAAGTTTAACCTGCTTGAATGTGACCTACAAATGCCCTCGTGGACCTCACGTAAGGCTACCTTAGACTCTTCTTCCTCTAGACATCTAAGTAAAGTTTCATCAAGACCCTTACGATACAATGTGTCAGAAAGGATAATATAATTAGTCGATTGTCTAATGAAGTGTCATTTTTGAGCTCAGGATTGGTCTAAGGGTAATACTTGGTCTTTAAGGTATGTGTAAATAGGACTGTACCAAGGTGAGTCATGTCCATTAAGTAAAGCAATAATTTTGGTATCAAGAAGGTCAAATTCTAGTTTTGCCAACTCCTCCACCAAGAATTCATACCTTTCATTTTGATCAGGATTTTGGAGTAATGAAGCCAAGCTAGCCATTGCATCGACAACTCTATTCTTCTCTCTTGGAATTTTCTCAAAAGTTATCAACACAAAGTATTTTTTCCAAGCATCAATCATTGTCTTGTAAGGCATTAACTTTTCATCTTTTGTGTTGTACTCATCATTGGCTTGATTGATCACTAATTGAGAATCACCATGCACTTGTAGCTTGGTAATATTCTATTCTAAAGCCATCTTGATACCAATGACTAAAGCTTCATACTCGGCTATGTTGTTGGTACATGGGAATAAGATCTTGTATGATTTAGGAATAGTATACCCTTGAGGGGTAGTCAACAATATGCTGGCTCTAGAAACTCCTTGTGTGTATGATCCATCAAAGTATAATTTCCATGTCTTAGCTTCTATATTGACAATTGATGCATCAGGAAACTCCACTTGAATGGGATGGGTAGAAACCAATGGATTTTTAGCTAATTTATCTTCTATCACTTGTCCTTTAATGGCCTTTCTATCCACATATTCAGTATCGAACTCATTTAACACCATGACCCATTTTGCTATTCTTCCCGTTAAGGCAGTTTTGCTAAGCAAGTATTTCAAAGGGTCAATTTTTGCAATGAGCTTTACTTTGTGCATCAACATGTAGTGTCTCAATTTTTGGGAAGCAAAGACAATAGCTAGGTATGCTCTTTTGATGAAGGTGTAGTTTAATTCATACTTAATCAATGTTCAGCTCAAATAATAAATAGCTCTCTCTTTTCCTTGATCATCGTCTTGTGCCAAAAGAACTCCTAAAGACCTCTTAGTTTTTGATATGTACAAAAGAAATGGTTTTCCTTTGATAGGAGGCATTAGAATTGGTGGATTAATTAAGTAAGTCTTCAATAAAGTAAAGGCCTTGTCACATTCTTCATCCCATGTAAAAATGGTGTCTTTGTGGAGCAATCTAGTGAATGAGTGACACTTTTCAGCTAGTTGAGAAATGAATCTCCTTATTGATTGAAGGTTTCCTTGAAGAGACATCATTTGGCTAATGTTTATAGGAATTTCCATGTCCATGATTGCTTGAACCTTTTTGGGATCCACTTCAATGCCTTTTGCTGAAACTATGTATCCTAATAATTTCTCGGATTGAACATTATAGGCACACTTTTTTGGATTGAGCATTACTTTGAATTGTTCCAAGCGTGTAAATATCTTCTCTAGAATTTTTAAATGATCCTCTCTTTGATTTGACTTAGCCAATATTTCATCTACATATTCTTCTAAAAAGGTGTGCGTCATATCATGAAAAATGGTACTCATTGCCCTTTGGTAAGTAGCTCCAGCATTTTTGAGGCCGAAAGGCATTACATTCCAACAAAAACTTCCCAAAGGGCATGTAAATGCTATCTTTTCCTAATCTTTAGGTGCAATTTTAATTTGGTTGTATCCTTTAAAACCATCCATCAATGAAAACATGGAGTGACTAGCTGATAAGTCCACTATTGCATCTATACTTAGAAGTGGAAAGTCATCTTTGGGACATACAAGATTAAGATCTCTAATGTCGGTACATATGCCAATGGATTTTTCATGCTTGGTAACTAGTACAATATTTGATATCCATTTTGCATAAGCAATTTCTCTTATGAACCCCACCTTCAAAAATTTCTCCAATTCTTCTTTAACTAGAAGAGCTATGTGTGGGTGCATTTTCCTCAATTTTTTCTTGGTAGGTTTAACCCCTGGTTTGACATTCAAGTGATGCATGATGAAGTTTTGATCTAATCCTGACATGTCAGCATAGGACCATGCAAAATTCACTTTCTTTTCTTGGAAAAATTTGATGAAATCCTTTCTCTCTAAAGGAGTAAGTGAAGCTCTTAAATGTATGAATTTGGGCTCCAATTCGGTTCCAATATTGACTTTCTCCATTGGCTCTACAAGAATTGGTGATCTTTCTTCCTCATGTGTTGGTAAGGTATCCAAACTCTCTTCCTTAGGTGCTATAGTTGGGTTTTCACCATCGTAAACATCCTTTATTTTTACTTTTCTTGGTTCTAGTACTGCCACATGGTGGTTTTCACTACTAGAACTCTTCAATTTTGTATTTTTTCTAATTTTTTCTTTTGGATTAAGAGGTTGGACCCCTACCTTTCTCATCCTATTTGGAGTAAACTCATCGGTGGAAGAGGGCTCAACTACATTTAGGTATTATTTCATTTCTTGGTCATTGGGAAAGTATAGTAAATCATTTGGTTCGGTTAAGTCTCAATCAATAAGTTTGGGATGCATTAAGGATAAAGATTCAATTGGCAAGTTTTCATTGGCTGGGTTTAAGGACATGACCTTGTTAGATGGTTCATACATTGTATTGTTGAGGTCAATAACATGAGCTTGCTCAAGATGATCCATGGAAGAAGGATCAAAGTTTTCTTCACTTGAGTCCTCTAAGACTTCTACAGGAAAGAAGACATGTGGGTTAAACCTAACATTCAAATCTCCACCCCATGAAGGTACCCACGGTTCACCTACCCATGGATGATTAATGTGTGCTTTCCCTATATGAAGTATCTACGGATCTTCATTATCTTGAGTTTGTTCTTTAGGAACATTAGTCTAAGAATGCATTATGATAATATCTTTGTCATGGCAAGAGTCTTTGAATAAATAATCCCACTCATATTCGCTGGAATCATCACTATCAATATCGGACTCAACCATGTTCACTTTTTCACAAAAATCATGCACAGGGCTAGAACTTTCTCCTTTGTGTTGATAACCTATTCCTAATTTTTCTTCCTTTGATCTCCAAGAAGGTTCAATAGGTTCAAGCAAACCCCTATTTATCATACCTAAGGGTCATCTTCCCTTATACCCCATTTTATGCATAATTTCAAACCCCTTTCTATATTGGTCAGTTTGGATATTGATGTGTTGAATTCTTTCCACGGGGTTGTTTGAAGTATTACTTTCATCTTTGTAAAGCCATTTTAGAACCTCATTGTCTTCTTTCTCAAGTTCTGACTTGTCACTCTCTTACAAAATGAGAGTTGTATGTGTGAGGAGGATGCACCTTAGAAGGTTTTCCATGTATTTCTGGGGAAGTAGGTAAATAAAATAGGGAATCAAAATATTCCACTACTCCTTTAGAACCAATTCTACATTGTTTTTTGAACTTGTGCATCATCTCACTCATTTGATTATAGTGGTCTTCTTTGGCTTTTTCTCTCTCTCTCCTCTTTTGTAGGTTTAGAACATTCCACCTCTGGTGTGGACATTTTACCTGAATTCTCATTTGAACTTGGACCCCCATAACTCACTTTTTCTTTTCCCTTAGTCGATGTAGTTGAGTTAGTTTGAATAGGGTTTGAGGTAGAGGTAACATTTGATGTTAACTTAGGATCATCACCTTTAGTTTCTTCAATAGTATTATTTGGAACAATCCCTTCTCTATTATGAGGAATGAATAATTCATGAAGAGGCTTCAATGTGTTACAATATTGAAAAGGATTTGAATCCTCTCCAATTGTGATTTATTCTCCCATGTATGAAAATTTGATACATTGATGGTATGTAGAAGGAACTGCTTTCATTTCATGTATCCATGGCCTCCCCAATAATATGTTATAAGTTAACTTCATGTCTGGGACTCGACAGTTGGTGTCTCTTTTTATGGGCCCAACTTGAATAGGTAAGAGAATCATGCCTTTTGAAGATCTCTCATCCTCATCATAAGCTTTAATGGTAATTTTCTTCTTAGTATCAATAGAAGATTTGGATAAACCTAAGGACTTGACAAGTTTTAAAGTGCAACTATTAAGACCAACTCCCCCATTTATGAGAACTCTCTTACCCCTATGTCTTTGAATGAGGACTTCTATATGCAACGCCAAATTTTGAGGATGAGTGATGGACATATCATCTTGCTCTAAAAATAAGAGACAATGTGGTGTAATGAGGTGTCCCACAATGTTTTGAAATTTTTCTTCCTCCAAGTTAATAGGAACATTAGTCTCCACTAGGGCTTTTTCCAAGATCTCCTTGTGATTTGGAGATAGTTTTAACAACTCCAAAATAGAAATTTGAGCCTAAGTCTTTTGTAATTGGTCCACCAAATTATATTTCTTTTTTTGTTGTAGATGGTTGTTTAGCCAAAATACTTGATTGTGTAAGACCAATAGGTTTAGGATCAACCCCTTGTAGGGTAATCCTTGAATTTTGCCCCCTAGTAATAGCATAAGATGTTTCCTTTTTGGAATTTTCCTTAATTACAATAGCATTGACAACATGCTCATGTTTGGATAATGTATTGATAATGTTATCATAATGATGAGAAAAATTGACATTATTATTGCCTTGTTCATTCGAATTGGAAGATTCACCTTTCTCATGGTTATAGAAAGGTTGCTTAAAGGCCATGTGATCTTCATTATTTTGAGGCCCTTCTATCTTGATCACACCATTGTCAATAAAATCTTGTAACACGTTTTTCAACTACAAGCAATTATTCATTGTATGTCCTGTATTTCTTTGGTATTCACAATGACTAGACTCACTCCACCAATTGGGCTTGTTTTGTGGTTCATATGGTTGAGCTCTAGGTAACTAAATAATCTTATTAGCAATGAGAGTTCTCAATGCATTCTCAAGGGGTTCACCCAAAGGTGTGAATGTCCTCTTGGGAGATGGTGCAAAGAACGGCTTAGGCCTATTAGCCCCTTGATTGTTCCCAAAGTTGTTATTATTGGTATTGTTGTTAAAAGGCACTTTGGGAGCTTGATTTGCATTATTCACTTAAGTAGGTGTTCTCATGAGAGTAAAAGGAGTGACTTTCAAATTATTAGCATCAACAACCCCATCATTGACCTCACCTTTGTTGTTGTTCCTCAACCCAAATCGGTTATAGTTGTTAGGAGAATTCTTATTCTGATTGTTATTATTGTTGGAGGTATTGTTGTTGTTGTTGTGATTCTTGTTATCCTTGTAAATCTTTAGTTCTCCACTCTTAACCAATACCTCCTCTGTAGTCACTCCATTTTCAATAAGATCTTGAAAAGACCTAGGACACTGCAGCTTTAACTGGTAGTTCATTTCATTACTTAAGCTATTTATAAAGATGTCCATCTTTTCCTTTTCTTGTACACTTTGAGGGTATCTAGAAAATACTACTCTCCAGCTTTGTAAGAAAAGTAGGAATCCTTCTCCCTCTCTTTTCCTAGTGTTGCATAAGGTAATCATTGTAACTTCATGTTTGATATTATATGAATAATGTGTTACAAATTTACCAGCTAACTCTTCAAAAGTTTGGATGCCAGAAGGTAATTTTGAAAACCATTCCATGGCCATGCCTCCCAAACTTCTAGGAAACAACCTCATTAAATAAGTAGTGTCGTGCATGAACTCCAAGCTTAATGCACAAAATTCTCTTAAATGATCTTGGGAATCAGATGCTCCTTTGTATTTGTTATAGTTAGGAAAGACCACATTACTAGGGAATAGTATCATAATTAAACTCTTGTCAAATGGGAAAGGACAAAATTCCTCTATTGAAAATGGTTTTGGAGCCCCACTATGCTTCATTATGTCCAACTACGTTTGGAATAATTTAAATTTCTTGTTCATGATATCAATCAGATTATCTTCAACTTCCTTTTTCTTAAGTTGATTGACATCTTAGTAATGAGGGATTTTAAGACCTACTCGCCCTAGGTCTAGAAAATACTTCTCCTTATCTCTTTCTAACGCTTTTTCCATGAGCTTCATGAAGTATGGGATTTTTATGGCTTCATTAACCTTTTCATCGGTTGCATGTTCAACAGTTGGCTCACCATTGCTCCCATTGTTAGTGTTGTACAACCCTTGATTGTTAGGGTTTATTCATCCTCCTTCATTGTTGTTATTTGACCCTAGATTGTGTTGGGTTCAATGCCTCCTCCATTGTTGTTGGTTTGATCTAGATTCAAATTTCCAAAAGGAAAAGTCGTGTTGGTTTCTACCTCTTGAATGAGTTCTTGTGGTATTCTTGAGGAGGTAAATGTGTCACTCAGAAAAGGAAGTTCTTGCCTTAGATATGTTCCATCTAATTGTAGGGTTTTATTTACGTACTGAGATCAAGTTAAAGCTGGCATGAACATAAATCTCTTGAAAATAGGCTTTATCTCACTTGCTTGTGATCAAATCCTTACAAAATTTTCAAAAATATTCAAAACCAAGATTTCTGACCAGGTGGAATATTGGAACAGATAGAACTTCCAAAAGGGTATTCCGATATGAAATCCAAATTTTTTGAAACCCCCAAGAAATCCACTTTTTTCCCTTCTTTTTTTTTGGGCGTCACTTTCCTGTGTGTAGGCGTGACTTAAAACTTAGTACACAGTTATTGGAATTTGCCTAGGCGGCACTCTGCAGAGAGCAGGCAGATTTTTTTTGTTGATAGGTGTTTCTTAAATTTTTCTAGGTGTTTCATAAAATTTCACAGGTGTGACTTTATCATTTACTGGCATTGCTTTGATATTCACAGGCGTAACTTCACTGTGCATAAGCGGTTTTTCTCTGTGTGTAGGCGACACTTTGCAAATCAGGTTGTAAATTTTAATTTTTAAAAGTGATTTGATCATATCTACATAATACTATTGCTTGAAAATAAAGTACAAACACAACATACACATCATATTTGTACCATATCCCTAAAACCACACTAAAAGTGTATGTTCTCGATCATTTTCACAAGTATAAACAAGAATGTCTTCCAAGCAATCTACCTAGAGTCAGATTTGGCTTTTAAACACGTTTGGCTCTAAAAGGCAGAATACTATTTAACAGGATTTTTAATGAACACCTTCATTCTAGATCATGTCAAGTTCTTTTACCCACTTGCGGGCTTCCAACATGTACAAAAGCATGATTTGGCGCAATACAAAGGACTACTCGAGGAAGTGAAGAATACTTGCACACAACCTAGTCACTCTTCGATTAGAGAAGAATGTATTTGTTTATAGTGGGTCGGATAGTATCGTGGCTAAAGTGATTGTCTCCCACTTTGGGTCATTCCCTCTCACTGTCCTCGTAAGGAAATTCTCGGGAGGCAGGCCCTCTAAAGATCTAATTTATCTAGCATATATAGAAAAATAAGAAATCAAACATGGTTCAACAAGTTTGGGAGTTTTGTTCACTTAGAAAGTGAAGAGCATATCCCTATTGTTGTTCCTTGTTCCAAACACCTCAAGATTTTTTTTTTCTTTTTCAACCTCTTGAGAAGGAGATTCTTATAAATGAAATGTTTGGTTAATTCCTCATCCCTTTCTTTCTACCAAGTTGAACTCACACGTTTGGCTTTTTGATCCACTTCAAAAAATGGAGAGCATATGCCTAATGTTTGTTCAATTTGGACAATAGGAAGGTTTTTCTTATTAAACTAGATCTAAAGAAAAGCCACAATTTAAGCAATGCAAGCTTGATATAAAAATACCTCTTTTGTAGCTAGCAAATGCTAGATGTTTTTTTGAAGTTTCTAACGTTTATTTGCTTACTTACCTAGTGGCAATCATTCCCATTCTGAATCCTCCAAAAAATTAGTCAACACAACAATACAAAGTGAAGGAAACCAAAAGGAACAAATTGAAATGCAATTAAGGGTTCTTAACAAGATTTTGCAAAGAAAATTTTAGCAACTTAATGCAAACAATTTAGTTCAAAGTAGGAAATTTCTTTTTATAAGCATCCAACACCTTAATGTAATGCTTATAAAGCTTTTCTTCTAGTTCCAAACTATCTAAAATTGTAGCAGTGTGGATTTATTTTTTACATTTGGTTTTAATTCTTACCTCTTTGCTCTCTTGAGTAACTCTGCTTTCTAGTTTTCATACTTTCCTGTGTCTGGTCATCTACGGGAAAAACATAGACAGAGAGTTAGAAAACAAAATTTAATAATTTGACAACAAAATTAAATAGAAAACTCTAGGCGGCATTTATTAGCTAATAAGCATCAGTTAAAAGCTAGTAGGCATGATTTTAAGACTCAGGCGTCACTTTCCAGTGACTCAAGAGACTTTTAAAAATTACTAAGTGTAACACTTTAACTGCTAGGCATTAGAAATAACTGTAAATTGCATAAGATGAAATATCAAAGGCGGCAAAGAATAGCTAATAGGGGTCAATTAAAAGCTAGTAAGCATTATTTTAAAACTCACAAGCATCACTTCCTAGTGACTCAAGAGACTTTTAAAAAATTACTAAGAGTAAAAATTTAGCTAATTAAGCATTACAAGTAACTGTAAATTGTGTAAGATAAAATATCAAAGGTAGCAAAGAACAGCTAATAGGTATCATTTCTCAAATTTTAGGCAACGCTTTACGCTCTCAGGTGTAATACTTTACTTCACATGCATCAGAAGAAGAAAAGATAGAATAGAAAGAATCTCGTAGGTGTTAGTTAACATCTTGTAGGCATCGTCAGAATGCTCATAGGTGTCATTAGATCCTTCGTAGGCGGTATTTCTCCTATTTTCTGCAAAATTCACGTAAAAGTGAAGCCAAAAACACACAAAATTTTATAAAAATAATAGAAATGAGGCTCAAGGCCCCATGGTGGTCACCATTTGTGTGTGAGTGTTTACACCTTCATGAAATTAGAACAATTAGCAACAATTCTATGAAAAGACAATGAAAATTTAATCTAAAGAATTACATTTAACATCCATATCATCTTATGGTTCTCTATCTAAGCTTGGTAAGTAGAGCTCTCCGCCTTATTCTCTACTTGTGAAAATTCTAGAATGAGAAAATTATGATAAATGCCTAAATCTAGCTCTCAATTCTCAATTTTATACAAAGATTAAATTCAAATGCTCATGATAATGCTCTCAAATCTCACTATTTGCTCTCAAAATGCTCAAGATATTGCTCAATTGCTCTCAAATTGCCTATAGTGATGATGCTATGCATTCGAATTTTCTAGGATCCTTATGCTCTCAAAATGACTTCTATTTGTAGTAAAATCCCAAGGGTAGGGGGTAGAGTTACTTGATCATGATTTAGCCTTGGTTGAGTCAAAAGCTTTGAAATGTTTTTAAATGGGGGGACAATTTAAATGATTGTCTCAAATTTTTGGACAAGTAGACAAATTTGAGTGATTGAGATTCAAAGTTGAAAATGGGTGATGGAGATTCAACAATTTGGAGTGATCCATGTGCATTGTGTTCTCAATTCCCATTGGTTGCTCAAATTATGTTGAAAGATATTAGGATTAATTAAATTCCATCAATTAATTAAATTAGCCATGTAAGGGAATAGGTTCAATTTGATTTTTGATTTAAAACTATATAATTAATTGGTTAAAATCAATTATATAGTCATGATTTGATTTTTCCTTTGATTTAAATAATTTTTTCAAATTTTAATTAATAAATGTCCATTAAAAATTGATTTGATCCATTTTGATGAGAATTAGAGCATTTGGTTGAGATTTTGCAAATTTGAATGATGAATTAACTCCCTTTTGGAAGTGGTTTGAGTATTATCCACGAAGAATGTTAAAAGTATGAAGGAAACCATTCAAATCTAATCAAGGCTGAAGATTAATCAAGAAAAGATGATTTATTAAAGGCCTCATAAGTATGATTTTATAGTGAACTATCAAAGGGTGTTATTACCAAATGAAATTGGGGTGTCTCTAAGTAGATTTCAAGTCAATCTAATTTTTTAACAAACCAAATGGAGGAGTGCCAGTTAAACTACAAAGGACCTTACGCATGAAAATTGCAAGAGAAAACAAAAGCAAGGAAGTGTTTGCAGGCTATGTGTGAGTTGGAGGCTGCATGCACTAGGCAATTAGGGGGTGTGTGCATTAATCTTGGTGCTTGCAGCCAAGAAAAACAAGCTGCTTGGAACCAAAGACACCATTGTAAGCAAATTTAAAAGGGAGCCAGTGTTTAGAGTATGCATGGTGCGTACATGAATAAAGCATGATTGGGCATCACATTTTTGACAGGAAAGGAAGCTGTATGCACAAAGTGGAGTGTGTGAGGTGTATGCAAATGCAAAATGGGGTGTGTATAATCCAGCCAAATGCTTGTAGTAAGAATGATGCAAAGGAAGGTTTGTGCATTATGTTAGGGGGTGTGTGTATTAACAAAAGGAGCATGCACCGAATGAGTAGGCTAGAGAATGCGTCAGGAATGTGTGCACTTAGCATAGAGGTGCATGAAATTGAAAGGCATGGTGCATAGCAGTATACCAAGTTAGGTACATGAGGGTCCAAAATGGCACACACCACTTTGAAGCTACCTAAAATATTTAGGCTGGTGCGTGAGCTGAATCCAAGAGGCTGTACGCACATGGTAAGAGAAGAAGGGAAAAGGTGCGTTCCAGGAAAAGACATAATGAAGGAAAATGGGGAGATGGCATGTACCAGTCCAAAAATGAAGCTTGCAGGGTTTGTAAGCCAGTGAAGATAAAAGATAGTGCTCATGCAACTACATGAAGGCATGTTTTATACCAGTAGGAGAAAGGAATATGAATGCATGTTTCTTGCCAATGCAAGGATGTGTGTACTCGCCATTGGATAGAGGGGGCGTGCAAGGTAAATCCAAAGTGTAAAAGAATGAAGATGAAGTGTGCACAGACATCCATAAGAAAGAAGAATGCTAAGGGTGCATGGGGGTTTATCCCACATACAACCCTAATTGTTCTTTGGAAGTGTTTAAATGAAAAGGTGCTCGGGGTAGAGGTAAATTCAAGTGAAAGGAGCCAAGGCCGCCCCTTGGGCTTGTGAGCCCAGATTTGATGCATGCCAGCTAGGCATAAACATAAAGTTTTAGTGCAAATATTTAAAATTCTTAGAAGATTAATCCCACATCGATGGGGATTGGGAAATTTCAAGTGTTTATAAGACCCAGTGCACACATATCGATTGAAGAAAGAGCAGGAGGCTCTGCACGTGCATGCGCTCTAGAACTACCTTGGGTACCATGTTGGCAGATCGATGATTAGAAGACAATTTTGCAGACAAGTGGCAGTGAGTTGGAATAGTGCAGTCGACACATGGCGCTCGGTCACATTTTCACTAGATGAAATGGCGGTTAAAGAAAACATTGTGAGATTGGGTGGATGGTTAGTCGCTAGATCCTAGTGGTTAAGGACTAAACATCAAGCAATTACGTGAACACTTAGTCATGTGATCTCGTGATCCCTGGTAGTTAGTAAGAAGCATTCAGAGAATTGGAGACAAAGGCTAGTCGCGTAATCTCCAAGTGTTGACCATGGTTAGAAATTGATCCAGAGATTCAAAGATAGAGGCATTCGCTTGATCTCCAAGTTTGATCGGGGTTAGAGAATTCATTCAGAGATTCAAAGAACAAACATTTGCCTAATCTCCAGACCGAGGTGCTTAAGGGCAAGGTTAAATTTGAGCACTAATCAGCTAGTGACAAGTAGCGAATTTTGGTGGCTTCTATGTGTAAGCTATGGGAAAATGAGCATAAAGGCTAGATTTAAAATTTGTAGAAAGATTTAAAGAGCGTGCATAGTCCAAACTATGGAGAAATTCAAAAATTTAAACGATTGTGTTTGCTCACAAAAATGATGTCTGGAGTCATTATTTTACCCAAATATAGGCATATTATATGTTTTCGAAAACAATAGGAGATGAGGAATCCAATGGTGATGATTATTTTAGATTCGACTTGGTGGGAAAGAGTAGTAAGGGCTTTGGTATTTTGGAATCAAGTCAGTTGAGGGGAAATGATTGCAGGTTGAGGCAATTGAAGAAGATCAAATAGAGATCAAAATGGGAGGAGAGTTTGGAGACATTTTGTGCAAAGAATGGACAATTGTCAGTGGGCTATAACTGATTTCATTCTCCTATATCTCAGTTTTTGTTCATTGTTACAAGGATGGTGGAATTAACACTATAGAGGCATTAATTTGGCTTTGGAGTCTAGTTTTTTGTGGTTTTCATGGTTTCTTAATTGTATTGAACCATAAATTTTCAATAGAAAATAGTGGAATCCTAATCTTTTATTGGTGATGTCTTCATATATGTTGCTTTAAATTCTTGTGTGTTAGTTTGTAAGGCACTCTAATATACTGGTTACAAGGTGAATGTGAGTTTGTGTTCTTAGTTTCTTTCAAGGAGGGAGTAATTATTTGGCACAAATTTTGAGAATTTAACATTGCTTGTGAATCTGATGTCTGGGTAGAGGAATGAGAGAATGATTTGTAAGGCACTTCATTTGGGTTTTGTGTGTTTGGAGTTGTGGGATTTCTGGGGATTTACTTTTATCTGACTCTGTTGCCCAATTGATAAGACATTGGTCATTGCTTGTCATTGCACCTTTCATCATCAAATTTGAAAATCAATGAATATTTACTTTCTATTTGAGAGAATTCATGTTTATAATTTGTATTTATAGAATACAATGCAGTTTAGTGATTCTTTGAAGAATGAATCCTAGGTTAGCCTGTCTGAGTCTTGAACTCAAAGAGAAGGATTTATCCTTGTCACCTATGCCATTTTCCTAGTCCTTAGAACACTTATGCAATAGGGATCTTGCATAAGATTGGTTGAGTGTTGACTCCCATTTCTTACGGTTCTAAGAACTATCCACTTTCTTTGTCTGCATAGTTGAGGTTGTGTCAAAGATAAGTTATTATAAATGCAAATTTATGTTTGAATTAGGTACACCCACCTGAGTGTGTGGAGCTCGAAGTGTAGAAGGACTTGGTCCTTATTAATTAGTCTTTTCTTATTTGAATCAGGAGTGTAGGAATCATAGAGTTCCATCTAAGAACCCAGGGCTTGTGTTAGGATTCAACAAGAAAAATAGCTAATAAATTGGTGACTTTGTTGGGGAAGAAATAAAGGACACAAAGTTTAAGATGATTGTTTCCTTGCTTTGTTGAATCATCTCAAAGTCTGGTCCAATTTGGATATAGAGTCAAATTTCAAAAAACTATTATATTATCTCACCAAGTGTGAGTGGCGACTTTGAGTCTCTGTTTGATCAATGTGTTCTTGTAATGAAAGTGTAATGTATCTATGATCCTGACAAATAGTTATATCCTGTGAAGTTGTATTGTGTTTGCTGGTAAAGAAGGTTCAGATTTGAGAAAAGATTCTTAGCTGACTCAGAATTTGTCCTCTGCAAAGAGGTGGAGACTCTACAAAGGTTTGAATGGTGATTTGAAGGAGACTTCAGATCAGTATTTTACAAACAGTAGCAACACTTCCAGGTAATCTTTTATCAAAGTAAAAATAGTCCCTAAATAGGTGAACAAGTCACTAGTGAAAAGGGAAATTAATCTTAAAGTTTGAGTCATATTTCTAGATAGAACATTCAGTTATTATAATGAGTATTAGGAATATGTTGTGGCTTAATGAAGTCAGTGGTTGCATGAAGTTGGATGAGAGTATTGTCATGAAAACAAGCAGTATTGTTTTGTTAGTATTTTGAAATGGAGTTTCTAGTTTTGATAGATCAAGATGTTGTTTATAGATCTGAAAGTTATCAGTCAAATTTTGAAATTCTGAATAGAGATGTTTTACTAATACATCAGAGAATCCAACAGAAATGCATTCTGATTTTAAGATGTGCAATAGAAGAAAGAAAAGATGAGTCTACACTGTCATACTACAAGAAATTTCTTATAGCTTGTAGTGAACTTCTTGTGGGTCTTGGTATTCAAGAATCCCAGTATGTTGAAATGTTTTTTGAATTAAGTATGCTTGAATCAGTCAGTTGGACTGCATCCCTTAGAGAGGAAGCACTTACAAATATTAAAGAATGGATAGATTCATTTGTAAATATTGAATCTAATCATGTTGAAGGTGTTGAATCTTGTGATGCTGATAGTGTTGGTTATTATGCTGATGATGAAATTTGTAAATATCAAGGAATAGAAGATGGATCTACAGTCGATAATGCTCCCCTTGAGTTTATAGATTTTTTTTTTCTCAACATGATGATAATGATTCTATAATGGGAACCCTTGAATGCCCAAAAACTAAACCACCTCCTAGTAGGAATTATGTCAAATAGTTTGCATCCAACTTCTTATTTCTCCATTTAATATTTTATCCCTTATAACTTTGGAAATGAAACATTTGTTTGTTTGTTTGAGTTTTGTATGGAATTGAAATCATACAACATAAAAAAGAAAGAAACTAAAATAATATGCAATAAGATGTTATTCTCATAATTTAATAAAATCAAATACATGGCAGATTATCAACTCACTGGTTTCTCCAATATTATTGGCATAATGCTTCGGCACATGTTTTCAAACTTTTTGCTACCCTGACATGAATAGTATCATGTGAATAGTGTCATGTGAATAGTACCGCATGAATAGTACATGTGTGAACAGTGCTACTATAGTACTTTATCCTTCAAACAGTCCAATACCTTCATAAAATCATTCCCTCAAAGTGGCATAAGCATCAGACAAGTAGTGAAGAAGATATGAGAAAAACATCAAATCTGCCTGTAGCTAAAAATGCGCTCAATTTGCCTAATAATGAAGCTGATAGCAATGGATTCCAAAGGCCAAAACCCAAGGGAATGATGTTTAGAATGTCACAAGAGAGGATAGACATCCTCTAATGCCAAGAACGGATATACAACTCACACATCAATTTCTTCTCATATTCAACATGTTGAACAAGGGCCACAAGCTCTCCTTTTATTTCCACTTCATAGGGTCGACCCACTTTTCACAAGCAATGTGGGATAAAGTGTTTTAAAATAAAATAAAATAAAATAACACCTTATGTCTCCCTTGGGCTTCCCTTCTCAAACACACAACCCAACATGAATAATATTAAAGTAACACTTTATTATTTTAACATTTAAGTTAAATGTTACTTTAATAAACTTTAGGCATTAAAATAAAATAGTAATTGGGCTCAGAATAACATGAGTGATAGCTCGTCAGAAATATCTCATCGAGGAGCATCAAATCCAATCACTAACTTTGACATCACCCATGCCCTGTTGACCTACTAAAAATAGTAAGTTTTCCCACAACCATGTAAATCAACTCCATTCTGGCCCAAACTGGAAATGACTAGGCCAAAACATCTTAGGATCCCACTGACCTCTTCGTTAGCCTTCGGGACCATGCAGAAATAGGTTAACAGTCACACAACTGGACAAATGCTAAAGTGGAGACATTACAGATTCCTCGTTTCAGCTCGATGATGTTTTGTATGAAGATAAAGAATGTGATTATGATGTAGATAAAAGTTCCTACAATGATTACTTTACACAAGGTATTGTGAGACAAGAGTTTTCAATCCCTATTTCAGATGGGGAAGATATTTGCAGCATCAATAGTCAAACCAAAGAGATGGAATGTGAAGTCAAATGCTTGCTAAGTAGTGAGAAAATCTCAGAACTCTTGGATGCATAATTTCAGAGGTATACACCTAAATTTGTTTCTAAAATCCCATGCCCAGTAGATATAAGTTTTGACAATGGCACCATAAGTAATGGCATGAAGTGTGAAACATTTATTGATATCATTTCTCCCATTTTTAATCAGCAATATGAAAGTACATATCATTATAATGAGTTTGATAATGTTATATTTGACGAATATAATGATGTATGTACTAGTGAGGATTCATATTTGCAAGGGCCCGGTGTCAGTGGTTCTTCTTTACATGTTGATGCTGGAAAGTGTGACAAATCTGAATATATTTTCTCAGATTTGCAAGTGATTGATAAGTTATTGACTAACAGTGCTTGTTCCCTTTTAAAATTTGTTGATATAAATAGTGGTCAGCAAGTCATCTTTGATTTTGTGCAATCAGATTTTTGTTTTGAGAAGTTCTACTTTATTTTGCAAAGTAATGATGAAAAAATGGTTTATCCTTTATTGCAAACTAATGATCAGTATGCTGATGTGTCCAGCCATGAGGTTGAGTTGGAATGTTTCATTTTTAGTATGGTAGTGATAACGGAGGTTGTGATGCTTTGATGTCACAAAATGATCAGTATTCATGGTAGCTTGATGGCATGGTCTTGTCAAGTGATGGTGAGTATGATGATCATTTTTTATATGATATGATGAAAGTGGATCACAATGTTTTTGACAAACTGGATGAAAGATCTAATTTCAATTTACCTTCGCTATATGGAGATGAAAATCATTTGTTTGATAGGGGTAAAAAATGATTAGAGTTTTGGGGCTTTGAGCCTTTTTTGAAAATATTGTAAATCCTTGTATAGTTTATTTCCTTTCAGTTGTGTGTTTTCTTTCAATAAAGGGTTCCAAGTTTTGAGAAGAGAAAGGAAAAGTTAGGATGGTTTTCTTTTGGTTGGTCTATTGTACCAAGAGATTATGGTTTCTCTGCATGCCCACATGGGGCATGTGTCCCCAATTGGAGCCACTGTTGGAGCTCAAAAAATCTTGAATATGTTTTGAGTCCATGTTTGCAAAATTTCCCTAAGTATGAATCAGTGTCCTGAAAATCATTGTGGAAAGCATAGTTTGAAATGCATGGATAAAAGGGCCTGTTGTTTTTTATGAGGAATCACTTGGATAGGGTGTTTATCATCTATCATTTGACATATTTAATAGGTTTGAGGTCCTATTTTTCAGTTTTGTCATGTTTAGGGAATAGGCTTTTGGAGGTATTCTAAAAAATCTGTATTTTATGTCTGTCCAAAATTTCACAAAGTAGCCCACTTTGGAGGTTTTCATCTTTTTTCTGGTTGATATTCATTGCATGGGGGTTGTTTCATCATGCTGTAGGCATGAGAGAGAGTATTCATACCTATTTTTAGCCCCCCATGTGCCCGTTTGACCTATTTTCCAGAGCCATTCCGTTTATAGATTGTTAAGTGTCGCCAAAAGTGCATTGTCCAGATTTTTGAGTGGCCTACTTTGAGGCTTTGTAATTTGCACCTGGTTCGAGGTCAAGTATAACTGAAGGTTTTCCTACATTTTAGACCTATAAGTGTACTTTCCTAAGGATTTTTTGGTCTCTGGCAATCCGCCTAGTCACTTTCCTAAGCCATTTCCAAACCCAATTTTTGCATAATTCACTGTTTTAATCCTGAATATTTCTAACAAGCTGACTTTTGTGTTCAATGGTATTTCTCATTTTGATCTTCCAAGCATGCTATTTGTGGATTCATTTTCCTTATGGGGAAGTGAATTAGTTCCCAAGTTTTCGGTTCATGAAGGTTTTAGTTGGTGAGTTTTCGAAGTCAGTTATGGAGGTGATTTATGCAATTTCATAATGTGGACAAAATTAGTTTTCTAAAGGGCCATGTTTGGTCATTAATATCTTATGACCCGGGTCTCTGGTTGCATTACCTTTTGGTGAGTATGCTCATATGATGGAAATAAACTTGTATTCCTAATGGTGTCTTCCTGTGAGGGCTTTTGGTTAGTTTTTAAGGCCAATCCTGGAGGCCAGTTAGTGTTATTGGTTAGTTTTACAAGGGCACTGTGATTTGAAGGGTGTGCTCAAAATTTTGATGTGCCTTGGTTCTGACTTCATCTATTAATTGCATTATGGTATGATGAGGGCACCTATCTTTAGAAGTTGCATATTGTTCTTGGTGTGCATGCTTTACTCCATGGTGTGCGTACTTGTCTCAAAGTGATACCAGCACACTCAACAAGTAAATTGAATGAATGTGACCATTTTGGGTCAATCTTTGTAATAAGGCCAAGATGAGGTCATTCAATTTCTTTTCATGAATGATGAATTAACTCCCTTTTGGAAGTGGTTTGAATATTATCCATGGAGAATGGTAAAAGTATGAAGGAAACCATTCAAATCTAATCAAGGCTGAAGATTAATCAAGAAAATATGATTTTGTAAAGACCTCGTAAGTATGATTTTATAGTGAACTATCAAAGGGTGTTGTTACCAAATGAAATTGGGGTGTCTCTAAGTATATTTCAAGTTAATCTAATTTTTTTAAAAACCAAATGGAGGAGTGCCAGTTACTATAAAGGAACTTACTCGTGAAAATTGCAAGAGAAAACAAAAGCAAGGAAGTGTTTGCAGGCTATCTGTGAGTTGGAGATTGCACACACTAGGCAATTAGGGGGTGTGCGCATTAATCTTGGTTCTTACAGCCAAGACAAACAAGCTACATGGAACCATAGACACCAGCGTAAGAAAATTTAAAAGGGACCCAACATTTAGAGTATGCAGGGTACGTATGTGAATAAAGCATGATTGGGCATCACATTTTTGATAGGAAAGGAGGTTGTACGCACAAAGTGGAGTGTGTGAGGTGTATGCAAATGCAAAGTGGGGTGCGTATACTCCAGCCAATTCCTTTAGAAAGACTAATGCAAAGGAAGGTTTGAACATTATGTTAGGGGGTTAGTGTATTAACAAAAGGGGCACACACTGAATCAGCAGGTCAGAGAATGTGTCAGGAAGGTGTGCACTTAGTGTAGAGGTGTGTGAGATTGAAAGGAATGGTGCATAGCAGTATAACAAGATGGGTGCATGAAAGTCCAAAATGGCATGCACCACTTTGAAGCTACCTAAAATATTTAGGCTGGTGCGTGAGTCGAAGCCAAGAGCCTGTATGCATATGGCAAGAGAAGAAGGAAAAAGGTGTGTGCTAGGAAAACACAGAATGAAGGAAAAGGGGGAGATGGCACGTACTAGTCCAAAAAATGAAGCTTGCGGGGTATATAAGCCTAGGAAGATAAAATAAGGTTCTTACCCGACTACATGAAGGAACATTTTATACCGGCAGGGGAAAGGAAGATGAATGCATGTTGCTTGCCAATGCAAGGATGTGTGTACTCACCATTGGATAGAGGGGGCGTGCAAGGTAAAGCCAAAGCGTAAAAGAATGAAGTTGGAGCATGTAGATGCAACCAGAAGAAAGAAGAATGCTAAGAGTGCATGGGTGTTTATCCCACATGCATCCCTAATTTCTCTTTGGAAGTGTTTAAATGAAAAGGTTCCCGGGGTAGAGGTAAAGTCAAGTGAAAGGAGGCAAGGTTGCCCCTTGAGCTTGTGGGCCTGAATTTGGTGCATGCAAGCTGGGCATAAACATAAAGTTTTAGTGCAAATATTTAAAATGCTTAGAATATTAATCCTACATCGATGGGGATTGGGAAATTTCAAGTGTTTATAAGACCCAATGCACACATATGGATTGAAGAAGGAGCATGAGGCTCTACACGATCGTTCACTCTAGAGCTACCTCAGGAATCATGTCGATAGACCGATGACTAGAAGACAATTTTGTAGACAAGTGGTAGTGAGTTGGAATAGTGCAATGGACACGTGACTCTCGGTCGCATGTTCACTAGATGAAATGGTGGTTAAAGAAAACATTACGAGATTGGGTATACAGTTAGTCACCAGATCCTGGCGGTTAAGGACTAAACATAAAGCAATTACGTGAATGCTTAGTTGCATGATCTCGTGATCCCTGGCAGTTAGTAAGAAGCATTTAGAGAATTAGAGACAAAGGCTAGTCACGTAATCTCCAAGTGTTGACCATGGTTAGAAATTGATCTGGAGATTCAAAGATAGAGACATTTGCTTGATCTCCAAGTTTGACCGGGGTTAGAGAATTCATTCAGAGATTCAGAGAACAAGCATTTTCCTAATCTCCAGATAGAGGTGTTTAAGGCCAGGGTTAAATTTGAGTGATAATCATCTAGTGACAAGTGGAAAATTTTGGTGGCTTCTATGTGTAAACTGTGGGAAAATGAGCATAAAGGCCAATTTTAAAAGTTGCAGAAAGATTTAAAGAGCATGCATGGTCCAGACTATGGAGAAATTTGAAAATTTAAATGATTGTGTCTGCTCACAAAAATCATGCCTTGAGTCTTTATTTTTACCCAAATATAGGCATATTATATGTTTGCAGAAATGGCAAGTGATGAGGAATCCAATGATGATGATTATTTTCAGATTCGACTTGGTGGGAAAGAGCAGTAAGGGATTTGGTATTTTAGAATCAAGTCAGTTGAGGGGAAATGAATGCAGGTTGAGACAGTTGAAGAAGATCAAATGGAGATCAAAATGGGAGGAGAGTTTGGAGATATTTTGTGCAAAGAATGGATAGTTGTCAGTGGGCTGTAACTGATTTCATTCTCCTATATCTCAGTTTTTCTTCATTGTTACAAGGATGGTGGAATTAACACTATAGAGGCATTAATTTGTCTTTGGAGTCTAGTTTTTTATGGTTTTCATGGTTTCTTAATTGTATTGAACCAGAAATTTTCAATGAAAAATAGTGGAATCCCAATCTTTTATTGGTGATGTCTTCATATATGTTGCTTTAAATTCTTATGTGTTAGTTTGTAAGGTAGTCTAATATATTGGTTACAAGGTGACTGTGAGTTTGTGTTCTTAGTTTCTTTCAAGGAGGGAGTAATTCTTTGGCACAAATTCTAAGAATTTAATATTTCTTGTGAATATGATGTCTGGGTAGAGGAGTGAGAGAATGATTTGTAAGGCACTTCATTTGGATTTTTTGTGTTTGGAGTTGTGAGATTTCTGGGGATTTAATTTTATTTGACTTTGTTGCCCAATTGATAAGGCACTGGTCATTTCTTGTCATTGCACCTTTCATCATCAAATTTGAAAGTCAATGAATATTTACTTTCTATTTGAGAGCATTCATGTTTATAATTTGTATTTATAGAATATAATGCAGTTTAGTGATTCTTTGAAGAATGGATCCTAGGTTAGCCTGCCAAAGTCTTGAACTCAAAGAGAAGAAGGATCTATCCTTGTCACCTATTCCATTTTCCTAGTCCTTAGAACACTTATGCAATAGGGATCTTGCATAAGACTAGTTGAGTGTTAACACCCATTTCTTATGGTTCTAAGAGCTATCCACTTTATGTGTCTACATAGTTGAGGTTGTGTCAAAGATAAGTTATTATAAATGCATATTCATGTTTGAATTAGGTACACTTGCCTAAGTGTGTGGAGCTCAAAGTGTAGAAGGACATGGTCCTTATTAATTAGTCTTTTCTTGTTTGAATCAAGAGTTTAGGAATCATAGATTTCCATCTAAGCACCCAGGGCTTGTGTTAGGATTCAACAATAAAAATAGAAAATAGACCGTTCAATGTGTCAGGAAAGGATATGATCAATGATCACATTTTAAACTTAATCAGTTAGCCATTGTTGCCAGAATTTGAACTGATTGAGGGTTTCTAGAGGGTTTGATACAGTAACCCATAAACAACAACGTTGAATCATATTAGATTTGTTCCAAGAATGGTTATAGGTGCAAATTGATGAGCAGAAGATGTAGGTAGCCGTCATGATCTGATTTTAGTTCTTGATGTCCCATGCATGTTTAATGTAGAACTTATATTTAATAGGGCAGCTAGGTTTTGAATGTTAGAGATTTACATGCCCTGATTCATGCAATTTTTCCAAGTTGGTTCTAGCATTAAAATTGTTTTGTCTACAACAAGAAATTAGTGAATTATAATTGCAGTTATCCTATTGATGTGAAACCAAAATAATTTTACAATCATATTTGATCTGATCCTCCCGAGTTTCCAGTCTTTCCTTATGGCTTTCATTTTCTTGTTGAGGCTAGTGGTTGTAGACCTAATTTTGATCTAAATTATCCCAATCTTGTTGCAATCCTTTGTAAGGATTTCCAGGATCATTTAGTAGGGGTTCCAATTTATCTATAATTTTCAAGGTTGGTTCCATGAGTGGTTCCTTCTATATATGCTACCCTCTTCTCTTCATATAGGGTGTTCTTTATCCTTTCTAGTTTTTCAGAGGATAATTAATTGTAACAAGTCTATTTTATGTATAATATTTCAGCATATTCATACTACTGTCATATTGTCTCCATTTGGTTCTTGATCTTATTGATTAGAGAATTAAGGGTGTTTTAGTCTTTCTATTGTATGTTTGTAATAGAGTTGTTTTCACAGAAATAACTGAGTTTAGGACTAGTTTTCAGATGTGTATGAGTTTAGATATCAAGGGTATCTCAATCTTGTCTTTCAGTGGATGTTGATTAATGTATTGCTTATTTCTAGGTCTCTTCTAAGGGGAGGGTTAAATTCCTTTGAATAGGTGATTGCATATCTGAGTACATAGGTGGATTGCTAAGTAGAATTTGATCAATGGTGTATGATTGGTGTAAGGCATCAACATATTAGAATATGTTGTCTTCTTGTTTCATAGCTCTCTATTGTAATATTTATTTGACTCTATTTCCCATCGGATAAGGCACTGGTCTATGATAGATTTGGGGTATTTCAAAGATCCATTCCACCCAAAAACCTAAATGAAATCAAATTCTAAATCTTTAAGACAATAGTTGTGGAATTAATAGCTAAAGCCCCTACTTTGTTTGTGAGTAACTTGGTAGTGTTTTTAGCTTCACACCCTATCCCTTTATGTCATAGATAATAAAAAGTATTATAGGCACATATCTTCTTTGTGAAGATTAGTGAAAAAGGGAAATTTAAGTGATCCTAATCCTAGGTACACCCGCCTGAATTCAGCAGAGTTTTAAGTGTAGAAATCCTTTGTGCTTTATTCATTGGTCCTTGTTCTTGTATGAATGTACTGATTGTGGGAAGTAAGCTACCCCATAGGTGCATCTCTTCATTTCCAAGGTTCTTAAAATTTAGTTAAATCAAGAGCCAATAGAGAGGATGGGAAGATGTGATGGTGTTTTTGGAAGCATGCTTGAATTTGGCTTTAGATGTACCAACATTTATGGAGGAAGTTTCTTTGAACATGTGGCCAATACCACATGAGCGTGGATGTTTTTTGTCCTTGATGGGATCCAAAGTTCCTTGTTCACAGGTGCCTAGGCATTTGTCTTAATAATTACATTTCTTGAGCATTTTATCCAAATAAAGATATTTCTGATTTGGGGAATAAGATAAACATCCATTATTAGGTGCCAGGGTGGGGGATATGAGACTTATTTTTTCTAATTCGAGTGGTATTTCCTTGAAAAACATAAGTGGACCTAGGGGATATAGTGATGGAAGTAGGATAGTTTGGATTGGAGGATCATCAAGTGGAGAGGATGGGATGATAGGATCTTGACTGGGGTCGGGAGATAGTAACGGATCTTGAGATGGAGAAATTGAGATGGTAGGATCTTGAATTAGAGGAATTGGGATGATAGGATCTTGGATTGGAGGAATTGGGGTGATAGGATCTTGGATTGGAGGAATTGGTACAATAGGATCTTGGATTGGGGGTGATGGAAGCAATGGATCATGAAGTGAGGGGATAGGATCTTGATTTAGTTCGATGGATATTTCAACATGTGTTTGGACAATTTATTGACTTTATAGGATTGGTGTAGATAGAGTGATGGTGGATGTATGGATGGATTCTTCAAATGGAGTGGATGGAAGGATGAGAGATTATACAATTGTGATGGCCGGAAGAAGGTGGACTCATGAGGCTCATTGGATGTTCTTTGGATAATACTAGGAGATAGAGACATGGACGGGGATTGGATGGAGTCTAGGGATGGAAGGGACTCAATGATGCTAGGAGATGGAAGAGGATAAATAGATGGGATAGATGGAAGAAGGATGATAGGTGTAGGAGGTTGATGGACCTCATCACTAATGGCTTCGTATGAGGAAGTGATATGGCATGGCTCATCAACTTCGGGGGAAGTATTTTTTTCTTGCTTCCTTGTAAAAATCCTTGGAGATGTCTGTGATGGAGATTGGGGTGAAGGATTGGAGTGTGTAGAAGATGGAGAGATAGGATAGTCCATACATGGAGGTGGAATGGTGGATTGTGAACTTTCTTGAGGGGATGACGGTATAAAAGAAGGTTTCAAGGATGGCATGACTAGATAGTTCACATAAGTAGGCATAGGGGAAGCTTGTGAACTAGATTGGCTAACTGGTGAGGTAGGGGTGATGGATTGAGATATGGGATATGAAGTGGATTAAGGGATGAATTCTTCTTGTGGAAGGGGATTTTTAGCAATGCAGGTAAGAATGGAAGATGTTAGATTAAGATAGGATATAGTGGATGGTGGATCAAGATAGGATGGGGGATCAGGGTAATAGATTGGAAGACTAGGATCTTGGATTTGAAAATAAGTTGGAAAATAAGGGGATGATGGATTTGGATAAGGGATGTAGCTAGTAGTTCTATTGTGAAAATATGGTGATTCAGATATGACCATGGAAGATGATGGAGGTAGGAAGGATGTATATGGAGGATATGTAGGCTCAAGATAGGAGGAAGGTGTAGATTAATAGGATAATGGATTTCCCTTGTCAAATATAGGATATGGAGAGCTAGTGGAAATGCATGAAGGCATGATAGGATAGTTTGGAGGAATGATTGGATTCTGTGGGATGTTTTGAGAAATCTTGGTAAGGTTTTCAAAGTACTCATCATGATCAATAAGACTTTCACCATCATCAAGATAGAAAGGAGTAGTACAAGTGAATAAGATCAATTAATTAATATATTTTTGATCGGCATTAATTATATCCATTAATATATTTTGATCGACATTAATGTATGAATGTATTAATAATGGGGATATTCCTCAGGATGGTGAATATCTTTATACTACCATTCTTAATAGAAAGTTATCTTGGGTTGTGTAATAGTAGGGATATTCAATTGGTATCATAGTTCTTGAGCCTTATTGGTATCAGAATAGTGATGGTATCTTCATAAGTCAAAAAAAGTACTTGAATGACTTGTTGAAGAGATTTGGAATGGAGAATTGTAAACTAGTTGGAACACCTATAGTAACCAGATACAAGTTATCTAGCATAGATGAGACTCGTGCAGTTGAACAGAAGAAGTACATATCTATGATTGGAGGATTGCAATATTTAACTCATACAAGACCAGATATATCACATGCGATTGGAATTATTGCAAGATTTCAATTTGATCCTGGAGAATCACATTATGTAGTAGTAAAAAGGATAATGAGGTACTTAAGAGGCACAATTGAATATGGATTGTGGCATGAAAAATCTAATGAATTTACCCTATGTGCATATATAGATGCAGATTGGGGAGGTAGTGTTAATGACAAAAAGAGCACAAGTGGTGGAGCATTTTTCCTTGGAGGAAGATTGGTTTCTTTACTAAGCAAGAAGAAGAACTGTATTTTACAGAGCACGATAGAAGCAGATTATGTAGTAGCAACAAGCAATTGTAATTAGATAATTTCAATGAAACAAGTGTTGAAGGATATTGGAATAAAATTTCTTGAGCCTGTTGTTATTCATTGTGATAACACTAGCACAGTCAGTATGTCTAAGAATCATGTACTACATTCTAAGATAAAGCATATAGAAATAAAGTATCATGTAGTGAGAGAGAAAGTGGCAGAAAAAGAAGTCAGATTGGAGTATATAAGCACAAAAGAGAAAATTGTAGATATATTTACAAAGCCTTTTCCTAAGGATACATTTGAGTATCTAATAGTTATGCTTGGGGTTATGCCCCAGTTTACTTTTGAGAAGTGATGCAGATATTTGCATCTGTCCAGTGGTATATGAGCCTTATTTTTCTTCTGGACTAGATGTTGGTACTTCCTCTATGGGGGAGTATGTGTTTCTGAGCTGAGTCATGAGGATTCTAGTGAATTTATTTTTTGAAAAGTGTCTTTTCACATTGAATTTATTGTTGACATAGTGATGAAGAATTTGTCATTGATGTTAATGGAGGAGAAGGATACATGGAAAAACTATCTATTAAAGAGAATTTGAGGGAGAAGGTTACAAGCAATTAATCCTACCAATAAACATTATATCCATTAATATATTTTAAGATCATAAATTAATCCTAGGTGTCCTAAATGCATTAATATATATTCACTAGAGTCCTCATTATTTATATATAGCCGATTCTTTGTCATAAGTTCTTTGAGGTACTTTGATCAAGAGGTTCCCTAGTCAACATATCTTGTGTTATTTTTGTTAGGAATGAATGTTGAATATATCCTATGGGGGAGTATTCATGGTCATTTTGTAGTAGTTGTTTTTGCATTCATGACTGTGATTGTCATTGACGTCAACACAATGATCTACTGAAGTTTAGCAGAGAAGCAGACAGTGTTTGAATTAGTGCACGTGGGATATTGAAGATCAAGCTATACAAAGTTGAAGAATTACTATATGATGTTCTATAAGATCATGGTTAAGAGAGCATACAAAAATTCATTTATTCATGACAGTTATGTGTAATTTAGTGGAAGCAGTATTCAGGCAGTGTTCCTGAGTAGCAGTTTTTAGAAATTGGATGATATCTCCTAATCGGGATAGAATCTAAGCATCTAAAGTTGAAAAGATGATGAAGACATGATAATTGTGATGTGGACATGATAGCAAGGTTAGAGGTCACATGAGTGAAGAGTTATCTTCATTGGAAGCCGACAATTTTATGTAATTATGGAATTTTCATGTAACGTGTGGAAGATTTTATTTTGTAATTTCTATGTTGACTCATTTGTAAAATTATTTGAGTGTGGTATAAAGGAAGGAATGTTTTTATTATTTTAATGTATGTATGTGGAATGTAAGATTGTGAAATTGAATTGCGGAATTGTGCAATACTTGTTGAAAGAGGATATGCAAAGTATAGAGATTTGATATCGAGATCTGATGAAGCAGTTGGTGCGGTTTGGAACAGTCAGAGGAGAAGTGATAATTTGTTGAGATCAGTAATCTTTTGGTATTATTTTGTTTAGTAATACATAGATCAGTTGGATAGTGTGTTCAATGATCTTTCCCTTGAAGCTGTTTGGACAGTGGGTCCTTCTGTCTTCCATAACTCCTAACAGAGTTAGAATATTTTAGTAGGGATTCAAAGTCTCCTAGTAGGAATTGATATGTACTGAATGTATTTCATAAGACTCCTAAAAAAGCCCATCCTCTCACAAGGAACTTTCATATTAGTGCATCTTTTGTGGGCATCATTCCCACCGAGGTTTACTCTTTGATCAAGAGGTTCCCTAGACAACATATCTTGTGTTATTGTGTTGTTGTGTATATATATCTTTCTATGGTTGTTGATCACATTGCTTACATGGTTGAAATCTATTAAAGTTGATAAAATATGTATTTATCTGATAACTGATTCACCCCCCCCCCCTCTCAGTTATCTTGGTGGACTTTACTTTCTAACAATTGGTATCAGAGCAGCAAGTCCTTGAAGGAAAAGTTTAACAACTTGAGGAGATCCATGGTGAGTCATTTCAAGAAAGAAAGCCCTAAGTTTGATGGACTAAATTTTGACAGCTGGAAAGAAAAGATGAAGACACATTTACTTTCTTTAGGACTAGGATATTGGTTGATCACAAAGACCAAGATGACTATCATTGATGAAGACAAAATTGAAGAATGTACTAATGAGGAAAGAGATCTATTCATGTGTAACATACTTGCCAAAGAAGCACTCTTGTCTGCCCTTCCAAAAAATGAGTACAGTCAGGTCACATATCTAAAAACATCTCATGAAATTTTGTTATCTTTACAATCTACTTTTGAAGGTGATGAACATGCAAAGAAAGTCAGATTACATAATTGGATATGTACATTTGAAGATATAAGAATGATGGAAGATGAATCTATTAGAAGCTATATTGGTTGAATTTTAGAAATTGTTGCAGGTATAAAATCTTGTGAAGGAATCAAGATAGAGAATGAAGTGATATGGAAAATTCTGAGGACATTGACTCCTTCATTTAAGTAGACAACACAGATGATAGAGCAAGTTATACCTTGTACTAAGAACTTCACCATAGAAACCCTTCTTGGAAGATTAGAAGCAGCAGAAATGAACTTGAGGCAATCAGAAGATTTACCTAGAATGGAGATAGCATTCAATGCACTTAGTATTGACCCTACTTTATCAAGAAGCATGAATGTGAGTGGAGATTATGCTAGTAGCAGCAGAACCAGGAATGAAGAAGATAGGAAGATTGAAGAAGGAATTGCTTTACTTGTGAAAAGAGAACCAAACGGTAAGAAAAATTTTAAATGTTGGACTTGTCAAGAATATGGTCATTTTGCATCTAAATGTCCTAAGAGAGTAAAGAAGTATATAAATAACTTGAAACCTAGAAGATCTAAAGAATGTTATTATGCTAATGATGAAGAATTTGAAGCTAGTATGGAGAAATATCTAAGTGAAAGTGATAATGAGAATGATGATATAGGATTTGTAGCAATAAAAGAAGAACATCCTGAAACAGAAGTTAAGGAAGAAAAAGCTTTAGTTTCTCAAGTAGAAAAGAAATCTGATTGGATTATAGATAGTGGTTGTTCACATCATATGACTAGAGACATGAAGAAATTCATAAAGTTTAACAATTATGATGGAGGAATTGTTAGAGTTGGAAATAATGCACCTTGTTTGATAAAAGGTATAGGATCTATTACTCTTGATTGAAAGTCTAGTACTGATGATGTTTACTTTGTGGATGGATTGAAATATAATCTTTTGAGTGTTGGACAACTAGTTGATAAGGGATATCAAGTTTGGTTTACTAAGAAAACTTGTGTAGTCAAAGACAAGGATGGTAATTTGATTGGTATTGGGTCAAGAACCAGAGGTAATGTATTTCAGTTGAATCTTACTGAGATGACATGCTTGATTACTAAGATTGATGATAGTTGGTTATGGCACAAAAGATTTTGTTATATAAACTTTGATAACATTGTGAAAGTGAGTACTACACGTGCGGTAAGAGATTTTTCTAAGATTATGAAACCTACTAACATGATTTGGAAAGAATGTGTGATAGCTAAGCAGAAGAGAAGATCATTTCCAGCAAGAAGTTTACAACAAAAGAGAAGTTGGAAATTGTTCATATAGATTTGATCGATCCCACAAGGACTAGAGGATTCTATTAAGAAAGGTATTTTATGATTCTTGTTGATGATTTTACAAGAATGATGTGGATTGCATTTCTTAAAGAAAAGTATGAAGCATTTGATAAGTTTAAAATTATTAAGAACAAAGTTGAGAATGAATTTGGAATGAAGATTAAATGTTTGAGATCAGATAGAGGTGGAGAATTTACTTCAAAAGAATTTAACATTTTTTGTGAAATGAATGGTATTAAGAGATAGTTTTCAGCCCCTAGGACACCTGAACAAAATGGTATTATAGAAAGAAGAAACCGGCTAGTGACTGAAGCAGCAAGAGCCATGTTATTTGAAAATGATTTGGCAAAGATATTCTAGAGAGAAGCAATGAACACAAAAGTGTATACAATGAATAGAATACATATCAGAGCAGACACAGACAAGACACCTTATGAACTATGGTTTGGACAGGCACCATCAGTTAAGTATTTTAGAATTTTTGGAAGAAAATATTATATTAAGAGAGATGATGACATTGGAAAGTTTGATCCTAGAAGTGATGAAGGTATATTTCTTGGATATTCATTGAAGAGAAAAACTTATAACTATTATAATAAAAGAACTAAAACTATTATTGAGAGTGCAAATGTTAAAGTTGATGAAAAGTTCAAAATTTAGGAAAGAATGCTTGATTATGAATTAGATGAAGGAACTCATCCTAGAACTAATCTAGAGAATGTAGAATTATTCTATGAAACTGACAGTGATTTGCAGAATGAAAGCTTCATTAAGGAAATCACAGAAGAACCTATAGCTGAAGTAAGAACTGAGACAGTGACACCTAACATAAATCTATCAAGGAATCATCCTATTGAGCATATTATTGGAAGCATAGATAGAGGAGTTCTTACACAAAATAAGGTACAAGAACAGTTATGTTTAATTTCTCAAATTGAACCTAAATCTACTAGTGAAGCCTGTGAAGATGAACATTTGATTAAAGCTATGAAGGAAGAACTAGATCAAATTGAAAAGAATAAGAGTTGGGAATTGGTCCCTAGGCCTAAAGATAAGAATGTTATAGGGATTAAATGGGTATTCAGGAACAAGATGAATGAATAAGGAGAATTTGTAAGAAATAAAGCAAGATTGGTATGTAAAGGATACTCACATCAAGAAGGAATTGACTATGAAGAAACTTTTTCACCTGTAGCAAGAATTGAAGCAGTAAGAATGTTTTTGGCTTATGCAGCCTATAAGAAATTCAAAGTGTATCAGATGGATGTGAAGTCATCATTTTTTAATGGAGAGTTAGAAGAAGAAGTTTACATTGAGCAGCCTTAAGGTTTTCCTTTGACTCATGAAGGAGATATGGTATGTAAATTGAAGACATCTTTATATGGACTTACACAAGCACCTAGAACTTGGTATGCAAGACTGGATAAGTATTTGATAAAATTAGGATTTACTAAAGGCACAACAGACAACAACTTGTACACAAAAGAAATTTGAAATGGCTTATTGGTTGTAGTTATTTTTGTTGATGATATTATCTTTGGAGGACAAGATGAAGCTAGTGATAAATTTGCAAATGAAATGAAAACTGAATTTGACATGAGTATGATTGGTGAAATGAAATATTTTTTAGGATTGCAGATAACATAGAATAGTGATGGTATCTTCATAAGTCAAACAAAGTACTTGAATGACTTGTTGAAGGGATTTGGAATGGAGAGTTGTAAACCAGTTGGAACACCTATGGTAACCAAACACAAGTTATCTAGCACAGATGAGACTCCTGTAGTTGAACGGAAGAAGTACAGATCTATGATTAGAGGATTGCAATATTTAACTCTTAAAAGACCAGATATATCACATGCAATTGGAATTGTTACAAGATTTCAAGCTAATCCCAGAGAATCACATTATGCAGTATTAAAAAGGATACTGAGGTACTTAAGAGGCACAATTAAATATGGATTGTGGTATGAACAATCTGATGACTTTAGCCTATGTGCATATACAGATGCAAATTGGGGAGGTAGTGTTGATGACAAAAAGAGTACAAGTGGTGGAGCATTTTTCCTTGGAGGAAGATTAGTTTCTTGGCTACGCAAGAAGCAAAACTTTATTTCACAGAGCATAGTAGAAGCAGAGTATGTAGCAGCAGCAAATAATTATAATCAAATAAATTGGATGAAACAAATATTGAAGGATATTAGAATAAAATTTGTTGAGCCTGTTGTTATACATTGTGATAACACTAGCACAGTTAGTATGTCTAAGAATCATGTACTACATTCTAAAACAAAGCATATCGACATAAAGTATCATGTAGTGAGAGATAAAGTGGTAGAAAAAGAAGTCAGATTGGAGTATATAAGCACAAAGAGCAGATTGTAGATATATTTACAAAGCCTTTGCCTAAGGATACATTTGAGCATTTGAGAGGTATGCTTGGGGTTATGCCCCAGCCTATTTTTGAGAAGTGATGTAGATTATTGCATCCATCTAGTGGTATATAAGCCTTATTTTTCTTCTGGACTAGATGTTGGTACTTCCTCTATGGGGGAGTATGTGTTTTTGAGATGAGTCATGAGGACTCGAGTGAATGTATTTTCTGAAAAGTGTCTTTTGACATTGAAGTTGTTGTTGACATAGTGATGAAGCATTTGTCATTGATGTCAATGGGGGAGAAGGATACATGAAAAAACTATCTATTAAAGATAATTTGAGGGAGAAGGTTACAAGCAATATAAAATGGAAAACTAAAAAGAGATCAACATGAAAATGAAGCAAGATTTGATTGATGAAGAGGATTTGAAAGCATTTCAGAGCAGCAGTGTTGCAGTGTTGGTATTCATGGAACTTGGATGTTTTTTCATCTATGTTGCCATCAATGCCAATGGGGGAGATTGTTAGTAATTAATGCTAAATATATCCTATGGGGGAGTAATTGTGGTCATTTTGTAGCAGTTGTTGTTGCATTCATGACTATGATTGTCATTGATGTCAACACGATGATCTACTGAAGTTTAGCAAAGAAGCAGACAGTGTTTGAGTTAGCGCTCGTGGGATATTGAAGATCAAGCTATGAGGAGTTGAGGAATTACTCTCTAATGTTCTATAAGATCTTGGTTAAGAGTGCTTACATAAATTCCTTTATTCACGATAGTTATGTATAATTCAATGGAAACAGTATTCAGACAGTGTTCCTGAGTAGCGGTTTTTGGAAATCAGATGATATATCCTAATCGGGATAGAATATGAGCATGTGAAGTTGAAAATATGATGAAGACATGATAATTGTGATGTGGAAATGACAACAAGGTCAGAGGTCACACGAGTGAAGAGTTATCTTAGTTGGAAGCCGATAATTTTATGTAATTATGGAATTTTCATGTAATGTGTGGAAGATTTTATGTTGTAATTTGTATGCTGACTCATTTGTAATTATTTGATTGTGGTATAAAGGAAGGAATGTTTTCCTTATTGTAATGTATGTATGTGGAATGTAAGATTGTGAAATTGAATTGCAGAATTGTGCAATACTTGTTGAAAGAGGATATACGAAGTATAGAGATATGATACTGAGATCTGATGAAGCAGTTGGTGTGGTTTGGAACAGTCAAAGGAGAAGTGATAAGTTGTTGAGATCAATAACATTTTGGTATTATTCTGTTGAGTAATACATAGATCAGTTGGACAGTGTGTTCGGTGATCTTTCCACTAGTAAATTTGGCCTCAAATTTCGACCAAGAATTGGTCAAAATTTTGATCGAAATTAGTCAAATTTACGACCAACATTGTCGTCGGTCTTTTTTTGTCAAATTTTTGATGTGCTTATAATCAATCAAAATTTTGACTAAAACATAGGTCAAAAATTTGACTAAGTCCATGATTCAAAATTGTCGTCATTTTTTTTTATAATGGTCGAAATTTTGTCCAATTGTCGAACAAATTTCCACCTAGTATTGATCGAAATTTCAATCGGTGGCAACAAAAATTTCCACCAAATGTTGGTCAAAATTTCAACAAAAACATCAAATGTCGACCGAGATGCTATACGTTCGACGGATGAGATGGTCAAAATTTTGTTATTTTGGTCAAAATTTTGTTGGTCAAAATTTTGTTATTGTGGTTGAAATTTTGACCATCCTTTGGTGGAAGTTTTTGGTGGAATTGGTCAAAATTTTGACCAATGCTATTTTTTTTAAAAAAAAAATGTTACATACGTAAGGTGCATTTAGAGTTATTTTCATTAACCTGTGATTCATGAGTAGTGGTTTACATGAACCCATCTCTTATGAGAATGAATGGAACAATTAGCACTCATTGGCTCTAGGTGATGCTTACGAAGGTGAAGCACCGAGACTTCCCGGGAGGTCATCCATCCCAGTACCACTCCAGCTCGAGCACGCTTAACTACAGAGTTTCCTCCATGGTTAAACCCACTCTGCTTGCATCCTCATTTGCAAAACCTTCACCAAGTGTTATGCCTTATGAACCATTCATTAGAAAGCCCCTTAAGCTCGTCAATTAATAAGTAGGAGATATTTTCCACAGCAAGTCAAATTATGATATTGCTATCAAGATTCAACTGTGTAGTTTTTTGAGTCAAACTCATTGACCCGTGATTCATGAGTAGTGGTTCACACGAACCCATCTCTCATGAGAATGAATGGAACACTTAGCACTCATTGGCTCTAGCTGATGCTCACAGAGGTGAAGCACCGGGACTTCCTGAGAGGTCACCCATCCTAGTACTACTCCAACTCTAGCGCACTTAACTACGAAGTTTCCTCCATGGTTAAACCCACTCTGCTTGCATTCTCATTTGTAAAACCTTCACCAAGTGTTGTGCCTTAGGAACCATTGATTAGAAAGCCCCTTAAGCTCATCAATTGGTTCGTAAGGCACAACACTTGGTGAAGGTTTTGCAAATGAGAATGCAAGCAGAGTGGGTTTAACCACGGAGGAAACTCTGTAGTTAAGTGCGCTCGAGTTGGAGTAGTACTAGAATGGGTGACCTCTCGGGAAGTCCCGGTGCTTCACCTCTGTGAGCATCAGCTAGAGCCAATGAGTGCTAACTATTCCATTCATTCTCATGAGAGATGGGTTCCTGTGAACCACTACTCATGAATCACGGGTCAATGAGTTTGACTCAAAAAACTACACAGTTGAATCTTGATAGCAATATCACAATTTGACTTGCTGTGGAAAATATCTCCTACTTATTAATTGACGAGCTTAAGGGGCTTTCTAATGAATGGTTCATAAGGCATAACACTTGGTGAAGGTTTTGCAAATGAGGATGCAAGCAGAGTGGGTTTAACCATGGAGGAAACTCCGTAGTTAAGCATGCTCGAGCTGGAGTGGTACTGGGATGGATGACCTCCCAGGAAGTCCCAGTGCTTCACCTCCGTAAGCATCACCTAGAGCCAATGAGTGCTAACTGTTCCATTCATTCTCATGAGAGATCCATTTGATAAAGCTTGGTGAAATAACTTCAAACATTTTGAAGCATCTATTGGATTCTGTCACCCAAAAGGAAGATGGATTTCCCAATTAAAAAATTCCCAGCCACCATCTTTAATAAATTTATCTGGATCATCTGAAATGGTCTTCAAAATTGGCCGCCAGTTCAAGTTCATTCTACTTTCATAATACTTTATATCCATTGAGTTTAGCCATTCTTTGATGCCATCAAGAGAAGATTGAGGAATAACATCAATGCGGAGTACATCCCGCTTGAAGTCTTTGAAAATAATAGCCATATCAAATGCCTTTTGCCCAAGTCCTACTCTCTCAAGGTTAACAATCTCAATCTCACTAATGGTTATTACTAAGAAAGGCAATTCCACCAACTCTACCAAACAGTTTACGGTAGGAACAATAAAAGCAGAGGCTTTGAAAGGAACTCCATGAAAACCTAGCTCTCTAAATGGTATATCAAACTCCAGTTCAAAATCTTTTAGATGAGGCTGCTCCCATAGCTCTGTTACTCATTTAACAAACCCTTCAAACTCTCCATTGATTTGATTTTTCCTATCCCTCTCTTGCTGCTCTTCCTCAATTTCATCAGGATCATACATGGACCTTCTTGCCCCTCCTAAAGTTTGGACCACGTCCATTACTTCCACATAAAATTGGACATCCTTAGTCTTCTTAGTTCCCACCATAATATGGTTATGCAAATGAAAATGAAGCAAAGTAATCATCTCCTTCTCTGCTAGCTGGAAGAATGCATGTTTAATATTTTGATACATGATATCAGCTCTCTCTTCTACTCTCATGGTTGAATACCGAAATCCATTATAGTGGGCCTCCAGAATTCTAGTCATCTTTCTTCCTCTTCCACCAAATGCCGGCCCGATCCACAAGTCTGCCAACCTAATTGGCTTTGTTTTTGAAAGCTAAAGTTTCTTCTGAGTCACCAGTGTAGGTCTCTCTGCCTTTTCAGACTCTTTCATAGCTACAGACCGTCTATGGTATTTGATCATTTGTACCACTTGGTTGATGATGCAGGGGCATCCAGCAGGGCACCTGAGCCCAGGAGTGGAATGGCATTCAGAGATGTTCAATTACAATGTTAGACTCAATATTCAAAGAAAAATTCATAATCAAGTCTAAAGGTCATTGTAATGTAATAAGGAATAATGCTATAAAAGCACTGTAATAAGTGAAAATCCCATGTAATGAGTCAAAATGTCATGTAATGGTCATATAGGGTTAAGGTCTAAGTGGTTTTAGGTTTATAGGCATTAAATGGGTCCTTGACAAAGAATAGTCTCAATGACAGAGACAGAGGATCAGTCTTCAAAAAAGGAGCATTGATTGAGGATACATTACCTTGAGACTGAGATCTTCAAAAGGTTGCAGTCAAATGGAAGATTACAGTCTCAAAGGAATATAGGAGAAATGTTTGGAGACAAAACAGTGAGAGAGGCTTTACTCAAAAAATGCATCCAAGAAGGTGAGTACCTGGAAGATGGTTTGCTTCAAGGAAGTTAGAATTCTATTTCCTCAGTTTGATTGTTACAGTAGAGGATAGAGAGCAGCTGTTACAGGGTTCTTTGCTCTTGAGTAATTTGAACCTCAAAGGTAGAGCTCTTCTCATCTCTTTAACATTACAAGTGGCTGTTTAAAGAAGATTTCTAGTTTTGGATGGTCCATAGTAAAATTTCCCAAAGAGTGTATCGAGTCTTCCCACATAACGTTTTAAGCTTGATGGGAACATAGGCAAAAAAAAAGTTTCTAATTAGATTTTAACAAAATTTTAGCCCTTCCATTATATTCATATTATTTAACATCTTCATAATCACCACTGTAGCTTGCAAGATGATTCATCAAATTAAAAACAAAGCCTCCATGGCTTCTTACAACCTTTGAGTATTGTAAACTATAAGTAATATTCAGTAGAGAAATATAGCGAGGTAAGTGAGGACATTCTTCATTATAAGAATGAAATGATAGACAAGGGTAACTCTCAGGTTTAGTCTTTAACCATGCAAACTGTAATTGTAGAGACTGGCCTGGTTATTACCGTTGACATTCAATTATCTATTGAGCTTACGAGCTTGGAGAAGAGAACTGCAAACTGCAACACCCTCACCAACTGTAAGAAACAACCAATGTGGTCACAGAATTTCAGTGAACTTTTCCTTTTGAAGATTCTCCATGAGATCTGACCCAGGGTTGCTCAATGCAAGCTAAAGATCATGTATACTCCTTGTTAGTATAATTCACATTGTTTACAAAACAAAATAGATTTTTGTTAAATTTTGTTATAACATAAAGATAGTCACACTTATTTAAAACTTGTAAGCTTGGTGAGCACTTGGATTTTTATTGATTTATATGTAGGTTCTAGGCCAGTAATGAAACAGTACGCAATTTAAAAAGGTCAAAGTTTAGAGTTTACTGTTTAAACCAAAATTCTATGAAGTGTTGATATAGTTGACATGTTTTATACAGAGTACATACTGCTGAACATGTTTAAACAACACATTCTAAGCTTTCATTTCTTTGGTTGATTTATTAGGAATGCTTTTACTTAATTCAATAAGACCCACTTATTAAATTTATTAGGAATGCTATTACTTAATTCAATAATACCCACTTATTAAATGATTTTAGATGAATGACATAAACAAATCAAAACTCAAAATAAATTGTTTAAACCAAAATATTATTTTGTTCAAACCAAAATTATGATAATAGTTACCTGAAGGCCTTTCAGTTCAATTATTCTCTTGAGCTCTTTGAGCATTTTGATTCCACTGGTGTCAACAGTGGTTACAGCTACATAAGCAAAAAAAGAGAATGAAAAGCAGCACCAAAGTACAATACAAACCAAACCTGCTGGAGTTTGACCATATACAGCTGTATATCTAAATCCCAGAATAAAGGAAACAGGAATGGTTGTATATGATAAAATTAGGGTGCATTTATTCCATTTTATTCTGCTCCATAGTTTTGTTACTAGAAAACCGATTAGAAGTGAAGGGAAATCCTTTTACAAAAAAGAAATGATGCATCAAATATGTAAGCTTTCAGAACTTATGGCCCATATCTATAATAACATACTACAAAGTGTCTTCCTTCAGCTTGGCAAGATGCTCCTCTTCATCCATTATCCATCTCATTATCCTGCGTACATTGTAAACTTTATTAAGGTCCCCAATAAACAATCCATGTAATGAAGACTGTGGATTAGAGATGTGTCAAAGCAGAAGAGCTCAGAAGAGAAGGGTTATGGTGAATGGGTGCTCATGACATTGCTATTGCTTGGATTACTCAAAACATCAAATAACAAATAATATATAAAGTTATAAACTGTTAAGGGGAGGGAGAACAGTAGTCATATGGACTATCTTCTTCAATATCAAATACCATCATGCAATTCATTAAAATATTATGCTTAACATAATATATTCTAAAAATGACATTTTTGAAATTCTACCAAAACTTAATCTAAAAATGACTACTATTCAAAAGATGAGTTATTCGAAAGATGGGTTATTTGAAAGACAGGTTATAAATAATTGAATCAAGCATGACTACATTCAGGAAGCTGCATGACCGAATTCAGGAAGCTGACCCTACACATAGGACATTCATTATGTCTATTGAAAAATAAGCTTTTAAAATAAACATAGACAAATCACCTTTCTCTTAAGTAGCTTGAATTGGAAAAATAGATTCAAGCTACAATGCTTTGAATTCAATAAAAACTTAGAATTAAATAATATTTTGTAGCTTAGCAATTTAGGAGTGCTGGAGTGATTACCAGTTGTGATGTAGCAAGATGTGCATGAACCTTCAATGTTCATCGTGTCAATGGCAATCATCTCTTTATTGCCATCAATATTGTAGTTCTTGAACAGTGCAAAAGTTCTGCCAACTGCTATTCCTTCCTGTACGGGAATAATTCAAATCAACTAGAGGTAATAAATTACTAGCCAATGAACATAATTATAAATCTTTGATGAGCTGATCTTTTAAACTTTTTTCTTGCAAATTCCACCTTTTAAGGAAAAACACAAAATTGTTAAATATAGCCACTAAAAGAAAAGACCGGAATGAAAGGAAAAACACTGTACCAATTAATGATATGAAAAAAAAATAGTGGGATAAACTTAGTTCACTTATGATGTTCCACCTTTTACGTATGGTGGGCCCAAATATATGCAATGTTAGGTCATAAAGTTTCTTATAAAACATATCATTTCCTGCAAAAAAATGTCATGGGATAATCAATCCAAAACTTGTTATGAATAGGTAAATGCATATTACAATATAAAAAATAATTATTTAAAGTACTTGGAATCTGAGGACATTTTATAGGCATTGATTCATTATTGTCAATCAATAATGACGTCTGTGTCGCACCCATGCTAGTAACGCGAGTAGATCCAAAAAATGGCGGTGAATTATGACCAATACATGCAGATTGATCAGTATCTGGTGTACCAAGCGGTGCCACCGGGGTATCTCCTACTCCAAAAAAATAATCCACTATGTGATGCACCCAAGATTAAAGTACACCAGATACTGATCGATCTACATGCATTGGTGATACCCACTTGATGTCGCCTTTGGTCTCATCATCATAAGAACATGACCCCCCATTAGCAAGGAAATATTGCATGCGTTTGTCAAATTTTTTTCTAATCTTTTGCCACATCAACCTGCACTGAGTGGTCAACAACAAGATCCATAGGTACCTGCAATCATAAAGTTGATAAATACCAATAGTTGGCATAAAGAATAAAAATACCATAAACAATAGCATTTCAAAAATGACTAAGAAATATATATCTGATCTAGAATTTAAAGTAATAAAGACAGAAAGAGCAGAGATAAAGCAATCGTGATTAAATAGTAATCTTCAAAAACCTATGTTGTTAATCTTTCCATCATACAATGTATTAGGATTTATTGAAGAATATAAACACACAAAAAAATTGACAAGAAAATAATGTAGCACATAGACTTAGAGTCCCTAAATCTTCAACAAAATATGGAATGCAAAGCCGACACAATGAATTTCCATTTCTCAAGCATAAGAAATTCAAGCTTATTTCTCATGGAACAGCACAAGACAGAAACAAAGATGTATAGGAAAACACAGTGTGGTATCAATGTACTAATCTACCCCATAGGCACAAAAGAGACATACTAAAATACACCCATAGTTCAATTATTAAGTGTTATTTTTATCTTTTCAAATATTTGAAAAATGTATGGCTATCAAATACAAAGCTTTGTGCTCAATAAATAAAAGGTAAGGTTTTGAACATGTAGATCCACTTGTTATCTGAGGCTCGAATACATCGTAAACTCAAGCGAATTAAACTGGAACTCCTGGAGGGAAATTGGATTTCTATTTCAGCACAAAATAGAAACATGATGAGAAATGATGAAAATGTTTTATTTTTCACTAAGCATAAGATATAGAAACTAAAGAAAAAGTGCCACCATTTTATACTAAAATGAACTAAAACAGTCTTTCAAAATATGAAGGCAACAACAATACTTACGGATAGGGACCATAAATCTTTACTTGATGAATATGGGTATCCCGTCCATTTTGATGATTAGACAATACATCAAGCTGCAACATAAATGTTTGCACAAATACATCCTTGAAATGAATTAACAAAGGAAAATCTGTAAGTCTAAGAAGAATGGAAAATGTTTAATTAAACAAGATCACCATCACGAAAATCTGTAAGTCTAAGAAGAATGGAAAATGTTTAATTAAACTAGAGATGTTACCAATCTCTCTTGGAATCTGACCAATGAAAATAGAGTCGTACAAGCTTAAATGCCTTAAATTGTTGAGCTTGTGAAAGTGTGATGGGATGGCAAGAGGAGGGAAGAAGGCATTGTGACTGAGGTCCAAGTGCTCTAGATAGTGCAATTGAAATAGTCTCCCACAAAGTTGCCTCCACGTCATGAATGGATAGATTATCTGATCTTGTGTGGTACCTCTTGTCTTGGCTCTAGCAATGGCTGTGCTGGTTTCAAAAATTCTAATTTAGAAATGTATAATTCTATTAAAATAAAAGCATTAAAAATTTGACTGTTTCCAAGAAAACATAGATTGAAATGAATGTTGAAAACCATACCAAAAATATGAAGTATGTTTCTGCCGTACTTCTTTTCCGTATGAGGTGAGTTTAAAACTCATATCAAGCTGAAGAATCTCAAGCATAGAGTAACAAAAAGGAATGATAATAAGACACCTGAATGTGAATCTAGATCACAAAATCCTCCATATGCACCACCGCTAACATGTACACGATCCCACAACCATGTATTTCTTTGTATCATAATGATCTAATGCAGGAGAATAGAGAAGCTTGGTGAAGGAGTAGTGTTGGATGATAATTTGTTGATGGAGGTTAAGCCTGAACAGACACCAATCATGTTGAAAGTTGGTTGCTTCATGATTGAAGAGGTTTGGTGATGGATTACCTATAAGGGGGTCTATAGTGAGGTGTTTACATAGTTAGTTTGGCCTGGAGTTGATGGGAGGGGTCCTTTTGATCAAAACCCTCATGGTATGTCCCTAAAAGCAAGGATTTGGTGGCAAACAAGTTAAGTGAAGGGTGGAGACTTGGTGAGTTGGAAATGTGTCATTTCTCAACCTCTAGAATGACTGTTTCAGCCTTTTGAGTCTTGGGAGCAAGTGGAGTTAGGGGTTGCTATGTAAAAGTGGAGAATTAGGCCTAGTGAGGATAGGCTAGGGGTATTGGATCTTGGGTATGGTCCAAAGGAGTATAGGTTGAATCTTTCAAAGGATTTAAAGAGCCCAAATGGGTATTTATATAATATTTGAGTTTACTTAGTTGTTTGGGGAAAGTAAGAGGAAAATTCAATTTAATGACTGGTGAGGGCTACAAGCTTCAAGGACTGATTGTGTGTGTTGGATAGAAGATGGGTTGTCCAAATCAAATGGGTTGTGGGAATATGGTGGATAGGTCATAAAAATATGTTTTGTGAATTTAAAATTAAGGTTGGATTCTTGTGTGAAGGTTTGGTGTTTGAGAGAAACTAGGTACACTTGGGAGTCAAGGCATTGAGGGATATTGAGGTAAAGAAGCAATTGCAAAGTGGAGTGGATTTGTTGTCTGAGGTAATCAATATGGATGCCACACACCATCTCTGCATCAGGTTGCAAGCAAAGTGGGCTTAACGTTGGAGGAACCTTTGTAGTAAAGAGCACTTGAACTAGAATAATATTGGGATGAGTGACCTGCTGGGAAGTAGCGTTGTCTAAAATGAATCAAGGTAGTGAACTTGTTGTAGAGGAGTGTTTGGTTGATATCCTAAAGTCAAGAACTTCTTATTTATCCTCGAGTTGAACTCTAGTTCCTTGAGTGGATTCCAAGACGTTGTTGAATCCTCAAGTTGAATAGGGTTCCTTAAGGGTATATTAGAAGGCTCTGCATCAAAAACTCTAAGCTTGTCTTTAAAATTTGAGCTTCACTTGGTTTTGAGAATAGTTTAATATTCTCTACTAAAAAAGGCCAACCACGTGAAGGTGGAAGCTCATTTGGCCCCTCCCCCCCCCCTAACATCACTCTAAATTCCCCATTAACATTTAATAACATTCATTCATTCATTCATTCATCCGGCATTTTTGAAATATAACATTCAATCATTATAATCACATGATAACATTCATTAATAGATAAAATTCATTAACATGAAACATTCATAAATAATTCATTAACACACAACATTCATGAATAATTCATTAACACATATTAACACACATCATTCATCAACATTACTAGTACAAAATTACATCCATTAAGACAAAGTTCTTTCATTAGCAATAAATGTTAATTACAATCATTTCTTTTTGGGTTTCTTGCTATTTTTTTTAATCATATAATTTCTAAGAGGAAGATCAATGTCCTCATCATTCCCCTCCTCTATTGAGTCTAATCCCAACGTGTGTCTCCTCCTCATCTGTTCAGGAATAGGAGGCCGCTGCGCTGAAGGGGGGTCTACTGCAATAACTACTTCATGAGTTAAATTCACACTTTTATATTATTGAATTACAAGTATTTATGTAAGTAAAAGAACTATAAATCAAAAAATTAATTTAAAAGAACAAAACATAGATTTTCTTTACCTGAATGTGCCACATGATCTACATGGTGATCAGTCTGAACATCCTCCAGCACTCGTTTAGCATGACCTTATTCTGTATCCTCTAAAATATACACAAAAATGTTACACCAAGTTCAATTTAAGATGTTAAATTATATTAATAATTACATAATTAGTTTTAAATAGAAAATGAGCACCTCCTTGGACAGTATGATCCACATCAGCGGCTTCATGATGCGGCGCTGTAGGCTGCATTGCAATGTAATGGACATTATTATCAAATTGATTGTTGCTCAAGTATTCAATTTCTAATATATTTTTTGGCATATTTACCTGTGCACATGATGCAGGAGACTCTTCGGTTGGGCCAGTGGAAGCTTGCCGTAGGCGTTCAGCCACGCCTTGATAGCCTTCCTTGAAGGCAATTTTTCTGTGTTCTTTCGTGGCCTCTAAATTAAAATCAGAGCCCTACATTTTTTGATTAAACAAAATTATTTGCATTTTATAAATAATTTTTCTCTGCAATTCATTTACTACTACTTACAATGCGAGCTTTAATTTTTGAATATCCACCAGCGCCAAGTCTGTGTTGCCCAATCTTTTCCAGCCTGGCCTTTGTTGCCTTTGAAGTGTCCTACAACCTATGAAAAGTTTGAAAAAATGGTTATAAAAACATGTATATGGAATAACAAATGAAACTTTGAAATGCTGAACACATTGCCTTCAATGGTAAAAATGTCTAAAACATCATACCAAGATATTATATTGAAAAATGATGATTGCATTCAAAATTTAATTATCATCTCAAAATTCCATGCCAAACACCTTATCACTAGTAGTTAATACTATTGCATACCTTCTCGCATTTGTTGGCGAAACTCCTTTTTGAGCATCTGCTTTCTCCTTTGCATCTAAAATAAATTCACCCCAATCCCTCGCTGAAATAAAGGGAGGACGCTCGTACTTTGGGTTCTGGATGAGACTCTTTCTATATTGGTCCCTCACAGTCTTAAGATGTTTGCAAGCTCTTTCCAAAATTTTCTTCTCATCAAAAATATGATTGCCAAACTCATGATGTAAATCTTTGATGAGCTGATCTTTTAAACTTTTTTCTTGCAAATTCCACCTTTTAAGGAAAAACACAAAATTGTTAGATATAGCCACTAAAAGAAAAGACCGGAATGAAAGGAAAAATACTATACCAATTAATGATATGAAAAAAAAATAGTGGGATAAACTTAGTTCACTTATGATGTTCCACCTTTTACGTATGGTGGGCCCGAATATATGCAATGTTAGGTCATAAAGTTTCTTATAAAACATATCATTTCCTGCAAAAAATGTCATGGGATAATCAATCCAAAACTTGTTATGAATAGGTAAATGCATATTACAATATAAAAAATAATTATTTAAAGTACCTGGAATCTGAGGACATTTTATAGGCATTGATTCATTATTGTCAATCAATAATGACGTCTGCGTCGCACCCATGCTAGTAACACGGGTAGATCCAGGAAATGGTGGTGAATTTTCACCAATACATGCAGATTGATCGGTAGCAGGTGTACCAAGTGGTGCCACCGGGGTATCTCCTGCTCCAAAAAAATAATCCACTATGTGATGCACCCAAGATTAAAGTACAAATTATGAAATCATAATTAGCACAAAACCAAATATAGTAAAACAATGATTTACCAGATGCCATAGCCCTTGAAGGCGTTGATGTTTGCATGGCCCTTGTGGCCGACATTGCACTCGATAATCTTCTATGGGCAACCTGGCTAGTAGGAGTCTCCTGCAATTGAGGACCTGAACAATACATTGTTAGCAAAGACATTTTCAAATAATAAAAGTAAGAGTTAACTTGAGAAATTTTTGAATGTTCCAAAGAAAAAATTCCTTGTAACTTGTCAACTAAAGGATTATTTTACTTGAGGCAGCCGGAGGTCTACTAGTACCGGCCTCATCTGCACATTGTCCTTGACCAGGTACTAGAGATTCCATAAAATCCTACAACAAGAACACATATTACATATATTTTACTTCACAACATAAAAGAGTATAAAATATTAACCTTTATTGAAATTTTGTTATAACTAAAGATTCATTACTGCTTACTTGATACCGATGTCTGAGTGCTTTCAATTCAGTTAGCCTCCTGAGCATCTCCTCACTTGGATTTCTTTCATACAAAATGTTAATTATATCTTTATTGATTTGTTTCATTTTTTTCTTTACCATGATTATAACATTAGGTGAATCTGCAAAAAGATCATCATCATCAGGGGTAGCTATTGCCTCTACTGTCGAGGGTGCTTTTCCCTTATCCTGAACATCAAATTGTGATAGGAATATCAGTAAAACTATCATAAAAACTCCAAAACCATAAATAAAATAACGTAATAATATAACATTTTTCAACTATCTAATTTGTACAATTTTAATAAGGTTTACCTTTGCTGAAGAACAAGTGGGAGGAGCATCCTCGTGGCCTCTATCATGTGCGGGATCCATATCATCCTGTGACAAAAATTAAATATAAAAACTTTAGCGAACTAAAAGCAATAGACTTAGCAAAAAAAATTTTATTAATAAAATAGTATATAGTACTTACCACCCTCATGATAGTAACTTTGTTTGTATCTATGCGATTTAAATGATAATCTATTAGCAGTTCTTCCCCTGCACTTATTGATTTTATTGCACATACAAAAACTTGATTCCCCTCGTGCACCTCAAATATGCAATTGGGTTGCTTATTAGTTGATGAAGGTCGCGTACTATTTATAAAACCCGCAATATTACCTGTTGCTTTTGGTCTCCCATCAATGTACATTGCAAAAATTTTACTTTGATCATTTTCTTTCCTTTGTATATAATTAGCTGATAGTGCATACCTATGCATACTTTTTTTATATTGAACAATCTGCATCCAATCATTGTAATTGTAACACGGACTGACATACTCGAACAATTCAACAACTCTATTGTAATATACCTTTATCCCATCCATGGAAAATAGGCCCAAACCATGTAATGAGGATGGAGCAATGCGATATATCCTCTCATTAACACAAAAATCAGTATTAATTGGAGGTAGCTCATTGGGTACCCATTCTTTCTCAATGTGTGTGTACCGAAAGGGCACCTTGATGTCGCCTTTGGTCTCATCATCATAAGAACATGACCCCCCATTAGCAAGGAAATATTGCATGCGTTTGTCAAATTTTTTTCTAATCTTTTGACCTCTAGTTGATCTCCCTGTTTTAGCCGTACTACATGTAGAACTTTCATCTAGCATTCCCTCATTTCCCTCATTCGATGTAGATAGATCTGACAAGTACCTATTTGGTGGGTGCTGCAATCCATCAAATGAGATATTGCCACGTCAATATATATATATAGAATAATCAAGTCGTGACCCATACGTACAGTTCTTCTTTGTCTATACATGAGAGATATAAAATGTGCTAGGTTGAAAGTGATTATATATTATATTTCTATACGGTTCTTTGTCTATATATACATTATATGATTATATAATTTGTCTATTTATAACATACGTGCTCAGTGATAAACAAGAAGAATATAAGAAAATTATGTCTATTTATTGACTTATACCTACCGATCCATGTCACTGTGCACGATCCACGCCAAAGGGGTCAAATTTACTACATATGTTAATCATTTATCTTAAGTTAGCTAAATATTACATGATACGTATGCTACAAATAACTTAGAAGATAACATGAACAATATGCAACATCGTAAACATGAACAAATTTACCTTATGTATGGAGTGCAAGATCATCAACAGAAGGCCGGGGTGACAATGTCTGTAGTCAATTGCCTGTTTGCAAAAAGGGTGATAATCAAACACAAATATACATGTATCAACAACAATTAATTGAGCATCGTAAACAAAAAATTGGTAATTATAAATCACATATGTCGTAATCATTAGAATTGAATAGAATAAATATGTAACCATTACAATTTAAAGCAAAACATAAATATGTAATCATTAGAATTGAACATAATAAATATGTAACCATTTCAATTATGTCATTGATCATCATCATCATCATCATCATCGCCATCACCATCGCCATCATCGCCATCATCGCCATCATCAACAGCATCACCGCAATCATCATCGCCATGATCACCATCACCATCATCATCACCATCATCATCATCATCATCATCATCATCATCATCATCTGCTTCTTCATCATCTTCAGTATCTTCTTCTTCCATAACATTATACTTTATCGGCCTTCCTCTTGGATCATGTCTAACAACAAATGACCAACCCTGTTTATGTGGAACCTCTGAGTAAAACACTTGCTCACACTGGCTTGGAAGAACATAGGGCTCATCTCCAACTGGCTCAAATGACCTTGTATTAATCATTGTAAATCCATTATCATGTTGAATAACAGTTCTATCTGGATCATTTTGATTCAGTCGTAGCCTATACTATTTGACGACAAATAGAACTACTTTGAAGGAGTTAAAGTCACACTCAATTATATCATCTAAGATGCCATAGTATTGATTTTGAGATTGTTGAGGATGTAGGTCATTTCTAGATGATATATTGGTGACCTCAAAAACTGCACTTATCCCAGAATCACAAGTTTTCTTTGTATCATCCAACTTTTTTTATACGAAATTTGTGGCCATGATAGTACATAGCTTTGTGGTGCTTGACTTGCAATTTTTAAAGTGTGTAAATTATTTATATCATGAGTTGATATGAAACATACGAGTCATGATCATTAATAAATTTGTACGTACCTGTCCACCTCTTAAACGATGTGCTAGATCAATTACCATTGGAGTAACATTGGGATCTCCATTACGATGAGCTTCTCTAACCAATGAAGCAACACCTTCCCATGTTAATGAACAACCATTTTTTTGACATCGTTCAATCCATACCGTCATCCAATCAAGATTGTTTGCAATATACAAATGTATTGCATCCCATTCTCGACCAGCTGTATCAAAAACATCTTAGATTTATTGCATTTGAATCTCGACCAGATTTATAAGAATTAATTAACTACAATAACATCTTAGATTTACCTCACTTTCCTCAATCTAACTTTTCCCATCAAGTGCTCCCCTTCAAATTTGTTAATGGAGTTGGGATCCCAAATATGATCTACATGGATCTTTGCTGCAAACTGAGGAAGATATTCACTAATGTACACCATGGTCTGGTATACCATATATCCCTCTACCATAGAACCCTCAAGATGTGCTCTCTGTCGAACCAAGTCTTTCAAAAATTTCAAGTGCCTCTCAACCATCCACATTGACCTAGTTGGTACAAGTCTGCACAATTCAATCTCCTCAACTTGATGTAAGAGGTAATGTTCTTGTGCATTGAAAAAAGTTGAAGGTAGACACTTTTGCATTTCACACATAAGAAGAGGAATTTTTCTCTTCCAGTATTTTATATCTTCTTTATTGATTTCTTTAGATGAAAACCACCTCATGTATTTTCCAAGATCATATATAACTTGTTTGACACCGTTGGCAAAGTGGTGTGGGAGAGATAGAGGTAGAACATACTGCAATATTTGTAAAATGATCTCGTCAATATTTTATAAAAGAATGCAATGAAAACCACATGCAGTATACAAATATATAGTGAATACAAAGTATTATGAATTACCTTAATAAATATATGCCAATCGTGTGTTTTCATCCCTGGCCCAAATTCACTTTTCTTTGATATGAGATCATTTATGTTCGCAGCAAATCCTGTAGGAAATCTTATTTTCTTTATAATTTCTTTTATAGCATTGCTCTGCTGCTCCGACAATAACCATGGAAGAGCACTTGTATCAATCTGGTCTCCATTTTGATTGGATTGAATAAAATTTTTAATTGCATGGTTGGATTCTTCAATGTCACTACAAATTTTGATGATTTGGTCTTTGTCATGCCTTCCATCCAATATTTTCCATAATGTCTCTGTTATATTCTTTCCAATATGCATAGGATCAAACAAATGCACGATTGGGAGTTTCTCGTAGTACGGCAACCTAGTAAATTGTGTAGGATAACTTTTGAGTCCTTTTGGAAGTTGGTCATTAATGCCTTGACGACCTTCACAAGCATCAATTACATCATCAGTAAACAAAACACAATATCAAAAGATAAATTTGAAACAAAACCCATCAGATGGAATGACATTACCTCGACGATTTATTTTATTGTATGCCAACTTCCATAGGCAAGGTGTCATTCTCCATGGCTTTGATTTAGTCTCTTCTTTCCCATTGAAAAGATGTTTTTCAGTAATTCGGTACTTATGATTTATGTGGAGAAAGTGTCTATTCTCATCGAACACCTGCTTTCTCAAACTTTTTGAATGACAAGATTTTGTCTTTGGACCACAAACTCGACATGAAAATTTTCCCTTTGTCTGAAGACCTACAAGATCATGTCTAATTGGATTAAATGTGTTAACTTTGTGTTAGCACTATAACATACCAAAAAAGAGGCGTTATGAAGAGAACAACCACAAAAATGTGTTAGCCCAGGGGCATCATGTATTGTCCATACAAGCATTGCATGGAATTGAAATTGTCTTTGTCCTATTGGTCTAGAGATGTCATACATAGTGACCCCATTCCATAACACCATCAACTCGTCGATAAGGGGCTCAATATATACATTGATATCTTTAACTTGGTACTTACCTAGTTGAATGAACAAAAACATTACATAATTATTATGACCATTTTGATGGATTATTAATAATAAATTAATTTATATGACCATTAAATCAAAATATACCTGGAACAATCAGTGACAACATTATGTGCTCCCTCTTTATGGACAACCAAGGAGGAATGTTATTGTTGATAACAAAAACATGCCGCACTGAGTAAGTAGATCTCATCTCTCCAAACGGATTGACACCGTCCGCTGCCAATGAAAGCTTGAGATTACGAGGTTCTTCTTTAAAGTGTGGCCATTTTTCTTCTATTTCCTTAAATGCCGAGCCATCTGCAGACATTCGCATAATGCCATCTTGACTTCTATTGCGTGCATGGTAATCCATAAATTGTGCCAAGCTATTGCACTTGAATAATCGTTGCAGACGTGGAATAATGGGAATATGTCGAAGAACCTTGCGAGGCACCTTTTTTGTTATTCGATCTGATTGATATTTACTAATATGACAAATAGGGCATTCTGTTGCAAATTCATGCTGTTTATAATATATAATATGATCGTTCAGACATGCATGTATTGTTTGATATTCCATTCCAATATGTTTCATAACGGCAAATAATTCTCGGTACGAGTGAGGTAGGATGTTTGATGGTGGTAACAAACACTCACCTACCAACCTACGACCAAAAATATAATTTGTTAATTTAAAGAATATTAATTGCTACACGATTCATCCAATATTAATTGCAAGGGAATTACGACTAAAATAATGAAAAAAGATGACATACCTTAACATACGTGTCATTGCTACATTGGATAAACCATTCATAACCTTCAGGTTCACCAACAACAATACAACGGCAAGAAGAGTTGTTTCGGAGCCTTCATATAGGGGCTCGTGTGCCTTCTCAAGTAAAGGTACATCAAGCTCTGCATCAACATCATCATCATCTTGATCATCGTGATCATATTGATCTTCTTCATCATCGTGGTCTTCTTCCATGATATCATTACCTTCTACTTCTATGTTCACACCTCCATGTTCCCTCGTTTGGAAATCCACATTCTCCAGATTGTCATGCTCCATAACATGAAATTGAGGGACGTTGACCTATATGAAAATGATGACCTTATATTAACCATGATCATGTTGTCATCATCAAATCATGTCTTATGTATTTTATAAAATATTAAAATACATACCAATGGACGAAATTCATTTCCCCCTTCAATGTGACCATGTTGTCTACAATGTTCCGCAGCTGTTTTGATTAGATATCTTCGAGTCTTTAAGCCCTTACAAAGTTTGCAAGGACAATAACATTTTCCATCACCCTTTCTTTTTAAGTTAGACCATAGTCTAGCAATTATCTCCCTATTTGTTTGTGCATTGATATCGTCAGACATGGTCTTTCTTGAATGGAATGACTCGTTGGTGGAAGAAGGATGATTTGTTTGCAACCTGCTGATAAAAATTGTTAGTGAACAACCATTTTCTCAACCATTTTAATATCGAAAACATCATATGAAATATCTTTATCATTTAGATTTTAATGCTATATTTTAACTTTTAATCAAAATTATGTGTAATATAAGGACCCTATATCACCATTTTACTAAGAGTCAAGCATCAAGTCATCGGTAAGTTAACACAACTTGATATGAAGATCTGAAGATATTTGATACTTCCATCATCACCCATGACATAACTCTCAAGCCTAACATAAAGTCATTCATACAAAAGTAGCAACCTGTTAATTTGTTGATAGAACCCTTAATCTTCAAGGAAGTTCAAAAGTTACTTGTTGCAACGATAATTTTTCCTATCCGCCACTCCACTTGGGTGGAAAATTTGGTGCATGTACAAAAGAAGCAAGAGGAGATCTATGTTAATTTTTGTAAGCTTAAAAAGGTGTTAGATTGGACACCCTAAGCCTCTGCATCAATTTTATGAGTTCACCTCTCAATAATGTTGAAGTGAGGTATTGGGCCCTCGAGAAATAAGCTTTCAGCTTGGTTAGATAATTCAAGAAGTTTAGACAATATATCTTGAGAAGCAATATATATGCCATTATGCCTGACCAAGTGGTCAAGAGATTGGTTATGTAGTCAGATTTGGGAGAGCGTCACGAGAAATAGATGGCTATTTTGCAAGAGTTTGATTTAGAGATGCATCCTATGGGATTGGTTTAGAGATGCATCCTATTTGATTTTTGAATTTAGCCACTAGCAGTTCAAAATTTGAAATGTATGGGTCTTTGACCACTTGCATTCTTCAAAGGTGGCCATGACCTTCCGAATGTAACAAACTAATCAAATAGCGTTAAGGTTTTCTTTTAAACCTTTGTATATAAAGCGACGATGTCAAGTTTTCTTCCTGGTTCTTTCCTGATTGAGCTCTTTTTGAATCAGTTTTTATAAATATAAATATATATAGTGGTTCTTCCCCTTTTGTCTAAACAAAATAAAATAAAACAAGATACCCTATAAGAAAAGATAATCATCTCCATCTTATCTACATTGATTCTTAGAAAATAACATACTACACAATAAAAAATAACCAATAAATGATAATCATCTCCTTCTTATCTATGTTGATTCTTATCTCTTTTATATATAATCAATTTTAGAGAATGAAATAGTATGCAATAAACGATAATCACCCCCCTTATGAAAAACAAGATAATCATCTAAGTTCAATATTCTAAAAAACAAGATGCCACTTGCAATAAAGTGACCATCTCCCTTCTATGTACGATGATTCTATAATTGAGTAAACTCTAATTCACAAGTAAAAAAATTCATACTATAATTTAGAAGGTCTAATTCACAAGTAAATAAATTCTTGGCAGCTCCTACATAACAAATTTTAAAAAATATATTGCACATTGAATCAATTTAAACCCAAGATGTATTTAAATTAAATTAAAAAATATATTCAAATTTAGATAAATCAACATGATAGATCATCAATATATCACTAAGTCTACAATAAGCAACATTTTGTTACTTAATTCTTCCTTTGTTAACCCCATCTTCTCTTCTGTGAAACATAATAAACAATCACTAACAAGCTTCTAACATCTTGTATGTTTCCATCTTCTGCAATGACTACAAAATATCTCCTACAAAAAATTCACACAAAAAACTCAAGTATAAAAATTAGAAGCACTTTGAACCTAGATATATATTAAATACTTTTGGAGGAGTTGTTTAAAGCTAACTACACATGTAAATGTGTGCACGATAAAAATGTGATATAAATAAACATACCTATTTTAGTGGATGTTGACATATAGTCATAATAATTAGAAATATTGAAAATGAATGTCTTCAAAGATTTTATCTTTGTCATATACCTATGCAAAGATGGATGCAAAATATTGAAGCATATCGAGTATGCAATCTATTTGTCAAATGTTAAAAAAAATAATAGATCTTTTAATCTCAAATCTATAAAACATCACATATCCCAAATAATAACCAAATACAAATTATAATTTTTTTTCAAATATGGGACAATTTACTCTTAGCTTTTTTGGATAAGTATCTTGCTGATTTTTTGGTTCCTCATGCCTCTCTTCTTTTTAAATCCAAAGACCAAGAAGGTAAAAAAAAGAGAAGAAAAACCTACATCATCTCCATTTTTATTTTCTCATTTAAATGAAAATGAGGACTTTAGCATTCTCACCCCACAATTTGGAAATTTCTAAGTAGGGAGTAAGTGACTACTCCACTAGACTAAGTAGGATAAATGGATGCAAACACATGAATCCTTCCATCAATTCATAGATACATTAATTGTTACAATATTTTCAACTTGAAACTAATTAAATAATTTAATATTTTATCTTTCATTTGTAATAGAGCTCTAGTCACCTCCATCAATATATTAATAATTAGAAATAAATTTTCACACATATACTTTGTGCTAGCTCTTCAAATGAGGACATTGATATGCCTGCAAAGATCATAAATATAGTCATTGCACATATGCTAACAAATACTAAGCAAGGTTCTTATAAATATGTCTGTAATCAAAGATTCTTGCCTCTATTATTTGATAGGTATATCTGCCTTTCTCATCATGCCCAGTGAAATGAGGACAGTCTCTCTAAAGACAACATGATAATGTACACTCACTGTAAGGATAGTCACAAATGAGTACAGTCACTGTAAAGACAACATGATAATGTACACTCACTGTAAGGACAATCACAAATGAGGATAGTCACTCTAAAGACAACATGATAATGTACACTCACTGTAAGGACAGTCACAAATGAGGACAATCACTCTAAAGACAACATGATAATGTACACTCACTTTAAGGACAGTCACAAATGAGGACATCTTATAGTGAGTGTACATTATCATGTTGTCTTCATAGTGACTATCCTCATGTGTCATAATATTAGAAGTTCACAAAATTATTTTTGTGAACTGTAATATTATTTTTGTTTTGTAATTTTTGTGACCTTGTGTAATTTCACAAAATGAGAAGTTCTCACATTGACTGTCCCTTGTGTAATTGCCACTTGAATGAGGACAGTCACTGTAAAGACAACATGATAATGTACACTTACAGTGAGTGTACATTATCATGTTGTCTTTAGAGTGACTATCCTCATTTGTTGAAGAAGAAAAGCATTAATGTGGTTCAATAGCAATACATTCAAGTGGCAATTACACAAGGGAGAATCACTATGAGATGTCCTCATGTGTGACTGTCCTTGTCACAAATGAGGACATCTCACAATGACTGTCCCTTGTGTAATTTCAAAAAATGAGAAGTTCTCATAGTGACTATCCCTTGTGTAATTGCCACTTGAATGAGGACTGTCACTATAAAGACAACATGATAATGTACACTTATAGTGAGTGTACATTATCATGACAACATGATAATGTACACTTACAGTGAGTGTACATTATCATGTTGTCTTTAGAGTGACTATCCTCATTTGTTGAAGAAGAAAAGCATTAATGTGGCTGAATAGCAATACATTCAAGTGGCAATTACACAAGGGACAATCACTGTGAGATGTCCTCATTTGTGACTGTCCTTACAGTGAGTGTACATTATCATGTTGTCTTTACAGTGACTTTCCTCATTTGTTGAAGGAAAAAAGCATTAATGTGGTTCAATAGCAATGCATTCAAGCGGTAATTACACAAGGGACAGTCACTGTGAGATGTCCTCATTTGTGACTATCCTTACAGTGAGTGTACATTATCATGTTGTCTTTACAGTGACTATCCTCATTTGTTGAAGGAAAAAAGCATTAATGTGGTTCAATATCAATTCATTCAAGTGGAAATTACACAAGGGATAGTCACTATGAGATGTCCTCATTTGTGACTGTCCTTATAGTGAGTGTACATTATCATGTTGTCTTTAGAGTGACTGTCCTCATTTGTTGAAGAAGAAAAGCATTAATTTGGTTCAATAGAAATACATTCAAGTGGAAATTACACAAGGGAGAATCACTATGAGATGTCCTCATGTGTGACTGTCCTTGTCACAAATGAGGACATCTCACAGTGATTGTCCCTTGTGTAATTTCACAAAATGAGAAGTTCTCACAGTGACTATCCCTTGTGTAATTGCCACTTGAATGAGGACTGTCACTATAAAGACAACATGATAATGTACACTTATAGTGAGTGTACATTATCATGAAAACATGATAATGTACACTTACTAGTGCAGAGCACCTGAATTCCATCAGCAATTCCATCAAATGTTATCAGACTTTTCACATTCTATCCAACTTGGACTCCTTGCTTGGCAAGAACACACACTGTTTGTAGGTTCCTTGTATGGGATAGCAGAATCTTTGAATGGTTTTAATAAAGTAATATAAGATGTTTTGTTTGTAATAAAGGTTAAAGGATTGATTTTATAATCTCCTTATAACCCATCGAAATGTATGGACACAAGACCCCTTGGTGCACTTATAAACCTTGGGTATCGATTGGTCCCTTGGATGAAATTTTGTTATCTAGGTGTCTTTAGGTGTTTTAAGAGTGTTTGAAAGTCTAAAACATCAAATAAGGTCTTTTAGTCTTCGAAAACAAACTTTTTGTCTTACCCGACAAAAGTTGTTTTAAAGTTGTAATGCAACTTTTAAAGTTGCTAAGCAATTTTGAGTTTGAATTGGTTAAATGGCTACAACCATAAAAATGGTTAAGCCAATGGTGGGGAGAGCCTATTTAGGCTTCCAAATGACTGAGGAAATCGAAGAGATCCTCATTGTATTCAAATTGCTTTCAAATCAATAAAACTACCTATTTCAGAGCAATTTTCTATGCAAATCACGGTGACAGTACGGTGTACGGATGTGAAGGGGTGATCAAAACCTATCTGAAAGTTGGAGCATCTCCATTTTATGCTTTTAGAATTGGTTTGATAACTTCAAGTCATTTTATATCAGAGTTATTCAATTTTCTTTTCTACTGGTTTGAGAAACCCTTGTTTTCAGGGTTTAGCCATTCAAATGGCCCTAACTTGAATTTTGACCATTGGAAATTCTTCTTCCTCGGTACAATGCAAGTTAGGGAGGTCCTTTTTCATATTCCAAAAGCTTTGAACCAGGAGGTTGAGGTTACACCATTTGGGAGCAAGCCCTAGGTCAAAAGCTTCTATGTTTTTTACTAGGAAAATGATATATAATGAAAAATCAGAAGGTTACGATGTGTGAAGGACCTTAAAACTTGGTTTTTGTGGACACCTAGGGTGAGGAGAACAACCTAAAACTTAGTGTTTGATCCCAGGTACCCATTCCTCATACTTTGTTTGGAAACCCAATCCTAAACCGCATGCATTAGGCCTGTGGACCTAACAAAGGAAGTGGACTATTGGAGTGGAGTCAGAAACTGAGATTTCGAGGTTTCATGGTGGAACTGGGGTTTGCTTGGCCTAATTTAACTTCTTGACAATTTGAGTATTGTTTTATGGCTTGATCAGAGTTTGAATAATGAGACTGAATGCTGGGATTAATTCTCTGTTCTATATGTTGTTTCTCTTCGTATCGATGTAAAATGTGGCATCAGATTTTGGTGTATATTGTAGCCTCTTGTTAGGGGTGGTTGTAGATTATGGTGTTGTAGTGACATTGTAAATAATTACACCCTAGTTGAAATGGTTTGGGCTGTAAATTGGTTTTGTTTGCAATGAAGGGTGAAGAGAAGCATTTGTGTTAGCTTGGTAGAAATTTTTTGGAGAGAGCTCAAATGAAACAAAAACAAGGAAATAAATATGGTTTCCTATCCTTAGGAAGGAGATTATCTAAGTGGGTATGGAAGAATAGGATTAACTATGGCAAGAAAGACAGAAGCATGAAATGTAGTTGTTTGTATAAGTCTTGTTCGGGCAAGGCAGCATTGCATAACTATGAGAATTTTCGTAAGAGTTCAGTTCCCACGAGGGTGATGTATTTTTGGAATGGCTCATGGAATGATTTTTCTGTCCAAGTTTTGGATTCACTTAGAGATTAGTTTTTGGCTAGCATGCCCACTATAGAGTTGGCAATAGATGGCTCTCCATATCTTGTTGATTTTTTGTGAATGCTGCAAATAGATTTGAGGGCCGGCTGTCAAAGGTCCATTGCTTGGATTGATGAGAATGGTTCATGCTTTTTCCCCAAAGTTATCATTGAGGGTAATGCCGATGAAGAAGTTGCCTCTAAAGTTGAGGTCGAGATTGAAATTTGAATAAGTCCAACCGAGGCCTCAAATGCTAAGAATTGTGATAGAGTTGCTGCTAGTATGGAGGTTTCCAAAACTGAGCAAGTTTGTATTCCTAGTAATTTGAAGCCTGTGGCTGATGTGGTATCCATGAATGTTCCTAAATTAGATGAATTGATCAAGAAATATTCAACCGAGGGCCCCACTGGTGCAAATGAATTGTATAGAGATTTAAGAGATTCAAACTTGTTTAAGGATACAAAGCCACAGCCTGTAACTGAGTTACCTATAAAGACTTTCCAAGCAAAGCAGTTGCTTCATAAAACATCAGCTAAGGTTCAAATAGGTACAGATGCAACTCAGTTGGAGAATGGTCAGATATTGCATGATGAGGTTAGGGATGGTGTCATTAATCACAATTTTCTTTATGAATCCCAACAATGTTCTAGTTTTGTGGCTCGTGAATTTGAACAGGTGGGGGACAAATTGATCAAATTAGTGGATTGCGATACAGAGTATGTAGCTGTGAAAAATTGTTTCCTTACTGGCCTAAATAAAATTGGACTTGCAACCAATGTTACTGGTATTTATCGAAATTCACGTACAGATAGGCTGGGACAGGCTCGGCTGCAGGTTTTCAACAAATAGGTTGAGATAACAAGAAATTCTCGTGGTAATGCAAATGTTAAATATGCATGGCATGGAGCATCCGATACAAGCATATCATCAATTATACTACATGGTTTTAGCAATAACAGATTAATGAATGGTGGTCCGGCATATGGTGTTGGTGTTTATCTTGCTCCAGAAGATTGCTCGTACCTGAGGTAGGAAAGATTATAATCAAAGATAATCTCTTTGGTGGGGATTTCTTTTAAATGTTTGAGTTCTAGAATGTTCTTTTCTTTAATACACTTTTTTTTTTTCTAAGAAGGAATGTTTGACTGACTATTATTTGCTTATTCTTTACAGTGTTCCATTTTCAGACTTGGACATTAATGGGGAACAGTATGCTGTTTTGTGCCGAGTTATTTTGGGGAATGTCAAGGAAGTTCCTCTTGGCTCTCATCAGTTCCATCCGAGCTGTGAGAACTTTGATTCTGGCATTAATGATATCACCAATCCAAAGCATTACATTATTTGGAGCACTCACATGAATACACACATTCTGCCAGAATATGTTGTCAGTTTTAAGGCTCCTCACCAGTCGCCTGGTATTATTGAATTGTGCTTTTTAATATCATCTCATACATGCTAATAAGCAATCTGCAATGTGGACAGTTGTATTTGTTGTATGCCCAGAGTAAAAATGGTGCCTAAATAATGTTTTTTTAATGTTATAGCATGTTCAGATGGATTGGAAGAAAATGAAGCGTCTGAGTCAGAGACATATTTTTTAAACTTTTCTTAGATCATCATTAAAACATTCATAAAATCTGCATAGTTCTTCTTGTTCCCACTAATCAAGACTCAGAATTTTCTCCAGGGAATAACAATAACTATTTCTTTAATTGATCAAACATTCATCTCATATGGGTATCTATAGAAGCATCATATATTTTTATCAGATGATGTGCAGACATGTGTGTGAAGTGTGAAGTACAGACAATGTATTTGAGTTGTTTGACAAAATACCTTGAATGGTATAAGTGTTGTATTAAAGATCAGTTGAAACTAGGGCTTCAGAAACTTTCAAACAAATGCGATTGGCAGGTATGGAAATAAATCTTTTGCCAATTTTTTCCCTGCCTATGTGAGCAAACAGTGTTGGAATCGAAAATGAACGTATATCAGAGTATGTTGGTAGGAAGATTTTTGGTAGTTACTACCAGTGACTTAAATGTAAAATGTGGAAGCCTGAACTTGGCACACAAAGTTTTTGTTAGAATGCCTCGAAGAGAAATTGCCTTATGGAAGGAAGTGAGACAATTTCAGAATGTGAGCTATTATGCAAAGTTTTGGTAAAGAACATCCATTGAGGCATAACGTGCTAGAAGATAGGCATTCAGAGTATGAAATCATGGATGAACATCACTATGCCAGTATAGCAGTGTTGTAACAATATTTGTGTGCCTGATAAAGTGAGATGAAAGGATGTGTTTTTTTTTTGATTTTGTAGTTTCAATTTCCTCTGATAGACATAGTGAGGATACATTGACAAGACACGACACTTTCAATGAGTGTAACTGGCTGAGTATGTGATTCATTGGTGCCATTTTGTTTTCTTCCTCTCATACAAAGGATTATTACTGTGCAATCATAGGAAAAGAGTGTGAATTGTTGATGTGTCATTTGGGGGAGATAAAATGCAGAAATTGTGCATATATCTATACAATAGTTTTGCAAACTGGGTTTTGCAAGGAAACTCTCAAGGCCTTTGAAGTTTTGAGACGGTGAAAAGGTAATGGTAGGAGAATTTTTGTCAGATATTATATGGTTTGGATTGCTCTGTTCAATGTGCTTACAAAATGTGTAATCATGGAGAGTGTAAATAGTTTGCTTGATAGCATACTCTAAAGAAACACCGTCACATGGATTGTCATAATTGTGGAGATGCACAATTCTAGGGTATTGGATTGTGTATGAACACCCATTAGAAAATGTACAGTATAGAAGACTTTTATCTAATGATGAGGTTCCAAGTATATTGCTAAACGTAAATGTTTGAGGGTAGCTCAAAGGGGATGCTGTCTCATGGACTATAGTGTTTGTAAGTTGCACAGAAATAGGAAACCTAAAGGGCAGTGATCTTCAAATCATGACAAGGTTATGGAAAGGGCATGAAAGGATATTGTTTCCCTGATTATTTTATGAAGAACATTTACAAGTGTGAGACAATGTACATGTATACTATAATGTGATGCCAAAGGTTAATGAACAGAGTATGCTAGATATAGTGAAGGAGTAATGTATGGAATGTTATCATGAGAATGTTTTTAATAAGAAATATTAAGCGGGAATTTCTACAGGCACTTTACCTTCTATCTGCTATCAATGAAATACCAATGTAGTAATGTTGCTCACGGTTTTGCTTGACTGTCGCAAAGACCGATTTCACACTTAAACATTTAACATCTTCAACAAAACTTGATACATAAGTCACCGTAAATAGAATCTTTCCTTCATTAACTCGACCGTGGATACAATGAATTAAATCACGTTCGATAAAAATAATGAATTAAATCACGTTCGATAAAAATAATGAATTTAACATCTTTCCTTCATTAACTCGACTGTGGATACAATGAATTAAATCACGTTCAATAAAAACAAAGATCTTCAAATGGAGCGTCTGAGTCAAAAAATTCATACACAGTTGTCCCCGCCTTCTCGCCCGCTCCCGCCCGCTGTCACCCGCGCTGAAAAAGAAAGGGGAAAACTTAAAATGAAATGCATCTTTCTTTTTTTTTGGACCTTTTATCCCCGTATTGGTTGAAATTTTGACCAACACGGGGATAAAAGGAAAATAAAATAAAATTTTAAGACCATTTGCACTTTGGTCAATAAATTTGGTCGAAATTTGACCTCAAATCTACTAGTGTTCCCTTGAAGCTGTTTAGACAGTGGGTCCTTTTGTCTTCCATAACTCCTAACAGAGTTAAAATATTTTAGCAGGGATTCAAAGTCTCCTAGAAGGGACTGATATGTACTAAATTCATTTCATAAGACTCCTAATAGATTCCATCCTCTCACAAGGAACTTTCATATTAGTACATCTTTTGTGGGCATCATTCTCATCGAGGTTTACTCTTTTATCAAGAGGTTCCCTAGTTAACATATCTTGTGTTATTATGTTGTTGTGTATGTATATCTTTCTACGGTTGTTGATCACATTGCTTACATGGTTGAAATCTATTAAAGTTGATAAAAGAATTATTTATATGATAACTAATTCAGCCCCCCCCTCTCAGTTATCTTGGTGGACTTTACTTTCTAACATGACTCACTTAATAGCCTAGTTGACCATCCTGAAATAGTAGGGATATTCACCTACCTCGGGCTACCATCAACACGCATCGCTCGAGCTTGAGGGGATGAAGCAAGATTTTTCTCAATGCTTTATTTCTATATTGACACAAGGCCAAGACCAAGAGGGACCAAACAATGGCACACCCTAATGATCCAGCCTACTCAACAACACATGGAAGCAATAACACATAGAATCATAAATGTAGGGCTATAAGGCCTTCCCGATTAGGGCCAAATATTACAATGAATTACAAAAGTCCTCCAACATGCGAGGATCTACCAACAATCTCTATTCTTACTATCTTCTATCTCTAGCTAATTGCCTTCCCAAACTACAACCAAACAACTACATTTATACAACAGTCTACTGAACTGAGGTGGTCTTCATATCCATAATCAACCAAAGGAACGGTCAAATCTAGGACCACATGCTTCCCAATGATTGATTCTAGCATTAAATCCACAACCTAACATAAATGCACAAGTCGGCTCAATTGAAACTCAAAAGAAACTACTCAGTAAGCAAGGATGACCGAGCAATAGACAAGCATCGCCAAGCACCAATGAAACAACCAACCACCCAGGAGATAATCGACCACACTCGGTAACAAGAGGAAATTGACCAACTACCGACCACCTCGGTCAAAGAAGAAACTGAGCAACATAGAAAAACTCCAAAATGTTTTTGGTGACATAGGATTGCCAAGGACCCAAGATGCTCTTGCATCAGACACCTAGGGTTATTTTGAAATGATTCTCCAAATCATTTGGTAGGTATTATCTGAGTTGCATCCAACTCAGACTTTGGAATCCATGAACTATCTTCCATTGGTCTATTCTTCCATTTTACCATATATTCCTCTTATACTTTTGCCAACTCTTTACTTCAAGATCTGCTCAACTTCTTCATTCTGCTTCTTAGGATACTCTATCGGTACTATCACTTCTTCATTAGGTTCATGATATTCATACAAATCAGCAATGTTGAAAATTGGTGATATGTCCATGTCATCAGGTAACTCAATCTCATATGCATTTCCACTGTCAAATTTCTTCAAAATCTTGCAAGGTCCAGACTTCATCATCTTCAACTTCCCTTATGTTCTAATAGGAAATTGACTTTTCTTCAAATGAACCATCACTTCATCACCAACATCAAAATTCTTATGACTCCTTGATCTATCAGCTCTGTCTTTGTATTTCTGATTATTCTCTTCCAGTTTCAACTTCACATCTTCATGCAATGTCTTCATATACTCAGAAAATTTTATTCCTTTAGCACTCCTCTTACTTTCATCGGCAACGTCTCTCAAATTAGATATACCTCTCGGCTATGTGCCATTCACAATCTCAAATGGTGTCTTTCCAATACTCCTATTCATTGAATTATTGTATGCGAACTCTACTTGTGCCAACACAGAATCAAAATTACTCAGTGTGTCTCCAACTAAACATCTCAAAATATTTCCCAAACTTCTATTCACAACTTCAGTCTGTCCATTGGTTTGTGGGTGAAATGTAGAACTATATTTCAATTCAGTGCCAAATTTCTTCCAAAGGGTTTTCCAAAAGTATCCAACAAATTTATTTTCTTGGTCAAAGATAATACTCCTCAGTAATCCATGCAATCTGATAATTTCCTTAAAGAAAAGATTTGCTACATGTACTACATTTGATGTCTTTCTACAAGGTATAAAATGTGCCATCTTTGAAAATCTATCTACCATAACAAATATAGAATCATTACCTTTTACTGTCTTTGGTAAGCCAAGAAAAAAATCCATACTGATGTCAATTCAAGGTTTCTTAGGTACAACAATCAGTGTATATAGTCCAGTATTCTGACTTACTCCTTTTTCAACTTGAAAAATTCCACAACTTTTCACAAATTTCTAAATATCTTTATACAACTGCAGCCAAAAATACTTCTCCTTAAGTAAATTCCATGTTTTATCAATACCAAAATGTCCAGCCAAACCACTACTATGCTTCTCCTTTATCAAATTAGTTCTCATTATTCCTCTCGGTATACACAATTGAATACCTTTAAACAACATACCTTCCTGAATAAAATATTCATCTCATTTAGTATCTTGTTGATCTTGAATAGGTGCTCTGCACTTTCTCCATGGCTCAGAAAAATCAGGGTCAAACTCATAAGAATCTTTCATCTCATCAAAACCAAGAACTTCAATTTTCATCTCAGTCATCAAAGATCTTCTTCTACTCAATGCATTAGCAACTTAGTCAGTGACTCCACTCTTATGCTTTCTCAAAAATGTATAACTCTGCAAATACTCAACCCATTTCATATGTCTTTGATTCAACTTATTCTGACTACCCAAATATTGTAAAGCCTTATGATCAGTATACAAGACAAATTCACTCGGTATCAAATAATGTCTCCATTTCTTCAGTGCTTAAACAATAGCATAGAATTATTGATCATATACAAAATATTTCCTTCTAGCATCATTCAACTTTTCACTAGAGAAAGCAACAGGTTTACCTTCTTGACTCAACACAGCTCCAATTGTACTTCCACTTGCATCACATTCCACTTGATACCTTACTGAAATTAGGTAATGCCAAAATAGGTAATTCAACAACCTTCTTCTTCAGAGTCTCAAAACTTTTTTTAGCTCCATTTGTCCACTTGAATTCCCTTTTGTCTCCTCTCATAGTCTTATTCATAGCATTACAAATTAAACTCAAATTCCTTATGAACTTTCGATAAAAACTTGCCAAACCATGAAATGATCTTACCTCACTAGCATTCACAGGTGTAGGCCAATTCAAAATAGCTTCAACTTTTTCAGGATCCATCTTCAGACCATTAGCTGAGATCACAAATCCCAAATACACAATCTCCTCTTTCATGAATGAACACTTTTTCAGATTTATCAACAAATTTTCCTCTTTCAATCTCTGCAAAACTTGTCTAATATGCAACAAATGTTCTTCTCTAGTCTTACTAAATATCAGAATATCATCAAGATATACAATCACAAACTTACCCAAGAATTTCTTCAAAACTTCATTCATTAACCTCATAAAAGTACTCGGTGCATTAGTTAAACCAAAAGGCATAACCAACCACTCATACAAACCTTCTTTTGTCTTGAAAGCAGTCTTCCATTCATCACCTTCTTTGATTCTGATCTGATGATACCCACTTTTCAAATCAATTTTGGTGAAATACTTTGCTCTAGCCAAACTGTCCATTATGTCATCCATTCTCGATATAGGAAACCTATACTTCACTATTATCTTATTGATTGCTCTGGAATCAATACACATTCTCCATTCTCTATTCTTCTTAGGTGCCAATACAGCATGTACTGCACAAGGACTCAAACTTTCTCTGATCAAACTTTTCTCTAGCAACTCTTGAGTCTGTCGGTTCAATTCCTGATTCTCGGTAGGTGTCAACCGGTGAGGTGCCTTATTTGGTAAACTAGCTCCAAGGATTAGGTCCATACAATGATTAATACTTCTCTTCGGTGACAAACCATCAGGTACATTATCAGAAATGATATCATTGTACTTGGTGAGTAACTTATCAATCTCCTCAGGGACATTATCCTCTATTTTCTTACTCAGTTTGTTAGGGATCACAACAAAACATACGTCATTATTCTTCAAAGAGTTAAGAAATTTTCTTCCCTCCATCAAACAAACTTTTACATATGTGCAAACATTACTAACAAGTTCTTCCATCAATGGTAACAAGATTTGTTTCTTTCCATCAGCCACAATAGTATACTTATGCAATCTCCCATCATATATAGCATGTCTATCATATTACCAAGGTCTACCGAACAAAATATGACAACAATCCATAAACATGATATCACACAACACCTTATCATAGTACTTTCCAATCTTCAAATTCACATAGCATGGTTCAGTTACCAAGAGTGTATGCTCATCTTTGATCCATGAAATATGATAGGGCTTCGGATGTGCCAACCTTTCCAACTACAATTTTGTGACCATCTCTTCAGATGATAGATTCTCTAAGCTACCACTGTCAATGATTACCTTCCAAACTTTGTTAGAAACTCTACATCTGGTCTTGAACAAATTAACTTTTCCTTACCGGATCTTCCTTTTTGCTTTCATTCCATAGTGCTCTCCTTACCATCAAGTTATTTTCTTTCTCAAGTTCATTCGGTGACTCTTCTTGCACCAAAGTATTTCTACTGCTACCAGCCTTCTTACTAGCATGTGTACATTCAAAAGATCTATGTCCTTCTCCACAATTGTAACAAGTTCCTCAGAAACTTCCTCTGCTATAACCACCTCGGTAGTTACTACCTCTGCCTCTAGATGAACTTTCACCTTTCCACTTGGTCTTGCCTTTGTCCATATTTGTCTTTTCTGGTTCAGATCTACCATTTTCACCATTATATCTACCTCTTCCTCTAGGGAATCTACCACCTCGACCTCTTTGTCTTTGCTCATGTCTCTTGTTTAATTTCTCCTTGACCTTCAATGAAAGTTGAAAAGCCTCTTCAATGTTCTCCAATTTGACCAAACTAATTTCCTCTTGGATGGAAACTCTCAAACCATTCAGGTATCTACCAATTCTTTCCACATCATCTTCATCATGTCCAAATCTGATATCTAATCTATAGAATTCCTTTGTATATTCTTTTACCGAGCTATCTTTCTACCTTAAACTTTGCATTCGCCGAACTAGGTTAATCTGATAATCATAAGGTAAGAACTTTCCATTCAATTTATTCACCATTTTATTCCATACCTTGATTTTGTCTTTGTCTTTCCTCTTCCTATCCAATTACAGATGTTCCCACCATAAGAATGCATGACTTTTCAAATTTGTGCTTGCAATCTTCACTTTCTTGTCTTCAAGAATGTTTTCATACTCAAAATACTTTTCCATCTCAATGATTCGGTCCACCAATTCATCAGAATCTAGCTTTCCACCATACTCAGGAGGATTGAAATGTGGTGTAGACTTTAGACTTGTCAAAGCCTTAAAAAATCTTTCTTCACCTTGATCCATAACAGGTGTAGGTTCTGCGTCTGCTCTTCCTAAACTTCATCATCACTAACATCTTCAAGATGTCTGCCTCTTCTCTGGGCTGTTTCAACAGCTTGTAACCTAGCAGCAATCTACCTTAGCATATCTGCCAATGCTAGATCTGCATCTCACCTCCCACGAACCATCTTCACAACCCTCTGTAATTGCAGGTCAGATCGCAATCTGATACCCAACAAAAATCAACTAGGGCTTCTCAAGAGGAACCTACAAACCTAGATCCGTAGACCTAGATCAAGATCTCACCTCACTCTGATACCACCTGACACAAGGGCAGGACCAAGAGGGGCCAAACAATGGCACACCCTAATGATCCAGCCTACTCAACAACACGCACAAGCAACAATGCATAATAGTAAGAGAGAGAATGCAAAGTTTTTCCTTAATTTTCATCAAATAGAATCATACATGTTAGGCTGTAAGGCCTTCCCGGTTAGGGCCAAATATTACAATGAATTATAGAATTCCTCCAACATGCGAGGATCTGCCAACAATCTCTATTCTTACTATCTTCTATCTCTAGCTAATTGCCTTCCCAAACTACAACCAAACAACTACATTTATACAAGAGTCTACCAAACTAAGTCGGCCTTCATATCCACAATCAACAAAAGGAATGGTTAGATCTGGGACCACACTCTTCCCAATGATTGATTCTAGCATTAAATCCATGACCCAACATAAATGCACAAGTCGGCTCAACAGAAACTCAAAAGAAACTACTTGGTAAGAAAGAATGACTAAGCAACAGACAAGCATTGCTAAGCACCAGGGAAACAACTAACTACCCAGGAGATAACCGACCACACTCAATAACCAAAGGAAATCGACCAACTACCGACCAACTCGGTCAAAGAAGAAACTGAGCAACATAGATAAACTCCAATATTTTTTTGGTGACACAGGGTTGCCAAGGACCCAAGATGCTCCTGCATCATATACCAGCCAGGGAAGTACTAGCTTGAGGTCATTCTCCAAGGAGGAAGCACTTTTCTCTTTGGACAGACCGCTCTAGAAGTAGAACAAATGAACTTTGTCTTAGTTTAGTTTGTTTTACATCACTTAGTCTAAATTGGGTTTGCAGATTTTGAAAGAAACTCCTAAAAGCACACCATGAAGAGTTCTTTTCCAAATTGATTTTAAGTGTTTTTCAAACCAAGACTTGAAAACACATATGTTTAGGATTTTGATTTGTTCATTCTTTGAAAGAAATGAAAATAAATCCCTTGGAAAGATGTTAATAAGGAGTTTACCCTTTTTGCATTCAAGATTGAATTTTGCCTTTTGAGATCCCAAATTAAATTTTGAAATGAAATGAAGTTGCTTGGTTTTCACTTTGGAAATTCAAGATTGTGTTTTTTCATTATGAATCTAGTGTAATGACTCTTGATATTGAATTTGATACATTTATTTAGGGCCATTTAAGATTTTTTGCTTTAGGATTCAGTTTTAGAGCCAAAATAAGGTGTTCCTAGATTGCCTTAGGAATGCATAAAAGTTTGAAAACACTCAATATTTTGCAAATGAAGTTTATTTCAGCCAAGAATAATGCATCAAGATTGATTTATTAACATTTAGGATTGATTACTATTGATTAGGAACTAATTAGGAATGACATGCAGATTTAGTTCTTTGTAAGCACTCAAATTTTGAAGTGTTCCTAGATTGCATAAAAAACCCTAAAGCACTTAATTTTGGATGAATGAAGTTATTTTTAGCCAAAAGAAAGAACTTGAAAGTGAGTTTGATTTATTTAGGCTTGATTATGAATGATTAGGATTGTTTAGAATTGATTAGGAAATGTTTAGGAAAGATATGCAGTTTAGTCCATTTAAGGCATTTGAGAGTGAATAGAAGTTTGTTTTAAGCCCAATAAATGAAGTTTTTTAGTTCCTAATCATGCAATAATATTATTGATCCTTAAGGATTTGATGTTTTAGTGGTTAAATTGGCCTCCAAGAAGTACCTGTATGAGCATGGGGTTAGAATTTACAAGTTTGAAGCTTAGGGTCACTAGGAGCCCCAAATAGACCCTAAAAGTCAATAAAAACCAAGTTTAGGGCTTCACACAAGCCCTCTGATTCCCATAAGAAAATAAATACAAGGTATTTCTTCAATTTTTAGTGTTTTATGACATTATATAAGCACCCATAGGAAAATACATGACTACCCATACAACAATTGAGCTAGAAAGTGGGAAAAAGGCCCAAAATACATGCAAAATGGCTCAAATGATAATATATATGTTCCCATATGACACTTGGGGGGTTCCCATATGATAATATATTCTAGTGAAGGAATTTTGTATGACCCTCCAGCAGAGGATGTTCGGGATGCTTCAAAATGTGAGTTTTTGGCTCAAAAACCTCTAAAAAATGTAGTTTGAAGGCGTGGGGAGTCCCACCGGGCATGCCAAAATGTGATCAGTGAAAAACTAACCTTTTTGAAACATGTGTAGACATTAAAAAATTATCCTAAGCATCATATACTAAACATATAGTAAATCTATTTTCATGATACCTCAGATAGAGCTTAAACGAGAGCACCATGTCACCATTTGATTTGCTCTCAGATTAGGGATGCGAGTGTGCTCTAAAAACACTATGAGCATGTCAAAAATTAAGGTTAGGAAAGTTTAGGATCTTTTAGGGACCAAGGATACCCCATAGTGGCACAGAATCAGGTATGGTAAACCCGATTTGCCCCTAAAGCCCCAAGGAACCAAATGAAGCCAAAATGCAGATTTGATGCAAGAATGCTTATGCTAAGTTGATTTTAACTAAATAAAAGTGTGATATGATGACAATTATATGAAAATAAATGAAATAATCTATTTTAATCCATTAATTCTAAGCTAATGTGAGTTATGAAAGCATAGAAATGAGTTAAATCTAACAATATTAGGATTTAAGCTAAGTCTAAATGTAAATGAGTATGATAACAATACTTAATATGATTATGTAAATTGGTGTTTTTTCTCTTGGAATGAAGATTAATTATAGGATTTGAGGAAGGGCTTGGGTTAGAAAGGGTAGTTAGGGTCAGAGTCAGGGTTAGGGGTAGAGTTAGGGGTATGGTTTGGGGTATGGTCAAGAGGATAAGGGTTAAGGGTTTCTCACACATGTGTGAGCAATAGTAGGGAAGTGTGCTTAGGGGACAATGGTGAAAAAGGAGACAATGAATTCATTAAGAGGTTGTAAGAGCCATTAATGAAGCTGTAAGAGGCCATTAATGAGTTTGTAAGGCTCATTAATGAGGGACCAGAAGGCAAAGGATGAGGGTTTATACTAAGAGGGTTAGGAATCACCCTCTAAGCAAGTTTAGGATGGGATTAGGAAAGGGTAGATAGGTTTAGGGTTTTCTAGAAGTTTCTAGGGTTTAAATAAATATTTAATTTATTTAAGGATTGTGACACAATTTATTAAATATTAATTAATAAATTGGAGGGAAAACCATTTAAATTTGATTTAAATATTTTTGGCTAGGGTTTATTAATTAAATGTCTTTAATTAAAATAGGAGAGATTAATGGCATAAAAATAATTAATTAATAAATGATGATGTCATCAGGGGTTTTTGCAAAATAAATTATTTTTATTTGGCAAAGGGATTTTAGGTGTCTACAATATGAACCTATTAGGACCTAATATGACCTATTAGGACCTAATTAGACCAATTAGGACCTATTTAGACTTAATATGAACCTATTAGGACCTATTTTGACTTAATATGAACCTAGGTAGACCAGTTAGACATAATATGAACCTATTAGGACCTAATATGACCTATTAGGACCTAATTGGACTTAATTAGACCAATTAGGACCTAATTAGACTTAATTAGGCCAATTAAGACCTAATTAGACTTAATTATAGACCAATTAGGACCTATTAGAACCACTTAGGACCCAATTAGACCCATTAGGACTCAATTAGACCCAATTAGACCCATTAGGACCTCTTTAGACCTATTAGGACCTATTTATACCTATTAGGACCTAATTAGACCAATTAGGACCTATTAGTTACACCTTGATGCCTAATTAGACCTATTTAGACCTATTAGAACCTATTAGGGCCTGTTAGGATCTATTAGAACCAATTCTAGAACCAATTAGTTACACTTTGATGCCTAATTAGGACATATTAGAACCTAAATTAGAACCTATTAGGACCTAATAGGACCCAATTATGTACCTAAAATGACTTAATTAGACCTAACTTCATTGGAACAATTTTATCAGTTGTTGATTTTATAGAGAATTACTCCTTTGTTTCTCAAAAACAACTTCAAGCATAATACTACTATACAGAGCATATCACTATCATGGTACATGTGTCTTATCAACATGCACAATTAGGTTTGGATGGTGTTGAAAGTACATATCAAGCATGGGTAATGATAAAGAGCATGACATACATTTTGTCAAGCATTACTTTAAGACATTTTTTGGATATTTGGAAAACAAAGGCTTCAAAATTGAAAACCATTTCATTTGGTTGAATGGATGTGCATCACAATTTAAATCAGCAAGGTCATTTTATGCACTATGTAGATATCATCGATACCAAAAGATACCACATATTTGGAGTTTCTTTGAGAGTGGACATGGAAAGGGAGAGCATGATGGTGCAGGAGCTTGTATCAAATGTTCTTTAAGAAAGTATCAACTGGACTATTAGGGATATCGTATAAATAATGCTCATGATGTAGTTGAGTGGTGCAAGATGCATTTTGTGGTGCCAAATCATGATAACACATCATCACGATCAGATTGAGTCATACCATTTTGAGTATTCTGGGAGATATCAGGTATAAATTTTTAACATCACTTGTTGTAGTTATAATTTATGTACGTGTGCTTTAAATTTATTGATCATTGAAGATAACTTATATGTGTACATTATATAGATCTATATATATACATGATTTTAACTTGTCTTCAATTTTTACACGTATCTCTCTATTGAAGGTTTTGATAGAAGATCAATCCATGGATGCAAGAGAGTAGAAAAAAAAAGATCTTTGCATTCAGTTATGAGTACAGATAGTAATGTGTGGTCATTGTACACTAGAGATTACTCATGCTTTTTTTATGACTGTATTTCTGAAAACTATGACGAATGTATCAACCAAAAATGTAGATATGTTGGTGAATGGAATTTGGTTCCACTAGATGTTACAAACACAAATGATGAATTTGAGGATGAAAGCTTTGACAAAATTCCATTGATTTCTACAGATTATGACCATATTTCAGGTTTGATCAAAATTGGTACGTGTGTGTATGTATATATATATAAATAAATTTAAAAAGGATTCATAAAGTCAATTCATAAATAAAGTATGTTTCATTTATATTTACAAACCTCAAATTAAAAGTTCACTTTAAATGCAAGACATATTTTTGCAGTAGTAGCAGGGCCTGGAAATGTGGAAGGTGTTAGTTACTATTTATTATGTTGCAACAAGGAGAGGATGAAGATAACAAAGAATGAAACAAGCAATGAAATTATGTTTCCCACAGGTTAGTACTGTATTTACGCTTCACAGTTATTAAACTTGAGTGAGGTCCAACTTATGATTTTCTTATATGTTTGTTTATATGGTTAATTTCACATCTATATATATAACATTGTTGAACTTGTCTATGCAGGTTCAGTTGTTGTGCAAGGAACATATTTGAAGCAAATCAAAATACTTAAACATGGGATTCATTTTGTTGATTATCAACCTAACAATAAGGTTTATCAGTATAGCCATCTTGTAATTTCCACTATCCTATCTCTTCATCCAGTGATAGGATGTGGCATTCATAAGTGGAGACTTGATACTAATGAGGTCATGAGAGAATATTAAATGTTATTTGAGAGAGAGATAAATCACTTGATGTGGACTAAATCACGCATGAAATATGATTTGTACTAAATTTTTCACAGGTGAGACCGGAGGTTTTCTCTTCCATCCCTTATGATGCATCCCAAATTGATTTTCTGCTTCCATCCCTTATGATGCATCCCACACCAACCTCTCCCAAATTCCCCTTTGCCACTCCGTCAAAATTTAATTTAATTTTTTCATTTCCTTCTAGTCTTTTCTACTTCACCTCCTTCCTCAATCTTCCTTTGTTCAGGATTATTCCTAAGGAGTGTGATAAATATTTCCATTTCCTCTGTATCTCTACATGCCATGTGGTGAAACATTTGTTCTTTTTTTTTTCTAATTGGTCTTGGCCACTTCACATATTGCCACTAGAATTTTACATACTAATTTTAAGAAATCCATTTCCTTATCATCAAAAATTTGTCTTCCAAATATGTCATACTAGCATTGAGAGTGCAATAATCCAAATGTCACTCCATGTGTTACCTCCATCCTTTTTTCTCCAACTCATCAAAAAGTCCGTCAGAGATTTGTACCTCACATCATGACATCCTATCGATTCTAACAACCAATTCCATACACTATTGACATAGTTACATTCATATAGCCATCCAAAATACCACTTAATCCTCTTCCTCTGTTAATTTTATCTGTCTTCCGTTTAAGAGGTTCTTTACCATAACCCAATCTTCTATTGGAATTTATGGTTCTAAGTCCACCATTCATCATGTATCCCCCATTGTTCTATTCAGATGTAATCCCTCACATATAGTTTGAAGACTTCCTTAATTCTCATTATCCATTCTGGGTTCCCATTGCTCTGTTTTGCATTCCCCTACCAGCATTAGAGCTCCCAAATGTTTTGTGGGAAGCTTCAAAATTCTGAAATTTAGTACATGTCTACTATTCATATCTGCTTCATTTCTTTACAATTAAAGAGGAAGAGACTCGATTACTCCTCATTGATAATGTGCTCCGATTGGTATGAATAATAATTGTGATTTAAATTTAAGATTCATTTATAACTTAAATTATTTATTTTTAATTATAAATAAATGTAAATTTTTATTATGATTAAATGTGAATTTTGTAAAGGTTTAATATTTCTACATTTTTATTTTTTTGAATTAACTATAAGGATATCAAAAAGAAAAAAGATACAACAAGATTTTCAATGGGGGAGGCCCATCCTCACCCACACAAGTTCACGAAGAGTTATACAGATAGATACAGTGAGAATAATGTAACATGTTAGATAAGAACATCATTGTTGTCATCAATCCAGGTGGTCCAGCCCCCAAGTCCTTCCATCCAGACAATACTTTTCTTGTCTTGAATTTGCTGCAACATCGCAATCTATCTATCAATGGCATTCTTGCTGCTATTGATCTCTTTGATGAGTTTTCTCAAAGTTTCTTCAAAGTTAATGAAATTATCAATGTGATTCCTCCAATCATAACCATCTTTCAACTCGTACACAAACATAGTAGTGTGCCCCGTTCGAAGGAACCTTCTAAGTTTCTTCTTCTCCAAGGTCATGTTCACGTTAACCTGCAAGGAGATTTTAATGTATGTGAGTTTTCAAAAAAAACTCAGTAAGGGATCTAGGGGAGTCTTGATACCTCTCTTCATTTTTGCATTTCCAAAGCTGCCAAAGGATGTTAGAAGAAAGCATATGCCAAAAAATATTCATATCACTTTTACCATTATCAATAAAACCAATGATAATTTCAAAAGTAGTAACAACCATAGGAAAGTAAATACCAAACATTTGCCAGATGATTTTGGCAAAAGAGCAATCAAAAAGATGTGTCTGCTAGTTTCCGGGCTCCCACAAAAAGAGCAAACATGATTGTTGTTTTGATCTTTTATAATAGGAAGTCTATCTAGAAGCAGCAACCATTTAAAACATTTGATTTTAGGTTCAATAGGAGACTTCCAAAGTCTGTCCAGATGCTTCTTCCAATCATTATCATCAAGGTTAGAGTACCGGAGTTTATTCATATGTCCAATAATATTATTATTAACAGCAATAATTTTATAAATGTTTTTAGCTTTTAATCTTTCTAGAATGGTACCATCCGGCCACTTCATCTTGAGAAACCTTTGAGAGTCAACATGGCAGCAATTAGGCAGATCTTTGCTGGCCTTGACAATCATGTTATAAGTCTTCTTTTGAGAAAGAGGAATATTGTATTGAGAACTGATTTCCTCCCAGCTAATAAGTCTATCATTTTCAAAGAGAGATATGAACTGAGAAATTCCCAGATTGTTCCAGTGCTTGGCAGAGCAGCCTTGGGAGAGGGCAAGGGGTTTACCAAGCAATGTGCAGATTCCACCAAATGGATCATTCACCAAAGAGGAGATTTTGATCAAAGAAGGTTCTATTAGTAATGAACTTTTTAGTATGCTCCCAAGCTTTCCATATAGTTTTAAAGACCGAGGAACCTTGGACAAGAATAGGGAAGTTACCCATAATGATATCACAGAAAGGAATGTTCTTCCAGGTTTTAGATTTTTTAAGGATCCCTCTTTCCATGTTGTATCTAATAAGGACCTTCCAAGGTTCCTCACCCTCTAGCGAGTGAAAGATCCATTTGGTGGCTAAAGCAGTGCCTTGGGTTCTAAGATCCTTTAGGCCCAATCCCCCAAGGAGCTTATCAGTTTGGCACCAAGCCCACTTGACAGCATGAAATTTTTTATTACCTTTACCATCTGGCCAAAGAAAGTTTCTAATGGTCTTCTGAATCTCCAAAACTTGATAATTATTAAACATCCAGGCAAACAAGTAGTAAACATTGTAGGAGGAAAGAATTTTTTGACAAACTTGGACTCTGCCAGCAAGAGAAAGGGATCTATTATGCCACTTGTTCAGCTTACTAAAAATCTTATTCTTGACCCAGAGCCACATATCCTTAAGGGACGGATCAATGGAGAAAGGGATGCCCATGTATCACACAATCTTTTGAGGCCCTCCCCAAACGAAACTAGATTTAGTAAACCAGTCAGGGGGTTGCTCAGACCAGCCGAGGCAAATGGATTTGGTTTGGGAGATACGAGAACCGGAGATAGAGTAGAAAGTGTCAAGCTTAGCTTGGAGGGCATCAAAATTATCCTCATTGACTTCAAAAAATAAAGAGGTATCATCAGCAAACTGACAGTTAATGAGCTCAGCATCATTGGGAAGGGTTATACCTTTAACAGCAGGGGAAAGGGAGTTGTCTCTGAGGATGTAAGATAAGGCATCAGAAGCTATGACAAAGAGGGCAGGGGCCAAGGGGAAACCTTGTCTAATGGATCTACCAAGAGGAAAGGGGGTAAAGAGGGAACCATTGACCTCAACCTGAGCCAAGGCGTCTTTGAGAAGGATCTTGACAAATTGCAAAACAGAGGGGGGAAGCCAAAAGCTTCAAGCATCATGAGGATGAAATCCCATTCAATACGGTCATAGGCCTTTTCAAAATCAAGGAGCAGCATAGTGGAATTCTGATTAGAGTGCTTGGACCAATTCATGGCATCCCAGCTAGTAATAATATTTTCAAGAATATAACGACCTTTGATGAAGCCAGTTTGAGTGGAGTTGACAAACTTGGGGAGAATAGATTCAAGCGTCAGAGCCATAATCTTGGCAAGGATTTTATAAGAGACATTAAGGAGGGTAATAGGCCTCCAGTGTTTAAGGAGGGCCTTGTCTCCCTCTTTGGGGATAAGTTTGATGATGCCTCTATTAATAAGACAACCAAGAGTGCCTTTGTTGTAGGCATCGGAGTAAAGATCATACAGATACTTGCAAATCTAGTCTAGGTTAGATTTATAGAATTCACTAGAAAGACCATCTGGGCTAGGGGCCTTGTCATTCTTCATAGACTTAATAGCCTTTTCAATTTCTTCAATAGATATATTTTGATTAAGAAGATGTTTGTCATGTGAGGATAAAATGTTGGGGATGAGATTTTTATACCCAAATCTGAGCATCTTAGAATCAGCAGAGTCCTCAGAAGAAAATAGGTTACTATAAAAATCGGCAAAGGCTTCTTTTATCCCCTCTTCCTGAGTGATCTCTTGATTATCCACAAGAATACTAGTAATAGATTCATTAGCTTGTTTTTGTTTGAGCAGACTAAAAAAGAATTTAGAGCCTCTGTCACCATTTTGGATCCAATGAGCCCAAGATCTGATCTTGGCTCCTTTGATTTTGATTTTTTGATGGTTTCTAAGGTTGTTATGAGCCTAAATAACTTGCGAGCAAAGAGTGATATCCTGGGGATTAGTTTGGACATTAGCTTCAACAGATTGAAGTTTAGCAAAGAGAATTTTTTCTGAGTATCTGTAGTCCTTAGCCTTCTTTTGACCAATGATTTTAAGAAGGTTATGCCAGGCAGAGATATTAGAAGTTCCAAAGGTCAATAGGAGAGAGGGAAAGGAGAGTTTTCTAGTTAATAATTCTAATGAGATGAATTTCAACAAGAACATCTTCATCCTGCAGAAGAGAATTGTTGAGAATGAATTTGGGGTTAGCAGCTTTCTGAAAAATAGGGGCGTTGTTAAGTCTAATACGGGCAGATATGGGATGGTGGTCAGAAAGAGAAGTAGGAGAAATAGTGACCATATTCCCACAGTTGTCAGGGAGGAAAGGAAAAATAATTTTTATTGGCATAAAATCTGTCAAGTCTGGCATAAATTCTGGAGGGACTTTGTTGAAAATTGCACCAAGTGTGCCAAATACCATTGTGATTATCATAATTACCAGTAAGCGGATCAAAAAGAAGTTTAGTAGACTTCATTCTATTCCAGTGAAGCCTTTCTTGGTACTTCCAAGAGAAGGGAAGACCTCCAACTTTGTCTTCCTATTCTTCAATCATATTGAAGTCACCCCCAATAATCCAGGGGATATTGGGAGGCTCAGAGAGCCAGTCCCAGAGGCTCACCTGATCTTTGTAGTCATTGGAGGTGTAAATGGAGCATATGCCAAAGGGGATAGTATTAAAAGATAGGGTATCCCAAACAACCATAGTGCAAGGAGAAACCCCTTTGTTAGTAATATAAGGGGCCCATTTAGGATCAATCTAGAGGCCCACTCCTCCTTTGCCTCTGATGTGATTGGAATGGATCTTAATAGCATCCTTCCAAATAAAGTTCAAATTACCTTCAAGAATAAAATCAGTGGCTATACCTCTCGCATCATGAGAAAATCCATATGTATAATAGAATCTAAGAAATGCTTAACAACATACTTCCTATCCGGGGATTCTAACCCCCTAACATTCCATGAAATACAATTCATGATGAACTATCTAATAGAGGGGGACGCTCATGGTCCGTGGACCCAACATTATCCGCATTAGCAGAAGGCAAGCCGTTCTTACCACTTGAGTGTTTATTTTTGGATCCTAACAAAAGACCCCTTTTCTTTGACTAGGAAAGGAAGGACTTGTCATCCAATCGTTCATTGTCGGAGCCAGAAAGCATCAAAACTTCCATGTCATCAACTTTGGATGGAGGGATTTTAGGATTAGGTGTCAAGGCGATGGGAGAGGCATGGGAGGCAGGGTGATGCTTGGAGGAAGCAGCAGGTATAATTTCAAATGTGAAGTCGTCATCAATTTCTTTGAAGACTTTCGGGGTGAAATGGAGAGACGAACTCTTATTCATATTACTATCAGATGGGTTGAATTTTGGCGGGTAGGATGCGGGATCTGGAGTCGGCATAACAGTCAATGGCAGAGATACGGGAGAAGCCCTAGGTTCGGAGTTGCAGGGCAGAGTAGCATTTTTCCTTCTACGCTTGTTCTTGATAATGGTTTGGAAGCCATCTTGAGAATCTAGATTTGGAGTAACCTGAGAGGAAAATAATAGTTGGGAGGAGATAACTATGGCCTATGAAGAGGCAGGAGCGACCAAATTTTTAGAAGTCGATGATGGGGGGGGGAGGCGAAGGAGGGGCTTGAGGAGTGGGGGAAGGAGTAGGGGGAGGAGGCGGTTGAGATTTAGGAGAAGTTTTTCTAGAGAGAATCGGGTAGTTCTTCCTGAGGTGTCCTTCATTTTTACGGAGGAAGCATGCATTGAGACCCCCTAAAACTTCGAGAGGGCAGGAGAAGAATTCATCGCCAAGATTTATTTCCAAGGTAGTAGGGATATCCAAACCCGGCTGGAGCACAATCAAGGCTCTAGCATTCATGTGGGGCACCGGTTTGGTCGTATCATCCATTCATATGAGTTTTCCCAAAGGCTCAAGGAGATGGGGAAGAAATCTCCAAAGAAAGGGTGACACATTCTTAACAATAAGCCAGCGAGGGGCCAAAAGAGCGAGGATTTCATCATGTATAGCTACAGGTGTCCAGGCTAGGGCACAGAAAGAAGAGGTTCCCACCGTCCAATATTGCTTCTTAAGAAATTTTTGTTGAGCCTCGGAGCTATTAAAGAAAACAACAAACAAGCCAGATTGTATTTGCCTACAAAAAGAAATATGGTACCCAAGTTTCAAGTTCCAGTAATTATGGAACCAGTCATCTAAATATTTGTGAGGAGGGCATTTTTAAATGTCAATTGTGGGAAAGAATATAGCAGAATCCTTCAATCTTTTCTTTTCTTTACCTATTTCATTGACCATATCCAAATTAGGAGAAATGGAGAGGGGTCGCATGGCTTCCCTAGATTCCTTACCAGATCTTTGCGCTTCATCCCTGATATGGATCCTAGCTCCCGTGCCAATGGTGAAAGAAGAAACAGCTTCTAAAAAGGATTTCGATTTAGGGGCCAAAGAACTAGGGTTTTGGAAGATATTAGGATCGGGCTCCAAAGGAGCCCTAGTTTCCTGCGAGGCCGTAGGTACGGCCTCTGCCGAAGGGCAAGGCTCAAACATTGCAAATAAAAGCTAATAAAGGAGAGAGCACACTTGGCATAGGAAGAGGTGTGATCGCCAATGGAAACCGGGAAGAGCAGAGATCACGATTGCCAAGAAACATCGCATGAACGCCGAAAAAATGCAGAGCCTAAAACTATCGAAATCTATAATTTTTAGATTAAATTAGTTTCCCTTTCTACTTTTTTTTAAAAACTACTAACCATAACAAACTTAATTATTGTGTTTGATCATTTTTTAGTTTAACTATTATATAATAAATATTAAAAATAAAAAAGCTCTTCAATTAAAAATAACACAGACATATGTATATATGTGTGTGTGCATATATGTATATATGCATTTGTGTGGATGTATATACTTTGAGTAAGAATAATCTAAATTAACTCTATATATCTAAATTTACACAAACACATGTAATCCACCAAGAGACCATGTCAATCCTATTACACTTTGACCAAGAACAATCTAAATTGTGTGTGTACATTTAATTAAGGATAAAAGAATAAAAAATATTAAGTAATAACATTAATACTAAAAACTTATATAATAGAAAAAAAATAAAAATAATTATCTCTTAACAAATGCTTTCATTTTCACTTTAAATATATCAAGATAATAAATACTCTCCAAAAAATAAAGAATAGATGTATAATATATATCTAAATGTACTTAAAAAGTGAAACAATGAAACATAAATAGATGATATATATCTAAATAAATATTAGTCTCCACCCATATTCTAGTTTAAATATATATAAAAATTAAATTAAATTAAATTATTTTTTTAAAGCAAGAAATAAAATAATATAATTTTGAAAAAATACTATTGTTTAAAACAAATAGATAGTTTTATAATAAAAGAAGTAATAAATAAACTTTTCCATAGAAATATGTTTAAGATATATATAAATCATTTTAAAAATAAAAATAAATAATTAAAATTTTTATTTATTATATGTAAAAATTCTAAATTAAATAATTTTAATATTAAGCCATTTGTAATTAAAATTGAATATTTAAAATCTCATCTAAAATGAACAAACAATTAAATAAACTAAAAAGGTACTTAAATTTGTTGGTGTAAATCAAGAAGTCGCGTCTTTTCTATCTAAGTACCATATTGAAAAGGTGCATCCGTCTAATTGTAAATTCAATTTCTATAAATCAACCCACACTCTATTATACCCAATTCAATAGAAAATATTCTTCAAGAAATAAGAAAGGTTCGAGGAGAAAAAGGAAGCTTAATATAACAGGTAAAATAATTAAATATTTTAAAATATTTTTATATTAAATCACTACATTAAATTGTGGTTATGATTTTATTTATTTATTTAATATAAAATAAATAATATTTAAATAAAAATATTACTAACGTAAAAAATAAGATGTATATATGTTCATAGAATAAAAATAACTCAAAATAGAAAAGTATTTATTAAATAGTTTGTAATATAACTTTTAAATATATATTTAAGATATTTAAGAAATTAATTTTATTTAATTTAAACAAAATATTTAAAATAAATTAAGTTTTTTAATAAAAGAAAATAGTTTTAAAATTTATGTGTTTATTATAACTAGAAAAACATAATAATTTTATTATTGATATCTAATGTTGAAAATTATAAAAGTAATAATTCTTAAATAAAATTTTGTTAATATATATGCTTTTTTGGGTGGTATAATCGATGTTTACAGAATATTCAAGGAATTTGAAAGATCTCAAAGATAGATGCAGTCATTTAAGCCCTCTCAAAACCAAAGAAAAAAATCTGCATGATCTAATCCAGAAGAAAGCGCATTGATTCAAAATTTGATACCCAACTCAACTGCATTTTGTGGCCATGGCTTCCACTCTCAGCCAAAACAGGAGGAGATATGAGACCAAACAAATGCAAGCAGAACACACACTCAGAGCCTTGCAAAACCAGCTTAGACGCTTTACAGAACTCCCCATTAAAACACTTGAAGATTGCAAGGCTGCAGCAGCCAAAGGAAAAGCCTTTGTAACCCAGTTGAACAATCTAAAGAAGGCCCTCACTGAACTTCAAGCTAGGCAGCAGGACACACTGCCCCTTGTTTTTCAAAGGCTCCACAAGCAGGGAGACATGGCAACTGCTAAAAGAGAGCAGGAAAGGGTTCAACAGTTTTGTGAAGAAGCCAAGAGAGAGATGAATGCACTTGAAAAACAGTACAAGTCATGGGATAATCAGCTGAAAGAGGCTAGAAAAGAGCTTGGTGGTGTGATTTCTGATGATACTAGGAGTAGTACAGTGCTTATGAAATCTGCTTCAGACTCTGGTTGGTCTGTAACTTCCCCTGATGCAGGAGATTCCTCCTGTAAGAGATTGGTGAGAAATGGTTCTTCTGAGCTTGTGGGGGATGATGGTTCCTTGGGAATGGTGCTTGTGAGGGATGAAGATAAAGAGAGTGTCAAAATGGTTGATGAAGAAAGATTGAGCGGTAAGAATGGTGGTTTTAATGAAGAGGTTGTGAGGGATGAACATAAAGAGAGTGTCAAAATGGTTGATGAAGAAAAAATGGATGGTAAGAATGGTGGGTTTAATGAAGAGGTTGCGAGGGATGGACATAAAGAGAGTGTCAAAATGGTTGATGAAGAAAGATTGGGTAGTCAGAATGGTGGGTTTAATGGAGGTGTAGAGGAGATTGATGAGCAGTTGTGTGGGAAGAGTTGCTTAGTGGATTTGAAAGAGAAAGAGGAGGAGGATCCAAGGCTAGCATTGGAGGATGACAGAGAGAGAAGACTGACCACTGGAAGGCACAGTAGCAGTAGATTTAAGGACCTAACAGACATGACAATTGATGAGGATCTTGCTTCATCAGTAATTCTTTTGGGTGATGAGAGTAGAGATTTAGTCCATTTGAGAGAAAAAGATGGGAATGTGATGGGGCTAGAAAGCACTGAGTTTGGTTCATGTGTGAGTGAAGAGTGTGTGGAATTTCCCGGTCAGCCAAAAATGCTTGAATCTTTTGGTTTAAATGATCATGAGCATGGTGAAGATGAGAGTAATGAAGATTGTGAGACTGTTACACAGGCTTCTAATATCGGAAGAAAGAATGGAATGCAGATTCTTTTGGCAGATGAGAGTAAAGAATTAGTCCAGTTCAGAGAAAAAGATGGAAATGTGATGGGGCAAGAAAGTACTAATGGGGCATTTGAGTCATGTGTGAGCGAAAAGTTTAGAGAATTTCCTAGTCAGCAAAATATGACAGAATCTTTTGGTTCAAATGATCATGAGCATGGGGATGACGAGAGTGATGAAGATTTTGAGACTGATTCAGAGGCTTCTAATATGAGAAGAAATAGTGGAATTCAGATTGAGATAAGGCCTAATGATCATGAGCGTGGGGAAAATGACATTAATGAAAATTGTGAGGCAACTTCAGAGACTTCTAATGTGAGCAGAAACAGTGGAATTCAGGTTTGGATAAGGCATGATGATCCTGAGCATGGGAAAGATGACAGCAATGAAAGTCATGAGATGACTTTAAAGACTTCAAATGTGAGTAGAAACAGTGGAATTCAGGTTCCAATAAGGCCTAATGATCATGAGCAAAGGGAAGATGACAGTAATGAAGATTATTGTGGGACTATTTTAGATGCTTCTGATATGAGAAGAAACAGTGGGATTCAGAATCCTATAAGGCCTCTCAGTAGAGTTTCAGAAGCGAAGGATAAAGTGTGGGGTACCCATAAAGGTTCCAAAGAAATCACATTTGAGAATAATTCTAGCACCCTGGAACACATTATTGAGCCCATGAGCCCTAATGATAAGAAAGATATGCTAAGTGATGATGCTGATGAAGAAGTCTCTTCCAGTACAACTAAACCGACTTTTGGAGCCCCTCAAGACAACTTGAATGGAGTTCATATAATCTCAAAGAACACAATCTTGGATATTCAATCCAAACTCAAGAAGTGGAGAAGTGAAGTGCATTTTGATAATGATGAATCCCCCCTCCCAGTTTGTGCATTATCAGACATGGCCCAAAATGAAGAAGAGGAGATTGAGAACCTCAAGGAGTGCTGGAAATTGAGACAGGAGAACATGAAAGTCCCTATGAAGATGCAATGCGTTGAAGATCTCGATAGTGTCTTCCTTGATAAACAGTCTCGCCTTAAATTTCATGGCTTCCTTGCACATACAATGCCCAAATTTGAAAACAAAACAGAGGAATTGAACGCTCTTGATGTTGCTGAGGAAAACATCATGGAAGTGGCATCTGGTGTTAAGCCTAAGGATGCCATGAATGAGATTGTTATGATGGAAGGTTTGCTCAGCCACGACAGAATGTTGGAAAATCCTCCAAATAGTCCTTTTCAAAAGGAAATCATGGAGCTTGAGGGGAATAAACTTACTGAATTGGAAAAAGAAATTGAAAAAGCTCCGACTTTTAAGAGATTTACAGATGTCCACCTTGTTGAAGAACAGGAGCAGGATTTGAAACCAGCCCTCAAAGTCAAAAGAAGACCACAATCCCATGTTACATTTGATGATAAAGATAAGTCACAGTGGAATTTGAAAACAGAGGATCAAACATTGAGAATGAACCTGGTTCAATCTCAGCAGTTAGTTCATCCTGATGCAAATCTTGTTGTCAAGGATGAAGCTGCCTGTGTTACCCAATGCCCAGAACAACGAATAGAACTCAGTGACTCTGAGGGGATTGAAGAAGCCATGAATGGAAATATGGAACTTCATACTCGAAATTCTAGTGACTCTGAGGGGATTGAAGAAGCCATGAAAGGAAATATGAAACTTTATACTATAAATTCTAGTGACCCTGAGGGGATTGAAGAAGCCATGAAGGGAAATATGAAACTGCATACTAGAAATTCTAGTGGCTCTGAGGAGATTGAAGAAGCCATGAAAGGAAATATGAAACCTTTTACTATAAATTCTAGTGACTCTGAGGGGATTGGAGAAGCCATGAAGGGAAATATGAAACTTCATACTAGAAATTCTAGGGGTATCATTCTCAGTATTCATAACTCTACAAACTGCTTCTTCCCTGAGCCAGTATTTTCAAGTCCAGCACCACAGTCTGTACCTGAAATTACTATCATAAAACAAAACCCTAGATTTTGTGCCCTAGAAAAGAGGGTTTGTAAACTAGAGGAAAAGCAGCTCAAGGTAGAACAAGGGTTTGGGAAGAAAACTGTGGAAAAGTTAGTTCATTCCGAAATAAATAATTTGCAGAGGGCTCAGAAAAGGGAGAAAAATCAATTCTTTTGGACTCTGGTTCTGTCAATATTTGTTGCTTTTGTTGTCTCTGCCATTTACAGAGTTGAGAAGTTTCCTCCTCCCACATGATTGAAAGGATTGTGGATCATGTGTTCCTAAAACTAGAAGGATTTTGATCTCCATCACGATTTGGGTCTTCTTTTTGTAATATACGAAACACGAATTGTATAGAATTGCACTTTTGATCTTATATCTTTCTCTGCTCATGGCACTGTTTTAATGAGTTGAGTTTTCTTGGCCAATGATAGTCATTTATATTTCTGTGAGCCTATTTTTCTTCTACAATTGCTTATTATATTTTGCATTCCCCTACCAGCATTGGAGCTCCCAAATGTTTTGTGGGAAGCTTCAAAATTCTGAAATTTAGTATGTCTACTATCCGTCTCTGCTTCGTTTCTTTGCAATTAAAGAGGAGGAGACTAGATTTCTCCTCATTCATAATGTGCCCGATTGGTATAAATAATAATTGTGATTTAAATGTAAGATTCATTTATAAGTTAAATTATTGATTTTTAATAATAAATAAATGTAAATTTTTAATATGGTTAAATGTGAATTTTTAAAAGGTTTAATCAGTCTACATTTTTTGAAACTACTAACCATAATAAATCTAATTATTGTGTTTGATCATTTCTTAATTTAACTAGTATATAATAAATATTAAAAAATAAAAAAGCTCTTCAATTAAAAATAAAACACACATATACATACATATGTATATCTATATCTATATATTTATTTGTGTGGATGTATATACTTTGAACAAGAACAATCTAAATTAACTCTATATATCTAAATTTATACACACATGTAATCCACCAAGAAACCATGTCAACACTATTACACTTTGACCAAGAATAATCTAAATCCGTATGTACATTTAATTAAGGATAAAAGAATAAAAAATATTAAGTAATAACATTAATACTAAAAGCTTGTATAATAGGAAAAAAAATAAAAATAATTATCTCTTAACAAATGCTTTCATTTTCACTTTAAATATATCAAGATAATAAATACGCTCCAAAAAAATAAAGAATAGATGTATAATATATATCTAAATGTACTTAAAAAAATAAAACAATGAAACTTAGATAGATGATATATATCTAAATAAATATTAGTCTCGACCCATATGCTAGTTTAAATATATATAAAAATTAAATTTAAATAAATTATATTTTTAAACTAAGAAATAAAATAATATTATTTTGAAAAAATACAATTGTTTGAAATAAATAGATAGTTTTATAATAAAAGAAATAAGAAATAAACTTTTCCATAGAAATATGTTTAAGATATTTATAAATCATTTTCTAAATAAAAATAAATAATTACAGATTTTATTTATTATATGTAGAAAATCTAAATTAAATAATTTTAATATTAAACGTTAATATTTTTTAATATCAAGTCATTTGTAATTAAAATTTAATATTTTAAATCTCATTTATAATGATTAAAATAATTAAATAAACTAAAAAGGTACTTAAAATTTTTTGGTGTAAATTAAGAAGTCAGTCTTTTATATCAAAGTACCACATTGAAAAGGTGCATCCCTCTAATTGTAAATTCAATTTCTATATATCCAACCCACACTCTATTTATACCCAATTCAAAAGAAAATGTTCTTGGAAAATAAAAAAGATTCGAGGAGAAAAAGGAAGCTTAATATAAAGGTAAAAGTAATTAAATATTTTAAAATATTTTTATAGTAAATCACTGCATTGAGGTGTGGTTACGGTTTTATTTATTTACTTAATATAGAATAATAATATTTAAATAAAAATATTACTTAAGTAAAAAATAAAATGTATATATGTTCATAAATTGAAATAACTTAAAATAGAAAAATAGTTATTAAATAGTGTGTAATATAACTTATAAATATATATTTAAGATATTAAAGAAAATGATTTTATTTAATTTAAAAAAATATTTAAAATAAATTAAATTTTTAATAAAAGAAAATAGTATTAAAATTTATGTGTTTATTATAACCAGAAAAACATAATAATTCTATTATGATATCTAATGTTCAAGATTATAAAAGTAATAATTCTTAAGTAAAATTTTGTTAATATAAATGTTTTTTTTGGGGTGGTGTAATTGATGTTTACAGAATATTCAAGGAATTTGAAAGATTTCAAAGATAGATGCAGTAATTTGAGCCCTCTGAAAACCAAAGAAAAAAATCTGCATGATCTAATACAGAAGAAAGCGCATTGATTCAAAATTTGATACCCAACTCAACTGCATTTTGTGGCCATGGCTTCCACTCTCAGCCAAAACAGGAGGAGATATGAGACCAAACAAATGCAAGCAGAACACACACTCAGAGCCTTGCAAAACCAGCTTAGACGCTTTACAGAACTCCCCATTAAAACACTTGAAGATTGCAAGGCTGCAGCAGCCAAAGGAAAAGCCTTTGTAACCCAGTTGAACAATCTAAAGAAGGCCCTCACTGAACTTCAAGCTAGGCAGCAGGACATACTGCCCCCTGTTTTTCACAGGCTCCACAAGCAGGGAGACATGGCAACTTCTGAAAGAGAGCAGGAAAGGGTTCAACAGTTTTGTGAAGAAGCCAAGAGAGAGATGAATGCACTTGAAAAACAGTACAAGTCATGGGAGAATCAGCTGAAAGAGGCTAGAAAAGAGCTTAGTGGTGTGATTTCTGATGATACTAGGAGTAGTACAGTGCTTATGAAATCTGCTTCAGACCCTGGTTGGTCTGTAACTTCCCCTGATGCAGGAGATTCCTCCTGTGAGAGATTGGTGAGAAGTGGTTCTTCTGAGCTTATGGGGGATCATGGTTCCTTGGGAATGGTGCTTGTGAGGGATGAAGATAAAGAGAGTGTCAAAATGGTTGATGAAGAAAGATTGGGCGGTAAGAATGGTGGTTTTAATGAAGAGGTTGTGAGGGATGAACATAAAGAGAGTGTCAAAATGGTTGATGAAGAAAAAATGGATGGTAAGAATGGTGGGTTTAATGAAGAGGTTGCGAGGGATGAACATAAAGAGAGTGTCAAAATGGTTGATGAAGAAAGATTGGGTGATCAGAATGGTGGGTTTAATGGAGGTGTAGAGGAGATTGATGAGCAGTTGTGTGGGAAGAGTTGCTTAGTGGATTTGAAAGAGAAAGAGGAGGATCAAAGGCTAGCATTGGAGGATGACAGAGAGAGAAGACTAACCACTCGAATGCACAATAGCAGTAGATTTAAGGACCTAACAGACATGAGAATTGATGAGGATCTTGCTTCATCAGCAATTCTTTTGGCTGATGAGAGTAGAGATTTAGTCCATTTGAGAGAAAAAGATGGGAATGTGATGGGGCTAGACAGCACTGAGCTTGGTTCATGTGTGAGTGAAGAGTGTGTGGAATTTCCCGGACAGCCAAGAATGCTTGAATCTTTTGGTTTAAATGATCATGAGCACGGTGAAGATGAGAGTAATGAAGATTGTGAGACTGTTACAGAGGGTTCTAATATTAGAAGAAAGAGTGGAATGCAGATGATTTTGGCAGATGAGAGTAAAGAATTAGTCCAGTTCAGAGAAAAAGATGGAAATGTGATGGGGCAACAAAGTACTAATGGAGCATTTGAGTCGTGTGAGCGAAAAGTTTAGAGAATTTCCTAGTCAGCAAAATATGACAGAATCTTTTGGTTCAAATGATCATGAGCATGGGGAAGATGACAGTGATGAAGATTTTGAGACTGATTCAGAGGCTTCTAATATGAGAAGAAATAGTGGAATTCAGATTAAGATAAGGCTTAATGATCATGAGCATCGGGAAGATAACAGTAATGAAAATTGTGAGGTGACTTCAGAGACTTCTAATGTGAGTAGAAACAGTGGAATTCAGATTTGGATAAGGCATGATAATCATGAGCATGGGGAAGATGACAGTAATGAAAGTCATGACATGACTTTAAAGACTTCAAATGTGAGTAGAAACAGTGGAATTCAGGTTCCAGTAAGGCCTAATGATCATGAGCAAAGGGAAGATGAGAGTAATGAAGATTATTGTGGGACTATTTTAGATGCTTCTAATATGAGAAGAAATAGTGGGATTCAGAATCATATAAGGCCTCTCAGTAGAGTTTCAGAAGCGAAGGATAAAGTGTGGGGTACCCATAAAGGTTCCAAAGAAAGCACATTTGAGAATAATTCTAGCACCCTGGAACACATTATTGAGCCCATGAGCCCTAATGATAAGAAAGATATGCTAAGTGATGATGCTGATGAAGAAGTCTCTTCCAGTACAACTAAACCGACTTTTGGAGCCCCTCAAGACAACTTGAATGGAGTTCATATAATCTCAAAGAACACAATCTTGGATATTCAATCCAAACTCAAGAAGTGGAGAAGTGAAGTGCATTTTGATAGTGATGAATCTCCCCTCCCAGTTTGGGCATTATCAGACATGGCCCAAAATGAAGAAGAGGAGATTGAGAACCTCAAGGAGTGCTGGAAATTGAGACAGGAGAACATGAAAGTCCCTATGAAGATGCAATGCGTTGAAGATCTCGACAGGAGCTTCCTTGATAAACAGTCTCGCCTTAAATTTCATGGTTTCCTTGCACATACAATGCCCAAATTTGAAAACAAAACAGAGGAGTTGAATGCTCTTGATGCTGCTGAGGAAAACATCATGGAAGTGGCATCTGGTGTTAAGCCTAAGGATGCTATGAATGAGATTGTTATGATGGAAGACAAAATGTTGGAAAATCCTCCAAATAGTTCTTTTCAAAAGGAAATCATGGAGCTTGAGGGGAATAAACTTACCGAATTGGAAAAAGAAATTGAAAAAGCTCCGACTTTTAAGAGATTTACAGATGTCCACCTTGTTAAAGAACAGGAGCAGGATTTGAAACCAGCCCTCGAAGTCATAAGAAGACCACAATCCCATGTTACATTTGATGATAAAGATAAGTCACGGTGGAATTTGAAAACAGAGGATCAAACATTGAGAATGAAATTGGTTCAATCTCAGCAGTTAGTGCATCAAACCATTATGAAACAGCCTCCGGATGCAAATCTTTTTGTCAAGGATGAAGCTGTCTGTGTTACCCAATGCCCAGAACAACGAATAGAACTCAGTGACTCTGAGGAGATTGAAGAAGCCATGAATGGAAATATGAAACTTCATACTAGAAATTCTAGTGGCTCTGAGGGGATTGAAGAAGCCATGAAAGGAAATATGAAACTTTATACTATAAATTCTAGTGACTCTGAGGGGATTGACGAAGCCATGAAGAGAAATATGAAACTTCATACTAGAAATTCTAGGCGTCTCATTCTCAGTATTCAGAACTCTACAAACTGCTTCTTCCCTGTCCCAGCATTTTCAAGTCCAGCACCACAGTCTGTACCTGAAATTACTATCATAAAACAAAACCCTAGATTTTGTGCCCTAGAAAAGAGGGTTTGTAAACTAGAGGAAAAGCAGCTCAAGGTAGAACAAGGGTTTGGGAAGAAAACTGTGGAAAAGTTAGTTCAATCCGAAATAAATAATTTGCAGAGGGCTCAGAAAATGGAGAAAAATCAATTCTTTTGGACTCTGGTTGTGTCAATATTTGTTACTTTTGTTGTCTCTGCCATTTACAGAGTTGAGAAGTTTCCTCCTTCCACATGATTGAAAGGATTGTGGGTCATGTGTTCCTAAAACTAAAACGATTTTGATCTCCATCACGATTTGGGTCTTCTTTTTGTAATATACGATACACGAATTGTATAGAATTGTACTTTTGATTCTTATATCTGTCTCTGCTAATGGCACTGCATACTAAGGAAATATGTTTTCATATATGGTTCAGAGTATTTTATTGTGGGCTAACATTCTTCGATCATTTTTATACACTGAAATTTTGATTTCTCATCGACGAGGATCGTTTACAGTCTGTCATTTAGAACCTGTTCACTGTATTATGACCATAAATAATTTAACGACAGCCCACATTGATAACGAGTTAAAACTTAAAAATCAAAGAAATAGCAACGTTGATTTTTGTTTTTGGTTCGTGGTTTCCAAGGTTTAATGAGTCGAAAAATTCAAAAGAAAAAAGATGAAAAAATCAACGATGCTAGTGTTTATAACAGTTAAGTTCGTTCCAATATTAAGGTTTACAATTAATAAAGTATTAAATTTTCATATCAATTCGTCCTGGTTATTGTTTGCTGGCATGAGTTCCATTTTTAAAAGAGTATGAACTATAAATCCTAACTGAAGAATATGCCTTACCCACTACATTTAAACCCCCCAAAATCTGTTAAATTATCTCAGCCTTACACACTCCTTTTAAAAAAAGAAAAGACCCCTCCATATGATCTCTCCGTTGAGACACATTAAGTTTTATAAGTGTAAAATCTAGAAAGGTAAATACATTCTAGCCTGAAAAATAATAGATCCGACAAAGTAACTCTCATTAAAAAAATGTTTTCAAACTTGAGGGGCAATTTCTACACTACACCATCATGCAATAGAAATACATATAAAACAGAATAACAAAATGAACCAGAATGACCACTAACTTTAATTTTAATATCTAATCATGGCCAATAAACTATTTGTCTAACTTGTAAAGATTTGGGAAAATGGGTCCAGCTCACTTGGCAACATTTTATTTGACAAATGCAATCTAGAAAAAAAAAACATTTAAATGATTACTGATTTTAGAATATATATAGATAGATAGATAGGAGTTTACAACATGGTTAACTTAGTATACTTATGATTAGGATTTTTATTAGGGTTATGGTTAGGACTCTAGTTTGAGTTATAATGAGGTATGGTTTTACATCATGATTTGTATTATGGTTATGGTTAGAGTTTGTATAGAGAGTTAGGGTTAGAATTAGGCTTAGGATTTAGGATTAGAAATATTATTTGAGTTAGGGTTTACATCATGACCTTAGAGTTATGGTTTTGATTAGGGTTAGTGTATAGGGTAGGCTTAGAATTATGGTTTAAGGTTTTGGATTAAGATTATGGTTAGGTTTAGTCTTTACATTATGGTTAGTGTTATCATCTAAGGTTAGGGTTTAGGGTTAGGATCAAGGTTTAAGATTAGAATTATGGCTAGGTTTAGGGTTTATATCATGGTTGTAATTATGGTTAGGGTTGGGATTTTGATTAGGATTAGGGTTTAGGATCAAGGTTAGGGTTAGCATAAAAAATTAGGTTTATGTCATGATTAGGGTTAAGGTTGGGTTTAGGGTTTGGGTTATGATCTTGTCTAAGATCAGGAATTAATGTTTGGGGTTTAAGGGTTGGGGTTTAATGTTTAGTTTATGATTAGGGTTAGGATTATATTTTAGGTTTAGGGTTAGGGTTTGCATCATGGTTAGTATTATGAGTTAGTTTTAATATTTTGATTAGTATTAGGGTTAGGATTATGTTAAGATTAGGGGTTGTTGTAATGATAACAAAGTCCATAGTACCCTTCAAATACCTAAATATTCTCTTTACAATAACCAAATGACCTTCTTTGGGATCATCTTGAAATCTTTCCACAATAACAACAACACTAGCAATGTCAGGTCTAGTGTGTGTCAACTGCAAACCTCTGATAATGGACTTATAGTTAGTCTGAAAAACACTAGATGAATCATTAGATGCTGAAAGATTACATCCTTTTACCATAGGGGGTTCCAACGGGCTTACTATTCTCCATACTAAACTTTTTCAATAGTTCCTTAAGATACTTGGTTTGAGAAATGAAAATACCATCATCATATTGAGTTATTTGCAAGCCAAAAAAGAACTTTATTTCACCTATCATAGACATCGCAAATTCATTCTTCATCTCTTCTATAAACTTGTTACTCATCTCATCATTAACACCAAAAATAATGTCATCAACAAAAAATTCAACGATAAGAACTCCATCAATATTAATTCTCAAGTACATATTGCTATTTGCATTATCTTTCTTGAAACCAAGTTGAAACAATTTATTGTCTAACCTTGCATACCAGGATCTAGGGGCATGTTTTGGTCTATACGGTGCTTTCTTTAATTTGCACACCATGTCCTTTTTCTCTGTCAAAGGAAATGCTCCAGGTTTATCAATGTATACCTCTTCCTCTAGATCTCCATTTAGAAATGTTGACTTGACATCCATCTGATACACCTTGAAATTCTTGTAGGCTGCATAAGCAAGAAATAATCTAACTACTTCTATCCTCGCAACAGATGCAAATGTCTCCTCAAAGTCAATACCTTGTCTCTGCAAATATCCCTTACATACCAGTCTATCCTTATTTGTGACCACTATAACATCCTCATTCAATTTGTTCCTAAATGCCCACTTAGTTCCTATCACATTTTTGTTCGTAAGCCTTGGAACTAGTTCCCATGTCTTTTTCTTCTCAATCTGATACAACTCTTCTTGCATAGCCTTAGCCCAACATTCATCTTGACAAGATTCACCAATAGTAGTTGGTTCAAATTGCAAAATCAAGTAAATCTCTTCTCTTTCTTTATATCTAGTTAGCATACCTCTATTCTTGTCCCCAATAATCTATTTATTTAGACGAACCTTTTTCAAGTACTTTGGTATTTTTGACTTAGGTTCTTCAACTTGTTCTTCCTCTTCAACTTTAGGTATCTCTACCTGTTCTTCATCATTTTTTTCCTTTGTAAAAGCATTGCCAATCTCCTGTACCCTTTCTTGAATCTGAAACTTCTCATCAACCTTTACATTAGCATGAAATATACTTCTTTAATATTAGGTTATAACATCTATATGCCTTTATTTTAATATAATAACCAAGGGAGATTCCTTCATCACTCCTAGCATAAAAATTTCCTATCTCCTCATCTTTTTTAATATAGCATTTACTTCCAAAGATTCTGAAATATTTTATAGAAGGAACTCTATCAAACCATAGCTCATATGTGGTCTTACCTATACCTGATCTCCGTTGTACTATGTTCAACACATACAATGTGATGTTAACTGCCTCTCTCCATTACATATAGGCAACCTTTCCCTCAATCAACATAGCCCTTGCAAGATTTAAAATTGTTCTATTTCTTATCTCTGCAACTCCATTCTGGTGTGGAGTCCTAGGAACCAAAGTATGCCTCCTAATGCCATGTTCTTCACAAAACTCACAAAACTCGTTAGAAGTAAACTCAATTTCTCTATCAGACCTCAAACACTTAATAGATAGACCAGTTTCATTTTCAACTTTTTCTTTAAACAATTTAAACTTCTCAAAGGCTTCAAACTTTTCTCTCAGGAATGTAACCAACATCATCCTAGAGTAATCATCAACAAACAACATAAAGTACCTTTCACCATAGAAGGATCTAGTCCTTGTAGGACCACATAGATATGTATGAATCAGATCCAATCTTCTTCTCACAATAAACTCTTTTCTTGGATGACTGAACTTTATTTGTTTTCCCATATCACATTCTTTTCATAATACATCAGAGGGCTTTGTAATCTCTGTAAATCTCTGACAGCTCTTATCTTACTGACCTTTACAATATTATCAAAATTTAGATGACAAAACCTTCTATGCCATAACCAACTATCATCAATCTTAGGAACAAAATGATTAGCCTCTATAGAATTCAACTGAAACACATTACCTCTGGTCTTGAATCCTAATGCAATCAAATTACCTATTTTCCCCTTGATCACACATTTTCCATCTTTGAACTGTAGGTGATAGCCCTTTTCAACAAGTTATCCAACACTCAATAGATTATGCTTTAAACCATCAACATATAACACATCACTAGTATTAGTCTTACCATCTAAAGTAATAGATCATCTTCCAACAATTAACTTATGAGTATTGTCACCAAACCTAACAACACCTCCATCATATTTATTCAATTCAACAAACTTATCTTTATCGCCTATCAGATGATGTGAATATCCACTATCTATTATTTTATTTAGATCTCTTATCTACTCGGGATACTAGGGCTTTCTCTTCATGCATAGGTTCCTCATCCTTAATGGCTACAAATCCTATCTCATCATACTCATCATATACTAACTCATTATTAGTTGTACCTTCACTAGCATAATAGCATTCTTTGTATTCTCCTCTTGTAGATGTATATGATTTATACTTATACTTTGAAACCCTTGTTGGACATCTAGAAGCAAAGTGACCAATCTTATTAGAAAAAGTATTTTAGAGGTAACTTCCCTTTATACTTATCTTTACCTATGTTTTCCCTCTTTGTGATCAAATCCATGATCTAATCATCAAGTGCCTTATCCTTTGCCAATTCTTCTTTCCAATCCTCTACATATTCTCCAAGATCCTCATCATCATCTTCATCATTTTTGCATCTTCTAGAACTAGAAACACTTCCAAATTTCTTTCTTTTATGAACTGTAGCCTTAAATGCAGACTCAGGTTTAGGTAAAGCATCTTTCATCAAAGTAGTTTACAAAGAAGACAAATTACCGATAAAATTCTCTCTATTAAATCTAGTATTAAGAGGAATGATCTCTTCAATAGACCGTACCTTAGTAGAATATTCAAGGGTTAAAGATCTTATTACCTTCCAAATAATCACATTCTCATTATAGGCTCCTCTAGAATTTTTTATCCCAATAGAAGCTTCAGTAAATCTTTGAACATAAGCTCTAACATTTTCTCCTTCCATCATGTGAAACTTCTCCATCCTTCCTTTCCATGTTTTTAACCTTGCATGCTTAGTGTGAGTATTACCTTCATATAATGTTATCAAACTTTTCCAAATATCTTGAGCCTTATACAAATATTTAACTTCTATAAATTTTGCCTCATACAAAGCACTAATTAAGGCTTCCCTAGCTACCATGTTTCAAGTAAATAACTTTTTTTCATCATTAGATGCTGACCCAAGGTCTGTTTTATCTACAATGTTTGTATCATTCAATGTGATCATCCAATAATCCACTCCCAAGTACACCAAATGTGTCTTCATTTTGTTCTTCCAGCTATCAAAATTTTCTGCAACAAACTCAGGACTTTCCTTCTTGAAATTTTCGATCTTCAGGATCACCTCAAGTTCTTAATATTTCTCTCCAAGGACTTATTCTCTGATACCAGTTGTTAGCAATAACAGTCCACAATATAATTGAAAGAGGGGGTGAATTAGTTGTATGAAAGCCAAATAAACTTTTAAACAAGTTTAACCAAACTGATATACAATGCAAGTAATAATACTAAAATTAAATCAACAACACATCATTTAACACAATGTGACACAAGATATGGTCTTGGGGAAACCCTGTTAAGGTGAAAATATTGATGGAAATTGGCACCCACAATAATGTACTAGTCTGAAAGTATCTCTGTGAAAAGATCTATCTTTGTTAGGACTTGATTAATACATATAGTACAAAAGTCCCTATTAAAGGACACCCCTTTTAGGAGGCTTCCTACCCTATTAGGAATAGATTTTATGTGGAGCACACTTCCCTGGGTGCACTGCTCTGAGTGAAGGTTAAATCTACCTTCAGGACTCACTATCCAAAATATTTCAACAAGTTAATGTGAAATACAGCTTGGTCATCTGATACATAAAAAGATTTCTTACCAAAGTAGATCCAATTATACTCACTTCACAAATCTCTCTAATACACCTATGCGCTATCAAAAAAGATCTTGCATGCCCTTATTATACTTCACACACTCATAAAATAGGGGTATTTCATCCCTATTAATACAATAGTCAAAACAAGTAATTGAGTCAGCCTATTAGGACTTCACCAATACATAATTAATTACATTACATCCTGCTAAGATACCCAAGTTATTTAGAAACATCATACAATGAATCCATAATACAAAATTAATACTTAAATTAGAAATCTAAGCTCGACATCCTCGAACATGCCACCTGAATAGGTCAAGTCCAAAACTAGCTCCTCACCTTTGCACATGCCACAACTGATGTCATTGTGATCCTTGTGACCTCATGCCCACATAGGATGAAGTTCCACATGTCCTCTTCCATGTCCTAAGATTTCCAGACATGACTCCATCTCGCATGCATGTTGTACCCAAAAATACAATAACCACTTTACTTTTTCCTCTGCACTATCCTGTGACCATTCCACACTATTTCCATTGTAACTCACTAAAACTATCAAACTAGACTCTATGATCACAGACAACTAATCTACACGTTGTCCAGTGCCAAAATCCAATCTTGTAGACTCAAAGACACAACACAGATCATCGCATGCCTTCGACACTCTTACCTACATTTAGTGAATCACTATGCTCAACATCTTCTCAAACAGTTCTGGGATCCTTCACAACATATGTTGACATTAATGACAACACATGAATGTCAACAAAATTCCTAATAGAAAATAGATATTAAGAAGGCCTATGATAAATTTGATTGGATATTTTGTGTAAATGTTTGGAAGCCTTTGGTTTTTCCAAACAATGGATTAATTTAATCTTTGAGTGTATTTCAAGCCCGAAAATGTCTATATTGGTTAATGGAACTCCCAAAAGATTCTTTGAGATTTCAAGGAGGTTAGGACAAGGAGACCCTATCTCTCCTTTCTTTGCATTATCGTGGAAGAATCCATAGGAAGAACTATAACAAAATACGGGAATTGGGGAGCTTGGAAGGAATAAAAATAACCAACAATCTACCCCAGTAACACACCAACCGTTTGTAGATGACACTTTGTTATTTGGAGAAAGTAGTAAACAAGAAGCTAGAAACCTAAAAACCATTTTAGATGGTATTCTAGAGCTTCAAGGTAGGAAGTTAATAAGGATAATTCTTATCTTCTTCTTTAATATGGGCAAAATCAAGGAAAGAGAAATTGTTAACACATTAGGGTTCAAGAGAGGCAAGTTACCATGTAAGTATCTAGGATTACCATTAGAAAAGGGAAACAACTCTATGAAACTTTGGGATAATGTGCTAACTAAACTAGATAAGAGACTTCAGTCATGGAAGGAAAATATTTTTCAATGGCATGTCGAGTGGTAATGTTGAAATTAGTTCTATCATCCATACCCCAATATCAAATTTCATTCATTCCTTTAACAATTGGGGGGTAAAAGTACAAACCTTTGTCACACTTTTATAAAGGAAAAGGTCAACAACACACAAACTATTCAACTTTAACAACATAAATGTGGCATTTGTGTTTAGAATTTGAAGATGATGTAAACTGATAAAATGTGTAAAATTGGATAACGTTTATTACTATAAATTTTTTTAAAAAAAATTGAATAAGAATTGACACATTTTAAAAAAAATTTGAAGTTCATTTTTCAGTTACTGAAAAATGTTAAAAATCTGGGGTCTAGCTCTTGCCAAACAAGTATATACAAATAATCATTTTTTTCTCTAATTTCAAAATATGTTATAGATGATAGGTATAGATAACTTGCAAAACAAGAAGAAAGATTAGTTTTATATGGATTTATATATATATATATAACTACTTGAAGTTGAACATATTCGAAATCGATAGTTTTCATCTCCCGCCAAATTTCCCCTATCAAATCTACACCATTTAGGAAAAAAATTACATATTCTTGAAGAGAAATCTCTCCTCTAGTGTTAAATATAAATTTTAAATTTTTTGATATGATTTACTATTTTTTTCTTCATTTGAAGCAACATCTTCTCGAATGTTAAAATACCTACTTGTAGTATTTTGAAATTATAATATACTAGATCCAATCAAAATGCTATAAAACTTACATGACAATAATCTTGACTCTAAGCTCTACAAAAGGGTATTTTTATATTTAAAAAAATATCAATAAAAAGAGTAGGACTTATTGAAACATCACTTTTCTGAAATAATTTTATTTCTTTCGTAATTGGACCCAAATTGATATAAAACATGCATTTAATAGATATTTCCAATTGGAAAAGTTGAAGCACTTATCTAATGAATTTAACTAGACCATATGTTTGAAAAAATAATAATTTATAGTTAGAAATACTCAAATTCAGTTGTGTTGATAAGTTAGCTTGAAACGTGACACAACTTTGTGCACTTGCCCTGGGGTAAGAGATAAATTGGATAAAAAAACTCAGAACCTTTTATTGGCAAGGAACAACTAAGAAAAATAAATTTTCTTTGATAGCTTAGAACAAGATATGCAAGCCAAAAATAGAAGGGGTTTAGGATTAAGAAACTAGGAAATTCAAAATAAGCCATTGAGTGAAAAATTGATATGGAAAATATAAAAAGAACTAGATTTAAAATGGGTAACAACTCTAAGGCACAAATACCTAAATACTAATGACTAAACTAGTATTTTTAGAACTACCTCACCCCCCAAAGGATCAATAATTTGGAACTTTCTTATGAGCTATAGGAATGTAATCACAAAACAGTTGTCTTGGAACATATCAGATGGAGGCAAACCCCTATTCTAGAAATACTCATGGTGTAAGTATACATCTATCCATAGCCTTCTTAATAATTAGGACATGGAAGAGGTTCTAGAAAAAGAGATAGGTAGGAATGTTAAGGATTACATAATATTGAATAATGATGAACCAACCCTAGGATGGAATTGGAAACCTTTGGAAAAGTAAAAGATACCAAGAGAAGAAATCAACATGTTAAAATAAACTTTACAAAAAAGGATAATTACAATTAGCAAAGGAGAAGATAGGCTAATTTGGATTAGGGCCAAGAATAGAGAGTACAATTTTAACGAGGGATATAACTACCTCAATAAAAAGGGACAATAGCCCAAAAAAAACCCGCCTATTAGTCTTTAATGGGATATTTTATGCCATCCTAAAGCTGGGACATTTTTCTGGGCAGTATTGTAGAACAAAATCTTAACTATGGATTGGTTGAGGAAATATGGCTACATGAGGGTCAAAATAGACACCCCGTCTATGAAAAGGATGAATACACACATCATTATTGTTCATGGTTTTTAAATAAAATTGATTGGTATACTGCAACACCTAAATATTTTCTAGGTTTTTTATAGGGGTGGCCTATTTACCTCAAAAATAGTTTATATGATATACTATGGATAATTTCCCCATAAATACTTTTATGGGAGGTGTGGAAGGAAAGAAATAGAAGGATTTTTAAAGGGAAACAAATGGCATTGAAATATTTAACTAATAAGATAGAAGCTTCAATCTAGTTGAGGTATCTAATAGCATATTGGGCCTTATTCAACACAAAGAAAGATCTTTCACTGTTAGAAGAGAGGATTAGTATGAAGTGGTTCGGGCTTAATATTCCTTCTTATAAAGGAGAAGGGGGACAAGAAATAGTAGATAAAAGGAAAAAATGTATTTGGACTCCAAAAAGAGGATGGTATAAACTCAATTTTGATGGGATTGCTTGAATAGCCTCATAATAGGTAATAATAATTACACCAAATCCTTCCCTAGGAATAGTAGATTTAAACTAGGTATTATTTTTCCTATCACAAAGTGCATTTAGATTGCCAACCAAGGACGTATACTTGAAATGGGTCAGCACAATTTATGCACTAAGTTTCAAATAGAGTCATCTTCCTTAAGCTGTTGCAGGAAAGTAAAATGCATAGAAAGAACTAAACTATTGCTGTAGGAACAAACACACAATTGAATAAATAGACTAAAGTGAATGAACATAAATCTAACTTCAATTGATTCTATAATTATAATACATGTACTATAGCTATCTCCACATATGCTACATGAATGAACAGTGAACTCTACTTCAAATACTGAAAATAACTAAACTACTCTTCTCTACTCTAATCTCTGCACCTTCCAAGTGGCCCCTCCTTGGCTGGTTTCGACTAACTACTATCACAGAAGATAACTCAAATTATTCCTTCATTTCATATATTCAAAAAATGGATTACAATCGGAACATAGACTTAAAGAACAACTTGCTTCAATATAACAGTAACAACATTATTTTGTCTAACTAGATTTCCATCGAAGATCTCCCTATATATAGAGAGTTACATCCAAAACATCTAGATACACTTGACTGATTCAACCATGAAAGAAGGAGAACATATCAATTAGTAACATAAGATCATAAAGATCGAACAACCACTCTAATAGAATAGTAACTACGAAGGAGATCTAGGATGATTGTGCTCCCCTATATTCCCTGAAATAGTCATTCATTCCTTTAATTTTGCCAGCATATTCCACAGTTGTCGTAATGGGTCTTCTGATCGTGCCTGAAACATCTCTACCTCTTCATTGTTGTAACCGACTTATTTTCCAGCTAATCCTTCATTCTTGGCAAGTTAGTAGCATATGTATGCATATTCATATATTCAATTTAATCAATTATATCCAAATATTAAAACACACATTAAAACAACTATATGAAATACTACATTATGTATATATAGTATTGGAAATATGTGTATACTACTTCCTACCCAAGGGTTTTGAGGATATAACTGTACTTATGGAGTATATGTAAAATTAAGTACTTAAAATTCTCACAAATGTTTAGGAATGTTTTAGAAATAGAACATGAAATATCATAAAACATAGACCAAATTTGGCCTCATCATTGCCCCCCAACAAGTATAATGTGTGTCCTCAAGCATTACACTTCTTGGCTATAGATCTGAATTCTCTCACTTTTGTCTTGCCCCTCTTCTTGCTTCTGAAAGTGTAATAGAATCCCCTAGTCCTCTCTCAGTAATCCATTATGTGATCCTCCTGCAGGTGATCTACCCCGGTAGCACTGATATCATATAGTGGCCATCATAGTGTTGGTGGCTAGAAAGTCAGAGGAAACCACAGCTCCCTTCTAATTTATCATCCTAGTTGCATGTACATGGTTGCTCTATTCATAGCTGCCTCAAAATTTATTGGGCTATGCAACTCAAATTTCTTGAAGATCTCGGGTAGCTTATTCCATCTACTTCGTACTCCCATGAGATCTCTTTGGAATGAAAAATAGGCTAACCCTTGATATTCCCTATAAATCTTATCTTTGTGGGCAAAGACGTTTTCTCTGATTTCAGGTTTTGGTCTTCCATAAGTGAGGTTAAACCAATCTCTTAAGAGGACATCTGGTTTTCTTGATTCAGCCCTTAAGGGTAATGGTTCAGACTTTTCCAGGTCTCTGTAGTTATCTAGCTGCCTGTCATAATTTGCCTCATTCTACATCTAGGACATCAAGGCTCTCAAGTGGATATCTCCTATGTAAAGAAAAGGGTTCCATTCAGTTTCATGGGGAATAATAAAATTGTGAAGGTATAATTCACACAACAAATTTTGTTGCCAAGCAGGAAGTCTTTGATACAAGCCATATGAATCTTTGGTTGTCTTGAACTCAAAATCTTTATCCTGAATGGTCATCATGAGTTGAAACATAAAGAACTGTGCTTTTAAACAAACTGCATAAACTCTTGGAGGTGGCCTACAGGTTATAATCTGGTCAGCCAGCCTGAGGGTATGCTCTAGTCTTTATTTTTGCTTTTCCATTTGTTCCTTTAGGCTTTCAATTTCTTCTTTCTGTTCCCTAATTTCCTTTTTTAACTTTTTCTTCTCCTCTCCCCACATAATACTCTTGAAAACAAATTGGGTATACAAATTGAACAGAATGGACTGCAAAGTTAGTAGGCCAGGTTCCTCTACTTGTGTTTTGTGTTTTCTTCCTACAATATGATTACTCTCTAAATAATTTGTATACCAAGTCCTTCTAAAAGGCACTATGGCATTATGGACATAGGAGTAGACAGGTGATGGAGGTATCTGCAAGTTCTCATGATAATCTTCTTGAATGGTTTCTTCATTTCCCTTAGGGCTTCCTTATTGTTCGGGGGACTTAGTAGGAGATGGAATATCAACATTGAAAGTGGGTTCTAGAATTTCTGATGGAACTGGAGAATCAACATCATGATTGTGAGGCTCCGTTGGAGATTCTTTTGGTGGATCTAGCTAACTCCCTAGAGAATCTTGAGGAATTTTTCCTCGCATTCTAGTGCTCCTTCTTAAAGGGGTTTCCTTTACCTCTACATTTTTCCTTTTATTAACCTTTTTCAGTCTCTCTACTACAGGATCAATTGCTACAGGAGCCGGTTTTCTTTTTTGACTTCTTGAAACTGTAGGGTTTTGAGATTTTGTTTTTGAAACTGGAGTTTCTTCATTAACCTTTTGCTTCCCTTTCCTCTAGGATGGGGTAGGTACATTATCAACAAGAATAGGAGAAGGTGGTTTTTCTTTTGGGCTCTCTGATTCTTTTTCTTGGGATACTTCTACTTGTTGAGGGGGTATTTCATCTTTAGGAATTGGTTGCTCAATAGGCTCATGCTATAGCTGCAAGGTTTTATTCTCAACAAATTCCTTCCATTTCATAGGAGAGACATCCCTAAAGGCTCTCTCAACTATAATTTTAATTAGGGCATGATGGGAAATGGAATTTTCTTTTCCCTTTTGTGTTTCCTCAACACTGATACTTAACATATTGTACATAAGCTTTGGTACATTGATTTGAAGATTATTCCTGATATGACGGAGTAACTTAAAATGATGAGCATGTAGGTTGGAAAATCTTCCTTCAAATGTAAAAAACTTGATGATATGTGTGGCTAGCTCGTCATATAGAACTGGTAATGACTTTCTCTTGCATCCTTGCTTATTTAATTCCAATGGAGGGTCTCCAGGTTGGGTAAATTATGCTCGTGCAGACCTAGCATCGTGCTCGTTGGGGTCATGCTCCCCTTTTGTAGGTAAGCCTATCACCTCCGCAATTATTTCCTTTGTTGCAAGAACAGTCACTCCCCACACAATAGCTTCTCCCTCATTAAATGTATTCATGAACTCTTTAGCCACTTCTTCATCAAATTTTGTTAATTTCAAGAAGTAACCCAGCCATCCACAGGCATGGAACCTAAGAACAGCTTCAACATCTGTCAATAAAATAGTATGAACAACAGGTTCATGTATCATCAATTATCCACCCATTGTGTTAAATTCGCAGAATTCCTTCTCAAATTTTTCTGAAGCTCTTCCTTAGTCTGCAATTTCACAATTTCCGCTTGCTCTGAAACCCCAAATATTCTGAATTCCTTTGAAAAACCCCTTTATTTAGCTCATAACTGCACTCCACTTCACCTCCCTTCAATCCTTGTGTCGTAAAATTTTGAAAACTAGGCAGTACAAATGATAATGACACTTGACAGTGGCAAATTATATTTCTTTTAAGTGCAATTAGGCCTTACACAAATTTAATTATGTCACCTAGGGTAGGAATCAAGAATAATCTGAGAAAATAAGTACGACAATTTGTGCAAACATTACAAGGACTTGATGACACATCACATATGTACTGATTTGGCTGACATGTAATCTGGTTTGAAATGATAGGTACATGAAATAGTAACTTGGAAATTAATACACTTTCTGCCCCCATACAAAAGAATGACAAGTGTCCACACTTGTCCTCCTTTGCAGGGAAGAGAAAATTGGCATAATACCATAATATATAGACACATGCAGTATATTATATAATTGCCAAAATATATGTTTTAAAAGTGGAAATAAATTGAATTAATTGAATATATGTACTTGTCATGATGTTTTTGTATGTACTTGAAAGACGAGTATCGATTGTGCCTTGATATTGATTGTCCTTGAATGTATGTATGATGACGTGAATTTTATTGAAAACTTTGAAAATTGAGCAAAGTGGGTGAAACGAGATTTGTATGGGTGGAAGGTAAAGAAATGAGGTGGGTTGGAAAGAGAATTTAGAAAAGTGAATGTGGAATTAGACTTCATTGAAAATGAAGTTTTATTATGGATGTACGCTCTTGTATGCTAGGTTGAAGCTGCAGGAAGAAGGTTGTCACCTTTTGTTGCAGGAGTGTTTACTTGTATTACCTTTGGCTCATGATCATTGAATTATTGAAGGAACTTTGTCTCGGTCTATGGCTGATGGTATAGATGAAGTCTATGGCCATTAACCAACAACTTGAACTACATTGGATCAATTTTTGTCAATTGAACCACTCCATTACAAAGACATGTGTTATTTCATATGGCCCTAGCCATCTTGTCTGCAACTTGCCTTGTGTCTCTTGATATCTGGAATCAAACAGTAGTGCCCAGTCACTTGCTTGGAATTATTTGCTCTTGATGTGGTTATCATACCATTTCTTCCTCTATTTTTGTACTATTTCTATGCACTCTAGGTCAGATTTTCTCATCTCATCCAAGGAGTTGAGATGCAGTAAGTGTTCTCGCTATGCTACATGAAAGTCCATATTCAGCTTCAAAGTAGTCCTTAATGTTTTGTGTTTAACCTCAATTGGTAACATTGATGTTTTCCATAGAGTAGCTCAAATAGAGTTAATCCAGTTGTGGTTTTCTATGTGATTCTATATGCCCATACTGCTTATGCTAACTGGTTGTTCCAATCTCTCTTGTTGAGTTGAACTATTTTGGTAAGTATAGCTTCAATTTCCCTATTGGTGACTTCCACTTGATCATTGGCCTAAGGATGGTATGGACTGGACTTTTTGTGTATGATTCTATATTCATTCATGAGTTCTATTATTAGATTTGATGTAAATTATGTCCCTTGATCAGTCGCTAGCTCTCTTGGTACTCCATATCGAGTAAATATTTCTCCATACATGAAGGCTACCACTTTGTTGTCACGTGCATGCTTCATTGATTTCACTTCTACCCACTTTTTGACATAATCCGTGCATACCAAGATATATGATTTTCCATTTGATGGAGGGTCTATAGGACCAATGAAATCTAGTCCCCATTTATCAAATGGTGTGACAACTACTTGTGGATTGAGAGGCATCTCATCTAATTTTGTTGGTCTTCCCATTCTTTGACAATTGTCACATTTCCTAGTGTAATTGGTTGTATCTTTATGAAGTGTTGGCCAATAGTAACTTGTTGTTAGCATCTTCATTGCTGTCCTTTTTGCTACAAAGTGTCCTCCATAGGGTTCATTATGACATGCATGCAAAATATCATAGGTCTCATCTTCTTAGACACATCTTCTCATCACCTACTCTGGGCCTGTGTAAAATAATGCATTGTCAATCCATGAGTACTGAAAGCACTTTTCCACCAATATTTTCTTGTCCTTGGGAGAGAAGTGTTCAGGCATCTTGTTGGCAATAAGATAGTTTTCTATATCGGCATACCATGGAGTTTTAATGCTAATGTGAAATAGATGCTCATCTGGGAATGTGTCATCTATTAGTGAAGTATATGTATCTGCACGTTGTAATCTAGACAAACAGTCTACTACTACATTGGCTCTTCCTGGCTTATCTATTATTGTGAGATCAAATTCTTGTAACAAGAGTAACCATCTAGCTAGCCTACTTGATATGGCTGGTTTGTTCATGAGGTATTTTATTGCAGCATGATCAGTATGAACAAATATGGAGTATCATGTTACATAGTGCTGGAACTTGTTTAGAGCATATACTACTGCTAATAGTTCTTTTTCTATCACTATGTAGTTTATCTATGGGCCATGTAGACTTTTACTAATGTAGTAATTAGCATTTTCAAGGTTCTCATATTTCTGGCCTAGGACAACTCTTATTGCATAATCAGATGCATCAGTATGTATATGGAATGGCAGAGTCTAATTAAGGCCTTTTAATACTGGTGCTTTTGTAAGAAGGTTTTTAACCTGCAGGAATGACTCTTCACAAGCTAGGGTCCATGTAAATTATGCCTCTTTTGTAAGAAAAGTATACAATGGACTTGCTATTTGACTGAAGTTTTGAATAAAATGTCTATAGTATCTAGCATGTCCTAGAAATGATCTAACCTCTTTTTTCTTAATAGGAGTGGGCAATGTTTGAATTACCTTTATCTTTGTTGGATCCACTTGTATGTCAGCTTCTGAAATGAATTGTCCCAAAACAACTCCCTCCTGAATCATCATAAAATACTTCTCACTATTAAGTGACAAGTTATGCTCTTTACACCTAATTATAACTTTCTCCAAATTCATCAATGCTTCTTCAAATGTGACTCCGAATGTAGTGAAGTCATCCATATAAATCTCCATGCAATCATGTGAGATGTCAGCAAAAATGTTGATCACGGCTCGCTAAAAGGTTGCAGGAGCATTACATAACCCAAATGGTAAAATAGAGTAGGCATATGTTCCCCAAGGACATGTGAATGTTGTCTTTTCTTGGTCCTCAAGTGCAATTTTGATCTGATTGTAACCACTATAGCCATCAAGAAATGAGAATTCTTTGTGCCTGCAAATGTATCTAGTACCTGATCAATGAATGGTAGTGGAAAATGGTCCCTCTTTGTTGCATTGTTAAGCTCTCTGTAATCTACACATATCCTCCACTTACCCCCCTTCTTAGGTACTATCACAAGAGGTGAAACCCACTTGCTATTTGAGATTGGGTATATGAATCTAGCATTTAGCAATTTCTGCAGTTCGGTCTTCACAATTTCCCTAAGGGTTGGGTTGATCCTTCTTTGTGGTTTTCATAGAGGTAGACTCCCTTCATTGATGTATATTCTATGAGTACATAGTTTTGGACTTAATCCCTTCATGTCTCCATATTCCCAAGCGAAAGCCTTTTCATGTTTGCATAAGAGTTATGTTAACAACTTTAATTATTGTTGAGATAATTTATTGTTAACATGAAGGTTATGGTTAGGTGAGAGTTGCACAGTAGTGGTTAACTCTATCATTGAGGCTTCTAATATAGGATTGGTTGATATCTCACAAGGTAACAATTGTTGTATTATTTTAGGATCTATTGGCAAGGCACATTTTTCATAGGTGGTCAATTGTAGAACTAAGCTTTGGGAAACATCTCTTACGGTAACACAATCATTTGTGAGAATACTCTGGAGTATATCATCATCCTCTTGTAATTTCAGAAAAGATTATCTATGCAGCATCATCAACTGAGCAATAGAGTTTATTTCTTCTTCCTCATCTCCCAAGTTTGGCCATATAGGATTATTTAGGTCCGCTTGTGGTTGGGTTGGAGGATACAATGCTAATTTCTTGACATTTTGGCCATCAGAGATGGTCATATTTCCTTATCTACAGCTAATATTAGCATATGTTATTGCTAATCATGGCCTTCCAAGTATTACTGGGTAACCAACAAGTGTTACTTTAGGTGACAGTATCATAAAATCAACAAGGTATTCCCAAGAGTCCAGTGTGACCACTATATCTTCAATCATACCATCTTGAGTAACTATAGAACTATCTGCAAGTTGTAAAACTGTTGGAGTTTTCCTTAGTCCCTCTATACTCAACCTATGCATAGTGTCCATGGTCATGACATTTATAGTAGCACCCAGGTCTATCAAGACATTATTTACTGACTGTCAATTAATTATTATGTCCACAACTGGGCTTCCTGGGTTAGAGTACTTAGGAACTACAATCTTGCACAACATTATATCAACCAATTGACCTATTACATGCACTATTAGGGGATCCTTTTTCTTCCTTCCAGGTTTCTTAAGACATACTTCTTTGATGGATTTTCCATAGAGTGGAACATCTTTGATAGCCTGAAGTAGTGGAATCTGGATGTGCATGTTCATTAACTGGTCTAGGATATCAAATGGTGCTTCCTCTTAGACTGTAGGTTTATCCATTTTAAGCCTATGAACGAATGGAGGTCTATTTTGAATTTTAGGATCATCCTGGTCATGCATCTTAGTTGGTAGGGTTGGATTTGGCAAGGTGATGTCTGGTTGTTGTGTTGATGTTGCAGGAGTATCTAGTAATTTAGTTATAACAAGTGGTTCTGTTGTTGGAAAATTAGTACCAGATCTCAGGTGGATATCAGTGATGTCCAATGCATAAGCAGGGTACTGCTGGGCTTCAATGTTGTAAACTAGTTGATGTTGCTTATTATTAGGATTTGTTTGTGGCTGAGCTAGCAATTGTGTTGGTCATGGAGGAGAATTTTTGGTTGCAAGAGGTGGCATAAGTGTTGACTGTGGTATGGGAGGTGGTAATTGTTGATAGCCAAGATTCTGATTAGGCCTCTATTGAGGTCCCCTCCATTGGTTATATGGTTGCCAATTTCCTTGTGGTGGTTTCCATTGATTTTGAGGTTGTGACTGTGGCCATTAGGGTTCTTGGGAGCTACACCATTGGTTTGACTGGGTATTTTGCCATGCATTATTCCACATAGGCTGGAAAGACTGTGAAAGATATTGGGAATTTTGGGTCTACCATTGACTATTATAATTATCAAAAGATTACAGTGGGTCCTAAGGCATACCTTATCATGGAGCCCATGGGCGATATTGAGAAACAAAGAAAACTTGCTCGTCTTCCCCCTCTATCTACTTGAACTTAGTTAGAATATGATGTGTTTCCAAATTTTCAACCAGCTTGCATCTAAAGTCCTTCTTTTGCTATCTATAATGTGGGCAGTACTCTGCTAACTTTAACTCAACTTCTTCATACTTATTTTTGGCTCGCATTGTATCAAAGTGGGTTGCAACATCATTGATTATGTCCTTCTTGAAATCTGACAGCAGGTTTGATATTTCCAGCTTTGATATGCCAGAACTACTCCCTTTTGCAAGTGTTGGACGAAATCTTGTGCCCTTCTTTACTGCTGATCTTTAATAGTTAAAATAAATTTTCTTGAGATCATCCCAAGAAGACTGGGACACATCTCCTCTAGCCATCAGGTCCAGTGCTTCTAGACAGCTATCATTCACTCCTCTTAAAAAGATGAGTTTTTGTGAGTCCTTCTGCAATGCATGTTAAGGATTTTTTTGTAAATTGTATAAGAAATGTGAGATTTAGTCTTCAATAGTTTTATCTCCTTTTTGTGACATATGGAAGATATCATTGTTACAAGTAGTGGTTTCCATTGCACCAAAAGATTGACATGTTAATGCCTGATACAACCACTAGACTTATAAAAGACACAGGAGGTGGTTAAGCCTTGTCACAAACCTTGCGAGGGATGCTAGCTCACTACCAATAATCCCCCTCCTAGTGTCACTTGTTGTGGCCTAGATGAATTTGAACCTATGACCAAGCTCTGATACCACTTGTTACAAGTAGTAGTTGTTGTTGCACCAAAAGATTGACCTGTTAATGCCTGATACAATCACTAGACTTATAGAAGACACGGGAGGCGGTTAAGCCTTGTCATGAAACTTGCAAGGGACGCTAGCTCACTGCCAACAATCATCTCCTCCCAAATCACCTCCTTTATAGTATTCTTTATATTTCTATAGAAATAGGTCTCTCATCCCATCCCAATCAGTTGCTGCATTTGCCCCCATTCCCATAAACCATCTTAAAGCTGACTCTTTTAATGTAGCTAGAAATAATTTGAGTTTATGACTATTAGTGTTATAGTAAAAAATTCAACAAATAATGTCAAAATCAAATAAGAAAGTATTAGGGTCTTCAGTTATCGGGCCATAAAACTTTGGTAATGTAGTGGTGGGGATATTTTTAAGATTAGCATTGTTGATAAGGCTAGGAAGTAGAAATGGAAATGTAGGCTGATCCATTTTTGCTAGTACTTGAACTTAAATTTTATGTTGTGGAATGTTTACACTCAGTGGTGGACTAGTAGCATTTGATGCACTTAGAGTGGATTGTGCGAGAAAACTGGCCAAGATTTCAGCAAAAGGCCGAAGGTCAGATGGATCAAATGGGTCCACTACAAATGAAGTGGATGGAAGAAATTCTAGGCTTGCATCAACAAAAGGTAATTCGGTTTCTGCAGATTCTTCATTCAAATTTGGTGGTTCTCTTGGGAGAAATCTATCATTAACATCTCTTCTTCTTCCCCTTCAATGCATACAAGTGATTTGATGAACTTGTGAAGCAAGTTCAGATTTTACAAACTACTCCTAGAAAATAAGAAACTATCAAGAGTGACTCAATGGGATTCTCATCTTGACACCATCCCCGACAATGAGCGCTAAAAATGAATAGCCTCATAGTAGGTAATAATAATTACGCCAAAGCCTTCCCTAGGAATAGTAGATTCAAACTAGGTATTATTTTTCCTATCACAACGTGCATTTAGATTGTCAACCAGGGACATATACTTGAAATGGATCAGCATAGTTTATGCACTAAGTTTGACATAGAGTCATCTTCCTTAAGCTATTGCAGGAAAGTAAAATGCATAGAAATAACTAAATTATTATTGCAGGAACAAACACACAACTGAATAAATAGACTAAAGTAAATGACCATAAATCTAACTTCAATTCATTCTGCAATTATAATAGATGTACTATGGCTATCTCCACATATGTTGCAAGAATGAACAGTGAACTCTACTTCAAATACTGAAAACAACTAAACTGCTCTTCTCTACTCTAATCTCTCCACCTTCCAAGTGGGACCTCCTTGGTTGGTTTCGACTAACTACTAACATAGAAGATAACTCAAATTATTCCTTCATTTCATATATTTAGAAAATGGATTACAATTGGAACATAGACTTGAAGAACAACTTGCTTCAATATAACAGTAACAACATTATTTTGTCTAACTAGATTTCTATCAAAAATCTCCCTATATATAGAGAGTTACATCCAAAATATTTAGATACACTCGACTGATTCAACCATGAAAGAAGAAGAACATATCAATCAGTAACAGAAGATCATAAAGATTGAACAACCACTCTAACATGATAGTAACTACATAGGAGATCTAGGATGATCGTGCTCCCCTATATTCCCTAAAATATTCATTCATTCCTTTAATTCTGTCGGCATATTCCACAGTTGTCGCAATGGGTCTTCTGATCGTGCCTGAAACATCTCTACTCCTTCATTGTTGTAACCGACTTGTTTTCCAGTTGATACTTCATTCCTAGCAAGTTAGTAGCATATATATGCATATTCATATATTCAATTTAATCAATTCCATCCAAATATTAAAACACACATTAAAACAACTATATGAAATACTACATTATGTATATATAGTATTGGCAATATGTGTATACTATTTCCTACCCAAAAGTTTTGAGGATATAACTATACTTATGGAGTATATGTAAACTTAAGTACTTAAAAGTCACACAAATGTTCAGGAATGTTTTAGAAATAGAACATGAAATATCATAAAACATAGACCAACTTTGGTCTCATCACTACCAGAGGCAATCCTAGGAAATTTGGGATTGGTTGTGTAATACATCATTGGGATGGCTTAGTAGTTACAATTTTAGCAAGGCCACTTGGAGAAGTTACAAATAATGTAGCAGAAATCAATGCATTGATTGAAGGATTAATGCTTTTTAAGGATCTAGAAATAAGGAAATTAGAGATAGAAGGAGCTTTAACACTAATTATTAATGCTCTAAGATATGGGAAGACACAAAATTAGAGGCTAAATAACCTTGTAATAAGAGCATCAGAACTATTAAAATATTTCAAACCAACTATATTAAATCACATATATAGGGAAGGAAACAAAAAAGAAGACATTCTAGCTAATGTTATAGCTGATGGGATTTGGGAAGAAAAAGTAGGGATTAGGTATCAAGGATTTAATCACTCTATAAATTCTAGAAAAGGTTATCTCTATCTACTAGGAGATTATGTTTAAGATCCTTTATTACCTCATATTACAGTAGAAAGAGCTAACATACATAATTAAAGAATTATGTATATTATAGTTGGAAGTATTGAATAAAGGAACTTGAATACTCTATGATTAGTTCTTTCCAAATGAAGTCACTATTTTGGCCATAGGATGAAATTATATCAATGAGATAGTTTGCCATCATATATTGAAGTGTTTATGATTTTGTTTAGGTATGTATGAGCATAACTAAAGAGGAAGATGTATAAATGAGTAAGCATTAAATAGATACACATGTTACAGTAAGATGGCATGGAATATGAGATAATATTATACTAATTTCACTAAAATCATAAGGAGGGATGGAATTTTAATAAGGAATCTAAGTGTAATTATTACAGGATGTGTGGTAAGAAAAGTAGTTTCTAGAGTGCGGGTTGCTAGTAGAATTCAGAATGATAAAAGGCTAGCATTTGTTGTATTATTAAGGTATGGAATTAATGACTTAGTATAAGGATGGACCATCAAGAAATGTATAAATGTGAACATGTTTTAATCAATTACTAAGGTAGGATCTTCATCATTATAAATATAATCATACAAATTATTATGACACATTACCAGAGTTTGATTAGTATGTATGGTTAAGTTACCTAATAGAACTTTCTAGGAGGAGAAGATAACTTTATTTATACATCGTCAAAGAAGTAGATAATTCATACTGCCCTCTATGAATTGGATAATAGGTAATAAAAATTACGCCAAAGCCTTCCCTAGGAATAGTAGATTCAAACTAGGTATTATTTTTCCTATCACAACGTGCATTTAGATTGTCAACCAGGGACGTATACTTGAAATGGGTCAGCACAATTTATGCACTAAGTTTCACATAGAGTCGTCAAGCTGCTGCGGGAAAGTAAAATGCATAGAAAGAACTAAATTATTGTTGCAGGAACAAACACACAACTGAATAAATAGACTAAAGTAAATGACCATAAATCTAACTTCAATTCATTCTGCAATTATAATACATAAATACTATGGCTATCTCCACATATGTTGAAAGAACGAATAGTGAACTCTACTTCAAATACTGAAAACAACTAAACTACTCTTCTCTACTCTAATCTCTCCACCTTCCAAGTGGGACCTCCTTGGTTGGTTTTGACTAACTACTAACACAGAAGATAACTCAAATTATTCATGCATTTCATATATTCAGAAAATAGATTACAATCGAAACATAGACTTGAAGAACAACTTGCTTCAATATAACAGTAACAACATTATTTTGTCTAACTAGATTTCTATCGAACATCTCCCTATATATAGAGCGTTACATCCAAAACATTTAGATACACTTGACTGATTCAACCATGAAAGAAGGAGAACATATCAATCAATAACAGAAGATCATAAAGATTGAACAACCACTCTAACAGAATAGTAACTATAGAGGAGATCTAGGATGATCGTGCTCCCCTATATTCCCTGAAATATTCATTCATTCCTTTAATTCTATCGGCATATTCCACAGTTGTCGCAATGGGTCTTCTGATCGTGCCTGAAACATCTCTACTCCTTCATTGTTGTAACTGACTTATTTTCCAGCTGATACTTCATTCCTGACAGGTTAGTAGCATATGTATGCATATTCATATATTCAATTTAATCAATTCCATCCAAATATTAAAACACACATTAAAACAACTATATGAAATATTGCATTATGTATATATAGTATTGGCAATATGTGTATACTATTTCCTACCCAAAATTTTTGAGGATGTAACTATACTTATGGAGTATATGTAAACTTAAGTACTTAAAAGTCACACAAATGTTCAGGAATGTTTTAGAAATAGAACATGAAATATCATAAAACATAGACCAACTTTGGTCTCATCACTGCCAGAGGCAATCCAAGGAAAGTTGGGATTGGTTGTGTAATACATCATTGGGATGGCTTAGTAGTTACAATTTTAGCAAGGCCATTTGGAGAAGTTACAAATAATGTAGCAGAAATCAATGCATTGTTTGAAGGATTAATGCTTTTTAAGGATCTAGAAATAAGGAAATTAGAGATAGAAGGAGCTTTAACACTAATTATTAATGCTCTAAGATATGGGAAGACACAAAATTAGAGGCTAAATAACCTTGTAATAAGAGCATCGGGACTATTAAAATATTTCAAACCAACTATATTAAATCACATATATAGGGAAGGAAACAAAAAAGAAGACATTCTAGCTAATGTTATAGCTGATGGGATTTGGGAAGAAAAAGTAGGGATTAGGTATCAAGGATTTAATCACTCTATAAATTCTAGAAAAGGTTATCTCTATCTACTAGGAGATTATGTTTAAGATCCTTTATTACCTCATATTACAGTAGAAAGAGCTAACATACATATTAAAGAATTATGTATATTATAGTTGGAAGTATTGAATAAAGGAACTTGAATACTCTATGATTAGTTCTTTCCAAATGAAGTCACTATTTTGGCCATAGGATGAAATTATATCAATGAGATAGTTTGCCATCATATATTGAAGTGTTTATGATTTTGTTTAGGTATGTATGAGCATAACTAAAGAGGAAGATGTATAAATGAGTAAGCATTAAATAGATACACATGTTATAGTAAGATGGCATGGAATATGAGATAATATTATACTAATTTCACTAAAATCATAAGGAGGGGTGGAATTTTAATAAGGAATCTAAGTTTAATTATTACAGGATGTGTGGTAAGAAAATGAGTTTCTAGAGTGTGGGTTGTTAGTAGAATTTAGAATGATAAAAGGCTAGCATTTGTTGTATTATTAAGCTATGGAATTAATGACTTACTATAAGGATGGACCATCGAGAAATGTATAAATGTGAACATGTTTTAATCAAGTACTAAGGTAGGATCTTCATCATTATAAATATAATCATACAAATTATTATGACACATTACCAGAGTTTGATTAGCATGTATGGTTAAGTTACCTAATAGAACTTTCTAGGAGAAGAAGATAACTTTATTTATACACCGTCAAAGAAGTAGACAATTCATACTGCCCTCTATGAATTGGAATATAGTAGTAAACAATGGAAACTCCAATTCTAGAATGGAAGACAACAAATGACAAACAGGTTTTGTAGGGGATGTGAAGGTGGGTAGGCTCAGATTGATTATCTAATTCCCCCATGACCTGGTAATTAGGGATGTCCAAAGGGTTTTGGGTGAAGAATTATATGCAATGATTATCGACATAGAGTCAATCCTGATATACTTGCAATGTTTTTAGCATTATTGTAAACCCATTTTCTTTTTGTTTTAATTGAATTATTTTGAGAATATTAATTTATACATAATATGCCATTATGTATTTTTCTGACTTTTTATAAATAATATGGAAGATTGGTTTATTTCATACTTAAGTGCTATTAAATTATTTAAATATTTTTTTAATATTGTGCATTTAAATTTAGTTTATTTGGTGTCTAATCCTTGACAAAGTGTAAATATACTTTCATTTTGAGAAGTTTCATTTAAATTTTATATATTTAATAATTTTTATTTATTGAATAAATTATAATAATGTTTATATAGTTTTATATTATATTATATTTATATTAAAATTATTTTTAAAATATATTTTATATTAAAAAATAAAAAAATTATCTTACTAATTAAATTAAAAGATATTATACAAATAATAATACATTGAAAAATATAAATATTTAAAATTATACATTCATTACATTTTTTAAAGTAAAATATAAATATTTGAAACTATAACAAAATATCAAATTATATAGTTATATAAATGAAAGATATATAATTGTATGACTAATGTATTTTTAATTAATTTTTAGAATTTTAAAAATAATAATATAGAAAGAGAGATGGAGGAAGAAATATAGAGACATAGAGATTAAATGGTATATTGTTCATCAAATTTTGTTCTTTCAATATTTGTATTTAGTTTATTGTTATGTATTATCATTTGAATATAGAGTAAATAATTAAATATATATTTTTGTTCTTATCCCTCTTCTCTTCCTTTTTTTAAACATAACACAAGCCTATTGATAACAGCCTTATTATCTATTTGATTCAAAGGTTTTGTTCAATTATGTTTAGATTTGTAGTAATTACACTAAAAGTGTTTCCTTATTTGAAAGTGAGGAGCTAAAATTTGCATCCAACAGTGAGAAATCATGCAGACAAAATGACTACCATTGAAGCCATTTGAATTGAATCGTAGATCAATTTTTATTATCGTTTTGGGCAAATTTGAAAATAATGTTTGAAGAGTCGTCACTAGTGGGTTACCTGTCCGGTTATCGATTATCGACAGGTCATATACTAGGAGGAAAACATGGTTATGGCATTTCCTTATTTGAGATGTTTAACATAGCATCTTCAATCAATGGTTTACATTTCTCCTTAAGCATGGATGATCATTGAGCTCAATCTGTGCGTTCATTTTTACATAACACAACAAACAGAGTTTCCAAAATATTATGTCTGTTCATTTTTACTAAACGCGATAAAACATTGTCTTCTCTTTGAGGCAGTTTTAAATGTCAAAACATCCACCAAATTCGACACTAGCAAAAATAGATTATAATCAAAATTAATGGAATCAGAATGACTCTCATATATAGAAGAATGGGAAAAGGTTGTTCATTAACACCTTTACAACTGAAACAAAGAAATGAAAACCTGTACAATAGAAACTACTTCATGCAGCAGAAAACTAACACCATAGAATCATCAACCCTTAGTAAAATGAAAAACAAAACACAAAAAAACTTCACACATATGCTGAGCAAAAATGCTATTAAATGTATTTTTTAAGCTTGAGAGTTTCATACATAAGGGCCTGTTTGGCGCATGGAATTAACTTATCCAGAATAGGCCTATTCTGGAATAAGGGCCTATTCTGGAATTAATTAATGCTCAAAATGAAAGCTGGAATAAGCTATTCTGCGTTTGGATCCCATAATGTGGAATTGGAATAAAAGGTTATTTTTTATTTTTTTAATTAATTTGAATAATATGTATTTTTAACTTGTGTACACACATACACATACACATATACACACATACATATACACATATACACACATACACATATACACACACACGTGTGTATGTATACACTTATATGTACACATACACACATATACACATATATGTGTGTATACATACACAAATGTGTATATACATGTATGTATATACACACACGTGTATATACACATTTGTGTGTATACACACACATGTGTGTATATACACATGTGTATATACACATGTGTATATACACATGTGTATATACACATATGTACACACGTGTGTATATACACATTTGTGTATGTATATATACACACACGTGTATATATACACACGTATATATACACACGTATATATACACACGTGTATATATATACATACCCACATTAAAAAAAAAAGATTTAAAAAAATAAAATTTAAAAAAATAAAAATTAATAAAATAAAATAAATTTGAATCCATAAATAGCTTATTCTCGAATAAGAAATGAATTCCAACTTTTTTTTAGAATTAACTTATGCTGGAATAAGCCCCAAAATGGGGATAAGTTTTCGAATTCGAGAATAAGGAAAATGCTCACAAACAGAGAATAAATTTATTCTAGCATTAACTAATGCTTATTCTAGGTTAATTCCTAGCGCCAAACGGGCCCTAATTATTTACGTGGAGGGCATACATCTTCACTAGTAAACGTGGAAATCCGACACCGAAATCACTGTAAACATGCCAAATTGCTTTGTAATTGCGAGCCAAATACAATTATTTACAATCATTTTATAAGTTTTCAATTTTTTTAACTTTAGAATTCTTATATTATTTGATTATTTTAAAGATCTGTATTATTATTATTATTATTATTATTATTTTTGATCAATAAACGGCCGAAGCCTTGATTTTATCTATTTAAAATTTATCTTTTTACATTTTCCTCCGTTCGTGCGGGCACTGGTAGGAAAGAACGGGGAAGAAAACCTCCAGTCTGGCCCAAGACTTTTGTCCAGAAACAAATCAAGTTTAGAGTTCCTCCAAGCATAGGATTACAAAGCTCCACTTGATGGAGTCGAAGAGGGCATTCCCTCTTTAGTACAGATTAATGGAGGCATACCTCCATGATAGTGAACACAAATATATTAATCTTTTATATACAATGGTCTTTTAGATTGAGATTACATATACCTTGCTCTTATCTTTAGAGCTAATGAGCCTTCCTTTAATTTTAATTGTGCTTTTGAAAAAATGTGTTATTTTCTCTCATCCTCGCTCTTCAAGTATTTGCCTTAGCTTTGATAAGTTCTTGAGCCTCTTTTTCTTTATTTCTGCCTTTTTGGTCTGTTATGCTTTCCTTGTATACCTGCAAAATAGATAGACACCATGCAACCTCTATTCTCCTAATTTACAATTAATTAATCATTTTCATGATTCAATCCTCATAAAGCTAGTTCAAGTTAGGTATTGATGAAATTAAGGAATTTCAGATCTTAATCCATGAGTTACTCTACTTAATAAAACATTACAATCTGAGTCTATTTCTGTTGACAATCATGCTATGAACATAAGACATTTATGGGCACTTTACGAACCTTTTAATTTGTCATAACATTTTATGTTTTAAAGATTATCATTTTTGTGATCAATGAGACTTCATTGTAGGTTGGCATGCCCCTAATATATGATGATTATTTTGACTAAATGAGATGTTAACTTCTTACATTCCCTATCTTGAGGTCTACTATGTAAGAGGGCAATATATATATGTGTGTGTGTTTGTGCGTGTTTGTGTGTGTATTTTTGCATTTTTATATTATACTCGCAAATGTATCTTTACTTGTTTACCTTTAAATTCATTTACATTTGTTTACATCTAATCTTGATTTCCTATTTTGAAATCATTTTTCTTCACCTTTCGAGTTCTTCTTTCAAACTCTCATGAATTTCTTCAATTTCTTGCCCGTCAGCTCCTAGGTTAGCTAACTTATCTGTGTCTATATTGCCCTCCCTGTAAATGTGATTCACTGTATAATCTCCTATAACTTCAAGAGATTCCAATATTTGTTCAATAGCACTATTTAGTTTCTAATTCAGTGTTCTACCCTATCTAATTGCATTTATAATAATAGCTGAGTCTCCTTCAATCGCAATTCTTTTAAGCCTCCATTTTTTGCACCAAGCCAGACCTAATCTTATAGCTTCTATTTCAGCTTCATTATTTGTCTTAATTCCTATAGGTTTTGCTAACCTTCCTAATAACTTTCCTTCCGCATTATGTAAACATATCCCTATACCCGCCACCCCTGGGTTTCCCCTAGCTGCCCCATCAAAGTTCAACTTAATCCATCCTTGCTCCGGTGGTTTCCATTTACAATTCGCCCTTGATAAGGATTTATTGTTAATGCTAGATCCTATCCAGGGAGGAACTTTCAAGCCATACCACTTCTTTCTCTGGTTGTTGTCTTCTAGTGAGAATTCCATCATTGATTGTCCCAGCATATTTCTATTGTTTGTAATTTCTACTATATTTGCCTCTAATTTGTTCAAAAAACTCTCAATGTTCATCCTTTTATCTTGAAAAATCCTGCGGTTCCTTTCCTTCCATAATTCCCAGATTAACAGAGATGGGATTATGTATTTCATTTTACTGTATAAATCCTCCTTACATGATCTTTGCCAAGAAATAAAAACTTATGTGATATCATTTTGAAGAGCAGTCTTCAAATCTAATTTTTCCAGAACCTAAAGCCAACATTTATTGGCATACTCACAATTTAACAAAATATGATTAATCGTCTCACTTTCTTTCTCACATAGGGCACACCTAGAAGGACCATGGTACCCTATTTTTTCAAACCATTCAGCGGTTAGAATCCTTTTCTGTAAAGCTGCCCATGAGAATAGACCTGCCTTAGGAAGATAGTTTCTATTCCAACATAGATCAATGGGAAGTATGGTGGGTGGGTTATCTATCCCATAAATAACTTTGAAACCTTCTTTCGAGTTGTATACACCACTCTTTGAGGAAGCCCATATAATTGTGTCCTCCCCAGAGCGTGGATAGAAGTTTCATTCTTGTAGAGCCTTGTTAAGTTTATTCTAGAAATCAAGGGGAAGTCTGAGTTCCTCTAGAGATTTCCATGCCCAGCTACTACCCTCACTATTATTGATTTGTGAAAAATAGTCTTTAACCCACTCTCCCTTACTTTGTTTGATTAGTTCAATTAGCTGATCGTTCCCAAGAATTTCACGTAGGGCCAGTTTTCCACCCCATGAGTCATCCCATAAAAGAGCCTTATCCTCACTTTTCACGTCCCAAGAAAGGGACTCTAATACTATATCTTTACATTCTTTTATGAAGTTCCATATGCGTGAGCCCGTCGGATAATTATCAGAACGACAAACACTTTCCTCCTCTTCTGCTAGTAAGTATTTATATCTTAGTATTTTAACCCATTTTGCCTTCAGGTTTTTAATCATTCTCCATACTAATTTCGCCCCCAAGGCCTTGTTTTGAAGCGTAAGGTCTTTTATTCCCAAACCTCCTCCTTCTTTTGGCTTACAAATCTTATTCCAAGCAATTAAAGCTAGTTTAGATTTCTCCTCCGACCCTTGCCAGAAAAATCTCCTTAACTTTCGAGCAATCTCCTTATTAATACCTGTCGGGATTCTCATGCTCATCATCTGATAAATAGGAACTGTAGAGAGGATTGACTTGATCATAATAGCCCTTCCCGCATTTGATAACCATTTACCTTTCCATTGATCTAGTTTCTTGGAGATATTTTGAATTGTGCTTTCCCATAAGTGATTTGATTTGACCCCCTTATCCAGAGGTAAACCTAAATATTTACATGGGAAGAAACCTTCTTTGAAGTCTAGAATACGTTTAATCTCATTCTTTTGTCTCTCTTCAGTATTGATAAAAAAAATTCCTAATTTTTCCTCATTTATACATTGTCCAGAAGTGTTAGCATAAGTTTTTAAAATTTCTTTGAAAGCTTGAGCTTCTTCTGAAAGCGCTTTTCCAAAAAGGAGATTATCATCGACATATTGCTAATGAGTAGTAGCCTCAACTCCCGAAGTAATCTTGATTCCTTTAACCTTATCCTCTACCTGAAGTCTCTTGATACCTCTCCCTAAAGCTTCTGCCATAATAATGTACAAAAAAGGAGATAACGGATCTCCCTGCCTCAAACCTTGAGAACAGCTAAAAAAGCCTTCCGGAGACCCATTCACCATAATTGAGAAGTGAGGGGTGGAGATGCATTCAAAAATCATATTGATCCATTGTTTTGAGAATCCAAAAGCTTCCATACATTTACACAAAAATCTCCAGTCCACTTTATTATACGCCTTACTAATGTCTAACTTAATCAACATACTCAGATCCTTATTATTTGTTACTAAATGTATAGCCTCATGAGAAATAATCACTCCATCCAAAATTGACCTATTAGGGACATATCCTGTTTGTTCTTCAGATATAATTAATGGAAGAAGTTGTTTCATTCTGCCTGCCAAAGCTTTAGAGAAGATTTTATACAGAGTGTTGCATAGGGAGATAGGTCTGTACTCATTAAAATTCTCTGTATTGACCTTTTTGGGAATAAGAACCATGAATGTGTTATTTAGCTCTTTAAGAATATGCCCTGAGTTTCTCATTCCTTCTAGCGCTTCGGTGATTTCCTTGCCCATAAATGACCAACACTTTTGAAAGAAAAATGTTGGGAAACCATCCGGACCAGGGGATTTATCCGGGTTCATTTCTTTTAGGACCTTGAGAATTTCTTCTTCCATAAATGCAGCATTTAGGAAATTATTCTGAAGCGGGGTTATAATACGAGGAATGTTTCTTAAAAGCTTGGCCTGGTCCAATAGATTCACACTTCCTAAGTTATTCAGTGATTTTTCAAAGAAAGAGACTGCTAAATCTACAATTTTTGTGGGGTCCTCTATAATATTTCCATTGCTATCCTTGATTTTGGAAATCTTGTTCAAATTTCTTCTAGCTTTGACACTGTTGTGACAAAATTTGGTGTTTCGGTCCCCTTCCCTGAGCCATGTTTCTCTAGCTCTTTGTCCCCAGAAGGAGCTAATTTGTGAAAGAGAATCATAGTATTTACATAATAGCTCTTGCTCTATTTTATCATCTGAGTTTTGTTTTCCTTCTTCAATAATCTCCTTATTCACACTTTCCAGCTCTATTTCTATAAGGTCTCTTTTCTCAAATATATCCCCTATGGTGTTTTTACTCCATTGGGATAGATTTCTTTTTATTAGTTTTAGTTTTCTTGTGATTTTATATATCTTAGAACCTTCAAACCTTGCCTCTATCCACCATTTTTTAATTAGATCCAGACATTCCTCATTAAGTCACCACATTTTTTCAAATCTAAATGGGATTTTTTAATTTCTGATTGGTTCCGAAATTACTAATTCTATAGGAAAGTGGTCGGAACCAGCAATGGGTAGTACCTCATTAGTGAAATTAAAATAAAAAAATTTCAACTCCCCTATAAAGAAAAACCTATCCAATTTTTTTGCTATTAATTATGTGTCTTTACGTTTATTCGTCCAAGTGTATTTCCCTCGGTCTGATTCAATTTCTAAAGCCCCTATATTATTTATCCATTCTTGGAATTCTAAAGTATTTTTTGATATGTGTTTTATCCCACCCTGTTTATCTCCCAAGGATAGAATAGCATTAAAATCTCCTCCTAGTATAAATGTTTCGTTCGAGAAGCTCTCAATATAATTCTTAATTTCCTGCCATACAATTCTCTTTTCATGTAGGAATTTAGGTGCATACATGTTTATTAGATTAAATTTTAAATCTGACTTTATACTTTTGATTTGACCTCCCATCCAGTTTTTATGTTTTTCATGAATATTGAAAACTATTTCTCTTGGATCCCAAATAAATGCTATTCCTCCTGAAGCTCCTTCTGCCTCATAACCTATTAGTTCTCTTATTCCTATACTCCTTTTTATATTCTCATATCCTTCATTAGAGAGTTTAGTTTCTTGTATCATAGCCATATTCGGTTTAATTTTCGCTAATTGCCTTATTACAAGGCGTTGTTTGTTAGGGGCATTTAAACCCCTAACATTCCAACTAAGGATCTTCATGAGGACTCGGGAAGGACCTTCCCCTTCCCAGAGTATAACATATCAGTAATTTTGACCTGACCTTGCGCCATTCCTTCCTTGGCTCTTAGTTCAGCAATGGATTTTCTTCCTCTTGGTTTGACTAGTTTCCCTATATCTACTTCTAACCTGCCCTTAATTGATTTTCCTAAACCTAAAGTTTCTAGATTGTTCCTCACACTGTTCTCTTTGTTTTCCTCACAAAGTTCTTCATTCGACAATGAACATAATACTCCTGTTATTATATCATTACTTCTTGAATCCTCCAGAACAGAGGCAAGGTCTAATCCTAAAAAGTCTAGCAGTGAATCTTGATCAATGGTCTCCACTAAGGGGGCTTTTTCCGTTCCTTCTTTTTTCATTTCTTTTGTTTGATTACAACATTCAAAAGGGATAAGTTTTGAGTTTTTTCCAATATCACCAATATCTGTACTATCTTTCTGGATTCTTGCAATAACATCCATAGTTCTTAACTCTACTACGGATTTCCTCCCCCTCTTCTTTTTAATTCTATTGATATTAGGGGTGCTCAAGCTTCCTCTTTTCATTGTTGTGCCTAACTGTCTGTCTTCGTTAGTGATACCAAAGAGGCCTTTTATGGAGTCTTTTATCGCTGAAAGATTACCACTAGGTTTGATGAAATTACTATTCTACTGCTCTAATTGATTATGATTAGTGTCTGTTTGATCTTGTATCTCCTCTTTTTCTATTACATTTTGTATATCTAGAGGTATTGACTTATCTTGTTCCTCCCCTTTATCAGAGGTGTGGCCATTTATGCATTCTAGAGGGGGGGAGGAAGGTTGATTCCCTCTATCGTTCTCATCCTTACTATCTTCATCGATACACTCCTGAATTTTTTGATAAGGATTTCCTTTTGAAATTTTAATTCATCAAAATCACAGATCTCATCCAAAAAAAGGTCCATTAGTTCTTCCGTTAATGATTCCCCTAGATAATTAATGATTTGATTTACCTCTTTTTTGGTTTTGTTTATCTGATCCACTAACTCTATATTATTATCATCTTCATATGTCAATGCCAGTTCTACTTGAGGGTCCGTCCTATTTTCTTTGTGTTGAGAATAATTTTTATTGTTTTCTTCTAGCCCTCTATGCTTTGTTTCATCTTCCTTATGATTGTATTCTGATGGGTTATCAATTCTAGGTGTTGATATTGCAGCTATATAAGGACACTCTAATTGTTCATAAGTTTTATTAGTAGAATTTTTTAGAATTATTTTACCTTCCTGACATTTTGCCAAAGGTATACTTTTTTGTGGCCGTTTAATAGTGTTGATAGAGAAGCCACCTTTATCCTTGCAAAACTCAACCTCTATTTCTTTATTTAATTGGGTTAAGAGGTTAATGCTTTTGGATGATATCTGAGGGTGACCCTTGTCTTCTATAAAATTGTCTAAAATAATAGGGTTAATAATGATAGAGTTAAAGCCAAAGTTTAATTGAAAAGGAGGGATGCACTTTTGATGGAAGTCCATTTCCACAATGATAATTTTGTCAGCTTGGATTAATGCTGGCTCGACAATCCTTATGAACTTCCCAATTTTCTTGCTTATTGTACGTATAATATCCATGTTGGTTAATTCTAATGGTAGGTTTTTTAGAGAAACTGCCTTTTCTATTCTAAAGTCCTTAAGAAGCATTGGATTAAATAGTGGCATCCAATCAAAAAAGGAGAAAAGAATGTTCCTAAATTTAATGTCGTTCCTATCTATAATATTTTTCTTCAATTCCTTGTTTTTACAATCTAAGAAAATGAAATGATCCAAGAGATGTGTTATACTTACCTCCCTTGGTAATTGTGGTCGAAGTTCTTTTATTACATCATTAATAGGAACTCCTGTGCCTTTCCATAAACAAATCACCCCTATCTCTGCTAAGTACTTCTGTTGCTGCATAATGTTATCATTATCTAATATAATATTTCCATATTGCAAAACATGATTAAATTTACCTGGTTTCTGAGGATTGTTCTATCGATACGGTGGTGTATTTGCTGCACACTTGTTAGATTTTTTAGAATGATCATAATTACTATAAAGATTCATCCTATTTCTGCTATCCAAAAAAGAAGATGGCCCCTCCGTCCTTCTAAGATGAGGAGGGCTATACATGGTGTCCCTAATAATTGAACCATCAGTGCTATGAATTGTGCTATTTCTTTCAGAGGAAATTTTCTTATTTCCTTCCTTCCTAAGCAATTCAAAGGAATTTTTTAAAGATAAACTAAAAGTATTGTATTTGAGTGGGGGCCTTTTTACCTTTTTCTTACCTTTCACCTTTTGCCATGAAGCATCCGGATTTGAAGTGCTCTCGGGAATTGCTAGGGATGATAGGTTTCTGCCTACCCCTTTAGCCAATAGGGGATCATTGGATCTACATTGTGGAACATGCTCATATCTATCACCCTTGGCGGCCCTGAATCCACTGCCCTGATGCCTGTTCCCCTTTCTTCTAACTATAACCTCTAGCCAAGAATCATCTTTATTAATGCAAACGGGAGGAGCTTGGGTGAGTAAGAACCTGCCTTCCCCCTTAGCAGATAGGGGTTCCTTGGTGCTGCATTCTGGAATGCATTTAGGTCTTGCCACTTTAGCAACCCCATTGCCCATATCCAGTTTTGCATACTTTGTTTTTGCGAAGATGTGTAACTGTCTATCCAAGGATTGGATTGAGAATACCTTCGGCTTATCAACCTTAGTGTTTTGATAAGCAGGTGTGTCAATCCTAATACATTCACTTTTACTTTTAATCTGCAAACCCTTATTTTGCTCATCATATATCGACTGCTCATTAGAGTTTTCAATGGCAGACTTTTTCTCAGCAATCTCCTCAGGGGAGAGTTGAGAAAATAATGCATATAAATCCCAATCTGTGTTTTGATCTGCTAACCTTTTTTGTTTAGCTATGAAATCATTGAGATGCTCATATGAAGGATGATCTTGCCGTGGCTTTCTGCAATTCTTTTTCATGTGACCGTAGAGCCAACAATTGAAACAGTAACTTGAGAAAACCTCCTTTTTTTCCTGCTCTGGAGCTTCTATCTTCCAAGAGGGCCTATCTGCCCTGCGTTTTGAAACAATGTCATGCTTGCTGTGGTCTGCAAGAAAAAGACCGTTATACACCTGCCGCTTGAGTAAAAAGGATTGCCTTTTAGGGTGAGAAGTTCGCATTTTCCTCAAAATGTAGAGCGCACTTTTGCCTCCTTGGATCTTATCTTGATTGAAATCTGGAAATAATTGTCAAATCTGCTGTGCACTTGTCATACAAATGAAATCTGAACTGAGGGTGTTTGTTGTTGTACACTCATTGTCAATATATCCTATTGAAAATCAATCTGCCCCTGTCTCCAAACTTGATGAGCCCAACACCCTTCAAAAATCTAGAAATGAAAATCTTCCAAACCCTACCACGCTTCGAAAATAATGCAAGAACAAAGTACACAGCTGGTAATTCCCTATTGGAATTTAAAAATTTGAAGTTGTCACCAGTAACATGAATTAGATCAATGAATTAGAAGAGCAAGTTGATCCCCCTTTGCTGGCGGTTTAATGTCAAATCAGGAAATTCAAATGTCAAAGCTTCTAATCTGAACATGGGAGATGGAATTATGGAATCCCTTCAATGCTTTGCAGGTATTTTGTGGTCTGCAAATGATGCCCTATGTCTGCTGCTTGTAGGGAAATTGACTGTGTTTGCTGCTGGAGCAAATTGACAAGAAGTTATAGATCTGGAGTAGATTATCAGAGTAGATTCACCATGGATTCGCTGTTGAGACAAGTCAGGAAAAGGAAACTATTCAACATGAATTTGCTATTGAAGCAGGTCTGGATCAGATTGGATGGCAGAGGAAACTATTCTCCATAAATTCATAATGTCGCTATAGATTTGCTGAGGATCCCCGATCCACAAAGCAAATCTCAGATCGCAGTTCCCATAAGTAGACAGCCAAGTAATGTCTGGTACTATATTCACAATGAAGCTTGTCGTCCAATATATAACCAGATATCAGTTTACTATCCTGAGAGATAGCCGTGTAGGTATTCACTGCTTCAAGACCAAGTTTGCAAATTTTCTCAAAATAGGCAGGGCCTGGGCAAATATGAAGCTTATTCCTTGTCAAATTGTATGGCTTTCTTCTTATCAATTCTAAATTTCCCTTCACAAACAAATCTACCCTTCAATCTTCATGTTTTCAGGCCTGTCTTTGAGACAAATTCGGGCCTGCCCTCTTAAAAAAAAATTCGCTATTTCCAATCAACCAAATCTGCTCCCAAACACCTCTTATGCTCGGGTCTGCCCTTTGATATCAGATCTGGGCCTTCAACAAATTCGGTGGCCCTGCTCTCAAATTTTCGGGCCTACTATAGTTTGGATCTGCCCTAAGACAAATTTGGGCCTCACAAAATAGTCACCCTCATGGATCAGACTTGGCTTCAAATTTTGGTAGGATCTGCTCTTTCCATATAATTTCGCACCTCTAATGGGTCAAATCGCTGCTCCCTTAGGTAATTTTAGTGGCCTCTGCTTCTTCTGTGAATTCAGACTGCTCCCAATCTAATAGCAGGCCCTTCTTACTCTCTAATTACTGTCGCAAGTCTCACAAAATGCCAGTTCGCTGCTTATTTTAGATAAAGATCTGTATTATTAATACTATTGGTTCCTACATTAATTTTAGGGCTTAACATCTTTCTATTTTTTTTATTTTTTATTTTGCATTATTTTGTCTCAATTTTACATTTATTGTGCTTGTATAATTATTTTGTTTTAATTTTAAAGTTCTTGAGAATTGTAATTATAACTATTAAATATAAAAAATATAAATAAATTATAATTATTAAATATACAAATATAAATAAATTCATAATTTATAATTTATTTTTAAACATATGTAAATTATGAAATTATTTTATTTAAATTTACAACTATATGATAGTTTTTTAAATCATTTCAAGGCATGTGTCTATAATTTACTATTAGATATGGGTGAGTTTAGTGGAATTGCATTGGTAATTTTATAGCTTAGTTCTGGAATTTCATAATGGAGGAAATTTGGACAGAATGTTGACTAGTCTCTATCGTTTCATCTTTTGTGCACCATTCCCTTCTTTAATTACCAATGCTCTCTTGTTAATAGGAGAGGCTAATTAACACTAATACTAGAATTTAACTTTTAACTGGCTCCGTTTCACTCCCCTTTCTTTACCCTTTTTTTATTTTATAATTTTGTTTTTACTTCAGTCGGTGAACAATGGGTCGTAAAACCATGACAAAATGTAGTGATGATTTGGTCAAATCCATGACACAGTTAGCAGATGTTATAGATCAATATTATTGCAAGGATTCCAATGCTGACTTTCATACGGTCAAAAAGGGGCGCCGACATCAATGCCTCCACCCCGTCACACATTTCCATCTGACACTTAATTTAACAAAATATTAAGATCTCCCTTTTCTTATTAATAAACAATCTAACTATTATTACAAATATTTTAGTTAAATAATTTTTAATTCAAATTAGAAAACTATAAATAATAATTTCAAGGTTAGAAAGACAAATATAGAAAATTATATTTGTAGTCAAATGAGCCAAATTTACATTTGAAAAATCAATACTAAATTGGTAGCAATGAAGTTTGATATTAGTGTTTCCATTGGATCATCAATATCTTTGAATTAAAAGATAAGAAATTTATACACAAATATATAAATATAGGAAAATAGATGTAGAGAAAGATATGGACAGAAGGAAATATAGAGAGGAGTGCAACGGAGATGGAGTGGATGAGAGAGGGAGGGAATAATGTAAATAGATAGAGATATAAGAGATGGAGATGGATAGAAAGTGATAGAAAAAGATAGAGCTAGAGAGATGTGACTATAAAAAGATAGAGATATGTAGCTAGAGCTAGAGGGATTGAGAGAGCTAAAGAGAGGTAAATAGAGTATGGAGAGGTAGATAGAGTTTTTGATTAATTGCAAAAATAGGTTTTGAAGGGCCCTGAAACCCTTTACAGCCAGATTACATTAAGATATTCAATGAGTCAGTCAAAACAAAATGTTTCTAGAAACCAACAAACACCCAAAACCAAACAAACCTAAAAAACCTAGCAAAACAAAACAACCAACAACAATAACCAAAAGAAAGAGACATAGGAAACTAGAACTAGGCCAGGTCCTTGAGGGTACCCGCCACCTCCACTTCAAGTTCAAACATCTTTTGAACAACAACCCTAAGATCCAGAATCTCCTTCGAAATAGAAGGAGATTTTCTCTTCATGATTTCCCTTTTCCTTTTTCCAGGACTAGAGCTTTGACCAACAAGATCACCAACATCAGAACCCAAATTGGCAATCATTTTCTTGTGGAAAAAACCTTCCAATTTTTCCACCAAAGTGTTAAGATTCTCTGCAAAAGCTTTGATACTCTCATGATTATGCTGGAGGATCTTTTTCAGCATATTCTCCATTTTCTCCACTCTAATACACAGACCCTCCAATATCTCCTCCAACATGCTAATAGACTTATTCTCAACCATAGATTTACCACCTTGAAGACCAAGCTCAATGTTCTCAAATTTAGAAGAGAGGTCTCTATACTTCAAGTTAAGGCTCTTTATCTTGTGGAAAGTCCATCTGTCCAACTGAAAAGAGTACATGGACATAGCTTTGGCCATTTGAAGAACCCCCAAAGTGGGTTCTCTTTTATCTTGCAATTCCTCCATGAGAAGTTGAACATTAGCTTCATTAGGGTCTCTATTCTTCATGGAAGTATGATCGCCTTTGGAAGCCTCCACTGACTCCATAGACCCATCAGGAGAAATAGACATATCATGATCAACAAAGCTCGCATAATCAACCAGGATAGGGACCTTCTCCTCCAGCTTACTCTTTAGCTTATCCTTAGAACCCGTAGAGTTATTTACAAAGAATAATATCATTTTTCTATCTACCCCTCCCTTTTTATAATTTTTTCATAATTGATCTTCAATATATTTTTGGTGTACCCATTGCACACCATTGTGCGATTGGTAGTTTTAGATTATCACTTCTTTATTGATAACTACAAACTCATGTACTACATAAATATGAATAAAAATAGACTAAGATTTATGTAATTAAAAATAGACTAAGATTTCCTTTACATGTATCCATTGCACACCAAAGTGCCATTGCTAATTATTACTAGCAATCACACCTTAGTGTGAAATGGGTACGCTGAAGAGGTATGGAAGGTCAACTAAGTATATATATATATATCTCTCTCTCACTATATATATCACTTCCTATATTTATCATCATATTTCTAGCTCTCCCTCTCATTATTTCCTTATGTCTCTTATATATATTTTTCTCTCACATATCTGTCTACCCCTCTCTCCTCTCTTTTTTTCTATCTCTTTTCTTCTCTATACTATTGGTATTTGATGAAGGTGATCTGAGTTTTGATCATATGTTTTTATTTTGGTGTTGTAATTATTGGCAACATGATCTATTGAAGGCATGCTATTAGTTTTACTGATGGTATTGAAGGATTAACTTGAAGAATCAACTAAGTGTTCATTCAACCAAAAAGAAGATAGTATGCAAGGTTCAGGCGATCAGATTTGGAGTTGGAGATCAAGTTAAGATGTGCAATTGGTCAAATTTCATCTATAGAGGCGTATTTAACTATATCTATGACCACATCAGTTAGATTGTAGAATACAGTAAATTATTGAGGCTTGAAGCAACACCGACAGTAAGAACAAGAGACAAGCAAAGTGACTTTGGCTAGATCATCCAACCGGTCAATATAGAGTTAGTAAATGTTTTATTTATGACTTGGTTAATGATGTGTTGACTTTATTGATTTGACCAATGTATTTTGGCATGATTGGATTTTATTTTTATGTCGGTGGGTAAAACATTTTTTGGCAAAGGCCGACTTGGAAAAAATGTTTTATAAAAGAAGGTTGAAATTGAGTTTAGGGTTAGATGTGATGATGCAATAGGTGGTTATGATTGTGCAAAGTTGAAGGAAGAAGATTTGGATGTTTATGTGGTATTTTGATCAAATTTTAAGTGGGTATGTCAGATAGGAAGTATCATAATCAGATCATTCATTCTTGGGTCTATCTCAAGGCAAGCCCTAATAGTTTTACAAGTAAAATCATTTAACAAGGTCACTCCTAATAGAGTGAATAGGATCTCTAATAGGATTTGAAGTATATATCATCTAACAAGGTGACTCTTAGAAGGAGTTTGAAATCCCTTAACTGGGTAGTCTTTAATATGACTTTTGTAGCTTCTAACAAGGCTATAAATACTCTTAACTGAGTATAACCTCACAAGGTTTTTTGTAATTGCTCCTAATAGTGTAGATTTTATCAATGCAATAGTAAAATTTATGGGCATCATTCTCACACATGGTTTTCTTTCTCTAACAAGGGTTTCCACTAGAAACATCTTGTGTCATATGTTCATTGTGTGTGAATGTTTTATTTGATATGCTTCTATGTTATATTATCATTTGCATGTTGGATCTTGTGGAAGATTATTGTTAAAATTTTCAGATTTGTGGATACACTAATTCACCCCCCTCTCAGTCCCTTATAATACTAACATATATATACCTCTCCTCCATATCCATATCCATCTCTATCATTATCTTCCTCTCTATCGCTATCTCCTTACCTCTTTCTCTCGCACTCTTTCCCCATCTATATCTATCTCTTTTTATTGCTAAATATCCCTCTAGATCTCTCCCTCTCTCTATATTTCAAACATAAACATATTGCCATATTTTATTAGCTTTGATTTCTATATTTAATTCTTATATTTATTATTTTATGTGTAATGAATCACTATAATACCAAATTGAAAAGAAAGAAAGCCTTTTCCTTCCTATTAAATCTCCTTCATTAATTACTAAGTAAACATAACTATTTATTTATTGATATAAATATTGTTAAGTTTGATAATGTTTTTACATCAAAACACCTCCCAAATTGGAGAGGGAGAGATATATAGTTTCTATAATGAGTTAGTAACTTATAATTGACAAAAATGAGCCACATAAATAACTAAGGTGAAAATTTTATGTCTACAAAATAATTATTATTTAATCATGTATCTATTTTATATATTTAATACACACTATATAATTAGACTATTTTTTATATTTATAACCACCTTTCTAATCTAAATTCGTATAGATTAATTTGAAACAATTGTCACGCAGTGGCTAGTTGCCCTGATTAATTAAGTTTAATCAAAACTATAATGTGAAAGAATGATATTATAATGCACAAATTTATTTAACAATTTTTTTAAATATAAATTTGATTACTATTTTCCATGTCAAGTTGATGATTAATATAAATTCAACAATCATTTATATTACTATAAATTTTTTGACTATTTTCTATGTGAAAACGTGTAATAAGTTAGCTATTTTTCAAATTTTCAACAATGGGTAAGGTTTCCACTAAAAAATTTCTATTTGAATTATTTTTTAATATTATTTTAATCAATATTTTCTAAATAATAAAGTAGATTAATTTATTTCTTTATGTGAATGTTTCTATCTTAAATATCTTTTGTTTAAATTTTAACAATGGATTAAATTAAAATTAATTATTTTTTTAAATTTTAATATTGTGATTATGAAAATCAAATATATCTAGACAATTTTATTATTTTTTTGATTGATATTATTTTAGTAGAATTTTATAAAAATGTTTCTTTGCCTATGTTTTTAAGTAATAGTTTATAAATTGATTGTGAACTTAGATACATCCTAATAAATTACAATAGTAATTTACTGACTCACTTTTAATAAATTATATTTGAAATCTAGTTTAATATAGATTGATGTTTTTTATTTTCTTTATAATTAAATTTTATTTTTTAAAGACTTTAGTGGAGTCTTTGTTTAGTCGTATGAAGTAGCTTTGTTTAAATGTATAATTTGATTGTTAACTTTGAAAAGTTTGGTTATATTGTAGTAGGTTTTAAGTAGAGAATAGTACAACTATAAATTTTTTGTATTATATATAAGAGGATCAAAAAAGAAAAACAGTCGATAGTGTCAAGTTTAGTTACAAAGGCCTGGCCTCATAAAATAGAATGTACACGTCAAATAGATCAGTACATAAGGAAGAAAAAGAACAAAGGAATAATGCAATATATCCTCATAGGTGTCTACCTAGGCAGTCCACCCCCTAGGCCCTTCCATCTAGATAACATTTTTACATTCCTGGATTTGAGACAACATGTAGATCTGGTCCTTTTTTGACTTGAGGTTCTTTTTAATCTCCTGATTGAGTTTTTTGCAGGTTATTTCAAACATCTCAAGATCATCAATGTTTCTTCTCCACTCATATCCATTCTTCAGCTCATAGACAAAGAAGGTGGCACGACCATCTTTCAAAAATCTCTTCAATGTGTCCTTGTCCATCATCATAGTAATGTGAACCTGGAGAAAGATTTTTAAAAAAGTGAGTTTATGGAAACACTCAGTAAGAACTCTAGGGTTGCTTTGATACCTTTCCTCGTTCATGCACTTCCAGATCTACCAAAGAAAATTAAAAGAGAGAATATTCCAAAAGAAATTAGAATCTTTTTTAAGCCCATCAATATTACCAGTGATAATTTCAAGAATATTCACATTTATAGGATAAGTGATACCAAACATATTCCAAATTTTCTTAGCAAAAATATAGTCAAAGAGAATATGTCTACCAGTTTCAGGAAGTCTACATAAGCTACAGAAATCATTCATAGAAGCATCTTTCCTAATCAGAAGTCTGTCAAGCAGGGCCAACCATTTAAAACATTTACTTTTAGGTTCAATAGTTCCTTTCCAAAGAATGTCAAAGTACTTCTATAGAGGCGTATTTAACTATATCTATGACCACATCAATTAGATTGTAGAATACAGTAAGTTATTAAGGATTGAAGCAACACCGATAGTAAGAACAAGAGACAAGCAAAGTGACTTTTGCTAGATCATCCAACCGGTCAATATAGAGTTAGTAAATGTTTTATTTATGACTTGGTTAATGTTGTGTTGACTTTATTGAGTTGACCAATGTATTTTGGCATGATTGGATTTGATTTTTATGTCAGTGGGTAAAACATTTTTTGGCAAAGGCCGACTTGGAAAAAATGTTTTATAAAAGAAGGTTGAAATTGAGTTTAGCGTTAGATGTGACGATGCAATAGGTGGTTATGATTGTGCAAAGCTGAAGGAAGAAGATTTGGATGTTTATGTGGTGTTTTGATCAAAGTTTAAGTGGGTCTGTCAAATAGGAAGTATCATAATCAGATCATTCATTCTTGGGTCTATCTCAAGGCAAGCCCTAACAATTTTACAAGTAAAATCCTTTAACAAGGTCACTCCTAATAGAGTGAGCAGGATCTCTAATAGGATTTGAAGTATATATCATCTAACAAGGTGACTCTTAAAAGGAGTTTGAAATCCCTTAACTGGGTAGTCTTTAACATCACTTTTGTAGCTTCTAACAAGGCTATAAATACTAGATTAACCGAGTATAACCTCATAAGGTTTTTTGTAATTGCTCCTAATAGGGTAGATTTTATCAATGCAATAGTGAAATTTGTGGGCATCATTCTCACACATAGTTTTCTTCCTCTAACAAGGGTTTCCACTGGAAACCTCTTGTGTCATATGTTCATTGTGTGTGAATGTTTTATTTGATATGCTTCTATGTTATATTATCATTTGCATGTTGGATCTTGTGGAAGATTATTGTTAAAAGTTTCAGATTTGTGGATACACTAATTCACCCCCCTCTCAGTCCCTTATAATACTAACATATATATACCTCTCCTCCATATCCATATCCATATCCATCTCTATCATTATCTTCCTCTCTATTGCTATCTCCTTACCTCTTTCTCTCGCACTCTTTCCCCATCTATATCTATCTCTTTTTATTGATAAATCTCCCTCTAGATCTCTCCCTCTCTCTATATTTCAAACATAAACATATTGTCATATTTTATTAGCTTTAATTTCTATATTTAATTCTTATATTTATTATTTTATGTGTAATGAATCACTATAATACCAAATTGAAAAGAAAGAAAGCCTTTTCCTTCCTATTAAATCTCCTTCATTAATTACTAAGTAAACATAACTATTTATTTATTGATATAAATATTGTTAAGTTTGAGAATGTTCTTACATCAAAACACCTCCCAAATTGGAGAGGGAGAGATATATAGTTTCTATAATGAGTTAGTAACTTATAATTGACAAAAATGAGCCACATAAATAACTAAGGTGAAAATTTTATGTCTACAAAATAATTATTATTTCATGTATCTATTTTATATATTTAATACACACTATATTATTAGACTATTTTTTATATTTCTAACCACCTTTCTAATCTAAATTTGTATAGATTAATTTAAAACAATTGTCACCCCGTGGCTACTTGCCCTGATTAATTAAGTTTAATTAAAATTATAATGTGAAAGAATGATATTATAATGCACAAATTTATTTAACAATTTTTTTAAATATAAATTTGATTACTATTTTCTATGTCAAGTTGATGATTAATATAAATTCAACAATCATTTATATTACTATAAATTTGTTGACTATTTTCTATGTGAAAACGTGTAATAAGTTAGCTATTTTTCAAATTTTCAACAATGGGTAAGGTTTCCACTAAAAAATTTCTAATTGAATTATTTTTTACTATTATTTTAATCAATATTTTCTAAATAATAAAGTAGATTAATTTATTTCTTTATGTGAATGTTTCTATCTTAAATATCTTTTGTTTAAATTTTAACAATGGATTAAATTAAAATTAATTTTTTTATTTTAAATTTTAATATTGTGATTATGAAAATCAAATATATCTAGACAATTTTATTATTTTTTTGATTGATATTATTTTAGTAGAATTTTATAAAAATGTTTCTTTGCATATGTTTTTAAGTAATAGTTTATAAAATTATGCATGGAGTTGCAAGATTTGTAAAATTGCTCTCAGCTAGAGCTATAAACTCATGACCTTGCTAGTCAACCACACAATGAGAGATTCCAAATCAAAGACAAGGGCAACAATGCCAATATCCCCAAATGGAATCAAGATATGCAATGCAATGCAAACTAATATGAATATGCAAGATTAATCTATCAAAATGAAAGTACAATGCAACTATGAAAGAAAATAGCAATGGATTACAATTCCCCTAATTAAGCTATGTGAAGCTAATCTATTGCATAAAAGGAAACTAAGCTAATATGCCATGATTATGCAACTAAGAAAGCAAATATGAACTAGATGAAATGCAACAAGGATCTTCAAAGCTTGGATGCAAAAGTGTCTTCAAAGAGAACTCCAAATAACCTAGAAAACTTGCAGCATAACATTAGCATGAAAGAGATGGATATGCAAATGAAGGAGAGAGCTCTCCTTTTATAAGAAATGAGGTGAAATGGACCATTGAGATTAAGAGGCAAAAGACTTAATCAATAGTGGAGAAAAATAGAAGCTTGATCCTTGTGCACAAATATCCTCCAATAGGAAAATAGGAGTTGACTTTAGTGTCCATATGAGATAAAAAGTACTTTTTCTCTTTTTATAAAATAAGAATGATGCTTTATTTGTGCAACTTAGGATAAGTGGAAAAGGTGGAGCTTTTTATTTAAATAAAAGGGGAGGAAATATTCCTTTTAAGTAAATAAAATCTTAGGATAAAATGGTTAATCCAAGGATAAAAATCTAATATATGATCGAAACTAAGATTTGATCAAGAAATTGATAATGTTGAAAATATAGATTATTGATAAAACTAATTCAGGATTGATAAATCAAATAAATAGGGCCCAAAGTCTAGGTGACCATTTTTGGGTGCATACATTTGCCCCTCTTTGACTAATGTGTGATCGATTTGGGAACACATGTAGTCAAAGAATGAAGTTGAAATGTGAGATCGATTTGAGATCATAAAACAACTTAGATATGAGGTCGATTCGGGTTCACATTTGGACAAAGCATAAACAAAGGCCTTTGAACATGAGGTCAATTTGGGATCACATTCAAAGTAAGAGATAAGAATCTCAAATTTGAGCAAAAGCTCACAAAAGATGTCTGAATCAGGAAAATCAAGGAATCGGGGATGAGAATCCCATAAATACTGCCCCCTCATAATCAAAATCGAAATCAGATGAAGAGGAATAAAACAAAATTGATAAGGTTGATCAAATCATAAGGAAATCATAATCGAAGGTAAAGGTCAATAGATTAACCATTAGGCAATGAAACATGCCCCAGTGATGAAGTAGAAGAATAGAAATAGAAGACTAGAAATAGAGTGGATGAAAGACTAGAAAATGGAGAGACATGGAAAGGAAAAAATTCTGTCAAAGATCAAAGAATTATGCCTCAAAAGGTCAGTCAACTGTGTAGAAGAATGAGAAAACTTGGAAATGCGACTCAAATTTTGATTTTGAGTCTGAAAATGGATAGAAAATGATGTGATATGAAAGATCAAAAATGAAAGATATGATCAAGAAGAATCAGAAAATGAGCACAGTGGACCAACTAGTCCGTAGATGATAAAAAGGAGAGCTCTCTCCATATGCAAGATGCAAAAACTAAACTATGATGAACCTAAGAATGTAAGCTACTATGAAAGTGGTTGACTTGCAAGGTAACAATGCCTATACACATCTAATTATCATCATCGAGCATTATTGGTAGCGTCGTAAGATCATACAATGCACACTAGCATAACTATGTGGATATGAATATGATCTTTATCAGATAGAAATGTGGAAATCCCACCTAGGCATCAAAGACATGGAGGTCAAGATGACTAATGCAGTGAGATTACCTAAGTTTGATATGGAAAGATTATGCTTGCATCAAGACACATGAAAGTCAGGATAACTAGAAGCATGCACTTGCAAAACAGTCAAGGATAATACCTTGTCAATCCATAGTGTCAAGTAAGACCAGCATAAATGCTCATGACAATTAGGATCAAAAAAATATACCCACAAGCATAAAAAGCAATAAAACATGTCCTCATGCCCTCAGTCTTCTATCTATGCATCATCGAAAACTTCTCAGGGAGATACCACTCATCAAAGAAATCCTCATAGACAACACACCAAGAAAAATAAAGTCAACATATCTCAAGTGAGTTGATTGTTTAAGTGCGTGTGTGTTGGTCATAGAGTCAAACTTTGAGTATCACATTTGCAAATGAGCAATGTCACATCATATTAGACTATTGGGTAAGACATCTGATAAGTGTTAAGAAACACTCAACGCAAGGGTAGTGTTGAGAAACACTATTTGGGGTGGTGTTGAAAAACACCTATTGTGAAATGCCCCAAGAGACAAACGCGCCTAAAGGACCTATGCTAACAGGTATGCCCTCCGGACAAAGACAAAGACCAATTCCAGACCAAGTCAAATAAGGTCAAGGCATGATGGAGAAAGGTTCAGTGTCGAGGATGCATGCTAACAAATAGGAGTGCAAAGGCCTCAATTAGCGCTTGTTTCTAGGTTTTCACCACTTGGATATATTGCAATTTTTTCTTTTTTTTGATTTTTTTCTTTTTTTGTATTTTTGCTACCAAGGCACCTGTTTCCAGGTTTTCACCAAGGCACTTTTTCTTTTTCTTTTTTTTTATAATTTTTTTGCATTTTTTTTTTTTTAAATTTTTTTTCAGGACTTTATAAGTATGTACAAAGGATGCCCCCAAATAGAAACGGGCATCAAGGATAGAACTTCTTTAGGTGTAAAATGTTGATGGGCTCAGGGAGTTGTTCTCCATCTTCATCCGACAGTAAATATGCACCTGTACCAAAAGCCATTGTAATAATGTATGGTCCAAGCCAATTAGGTTTGAACTTGCCTTTTTGTTCTCTATTCTATTGATTCTTAGGGTTCTCTCTCAAAACAAGATCACCTATCTGAAATTCCCTAGGGCGAACCTTCTTATTGAATGCTTTGGACATACACTTCTGATATACTCTCATGTGATCAAAGGAAGCCTTATGCTTCTCATCTAGAAGTTATAGTTCTTGTCACCTCATGGCATGGTAATCCTCATCTGTAATCAAGCCTTTGAGAGAAACTCTAAGTGAAGGTATCTCTACTTCTAAAGGCAACACTGCTTCAACACCATAGGTAAGAGAAAAAGGAGTAGCTCCTATAGGTGTATGAATGCTAGTTCTATAGGCCCATAATGCTGGATTGATTTGTAAGTGCCAATCCCTACCATTCTTGTGTACTATTCTATGAAGGATTTAAGAATGGTTTTATTAGAGGCTTTTGCCTATCCGTTTCCTTGTGGAAAATAGATGGAGGACCAATGCTGCTTAATTTTAAACTTCTTGCGTAAATGCTTTAGGTCCTTGTTCTTGAATTGACCTCCATTATCAGTAATAATCTCAAAAGGAACTCCAAATCAGCAAATAATATGATTCGGGATAAATAGTGAAATAGTCTTGCCTGAGGCAACAGAAAGACGGACTGCCTCTACCCATTTCATGAAATAATCAATAGCTGTGATGATAAACTTATGTCCACCTGATGGATTGGGGTGAACTTTCCCAATAAGGTCAAAGGCCCAGCGCTGAAATGGCCAATGAGGAATAGAAGGAATTAGCTCCCTCCCTGGAGCGTGAATCAGGTTTCCATGTTTTTGACATTTCTCACAAGATTTAGAGAAAACTACTGCATCAGTTTGCATTGAGGGCCAGTAATACCCCACCCTAAGCAACCTTCGGGCCATGGCAAGACCATTAGAGTGTCCACCACAAATGCCCTCATGAATGTCAACTAATGCTTGGTCAGATTCCTCCTTTTCCAAGCACCTAAGAAGTGTCCCATCTAAACCCCTCCTATATAAATCACCAGAGATAAGGGTGTGGCGAGAGGCATTACAGATGAGGTTTCGATGCTTAGAATGGTTGAAAGTTTTAGGGATGATGCCATCACATAGATATGAATAGATAGCACCATAGCGGGAAGACTCATGTGTGACAAGGGTACAAATGACATTGCTTTCAGATGAGTCAAATATGGGGTGGTGTAGCTCTTTCACCAGGAATTCAAATTTGGATTCATGTTGTTCCAACTGTAGGAGTGAAGCTAATGTAGCCATAGCATCTGCAGCTTTGTTTTTTGCTCTAGGGATCTGTTGGAATGTCACAAAGGTAAAATAACATCTTAATGATTCAACCATCTTTTTGTAAGGTACCAATTTATCATCCTTGGTTTGATACTCCTCATTGACTTGGTTGATAATTAACTATGAATCCCCAAAGACATGCAACTCTATTATGTTCCATTCTATAGCTAGTTTCAATCCATTGGTTAATGCTTCATATTCTGCAATATTGTTTGTACATGGGAATAAAAGTTTGTAGGATTTTGGTATATTATACCCATGAGGAGAGACAAACAATACTCCCACACCTGATCCATTTTGCATGTTGGAACCATCAAAGAACATCTTCCAAGTGCGGGTGGTCATGTATAGAATATGTTCGTCTAGGAACTCTACCTGAATAGGCACACTATCCTTAACTGGAAAATCAGCTAACTGATCAACAATAGCTTTCCCTTTTATGGCCTTTCTCTCAATGTACTCTATATCAAACTCAGATAAAACCATCATCCACTTAGCAAGTTTACCTGTGAGGGCATCCTTACTAAGCAAGTACTTAAGAGGATCAATTTTTGCAACCAAATGTATAGTATGAGCAAGCATATAGTGTTGCAACTTTTGGGAAGCAAACACTACTATGAGACAAGACTTCTCAATGTTATTATAATTGATCTCATAAGATACTAGAGTACGACTGATGTAGTATATGGCCCTTTCCTTCCCAGTGTCATTTAATTGAGCCAACAATGCCCCCAAGGAAGATTTTGTTGCTGAAATGTATAAAATCAATGGTTTCCCAGGAATAGGCAGCATCAAAATCAGAGGATTAGCCAAATATTGTTTTATTTGATCAAGGCTCTTTTGGCAATCCTCATTCCAAGCACATGTGGCCCCCTTATGCAATGTTTTATTGAATGGTTGTGCTCTATCTACAAGCTATGAAATAAACCTCCTTATGGATTGGAGTCATCCCTAAAGGCTTCTCATTTGACTTATGTTCTTTGGAGGTGGCATATCTAAGATAGCTTGGACCTTTTCAGGATCAACCTCTATTCCTTTTGCTGAAATTATGAATCCTAGAAGTTTACCTGAGGTAACTCCAAATGCACACTTTTTCGGATTCAATCTAAGTTGAAACTGTTCCATGTGATCTAGAATCACTTCCAAATCATCAAGGTGTGTATCTCATTTCCTAGATTTAGCCAAGGTATCATCCACATAATCTTCCATGTTCTTATGCATCATATCATGAAAAATTGTGGTCATAGCTCGTTGGTATGTTGCTCCTGCATTCTTTAGGCCAAATGGCATGACGTTCTAACAATAGGTTCCCCATGCACATGTGAAAGTTGTTTTCTCTTGATCTTCGGGAGATATTTTTATTTAGTTATATCTGGAAAACCCATCCATTAAGGAGTATATCTCATAATCCGCCGTCATATCCACTATCATGTCTATGTTAGGGAGTGGAAAGTCATCCTTTGGGCATGCTTTGTTAAGGTCCCTGAATTCTGTGCATACACGAATGGATCCACATGCTTTGAGACTGGAACAATGTTTGAGATCCACTCGGCATTATTGATAGCTCTAATAAATCCTGCACTGAGGAGTTTTTCTAATTCAGCTTTAACAAGGAGAGCTATGTGAGGATGCCTTTTCCTCAAATTTTATTTAACCGGTTTTATTCCTGGAGCTATAGATAGATGATGCAGAATAAGATTAGTGTCCAGTCCTAGCATATCTGAATATGTCCAAGCAAAGTTGATTTTCTTTTTTTGCAAAAAATTTGTGTATGCTTCTTTTTCTTTAGCTGATAGAGACTGAGCTAGGTGCACTATTTGGGGAGCCTCTTCTGTATTCACATTCACTGGTTGCGTAGGCTCAATAAGAAGTGATGACCTATCTTGGAAGTAACTTGGCAAGTTATTAAGTACCCCATCCTTAGGCACCTCAAAGAGGTTTTCACCCTCAGATACATCTTTTCTTTTTACTATTTTTTGGTTCTTACACCACCACAAAGTGGTTTTCGCCATCAAACCTATTTCTCTTTTTTTCATTTTCTTTTATTTTTAGACTGAGGTACTTAATATCAAGCTCCTCCATACTTGTTTTCAATTCATTGGTGGAAGAGACTACAGGTTCAAGAGCATTTAGATAGCAGGAAATTTCATAGTCATTTTGAAAAGTGAGGAGTTTAGGCTCTTGATGTCGCTGAGACCAGTCAATTAGGTCGTAGTGAACAAGGGGTAAGTCAATGACTGGTTCAACATTGTTTATGTGGAAGGTGTTATCTCTGGTGACCATACAATTAGGATTCATCAAGTCCCCTCCTAAGATACCTGAGTCAGGATTTGTCCTATCAAATGAAGTGTCGTCCACTAAGGCAATTCAAGGAATCCAATCCTCTAGTCCTACACTAGGCTCGTTGATCACATCGGGTCGAGTACTATAAGTATGGACAACATCCATGTCCAAATCAATTGTTGCATTTGAAAGTGAGTCCCATTCAAACTCATGTGAGTTTGTTTCTGAATCATTATTTGGGCCTTGTGATGTAGAAGCCTCAAGATTGGGAAGAGTTTCCCCTTCTGTAACACTAGCATTGTTACTATCCATCGCAACTAGGATAGCAACACTTTCCATTGTCAATCTAGCATTCATATAGTCACTATCTGTCGCAACTAGGATAGGAGTACTGTCAGTTGTCAAAGCTTTTGAATCTCCCCAAAGGAGATTTGTTGAAGGCACCCAATCATCAGACATGTCTTGTTGATTAGAGAGATTAGGTGTGTAGTCTGAGTCATTGTCACTATCCATCGCAGCTGAGACAGGGACACTTTTTGGTTTCTTATTTTCAAAACCTAAGCCAACTATTGACTTATTCCTTCATCTAAAAAGGGCATGGTTAAGAGGTTCAGCCTTAGCATCCAACCTATGACTAAGGGGACCATGTCCTGGATAACCCATATTCTTGACCAATGTATACCCTCTCCCATAAGCTCTAGGGGAAGGTGCAAAATTCTCATTATGTAGGTATTTCTCTTCTCAGTAAATCTAGTCCCTAATGGCAACCTCTTCTTTTTCCTCTTGAATCGGAACTGAGGATTCTACAAACTTATCAAAAAATGTCATGGTTGAAGATGAGGGCTTCATTTCTTGAGAAGGTTTGCCATAAGACCTAGGGGAAATTGGCAATTTTGTGAATGAATCCATTTTGTAATCCCGCATACCAAGATCTATGGTCTTGAATTTATTCTTGCATTGTTCAAATGTAGTATCAAAAGTGCTAGCCTCCCTATTCAAAGGAACATGAGACCCTGCTGAAATTGTGTTAACTGACAGTGTGTTGTCCTTGGGTATACAGACTTCTATTCCATTGTAAGGGAACTTTACACACTGATGATAAGTAGATGGGACCGCTTGCATCTCATGTATCCATGGTCTACCTAACAAAATATTGTAATCCAAAGGACCAACATCAACAATCTAAAACAAAATATCTTTCTCTACAGGACCAATTCGGATAGGAAGAACAACCAATCCTTTAGAACTATGTTCTGCTTCATCATAAGCCTTGATAGTTATCTTCTTCCTTGTATCAATGACTTCTTTTGCATAACCCAAGGCCTTCAATAAGCTCAGAGAACAAATATTAAGCCTAGCACCCCCATCTATCAACACACACCTGACACGGATCTTGTGGATCATAACCTCTATATGAAGGGCCAAATTGTGTGGGTGGCTTAATGACTTGTCATCTTCTTTTGAGAATGTAAGGTAGTGAGGGCTAGCCAAGTGGTTGACCATATTCTAGAATTGATCTACATCTATATCATTAGGGATATTAGCTGCTTGCAAGGCATCCTCAAGGACACGCTTATGCTTAGGGGACAATTCCAAAAGCTCAAAGATAGATATCTACGCTGGTGTGCATTGTAATTGATCGATAAGGTTATAGTTCGAATCAGGACCAATGGCAGATTTAGGGAGAGCACCTTTTGACACGGGCTACTTAGATTTACTAGAGCTAGGACCTCTAATAACAATGGGAGCTTGAGACTGGCTCCTAGTGACAACATTGAGGGGTTGAGACATCCTTCGTGAGTGAGGACCTCTTAAGACCACAACGGGTCCTTTATCAGGCATAGGAGTCAAATCCACATCATATCCATAAGGGTCTTTCCCTCTCATCATGTTGACATTATCATCAACAACTTCGAGCATGTTAATAACATTCTCCGCATTTGTGTAGGTGTAGTTAATAGCAGCCTTGCCATTCTTATTGCTAGAATTCTCTCCTTTCTCATATTTGGGCAAGGGTTCTTTAAAAGCTTTGTGATCCACATTAGTGGTTAAACCATCAACTTGCAATTGTCCACTTTCAATAAGATCTTGGACAAGATGCTTAAGTTTAAAACAATTTTCTATATCATGTCCAATTCCATTGTGAAAGACACAAAAAGTCTTCTCATCCCACCAATGAGGCTTAGGATCTGGTATGCAGTGCTTTGCAGGATCTTGGGGGTGCACCAAATTATGAGGAATTAACATCTTGAAAATGTCTGCATAGGAGTCCCCAAGTTTGGTAAATTGCCTCTTTTCTATTTTAGGTCTCGCTTGATACTTGGGTTTATTCTCTTGTTGTGCTGAAGATGTTTGCAACTTCATGGCTTGGATTGCATTGGAGAGATTAAGAATTCCTTCATTCTTAGGTTGAGATGAGTCAACAACTCCGTCATTGACCACTTGCTTATTCTTGTTCCAATAAGGGTTCTTTTTGTCCTTATTACCATTAGTGTTGTTGTTTTGGCCATTGTTGTTATTAGTTGGTTTAGCCAAAATTCCTTGTTCTTTTAGGACATCCTCGATGCAACATGCCACTTCCACCATGGTATCAAAATAATTAAATGGGATCTTCCTGACCTCATACCTTAGCTCTGGTATTAAATTGCTCACAATGATGTCTATTCTTTCTTCCTCAGGAATTGTCCTAGGATACTTTGAGCATAACCGTCTCCATCTTTGCAAGAAGGTGACAAAAGGTTCTCCTTGATTTTGTTTGAGTTTGCACAAATCAAGCATTGTGACTGACCTAGATAGATTGTAAGAAAAATGTTGGACAAATCTTTGGACAAGTTCTTTGAATGTCTTCACTGGAGGAGTAAGGTTGGTGAACCACTCCATAGCTTGACCTTTTAGACTCCTTGGGAATAATCTCATTAAATAGGAGTCTTTGTGATGAAAAGAAAAGCTCATTATATAAAATTGTCTAACATGGTCATGAGGGTCACCAATGCCATCATATTTGTCATAAGCTGGGAACTCAACCTTCTTAGGAAATTCAATCATCACCACACTTTTGTCTATGGGGTTGGGACATATGGAGTCCAAATTAAATGTGCTCTTAGGAGCCCTCATCCTTTCTATATCCTTTTGCATTTGCATGATCACCTCATTGGTTGAAGGATTCTATTTCTTAATTTTTTGGTGGACATCAAAATTATATGGGACCTTAGCACCTTTGTTGATGAGACTTTCTAGGAATTGGTCCTTGTTTTGTTCCACATATCTTTCCACATATGCTTGAAAAGATGGTTCTTGTTGCATAGTAATAAAATCCATTTTATCAAAGTTGGCATAACTTCCTCCATGTTGTGAACCATGATGTGCTCATTGGGAGGGTTGTTTTGAAAGTCTATGAGGTGACCGTCTCCTATGGTGATCATATCTTGAAGTCCTTCTTCCTCTAGGACTTGGGGACCTTGAGGGTGTCCTTGAACTCCTTCTAGGACTTGGTGAAGGAGTAGATGGGGGTGAGTTGGTCCCACTATTGGTACCCCTCCCATTAAATCAATTTTGGAGTTTTTGCGCATAGAGCCTATCTTCTTCTTCTTGGATGACTCTTTTTATTATGTCCAATAATGCACGTTCCTCTTCCTCTAGTTGTCTAAATTTCTCCTTTTTGGCAGCTTGTTCATCTAGATAGGCTTGCTTCTCCCTTTCAATGCTTTTCAATCTCGTATTTTCATATTGAGAGATATCTTTAAGCGGAGAAGATTGTCTTGAATGCCTCATTGCATTGGCTGTGTTGATGTGGTGGTCACTAGAATCATTGTTTTGGTCCTCGTGTTGTGACCCTGAATCTGAGTGAGTTTTCTGATGGTGTCTCTCAACTCATTGGTGAGCATCAAAATACCTTGTGTTGTTGGGGGGTGACCCGGGTGGACTAGCATGAGAAGAACCACCATACACTCTGGTACTCCTATGCCATTGGAAAATATCCTCAAGAGTTTGATTCATGGCTTCTCTTTGTTGTCGAGTGAAAGTGTAACTCATGTCCATACTTGATGAAAGTGGTGCTAAAGAGGTGCTCACTTCACTAGGATTACCTTTTGGATTAAAACAAACTTCAGATTCACTTTTAGGAGATTGATCGAAAAGGGGTTCTTTTCCCTTGTGTTGTTGACGAGTCTTAACTAGTGGTAACTGGCTAAAGACAACAGGGGGTCACTTCCCTTGATTGACTTGGTACCTTATTGTAACTGACATGAAAGAAAGAGATTCTTAATGATAAGATGACCTCCCGAAATGCAACACCAAACTAGGATAATCAAAGTTCTCTATTGTCCAAAATGAAATGAAAAGATAGAAAAAGGGGCTTTACCAACACTGTCAAAGAGGTGCTTCAAGTCAAAGGGTGACTACCCTTGCACTTTTGAATCAGGAGGTTGGGCTAGGTCGAAATATAACTAAAATTGAGATTAAATGAAAATGATTTGGACAATAAGAGTACTGAAATTTTCCAAGAATGTAGCTAACAATTTTAGAGATAAACTTTTTTACCAATAATAACCTTCTAACTTGATAATTATTTCCCAAGTGACCTTCTAAATCAATTGATGCTATTCCTAGAGGGCAAAAACCAAAGATTTAGAGCCAAAATAGGCCTTCAATAACAGAGCAAGAAACCTACTCCAAGACTTAATTTGACTAGCAGCAACTAAAACTGACTGAAACTAAAAAACACACCAAAAACTACCCAGGCGACACTTTCCAGGCAAGATATGCGACAGTTTGTATCTAGGTGACACTTCGCCTTAAGCCAGGTGATAGTTTCCAAGCTATCAGCGTGCCACTTTTCATCAAACGGGGTGACAGACTTGCAGGGGCGAACTAGCGCGTGATAATTCTCAAAATAGAGTGCGACAGACCTTCAGTGTCATATGACTCTTTGACCAGTGAAGTTTAAAATCTTAGTTTTTGAGACTGTTTGTTTAAAATTTTTAGTTTGAGGGTTGATTTTTTGAATGTAATCACAATGACAGTAGTGAATTGATAGGTTTGCAAATAGTATGGGATCAAACGTGTCTTCAAGCACTTGAAACAAGGGCAAAAGCAACATTGCCAAGACAAACACTTGTGATATCAAAAATTGAAAAAGCACCCTATGAATGCTACCGATTGTTGTATGTTGAGAACGTTTACAATGGTTTAGCACATTCAAAAACACTTCAAGCAATATCTATCCTAGAAATTCAAGGCTCATTACTTATCAACTTGGCCCACAACTTGATGTCCCTTTGCCTCACACAAAGTGGTTACCCACAATAGATGTTGGCTTTGTCATGGAAGTGTCAAAGACACAACCAAAGGAACACATATGATGAGTATCTTAAGGTGATCCGGGTTGTTCCACTTGGATCAATCTTGCACCAAGAAGCTAAGCAGCTAAGTCAGGTGGCTTCTATCTAATGGTTCTTAGTAAGGGCTTCCGTTCGTAGTACCCCTCTTGCTCCTCGTAAAGGACTAGGACCTTGCAGCCTCAAGAGTACCTTAAGCATTCTTGCTCAATATTTTTCTCATGGTCACAATCCCACAAGTACTCACATCAAGCGAAGACAAGCACTACGTCTACCAAGGTTTTGTGTCCTTGATAGCCTTGAGATTATAGTGGGTTGGAATAGCTCGGTATTAGCTTGTCCCCACTTGGGTCATTCCTCTTGATTACTCAAGAGCAGGCCCACTAAAGGATTCTAACAATCTAAAAAAAAAAATGGATCAACTTATGAGATTCAAGGATTTTGTTTCCCTACAAGGGTGAAGAGCATACTCCCCTTATCCCAAAGCCTTCTCCCAAACACACCAAGAAAAGTTCAATTACCCTCTTGTTTCCAAAATCCTAAGATGGGTCAAGATTTTCTGGTTCACCACAAGGGTGAAGAGCATACTTCTCCTACCACCTCAAAATTCCTTCCACAAGATATTAAGTGCCTATGAAATGAAACAACTAGTATATGCCACACTTGATCAATAAACAAAGCAATTAAACAAACACTTGATTTGTTTTCCTATGCTTTGGGCAGCCCTACAAAAACCGTTAGTAGCCCTTTTAGCATGCAAAGCATCAAATTTTTTATTTTGTTTTTTATTTTTCAAGCAAGAGTACCTACAAAGCAACTTGTTAGCTTCACAATGGTTAGAACAATCCTAAAATCCAATTAGCTCCAAGCAATCCACTATCAAAATTATTTAAAGCACTAAAGGTGGAACACTTAACCCCTCAAGCGAATGTGAAGTGAGCCCAAAAGTGGAACATTTAACTCTTCAAATGAATGCGAAGCGAGTCCAAAAGTGGAACATTTAACTCTTCAAGAGAATGTGAAGTGAGTCCAAAAGTGGAACATTTAACTCTTCAAGTGGATGTGAAGCGAGTCCAAAAGTGGAACATTTAACTCTTCAAGTGAATGTGAAGTGAGTCCACAAGGTGGAACATTTAACTCCTCACACAAACTCAAAGTGAGTCCAAAAGTGGAACATTTAACTCCTCACACAAATTCAAAGTGAGTCCAAAAGTGGAACATTTAACTCTTCACACAAACCCAAAGTGAGTCCAAAAGTGAAACATTTAACTCCTCACACAAATTCAAAGTGAGTCCAAAAGTGGAACATTTAACTCCTCACACAAACTCAAAGTCAGTCCACACCTTAGAAAACTAATGAGATCAAGAAAGCATGAAAAGGAGAACTTTGTGGAACACTTAACATTCTTTTCAAGTAGACCCATCCCCCATGTATGAATGTTGACCTTGCACCTAAAGGGGAAATAACGAGGGGCGATTATAAATAAGTGAGTCCAACACCCAATTTAGCTAACAAGCTCAATCAAAAGTAATCTAAAGTTGCTTATCAATACTACCCACAAATGAAAAAGGGAATCAATGGAATATTTAACTTTCCAAGAAAACATAGGGTGAGTCCAAAAAGTAGAACATTTAACCCCCTATGCAAACAAGGAATGAATCCATGCCCTTAATCACTCAAATGAGATGTTTGATATTGGAAACCAAAGAGCATTCACAAACTACCAAAATCAAATATATGTTCTTTTATTAACCCAAAAGAGATGTGCCTATGAAAGCAAGTAAACCAACTGAAATCTGGAAATGCAATCTATTAAGCTACAACAAATCAAGCTAAAAAATAAATCAATCTAAACTCAGCTAAAAGGGTCTAAAAAAACTCACTGTTAGGTACAGGTGACAGTACAGTCACCAGAACTGTCGTGCGCCACTTCTCTATATACTGGTGCGACAATTCTTCTTGGGGTGACAGACTTCAAAACCTGCAGGTGACAGAACACAGCAAACAGGGTGACACTTCCTATCACACGGGGTGACACTTTTAACTGGTAAAGTGTCACACCTCTATACAAAGAACTATCACACGACACTAGAAAAATGTTGCGCGACACTCTGAGACAAAAAAACTAGAGACTGAAAATAAAGCCGAAAATTGATGAAATTTTTTGCAGAAATGCAAAAAATAAAGGACAAAGTTAAGCTACTCTGCCCCACAGTGGGCACCAAAAATGTATGGTGAAAAAGTGACCACACTTCTATGAATCATTACATTCAAGGACACTCAACAATAAGGCCTCAAAAATCAATTCATAGCTCTTTATGCATGGAGTTGCAAGATTTGTAAAATTGCTCTTAGCTAGAGCTATAAACTCATGACCTTGCTAGTCAACCACACAATGAGAGATTCCAAATCAAAGACAAGGGAAACAATGCCAATATCCCCAAATGGAATCAAGATATGCAATGCAATGCAAACTAATATGAATATGCAAGATTAATCTATCAAAATGAAAGTACAATGCAATTATGAAAAGAAATAGCAATGGATTACAATTCCCCTAATTAAGCTATGTGAAGCTAATCTATTGCATAAAAGGAAACTAAGCTAATATGCCATGATTATGCAACTAAGAAAGAAAATATTAACTAGATGAAATGCAACAAGGATCTTCAAAGCTTGGATGCAAAAGTGTCTTCAAAGAGAACTCCAAATAACCTAGAAAACCTGCAGCATAACATTAGCATGAAAAAGATGGATATGCAAATGAAGGAGAGAGCTCTCCTTTTATAAGAAATGAGGTGAAATGGACCATTGAGATTAAGAGGAAAAATACTTAATCAATGGTGGAGAAAAATGGAAGCTTGATCCTTGTGCACAAATATCCTCCAATAGGAAAATAGGAGTTGACTTTAGTGTCCATATGAGACAAAAAATACTTTTTCTCTTTTTATAAAATAAGAATGATGCTTTATTTGTGCAACTTAGGATAAGAGGAAAAGGTGGAGCTTTTTATTTAAATAAAAGGGGAGGAAATATTCCTTTTAAGTAAATAAAAGTTTAGGATAAAATGGTTAATCCAAGGATAAAAATCTAATATATGATCGAAACTAAGATTTGATCAAGAAATTGATAATGTTGAAAATATAGATTATTGATAAAATTGATTCAGGATTGATAAATCAAATAAATGGGGCCCAAATTCTAGGCGACCATTTTTGGGTGCATACAGTGTGAACCTAGAGAAAGATTTTTAAAAAAGTGAGTTTATGAAAACACTCAGTAAGAACTCTAGGGTTGCTTTGATACCTTTCCTCATTCCTGCACTTCCAGATCTGCCAAAGAACATTAAAAGAGAGAATATTCCAAAAGAAATTGGAATATTTTTTAAGCCCGTCAATATTACCAGTGATAATTTCAAGAATATTCACATTTATAGGATAAGTGATACCAAACATATTCCAAATTTCCTTAGAAAAAATACAGTCAAGGAGAACATGTCTACCAGTTTCAAGAAGTCTGCATAAGCTACAGAAATCATTCATAGAAGCATCTTTCCTAATCGAAAGTTTGTCAAGCAGGGCCAACCATTTAAAATATTTAATTTTAGGTTCAATAGTTCCTTTCCAAAGAATGTCAAAGTACTTCTTCCAAGTGTGTGTATGCTAAACACCTTCATGAAATTAGGATTATTAACTAACAATTAAAAGCAAATACAATGTAAATTTAAACTAAGAAATGAATTTAATATCCATGACATCTCATGGTTCTCTAATTAGATGTGGTAAGTAGAGCTCTCAGCTTGGCATTCCCTACTAGTGACACTTCTAAAATGAGAAATCTATGATACTAATATGCTTAATCTAGCTCACAATTCTCCATTATGCTATGATTAAATGCAAAGGTAAATGATAAATTCTCTCAAATGCTCTTAATTTCTCTAAAATTTACTATAGTAATGATGCTTTGTAAATGAATTTATAAGATCCTTATTTCTCTCAAAATGCCTCTCATTTATAGTAAATTCCCAAAGGTAGGGAGTAGAGTGAAGTATTCATGATTTAGCCTTGGTTGAGTAAAAAAATTTGCAATGTTTTTAAATTGGGGGACAATTTAAATGTTTGTCTCAAAGATTTGGACAAAAGGACAAAATTGATTGGATGAGATTCAAAGTTGAAATGTGTGATCAAGATTAAACTCCTTTGAGTGATGCATGTGCTTTGTGTTCTCAATTCTCATTGGTTCCTCAATTTGTTTGTTGAAAGATATTAATATTTATTAAATTCCATCAATTAATTAATTTAGCCATGTAGGGAATAGGTTCAATTTGATTTTTTATTTTAAACTATACAATTAATTGATTAAAATTAATTATATAGTGTTTTTCACCCCTTTAAGCTTTGATTTGATTATTTAATGTCATCGTATAATTTTTCCTTTGATTTGATTGATTTTGTCCAAGATTTAATAAATGTCCATTTAAATGTGATTTGATCCTTTTTTATGAGAATTAGTGCATTTTGATGATTTTGAGCCATTTTATTGATTTAAAGCACTTGCCCATTTTTTAGTGTCTACACCCAGAACTATGATCAAGGGAGGAATACCACACACAGTTAACATGGTCAATGATGGTTTCATTATTCCCAATACCATTATATATATTTTCAGCTTTGATTTTGGACATAATGACCCCATAAGGCCATTTACATTTTAAATACCTACGAGAGTCCACATGACAATCAATAGGCAAATCCTTAGACGCCTTGACAACCATATTGTAAGTTTTCTTTTGAGAAATCGGGATATTAAATCTGTTTCTAAGATCATCCTAGCTGATAAGCTTATCCTGATCAAACAAGTCAGCTAACTGGGAGATACCCATCTTAGAAAAAAGTCTAGCAGAGCACCCTTGGGAGAGGGCGAGGGGTTTCCCATTCAAGTGTAAGTTCCACCAGATGGACCTTTCACCATAAAGATGCTTAGCATCATGGAATTTCTTGTTAATAATATACTTTCTGACATGATCCCAGGCTTTCCATATGGACTTAAAAATAACAAAGCCTTGAACAATAATCGGGAAATTACCAATAATCAAATCACAGAAGGGAAGATTCCTCTAAGACTTAGAATTTTTAGGAATGCCCCTTTCAATATTATGCCTAACAAGGACCTTCCATGGATCATTACCATCCATAGAGTGAAAGATCCACTTGGTGGAAAGAGAAATTCCTTGAATTTTAAGATCCTTCAACCCCAATCCCCCAAGCAGCTTATCAATGTGGCACCAATTCCACTTGACAACGTGTAACTTTTTATTGCCTTTACCATCAGACCAAAGGAAAATCCTGATAGCTTTTTGGATTTCCAGGATTCGGTAATTGTTGAACATCCAGGTAGAAGAATAGTAAACATTATAAGAGGACATAATCTTTTGGCAAACTTCAACTCTACCAGCTAAAGATAAGGATCTATTATGCTTATGAAGCTATGTAGTTAGTGTTTTGGTATGGTATAGGGATTCTGAAGATTATCCCTAAGGATGTAGTTATATGTAGTCAATAGATACTATTGATCATAAAATTTATTCTTTAATGATAAATTACATATGAAAATATTTTTAGATCATATTCTATAATCTATCATTAAAACTCTTTTATTATCAAAATAGTACAATAATAATGAATCACGTTCTATAATTCAAAAATATATACTAACAATTATTAGCGATGAAAAAAATCTTACATTATTTTTCAATTTAAAATGCATTTTAATGGATGAATTTACCAACACCACATAAAAGCTTGTCAATGTGGATACATAATAGCTACTTTCTCACCAAAGGTCATACCTATACTTGTATGTGAGTGTTTACACCTTCATGAAATTAGGACAATTAACAACAATTGCTCTAAAATTGACTATAGTAATGATGCTTTGCAAATGCATTTCTAAGATCCTTATTGCTCTCAAAATGCCTCTCATTTATAGTAAATTCCCAAGGGTAGGGGGTAGAGTGAAGTAATCATGATTTAGCCTTGGTTGAGTAAAATTTTTTGCAATGTTTATAAATGGGGGGACAATTTAAATGTTTGTCTCAAAGATTTGGACAAAAGGACAAAATTGAGTGGATGAGATTCAAAGTTGAAATGTGTGATCAAGATTCAACTCCTTTGAGTGATCAATGTGCTTTGTGTTCTCAATTATCATTGGTTCCCCAATTTGTTTGTTGAAAGGTATTAAGATTTATTAAATTCCATCAATTAATTAATTTAGCCATGTAGGGAATAGGTTCAATCTGATTTTTGATTTTAAACTATACAATTAATTGATTAAAATCAATTATATTGTGTTTTTCACCCCTTTAAGCTTTGATTTGATTATTTAATGTCATCATTTAATTTTTCCTTTGATTTGATTGATTTTGTCCAAGATTTACTAAATGTCCATTTAAATGTGATTTGATCCTTTTTTATGAGAATTAGTCCATTTTGATGATTTTGAGCCATTTTATTGATTTAAAGCACTTGCCCATTTTCGAATGTCTACACCAAGAACCGTGATCAAGGGAGGAATACCACACACAGTTAACATGGTCAATGATGGTTTCATTATTCCCAATACCATTATATATATATTTTCGGCTTTGATTTTGGACATAATGACCCCATAAGGCCATTTACATTTTAAATACCTACGAGAGTCCACATGACAATTAGTAGGCAAATCCTTAGACGCCTTGACAGCCATATTGTAAGTTTTCTTTTGAGAAATTAGGATATTAAATCTATTTCTAAGATCATCCTAGCTGATAAGCTTATCCTAATCAAACAAGTCAGCTAACTAGGAGATACCCATCTTAGACCAAAGTCTAGCAGAGCACCCTTGGGAGAGGGCGAGGGGTTTCCCATACAAGTGTTAGTTTCACCAGATGGACCTTTCACCATAAAGAAGCTTAACATCATGGAATTCCTTGTTAGTAATATACTTTCTGACATGATCCCAAGCTTTCCATATGGACTTAAAAACAACAAAGCCTTGAGCAATAATTGGGAAATTACTAATAATCAAATCACAGAAGGGAAGATTCCTCCAAGACTTAGAATTTTTAGGAATGCCCCTTTCAATATTATGCCTAACAAGGACCTTCCATGGATCATTACCATCCATAGAGTGAAAGATCCACTTGGCGGAAAGAGAAGTTCCTTGAATTTTAAGATCCTTCAACCCCAATCCCCCAAGGAGCTTATCAATGTGGCACCAGTTCCACTTGACAGTGTGTAACTTTTTATTGCCTTTACCATCAGACCAAAGGAAATTCTTGATAGCTTTTTGGATTTTCAGGATTTGGTAATTGTTGAGCATCCAGGCAGAAGAATAGTAAACATTATAAGAGGACATAATCTTTTGGAAAACTTGAACTCTAGTAGCTAAAGATAAGGATCTATTATGCTTCTAAAGCTATGTAGTTAGTGTTTTGGTATGGTATAGGGATTCTGAAGATTATCCCTAAGGATGTAGTTATATGTAGTCAATAGATACTATTGATCATAAAATTTATTCTTTAATGATAAATTACATATGAAAATATTTTTAATCTCAAATTTTTAGATCATATTCTATAATCTATCATTAAAACTCTTTTATTATCAAAATAATACAATAATAATGAATCACGTTCTATAATTAAAAAATATATACTAACAATTATTAGCGATGAAAAAAATCTTCCATTATTTTTCAATTTAAAATGTATTTGAATGGATGAAGTTACCAACACCACATAAAAGCTTGTCAATGTGGATACATAATAGCTACTTTCTCACCAAAGGTCATACCTATACCTGTGTGTGAGTGTTTACACCTTCATGAAATTAGGACAATTAACAACAATTGCTCTAAAATTGACTATAGTAATGATGCTTTGCAACTGAATTTCTAAGATCCTTATTGCTCTCAAAATGCCTCTCATTTATAGTAAATTCCCAAGGGTAGGGGGTAGAGTGAAGTAATCATGATTTAGCCTTGGTTGAGTAAAAAACTTTGCAATGTTTTTAAATGGGGGGACAATTTAAATGTTTGTCTCAAAGGTTTGGACAAAAGGACAAAATTGATTGGATGAGATTCAAAGTTGAAATGTGTGATCAAGATTCAACTCATTTGAGTGATCTATGTGCTTTGTGTTCTCAATTCTCATTGGTTCCTCAATTTGTTTGTTGAAAGATATTAAGATTTATTAAATTCCATCAATTAATTAATTTAGCCATGTAAGGAATAGGTTCAATTTGATTTTTGATTTTAAACTATACAATTAATTGATTAAAATCAATTATATAGTGTTTTTCACCCCTTTAAGCTTTGATTTAATTATTTAATGTCATCATTTAATTTTTCCTTTGATTTGATTGATTTTGTCCAAGATTTAATAAATATCCATTTAAATGTGATTTGATCCTTTTTTATGAGAATTAGTGCATTTTGATGATTTTGAGTCATTTTATTGATTTAAAACACTTGCCCATTTTTTAGTGTCTACACCAAGAACCGTGATCAAGGGAGGAATACCACACACAGTTAACATGGTCAATGATGGTTTCATTATTCCCAATACCATTATATATATTTTTGGCTTTGATTTTGGAAATAATGACCCCATAAGGCCATTTACATTTTAAATACCTACAAGAGTCCACATGAAAATTAGTAGGCAAATCCTTAGACACCTTGACAACCATATTGTAAGTTTTCTTTTGAGAAATAGAGATATTAAATTTGTTTCTAAGATCATCCTAGCTGATAAGCTTATCCTGATCAAACAAGTCAGCTAACTGGGAGATACCCATCTTAGACCAAAGTCAAGTAGAGCACCCTTGGGAGAGGGCGAGGGGTTTCCCATACAAGTGTAAGTTCCACCAGATGGACCTTTCACCATAAAGATGCTTAGCATCATGGAATTCCTTGTTAGTAATATACTTTTTGACATGATCCCAGGCTTTCCATATGGACTTAAAAACAACAAAGCCTTGAACAATAATCGAGAAATTACCAATAATCAAATCACAGAAGGGAAGATTCCACCAAGACTTCACATTTTTAGGAATGCCCCTTTCAATATTATGCCTAACAAGGACCTTCCATGGATCATTGCCATCCATAGAGTGAAAGATCCACTTGGTGGAAAGAGAAGTTCCTTGAATTTTAAGATCCTTCAACCCCAATCCCCCAAGGAGCTTATCAATGTGGCACCAGTTCCACTTGACAACATGTAACTTTTTATTGCCTTTACCATTAGACTAAAGGAAATTCCTGATAGCTTTTTGGATTTCTAGGATTTGGTAATTGTTGAACATCTAGGCAGAAGAATAGTAAACATTATAAGAGGACATAATCTTTTGGCAAACTTGAACTCTACCAGCTAAAGATAAGGATCTATTATGCTTCTGAAGCTATGTAGTTAGTGTTTTGGTATGGTATAGGGATTCTGAAGATTATCCCTAAGGATGTAGTTATATGTAGTCAATAGATACTATTGATCATAAAATTTATTCTTTAATGATAAATTACATATGAAAATATTTTTAATCTCAAATTTTTAGATCATATTCTATAATCTATCATTAAAACTCTTTTATTATCAAAATAATACAATAATAATGAATCACGTTCTTTAATTCAAAAATATATACTAACAATTATTAGCGACAAAAAAAATCTTACATTATTTTTCAATTTAAAATGTATTTGAATGGATGAAGTTACCAACACCACATAAAAGCTTGTCAATGTGAATACATAATAGCTACTTTCTCACCAAAGGTCATACCTATACCTATGTGTGAGTGTTTACACCTTCATGAAATTAGGACAATTAACAATAATTCTATGTAAGATATAAGCAAATTTAATCTAAAGAATTGCATTTAACATCCATGAAATCTCATGGTTCTCTGTCTAAGCTTGGTAAGTAGAGCTCTCAGGCTTATTCTCTACTAGTGACAATCCTAGAATGAGAAAATATGATAGAATGCCTAAATCTAGCTCTCAATTCTTACTTTGATACAAAGATAAAACTCAAATGCTCATGATAATGTTCTCAAATATCACTATTTTCTCTAAAATGCTCAAGATATTGCTCAATTGCTATGAAATTTCCTATAGTGATGATGTTATGCACTTGAATTTTCTAAGATATATTATGCTCTCAAAATGACTTTTATTTATAGTAAAATCCGAAGGGTAGGGGGTAGAGTTACTTGATCATGGTTTAGCCTTGATTGAGTCAAAAACTTTGAAATGTTTTTAAATGGGGGGACAATTTAAATGATTGTCTCAAAGGTTTGGTCAAGTAGACAAATTTGAGTGGTTGAGATTCAAAGTTGAAATGAGTGATTGAGATTCAACTATTTTGGAGTGATCCATGTGCATTTGTTCTCAATTCTTATTGGTTGCTTAAATTATGTTGAAAGATATTAGGATTAATTAAATTCCATCAATTAATTAAATTAGCCATGTAAGGGAATAGGTTCAATTTGATTTTTGATTTAAAACTATACAATTAATTGATTAAAATCTATTATATAATGTGATTAATCCCTTTAAGCTTGTATTTAATTATTTGATGTCATGATTTGATTTTTCCTTTGATTTAAATAATTTTGTCCAATTTTGATTAATAAATGTCCATTTAAAATTGATTTGATCCATTTTGATGAGAATTAGAGCATTTGGCTAAGATTTTGCAAATTTGAATAATTCTAAGACACTTGCCCAATTTTTGGTGTCTACAAATACCCCTCTTTGGATTAATGTGCATAGCACATTGATTCAAAGAAAATTTCATGTCTTGATCACTGATTCAATACTTGATTGATTGATACAAAATTGATTTGAAACCTGATTTGAAACTGATTTGATTGATAAAAAATTGATTTGAAGAATGAAGCAACATGCCCCACTGATAATAGTTCAAAAATTTTAATGCCCCAGATTCAATATTGATGTCATTTTGATACTCTTATGATGCCCCCTCAGAAATGAAATAGATTGATCTCCAGATAGAAAAATATGATGAGATTGATTAAACAATAGATCCAATATGTTTTCATTTTTGAAAAACAATGATGATGATCAAGTCCTTAACAAATGCCCCAGTTTGATTGATATGCAGCTATAGATCACAAGGTCAAAAATTTCCTCAAAATTAGGTCAAATAGCATAAATAGGTTGAAAAACCCAAATTTACTATTCATTTGCACTTTTTACTATTGAGATTTTGCTCTGATCTTGACAAAGTTGATTACAATGGTTGTCCCTATTCGAGAGCATCGATTTGAGAGAGGATGACGATATCAGAGACCATTGGATTACGGACCTTTGGTAAGTGATTTTTGACCCTCCTAGTGCATTTATTACCATTTTTTTTGCATTTATAGCATAAAAAATATGATTTGTCATTGTAAATTTGTGAAATGCCACCTAGGATAAATAAAATGACACCTAGGAAGATTAAATGCCGCATCCATGCATTTAAATGCCACCTAAACACGTTTAAAATCTACCTATGATAAATTTTAAATCACCTGCAAGTAGGGTAATTTTATCAAACTATGTGTAAAACACCGCCTGAAAAACCCTTAATAATTAAATGACGCCTAGACATGTTTAAATGCCGCCTAGGATAGATAAAATGACGCCTAGGAAGATTAAATGCCACATTCACGCATTTAAATGTTGCCTAAACATGTTTAAAACCCGCATGTGAGCAATTTTAAATTGCCTGCAATTAGGGTAATTTTATCAAACTATGTGTAAAACACCGCTTGAAAAACCCTTAATAATTAAATGATGCCTATACATGTTTAAATTCCACCTAGGGTCATAAAGTGTTGCTTAAGAACTGAAGTGTCGCATCTGCGTGATAAAGTGTCGTGTATGAAAATTGATTCACCGCCTGAGGTAAAGTACCACCTCTGCATAGGCAAATGATGCCTATAGGAATTTTGAAAATTTTGATGCTCAAACTTGATTTTTCTAATTAAATTTGATGTCTACAGCTAAATGATTGGATGTCCAGGATAGATAGGTCTGTTGTAGTTAAGCAAACAAGTGATTAGGATAGCAGGATAGTCGTACCAATGAATGTTTGATATGTCAATCTGATAGGATAGAAAACTGATAGGATGGATAACTGATAATTCGCTCTCAAGACCTAGAGACACGAACAACAAGGTGATATAGAATACTGATATAGAAAAAAGATTGATTGATTCTGATTGATTGACTTAAAATAATCCATTGATATAGAATACTGATATGATTCCCTTGATTTGCAAAATAGACACATTTGCATAAATTATATGTATGGACCATAGCTTCTTGGATATTAGATTTAGGTCAAGAGTTGACTCGGCCAGAGTATCACGTGATTCAGATGTGTGGTTTGAGTTTCCTCTTAGACATCCCTCAGTTTCAGTTGAACCGAGGTCTTTTGACTGTTGTGGCAAAGCGATGGCACTATGACCACAATACCTTCCACTTTCCATTAGGGGAGATGACCATCACTCCCAAGGATGTCTATAGATTACTTTGTATCCTGACTCAAGGAGAGAGAGTATACTATGATTCTGTGTATGATGGGACAATTTGCAGATTCATCTTTGGTGATGACACTATTACATGGGCATAGTTTGCTTCTTTTCCAACATTGCCAGCGGCCTTAGGTGCATTGTTAGGTGGTTTATTGCTTCCAGACCGACAAGGTCGAGGATTCTCTATTGGATGGGGCTGCATTTTAGAGGATTTGATTACACAGCCTTGGTGTTTTGATTGGGGTTCTTGCGTTCTTGCACAATTATATCATGATTTGCATGAGGTTGTATATAGATCTAGTGCATCATTGTCAGCAGGTGCAGTTGTGTTACAGTTATGGATATGGGAGCATCTTCTCATTACTAGACTAGTATCAGATCATGTCTAACATCGTGGTTATCCTTATGCATTTTTGTATAGTGGCATGGTTGTCCAGCATCATCTAGGAAAACTAGAGTATTGGCGTCGCATGATCGACGATATAGATCAGGTCGTATGGAGACCATATCTGGGCTGCAAGGGTTGGCGGGAGGATGATGATGAGCTCCCCTACATGTTTGCACTGAGATATATGATAGGTTGATCACCACTCATGATCAAGAGATTCTACTTTGGTCATGTATCTAAGTAGTATGGCAGATATCAGGATATGCCCCAGGGTATGGCATTATATGCTCAAGTCCTTTCAGAGAGATCGATGTGGGGTGCCCAGATTGACTGCCAGTTTGCATGTGATCAGATTGCTAGATTGATGTATATCAGATAGGACATGTTAGACCATGTGGCAGATGTTGGGATGTCCTTAGAGTATCAAGAGTGGTGGTCCTGTAATAGATTTTTGAGATTTACAGATCTTGCAAAGCCAATTCCAGACAGGGATGAGCGGTCAGATGATGAGGCCGGAGATGATGATGGGGATGGTGATGATAGACCTAGATGACACTGAGCTCACAAAGGAAAAAGACCTCCTAGGGTTATAGGTAGAGGATGAGGTGGTCACCTTAGGGCCAAGGACAAAGATGTTTGATAGGTTTAGCAAGATCAGGGACCTAGATTCGTACAGCCTAGAGCTGTAGAGGTACGGGGACAATAGAGAGTCAAATGATAGGATCAAATTGCTATTGTGAGATAGGTTCCTGGAGGATAGGATGGACAAATTCTGGCACATCAGGTGCCTCCTCAGATACCTAGGCCTCTGGATATGGGTCGGGCTTCATAGGCTTCACCTAGTATAGATACTTTGTCATAGGATGTGTGGGCATTACATATAGGTATGTCAGTAGTGGTTGGCTGATTGGATCAGGTAGCTACTATGATGCAGTAGTTTATGACTATGATGGCTCAAAGGCCAAGTGTTGCTAGTACTACTCAAACTCCTCCTCCTACTCAGGATAGATTAGGTGACAAGGGACCAGATGGATCAGGTGCTCCTATAGGATCTTGAGATGATTGATGATGGATATCCTTTGATGATGATTTTGTATCATGATATTTTTATTAATCGGGACTTTGATGTATCATTTTGTCGATGATATTGTATTTTTGATATATAGATTTGATGGATCTTTGATGTTATGGACATTTATATGACTATGGACTTTCCTTGATTTTCTTGATGTGTTTATGTGAGATTATCTTTATATGCAGTTCTACATGATGTTTATGATGCATTTACTTTTGATTGTGTTATGGATGCAAATGTTTCTTACATATGATATAGATAGATGGATGCAAATGATAATGTTACTTTTGATATGTTTTTTTAATTTTCAATGTATGGATGCAAATGTTTTATTATGGAAAGTATAGATAATGATGAATGCAACAATGTTTTTTTATTTTTGATGTATGCAACTCTTAAAATGCAATCCTTAACTAATTGTATGCAAATGAGTAATGAGTAATGAATCTTTTTCTTTTTCTATTTTTCAGATATAAGGATAATGAATAATGAGTAATGTTATGAATGCATGCAAAATATAATCTCACGTGATTGATTTGAACCAAGGATAATGTGTGGAATTGAACCCCCTTTCCCTTGGAAAAATACCTCAAAACATGCACTTAGTCTAACATGAAAATGTAATGCAATGCAACTATTGTCACTAGCTTTTAGCAAAGAAATGCCATAGAGAAATTTTTTCATCATTAAGCATTGTGGGACCGGAAAACAAGTATAACCATCACTAACCACATCATGATGATATGAATACTGCTTTATATCACTTTTTGGTAACCCTTTTTAGGAAACTTGTACAACCCTCACTAGTTGAATGACCAACTATGGGAGTATGAATACCTATTTCAATGGATTCAATGTTTCAATTGGATTTTGGTATTAGGATATGAAAGATCTAAATAGCCAAGGTATCCATTTGCATAAATAGACAAAGGTCAACCCTATATCCTATGTGAAAGTCCTCGATGGTTCTTTGATGACCATGTCGTTAGACGAATTCACATAAGTTGGTGGATCTCCCTCAAGACAGTCACTTAGAAAGAAGAAAAATATCATTTCTCCATCATCACCAATCTAGTCGAAACATCATTGATTAGCTAAAAAGACACAATAAAAAATCAATTCAATATCGATCATCGAAAAAAGCTTCAAGTGTTTTGCCATGTATCAAGATTTTCAAAAAGAACTTCCAAACATTCTGACCATTTAAGTGATATCAATTTTTAATCTTGAATAATAAAGTCAATGAAGGCTCAAGGATCAAGTTGTAGGATCAAAATACTTGGTTATAAACAATGATATCGATCAAAGGTTCAATAAAATCTCTCTCTTCTGAAGCTCTGATAATTCCCTCTCTGATATGTGACTAAAAGTAGCACTATTGAATCCATTTGTACCAAAAATCCAATCCTTTCTTGCCTCCAAGTGATAAATTTGATTGTGTGACAAGCTTAGGGCAATAGGAAATCTAAAATGCAACAATGCAGCTGAAAGGTTTTATTATGACTATGCACAAATGACGGATGCAATGAAGATTTACAAGTGAGATGATGGAAATGCAATATGTACACATGCAACTAGGAAAGACGTAAGGGAACAAAAGGTGCTTGATTGCCAAGTTTTCACCTTTTGGGTTTATTGCTCTTTTTTCTCTTTTTTATTATTATTATTTTTGCTACCAAGGTGCCTATTTGCTAGGTTTTCACCAAGGCACTTTTTTCTCTTTTTTCAATATTTTTGTATTTTTCCTATTTTTTTATTTTGAAATTTTTCTCAATGTTTTTGATCTTTTTTTATTTTCTCATGTACAAAAGGGATGCTTGAGTCATCAGATACACACTCGTCTGATACTCTTTCTTCTAATACTTTCTCATCTGATTAGGTATGAAACCTCTTTAAATGGATGTTATTAATGGGCTCTTGTAATTCTTCCCCATCACAATTGGCTAATTTGTAAGTCCCCATTCCAAAAGAAGAAACAATGAAAAAAGGACCAAGCCAGTTTGCTTCCCATTTACCCTTCTTTTCCCTTTCTATTTGCTTTTTAGGGTTTTCTCTTAGCACTAAATCACCCACTTGAAAAACTCTTGGTTTAATGTGTTTATTATAGTTCCTTGAAATCCTATTTTGGTAAACTTTCAAATGTTCGTAGGCTTGTGCTTGATGTTCCTCTAACAATTCCAATTGTTGAAGTCAGGCAACCCTATAATCCTCATCCATTATTAATCCTTGTAATGATACTCTTAGGGATGGGATTTCAACCTCCAAAGGTAAAACAACTTCGGCTCCATAAACCAATGAGTATGGTGTAGCTCCTGTAGGTGTCCAAATACTAGTTCTATAAGCCCATAAAGTCGGGTTGATTTGTACGTACCAATCTCTTCCTAATTTGTTCACCGATCTCTTCAAGATTTTAAGGATATTCTTATTAGTAGCCTCGGCTTGTCCATTTCCTTGTGGATAGTAAATGGAAGAAGAGTGATGGGTAATATGAAAAGTATCACAAAGCTCATCCACATCTTTGTTCTTAAATTGTTTTCCATTGTCGGTAATTATGGCATAAGGAATACCATATCTACAAATGATGTGATTAAGGATGAACATAGAGATTTTTTTTCCCATTGCAGTGATCAAAGGAACAACCTCTACCCATTTAGTGAAATATTTCATAGCCGTGATAATGTATTTGTGCCCATTAGATGAAGGTGGATAAATCACGCCAATCAAGTCAAACCCCCATTGATAAAATGGCCAAGGTGTAACAAAAGGATGCAATTCTTGAGCCAGTACATGTATCATATCACCATGATATTAACATTTTGTGCATATCTTCACAAAGTGACAAGCGTCCTTTTCTAAGGTTTTCCAAAAATACCCCATGCGAAGGATCTTCTTAGCTAAGTTTAAACCACTTGAGTGTGACCTGCAAATTCCCTCGTGAACCTCATGTAAAGCTACCTTAGACTCTTCTTCCTCTAGACATCTAAGTAAAGTTCCGTCAAGACCCTTATGATACAATGTGTTGGAAAGGATAGTATAATGGGCCGATTGTTGGATCAAGTGTCATTTTTGGGCTCGGGACTAGTTCAAGGGTAATATTTGGTCTTTAAGGTATGTGTAAATAGGATTGTACCAAGGTGAGTCATGTCCATTAAGTAAAGCAATAATTTGGGTATCGGGAAGGTCAAATGCCAATTTTTTCCAACTCTTCCACCAAGAATTTGTACCTTTCATTTTGATCAGGCTTTTGGAGTAATGAAGCCAAGGTAGCCATTGCATCAATAGCTTTGTTCTTCTCTCTTGGAATTTGCTCAAAAGTTATCAATACAAAGTATTTTTTCCAAGCATCAATCATTGTCTTGTAGGGCATTAACTTTTCATCTTTTGTGTTGTACTCATTATTGACTTGATTGATCACTAATTGAGAATCACCATACACTTGTAACTTGGTAATATTCCATTCTAAAGCCATCTTGATACTAATGACTAAAGCTTCATACTCGGCTATGTTGTTGGTACATGGGAATAAGAGCTTGTATGATTTAGGAATAGTATACCCTTGAGGGGTACTCAACAATATGCTAGCTCCAGAACCTCCTTGTGTGTATGATCCATCAAAGTACATTTTCCATGTCTTAGCTTCTATATTGACAATTGTTGCATCAGGAAACTCCACTTGAATGGGGTGTGTAGACACCAATGGATTTTCAGCTAAGTGGTCTGCTATCACTTGTCCTTTAATGGCCTTTCTATCCACATGCTCAATATCAAACTCACTTAACACCATGACCCATTTTTCTATTCCTCCCGTTAGGGCAGTTTTGCTAAGAAACTATTTCAAAGGGTCAATCTTTGCAATGAGCTTTACTTTGTACATCAACATGTAGTGTCTCAATTTTTGGGAAGAAAATACAATAGCTAGGCATGCTCTTTCCATGAAAGTGTATTTTAATTCATACTTAATCAATGTTCGGCTCAAATAGTAGATAGCTCTCTCTTTTCCTTGATCATCTTCTTGTGCCAAAAGAACTCCTAAAGACCTCTCGGTTGCTAATATGTACAAAATCAATGGTTTTACTTTGATAGGAGGCATTATAATTGGTGGATTGATTAAGTAAGTCTTCAAAAAAGTAAAGGCCTTGTCACACTCTTCATCCCATATAAAAATGGCATCTTTGTGGAGCAAGCTAGCGAATGAGTGACACTTTCAGCTAGTTGAGAAATGAACCTCCTTATTGATTGAAGTTTTCCTTGAAGAGACCTCATTTGGTTAATGTTTCTAGTAATTTTCATGTCCATGATTGCTTGAACCTTTTTGGGATCCACTTCAATGCCTTTTGCTGAAACTATGTAGCCTAATAACTTCCCGGATTGAACACCGAAGGCACATTTTTTTGGATTGAGCCTTACTTTGAATTGTTCCAAGCGTGTAAATATATTTTCTAGAATTTGTAAATGATCCTCTCTTTGATGTGACTTAGCCAATATATCATCTACATAGTCTTCTAAGAAGGTGTGCATCATATCATGAAAAATGGTAGTCATTGCCCTTTGGTAAGTAGCTCCAACATTTTTGAGGCCGAGCGACATTACATTCCAACAAAAATTTCCCCAAGGGCATGTGAAGGTTGTCTTTTCTTGATCTTCAGGTGCAATCTTAATTTGGTTGTATCCACTAAAACCATCCATCAATGAAAACATGGAGTGGCCAACTATTACGTCCACTATTGCATCTATGTTTAGAAGTGGGAAGTCATCTTTGGGACATGCAAGATTAAGATCTCTAAAGTCTGTACATACGCGAATGGATTTTCCATGCTTGGTAACCAGTACAATATTTGATATCCATTCCGCATAAGCAATTTCTCTTATGAATCCCACCTTTAACAATTTTTCCAATTTTGCTTTAACTAGAAGAGCTATGTGTGGATGCATTTTCCTCAATTTTTTCTTGATAGGTTTAACCCCTGGTTTGACATTCAAGTGATGCATGATGAAATCTAGATCTAATCTTGGCATGTCAGCATAGGACCATGCAAAATTCACTTGCTTTTCTTGGAAAAATTTGATGAAATCCTTTCTCTCTAAAGGTGTAAGTGAAGTTGCTAAATGTATGAATTTGGGCTCCAATTCGGTTCCAATATTGACTTTCTCTGTTGGCTCTATAAGAATTGGTGATCTTTCTTCTTCATTTGCTGGTAAGGTATCCAATCTCTCTTCCTCGGGTGCCATAGTTGGGTTTTCACCATTGGAAACATCCTTTATTTTCACTTTTCTTGGTTCTAGTACTGCCACATGGTGGTTTTCACCACTAGAACTCTTCAATTTTTTACTTTTTTCCATTTTTTCTTTTGGATTAAGAGGTTGGACCCCTACCTTTCTCATCATGTTTGGATTAAAATCTTCGGTGAAAGAGGGCTCAACCACATTTAGGTATTGTGTCATTGCTTGGTCATTGGGAAAGTATAGTAAGTCATTTGGTTCGGTTAAGTCCCAATCAATAAGCTTGGGATGCATTAAGGATAAAGACTCAATTGGCAAGTTGTCATTGGCTGGGTTTATGGACATGACTTCGTTAGATGGTTCATACATTGTATCATTAAGGTCAATAACATGAGCTTGCTCAAGATGATCCATGTAACAAGGATCAAAGTCCTCTTCACTTGAGTCCTCTAAGACTTCTATGAGAAAGAAGACATGCGGCTTAAACCTAACATTTGAATCACCCTCCCATGAAGGTACCCAAGGTTCACCTACCCATGGATGATTGATGTGAGCTTGCCCTATGGGAAGTATCTCCAGATCTTCACTAGCTGGAGTATATTCTTGAGGAACATTGGTATAAGAATGTATTACGACAATCTCTTTGTCATGGCAAGAGTCTTCAGATAAAGAATCCCACTCATAGTATCAAGAATCATCACTATAAATATCAGACTCTACCATGTTTTTTGTTCATAAAAATCATGCATAGGGCTAGAAGATTCTCCTTTGTGTTGATAACCTATTCCTAATTTTTCTTCCTTTGATCTCCAAGAAGGTTCAATAGGTTCAAGCAAATCTCTATTTCTCATACCTAAGGGTCCTCTTCCCTTGTACCTCATTTTTTGCATAATTTCAAACCCCTTTCCATATTGGTTAGTTTGGATATTGATGTATTAAATGCTTTCCACATGATTGTTTGAAGTATCACTATCATCTTTGTATAGCCATTGTAGAACCTCATTGTCTTCTTTCTCAAGTGCTCACTGGTCACTCTCTCTTACAAAATGAGAGTTGTATTTGTGAGGAGGATGTGCCTTAGAAGGTCTTCCATGCATTTTTGGAGAAGTAGGTAAATCAAATAGGGAAACAGAATATTCCCCTACCCCTTTAGAACTAATTCTACATTGTTTTTCGAACTTGTGCATCATCTCACCCATTTGTTTATATTGGTCTTCTTTGGCTTTTCCTCTCTCCTCTTTGGTAGGTTTAGAAAGTTCCATCTCTAGTGTGGGTGTTGACCTGAATTCTTATTTGAACTTAGACCCTCATAACTCACTTTTTCCTTTCCCTTAGCTGATGTAGTTGAGTTAGTTTGATTAGGGTTTGATGTAGAGGTAACATTTGATGTTAACTTAGGATCATCATCTTTAGTTTCTTCAATGGTAGTATTTGGAATGATCCCTTCGCTATTATGAGGAATAAATAATTCATGAAGAGGCTTCAATGTGCTACAATATTGAAAATGATTTGAATCCCCTCCAATTGTGATTTCTTCTCCCATGTACGGAAATTTGATGCATTGATGGTATGTAGAAGGAACCACTTGCATCTCATGTATCCATGGCCTCCCCAATAAGATGTTATAAGTTAACTTCATGTCTAGGACTTGACATATGGTGTCCTTTTTTATGGGCCCAACTTGAATAGGTAAGACAATCATGCCTTTTGAAGATCTCTCCTCCTCATCATAAGCTTTAATGGTAATTTTCTTCTTAGGATCAATAGAAGATTCAGATAAACCTAAGGACTTGATAAGGTTTAAAGTGAAAATATTAAGACCTGCTCCCCCATCTATGAGAACTCTCTTAATCCTATGTCTTTGAATGAGGACTTCAATATGCAAAGGCAAATTTTGAGGATGAGTGATGGACATATCATCTTGATCTGAAAATGAGAGACACTGTGGTGAAATGAGGTGTCCCACCATGTTTTGAAATTTTTCTTCCTCCAAGTTAATAGGAACATTAGTCCCCAATAGGGCTTGTTCCAAGATCTCCCTGTGATTTGGAGATAATTTTAACAACTCTAAAATAGAGATTTGAGCTGGAGTCTTTTGTAATTGGTCCATTGAATTATATGACTTTATTATTGTAGGTGATTATTTAGCCAAAATACCCAATTGTGTAGGACCAATAGGTTTAGGATCAACCCCTTGTAGGACAATCCTTGAAGTTTTCTCTCTAGTGATAGCGTAAGATGTTTCCTCTTTGGGTTGTTCCTTGATTACAACAACATTGCCACCATGCTCATGTCTGGATAAAGTATTGATAGTGTTATCATAATGATGAGCAAATTGACATTATTATTTCCTTGCTTATTTGAATTGGAGGATTCACCCTTCTCATGGTTATAGAAAGGCTGCTTAAAGGCCGTGTGATCTCCATTGTTTTGAGGCCCTTCTATCTTGATCACACCATTGTCAATCAAGTCTTGTACCACATTTTTCAACTGTAAGTAATCATTTGTTGTATGTCCTCTATTTCTGTGGTACTCACAATGACTAGAATCATTCCACCAATTGGGCTTGTTTTGTGGTTCATAAGGTTGAGCTCTAGGTAAATCAATAATCTTATTAGCAATGAGAGTTCTCAATGCATTCTCAAGAGGTTCACCCAAAGGTGTGAATGTCCTCTTGGGAGATGGTGCAAGGAATTGCTTAGACTTGTTAGCCCCTTGATTGTTCCCAAAGTTATTATTATTGGTACTGTTGTTAAGAGGCACTTTGGGAACTTGATTTGCATTATTCACTTGAGTAGGTGTTCCCATGAGAGTAAAGGGAGTGACTTTAAAATCATTAGCATCAACAACCCCATCATTGACCACACCTTTGTTGTTGTTCCTTAACCCAAATCAGTTATAGTTGCTAGTAGAATTCTTATTTTAATTGTTATTGTTGTTGGAGGTATTGTTGTTGTTGTGATTCTTGTTATCTTTGAACAACTTTAGTTCTCCACTTTTAATCAATACCTCCTTTGTAGTCACTCCATTTTCAATAAGATCTTGAAAAGACTTAGGACATTGCATCCTTAACCGATAGTTCATTTCATTACTCAAGCTATTTATAAAGATGTCCATCTTTTCCTTTTCCGGTACACTTTGAGGGTATCTAGCAAATACTACCCTCCATCTTTGTAAGAAAAGTAGGAATCCTTCTCCCTCTTTTTGCCTAGTGTTGCATAAGGTAATCATTGTAACTTCATGTTTGATATTATATGAATAATATGTTACAAAATTAGAAGCTAACTCTTCAAAGGTTCGGATGTCCGAAGGTAATTTTGAAAACCATTCCATGGCCATGCCTCCCAAACTTCTAGGAAACAACCTCATTAAATAAGTAGTGTCATGCATGAACTCCAAGCTTAATGCACAAAATTCCCTTAAATGATCTTGGGGATCAGATTCTCCTTCGTATTTGTCATACTTAGGAAAGACAACATTACTAGGGATTGGTATCATGATTAAACTTTTGTCAAATGGGAAAGGACACAATGCCTCTATTGAAAAGGGTTTTGGAGCCCCACTTTTCTTCATTATGTCCAATTGCGTTTGGAATAATTTAAATTGCTTGTTCATGATATCAATCGGATTATCATCAACTTTCTCTTTCTTAAGTTGATTGACATCATAGTCATGAGGGAGTTTAAGACCCTTTTGGGCTAGGTCTATAAAATACTTCTCCTTATATCTTTCTAATGTTTTTTCTATGAGCTTCATGAAGTATGGGCTTTGTATGGCTTCATTAACCTTCTCATCGATTGCATCTTCAGTAGTTGGTTCACCATTGCCCCCATTGTTAGTGTTGTATAACCCTTGATTGTTAGGGTTTGTTCCTCCCCCATTACTATTATTTGAACCTAGATTGTTTGGGTCAATACCTCCTCCATTTTTATTTGAACCTGAGTTTCTGAAAGGAAAAATCATGTTGGTTTCTACCTCTTGGATGGGTTGTTATGGTATTCTTGAGGAGGTAAATGTGTCACTTGAAAAAGGAAGTTCTTGCCTTAGATAAGTTCTGTCTAATTGCAAGGTTTTCTTTATGTAGTATGATCGAGTGAAAGATGACATGAGCATAAAATCTCTTGGAAATAAGCTTGATCTCACTTGCTTGTGGTTGAATCCTTACAAAATTTTCAAAAATGTTCAAAACCAAGATTTCTGACCAGGTGGAATATTGAAACAGATAGAATGTCCAAAAGGGTATTCGAATATGAAATCAAATTTTTTTGAGACCCCCAAGAAAAATCCACTATTTTCCCTTCTTTTTTTTTGGGCGTCACTTGCCTGTGTGTAGGCGTGACTTAAAACTGAGTACGTGGTGACTAGAATTTGCCTAGGCGGCTCTCTGTAGTGAGCAAGCGGCTTTTTCCTGTTGATAGGCATTTCTTAACTTTTTCCAGGAATTTATTGAAATGTCACAGGCGTTACTTTATTGTTTATAGGCATTTCTTGAATAATCACAGGCATGACTTCACTGTGCGTAAGCAGTTTTTCTCTGTGTGCAGGCGGCACTTTGTAGACGAGGTTGTAAATTTCAATTTTTAAAAGTTTTAAGATCAGGTCTGTAGAATATTCTTGCTTGAAAATAAAGTACAAACACAACACACACATCAAATTTGTACCATATCCCTAAAACCACAGTAAAAGTGTATGTTCTCGATCATTTTTCACAAGTATAAACAAGAATATCTTCCAAGCAATCTACCTAGAGTCAGATTTGGCTTTTAAACACGTTTGGCTCTAAAAGGAAAATTACTACTTAACAGGATTTTAATGAACACCTCCGTTCTAGATCATGTCAAGTTCTTTTACCCACTTACAGGCTTCTCACACGTACAAAAGCACGATTTGGCGCAATCCCAAAGACTACTAGAGGAAGTGAAGAATACTTGTACACAACCTAGTCACTCTCCTATTAAGGAAGAATGTATTTGTTTATAGTGGGTTGGATAGTATCGTGGCTAAAGTGATTGTCTCCCACTTTGGGTCGTTCCTTCTCACCATCCTTGTAAGGCAATTCTCGGGAGGTAGGCCCTCTAAAGATCTAATTTATCTAGCATATATAGCAAAACAAGAAATTGAACTTGGTTCAACAAGTTTGGGAATTTGGTTCACTTAGAAAGTGAAGAGCATATCCCTATTGTTGTTCCTTGTTCCAAACACTTCAAGCAAAATTGTGTTCTTTTTCAACCTCTTGACAAGGAGGTTCTTATAGATGAAATGTTTGGTTAATTCCTCATCCCTTTCTTTCTACCAAGTTGAATTCACACATTTGGATTTTTGATCCACTTCAAAAAGTGGAGAGCATATGACTAATGTTTATTCAATTTGGATGATAGTAAGGTTTATCCTATTAAACTAGATCCAAAGAAAAGCCACAATTTAAGCAATGTAAGCTTGATATGAAAAATACCTCTTTTGTAGCTAGCAAAGGCTAGGCACTTTTTTGAGGTTTTTTGGCTTTTATTTGCTTACTCACCTAGTGGCGATCATTCCCATTATGGCTACTCCAACAAAATTAGTCAACACAGCCATACAAAGTGAAGGAAACCAGAAACCAAAAGGAACAACTTGAAATGCAATTAAGTGTTCTTGACAAGATTTTTGCAAAGAAAATTTTTAACAACTTAATGAAAACAATTTAATTCAAAGTAGGAAATTTATTCTTGTAAGCATCCAACACCTTAATGTAATGCTTATAAAGCTTTTCTTCTAACTCCAAACTATCTAGAATTGCAGCAGTATGTATTTCCTTTTGACATTTGTTTTGAATTCTTACCTCTTTGCTCTCTTGAGTAACTCTTCTTTCTGGTTTCTGTACTTTCCTGTGTCTACTCATCTACGGGAAAAACACAAATAGAGAGTAAGAAAATAGAATTTAATAATTTGATAGCAAATTTAAGCAAAAAACATTAGGTGACATTTATCAGCAAATAAGTGTCAGTTAAAAGCTAGCAGGCGTAACTTTAAGAGTCATAGGCATCACTTTCCAGTGACTCAAGCGACTTTTAAAAATTACTAAGTGTAACAATTTAACTGCTAGGTGATACAAAGAACGTAAATTGCATAAGATAAAATATCCGAAGAGGTAAAGTACAACTATTAAGTGTCAGTTAAAAGCTAACAAGAGTGACAAATAACTGTAAATTGCGTAAGATAAAACATCATAGGTGGAAAAGGACAACTAATAGGTGTCATTTCTATGATCTTAGGTGACACTTTACGCTCTCAGGCGTGATACTTTATCTCGCAGGTGTTAGAAGAAGAAAAGATAGAATAGAAAGAATCTCTTAGGCGTCAGTCAATTCCTTCTAGGCGTCGTCAAAGTGCTCACAGGTGTCATCAAATCCTGCGTAGGCGTCATTTCTCCCATTTTCTGCAAAATTCATGTCAAAGTGAAGCCAAAAACATACAAAATTTGATAAAAATGATAGAAATGAGGCTCAAAGCCCCACGATGGGTGCCATTTGTGTGTGAGTGTTTACACCTTCATGAAATTAGGACAATTAAAAATAATTCTATGTAAGAAATAAGAAAATTTAATCTAAAGAATTGCATTTAACATCCATGACATCTCATGGTTCTCTATCTAGCTTGGTAAGTAGAGCTCTCAACCTTATTCTCTACTAGTGACAATCCTAGAATGAGAAAATATGATAGAATGCCTAAATCTAGCTCTCAATTCTTACTTTGATACAAAGATAAAACTCAAATGCTCATGATAATGCTCTCAAATCTCACTATTTGCTCTAAAATGCTCATGATAATGCTCTCAAATCTCACTATTTGCTCTAAAATGCTCAAGATATTGTTCAATTTCTATGAAATTGCCTATAGTGATGATGCTATGCACTTGAATTTTCTAAGATATATTATGCTCTCAAAATGACTTCTATTTATAGTAAAATCTCAAGGGTAGGGGGTAGAGTTACTTGATCATGGTTTAGCCTTGGTTGAGTCAAAAACTTTGAAATGTTTTTAAATGGGGGGACAATTTAAATGATCGTCTCAAAGGTTTGGACAAGTAGACAAATTTGAGTGGTTGAGATTCAAAGTTGAAAATGAGTGATTGAGATTCAACTATTTTGGAGTGATCCATGTGCATTTGTTCTCAATTCTTATTGGTTGCTTAAATTATGTTGAAAGATATTAGGATTAATTAAATTCCATCAATTAATTAAATTAGCCATGTAAGGGAATAGGTTCAATTTGATTTTTGATTTAAAACTATACAATTAATTGATTAAAATCTATTATATAATGTGATTAATCCCTTTAAACTTGTATTTAATTCTTTTGATGTCATGATTTGATTTTTCCTTTGATTTAAATAATTTTGTCCAATTTTGATTAATAAATGTCCATTTAAAATTGATTTGATCCATTTTGATGAGAATTAGAGCATTTGGCTAAGATTTTACAAATTTAAATAATTCTAAGACACTTGCCCAGTTTTGGGTGTCTACAATACCCGTGTCCTTACATTAGGTTCTATTCTAAGAGAGGGACTTCTATGCATCAAAGGGACCATCTGAGGTAAATTAGGAATATTTCAAGATGGTATGTTTCACCGTCATAAAATGAATGAAGTGAAGTCTTTTATTAAAAAGTTAGAGGTATTGTTTTCTTTCATTTTGATTTGAATTTCAATATAATTGTAAATAGAAGTTTATATGTATAGAATATACTATATTCATAAATAGCATTTTAATAAATATAAGACATGTATTATTTATTTTTTAAATATATATTTAGATTAAGGATGTTTTGGAAATGTTTCTTATTATCATCCATATATGTGTGTACGCATGTGTGGGTGGGTGCATGTGGGTGTGTATATGAGTGTGTGCATGCACATGCATATGTGTGGGTGTGTGGGTGTGTGGGTGGGTCTGTGTGCATACACACATGTATGTGTGCTTGTGTGTATGTGTACATACATGTATGTGAAAATGTGTGTATTTGTATGTGAGTATGTGCATGTATGATAAATAAGAGTTTTGATTGATGATTCATTAGCGCATAGGAGTGGTATGGGTACACTAGACAACTAGATTATCCATTTGAGCTATATTTTGTACATTATTTCCACATCAATTAGTTAGGGTATGCCTTATAGATAAAGGGAAAGAGAAGAAGAGGGTGATATATAGATAGAGAGAGATATAGAGAAGGGCAAAGAGGGATGTAGAGAAGTAGACAAAGAGATATGGAGAGGGAGAGAGGGAGACAAGGATAGAGGAGAGAGAAATAGGGATATTTTGGAAGAGAAAGGGATAGAGTAGTAGAGACATAGACGTAGATTAAAAATAATATCTAGTAGTTTTAAATGTTCATAGACATATTTTAATAATATTGCTATCTAGTTGACTGCGAAAAATACCTGCACTGATTGAGACTCAGAAGAAGCGGTGAAGGATCAAGAATTTAGGACGATAATAAAGCATTGTTTCCCTCTCATTTTAGCCTTAAGTAAACAAATGACTTCATTTCTAAGACTCAAGATATTATTTCAATTCTCTAGGGATGATATGAACTTGAGATCATTTGCACAAAACATCAAGAGCATTATTTATCAAATCTTTTAAATGTGTGGAGACTCCTCTTTTCTTGTGTATCTCCACAGCTTGGATCCCTGCATCACCAAAGTCAATAGAGAGATATGAAGGCTACTAGCAATGTTTATTGACCTTTCAACCTCGCAACAAATGATTCAAATATTGCCTAGGACCCTAAATATCGTTGCCAATATAGGGCATTTAAAAATGATAGTTTATAATTCTATATTATGGTTTGCCATTAATAAGGATTAAATTATTCATTCATGGAAGATTGAGTAGAATTGAAAAGGATATCTGCGCAGTCTAGCCGATAGCAAAATGTGAATGCAAAAGAACAACTACATGAAAAGAACACTAACTTAACTACACCCTCTCAACATCTCTAGATTTCCTTATCTTTGTATCCATATATCTCATCATCTCTGTATCTTTATATATATCTTCCTCTCTATCTTTCCCTATTTATGTCTTTGTATGTATCTCCCTAGATCTCTATCTATCTTTACGTCTTTATCTTTCTCTTGTATTTCTATCTTTCTCTTAGATCTCTCTATCTCTCTCTATCCCTGTATATCTCCCCCTAATGATGGTAAAAAAGAGAAGATATTTGAGGGTGCAGAAGGGATGATCATATTCTCTGCATGGTAAATATGGTTGGCAATGTAAAGAATGCCTGAAAAGTTCACTTTTCCCCATTTATCAATGAGTGTTTTTTTATGAACTTTGTGTCCAACCGGCTTCGACTGTATGTTCTCTTTAAGATCTTCCTTCTTAACAACTACATCGAATGCAATATGACCTTAATTTTCATGAGTGTTGATTAACATTTCCATCGCCAGAAGTAGTTCATAGACAACCAGGAGGTAAGGAAGGGAAACTAAGTATTTGTCTCTTATATCTCTATCAATCTATCTCCTATATCTCTTTCTAGCCCTTCCTCTTTGTCTCCTTTGTATCTCCCTAGATCTATTTTTATCTTTACCTCTCGATTTGTCTCTATATCTCTATCTATTTGTCTCACATTCCTCTTACTCTCTATTCATGAATACCTCAATCTTCCCCCCCCCCCCGCCCCTCACCCTCTCCATATCTAGACACATCTTCCTCTCTCTATCAATCCATCTATCTCCATCACCCCCTTCTTATACTTTAAATCTATACATCTCCATATTTCTTCCCCCATCTCTCCCTCTATCTCTATCTTGTTAGCTCTTCATCCCCATCTATCCCTATATATCTCCTCCTCTCTCCCTCTCTCTATATATCACTTTCTACCTCTACCTCTATCTTTATCTTTATTTCTCTTCCTCTCTAATTCTCTCTTCTTTATATATTTATATCTTCCTTCCCTCCTCTCTCTCTATCTATCTCTCCCTCTCCTCTCCATATCTCTCTTCTTCTTAGTCCCCATTTTTCCAATTGTAAGTCTTGCAAGGTGATCTCTATAATATATTCATTTAAAACGTAAATAAGTGTTGTGATATCATGGATAACCATTGCTTTGTTTGGATTGTTCAAGAGCTATATTTTTGTTATTTTAGGGTTACTCTGCTTAGTGAGTAGTTCCATTTTTTCACAGTGCTAGATGTTCTTCCCTTTTCTTGAAAGATTTTGCTTGTTTACAATCTATGGCTGAAGAGGAAAAAAAATTGTCAAATCTAGTAGGGTGCGGTTATTTTAAAGTTTGTAGAAAATACTATTGATGTTTACCTTCCTCTCTACCACTATCTCCTAACCACCTTCTCTTTGACTCTTTGTGCATCTATATTTTCCTCTTTTTATTGCTTTACATCCCTCTAGATCTCTCCCTCTCTACATATTTTAAACATAATATATATACTATCATATTGTCATATATTGTAATATTTTATTAGCTTTGATTTTCATATTTAATTTCTATATTAAATCCCCACCCTTAACATCTTTGCACGAGTCATTCACAGGCTATCATATAGGTGTCCAAGAAGAGTCATTATCATCCAAGTTTCGCACATACTTCACAAAAATTCCATCACTCTCCAACGTTACTCTGCGAATAAATTGCCCATCTCCAACATTTCCTTATGTGAGTGTGAAAACTGTCATGTTGGTAGTGTTTATCAAATGCAAGAGCCCACTTGTATCAAATTTGAAGCATCCTTCACCGACTGAATTTTTGTCAACCTAGTAAGCACCTTGAGGCTCGCCTACTCATTCTACATGATAAAACGCTAAATCACCATATTCCTACAAGGCAAGCTCAAATCGGCCTAATGAGATGTTTGTGTTTGAAGCCCTAGAATACATGGTAGAATTCCACTTGAGCTCTTGGTTGGGCAACATGGTATCTGTAGGAGGCTTTACCTCCCTATTAAATCTCCTTCATCTAATGACCAAGTAAACAATGCTTATGGAAAGTAGAAGGCATTTTATTGTTTCTTCCCTTGTGTTCATCAATGTGTATGATCTATGGATAAAAAGATTTAAAAATATATTTGGAATATTTAATGAGAAACAATATGATCTCTTATTGTTTAGGAATGTGGGGTCATTTTTTATATCAATTATGGGTCACATTTGATTTGTGAACCATGCTTACAAATCTTAGGAATGTAAGATGAGTTGTAGTGTATCAAATATGGAGTACATTTTCTTATATGATCCATGCATAACAACCCAATAGTTTGACAAAAGTTGAACAATATTGATGATGGGTTATATCTGACCATGTTTCATGTTAAAAACCCATAAATATGTCAAGTGAGTTGCAATATGCTTGTTATACTTTTAATTTGACTCTGATTCATATTACAATTTTAAGCATGTAAAGTGAATTTCCATATGTTAATTATGATAAGGAAATGTTAATTATGATAACTTACATTTGATTGTGAAGAGAGATAGAGAAAAAATAAACTTTTCATATGTATGAAGAGAATAATAGATGGAGAGATAGGGGAGAGAGATAGAGAAGAAGACAGAGTTGGAGGTGGAGGTGGAGGTGGAGATAAAGATAGAAATAAACATATAAGGGGAGAAATGGAAGTTTACAAAAGAGAGAGAAATAGAGATAGAATTAGGGAAAGATAAAGATAGAAGAATGAGAGAGGAATAGACATGGAGAGGTATAAAGATAGAGATCTAAAAAGTGTTATATATGTCTTTCTAGATATATCTCTCCCTATCTCTACCTCTCATTCTCTTTATATTTAAATAGAGTAAACTAAACGCAAAGTCAAAATGTATCAAAATGGGTCCGATGTGTCTTGATTGTTAACTAAAAGCGTATCAATAGATTCATTGGACTGCTTGTACTTGATAAGATTAAAGAAGAACTTAGAGCCACGATCACTAGATTGGATCCAATGGGCATGAGATCTAATCTTAGCACCACGAATCTTGACTTGTTGATGTTTTCTGAGGGCTTCCTTGGCATAAATCACTTGGGAGGTAAGATCAACATTGGAGGGATCATTCTGGATGTTAGCCTCAACCTTCTAGAGGTCAAAGGAGAGATGTTTCTCAATAAATCTATAGTCTTTGGCTCTTTTTTGGCCAATGGTTTTAAGCAAGCTCTGCCAGGCAGGCAGATTCATATTCCATTTGTTAGCATGGGAGTAATTGGGGGAGTTGAACTTGTTGATATGTTGAATGATTTGGATGGCAGCCAGAACATCCTCATCTTTAAGAAGGCTAGTATTCGAGATAAATTTAGAATTGGAACCTCTATTGTGCATAGGGGAATTATTAAGTCTGATGCAGGTAGAGATAGGATGGTGGTTAGAGAGGGTAGTGGAGGTGATGAGGACATAATTATCCTAGTTATTAGGAAGGAAGGAAAATAAATTTTTGTTAGGTCATAGAAACAATCAAGTCTTGAGTAAATTCTGGAGGAGCCTTGTTGGAAATTACACCAAGTATACCATAACCCCGGATTATTATCCCTATTACTAGCTAAGGGGTCAAAAATATGTTTAGACTCTTTCATCCTATTCCAGTGAAGTTTTTCATTTTCTTTCCAAGAGAATGAGACACCTCCAAATTTGTCTTGTTGGGATTCCACCATGTTGAAGTCCCCTCTAATAAGCCACGGGATATCAGGGAGGGCCACCAGTTAGTCCCATAAGTTAGCCCTATCCTTAGAATCATTCGGGGCATAGACAGAGCAAATGCCAAAAATATAGTTTTTATAGTTAATAGTAATCCAAACAACTCTTTGGCAGGGGGAGAGGCCACTGCCCATAATATAACTTCCCCACTTGGGATTAACAAGCAAGGAAATGCCCTTGCCTCTAGAATGCGCAGTAAAAAATTTGAGCGCATCATTCCAAATGAAATTAAGATTGGTCTCAAGCATGAAACTGACAACTTTAATTTCTTGAAGCATCAGAAAATCTATAGAATTATAGGTATCAAGGAAATACTTAATGACAAACTTTCTATCCGGGGACTCGAGACCCCTTATATTCAAGGAAATGCAATTCATGAGGAAACATGTGAGGGGGTAGAGCACAGATCTGCAACCCCATCAGTTGAGGACATAAGCCGAGAGGAATTTTCTCCAATTTTCTTCTTAGAGGACTTATTTTTGGAGCCTAAAGGCCTCCCCCTCCATTTCGAAGTAGGGATATCATTTTTGTTTGTCATTATCAGATTCAACAGGAGAATGAGAGTCCACCTCCATGGAGGGTGTAACAGGGATGGGGAAGGATACATAACCTATGGGGGTTTTAGATGTAGGGATAATCTCAAGGGAGAAGTCATCTCCAAGTTCTCTAAAGACTTTGATTGGGAGATTTTGAGAGGGACTTGAGGTATTGCGACTACTGGGGGGTTAGAACAGACAATATCTAAACTAGGGGAATTGGTTTGTGTTTCCTGAGAAGAAGGGTTATTTGAACAAGAGGGGATCATATGTTTAGCCGGATGAGGAGTAACCAGATTCATGTTCTCATTATTTGTGGCCTTTCTTCTACGCTTTTTGGTAATAGTTTGAAAGCTTCCATTCGCAGTCATGGTGTCTATGGACATAGAGATGGCTGAAAAGGAGATAGGGGGTTGAATAGAAGGGAAAGTTGGAGAGTTGGGATCCAAATTAGCTAAGGGGTTAGAGGGAACCTCCAATTGAGGGTTGTTACTAGCAAGGGAATCTACAGAAGGATTGGCCGCATTAGCGAGGTTAGGGGGAGATGAAGTTTTAGCAGGGTTCAAATTTTTCCTGATTACGGGGCAATCTTTCCTTAGATGGGCCCTTCTTTCCAACATAAAAAGCAGGCATTCAAGCCTCCAAGAATTTCAATAGGGCACACAAAAACTTCCTCTGTGATATTAATGCAGATATTAGGTGGAGTTTCTTTACCTGGGTTCAGGGATATAAGAACCCTAGCATCCATATGCGAAACCAGTCTAACTGTATCATCCATGCAAATAACTTTACCCAAAGGTTCAAGTAATTGAGGTAGAGACAATAGTCCACTAATATTTTTTAAGAACTTCAGTTTGAGATTCATTATTAGCAAAGAAAATAACAAATAAACCTTTTTGAATTTGCCTACAGAATGAAATATGAAAACCCATCTTAAGATTCCAAAAATTGTGAAACCAATCATCCAAAAACTTCCTAGGAGGGCACTTATCCAATTCCACAGTAGAGAAAAAAATCACAGTGTTTCTTAGCCTATTCTTCTCCTTCACTATCTCAGCAAGCATCTCAAGATTAGGAGCAATAGAAAAAGGTGCCGAAGTAGCCTCAAAGTTATTACTAGAAACAACAACTTCATGGACACCGGAGATGCTAAACCTAGCATTCGCATCCACAATACCACCAGAATTGGCGACCACTTCAGAGAAGGATTTAGGATTATTAGAGGAGTTAGGGTTAGTATTAACACCCCCATTAAGACCTGCGTCCTTAGGCGAAATGGCAGGGGAAGTGGGGGGTATGGTCTTTGCCGAACGACTGAGGGAGGAGTGAGGAGAACCATTCAGTTTCAAAGCAAAAAAAGGAGAAGCATGGAAGCCAACACCTGTCTCATAACCGTCGCCGGAGACGTCCAACTACCTGTCGTCGACAGCCACCTCACCATGGGAGTTCGCTTGCATCAAAATTCACACCTTCAAAAATTCGCACCTTTAAAATCATCTCAACTATTTATTTGACTAGTCAATTATCTTAAATATCAAATACACGTTATACAACTACTCATATTTCATTATACATGTAGATGTTTTGACATTTTTCTTACCCAAATGTCAAGCAAACCTATGTCCAAAACTAAAAGCAAACATCTATATAAAATGAATTTATTGCAATGTAGAAAAAATATAATTTTTTTGTGATGATTTTTTTTTTCAATGATTGTATTGGTGCATTTATTTAGTCCTATGATGTAAGTTGGTACAAGTTTTCTTATTTCTATGTTTGTAAACTAATTGTGAACGTACTATTTATTATGTGAATTGGTCAATTATCATATCAAAAAGCTAGGTTACAAGGAAGAAATAAATTATTTTCTTAAGCAAACCTCTCTCTAAAGTAAGTAAACTTATATTCAAAATATTTAAAATTTAATATAAAGAAAGAGTAAAATAGGTAGGTGGAGAATCATTCTAAATTATTTACCTCTTGAATATGTTATATTTATTTATAAACTTGCTCTATTTTTTTATTCACATAACGGACTCAAATCAACCAATCAAAATTGAGATAAATAATTTAAATAATATATTTAAGTAATAAATAAATATAGAAACTTTAAAAATATTGATTGACATTGGCAAAAAAAATAGTTACTTATGATTGGTTGTTTGATGCAAAACTAATTAACTAATTGTAAGGTTAATACCATATACTAGCCTATGGCAAGTACAATAATGTCATAATTTATTATATAATATAAAATAATAAATTTGTTTATAATATTAATTATATATAAATTAATTATATAAACTAAATATAATTAAGATTATTATATTAAAATTAAATTTATAGAAAGTAAATAATTTCTTAAACAAATTTGATAATATACATTATATAAGATAATCATGATATAATATTTTTATATATAATAATCTATATTATATAAAATGTACTAATTATGTAATTTATATGAAATGAAATCTTATACACAATAATAAATATAATATATATGATCAAATTTAAAATATATTTTATTAATTAAATTTTTTTAAAATTTTATAAAATATAATAATACAATAACATAAACTTATTTTATGTGGAATAATATAATTAATATAATAAGTAATAATAGTTTAATTAAACTATTTTCTAAATTTAAAAACAATTTATAATTTAGTATATATATTAGATTAAGTTTAATAATATTATTATACAATATAAAATAATAAATAAAATTATAATAATAATCCTATATAAATATAATTTTAACTATCATAAGTTGTCAAATTATCAAATTCGAAAAATGTATTAAAACAAAGAACTTTTAAATTTACGAAACCAAATATTAAAACAATGCACACTGGAGTTCAAAGCGGACGGTTTAAAAAAAAAGGGCAACGATACCTACCTATCTCTTCTTTTCTTGTTGTCGCCGCTTCCGTCATGAAAACTCTGTCATGCCGCAAAATGTTCTTTGTTACAGCAGCTTCCATGAAATCCATTTTATCCTGCAAACTGTTTCCTATTCATCCATTCCATTTTCATTTACGCAATGTTTTCTCATCTAAAGCCCATTCGCAGACCCTCTTTTCACAGTCTGCCGCCACCAAACTTAACCTTTCTGTGGCCGACATCACTCGGATTCTCAAGTCGCGACCCCAATTGCAGGTGCACAACGTAGAGAAGATCATTCATTTGTTGAAGAAGCACGGCTGCACTCAAGTCCAAATTGTCAAAATGGTGAAGACAAGGCCCAAGCTTTTCGAATTTACAGAAAAAATATTGGAACCTAAACTCAAAGTACTGAACGATTTCGGTTTTGTGGACCGATATCTGACCAAACTATTGACCAAAAATCCCGGCGTGTTGTCTCTCAGCCTCGAGAGCAACCTTCTTCCCAAGATGGAGTTTCTGAAGAATGTATATAAGTCCGAAGCTGTGCTCGTTAAAACCGTGTGTAACGATCCAAGAGTTCTCAATTCTAGCTTGGAGAAGATCCTAAAGCCATCGCTTGCTTTCTGGGAAGGATGGGGTTTTTCTGGGACGGAGCTCGTAAACTTCTTACAGGTTTATGCAACTTCTCTCTCACGCACGTCTCTACCGCCTGCACAAGTAGATCTCATTCACAAGATTGGCGTCGACAAAGAGAGCAAAATGTACAAATATATTGTGGGTAAAGTTGCTACGAGCCGCGTGGATTTGTTGGAGGCGAAAATAGAGAATCTCAAACTCTGTGGGCTCTCAGCTGAAGAAGCCTTGTAATTATTTAGAGCACAACCTCTAGCCCTTAGTCTCTCCATTGAAAATGTAAGTGAAAAGATGAACTTTATAGTTAATGACATGGAGCTCCCTGCAAATATTGCAGTGAAGCACACTAACTTGTTGCATATCAATTTGAAAAAGATTATGAGGCCCAGGTTTCTGGTTTGGCAGAAAATCAAATCCATCAGTGACCTCGGCCTCCCTCTTTGGACGGTATTGAGGATGCCAGAGGTAAGGTTTGTTAGTAAGATAATAGAAGGGCATCCCTAGTCTAAAACACTGTGGACAATTTATGAAAACGCCATCTCTAATTGAAGACTATCAAACTCTTATTGAACACAATGGAGGTGCCCTCTGTGGCAAGTCATGTCCAGTCAGACCCCACTTGTAAACATTTAAGATTTATCAATGTTATCATATGAATATGAATATAATTGAAATTTTATAAAAACATTGATAAATCTTAATTGATGGCGTTTTCATACATTGTGTTTGTAGTGTAACATTGGAAAGAAGCATTGTTTAGCTAGCTATAGATAACAACAATAATTTGCATTATGATTCAATATGACTTTATTTCTATCTTTACATAGCTGAAAAATAATCTTAATATGAAAACTATGCCTAGTTTGTTTGTACTATGCAGGCAACATGGCCAAGTTACCTGATAAAACCATCATGTGAAATGTTTTAATTTGGAAGGCATGAAAATACTCTGATTATGTTTCCTGGCATTTTCAAAAACAGCACAAAACTAGAAAAGGTTCTTAGAGTCTCAGGCTGATGGCACAGTGGGGACGGAGGATGAGTGATTCTTATGTGAATAAGTTGGTTGCGAAGTGGTAAATCCTGCTGTACAAGTGATGCAGACAAGGATGCTGTGTTGAATTGATGACAATCTGTCCTGTTATATTTTATTCATACACGAGGTTCCCTCTATGGATACAAATCAACGTAAAATTCATGTATTAAATTCAGATTCCTTAATTAATTGTGACATAGCTAAACATGCTAGAAATGTTTGCTGCTGTTGAGCAGAAAACTACAAGTTGAGGTTTTATTGTTTCAAACAAATTGCTGATTTTCTTATTTGGATGCTGATTTTCGCCAGGAACGGTCAGGGATGTCTCAGACATCCCTGGCCAGCACAGTGCGGAAATGGTCAGTGCCCTTTCCTCGTCCTGGGTACGTGTCCCTTTTTTCTTGCCTAATCGGTTTCCTGCCATCCCTCTGTCTCCTGTGCTGTACTCATTTATGGAACGCTGCTTATTATGGTGGAAACACATCACCGGGTAATGCTGTTACATATGGATCAAAAGATTCAAAAGTGCGAATTCTCTCAAAATTCTGGGAGAAGCTGTAAATTTTAAAATCTCAATGGACTGGTTGCTATGGATCAAGAGATTCAAAAGTGCGAATTCTCTCAAAATTCTGGGAGAAGCTGTAAATTTTAAAATCTCAATGGACTGGTTGCTGTGTTACACCTTGCCCAATTGGAGAAACTGCTAACGATTCAATGGATTTGAGATCATTCATAAATTAAACAAATTGTGGAGGGTTTAACGAAGCTGCTGCTAAATAAATGAAAGCTGAAATTGAAGATGAATGTTTAAAGTTTTAGTTCTTAAGATTTTTAATAACGTTATGACTTTTTGAAACAAGGTGGTCCTGAGATCGATTGATTTAGAACACACAAATTAATGGCAGCCTTATGGGCAAAACAGAGAACAGAAGGTTTAACAGAGAACAAAGATGAAATGAATGTTTGAAAATTCAAGGTTAATCCAAGTTATCTTTATTATATCGTCAATAGCACAGTGTGGCAGGAAAACAGATTGATAAGAAACAAAATGGTCTCGCAGAACAAAAAATGTTCATGAAAGATCGCTCCTGCAGAGAATCAAAATCTCAGAACAGGGATACATAGCCTTATCTCATTGCTCCAGTTCTAAGGATAGTTACAATTATATTCGATCCTTTAAGGACTAGCATATAGGCTCAACTTCTACTCCTTACTAGAAGTGCCAATCGCCACCGGTTGACTCAGCAAGACATCACCATTTCCTTGTCTTCAATTGGTTTGTTATCACACTTGACTCTACAAAACTTTTCCTCCTTCACTGATGGCCGACGTTCATGATCCGCCCCTTCTGAAGCAATCTCAGTTGCTTATGACCTGAATTATGAACGATCTTCTCAACTGTCAATCAATTAACTTGGTTGGTTTCTATAACCAACAACCAACCGATCTCATAAATTGTCTTTCTTCCTGTACGAATGGTGACAAAAGGCTGCTCTGTTTTGCGTTAGGAAGTCTTTGGTAAGAAGGTGTCAATAAACTGGAAACTAACAAAAAGATAAACCAACATAAGAAAAGAAACCAAACAAGAAAACCAAAAGCTTGAGAGGGTGATGCTCCTTCATCACAAATGTAGAAGGCTCTGCGGGTCTCTCTTAAAAATTGTGAGTGTACTGAGTCAAGGCAGCAAAACTTGCTAGTGCTAGCTCAACTGAGGGCTTTGCAAGTCTACTGCAAATGATGGTCTCTCAAAGTTATGTTTTTTACTAGCATTTCTTTGAGTTTTGAGGATGCGAGGAGAGATTTCAGATAGGAGAATTTTCTTTTCCAGATTTTGTATATAGGGAATTCAAAATAAAATATGAAAATTAATATTTGATGAATTAATATTTGGTGAATATAAATAGATGGAAATTTTGTTACTTCTGAAAGGCATCTCATAAATCGCATCATTAAGTTTAAAATTGAAATCATGCTAGAGCAGGGAGTGAAAAACCAATTATACAGAATGTTCAGTAAAGTTGTTTTCCAGCCCACAAATTTCTGCAGCAGTTGTAATTACAGTTTTGATGTGGTACTGTTTAGAACACTGGAGTGAGTCTTTAATAAGGTGCCATAAATTCCTTAGAAAAATACATGAAATCGGTAAACCAGAACATTAGGCTTTTCAATTTACAGTGGAAGTTCATCATCAATCGGACAAAATCAGAAAATATTTTGTTAAATGTTAGTTAATAATTCAGAAAGCATTTTGTTGAAAGTTGGTTAATAATTCAGAAAACATTTTGTTGGAAGTTTGTTAGTAATTTGTTTTAAGCAAAGTTTTTGAACCGACACTCGCCAGGTCCATTTCAAGATTTGGCTTCAGATTTAGAATTTTTATTTCAAGATAGAATGGATTTATTTTGTTTCCAATTCTGAATAATCAATAATATTAATGACATATGGATCAAAACTGCAAATTCTCTCAACATTCTGAAACAAGCTGCAAAATTATGATTGTCAATGGACTGGTTGCTGTGTTACACCTAGCTCATCTGGAGAAACTGCTGATTGATTCAATGGATTTCAGATCATTCATAAATTAAACAAATTGTTGAGGGTTTAAAGAAGCCGCTGCTAAACAAATGGATGCTCAAAATGAAGATGAGTGTTATAAGTTTTAGTTTTTAAGATTTTTAATAATGTTATGACTTTTTGAAACAAGGCAGTCCCGAGTTTGATTGATTTGCTACTGCTGGCTCAGCTCAGGGCTTTGCAAGTCTACCACAGATGATGGTCTTTCAAAGTTATGTTCTTTTGAGTTTTGTGGATAGATTTGAGATAGGACATTTTTTTTTTTTTCAGATTTTGCATACAGTAGTAAAAATATAGAATATAAAAATTAATATTTGATAAATTAAGTACAAAATTTTTACCAAGATGATCCATATCACCACACCTCATATCTGAACCACATATCCCAGGGTTGTCTCCAAGTTGTACGCATTTTTAAGCATGCTACAATTTTCATAGTCAATACTTCTATTACTGTACTGATCATGCAATCTATTGGCAACTTTTCCTGTTCTGTGGCAGGATTCTGCCAACTCTCCACCTTATATACAAGTATGTAATGATTCATTTTCATTTTTGTTATCTAATAGTTTTTTTAAATTTTGGCAAAACGTGGTGTATTCAAATTACATTTTATGAGTAGTTGTTTGTGTCCTACCATCAAGTAGTAGAGTTGGACGTAATCTCTCAACAGTCACACATGCACAAAAAATAAACTGCTATACTTGAAAATGGACATATTAATGCAAAACAATGTGAAAAAATAAAATAAAATGTAGTTATTTAAATGACAGCACTCAAAAACAAAATTTGTAGTAGTTCACTGCTTATATAGAGCCATGGAAAATATCTCCCTGCAAAAAATTGATCTAAAATTCATATAATCACCAAGGAATTTCCTACCTTAGAATGAATCTATAAGCACACCAGCTTCAAGATTCTATATACACCCCACCTTAACAACTATATAAAAACAAAAGTAAAAGGTATAAGTGGCTATTTACTGTTGAAAGATAGTTTCGATCGGGTTTAAGTATGCAAATTGAATATATATATATATATATATATATATATATAATGTACACTGCACGATAAGTATTGTGCATTGCAATGTATACATTGCAGACACGACGTGTACCGTGCGCTGCAATGTATTGCAGACATGGTACATGTCATGTATTGCAATGTATACATGTGGCTGCAAATACATTGCAACACACAATGTTCCTCACCAAACATTGTTATTAAAAGAAACATGTCGTTTGGATTATCGTTTAGCTTGGAGTTAGTGATTGAATTAATATTAACGTAGGGTCATGACCCTACATGGCAACTGCCATGTATGGTCATGACCTTACATACTAATATATATAATAAAAGGAAAATGTGGAATCAATCAATCACCAAGGCAATTGTATTCTACAACACATAAATAAAGTAATATATATTAATCTTTTGATCTAATATTCTTTAACATGGTATCAGAGCAAGTTTATTAAAGAAGATATATTATATTATTTATTTTTATATTTCTTGATATTTCGTATAAACATAATAAAAAAAATTATTTTTTTGTGTTTATTATAATATCAAAAAGAAATGGCTCATAATATGAGAATGGAAGATAGACTTGAAGGAGCATCAAGCTTTCTATCTTGGAAAACTAGGATTACCTCTCTACTTCTATAACTCGAATTAGAGGATTACATAGAGAAAGAACCCACAATATTTGAAGATAAAGCAGAGAAATTCACTTGGAAAAGGTGAAACAACAAAGCCAAAAAATTGATTATTGATTCCGTCAAAGATTCCATACTTCCAAGTATTTCAAGATTAACCACGACATTTGAAATATTCAAAACCATTCAAGACACATTTGAAATCAATAATGCTAGTAGATTATTGACCCTAAAACAACTTATGAATATGAAAATGAATAAGGGTGAAACAATCACCTCCTATTTTATGAGAATATCAAAATTAAGAGGTCGGCTCTTTACCATTGGAAATAATATGGATGATTTAGAAGCATCCTTAATTGTTCTAAGAGGATTACCTATCTCTTGGGAATCTTTCATTCAGTGCATAAGTGCAAGACCTCCATTACACGACATGTGTTGCAATGTATTCCAACCCTAAGGAAAATCACACTAGGGATACCTCACCTTAAATCTGAACACTTAGGTATATGCAAAGGGTGTGCCTTAGGAAAGAATACAAAAGGATCTTTTCCAACAAGTGGACACAAATCAAAAAATGTATTAGAACTTATACACACAGATCTATGTGGTCCTATGTCCACACACTCTTTGTCAGGTGCCTTATACTATGTAGTTTTTGTTGATGACTACTCTAGAAGAACATGGATATACTTTTTAAAACTAAAAAAATCAAATGAAGTCTTATCTAAGTTCAAAGAATACAAAGTACTTGTTGAAAATCAAACCGGCAAGAAAATTAAAACTCTAAGGTCTAACAATGGAGGTGAATATACCTCTGATAGTTTCAAAGAATTCTGTAAATCTGTTCGGATTAAGAGGGAGTATACTGTGCCATATAATCCTCAACAGAACGGGGTAGCATAAAGAAAGAACAAAACCATCATCAAAGCAACAAAAGCCATGATGCATGATCAAAATATTCACATCTCTTTCTGGGCTGAAGCAACAAACACAACAGTATACATACAAAACAGGTGTCCTCATGCTATTCTAGATAATACTACACCAGAAGTAGTGCTTACAAGGAACAAACCAGACCTAAGTCATCTAAGGGTGTTTGGTTGTCCTGTTTACATACATGTTCCAAAAGAGAAGAGAACTAAATTAGAACCTTCTAGGAAGAAAGGTATATTCATAGGATATAGTGAAGATACTAAAGGATATCGAATTTACATTCCTGGCCAAAGATCAGTAGAGATCAGCAGAGATGTAAAGTTTGAAGAAAATTTCACATCCACAACTACTGAGGATAATTCTATAACAGAGCTAGATAAAGACCCTACAACTGAGAATAAGAGGGAGAATCAAACAATAGAGTCTGAACCTATATTTTCAAATGTTGAGGCTACATTCCAAAATATGGAACCTACAAACCCAAATGATGAAAATAATGTAACATCAAATAGCACCAAAAGACCTTTATGGGCAAGGAAGATGTTTGAAGAAAATAATATAGAGCCAGATCAAATATCCAAGGAGAACAAGAGAACAAGAACACAAAAATGTTATGCTGCCCTTCTAACTAAACTCGCAGAATTTGAACTTGACAATGTGGAAAAGGCTTTATCAAAACAAGCTTGGAGAGAAGCCATGATCGAAGAGTATCAGTCCATTATGAAAAATGATGTTTGGGACATTGTACCTAGACCCAAAAACAAATCAGTAGTCTCTTCAAAATGGTTATTCAAGATAAAATATGCTTCAGATGGCAGTATTGAAAAACATAAAGCTCGGTTTTTTGCTAGAGGATTCTCACAAAAGGTTGTGATTGACTATGAAGAAACCTTTGCCCCTATAGCCCGTTACACCTCTGTAAGAACCATTCTTGCAATTGCAGCATCTAAAGGATGGAAAGTACATCAGATGGATGTCAAGACATCTTTTCTAAATGGGAAAATTGAGGAAGAAGTATACATAGAGCAACCAGAAGGATTTATCACACATGACAAAAATCACTATGTATGTAAGTTAAAGAAAGCTCTTTATGGCCTTAAACAAGCCCCTAGAGCATGGTATGAAAGAATATACAACTATCTCACCAAACTAGGGTACTCTACGAACATAACAGACCCTAACATCTACTTCAAGCTAGTCAATGGTGATATGATAATTCTAATTCTACATGTTGATGACTTGCTTATAACAGGAGAAGATCACCTTATTGCAAAATGCAAACAAGACCTAGTAGCTGAGTTTGATATGAAGGATATGGGTCTACTACACTACTTTCTAGGTCTAGAAATTTGGCAAAAGGAAGATCACATTTTTTGAAGTCAGGAAAAGTACACTGACATCCTTACTAGATTTGGTATGATGGATTGTAAACCATTGGCTACCCCAATGGAAACAAATCTACACAAGCTAAAAAGTGAAGCTGAAGATTCTGAACCTATAGATCCATCACCGTACAGACAAATTATTGGATCCCTCATGTATCTAGTAAACACACGTCCTGACATCTGCTATGCAACAAATGTACTAAGTCACTTCATGTGTGAACCCAAGAAAATACACATGATAGCTGCTAAGCATATTCTAAGATATTTACAAGGGGCCATTGGACTTGGCTTGAAATATGAAAAAGTTGAAATCAAATTTCAAGGTTATTCCAATTCAAATTGGGTAGGCAGTTCCACAGATCACAAAAGCACCACAGGATGTTGTTTCAGTTTAGGATCTGCAATGATATCTTGGTTCAGTAGAAAACAATCGGTTGTTGCTCAGAGTTCCATTGAAACTAAATACATGGCTGCCTCTATGGGAGCTAGAGAAGTAGTCTGGTTAAGAAAACTATTGTTTGATTTATTTAGAAAACCATTGGTACATACTGTTATCTATTGTGATAATCAAAGTTGCATAAAGCTCTATGTAAATCTAGTTTTCCATAATAGATCAAAACATATAGAGATTCCTTACCATTACATTAGAGATATGGTCGACGGGAATATCATCAAACTAGTATATATCAGCACCGAGGAACAAAATGCTTACATATTTACCAAGCCTCTTGTAAAACTGAAGATAGATTATTTCAGGAGTAAAATTGGTATGACTATACTATAAACTTGTTGGGATGAAATTTTTACTCTTGTACTTTGTATTCATGAATATATAAATAAATAAAGTTATTTTTGAAATATTTCATTGTGTTCAAGAAGATGACAATCTTCTATTGAGGTTACTATTACAAGGTGACGATCTTGACAATAGTTGATCAAGTTTCAAGATTGACACCTTAATGGGTTGTCCTGGATTGTGTCGGATATCTTGATATTGAGATGTTATTATTGAAATAACCCATATTTCAAGATTGACACCTTAACGGGTTGTCCTAGATTGTGCCGGATATCTTGATACTGAGATGTTATTACTGTATGGTGTAATAACTTATATATCATGATTGACACCTTAACATGTAGTCCTGGATTGTGCTGGATATCATGATATCAGAATGTCTAAAGTATATCATAATTAAAACTTCCATATGTTGTCCCGAATTGTGTCAGTAAATCATGACATAAAACAACCTTCCTCAACACTTCTTAAACCTTCTCTAACTAAGAGAGAGTGTTGAAAGATAGTTTCATTCAGGTTTAAGTATGCAAATTCCATATATAATATATTCAATATATATATATAATTATTAAATGATTGACATACTAAATGTTCAAATAAAGGAAATACTATAGTCACGATAATACATAGTATGCTACAATGTATACATTGAAGACATGACATGTACCATGTGCTGCAATGTATTGCAGACATGGTACATGACATGTACTACAATGTATTGCAGTGTACGATATATAGCGTGCACTGCAATACATTGCAGCCACGACAGTATAGTGTGCTGCAATGCAATTGCAGTCACACGATAATTATCGTGTGGCTGCCATTACATTGCATCACACAATGTTCCTCATCAAACATTGTTATTAAAAGAAACATATCGTTTGGATTATCGTTTAGCCTGTAATTAGTGATTGAATTAATATTAATCAATCAATCACCAAGGCAATTGTATTCTACAGCAACACATAAATAAAGTAATATTTATTAATCTTCTGATCTAATATTCCTTAACATTTACAAGGTTGCACTAATGGAGGATATACTTTACCACAACAAAATATTGAGAAATCGTTGTTTCAAGGAATATTTTCAGAGAACTAGAGAGAAAATGATGCAGGCCTCTGACATTTATGAAATCCACACATGCAAACTTTAAATTGATTTTTTTATTGTGCATGATGGTTTGATATTTTTTTTATTGGCTCTATAAGACATCTTTGTAGTCATCAATAAAGGAGAAAAATGAAACTTAAATGTTGTCCTTTCCATGTCTTATAAATGGTAGCTTTAAGTGTCTTCGCCATTGCATTTTTATCCAATGCCATTGTTATTATGCCCTGAAGTCTGGCCAAGGTGTTCTTGTGCAAGTATTTGTTCTTTAAGCATGGCCCTGTCACCATTTAAATGCTTCAACATCCTTGGGTACCATGGTTTATTATTTTGCGACTTGCCATTTTCTATATAAAATCATGTTGTCCTATTTTGTACAAGATGATTTTGGCATGGACTCGCTGGTGGCTTGACCATTTTCGTTGCAAGCAAAATCATCAAAGATTTTTCTTTCATAATTCCCCTTTTGATATTACTTGTCTAGCCCACTCCAAATTTATCTGTACATATATTATGTATTTGTATCTCAGGTCTATCTACATTTCAGATTTGTTCCTATTGACAATCAGATTAGCAATCGTATCTCAGATTCATCTAGTGATAGTTGTAACATATTGCTGCAAATTTATTACAACCAACCCAACATGAAGAAGAATTTTGTGAGGCTAGGTTGTTCCACTTTATCTCCTTTTATTGATTAATCTCTCCTTTTCCAATATATGAATATATGTTATTGTTTTACTAAGAGCTTGTGTGATCACATAAGACTTAGATGACTTAAAACTGCATGGAAGAGATATGAGGAGTTGACAAGAAACTCATCAGATTACAAAAGGGTGACATCTTTTCATAATTATACAATGAAATGCCCTCTTACTGAAGTCGGCCCTAGTATCTGTTCCTCCAACAATAGTAATGTAGATCTTTACTGGCTAGATTGCATATGGCTTTGTTAGTTAACACATCATCTATAATATGGTTGCTGGCATACTATGTCTAAACTATTGGGACTGCAAAAATCATGCATATAAATAGAACATGTTTGGATGGTAGAAATCTGGTGCTTAGATGCTTATCTTTGTCTGGCATAAAAGTGAACTTGATTGAAAACAAGCAGTAGGACGTTTGAACAACAGAAATATGAAATATTTCCTTGTAGCAGAGGGTCCTTCAGCTTTACAGCTGCCAATTGCATTTATTTCCATGCTCTATGAATCGATAAATTGAAATGGAACACTTGATATCAAATCCATATACAGAATAACTAATGATGGTATTATATGTTTAGGCTTATTGCCTCTCATCAGCAGACAAAAATCTCATCAATACAACTAAAACATGCAATAAGGATTGCAAAGCTAATTGTAACAAAATAACCCTTACCAAGTTTTCCATTGGTCTTTTTACTGCTTATCCATTAATTTTTTAGTCTCTCAATGTATATGATTAGCAGGAAATGCACAAAATAAATCTTTGAAAATGCTTTAGAAGCTTCCACAACTATTACATTGCAGAGACTGAATTTGCATATTTAGAACTTTATAGCTCAAGTGCATATATTTGTGATTTGGTTTTCGCCTTTAGGTAGCACCCACGACTGCATCACAACCCCTTTTTCATTGGTTGGTGATGTTGAGAATTTTTTAGAATTAGTCCAAAGTGTTGTAGCCCCATAAAGTTTGTAGTGCAAATCAGGCTTAAAAATTTAAACTTTGAAAATTGAGATTTTTTAGGATTATTCTAGAGTGGGTGGACCCATAAAATTTGTGCTGCAGATAAGGCTTAAAAGTTTAAGCTCTAAAATTTAAGGATGTTGGCGGTAGCATGAATTTTAATATTTAGCATTTCAATTTACCTGAGTTAATAAACATAAAAATTTGAAAAAATAAGTTCAAAAAAATTGAATAAGTTGAGATGTTTGACAAGAATAAAAGCCTAAGCTATTGGAGCAATTTTTATGTAATGTCCCCTTCCCAGCAATAGGCCATTTCCATGCCTGATTAGTCTATCTTTTCGTCCGGATATGCTAATGGCTTCATTATGGAGGATGCCATCCAGTTACAGGTTTGCAAGGGCGAATATTTATTATTTGGGCTCTGTTTCTAAAGTCAAATCACTTTAGTTTATAAAATGTTGTTATAAAGTCATTTTATGCCTTATTATAAAGTCACTTTATGCCTTATTATAAAGTCACTTTATATTCTAAAGTTACTTTATCTTATAAAGGTGACTTAAGTGAGCTTTTATCCACATGGCTTAGTTTTGTGTGCTTGCACCCACTTCTAGGTTATAAAAGAGAAAAATACACCTCAGAAAAAGCATCAGGAGAAAATATAAAACAAAGAAAAATGAAATCTGGTTACTTTGTGATTGGTCATTTCTAGGGACGCAAACCCTTAGGAATTTGAGAAGAGATTGGACATAGCCCCAGCTCTCTTCAAGGTGGAAGTATTCAGTTTTCATAGTGAGCTTTATTGGATTGGTAAGAAAACATCTCATCTTCAGCATTTTTTCAGTAAGGAAGATCAGTTTCGACAATTTTGAACAAACATTCTCAACATTGGAAAGATTTAGTTTTATCCCCAGTAGTTCAAGCAGCAATTCAATTATTTAGTGTTGTCCATTTAAGAAGACTCAATCGTACCAGCAAGGAGTGATTGTTTGTTTAGAGTCTCAGTCGAAGACAACCTAAATATCTTGCATGCACTGCACGCAATACTATTTCCAACATGAAAGACACCCTTCACGGAATTGGTCTTTGGATAACACCACGCGCTACATATTGTAAGAAGTTGTCACTGCTTACCTAGAGAGCACAATTGGTAAGCCATTGTATTCTAACCTGCTTGTATCACAAGTTCAAGAGTGCGGGTGAGGAAGGAAGAGGGTAGTGACCGAGAAAGTCACAGTGAACATCTTGGACACACCACAGAACAGAAAACGTGGGTGTGACATTGGCACCTACAGTATTAGGTGTTGAGTTACGGTGATATCCACCCGAGCGTGAGCTAAAGCACAAGTTATGGCTAGTACCTGCTGTAGATACCCAGTCGCACAGAAGGAATAGCTATTCTGACTTAGTGCGTAGCACTGACATGAATCGCGGGATTGGAGACGAGTTGTGTTGGGCTCATACATTATGGTTATACATTCAGTTCACAGTAGTAGTAGATAATACCACACACATTGGGATACTTGATTGCATCCACCCAAGTGATACCACTAGCCGGTGTGCTGCATAGACAACCACCAAGCCATCCAAAGACGTCAATGATGGGCTGCTAAATTTATCTTGGCATACGCTTTGGTGAAAATCAACAAAGGGAATTTGTAAGTCAACTTAAATATTGTCTGATATTCCTTATGTACACTATATATTATTAAAAGAATATCTCTGCTATATTTCAAAATTGGTTGAATGTAAATTCTGGATAGGCTACCGGCATTGGAGTTAGTTTCAAATTCTTGTGTTGTATGTGCAAATCATTATGAGCAAACCTAGATACTATATTCTTTCTTAAGTTGTAATTTCCATTTTTAAATATGTACGCCAATATAATGAGACATCATCAATAAACTACATCAAGCTCACTCGTCAAAAAAATTAGGGAGAAGCATAATAGTCAGTGATAAACTAGTACATATCAGAATTATGTTGAAAATTTAATGAGACTATAGAGCATGGATATTACAGTGGTATCAGAGTGAGTGGTCTTGCTAGCCTAGTGGGCTTAATTTTAAGGTTCTAGCAATGCTGCAAAGGCATGCATAAGAGGAACATACATTATAATTTTAGTCACAACAGAGTTGAATAGGGACAGCCAGAGCCTTTGGTACAGGTTGACATAGAGGACAACCATACCGAGACAGACAAGTATATTATTTTTGAATAGGGCACTTGAGGTACAGGCATGGCAGAGAAAGACAGAGAGGTTAGAGAAACAATGAGGGTTCTTCACGAGGTACATGACCACACCACTGATGTTTTGCACTAGCTCATAGGGGTTATGCAGTAGTTGACAGTGATAGCCAGGAAGCCCCAAAGCCATCGCAGTGGTGGTAGTAGTGTAGCAGGGTCACCCAGAGCTACTAGAGAATGCACTCGTACTACATATATGCCCCTTATGCCTATGTTCACAAGGAATAATGCTGAGGAAGAGGTAGCCCAACCCAAGGCAGCAATCAGACTCTCGAATAATGTTGTAGCCATACATGATGAGTGGGATATGTTACCTAAAAGAGTCAAGGCTGACTTGACATTTGTTTAGTACATGACACAAAAGAGAGATTTTGGTAGAGCACAATAGGATAGGAGGCCCAGGCGTCCAAACATGGATCTAAAACATGCTATGAATAATTGACCCTCCCTACTTTTGATGGCAACGGTAAGACTTCCGCAAGAGCTTGGATTCACAAGCTAGATACCTTCTTGACCCTGAAACCCATGTCAGAGACAGAGGCGATTAAGTTCGCAACCATGCATTTAGAGGGTACAACTTATGATTGGTGGCATCATGGCCTCGTTATCCAAGATCACGGGTTGATTGCGTCATACGAGATCTTCAGCACTAAATTGATCACTCGCTTTGACCGGAAGGACATTGAGGTCTACTACAGAGAGTTAGCCTAGCTGAGGTAGAGTGGGTCATTGGACCACTACTTTGACGAGTTTTAGAGCATCTCCATTATGGTTCTGGATATGGCTGAGAAGAGGAAGGTAATGTTGTTTATTGAGAGCTTGCAAGATAGATTTAGAGGATTGGTTAGAGTCCTCAAGTCGGACACACTGGATGATGCTATTAAGTTAGCACATGACTTGGATTCACCATCTTCCATCCTACACCCACCGAAGAAAACCTTTAAGGGGTCTTCTTCCTTTCCAAAAAATAAAAATCAGAATAAGAGCACACCTCCTAGACTTGACTTCGAGACAAGGAATGAGTTGAGAAGAAAGAAGTTGTGCTTCACATGCAGAGAGCCTTGGGCTCCAGGCCACAGGTGCCTTGGAAAAGGCAAGATACACTACATTGGGGTGGTTTCTAATCATGAGTATGAGCAGCAAGAGGACAACGATGATGGGGACAACGATGGGGAGGCTTAGGACAAGCATGCAATAGAGGGAAAGAATAGGGAGGTTCACCCAGGACAACCCCCTATTACTTTAGCATCCCTCTTGAGTATTCCCGCTTTTCACTCCTTTCGTCTTAAGGGAATGGTTAGAGGACAACAGATCATTTGCCTTCTAGACATAGGTGCAACACATAATTTAATCAATGCTAGTTTGGTATCTAGGAGAGGACTCTTGATAGATAGCATCTCAGAGTTTGAGGTAAAGGTAACCGGGGGATATTTGTTGAGTTGCACAGGGAGGATTTCAGGACTCCAGATTCACTTTGGAGATTATCTCCTAGAGGCAGATTTCTATGTCATTGACTTGGATAGTCTTGACGCCATCTTAGGCATGCAGTGGCTATAGACCCTAGGGAGATATACCATCGATCACCAATTGAAACAGTTAGAGTTTATGCAGGGTGATCAATTGGTTATGCTTAAGGCCATGACAGACAGTGGATCATGAGTGGTTTCAGCTAACAGGATGGAGGCCATCATCCGACACAGTAACATGGAGTGGGCAGCCCAGTGCTTCATATCCTCCAGACCCTCGCCAGATTCAGGGCAACAGATTCACACTGACTTACAAGGTGTGCTTGATAAGCACAAGTGGGTTTTTGTGGACATCCCTCTAGGTATACCTCCAGACAAGGGCTTCGAGCACATCATTGAGTTGGAGGAGGGGGCCAAGCCTGTAATCACCACTCCTTATTGTCATCCTAGGCACTACAAGGATGAGATTGAGAAGACGATTAAGGAGCTTTTAGACATGACACATCAGACCTAGTTCTAGCCCTTTTGCTTCTTCTGTAGTTATGGTGAAGAAGAAGGATGACACTCTTCGCATGTGTATTGATTATTGTGCACTGAATAAGAGAACCATCAAGAACATGTACCCCATCCCTAGGATTGATAAGCTTCTAGGTGAGTTGCATGGGGCTATTTATTTCTCAAAGATTGATCTTCAATCCGGATACCATCAGATATGTGTTTGAGATGAGGATGTCCATAAGATAGCTTTCAGATGCCACTACAGACACTACGAGTTTCTAGTGATGGCATTTGGGCTCACACCTACCATATTTCAGTCTTGCATGAATCACATATTTAAAATGCAATTGCGCAAGAGTGTCCTGGTATTCTTTGATGACATTCTAGTCTTCAACAGGACATGGGCAGAGCACTTACAACACTTGGATGAGGTTTTGAGCATCATGGAGAGTCAGTCTCTATTTGCAAAAGAATCCAAGTGCGAGTTTGGGTTGACTAAGATTCTCTATATGGGGCATGTGATAGGGGCAGATGGGGTTATGGTGCACCAAGAGAAGATCCAGGCAATTCAGGATTGGCCGCCACTGCGGAATGTGTCAGACTTGAGAGGGTTCCTTGGACTATGTTCCTACTACAAGAGGTTTGTTAAGGGATTTTCTTAGACAATGACTCCCCTCATTGATCTTACTCGAAAAGGAGCCTTCAGGTGGATAGATGAGACCGAGGCAGTTTGAGAGACTCACGACTGTCATGAGCACTTATCTGATTTTAGCTCTTTCGGACTTCTCTCGCTCCTTTGTCTTAGAGTGTGATGCTTTGGGGAATGGGATTGGTGTAGTATTGATGCAGGACAGGCACCCCATAGCATTCAAGAGCAAGAGGCTCAAGGATAGTGAGAGGCTTTATTCCACTTATGACAAGGAGATGCTTCCCATTATGCACGCCTTGGCTAAATTCAGACAGTATCTAGTGGGTGGCAAGTTCACAGTCAAAATAGACCACAATAGCTTATGCTACTTCCTGGAGTGGAAGGAGTTGAATGAGAGACGACAAAAGTGGGTCAGTAAGATTCAAGCATATGATTTTGACATTGAGTATGTCAACGGGAAGAATAACATCATGGATGACGCACTCTCCTGGAGACCCTCAGTAGCAGTTTGTTGTGTATTGTTAGAGATTTTCACCGATTTCAACAGAAATCTCTTTTGTTGGTTGAGTATTCTAAGAATACTCAAGCTTGTCAATTTTTGGATGGACAATTTTTTGATAACAGGTACAGGGTGGTTGATGACATTATTCTTTATAAGGACAGGATCTACCTAGTGCCAGGCTCTAAGCTTAAGGCTAAGATATTAAGGGTTGTTCATGATGCACCCATAATAGGACATCCGAGATTCTTTAAAACTTATAGACAGGTCAGAGAGAGGTTCTCTTGGAAGGGCCTCAAGGATGACATACTCCAACATGTCAGAGAGTGCCAGACTTGTCAACATAACAAGTCATAGCATGAGCATCCGACAAGGTTATTGCAACCCCTTCCCATTCTGACTCAAAAGTGGAAGGGTATTTTGATGGATTTCCTCACTAGTTTGCCGAGAGTGCAGGGCAGGGATAGTATCTATGTGGTGGTCGACAGACTCATCAAGTTCGCTCACTTCTTTGTTATCACCGCGAATTGATCAACTTCACAGGTAGCAAAGTTATTTTTTCGCGAGGTATTTAGATTGCATGGTTTACCTAAGACCATTGTGAGCAACAGGGACAGTACCACCCACAAACAGATGGTAGGCACTAAGTTGACTCCTAGTACCAGTTACCACGCACAGATAGATGGTCAAACAGAGATTGTGAACAAATGGGTGGAAGGCTACCTCCAGAGTTATGTAGCGGGACAACAGAGAGCATGGGTTCGATGGTTGTACTTGGGGGAGTTTTGCTACAACTCCACATACCACATGACTATTGGCATGTTGCCATTTCGAGCTCTTTATGGCAACAAGCCACTTTCTTTCATAGATTTGGCTCTATAGGGCAACAGGGCCCCGGTTGCGAGAGATTGGTTACAGGATCACCAGGATATTCTCAGATCTCTTAGGGAGAACATTCAGAGGGCACATAATCAGCAAAAGATGTATGTTGATCGTAACAGGACAAGGCAGAGTTTTGAGACAAGAGATATGGTTTATCTTCGCCTACAACCCTACAGGTAGAGCTTGCTGAAGAGGAGTGGGTTAGAGAAGCTTAGGCATAGATTTTATGGCCCTTTCTACATCTCAAGGAGAGTTGGTGAGGTGGCTTACGAGCTAGAACTTCTGTCAGAGAGAAGGATCCATAATGTTTTTCACGTGTCTTGCCTCAAGAAGGCAATGAGAAAGCAGATAGTAGTTTTAGATGGACTACCCCCACTGGATGAAGAGGGTAAACTAATTTTGGTTTCGGCAGAGGTCATTGAGGTCAAGGAGAGGAAATTGCGGAACATGGATGTTCGTGAGTACTTGATTTGGTGGAGGGACTTACCTTACGAGGATGCCACTTGGGAGGGTGAGTCAAGTCTACAGCACCTGACATTGAGATTGCTTAATTGAGGGCAAGCAATCTCGGGAAGGGAGGACTGTATTGTCCCCTTCCCAGCAGTAGGCCATTTCGATGCCTAATTAGTCTATCTTTCCATCCGAATAGGCTAATGGCTTCATTACGGAGGATGCCAGCTAGTCACAGGTTTGCGTGGGTGAATATTTATTATTTGGGCTCTATTTCTAAAGTCAAATCACTTTAGTTTATAAAGTGTTGTTATAAAGTCACTTTATACCTTATTATAAAGTCACTTTATCTTATAAAAGTGACTTAAGTGAGCTTTTATCCCACATGGCTTAGTTTTGTGTGCTTGCACTCACTTCAAGGTTATAAAAGAGAAAAGTACACCTCATAAAAAGCATTAGGAGAAAATATAAAACAAAGAAAAAGGAAATTTGGTTACTTTGTGACTAGTTATTTCAAGGGATGCAAACCCTTAGGAATTTGAGAAGAGATTGGACGTAGCCCCAACTCTCTTCAAGGTGGAAGCATTCATTTTTCACAGTGAGCTTCATTGGATTGGTAAGAAAACATCTCCTCTTCAACATTTTTTCAGTAAGGAAGATCAATTCCGACAATTTTGAACAAACATTCTCAGCATTGGAAAGATTCAGTTTTATCCCCAGTAGTTCAAGCATCAATTCAGTTATTTAGTGTTGGCCATTTAAGAAGACTTAGTCATACCAACAAGGAGTGATTGTTTGTTTAGAGTCTCAATGGAAGACAACCTGAATATCCAGCAAGCACTGCACGCAATACTATTTTCTGCAGAAAAGACAACCTCCATGGAATTGGTCTTTGGATAAAACCACGTGCCGCATGTTGTAAGAAGTTGTCACTGCTTACCTAGAGAGCGCAACTGTTAAGCCATTGCATTCTAACCTGCTCGTATCACAAGTTCAAGAGTGCGAGTGAGGAACAAGGTAGTGACTGAGAAAGTCACAGCGAACACCTTGGATGCGCCATAGAATAGAGAACGTGGGTGTGACATTGGCACCTATAGTATCAGGTGTTGAGTTACAGTGATATCCACCCGAGCATGAGATGAAGCACAAGTTATGGCCAGTACGTGCCGTAGATACCCAGTCGCGTGGAAGGAATAGCTATTCTGACTTTGTGCGTAGCACTGGCGTGAATCATGGGATTGGAGACAAACTGTGTTGGGCTTATACATTCTGGTTATACATTCAATTCGTAGTAGCAATACATACAATACCACGTACATTGGGATAATTGATCGTATCCACCCAAGTGATACCACCAGTCAGTGTGCTGCAATGGACAACCACCAAGTCATCCAAAGACGTCAGTGACGGGCTGCTGAATTTATCTTGGCATACGCTTTGGTGAAAATCGACAAAGGGAATTTGTAAGTCAACTTAAATATTGTCTGATATTCCTCATGTACATTGCATATTATTAAAAGAATATCTTTGTTGTATTTTGAAATTGGTTGAATGTAAATTCTAGATAGGCTACTGGCATTGAAGTTAGTTTCAAATTCTTGTGTTGTATGTGCAAATCATTATGAACAAACTTGAATACTATATTTTTCCTTAAGTTGTAATTTCCATTTTTTAAATATGTACGCCAATATAATGAGACATCATTAGTAAACTACATCAAGCTCACTCGTCAAAAAAATCAGGGAGAAGCATAACAGTTAGTGATAAACTAGTATATATCAGAATTATGTTGAAAATTTGATGAGACTATAGAGCAGGGATATTACATATTAACCCTCACCTTTTCTACCCACTCAAACCTTCACCCTAAATAGCAAGGTTCTCATTTTTAAAGAAAAGATATCAATTATTCATATTTTTGACTTCATCAGACTTGCTCTTTAAAAATAGATCTTGAGACACCAGCCTAGTAGCTCAATAAAGATACAAAATCTATGGGTTCAATGATCAATTAAAGTTTGAACCTTGATGACAACAAGTACAATGTGAAGTTTTATCCTGCAGATATGTATGTCTTCCTTTGATCATTTGTTCTAAATTAAATTTATTGAAATTAAAATGTGTCAATTATATGAAAAAACTGTGCAAATTATATGCATGGCTCATGTCTTATATATAATGTTTCAAAATTGTAAGTAATTATATTTTCAGCACAATCATAATATCGCACTATTTGCAATCTTCTATTTATTCCACATATATTATCCTTTCACTTCTTTTGATTATATCTCAATATGATTGTTGGTATTTTCTATGAATATTTAGTTAGTTCAATCAAAGATAAATAACTTAAGAGGGCTCAAAAAAAGGGAGAAAAATAAAATTCTTTTGGGCTCTGATTTTGTTAATATTTGTTGCATTTCTTGCCTCCAATTTAAAGGTTTGACAAGTATCCTCTTCCCACCCGATGAATTCTCAAAATGATTGCAGGTCATGTACTCCTAATACTAAAAGGATTTTGATCTCCATCACAATTTAAAAAGGCAATTCTTTTGGACTCTAGTTCTATCAATATTTGTTGCATTTCTTGCCTCTGTCATTTACAGGGTTGACAAGTATCCTCCTCCCACCTGACACATTCTTGGAATGATTGTGGGTCATGTACTTCTAATTCTAAAAGGATGTTGATCTCCATCACGATTTGGTCTTGTTTTTGTAATCTAAGAAACACAAATTGTACTATTGATCCTAACCCTGTCTGTGCTCATGGCATTGCATTCAAAGGAATTATGTTTTCACATATGGTTTAGATTATTTTATTATGGTCTAACATTTTTCAATATTTTTTGTAGTTTATTTCTTAGGGAAGCCATCAAGATGCATTATGACATCAATGATTGGATGTTATAGTGAAGTTTTAATTTTTCATTGATGAGATTTGTTTACGCTCATATGTTTATTGTGTCATTGCTCATACAAATTTAACAACAATTCTCATTGATGAGAATTCAAATGTTTAGTTATGTAGCATCCAACCGTTGATTCAATGATGCATTCTGATGGCTTGATAACAATTTTTGTTTCTTAGCCTCTTATATAAAAATAAAATATCCAATCATATCTGATATCTTAGTCCTCAACATTTGTTGGAGGGATAATTTTAAATAACGTTGAGAAAAAAAGTGAGTATGTGATCTTAGTGACATTATTTGAAGAGCATTGAAAAATATCTTTAGTAAGATCATATACTCATATGTTGAGGTGCAATCCTCACGACACATTATTTGGAGATCATGTATTTCTAATGGCTTATCATTTGAAGATTGTCAAAATATATATAAGTAAGTACTAGCATTTAGTTATTAAGATCTAAAAATTCAAATAAATATATTTTATGGTCAAATATTTTAAATTAATATCATATTGGTTAAAAAGTTCTAATATGGATTTAAACAAACAACATATTAAGTTAAAGATATCAAATTAACTATTATTAATACTAATATTCATATCATAATGATATTAATGAGTTATTAATAAGGACTAATATCATCATTATTGTCACACCCTTGTTTTTACATCCTTTGAATATCCTCTATTTTTCCATCACACAAACGACACAACCTTTTCCCTACTACAAACCACCATCTTTGCTCTTTCATAATTCTTCCTTCCATGGTGGCATCATCAATAGACTCTGTCAATTAGCGCCAAGCCAAAAAAATATGGAAGAATGCAAGTGCAATGACGATTCTTGCAAAATGTCGAGATTAATGAATTTATAGAGCATGGGAAATTTGCATGAGTTGATTGAGAAAGTGCTGAAATTTTTGAATGGAATCTTATCTCAAAAACTTGTATGATAATATGAAACATGATAGACACAATAAAGCATGGGAAATAATAAGTGTATTTGAGCTTGCAATATTTATCTTATGAGTTGTGTGTTATTTTATTAAAATTTGTTTAGAGGGTGTAAAGTTTGAAAGTTTGAGGGTGTTATTAAGGTTAGTTGTATGGTGAGAAATTGTAGCAACATATTTGGAGTTGAAATTTTAAGATCTAAAACTTTATTCAGTAATATTTTCTCAAAATGACAACATACATAAACATGAATGCTTTTAGTTCAAGATCCACGCCAGTACATAAAATTATTGATGATAAGGAATTTCTTGGTAGTGAAAATGGATATTTTAAGATTCTAAGATTTAGTTCATCATATCATATAAATGAAGGTTAAGCTTGTGTGCAAAGAGATAGTAGATTTGAAAAAGAACTATAAAGTAGAATGATGATTAGGGATGTCAAGAGAAGAAATGACTTGAATAGATTTTGTAAGGAAAATAAAAGTAAATATTCAAAGATTCTCACAGATATGATAAGAAGTTTCAAAATAAGAGTGTTTGTTGGTTTATCTCATTATATATTATGTTTTTGAAATCACCAATAGATCTTTTGATTGTCTTTTGTACAAGCTTTCCTTGCATTCTTAAGAAATGACAGACTAAATCTTGGAATCTTAAATTATCTATTTTCACCAACAAGGAATTCCTTATCATCAACAATGTTATGTATTGGCATAGATCTTAAACTAAAAACATTCATGTTTATGTATGTTGTTAGTTTGAGCAAATATTATTAAGAAAAGTTTTAGATTTACTTGAAATTTTGACACCAAGTATGCTACTACAAATTTCTATCGTATGACTGTCCTTAACAATGCTTCACTGGCTTCAACGAAGGGTCTTGCTTTTATAGGGTCCACAACAACTAAATCTTACCCTCAATCTTTTAGTTTTTACACCCTCTCAACAAATTTAAATAAAATAACATAACATATATACTCCAAGTTTTGATACCAATTTAGAGTGAAGCATTAAAGACAAAGTTCTTCCTCATATATAACAAAAACACAACATAAGAAGACCTCAGAGTCATATTTTCATTGATAAACATGGATTATTACAATAGTTTCTTCCCTTAATTTTATGTGCAAGCAAGTACACGTTGACTTCCCTCAACTTCGGGGCACAATAATAGAGTTTTCCCTCAACCAAAATGCATGAAAGACATAGAATTCACTTAACTCCTTTTAAAAGCTAAAGATGTGAAAGACTTCCTTCAACATGGAATGAAGCTCAACAATAACTCTCACTAGACAAAATACTGGATACAACACTAGACAATTGACCTTATAAGACTATATAAGAGTGACCACACAAGACTTAACACTTGATACTAGACTTGATATCACAAGAGGAAACACTATAAAATTGATCTAAAACTTGATATTGTATTACACACTCTTTGTCTACAATGAGCTCACAAGGCCTTGTTTATAGCATTTAGAGGCCAAGGGGTAGAAGGAAGTGGTAGATGGTTTACCGATAATGCAAGGGGTATATTAGATGTGAGTGGTGGCTCTGGTCAAAAGTAATGAGTGGTAAATGGAAGAAAAGTAGGTGAAGTACTTTATTTCAAAGATAGTGGTAGGTGGAAATTTTAGAAGATAGTGGAGTGGTAGGTGGAGGTACATACTTTTGGGCTGTAGAATTTTTGGAAGATAGTGATAGTGGAGTGATAGGTAGTGGTACATACTTTTGTAACGATGTAAGATTGATAAGTAGGAGATATTTTCCACAACAAGTCAAATTGTGATACTGCTATCAAGATTCAACTGTGTAGATTTTTTAGTCAAGCTCATTGGCCCATGTTTCATGAGTAGTGGTTCACAAGAACCCATCTGTCATGAGAATGAATGGAACACTTAGCACTCATTGGATCTAGGTGATGCTGATAGAGGTGAAGCACCGAGACTTCCTGGTAGGTCACCCATCCCAGCACTACTCCAGTTTGAGCGTGCTTAACTACGAAGTTTCCTCCATGGTTAAACCCACTCTTCTTGCAACCTCATTTGCAAAACCTTCACCAAATGTTGTGCCTTATGAACCACTCATTAGAAAGCCCCTTAAGATTCTTATCAATTGATAAGTAGGAGATATTTTTCACAAGTCAAATTGTGATATTGCTATCAGGATTCAACTGTGTGGTTTTTTGAGTCAAACTCATTGACCCATGTTTCATGAGTAGTGGTTCACATGAACCCATCTCTCATGATAATGAGTGTAACACTTAGCACTCATTGGATCTAGGTGATGCTCACAAAGGTGAAGCACCGAGACTTCCCGAGAGGTCACCAATCCTTTACTACTCCAGCTTAAGCATGCTTAACTAAAGAGTTTCCTCCATGGTTAAACCCACTCTGCTTGCAACCCCATTTGCAAAACCTTCACCAGATGTTGTGCCTTACGAACCACTCATTAGAAAGCCCCTTAAGCTTATCAAATATTAAATATTAAAGATTATTATTATAACTTTATTAAATATTAATACCTTCTTATAATATTAGTACTTGACGACATATATTAAGTTATTAGGTTGTTACGTTGGAGAATTTAAGTTTAAATGCTAAAATTGATGTCTTAGTTTAGCATGTGTTCTAGGGATTATTTTAAAAAACTCTAAGAATAAATAGTGTACAAGTATATGATCTTAAAGACACTATTTAGATAGTATCAAATAATATAATTAATGACACATTATTTGGAGATTAACAAACATGTGTCAAGCAAATAATGTGTTACTAAGATCATATACTCAGACTCTAGAGGACAACTTAATAAACATTTTTATTTTTTTATTAGAGATTACATTTAACATTGCAAATAAAACAGTGTGATACATGAACTTAACCAAGATACTTATCACTAAATGCAACAAGAGAGCTAAACATAATCAAATAACTAAGTCTTGTAAGATTCCTTGACATCGCTACTAGCAATGTATAACATACATGACAAAGTATTTTAAGAAAGGATAGAGCCGAATACCACTAAGGAAACTTGGCGTCAGAAATTGTAAATGGACGGGGAGCTTAAGTCTTGATCTATATGTTCAGGGGGGACATGAGGATGGGTGTTGTGGGATGACCGGAAAGGGGAAGGAACCAATGGAGGATTCTCTAGTTTAGAAGGTTTTAAGGATCTCTTAGGATAAGGAGGAGTGTTGGAACATGATAATGCACGAAGGGCTTAGGGATATGGAACAACGATTGATGAATAGGCATATAGAATTGGAGGTTGTCTCAAGTTGGGAACTGAACCATCAAAGGGAGGTAGTGGAGTCTTTTGAAAGGGAATGTATGCACCTTAGTCAAGGCGTGATTATGAATAATATTAGTATGCAGGAGCCTAAGATCCCTTCAACGAAAATAATGGAACAAGGGAAGATGAATGTAGAAGTGAGATGTCCTTTAGGGAGTGTAAATCAAGAGATGGAAGAAAACAAAGAGGTGGCTACCATTGAGGTGCAAGATATGGAAGGAGAGGAGAACCCTAAGGATCATCGATTATTGGATAGATCTTGTAAACCAAGGGAGGATTGTGTCTTGTCAGGAGAAACTTTCTTGGACAATAATGAACAGAGTAAGGGATCTTGACAAGGTAGCAGTAGGAGGGAGAGGAAGGAGAAGTTTAAGGATATTCCTATATCACCGATAAGGAATCTGGAGAGCTTGTTTAAGGATGTGAATGAAAAAGGTAGGGGGGATTGACTCAGATTCAGAGTTTGTGATGCAGGATTAGGTGGAAGAAGATGACTTCTTAGGAATTAGGGAGAAGCTAGGGGTGGCAGGGAAAAGGAGGTTAGATCAAAGTGACAAAACAAATAGTAAGGTTAAAGTGAGGGAAAAGAAGAAGAGGGGTAGGAAAAGTAATCAACATCGACTAGCTATAGATGGAACTGCCTTAGGGTAGAGAAAACTCATGAGATAGGGAAAAGGCTATGCCTTTTCTTGAGAGCAATGAATGCCCTATCATGAAATGATAGGGGCTGCAACACCCTTGACAAATTGCGTATGATCAAGCGATGTTTTGATCAGACGAGACCATATCTAGTGCAGTTACGAGAAACAAAAGTGAAGGAGGACTTTCAATGGTTTGAAAATAGATTTAGAAGTTGGAAATGTATTTTGAGTAGTGCATATGGAGCATCGGGGGGAGGGGGGTCTTGGGATCCTTTGGAAAGAAAGTACGATGGAGTTAGAGGTGGTCAGGAAAAAGAGATGGTGACAGTGGGTTAGGGTTGGTTTTAAGTAGATGCAGGATAGAGTTTCTATTTTAAATGTGCATAGCCCTAATCATCAAAATGAAAAAAGAGCCTTCTGGATGGAGTTGACTAAGATTTTATCTACAAATAGTGATCAAATATTTATTCTAGGTAGATATATTAATGTTATTTTAGGCCTGAATGATAAAATGGGTGGGAAAGGTTGGTAGGGAAGAAGTTAGCATAATTTTAACAAATTTGTAATGGATAATGGATTGTGGGAGATTCCTTTTAAGCAGACGGAATTCACTTGGACAAACAGGAGGATATGTTTTTTAAAAATAGTAGAAAAGCTAGACCAATTCCTTTTAAGGGGGGATTGCGCTCAAGAACAGTGGATGCGCGAAGCAAAAATTCCTTCCTATTACAAGCTTAGATCACTATCTTATTAGTTTGAGGATTCAGGATGAGGAAAAACCTGATAGATGTCCCTTTAAATTTGAGGCAATGTGGTTGTGTGCTGAAGGCTTTCAAAAAATGATTAAAGACTGGTGGGAAAATGCCCCCAAACACATTGGTAATAAGGCTTTTATCTTATTTAAGAATTTGCAATGTTTGAAAGAGAAATTAAAGAAATGGAATGGAGAACATTATAAGAATATTTTTGGGGAAAAATATAAAATTGAATAGGCCTTGAGAGAGCTACATTTGAGGGTGATAGAGGAAAGGATAGGAGAAATGGATTTTCTTTAGGAAAATAAGTTGAACAAGGATTATGCTAAAGTACTAGCGAGGGAGGAATTTTTTTGGAGACAAAATTCAAGGGAGAGATGGTTGAAGGATGGCGATAGAAATATAATTTTTTTTATAATGCAATCAAAGTAAGAAGAGAAAATAATAGGATCTTTAAGATAAAGAATCAGAATGGGGATGAACTCACTAATAGGGTTAATATTAATGAGGAAGTGGTAAGATTCTTCTCAACTTCAGGTGATCAGGGGGGGTGGAGGCTGGCCTGGTGAATGATGTGTTGGAGGTGATTCCAAGATGTATTTCAAATGCTTGAAATCAAATGCTTACTACAGACATCACTATAGAGGAGGTGAAAAAAAAATGTTGAGGTTTAGGAAGTGATAAAGCTCCGAGTCTTGATTGTTTTCTAGCACTTTTCTTTTAGCAGTTATGGGATATTTTTGCTTTTGATTTATGGGACGTGGTGGAGGAGTCCAGAAAAGATGGTCTCATCCTTAGAGATTTGAATAAGTACACCTTTATAGCATTGATGCCGAAGAGAGATGAGCTAATAACATTTGAGGATTTCCAACCTATTTCTTTATGCAACACAACTTACAAGATTATTTTGAAGGTTATGGAAAATTGTTTGAAGTTAGTATTAGATTCAGTTATTTCTACTGAGTCAAGTGGGTTTTCTCTAGGTAGGTCAATTTTGAAGGTGTTATAATTGCTCATGAGGCAAATCATTCGATCAAATGCTCAAAGGCAGAGAAGATGATAGTCAAATTGGATATTAAAAAAGCTTATGATGGGGTGGATAGAGGGTTTTTGTTGCAAGATTTGAGGAAATTTGGCTTTTGTGATAACGGGGTGGATTGGGTTAAGAGTTGTATTGAAACTCCAAGATTTTATATCCTTGTGAATGGAAGTCCACAAGATTTCTTTGAAAGGAAAAAATGAATTTGACATGGTGACCCTCTATCACCCTTTCTTTTTATTTTTCTGATGGAGGTATTGGGTAGATTTATTTCCAAGAGAAGAGAACAAGGGTTGTGGAAAGGTATTAAGATTGCTAGAGGTGTAGATCCAATCTCTCACTTGCAGTTTGTAGATGATACTTTCCTGGCAGGGGAAGCCTCTATTCAAGAATCTAAAATAATGAAAGAAACTTTAGAACTTTATGGGAAGGTATCAAGACAATTCATTAATTGAAGGAAATCTGAGAATATATTCTTCAACATGACATAGAGAAAGCAAGAAAGCATTTTCAGGATTTTGGAAATGAGACAGGGGTCTTTCCCTAGTAAGTACTTAGGTATTCCTTTATTCATTGGAAAAAATAAATCTGAGTTATGGAAGGAGTTGATTGATAACTATTTTAGGAGAATGGATGGCTGGAAAGGTAGATGGTTAACCTTAGCTACGAGGATTCTAATGCTTAAGGTGGTGGTCTCGGCCTTGCCTATTTACTCTATGATGTGTTTGCAGATTCCAAAAAAGTAATTAAGATTATAGCACAAATGATGCATAAATTCTTCTGGAATGGAATGGTAGAAGAGGATAAAATTCCTTTGCTAGTATGGGATAAGATCTGTAGATCTAAGGATTATGGTGGTGCAGGTTTGAGGGAGTGACATCTTATGAATGAAGCTCTTGGAGCAAAGTTGGTATGAGATTTGTATGCATGTAGCAACCAATTATGGGTTAAAATATTGGGGGCAAAATATCTTGATAACACAAAGGGTGATAGAATTTTCACAATTAGAAACCCACTAAGAGGCTCAACCATTTGGAATTTCATTATTAAATGTAGGCCTGTAATTATCGATCACATTTCATGGAAGATTGGAAATGGGGAGAGGGCCAAATTTTGGGAGGATTCTTGGGAAGGACTACCAACATTAAGGGATAATGTTAGTTACCTCCCTTTGAGGGAATTTCTTTCCCAAAGGTGGGGAAAAAAGGTTAGAGATTACATAGAACTTTAATAGGGACCTATAGGTATGGAGTGGAAGTGGAAGGAGGTGGCTGAGGAAGGTCTTTTGTAGGAACAAAAAGACTCATGGAATAAAACTTTAAGTTGAGAAATGTGGTTTTGACTAAGGAGGTGGATAGAGTAATTTGGTGTGTGGTATTCTCTGGTAGGTATTCAGTTAAGTTGTGCTATAATTTATTGGAAATGAACATGGATGATCAGTTTTTTCCCAGGACCTTCGTTGGTATAAATATTATTTTCCAAAGGTAGGCTCCTTAGCATAGCTTGTAGTGAAAGGGAAAATTTTAATTGGGGAAAGATGGAAAAGGTTTGGGTTTGTTGGTCCTTCAAGATGTGTGATGTGTAGGCAAAATGAAGAGACTGTGGATCATCTCTTAGTCCAGTGCCCAATGGCAAGGGACTGTTGGGATCATGTTCAAAAGAAATTAGGATGGTGAGGGCCTAGGGAAAACACTATAAAGAATTTTTTGAGAGTTGTCCGAGAATTGGTGGTAAGACAACACTTTCAAGTATTTGGAAGGTGTGTCCACCCCTAGTGATTTGGAAGATTTGGAAGGAATGGAACAAGAGATTATTTCAATAGATAAAGGAACCATTGAAAAGACTTTTGGGAAGGATTGATCAGGGTATTGAGGAGGTAATGGGAGTGACAACCTCAAGGAAACAAAATCTCCTAACACCTTATACTAATAAGGATAAGCTCATTCAAAGGAGTTGACCGATGATTAAAATTTAATCAAGGACAAGGAAGCTAGTGGTGCGTGGAAATAAGAAGGTAACAAAAAAGGTGGAGTGGAAATGCCCAAGACATGGATGGTTTAAGACAACTTTTGATGGGTTTGCAAAAACTGAATTTGGGCCCCTCGAGAGTAGGGGAAATCATCAGAGATTGCAATGGTAATGTTGTGGCATGTGCATCTATAAGGTTAAGGGAGGGAACTAATAGTGTGGCTTAGGCTTCTGGAAGAATATTAGAAATAGGTTTAGAAAACCAACTTGATATATGGAATTTGCATTTGGAGGGAGATTCATTGTTAATTGACCAAGCAATTTCACAACTCTCAATTAGTGCATGACATTTACAAAAATATATTGGGTGGATTAGGAAAGATCTAGAGGGGTTTGAGAATTCTAAAATTACACATATAAGATGGCATGGTAATATGGATGTAGATAGACTCTCAAAATGGGCACTTGATTTTGAAGATATAGGAGATTGTCGGGTTAAGATTTTTCAGGGTAACGGCTATGAAAGCTATGTGGAGGAGAATTGAATTTAAACCAAACTAATGAGACAAATAATGTTTTTGAAACCAAACTAATACATAGTATGTATATGCAAAGCTTTAGCTTGGATTTTGCACCCATCCAAGGCCGTAGGAAAATTACAAGACTAGGCCAAAGTTGTAAGCCTATTTTTACTGGGGTGTACTTTCATGAGATGTAATATCAAGACAAATTTTGTTTTACTACCTCCTTGAAACTAGTCTAATGGTGAAAATTTGTAAACCCATTTTGTTTGTTTGTTTTAATTGAAGTATTTTGAGAATATTAATTTATACATAATATGTCATTATGATTTTTTCTACTTTTTATAAATAATATGGAAGATTGGTTTATTTCATACTTAAGTATAGTAAGTGTAGTTTACTAGTGGAGAACTTGTGTTTTATGTAAATTAAATAGTCAAAGTCTATTCTATTGGTGCTATTAAATTATTTTAATGTTTTTTTAATACTGTGCATTTAAATTTAGTTTATTTGGTGTCTAATCTTTGACAAAGTGTATTTTGAGAAGTTTCATTGAAATTTTATATAATTTATATTTTCTTATTTAGTGAATAAGTTATAATAATGTTTATATAGTTTTATATTATATTATATTTTATTTATATTAATTTTTTAAAATATATATATTTTTATATTAAAAAATAAAAGCTATCTTACAAATTAAATTAAAAGATATTATACAAAGAATAATACATTGAAAAATATAAATATTTAAAACTATAATATTTCATTCCATTTTTTAAGTAAAATGTAAATATTTTAAATTATAACAAAACATGCTGTTGGTTTTGCTGCTCTTAGTGCTGTCTCTGGTCCAGATATAGCTAATGTTGTCTTTGGTCCAGCTGTTGTCTTGGGTGCTAGAGTTGTGAGCTCTATTGTGACCTGCCCTTTAGTGGGCTTGTCTAGCTCTTCTATGGCTTGGCATAAGGTTGCTGATAAGGTGGAGGATGGATGGGCAATAGTGAAGGGAAAGAAATTTAAACCTTCCACTCCTTTTGATATGAACTTATGTTCACATAAGGATGGTAAAAAATGTAAATCTTGATTGCCCTTTGTTGTGTCTGGTTTGAACTTTTTTGTCCATTTGGTAGGAATTTTGGCTCGTTCCTTTGATTTGTTTGGTGGGGCACCACAGTTGTAATTCGGACTTTCAACGGTTGATCTTTTGATGCTTTTGTTCAAGATTTCGGGACCTTTCAAATCCTATTTTTACTTAATCAAAACAAAATATCAGATTATATAGTTACATAAATGAAAGATATATATATAAAGATATATATATATATATATATATATATATATATATATATATATATATATATATATATATATATATATATATATATATATATATATATATATATATATATATATATATATATATATATATATATATATATATATATATATATATATATATATATATATTTTGATTGATAAAAGGCCGAAGCCAAGAATCTATTAATCTTCATAGTTTACAATACCCCACTCAGTGCAGGCGCTGGTAGGAAAGAGTGGGGTTGAGAAAACCTCTAGCCTTGCCTGGGATCTTGATCCAGATTCTAATACATGAAATTAAGAGGGCATTCCCTCGTGTTACAATATGATAAACAAAACCTAATAGTTTGTAGATCCTACTATCCTTGGTTGAAGTAAATAGCTATTCGATTCCTTTAGAAAGGACGAGGTTGATGATAAAGGGCTTCCTAAAGATGTCTTTAATTGATCTTCTTCTGTCATATTTCATTTTTTCGTGGAGAGACTTCTCTTTGACTGCTACACCTACAGACATGTGCTTGAAACTTTGTTTGATAATGGGTTAATTCTTAATCAATCAGATATAGAATATAAAAACCATTCCCCTCAATTTATCATTATTTACAAGGTAGGAACCAATTTATAAATCAAGAATGGTGTATTGAAAATCAGACCATAAATTGTATCATTATCACTGTTGAGATTAGAAACCAAAGTCCACGAAAATGTTATTCATAACTAGCTAGAATAAAGTAGCAGATACTAGTCCCTAGGAAAATAGGATCGGTGTATCAAATGCTTAAAGGATGAATTCATGAAACTGTTGCTATAATCAATTAAAAGATATTTACATAATAAAACTTAGGCTAATGTCATTGCTGATTACCTTACACTGGCTCTCAAAACCAGTTTATCATATAGTGGAGATTAAACTGAAAGGAATCTAATAGAATTAAATAAGACTGGGATACGTTCTTAAGTTGCATGAGCTTCCAGATTCATAAGCAATGCACGCCACCTATTTTCTTGCACAAATTGATTACTCTTAAAATAAAGTTACAAATTATAAAATTGTGGGAAAGCCTTAAACTATCTTAAGAATTTATTTTGATTAATTGGAAATGTTAAGACAATCCTTAGATAGGAAAGAGCAGGGCTTATTCTGAGATAAAAAATGCTTAAAGTTACATTAAAGCTCAAAGGAAAATATGAAGTAAATACAAAGGCTAAACTTGTATCGATTTAAAGACCTCCCCATCAAGCTAAAAAGGGAACCTGAAAGAGATTAAAAAACTTGGACGAGACAACGATCAGCATGGTAATTTCTAATCTGAAGTCGATGTATATCAACTATATACCGACTTCAAGATTAGAGATTTCCATGGCAACCTTGCCTGAAGCTAACTCAAAACCTGCAGAACTAAGAGAAGAATCAAGAGTATAAATAGGAGCTAATGAAAAGATTCCTGAAAAACATGTCATTTGTCCTATTATTAAAAGGACCATAATAGCCAAACATCTACACTTGTAACACAAAACCTGTGCTTAGCAGAGCCTTTTCAGTTACACAGGGTGCCTATTTTAGCTAAAACATACACTAAAGATCTAGTTAACGAAGAAGAAGGATTAATTAAAACTTCATTAAGAACTATGTGTCACATACCAACTAATATACCCAGAAAGGCTGCAACAAAGTTTAATATTCAGAATAGAGAATATACAATAATGCTTGATCTTTGCATGGATAAGACGAATAAACAATCTTATCAATATAATGATATTAGGATTGCAGAACTGGAGTTCTATCCTAGAAGAGGAAACAAGAACGAGTTGAATACTTATGACAATCTTCTAAACTACAAAGAAGAAAGGTGATGATTCTATTACATTTGATGTCTAGGTTTAAATGAAAGATATATAATTGTTTGATTAATGTATTTTTAGTTAATTTTTAGAATTTGAAAAATAATAATATAGAAAGAGAGACGGAAGGAAAAATATAGAAACATAGAGATTAAATGGTATTTTGTTTGCCAAATTTTGTTCTTTCAATATTTTTTGTATTATTAATATATTCCCCTTGCACCTTCTTCCCGTGCAAGTGCAAGTTATTATTTTTAATTGGTGTTGCCTCCACTTTTAATAGTGGGGAAAACCCTAACCTATCTCTTCTTTTCTTCTTGTCGCCGCTTCCGTGATGAACTCTGTCATGCCACAGAATGTTCTTTGTTACAGCAGCTTCCATGAAATCCATTTTATCCTGCAAACTGTTTCCTGTTCATCCATTCCATTTTCATTTACGCAATGTTTCTCATCTAAAGCCCATTCGCAGACCCTCTTTTCACAGTTTGCCGCCACCAAACTTAACCTCTCTGTGGCCGACATCACTAGGATTCTCAAGTCGCGACCCCAATTGCAGGTCCACAACGTAGAGAAGATCATTCATTTGTTGAAGAAACACGGCTGCACACAAGTCCAAATTGTCCAAATGGTGAAGACAAGGCCCCAACTTTTCGAATTTACAGAAACAATATTGGAACGTAAACTTAAAGTACTGAACGATTTCGGTTTTGTGGACCGATATCTGACCAAACTATTGACCAAAAATCCCGGCGTGTTGTCTCTCAGCCTCGAGAGCAACCTTCTTCCCAAGATGGAGTTTCTGAAGAATGTATATAAGTCCGAAGCTGTGCTCGTTAAAACTGTGTGTAACGATCTAAGAGTTCTCAATTCTAGCTTGGAGAAGATCCTAAAGCCATCGCTTGCTTTCTGGGAAGGATGGGGTTTTTCTGGGAAGGAGCTCCTAAACTTCTTACAGCTTTATGCAACTCTTCTCTCACGCACGTCTCTAACGCCTGCGCAAGTAGATCTCATTCACAAGATTGGCGTCGACAAAGAGAGCAAAATGTACAAATATCTTGTGGGTAAAGTTGCTATGAGCCGCGTGGAAACGTTGGAGGTGAAGATAGAGAATCTCAAACACTGTGGGCTCTCGGCTGAAGAATCCTTGCAAGTACTTAGAGCTGCCCCTGCAGTCTTTATTCTCTCCATTGAAAATGTAAGTGAAAAGATGAACTATATAGTTAATGACATGGAACTCCCTGCAAATATTGTAGTGAAGCACGCTAACTTGTTGCTACTCAATTTGAAAAAGATTATGAGGCCCAGGTTTCTGGTTTGGCAGAAAATCAAATCCATCAGTGACCTCGGCCTCCCTCTTTCGACGATATTGAGGATGCCAGAGGCAAGGTTTGTTAGAAAGATAATAGAAGGGCATCCCGAGTCTAAAACACTGTGGACAATTTATGAAAACGCCCTCTCTAATGCCTCCAATGGCACAAAGAGTTGAGCAAAAATACAATTTTGGATGGCAAAGTGAGGGTCAGAACCCAAAAATGACAACAAACTTCTTTGTGCTTTGGCAGAATGAAGGCAAGCCCTCCCCGTCCTGGTGTTGGCTGTGAGCAGTTCACAATCATGGGGGTAACATATTCAACAACATGAGCTGTGTCGATGTATCCTCCGCCAGGCGTTCTGTGTATGGTTGCTATTAAAGCAAGGTAGGCATTGCAGCTATTAATTTTTTCAAGTGAGCTAATTGCTATGGTTGTAGCCATTAAGTATGATGTAATAGGTGAATGTCAATAGATGGAAATTTGGTTACTTCTGAAGGTCATCTCATTAATCGCATCATTATGTTTAAAATAGCAAGGAGTGAAAAACAAACCATACAGTGTTCAGTAAAGGAGTTTTCCGGCCCTCAAACTTTTGCAGCAGTTGAAAACCAGAACATCATGCTTTTCAATTTAGAGTGGAAGTTCATCAGCAATCGGACAAAAAACAGAAAACATTTTGTTGAAAGATTGTTAATAATTCAGAAAACATTTTGTTGGAAGTTTGTTAGTAGGTTTTAAGCAGAGTTTGGAACCAACACTTGCCAGGTCCATTTCAGGCTCTGGCTTGAGAAATTTAACTTGTATTTCAAGATAAAATGGATTTCTATTTTTTCCAATTCAGAATAATCAATTACATATCGAAGTTATCCTGAGTATCTAGGATGGGGGACGGGAATGGATTTTTTTTTCGGTCGTTTTAAGGAATGGCAGAGGGGATGGCTGTTTTAAAAAAGGTAAAATTTAAAATATATAAAAAATTATGAAATTTCGATTATATTCATATTCATATGATAACATTGATAAATCTTAAATGCTACAACAACAATGGAACTCATGACAAGAAATTACAAAAATTCATTACAAGGGATTATAGAATACACTACGGGCAGATTTTATTACAGCTCTAGATTTTATTTTCTTATTTGGATGCTGATTTTCGCCAGGAACGGCCATCCCTGGCCAGCACGGTGTGGAAATGGTCAGTGCCCTTTCCTCGTCCTGGGTACGTGTCCCCTTTTTCTTGCCTAATCGGTTTCCTGCCATCCCCCTGTCCCCTGTGCTGTACTCATTTATGGAACGCTGCTTATTATGGTGGAAACACATCACCGGGTAATGCTGTTACATATGGATCAAAAGATTCAAAAGTGCGAATTCTCTCAAAATTCTGGGACAAGCTGCAAATTTTAAAATTTCAATGGACTGGTTGCTGTGTTACACCTTGCCCAATTGGAGAAACTGCTAATGATTCAATGGATTTGAGATCATTCATAAATTAAACAAATTGTGGAGGGTTTAACGAAGCTGCTGCTAAATAAATGAAAGCTGAAATTGAAGATGAATGTTTAAAGTTTTAGTTCTTAAGATTTTTAATAATGTTATGACTTTTTGAAACAAGGTGGTCCTGAGATCAATTGATTTAGAACACACAAATTAATGGCAGCCTTATGGGTAAAACAGAGAACAGAAGGTTTAACAGAGAACAAAGATGAAATGAATGTTTGAAAATTCAAGGTTAATCCAAGTTATCTTTATTATATCCTCAATAGCACAGTGTGGCAGGAAAACAGATTGATAAGAAACAAAATGGTCTCGCAGAACAAAAAATGTTCATGAAAGATTGCTCCTGCAGAGAATCAAAATCTCAGAACAGGGATACATAGCCTTATCTCATTGCTCCAGTTCTAAGGATAGTTACAATTATATTCGATCCTTTAAGGACTAGCATATAGGCTCAACTTCTACTCCTTAGTAGAAGTGCCAATCTCCACCGGTTGACTCAGCAAGACATCACCATTTCCTTGTCTTCAATTGGTTTGTTATCACACTTGACTCTACAAACCTTTTCCTCCTTCACTGATGGCCGACGTTCATGATCCGCCCCTTCTGTAGCAGTCTCTGTTGCTTATGACCTGAATTATGAACGATCTTCTCAACTGTCAATCAATTAACTTGGTTGGTTTCTATAACCAACAACCAACCGATCTCATAAATTGTCTTTCTTCCTGTACGAATGGTGACAAAAGGCTGCTCTGTTTTGCGTTAGGAAGTCTTTGGTAAGAAGGTGTCAATAAACTGGAAACTAACAAAAAGATAAACCAACATAAGAAAAGAAACCAAACAAGAAAACCAAAAGCTTGAGAGGGTGATGCTCCTTCATCACAAATGTAGAAGGCTCTGCGGGTCTCTCTTAAAAATTGTGAGTGTACTGAGTCAAGGCAGCAAAACTTGCTAGTGCTAGCTCAACTGAGGGCTTTGCAAGTCTACTGCAAATGATGGTCTCTCAAAGTTATGTTTTTTAATAGCATTTCTTTGAGTTTTGAGGATGGGAGGATAGATTTCAGATAGGAGAATTTTCTTTTCCAGATTTTGTATATAGGGAACTCAAAATAAAATATGAAAATTAATATTTGATGAATTAATAATATTTGGTGAATATAAATAGATGGAAATTTTGTTACTTCTGAAAGTCATCTCATAAATCGCATCATTATGTTTAAAATTGAAATCATGCTAGAGCAGGGAGTGAAAAACCAATTATACAGAATGTTCAGTAAAGTTGTTTTCCAGCCCACAAATTTTTGCAGCAGTTGAAATTACAGTTTTGATGTGGTACTGTTTAGAACACTGGAGTCTGTCTTTAATAATGTGCCATAAATTCCTTAGAAAAATACATGAAATCGGTAAACCAGAACATTAGGCTTTTCAATTTACAGTGGAAGTTCATCAGCAGTCGGACAAAATCAGAAAATATTTTGTTGAATGTTAGTTAATAATTTAGAAAGCATTTTGTTGAAAGTTGGTTAATAATTCAGAAAACATTTTGTTGGAAGTTTGTTAGTAATTTGTTTTAAGCAGAGTTTTTGAACCGACACTTGCCCAGGTCCATTTCCAGATTTGGCTTCAGATTTAGAATTTTTATTTCAAGATAGAATGGATTTATTTTGTTTCCAATTCTGAATGGATTTAGAAGCCGCTGCTAAACAAATGGATGCTGAAAATGAAGATGAGTGTTATAAGTTTTAGTTTTTAAGATTTTTAATAATGTTATGACTTTTTGAAACAAGGTGGTCCCGAGTTTGATTGATTTGCTATTTACCACAGATGATGGTCTTTCAAAGTTATGTTCGTTTGAGTTTTGAGGATAGATTTGAGATGGGACAAATTATTATTTTTTTCCAGGTTTTGCATACAGTAGTAAAAATATAGGATATGAAAATTAATATTTGATAAACTAAGTACAAAATTTTTACCAAGATGATCCATATCACCACACCTCATATTTGAACCACATATCCCAGGGTTGTCTCCAAGTTGTACACATTTTTAAGCATGCTACAATTTTCATGGTTAATACTTCTATTACTGAACTGATCATGCAATCTATTGGCAACTTTTCCTGTTCTGTGGCAGGATTCTGCCAACTCTCCACCTTATATACAAGTATGTAATGATTCATTTTTATTTTTGTTATCTAATAGTTTTGTCAAATTTTGGCAAAACATGGTGTATTCAAATTACATTTTATGAGTAGTTGTTTGTGTCCTACCATCAAGTAGTATAGTTGGACGTAATCTCTCAACAGTCACACATGCACAAAATATAAACTGCTATACTTGAAAATGGACATATTAATGCAAAACAATGTGAAAAAATAAAATAAAATGTAGTTATTTAAATGACAGCACTCAGAAACAAAATTTGTAGTAGTTCGCTGCTTATATAGAGCCATGGAAAATATCTCCCTGCAAAAAATTGATCTAAAATTCATATAATCACCAAGGAATTTCCTACCTTAGAATGAATCTATAAGCACGCCAGCTTCAAGATTCTATATACACCCCACCTTAACAACTATATAAAAACAAAAGTAAAAGGTATAAGTGGCTATTTACAAGGTTGCACTAATGGAGGATATACTTTACCAGAACAAAATATTGAGAAATCATCGTTTCAAGGAATATTTCCAGAGAACTGGAGAGAAAATGATGCAGGCCTCTGACTTTTATGAAATCCACACATGCAAAATTTAAATTGATTTTTTTATTGTGCATGATGGTTTGATAATTTTTTTATTGTTCTCTATAAGACATCTTTGTAGTCATCAATAAAGGAGAAAAATGAAACTTAAATGTTGTCCTTTCCATGTCTTATGAATGGTAGCTTTAAGTGTCTTCAACACTGCAGTTTTATCCAATGCCATTGCTATTATGCCCTGAAGCTTGGCCAAGGTGTTCTTGTGCAAGTATTTGTTCTTTAAGCATGGCCCTGTCACCATTTAAATGCTTCAACATCCTTGGGTACCATGGTGTATTATTTTGTGGCTTGCCATTTTCTATATAAAATCACGTTGTCCTATTTTGTACAAGATAATTTTGGCATGGACTCGCTGGTGGCTTGACCATTTTCATTGCAAGCAAAATCATCTAAGATTTTGCTTTCATAATTGCCCTTTTGATATTACTTGTCTAACCCACTCCAAATTTCTCTGCACATGTATTATGTCTTTGTATCTCAGGTCTATCTACATTTCAGATTTGTATCTGTTGACAATCAGATAAACAATCGTATCTCAGATTCATCTAGTGGTAGTTGTAGCATATTGCTGCAAATTTAATACAACCAACCCAACATGAAGAAGAATTTTGTGAAGCTAGGGTGTTCCACTTTATCTCCTTTTATTGATTAATCTCTCCTTTTCCAGTATATGAATATATATGTTATTGTTATAATAGGAGCTTGTGTGATCACATAAGACTTAGATAGCTTAAAACTGCCTGGAAGAGATATGAGGAGTTGACAAGAAACTCATCAGATTACAGAAGGCTGACATCTTTTAATAATTATAAAATGAAATGCCCTCTTACTGAAGTTGGCCCTAGTATCTGTTCCTCCAACAATAGTAATGCTGATCTTTACTGGCTAGATTGCATATGGCTTTGTTAGTTAACACATCATCTGTAATATGGCTGCTGGCATGCTATGTTTAATCTATCGGGACTGCAAAAATCATGCAATTAAATAGAACATGTCTGGATGGTAGAAATATGGTGCTTAGATGCTTATCTTTGTCCTGCATAAAAGTGAACTTGATTGAAAACAAGCAGTAGAACATTTGAACAACAGAACTATGAATTATTTCCTTCTAGCAGAGGGTCCTTCAGCTTTACATTTGCCAATTGCATTTATTTCCTTGCTCTATCAATCGATAAATTGAAATGGAACACTTGATATCAAATCCATATACAGAATAACTAATGATGGTATAATCTGTTTAGGCTTATTGCCTCTCATCAGCAGACAAAAATGTCATCAATACAACTGAAACATGCAATAAGGATTGCAAAGCTAAATGTAACAGAATAACCCTTACCAAGTTTTCCATTGGTCTTTTTACTGCTTATCCATTATTTTTTTAGTCTCTCAATGTATATGATTAGCAGGAAATGCACAAAATAAATCTTTGAAAATGCTTTAGAAGCTTCCACAGCCATTGCATTGCAGAGATTGAATTTGCATATTTAGAGCTTTATGGCTAAGTGTATATATTTTTGACTTTATGGTTTTGGTCTTTATGTAGCACCTACAACTTCATCACAATCCCTTTTTCATTGGTTGGCAATGTTGAGAATTTTATGTTTTTCGCCTTTAGGTAGCACCCCTTTTTCATTGAGAATTTTTTTAGGATTGTTCTAAAGTCTTGTAGTCCCATAAAGTTTGTAGTGCAGATCAGGCTTAAAAATTTAAACTCTGAAAATTGAGATTTTTTAGGATTATTCTAGAGTGGGTGGTCCCATAAAATTTGTGGTGCAGATTAGGCTTAAAAGTTTAAGCTGTGAAATTTAAGGAAGATGGTGGTAGCATGAATTTTAATATTTAGCATTTCAATTTACCTGAGTTAATAAACATAAAAATTAAAAAAAACAAGTTAATAAAAATTGAATAACTTGATATGTTTGACAAGAAAAAAAGCCTAAGCTAGTGGAGCAATTTTTAACCCTCACCTTTTCCACCCACTCAAACCTGCACCCTAAATAGCAGGGTTCTCATTTTTAAAGAAAAGATATCAATTATTTATGTAGCAATATTTTTGACTTCATGAGACCTGCTCTTTAAAAATAGATCTTGAGACACCAGCCTAGTAGCTCAATAAAGATACAAAATCTATGGGTTCAATGATCAATTAAAGTTTGAACCTTGATGACAACAAGTACAATGCGAAGTTTTATCCTGCAGATATGTATGTCTTCCTTTGATCATTTGTTCTAAATTAAATTTATTGAAATTAAAATGTGTCAATTATATGAAAAAACTGTGCAAATTATATGCATGGCTCATGTCTTATATATAATGTTTCAAAATTGTAAGAAATTATAAATTCAGCACAATCACTATATAGCACTATTTGCAATCTTCTATGTATTTCACATGTATTATCCTTTCACTTCTTTTGATTATATCTCAATATGATTGTTGGTATTTTCTATCAATATTTAGTTAGTTCAATTAAAGATAAATAACTTAAGAGGGCTCAAAAAAAAGGGAGAAAAATAAAATTCTTTTGGGCTCTGATTTTGTTAATATTTGTTGCATTTCTTGCCTTTCCTATTTAAAGGTTTTACAGGTATCCTCTTCCCACCCGAGGAGTTCTCAAAATGATTGCGGTCATGTACTCCTAATACTAAAAAGATTTTGATCTCCATCACAATTTGAAAAGGCAATTCTTTTGGACTCTAGTTCTATCAATATTTGTTGCATTTCTTGTCTCTGTCATTTACAGGGCTGACAAGTATCCTCCTCCCACCTAACACATTCTTGGAATGATTGTGGGTCATGTGCTTCTAATTCTAAAAGGATGTTGATCTCCATCACGATTTGGTCTTGTTTTTGTAATCTAAGAAACACAAATTGTACTCTTGATCCTAACCCCGTCTGTGCTCATGGCATTGCATTCAAAGGAATTATGTTTTCACATATGGTTTAGAGTATTTTTACTGAGGTCTAACATTTTTCAATATTTATTGTAATTTTTTTCTTAGGGAAGCCATCAAGATGCATTATGACATCAATGATTGGATGTTTGAAGTTTTAACTTTTCATTGATGAGATTTGTTTACACTCATCTGAATATTGTATAATTGCTCATACAAATTTAACAACAGTTCTCATTGATGAGAATTCAAACATTTAGTTATGTAGCATCCAACCATTGATTCAATGATGCATTTTGATGGCTTGACAGCGGTTTTTGTTTCTTAGTCTCTTATATAAATAAAATATCCAATCATAATAGTTTGTACTTGAATATATGATGTATGCAATTTTTTATTCTACAATTGAAGAATACTATTTAACAATTTAAACTATTTGTAAATGGAGTTGATCCTATGGGATTAAGTTATTAGGTTCTTATGTTGGAGGTCCTAAGTTTAAGCTGGCAAACTGATATCTTAGTCCTCAACATTTGGAGGGATAATTTTAAAGAACGTTGAGAAAGAAATTGAGTATGTGATCTTAGTGACATTATTCGAAGAGCATTGAAACATATCATTAGTAAGATCATATACTCATATGCTGAGGTGCAATCCCCACGACACATTATTTGGAGATCATGTATTGCTAATGGCTTATCATTTGAAGATTATCAAAACATATATAAGTAAGTACTAGCATTTAGTTATTAAGATTTAAAAATTTAAATAAATATATTTTATGATCAAATATTTTAAATTAATATCATATTGATTAAAAAGTTCTAATATGAATTTAAATATACAACAAAATAAGTTAAAGATATTGTATTAACTAATATTAATACTAATATTCATATCATAATGATATTAATGAGTTATTAATAAGGACTAATATCCTCATTATCCTCACACCCTTGTTTTGACATCCTTTGAATATCCTTTGTCTTTCCATCATAGAAACGTCGCAACCTTGTCACTACTACAAATCACTATATTTGCTCTTTTATAGTTCTTCCTTCCATGGTGGCATCATCCATAGACTCTGTCAATTAACCCTAAGCCAAAAAAGATTTGGAAGAATGCAAGTGCAATGAGGATTCTTGCAAAATATCGAGATTAATGAATGTAGAGAGCATGAGAAATTTGCATGAGTTGATTGAGAAAGTGCTGAAATTCTTGCGTGAAATCTTATCTCAAAAACTTGTACGGTAATATGAAACATGACAGACACAATAAAGCATGGGAAATAATAGGTGTATTTGAGCCTGCAGTACTTATCTTATGAGTTGTGTGTTATTTTATTTAACTTTGTTTAGAGGGTGTAAAGTTTGAAAGTTTGAGGTCGTTGTTAAGGTTAGTTGTATGGTGAGTAATTGTAGCAACATATTTGGAGTTAAATTTTAAGATCTAAAACTTTATTCAGTAATATTTTCTCAAAATGACAACATACATAAACATGAATGCTTTTAGTTCAAGATCCATGCTAGTACATAAAATTGTTGATGATAAGGAATTTCTTGGTAGTGAAAATGGATATTTTAAGATTCTAAGATTTAGTTTATCATATCATATAAATGAAGGTTAAGCTTGTGTGTAAAATGATAGTAGATTTGAAAAAGAACTAGAAAGTAGAATGATGATTGGGGATGTCAAGAGAAGAAATGGCTTGAATAGATTTTGTAAGGAAAAGAAAAGTAAATATTCAAAGATTCTCATAGATATGATAAGAAGTTTCAAAATAAGAGTGTTTGTTGGTTTATCTCATTGTATATTATGTTTTTGAGATCACCAATAGATCCTTCGATTGTCTTCTGTACAAGCTTTGCTTGCATTCTTAAGAAATGACAGACTAAATCTTGGAATCTTAAATTATCTATTTTCACCAACAAGGAATTCCTTATCATCAACAATGTTATGTATTGGCATAGATCTTAAACTAAAAACATTCATGTTTATGTATGTTGTTAGTTTGAGCAAATATTATTGAGAAAAGTTTTAGATTTACTTGAAATTTTGATACCAAGTATGCTGCTACAATTTTCTATCCTACGACTGTCCTTAACAAGCTTCACTAGCTTCAACGAAGGGTCTTACTTTTATAGGGTCCACAACAACTAAAGCTTACCCTTAATCTTTTAGTTTTTACATGCTCTCAACAAATTTAAATAAAATAACACAACATATATACTCCAAGTTCTGATACCAATTTAGAGTGAAGCATTAAAGACAATCTTTCCTCATTTATAACAGAAACACAACATAAGAAGACATTAGAGTCATATTTTCATTGATGAACATGCATTATTACAATAGTTTCTTCCCTTAATTTCATGTGCAAGCAAGTATAGGTTGACTTCCCTCAACTTCAGGGCACAAAAATAGAGTTTTCCCTCAACTAAAATGCATGAAAGACATAGAATTCACTTAACTCCTTTTAACAGCTAAAGATGTGAAAGACTTCCTTCAACATGGAATGAAGCTCAACAATAACTCTCACTAGATAAAATATTGGATACAACACTAGACACTTGACCTCATAAGACTATATAAGAGAGATCACACAAGACTCAACACTTGATACTAGACTTGATATCACAAGGGGAAACACTATAAAATTGATCTAAAACTTGATATTGTATTACACACTCTTTGTCTACAATGAGCTCACAAGGCCTTGTTTATAGCATTTAGAGGCCAAGGGGTAGTTGGAAGTGGTAGATAGTTTACCGATAACACGAGGGGTATATTAGATGTGAGTGGTGGCTCTGGTCAAAAGTAATGATTGGTAAATGGAAGAAAAGTAGGTGAAGTACTTTATTTCAAAGATAGTGGTATGAGGAAATTTTAGAAGATAGTGGAGTGGTAGGTGGAGGTACGTACTTTTGGGAGGTAGAATTTTTGGAAGATAGTGATAGTGGAGTGATAGGTAGTGGTACATACTTTTGAAACGATGTAAGTTTATTATTACAACTTTATTAAATATTAATACCTTCTTATAATATTAATACTTGAGGACATATATTAAGTTATTAGGTTGTTATGTTGGAGAATTTAAGTTTAAATGCTAGAATTGATGTCTTAGTTTAGCATGTGTTCTAGGGATTATTTTTAAAAACTCTAAGAATAAAGAGTGTACGAGTATATGATCTTAAAGACACCCTTTAGATAGTATCAAAGCATATAATTAATGGCACATTATTTGGAGATTATCAAAACATGTGTTAAGCAAATAATGTGTTACTAATATCATATACTCGGACTCGAGAGGACAACTTAATAAACATTTTTGTTTTTTATTAGAGATTACATTTAACATTGCAAATAAAATAGTGTGATACATGAACTTAACCAATATACTTATCACTAAATGCAACAAGAGAGCTAAACATAATCAAATAACTAAGTCGTCCAAGGTTCCTTGACGTCACTACTAGCAATGTATAACATACATGAGAAAGTATTTTAAGAAATCATGAGTCAAGGAACAAAAGACAATATGAATTAGTTCAATTAAGCATTACAATCAAATATAGCATATAGTCCATATGATAAAAGTATCCAACATCATCATTTACCCACTTATATCACTAGATTACATATAATCATTGTTACATATTTACATTTTGAAATTACAGTCATTCCCTCAAGGAGAATACAAGACTACTTTGATATATGTCAGAATGAAGGTAAATATCATGATATAATAAACAATAATTATCATCTGGTTGCATGGAACAAGGGACCATAGAGGGAAGCATATCTACCTAAGAAACTCTCAAATAAACTCTGAATAACTCTATGGAAAAAAATATTTGCCACCCAACCATGTGAACCTTGAGGTCCACTCCCTTCGAGCTAGGAGATAGACACAAGGTCCCACACCAAACAAGTAGCACAAAACAAGATCATAAAAATTGAATCCAAAACAAAGCACAAAAGCTCAGAAGGGATTCAACATGGGATAAATCAAGGATTGTATATAAGACATCAGCAAGAGATTTTTAAGATACCAGAGGTGAACCATAAGGAAAACTGAAAGGAATCCTAAGACACATGCCAGACAGTGGCATCACATAGTTCCCCACTATCTTGTGTTACCTTGATAATCTCTCCAAACTCTGACCCTTGGGTGAGAATTCATGTGGAACCGACAACCTTTCACGAGGAAAAGGAAGTTAATTTGCTAGATCAATGCTCCATAGATGGCCAGGCCTTCTCCAACCCATCCATGGTCCACATAAGATTTCTCATGGCCATGGGCGAGGAAACACAATTATCTTGATTAATATTTAATCCCAACCTAGTTTATTTTAATTATGTTTTCACTTAATTACATCTCCATAATGGGTTACCTAGACTAACTACTTAGGGCCCTAACCCCCATTGCAAGCCAATCTCCTAGCAATGCTCCTAGTATATCCTCTCGTATGCTCCAAAGTGAAAACAAGAGCTTAACCAATCAAATAATCACCAAGGACATCTCAAATCCAAAGAACCACGAAAGCAGAGTTTGGAGTGTGAAGAAAAGGATTTTGAAATCAACATTAGGATCCACATTATCCAACCTCTATATGGACTTCCACAAATCTAGAACACCATGATGTATGTATCAAGAAGAACCACAAAAAAACTATTTTAAATCCAAGGCATAATCCCAATTTCCACCCTTCACAAATCATCATAACTCAAAGTTAAACAATATCATGGATCCACTTAACAAGTACAAACCAAAGGTCACCAAGTTTCATCAATACACTGAAATACTTCTCAATTGATAACAAAACTCAATAGTATCATAAAACATCAATAGCATGAATACTCCAATTGACATAAATCAACGAGCAACACAATATCACCCACAATGCCATAGAAGCACAACATGACCTCTCAAATGATTGCTGAGTTAACCATTATAGGACTTAACCAATCACGAGACCTTCCCAAAGCCTCTGGGATAAAAAGGGATTCCCGAATCTTTGACAAAGGACTAACATATACATTCATTTTATTATTAAATCACAACTTAATAATATTCTAACACATTTCATTGCAACCACATGCTAAAACATTTCATTTCTCAAATCCAACAAGATGAAAAAAATGAAGACAATAACAACTTATAAACCAGGACACCTCTATTTCACCAATTAATTCAAATTTCATAAATACACCTCAAACACCATGAAAAAAATAAAGACAATAACAACTTATAAATGTGCATGGCCCTAATGATCGAAATGAAAAAGAGCCATGTGGATGGAGCTAATTGAGATTTTAAATAGTGGTCAAATGTTTATTCTATGTGGATATATTAATGTTGTTTTAGGCCTGAATGATAAAATGGTATGGAAAGGTTGGTCGGGAAGAGATCGGCATGATTTTAACAAATTTATAATGGATAATGGATTGTGGGAGCTTCCTTTTAAGCGGGGGGAATTCACTTGGACAAATAGGAGGATACATTTTCTAAAAATAGAAAAAAAGATAGACCGATTCCTTTTAAGGGGGGCTTGGGTTCAAGAACAGTGGAATTGTGAAGCAAAAATCCTTCCTATTACAGGCTTAGATCACTATCCTATTAGTCTGAGGATTCAGGATGAGGAAAAACCTAATAGATGCCCCTTTAAATTTGAGGCAATGTGGTTGCGTGCTGAAGGATTTCAAAAAATGATTAAAGACTGGTGGGAAAATGCCCCAAAACACATTGGTAAGAAGGCTTTTATCTTATTTAAGAATTTGCAATGGTTGAAAGAGAAATTAAAGAAATGGAATGGGGAACATTATAAGAATATTTTTGGGGAAAAATATAAAATTGAACAGGCCTTGAGAGAGCTACACATGAGGGTGATAGAGGAAGGGATAGGAGAAATGGATCTTAGTTAGGAAAAGAAGTTGAACAACGATTATGCTAAAGTAATAGCGAGGGAAGAATTTTTTTGGAGACAAAATTCAAGGGAGACATGGTTGAAGGATAGCGATAGAAATACATTTTTTTTTCATAATGCAGTCAAAGTAAGAAGAGAAAATAATAGGATCTTTAAGATAAAGAATCAGAATAGGGATGAACTCACTAACAAGGTTAATATTAATGAGGAAGTGGTAAGATTCTTCTCGACTTCAGGTGATCGGGGGGGTGGAGGCTGGCTTGGTGAATGATGTGTTGGAGGTGATTTCAAGATGCATTTCAAATGCTTAAAATCAAATGCTTACCACAGACATCACTATAGAGGAGGTGAAAAAAATGTTAAGGTCTAGGAAGTTATAAAGCCCCAAGTCTGGATGCTTTTCTAGCACTTTTATTTCAGCAGTTATGGGATATTTTTGCTTTTGATTTATGGGAGGTGGTGGACTCCAGAAAAGATGGTTTCATCTTAGAGATTTAAATAAGTACACCTTTATAGCGTTGGTGCCGAAGAGAGATGAGCTAATAACATTTGAGGATTTCAAGCCTATTTCTTTATGCAACACAACTTACAAGATTATTGTGAAGGTTATGGAAAATCATTTGAAGTTAGTATTAGATTTAGTTATTTCTACTGAGTCAAGTGGGTTTTCTCTAGGTAGGTCAATTTTTGAAGGTGTTATAATTGCTCATGAGGCAATTCATTCGATCAAATGCTCAAAGGTAGAGAAGATGATAGTCAAATTGGATATTAAAAAATCTTATGATGGGGTGGATAAAGGATTTTTGCTACAAGTTTTGAGGAAATTTAGATTTTGTGATAAGGGGGTGGATTAGGTTAAGATTTGTATTGAAACTCCAATATTTTATGTCCTTGTGAATGGAAGTCCATGAGGTTTCTTTGAAAGGAAAAAATGAATTTGACAAGGTGACCCTCTATCACCCTTTATTTTTATTATTTTGGCGGAGGTATTGGGTAGATTTATTTACAAGAGAAGAGAACAAGGGTTGTGGAAAGGTATTAAGATTGCTAGAGGTGTAGATCCGATCTCTCACTTGTAGTTTGTAGATGATAATTTCCTGGCAGGGGAAGCCTCTATTCAAGAAGCTAAAATAATGAAAGAAACTTTAGAACTTTATGGGAAGGTATCGAGACAATTCATTAATTGAAGGAAATCTGAGAATATGTTCTTTAACATGACACAAAGAAAGAAAGAAAGCATTTTTAGGATTCTAGAAATGAGACATGGCTCTCTCCCTAGCAAGTACTTAGGTATCCCTTAATTCATTGGAAAAAATAAATCTGAGTTATGGAAGGAGTTGATTGATAACTATTTTAGGAGAATGGATGGATGGAAAGGTAGACAATTAACCTCAATTATGAGGATTATAATGCTTAAGGTGGTGGTCTTAGCCTTGCCTATTTACTCTATGATGTGCTTGTAGATTCTAAAAAAATTAATTAAGATTATAGCACAAAGGATGCGTAAATTCTTCTGGAATGGAATGGAAGAGGAGGATAAAATTCCTTTGCTAGCATGGGATATCCGTTTGATAAGAAAATCTCTCAACAAACTCATCCGTTTGATAAGAAAATATCTCATTTTAGAGAAAAGTTCTTTCATCAATTTGATAAGAAAATCTCTCAGTTATGTAGATCTAAGGATTATGCTGGTGTAGGTTTGAGGGAGTGACATCTTATGAATGCAGCTCTTGGAGCAAAGTTAGTATGGGATTTGTATGCATGTATTAACCAATTATGGGTTAAAATATTGAGGAAAAAATATCTTGATAACACAAAGGGTGATATAATTTTCACAATTAGAAACCCACCAAGAGGCTCAGCCATTTGGAATTTCATTATTAAATGTAGGCCTGTAATTATCGATCACATTTCATGGAAGATTGGAAATGGGGAGAGGGCCAAATTTTGGGAGGATTCTTGGGAAGGACTACCAACATTAAGGGATAATGTTAGTTTCCTCCCTTTGAAGGAACTTCTTTCCCAAAGGTGGGGAGATGAGGTTATAGATTACATAGAACTTTAATAGGGACCTATAGGTATGGAGTGGAAGTGGAAGGATGTGGTTGAGGAAAGTCTTTTGTAGGAACATAAAAGACTCATGGAAGAAATATTTAAGTTGAGAAAAGTGGTTTTGATTGAGAAGGTGGATAGAGTAATTTGGTGTGTGGTGTTCTCTGGTAGGTATTCAGTTAAGTTGGGCTATAATCTATTGGAAATGAACATGGATGATCAATTTTTTTTTTGAGGACCTCTATTGGCATAAATATTGTTTTCCAAAGGTAGGCTCCTTTGCATAGCTTGTAGTGAAAGGGGAAATTTTAACTGGGGAAAGATGGAAAAGGTTTAGGTTTTTTGGTCCTTCTAGATGTGTGATGTGTAGGAAAAATGAAGAGACTGTGGATCATCTCTTAGTCCAATGCCCAATGGAAAGACACTATTGGGATCACATCCAAAAGAAATTAGGATGGTCAGGGCCAAGGGAAAACACTATAAATATTCTTTTTGAGAGTTGTCTGAGAATTGGTGGTAAGACAACACTTTCAAGTATTTGGAAGGTGTGTCCATCCCTAGTGATTTGGGAGATTTGGAAGGAATGGAACAAGAGATTATTTCAAGAGATAAAGGAACCATTGAAAATACTTTTGGGAAGGATTGATCAGGGTATTGCGGAGGTAATGGGAGTGACAACCTGAAGCTAAAAAAATCTCCTAATATCTTATACTAATAAGGATAGGCTCATTTAGAGGAGTTGAAGGGGGATTAAAATTAGATAAAGGACTAGGGAGATAGTGGTGCGAGGAAAGAAGAAGCTAAGAAAAAAGGTAGAGTGGAAATGCCTACAACATGGATGGTTTAAGACAAGTTTTGATGGGGTTGCAAAAAAATGAATCCAGGCCCCTTGAGAGTAGGAGAAATCTTGATACATTGTAATGGTAATGTTGTGGCATGTGCATATATAAGGTTAAGGGAAGGAACTAATAGTGTGGCTTAGGCTTCAACAACAATATTAGCAATAGGTTTAGAAAAACAACTTGATATATGGAATCTACGTTTGGAGGGAGATTCATTGTTAATTGTCCAAGCAATTTCACAACTCTCAATTAGTGCATGACATTTACAAAATTATATTGGGTGGATTAGGGAAGATCTAGAGGGGATTGAAAATTCTAAAATTACACATTTAAGATGACATGCCAATATGGATGTAGATAGACTCTCAAAATGGGCACTTGATTTTGAAGATATTGGAGACTGTCGAGTTAAGATTTTTCAGGGTAACGACTATGAAAGCTATGTGGAGGAGAATTGAATTTAAAAAAAAAGTGATTCAAATTAATTGATGGTTGGTAATAATATTGATAACTTTAAAGTAGCTTTTTAGTAAATTTTTGGCAGCAGATAGATGGATTTTGGTAGGGATTTGATGAGGTTAGCTGAGGTTGTGGTGCACAGTTAGAATGGTGCGAGGGTGGTAGGGTCATTTTTTTAATAATTTCTTATTTTGAATGCATTTATGGATTGGTAAGGAAACACATCTTTTTTGAATTCACATGAGTTTATAGATTTTTTAATTGTTGAGTATAATGTTTAGAAATTCACAAGGCAATAGGGGTGGAGTTTTGAGAAAGGGTGGAGGTGTGCTATCTAAAATACTGGTGTGTAGATGCGGCTCTGGTTTCAAAATGGAGGCCACTTTTACTTTCAAAACAAAGCTTCAACAAAAAGCTTTGTTTGGCCCGGTCAAAGATCACATGCTAAAATAATTGTTGAAATGCCCAACGAAGGTGGTTGTTGGGGCTATGCAAAAACACTTAGAGATCTTTTTCAAAATGCTACTCATAGGTGGAAATTAAATGTGGTAGTATCAATGTTGATGGCATGGGGTTTGGGATTGGGTGAACCTTAGGGTGAAGTGAAATGGGTGATAGACTTGTTGTTCAGGAAGGAGTTGATTGTGGGCTTGCAATACTTATTAGAATGGGTGTGGCCTAGGTTTTCATTCAACTAAACTGAGTGCTATAACAACTTGTAGGAGGCTAGATATTTGGGAATTATTCCCTTTGTGAGGTAGCCGAATAGAATCAATCAAATCCTCTATACTGAAGGAGTTAGGGCAGAGTGGGTGAAATTAAAAAAATACTATTAAGGAAGCATAGGAATGGAGAGAAAGAGCTAGAGCATGAGTACATGCTGTGGTGGCCAAGCAAAAGCGATATGCTAGGAGGATGAAGGCATGCATTAGCCTTTTTCGATAGGCATAAGTATGAAGAAACACAGTGTTTTTGTCAGGTGGAAGTTGCATTTTTGTTTCCCTCTGTGTTGATGAAGTTGAAGCTAGAAGGAACTGGGTTATGACAGTTTTTGGCAGGTTGCAAGTTGGTTTTGGGGAAATCTTGAGGGATGGTCATGATTGTTTGAAAATTTAATATCCAAGGAGTGATTTTGGAGACATTTTGTGCAGAAGAAATTATGAAGATGGAAGCATGGATGATGCTGGGAGTGGATGTGCATACAAGAATGTTGCGGTTTTGGATTGTGTGCAGTTACAGATCAAGGTGGTGTCGAAGAGTTAGAGATAGATGAATAGATTTTGATGTAATACTCTTTAATGTAGTTGAAATTGTAAAAAGGGAATAGTTTGAATAGGTTGAAGGTGTTATAGGGGTAGAGGAAGTTTGATGATAAGGACTTTATGCAAATTCTATATGTTGTAATGTTTTTAATATATTAATAAAATATAATCTTACCGAGCAAAGAAAAAAATGAATTAATAATAATAATAATATTGAAATAAATAAATAAACAATAAAAATAATATAATATAATTATTATTAATATAATAATATGATATATTATTAATATAAATATAATATATCATTAATATAATAATATAATGTCATTAATATAATAATAAGATATATATATTTAATATTATAATATAATATATAATTAATATTATAATATATAATATATTATTAATATAATAATAATAATTACATATTATGAAGTGGTTGTATTACACAAAGAACAAATAAATAAAATTAATTTAAGTGTTTAGAAAGTGATGAGGCATGACTCTTGCAAAGCTAATACGAAGAGCTATGAGTCTCTCATAATTGAATATATAACTAGGGAGATCCATAGGGGATAAAATGGAGGGAGCAACATTTAAAAGGGGTTCGATAAACCAATCATAAATAAGTCAATAAAAGTAAATACTAGTCAACAAAGTGTGAGGAAACATTTTATCAACAACATATAGGATACAACCAGCAAAACTTCAATAGTAATACTGATGCAGGAGCATCCTGGGTGCAAGAGCAATCTTGCATCACCCAAAAATATTTTTGCTTTTATATTCAATAAGGGCTATTTTGTGCAGAGCTGCTATTTATGGAAAGTTACTATTTTTGGTAATTTTCGTATGTGCTCAGAATGATCTGATTTCTTTCTTGGAGGTTCATTTTGGTCATACAAGTCTGCCAGTAAAGTTTCATTGCCAGATCAAGTGTATATTGGAAGATATTGAAGATTTTCGGTATTGGCAGCAGGGGACAGAAACTTTGAACTCAGTTTTGAAGGCTTTAGAGGCCCCGGATGAGGTCAAATTTTGGGCTGAATGAAGCTTGCTTAATTTCAAGCATTGTAGAGCTCCTCGCGCCCTTTCCGAAATGGGGTTGCAATAGTCAATCGGGTCAACTGGTGATGACTTATGGTCTTCGGAAGTTGGGTCACCTGAAATGGCGGAAAATAATTTTTTCTTCAAAATTTCTGTTCGGGTTTCAAAATTTATTTTGAGCCGACTATGATGTAATGAAATGTAAAATAAAAATAATTCTAAGTTTGGTCGGCCTTATTGGCTAAAATTCTGGAACCTTCCCAGGCGGTGGAAAATTGCCTATATAAGGAAGGCTATATTATTGTCTTAGGCAGTTCAGAATAGTTCTGGGTAGTAGATCTGGGTAATAGTTCGAGGCTTTGTCCTATAGAATATTGTAAGGGAATGCCCATGTGGCTTTGCATATTGTAATTCTGAAAGTTTGTAATTCCACATTTGTGGAGATAATAAGAAGCCAATTTTCTGTTCTTGCATTTTGTTGTTGTTTCTCTATATCTGTTATGTGTTTGTGGTATTAAGGGGAGCACCCTTCATCAGGTGGTATCAGAGCCAAGTTTTCTTGAGTGTGTAAACAGATCGCCGACTGTGAGGCAGTTTGCACCAGGACCGTGGTTAGGGTTTCAACGCACATCGCGAAAATGCCTCCACGAAGAGAACGTGGCGGAAGAGCTGGTGTTGTAACACCTGAGGTTAGAGAGCTACAGAGACAAGTGCGAGCATTGCAAGAAGAGATTCGCAGAGGAATGAATTTTAATGTCAGAGATGAAAGCGAGGATGAAGCCGAAGAAGAATATCAAGAAGGAGAAGTCAAAATTGTGAACCAGGAGGAAGAAAGACTTTTTCGGGCCATTTCTAAGATTGGGAAAAGAGCTAAGATTGAGGTTCCTACATTTTCTGGAAATCTTAACCCAGAAGAATTGATCGACTGGATGAACGAATGTGAGGAATATTTTGAGTATGAAGATGTTGAGGATCTTGATAGGGTCAAATTTGCGAAGGCCAGACTGAAAGGTCATGCGAAGATCTGGTGGCAAGAAATTCAATTAGAGCGAAATAGAAGAGGGAAAGATAAAATCACAAGATGGGATCGGATGGTGGATAAATTGAAGCGACAGTTCATTCCTGTTGATTATGAGCTTGACCTACTGAAGAAAATGCAGAGTCTGAAGCAAGCAGGAAGATCTGTTCAGGAGTATACAGAGGAGTTCTATCGACTCCTCATCAGAACAGGCCATGCAGAAGCTGATAAGGAGAAAGTTTCCCGATACCTTAATGGGTTAAGGCCAAGCATTCAGGAGGAGTTGAATCTGGTTCGAATGAACAGTATTGAGGAGGCATACCAATTTTCCCTAAAAGTAGAGGAAAAGCTGAACAAGAAGTTCGAGAGCAGACAAAACGGAAGAGGTCGCGGGGGACGATTTGGTGGACGGTCATATGGTGGCCGAAATGAAGATCTGAAAAAGAAGGATGAGGCCAGTAGCAGTCAGAATCAGTGTGGAAATAATTCCAATCGCTTCCAGGATCAGAATAATAGAGATAAGAGAGGAAGAGGAAGAGGACAAGGATCTGGAAGAGGAGGCTTCTGAGGAACATGTTTTCACTGTGGAGAAGAAGGTCATAGGGCATTTGAATGTCCTCAGCGCCAAGGCAGAACAGACAGGAGAAATGAAGGCCAGGCCAGAGTTGCACATGTAGATGAAGATGCCAGATCATCAAATTCTGAAGATGCTGAAAGAGGAGAAACGTTGATTAACAGAAGAGTCCTGTTGAGTGGTGAGAATGAACCTGAGCAAAGAAGGAGCCTGTTTCGCACCAGGTGCAAGTGCGAAGGTAAATGTTGTGATGTGATTATTGATAGTGGAAGCACTGACAATTTGGTGTCAGAAGAGATGGTGACAAAGTTGAAGCTCAAGAAACAAAAACACCCACATCCATATCGGATTGCCTGGGTACAGGATGACCACAAGGTCATGGTCAATGAACAATGCCTAGTAAAGTTTAAGGTTGGCGGATACCAAGATGAGGTATTGTGTGATATCATATCTATGGATGCATGTCATATGTTGTTGGGTAGACCATGGCAGTTTGACAGATGTGCTGTACATGATGGTCGTGCAAATACCTATTCCCTGACAAAGGATGGAGTGCGACATAAGCTAAAACCATTGAAGGAGACTGAAGAAAAGGTATGTGGTAATGCAAGGATAACTTTTGTGGATGGAAGAAATTTCCTAGATGGTATGAGGCATGAGCATGTATGTTTTGCTTTAATTCCAAAAGCTGGTAAAGAGGAAGTAGAAGGTGTTCCTGTAGAAGTTGCAGATTTGTTGAATGAGTTTCAGGATATTGTATCCGATAACGTGCCTGACGGATTACCACCAATCAGGAGGATCAGTCATCAGATGGACTTGATCCCAGGAGCGAGTTTGCTGAATAAGGCAGCACACAGAATGACACCTGCAGAAAGTGAGGAGTTGAACAGACAAGTACATGAACTGTTACAGAAAGGACTAATCCGTGAGAGTCTGAGTCCCTGTGCTGTACCAGTAGTATTAGCACCAAAGAAGAATGGAGAATGGAGGATGTGTACAGATTCTAGGGCAATAAACAAGATCACAATCAAGTACAGGTTTCCATTGCCACGAATGGATGATATTATGGACTGTTTGAGTGGAGCTGTGTATTTCTCAAAGATAGATCTGAAAAGTGGATATCATCAGATTCGGATCAGAGAAGGAGATGAATGGAAGACTGCCTTCAAGACAAAGGAAGGACTATATGAGTGGTTAGTCATGCCTTTTGGGCTAACCAATGCACCGAGCACTTTCATGCGGCTCATGAACGAGGTTCTGAAAGAATTTCTGGGTAAGTTTGTTATTGTTTACCTAGATGATATTTTGATCTTTAGTAAGACATTGGATGAGCATATGATGCATATTTGTATGGTGTTTGAGAAGTTGAGAGATGAGAAATTGTTGATTAATTTGAAGAAGTGCAGTTTTGTGAAGAAAGAGTTAGTGTATTTGGGATTTGTAGTTTCAACAGAAGGTCTAAAAATAGACCCAGAGAAGGTACAGGCTATCCTTGAATGGCCTACTCCGAGGAGTGCTACTGAGGTAAGATCTTTTCATGGTCTAGCTAGCTTTTACAGAAAGTTTATCAGAAATTTTAGCAGTATTTGTGGACCCTTGACTGAAACAATGAGAGGGGATAGAAAAGAGTTTAAGTGGACTAATGGGGCAGAAAAGAGTTTTCAATTGTTGAAACAAAAAGTTACAGAACAACCCATTTTAGCACTTCCAGATTTTAATAAGGTGTTTCAAGTAGATTGTGATGCTAGTGGTATTGCAATAGGAGCTGTTATGAGCCAAGAAGGTAAACCTGTTGCTTATTTCAGTGAGAAATTAAATGATGCCAAGAGAAAATATTCTGTTTATGATCAAGAATTTTATGCTATAGTTCAGGCATTGAAAAAGTGGAGGCACTATCTGCTTCCTAAGGAGTTTGTTTTGTATACTGATCATCAAGCTTTGCAATATTTGAATAGTCAAGGAAAATTGAATCAAAGGCATTTGAAATGGGTTGAGTTTTTGCAAAGTTATACATTTGTTTTGAAACACAGGAGTGGAAAGTCTAATAGGGTTGTAGATGCTCTTAGCAGAAGGCAACTATTGCTGACAGAAATGCAGATTGAAGTGGTTGGGTTCAAGGAACTCAAGAATTTATATCCAGAGGATCCTGATTTTGGTGAAGCTTGGAAAGCTTGTACAGAACCTGTTACTCTGGACAGGACGAAATGGCTGGATTTTATCATCCAAGATGATATGCTATTCAGAGGGAGCCAGTTGTGCATTCCATGAAGTTCCATGAGGGAGAATCTCATCAAGGAGAAGCATAGTGGAGGATTGGCTGGACATTTTGGTCGTGATAAAACCCTTGCTTTGGTTGGTGAGAATTATTATTGGCCACAATTGTAGCAAGATGTGAAGAAGTTTGTACAGAGTTGCAGAGTATGTCAGATGGCGAAAGGAGTGAAGCAGAATACAGGATTGTATCAGCCATTACCTGTACCAAAGAAGCCTTGGGAGGATATCAGCATGGACTTTGTTCTTAGTTTACCGAGGACTCAGCGGGGGCATGATTCAATTTTTGTGGTGGTTGACAGATTTTCAAAGATGGCACATTTCATTCCCTGCAAGAAGACTAATGATGCTGTTCATGTAGCAGAATTATTTTTCAGAGAAGTAGTGAGACTTCATGGTTTGCCAAAGACCATAGTTTCAGATCGGGACACTAAGTTTGTTGGATATTTCTGGCGTACATTGTGGAAGAAGTTGAAGACAGATTTGAAGTTCAGTTCATCACATCATCCACAGACTGATGGACAGACAGAGGTGGTGAATAGGAGTTTGGGAAATTTACTGAGATGTTTGGTTGGAGATAAGCTAACAGGATGGGATTTGATTTTACCACAGGCGGAATTTGCATACAATAATTCTGTCAACAGGAGCACTGGTAAATCACCATTCCAGATTGTATATGGAGGTAGTCCAAGAAATGCATCTGAATTGAGGAAGATAGATAAAGGAGAAATAAGTAGTGCTGAAGCTGAAGATTTTGCAGAACACTTGAAGAACATCCATGAAGAGGTGAGGAAGCATATTACCAACATGAACGCACAGTATAAGGCTAAGGCAGATGAGAAAAGGAGGTATAAGGAATTTCAGGTTGGTGATGAAGTCATGGTTCATTTGCGGAAGGAGCGGTTTCCAGTTGGTACATATAACAAGCTGAAAATGAAGAAGTTTGGACCATGCAGGATATTGAAGAAACATGATTCAGGAAATGCATATGAGGTAGAATTGCCTACTGAGCTAAATATTTCACCAGTGTTTAATATTTCAGATCTGACAGAGTATCATGAGGGAGGTGTTGAAGATGAGATCACAGCAACACAGTGGAGTATTCCAGCAACTAGTTCAGACACTAAGGAGATTGAAGCTATACTGGATAGTCATGTTGGCAGAAGCACAAGGAAGAGGACATATGAAGAATATCTGGTCAAGTGGAAAGGATGACCTGTTGAAGATTCATCATGGCTAACAAAGGAGGAGGTTAACCGTCTTGGTTTTCCTCTGCACACCTGAGTCGTGACAGGGTCACTTCTCAAATTACCCTGGGTGTCTGATGCAGGAGCATCCTGGGTGTAAGAGCAATCTTGCATCACCCAAAAATATTTCTATTTTTATATTCAATAAGGGCTATTTTGTGCAGAGCTGCTATTTATGGAAAGTTACTATTTTTGGTAATTTTTGTATGTGCTCAAAATGATCTAATTTCTTTCTTGGAGGTTCATTTTGGTCATACAAGTCTGCCAGTAAAGTTTCATTGCCAGATCAAGTGTATATTGGAAGATATTGAAGATTTTCGGTATTGGCAGCAGGGGACAGAAACTTTGAACTCAGTTTTGAAGGCTTTAGAGGCCCCGGATGAGGTCAAATTTTGGGCTGAATGAAGCTTGCTTAATTTTAGGTGTTGTAGAGCTCCTCGCGCCCTTTCCGAAATGGGGTTACAATAGTCAATTGGGTCAACTGGTGATGACTTATGGTCTTCGGAAGTTGGGTCACCTGAAATGGCGGAAAATGATTTTTTCTTCAAAATTTCTGTTCGGGTTTCAAAATTTATTTTGAGCCGACTATGATGTAATGAAATGTAAAATAAAAATAATTCTAAGTTTGGTCGGCCTTATTGGCTAAAATTATGGAACCTTCCCAGGCGGTGGAAAATTGCCTATATAAGGAAGGCTATATTATTGTCTTAGGCAGTTCAGAATAGTTCTGGGTAGTAGATCTGGGTAATAGTTCGAGGCTTTGTCCTATAGAATATTGTAAGGGAATGCCCATGTGGCTTTGCATATTGTAATTCTGAAAGTTTGTAATTCCACATTTGTGGAGATAATAAGAAGCCAATTTTCTGTTCTTGCATTTTGTTGTTGTTTCTCTATATCTGTTATGTGTTTGTGGTATTAAGGGGAGCACCCTTCATCAAATACATCATAGAAAGAATAATAAAACATCCATCATCGATCAAGGGGAAAAAAGACAATCAATTATATAATATATATTCGCGATTAAGGGAGAATATTATAGGAAGGTCAAAGGTGAAGTAGAAAAAGAGTTGTAATAATCTCTTGAGGTGAGACTCTGAATACTTCATGATAGTAGTATTATGAATCAAATGATAGAAGACATTACAACATATTGGGAATGACTTTTGTAGTAGCCATATTCATATTAAGTCACAATTAAATCATTTATACATTGAAATGCATAATCCTTAGTATCTTTGGCCTCTAATAAATATAATATTTTACGCACACATCCAAGAAGGATCATACCTAGGTGGAAATTGTATGACTTGTTCCCACTCCTATCATTCCAATCAAGTTCTTCTCACAATAATCATAATTGCCTCTTGATAACATTACTAAACTAGTAATAGTTAAAAATCATCAAAGAGTCCACAACTATTAATTAAATTTTATCAAACCCTTGATGCAATCAATTTATACGATAGAAGAGTTGGCCAACCCATTCATACCAGATAGTTAATCAAATTGAAAATCCAACTTAGTAGCCATCAATACTAAGGATAGAGATATTATAAAAAACTAATATATATTGGCATACCATATTCAATCATACTTACCATTTATATACATCAAAAGGACTAATTATATGTTATATAGAAAAGAGCCTATTGTAGTTTGAATCATAATATACACAAAAATAATAAGCAATCTCCTAAGTGGACATTACAATAGTATTACAGTATTGCAATTTGATAGTTATATTATATAGTCCCAGTAGGGAACATTATAGTGGTATTAGAGGGGAAATAGTTGATACAAGTGAGTCTACAAGAAAATAGGACTCTAGAAAGAGAAAAGAAGAGGGGTTATGCCACCCTTTCATCCTCAAGAAATTAGAAACAAATTATCCTACCCATCTCCATAATTTTTTTTTAAAATGTAACATATCAAATTGGAAATTTCCATAGAACATTACATAAAACATGGAATTGGATATAAAAAATGATTAGGTTTGTAACCTAGTTGGTTATATTGCTCCAAGAGATGGATCTAGTCCTAGTTGGATGTTCCTACCTCTTGTGGATTTGTTACTCCAAGAGATGGATCTAGTCCTAGTTGGATGCTCCTACCTCTTGTGGACACACTAGACAATTTATACATATATTAATATGTCTACACTATAAATATTCATGTGTCTACTTCGTGTCTTCATGCATTGATGTATATACTATGTGTATGCTTTGTGTCTTCATGCATCCAAGTGTATGTACTCCATGTTTCCATTGTGAATGTTCATTGTTTGACTCTATAATCTTAGTAATATAGAATATCAGAATAAACTAAAATAATGAAAAGATACAAATCAATCTAAAATCAATTTGAGTTTACAAATATTGCAATTCTTAGATCAAAGTTATTAGATTCAAATTTGTAAGGTGAAATGATATTGAAGAAGCACAATAGAAGCCACTCATATTGAATTGTTAATTGCTTGGGGACAACAAATTTTGGGGAAGGGCAGACTGTGATGTCCACTCACAAAAAGAAGATTTAATAAATATATGAAAATATTAAATGTAAATAAATAAATAGATAAATATTTTCTTTTATTAGTAAATTATATATTTTATTAATAATATAATATTTTTTAATAATTCATCAAAAATTAAAGTTCAACTGCCCAATCTATTATGAAACCCCCAACATCGAAATTCTACATCTACCCCTACTAGTATCCATGTAACCCCACCTAATAAAGCTTTGAGATCGATCATAAACAATCCCAAAATTATAAAATTTGTGCAACCACCCATACACATCTACATTCTATGCATAAATAGAGTATCAAAGTTCTAACCCTATGCCAGCTACGACATACATGATACAAAATTTATAGATGTATACAAAAATCAACATGACAACAATTTGAAAGATCACACCTTGGTATCATCTATGTCTGCATCTTCTTGGGTTTCATTTTTTGTTTCACCACAACCATGACAACATTGTTCCTCCTTTGGAACCGTGTATGCCTCGTACTACCACGTCCACCACCCATGGTTCATTGTCTTCTCTCACCCCATCCTTTTCCTCAAACACAACTTCTCCTACCCTCTAAGCCAGTCTCCTGATTGTCATCTCTTCCACCTTGTTCACTTGTGTTTCCAGGGACAAACCCCCTTCTAATTGGCCATTTTGAGCTTGAGCACACTTGTGTCAAAGTGATCCCTACTCTTTCCTTAATGAATGACCTTCTCCTAGTCAATAGTGTAGTCTCATATTACTAGCCACATCCTCCACACAATGAATTTCCTCACTTCTCTATTTACACCTTCTCGCTAGAGAAGAAATGGATGAATGTGTGCAGGGTGCCTTGTAACATATACCTAGTCTTCCTTTGTAGTGTTGAATTCCCTTCTGAGTTCAAAACAATAATGAAGAGCATCAAGGACTTGCCTCCACTCCTCTCACACACATTTGGTAATGATTCTCACCTCTTCTATGTCACCAAAATCTAGCCCCCATGTATAGAAAATGGATGAAATGTCCATCTTGGTGGAAAACTTATAATTTGCAAGCAAATAATCAATACCCAACAACCCCAAAACCATGATGAGAAAAAAATGATCATCTACAGAAAAAATATTTTTCAGGTGCTCGGGGGAAATTCTACCCCAAAAAGTCATTTGTTGCTTGGTTTCCATGATATTGAAGTTGGCCTCCGTTACTAATGATGTTCTTCCAAAACACTACCACAAACACAAATTAGAAAATGACATTTCTTCCCACCATTTTAACATACATATGTGGAAAAAGTGTATATTTACTCCCTATTCCTTCGATCTTGAAAAGTTTCCTGCCATTATTATTGAATGCATGTTGTCTCACCACATTTTTTGTCATCCTTGGATGAAATATACACCAAATCACCCACCACTATTGGGATGGAGAGATAGGGTACTGAGAGGGGAGGGGTGAATCAGTGCCCACAAAAAATTTCACTTCTTAAACCTTAAACAACAAATAGTAATAACCTTGCAAATAACTTGTATCCAATGCATGTATCATTCAATCATTCAACTTTTAAAAGTAAATAACATGAAATCAAAAAGATAATCATCCCATAACACAAGTATTTTGGTAACACAGAACCCTTGTTAGAAAGTAAAAACTGTGGTGGGGATGACACCCACAAATTCTTTACTATTGTAGATAGAAAAGGTTTGCCTGTTAGGGCTACAAGTGGTGATCACTTCTGGTGATCTTACCCTGTTAGGAGTAACATATTAGATCGATTAGATCTACCTAGTAATAGGATTTTAACAACACTACTTGAGTGTGCACTCGGTTAAGAGATTTACACAAAGATTGTTAGGTCTACTCTGTTAAGAGATTTTACCAAAACTCTATTACAATGATTAGAAAATAACAGATATCTATCTACTAATGACAACTCTATCTTGTCTGATAAAGATCAATGAAATACTCAATAGATATCACCTTTCTATGTGAAGATCTCAACTCTGATATGCTCGGTAGCCTGATCTGATTTTGCCCAATTTGAATATCTCAAAATACTGTTCTACTCTGTCTGAAAACTAATAATCTTGAAGTTGGCTAATGCTTCAAGAAATTCTTCATCTGCACATATCAGTTCAGTTCACATCAAAATAATGCAAAATACAATTATATAGCATACTGCTTTACAAAATTAGGTTACAATATCTTACAAAAAAACCCTAAGATCTACGGAGTACAAAAATAACCTAGATCAAACAATTACATAAGATCTTCATTGCATTTAATGAATATCTCAATAATAAATTATCCTCGATCTTGGTAAAACATTTTGTGATTCTGTTGTAACCGTTTGCATAGATAAATGTGCCATTCTTGATTCCTATGTCATTTTCTGTGATCCTCGGTAAACACTGTATATATTGCTCAGTAATTACATTGGTGCTTGGTATCTAGTTTTCTCAGTGTTTATTGCGCTTGGTATCGGTGTTTGATGCTCGGTAAAACTATTCTGTACTCAGTGTCTGATGCTTGCTTTTACCGACTAGGTTAACATAGGTAACTGACCGATGTCTTTGATACTAATGACAATCATTTATGCTCAATTAGAGATAACAATCTCCCCCTTTGGCATTAGTATCAAAACTCAAAATGTATAAAGACAAAACGTCTCAAAATATTTTTTGTCTCTGCCATACACATAGTCAACAAAAAATTGTACTCCCCCTCGGTGCATGCTCCCAATAATGTGTAGTATACTTAGCATTTTATATACATATTTGGCATATACATATTTTCCCCCTTTTTGATATTAATGCCAAATAAGAATATGTATACTTATAGCTTGTCAAAAATGTGCTTATGGGTTTTCTTTAGTGATTCCAAGAGGTTTTCCCATTCCTCTTTCAAGTTCGTGCGAGCTTGATGCTCAAGACCGACTTGTGCATGCATATCAAAAATGTTGTCCAACACAGAAATCTCTAGTTTTGAAACAAGCATTTGTGCCTTCTCAATGTGCTTCTCAAAGATTTTTAGGTATGGAAGCAACTCGGTCTAAAGTTTTGTGATTTGATCACTTATTGTTTCTTCCTATTTTCTATGGTCTGCTCTTAACCGCTAGAGTTCTTGAACTTTCAAGATGTGCTTTGCAAAAGCTTGAGGCTCGATTAAGGCTGCCTGTGCACTGATCTGAATTTCTTGTTCAAGTTGTTTGATCTTTTCATTGACCTCAAAGTGAAATTTTCTACAATGCATAGCTTGATCAATATTTGACTTATTAATTGAGTAATAGACTAAATATCAATTATTACCTCTGATAGCTTGACCTTATTAATTGCCACTTCTTGGCTGATTCTTTCTGCCAATTTATGCTATATTTGTGATTCTGCCCTCTCTTCTATCCTCTTTTCTACTTCAATATCTGGGGCATTTATTTCCTCGATTAGTGCAGCAAGTTGGTCCATTATTGGATTATCTTCATCTATTGTTACCTCAGGTACTACCTGGTGTAAGATATCTCGAATATTCTCTAGTATCTCCTTGCTCTTGCACTCTTGCCTTAAATTTTCTTATGTGGCCTTCCTTGTACACAACTCCCCATATTTTCTCAATTCTTCAAGGCTTAGGGTTCTGGGGTCACATTCTGGCATGACAATGATTTCATCTAAAGTGATCAAACCTTTGCCTTTGTTCTTTTTTTCTTTTTCTTCTTAGATTCAGTAGATGAACTTTTAACAAAAGGTATAAGTGCCTTTACCTCTATAATTTGTGTAACTTGCCTGGTTGACACTGTGTCATCCTTCTGATGCTCCTTGGTAGTCTTTGTGTCGATTGATTATGTTGGAGCCTTTGATTTAGTGTTTGGTGGGGTGGCCTCAGTTACAATAGGATTTTCCTGATCCTTTGATTCTGTGTCTATTGCCTCTTTCTCTTCATGCTTGTTTGTTTTTGCTAGTATTTATGTTGCTTGTTCCTTTCTTGTATCTTTTGGTTTCTTGGGGTCGAAGCCTTCGAGTTTCTCTTGAGATAAGATTTCAATTGCTTCCACAAGAATAGGAAGCTCCCCCGGTAATGATGTGAAAGAGGACTCAGTATCTTGACCTTCATCATGTGTGATGTTAGGTGCTATGTTCACATCTTCATCCTCATTTCTGTCATCAAGATCACCATTAGTGATGTCCTCAATGAGTACATCATTATCATTGTTCTCCTTTATCTGGATCTCTGCTGGATCCGGTGCATCCTGTGAACTATCCTTAATTTATTTAGCAAGTGTTCTATCAATTACCTCAGTAAATGATGCAACTGATTCTTTTGTCTTCTTTGCTATATCATCATCAATAAGTATTCCCTTTCCTTTTGACTTTTGTCTCTTCTTAGATAGATTAAGGAATGCAGTCTTCTCACTTTTCTCTTTTGCTGCAATTATTGAAGTCCATATGAGTTGGCTAGACTCATCAACATCTACTAGATTTTCATCTAAAATTTGCATAGCCCGACCTTTTACTTTAAATTTCTTGGTATAAGTATCCATATATTCTTTAATTTCATTAAGAGAGAAATTGGGTGTTGCCTTAACTAGGGATTGTTCCCTTATCTTCCTCTCTGTGTCCAAGGCGTATGACCACTTCTGGTTTATTCTTTCTTCAAGTGCCTTGGGTAGTGGTTTTCCAAACTCTAATGGAACTTGTTTAAAGCTTATCATCATCTGGATGATTGCTTCCTCAATTTTATTCTGATCCTCATTTGACATACTGTCAAACTGACTAAGCTCAGGATCTGTGAGTTCTCCATTCTCTATGATGTCAGCAACAACATCATCAATAGTTATATCCTTGTTACTTACAACCTTGAATTGACTTTTGTCATTTTCATTTTCTTCTTCCTCAAGGTATTCCTTACATCTTATTAGTCTTCTTCTTTTCCTCGGTGCCTCAACTACAACCTTGGGTCCTCTCTTTGCATAAGTTTTAATCAGTGTAGCTACCTTTGGTTTTTCTTCCTTCATAGCTCCGTTTTTCTGTGGTGGTGAAGCTTTGGTTGTTGACCTTGTTCGTGCACTTGTTTGCACTGGCAACTGCTTCTTCTTAGGAGTAGGAGTGGGAGAAACCAGTATAGAATCTTTTTCTTTCTCGAACTTGGCTTCCTCATTGTCATATGGTTTATCATCCAACATTAACTAACCTTCAGTTGCAGGTTCAATCGGTGACTCCTCAGATGAGTCAGATTCATCTCCAAACTACTCAGATAAAACTTTCTTCATTTTCTTAGCTTTTCTAGTTATTTTGCCAATGACAAGACCTATTTTTATTCTTGATTTTGCTTCTTCAAAGGTTCCAAACCTCTCTGCCTTCTTGTCCTTTGGTAAAGCCAATAGAACTTCAATAGATTTCAAATCAAAATTATGATCCATTTCATAACTCATAGGAGCTAGCCATTTTATCCTTGGCTCAACAACTTTAATCATTGTATGGTCAGTGTCAACTAGAAAACATATGTCCATCTCATACTTCTCGACCAGTGAACTTAGAATTCTGCTTCTCAGATTCATCTTTATCTTGAATTGTTCAAAGTAATCATCTAAAACTTTATTCAAGTTGTCTCCCATACTTATCATTAAATCATTTATTTGTGAAGTAATCAGTTTGTCGGTAGGCCAATCCATGTGACCGACAGAAGGAAATAATTTATGGAGATAGAAAAATAAACATACTAGCAGTGAGCCAAACTTATAGGTGTTGGACTTCTGTAACCGAATTGTTTTCATGTTCTATTCAACCTATTTTAGGAGTAGCTTGGAAAGGTCTAACTGATGACCCTTCTTTATCATTTTGTGAGCCATATCCACAACACTACATGGTACACTATTCAATTTGCTCAACTGAAAGAATTTATAACCTATCACATGAGCTACAAACTTAACTTCTGGATCCTCAATAGAAGCTATCTTTAATGCTCGGCCATCCCATGTTGCGCCGATGATCTTCTCAATTTCAGCTCGGGAGGAACTACATAAAGCTTTTTCTTTATCAGTCGTAGGATACCCTATAACCTTGTGAATCATTCTTTTGGTTACCTTAACAAGACTATCTAGCCAAAATGTGCCCTCATGATAATGACTTAACACATCCCTGATCCATTCTATTTTGAAAGTTTTCGGAAAACTTAGGGCATTTATGAGTCCAATCATCTCAACCTTCTTATGCTCAGGTTTTAGTTTCCCATCTGCACTACAGAGTGCCTGATATGCAACATACATTTCAAAATCTCCTATTTCACCAATCTTGCAGTGAATGTACAATCATATATCTTCCACTAATAAAACCCTAGGTGGGATGCTTGAAAAAGTGCTCGTTGAATCTATTTTTGATGCAACTTCAGGGTGTGACTTGTAATTGGGTTTACCATAGTTTTCTAACACAATAAGATTAAATTCCTCTTCTACAACTTTAGAAGTGCTCGCAGTAGATGCCATTTAAATAAACTAGGTTTTCAGTAAGTACAAAGAATATGCTCGGTAGGGGTTTCAACTTACTCGAAATGAATGACGAATGTACTCGGTTCGATCTGCAACTGCCTTGAATGATCTTGAAAGATTATTTTCTTGAACTCGCTCTATGAAATAATCACTCTCTGAAATCACTTTGTGAAAAATAAACTCAGTCTTCCATGTATTTATAGCATTTTTTGATTTCCTAGTTAAAAATTTATGTCATTAATGCTCGACCTACTTCCAGCTCGGTGATAATTGTCAACTTGGAAAATATTGCAAGCTTCCATCAGCTCGATTAACACATGACTTTCTCACTCGGTTGATACTGATACTTGGTTAACCTTGAATACCTTTTACCGATAAGTAACTCATTGCTCAGTCTTACTTTTATCGACCATATAAGTTTGTTAGCTCATAACATATAAACCATAGTGCATCTTAATTCATACAGATTTGGTGTGTGTTCATCATATTTAAGGAACTGTATGTAAAATATGATCATTTAAAATGTCAGTCCCATACATACCTATATCACCTTAAGTAGATGTATCGATGTCACCCAATCTAGTGGATGAGGTTTCATCGACAACATTACTTGACTCAACATTTTCATTTGATGCCTTTGTCCACATAATGTTTTTGATTCTCATGATATTTGTAATAGTGTTTCCACTCTCAAATACATGTCCTTCTTCTGGTGCTCGATCTTTGCAGTCCTTGCTTAGATGACCGACCTTATGATAATGTAAGCACACCATTCCAGTGCTTGTCTAGCTTCGTGATTGTCTAGCCCATATTTTTCTGTAACAATTTGCTTCTATATGTCCATACCTACCACATGCAACATAGTTAACCCATGTATTGTAATCCCAGACATAAGAATTACCTTGTCTCTTCGGTTGATATGGTTTGGGCTTGCTTTTCTATTTTGGTGTCTAGACTTGCTTCATCTTAGCTTTTGCATTCTTGTCGGTATGTCTAGTCTTGTTGCAGGTATAGCATAGTTTCTCCATTGTAATATTGTTAGCATTCTTATTCAATTTTTCTCTACACTCATAAGCTTGATGACCAAATTTGTGACAATAATAATAGTAACCATTAAACTTAGGAGTGGCTGGAGGTTTACCTTGTGCTTTGCTTCTGCAGACATTAGAAGTGTGTCCCAGCTTGCCACAGTGATAGCATGACAAATTTTTTGGCCTTTGAATGTGATTTTTGTTCACTTGTTCTACTTTCTTGGATGATTCTCCTTCACCAATATAGCCTAAACCAGCTTTGCTTCCAAATCTTCTTTGATTAGTCAGAAAATCATCAATCTTTTTGGAACTGTCCTCAGCTAACTTCATCATTTCATTATGTTGTTGTTGTATCTTTATTTCATTTCTCAATTTCTCATTCTCTTCTCTAATTATTGCTACATCTTCAAGTCTTCTTGACAATTCTCCATTTAGTCAGTTGACTTCCTGATTCACAACCATGATCTGATTAGATATTTTAAATGGTGATTGGTGAGTCTTTGTATCTTAGTTTACATTGCTTGAAGTTGTTCAATTATCTGTCTTCGGTCTTCAACAACTAGATTCCTTTCTTGTTCAGCCTGTCTTGCATTTTTCATTATATCTATCATTCTCACCATCTGTGATTCTTGATCAATCTGTAGGGCTTTCACTTGTTCAGTTAGGTGAAGATTCTTTTCAGACAAATTAGAGATTATGCTTTCAGATCCATCAAAAATGCTTCCTGAACTAGATCCAAGATTTTCAAATACATCATCAATCTCTTCTTCATGGTAAGTAGTCTCATTCTGCAAAATAGCTAGGTTCTTCCTTTCAACCAGTAACTTCTTTAATTCATCCTTAGCTTACTTTACTGCTCTACAAACATCTGCATCTGCATCTTTTGATTTTCTATTGTCTTATCCAACTTATATCTCTCCATGATTTAGATCTTTACTCTTCAGTAGTTAAACCATCCAATAAGAGATCCAAAGCTCTGATACCAATTATTGGGATGGAGATATAGGGTACTGAGAGGGGAGGGGTGAATCAGTGCCCACAAAAACTTTCACTTCTTAAACCTTAAACAACAAACAGTAATAACCTTGCAAATAACTTGTATCCAATGCATGTATCATTCACTCATTCAAATTGTAAAATTAAATAACATGAAATCAACGAGATAATCATCCCATAACACAAGTATTTTGGAAATGAAGAAATCCTTATTAGAAGGTAAAAATTGCGGTGGGGATGACACCCACAAATTATTTACTACTACAGATAGAAAAGGTTTTCCTATTAGGGCTATAAGTAGTGATCACTTCTGGTGATCTTACCCTGTTAGGAGTAACATATTAGATCGATTAGATCTACCTAGTAATAGGATTTTAATAACACTACTTGAGTGTGCACTCGGTTAAGAGATTTACAAAAAGACTGTTAGGTCTACCCTGTTAAGAGATTTTACCAAAACTCTATTACAATGATTAGAAAATAATAGGTATCTATCTGCTAATGACAACTCTATCTTGTTTGATATAGATCAATGAAATACTGAATAGATATCACATTTAGATGTGAAGATCTCAACTCTGAATTGCTCGGTAGCCTAATCTGATTCTACCCAATTTGAATATCTCAAAATACTGTTATGCTCTGTCTGACAACTGATAATCTTGAAGTTGGCTAATGCTTCAAGAACTTCTTCATCTGCACATATCAGTTCATTTCACATCAGAATGATGCAAAATACAATTATATAGCATACTGCTTTATCCTGCTTTACAAAATTAGGTTACAATATCTTAGAGAAAAACCCTAAGATCTACGGAGTACAAAAATAACCTAGATCAAACAATTACATAAGATCTTCATCGCATTTAATGAATATCTCAACAATAAATTATCCTCGATCTTGGTAAAACATTTTGTGATTCTGTTGTAACCGTTTGCATAGATAAATGTGCCATTCCTGATTCCTATGTCATTTTCTATGATCCTTGGTAAACACTATATATACTACTTGGTAATTACACTGGTGCTCAGTATCCAGTTTTCTCGGTGTTTACTGCGCTCGGTATCGGTATCTGATGCTTGGTAAAACTGTTCTGTACTCGGTGTTTGATGCTTGCTTTTACCAACTAGGTTAACATAGGTAATCGACCGATGTCTTTGATACTAATGACAATAATTTATGCTCAATTAGAGATAACAACCACATGTTGCATCATCTTTATCTCACCATCCACTCAAGTCATATCAAAACCATCATGGGAAAATTTTCACACCAAGGTCCCATGTCAACACCATTTCATTATCATAGTGGGGTCACATTAGCTGCCATGTTGTCTTGCCATGTTAGCACACTTCATCATTTCAATGGGTTCATTTTAGTTGCCTCCTTGGATAGGGAGTCAACAAAAGAATTGCCTTCCCTATAAATGTGTGAAATTTTGAAGTTGCATAAATTATCCAATCTCTTCTGTATGATTAATATAATTTTATCAAAATTTGCAGATGTTGGACCTTATAGTAGCAATTGCATCTACAATTATTTGTGAATCTCCTTCCAAGTGTAATTGTTCCACCTGTATCTTTTTTGCCATCTCAACCACTAAAAGAGTAGGTTGAGCCTCAACCTCATTATTAGTACCATCCTCTAATCTTTTGGATTCGATGTCCAAGATGTTGCATGTGGGATCTCTTGCCACACATCATGCACCCAATCATCTTGGGTTTCCTTTTGAAGCGCTATCAAAGTTTATTTTGACCCATCTTTCTTTAGGCCTTTCAAACTCCACCTCATCTCTCCTTTCTCAAGAAGCATCAACCCTTAAGAGTCCATTAATAGGCATAAATAGATAAATGATCATATAATATAATTATTGCACAATTGCAATACAAATAAATATTAATATTTAAAATATAAAATAATAATAATAAATTTGGAATAAATAAATAAATAAATAAATAAAAAATAAGATAATATAATCTATCATTAATATAATGATATGGTATATTATTAATATAAATATAATATATCATTAATATAACAATCAATTATATATTATCTCATTAAGCATAGAAAATAAAATGACTATGCCTTCAATGTAGTCTGTGAATACCTTCTAGATCGAAAGAGGAAGAAAAAAATTATCAATATTCCACAAAACAAAATATACTCACCTTGCTAGGTGTTATGGGTTTTTTCAGAGATTATAATCCCTTCATAGGCAATTCTAGATCTTCTTTCAAGGAAAAGTATGTATCAGTAGCTCCTTATCATCATCTCCCCTCAAAAGAACCTTTGTCTGCTAAAGATGGAAGGAAGAAAGACAATGAGCGAGAAATTTATCTTTATTCTAGATTTGAAAAAATAAATTCGTGGGATGTCTCAAAAAATCACAATCCATGGATTCAAGTTCCATTAAAAAATATGGACATTTAGGAAGTCTTTAGAATCTGCATATTAAGAATCCTCTTGATAATAAGAAGTTCTCTTCAATTTCTACCTCCAATAGTTTTGATTCCCTTCAGGAACAGGGTATAGAAAAAGAAAATGCCTTCGATCATTGTTGTCTAGAAAAAGTTTACACCCCTCTACATCGAAGAACATCACAACAAAATAACTTAGCTAAGGTAGCTCATAAACCTAGATCTAATACAAATTTTTTGACTATAGAGGCTTGAGATGACATGGTTGAAAGATCCCAAAATTTATGTATATCCTATGGTGTCTTTGTTCAATGGAATGGGTTTAGGGCATCTTCAGAGATAATTGTAGAATGGTTGAAAGCTTTTTTCAACAAGCAAGTATCACTTTTCTCTCAGATGATTTTATCTTCTTATGTTGTTTTAACAAAGAAATTAAAGAAAATATATTGAATGGTGAATGCCCTAGTTTTAGAGGAATGGAATTTACAGTTATAGATTGGATTCCGTTAATTAAACCTAGAAATATGTTTGGATTCTTAGTCAAAAGGGAAGTGTTATTGAAAGATCTCCCTGTGGAATTCGATAATGAAGAATATTTCAAAAAAATAGGCAATAGGTTAGGGAAATTTGTTAGAGGTATGGACAAAAAATTCCCCCAGTCAGATAAACTTATTATAGTTTGTTTAGATATAAATGTTAAAAATATTAAACCCATGTTGATCAAAAGTAAAGAATCTTTGGTCCAAATAGAGCTTGTTATTTTATCTAGGTTTAGTAGTGTTGACGAAACTCAGATAGAGGTAGAAAATATTTAGATTCAAGATAAATTCCTGATAAAAGATCATATTTTGAGAAATGAAGTAGTGGGAAACAATACTCCCAATCTGAAAGTATGTTTTCTTAATGGAAAAGGGAGTTTTTCTCTTGAAGAAGTGGACAAGAGCATTTATTCGGAAAGAGAAGAAGGCAAAATATTTGAGGGTAAACATCTTCAAGAAGAATTGAAGTCTCTTTAAGGTAATATTGTTGTGGCAGATAATTCCAACAATTTCTGAATCAAGATGTTAGTAATATAATAGATGAAAGGAGAGAAGATATTAGTATAGATGAATATAAAAAATCTCTTAAAGATATTCTTACGGAAGTAGAGGAAATATGCAAAGTAGTAAGTCAGGAGATAGAAAAATGTAACAATAATTTGGTTGAATTTGTTTGGTTTGGGAAAAATGTGTTTAGCGAACCGGATTTCCTTAACATAGAAAAAGAAAACTTAGAAGAAATGTCTAAGTTATTAGGTCTAGATCTTAATCAGGAAGATACTGTGGATTAGAATCATGATAAAGAAATAGTAGAGAGTATGTCGAACAATATCCAAAAAGAAGAAGAGAATGAGGGTTCATTTGAAGGCATTAGTATCTTGGGTGAGGGAATAAAGGACATAGGAAAAAAAGGTTTATCCTTTAAATCCAAAGGCATGGAACAAGTGGACTATGAAAAATAACCATTAAAACAAGGTAGGAAATCCTTGAGTGAACTAAGGAAAAAATATGCTATGGCAGAAGGTCAAGCCAAAATCATAGCAATAGATGCAAGGAGGGGGAAGTTCCCTCCCAATCAGCCATGAAACTAATTACATGGAATTTTAGGGGCCTGAATGCCCCTAACAAACAAAGTATCTTAAAAAGACACTTAAGAACCTTCTATGCAGAATGCATCTTATTACGAGAAACAAAATTAGATAATGCAAAACTTGAAAGATTAGGTAAAAGAATTGGATTTTGGAATATCATCGGGGAAGCCTCGACTGGGATAAAAGTTGTATGGGATCCTAGGAAAGTGAGATTTGATAAAAGTACAGGCTCAAAAAATTGGTTATCTCACAAGATTAGTAGTTTAAAAAGTAATGTTTCTTTCATACTTATTAATATTTATGGTCCATCTAGGTTAGGACACAAAATTATAGTATGGAATGAAATGTAATAATTAATTACTGATAATTTGACAACTCCAATCTTTTTTGGTGGTGACTTTAATGCCATTCTGAATCTAGATGAAAAAATAGGAGGTTTAGGAAGAGATTCAATAGTGATGCAATAGTTTAGGGATTGGGTTAACATAATTGAGTTAATGGATATAAAAACTTCAAATGGGACCTTTACTTGGAAAAATAGAAGAATAGATTTTAGTCATATCACAGAGAAACTAGATAGGTTCCTTTTTTGAGAAAACTTCATGACTTTAACTACAATTTAGACTCGGTTATATTACCTTATTCAGGCTTAGACCACTTCCCAGTAACTTTAACAATTTTAGAAGCCCTTAGATCCTCAAGAAACCCTTTTAGGTTCGAAAAGATGTGGTTCTCAGATTAAAATTTTATGGAAACAATAAAGAAGTGGTGGGAGGAGGTTAAATTCAAAGGGTCGAAGGCATATTGTTTCATGTCTAAATTAAAATATATTAAAATGAAACTCAAAAAGTGGAATAAATAAACTTTTGGGAATATTCACGAATCCAAAGAATTCTTAGAAAAGGAATTAAGTGAGTTAAATGAGAAAACCCTTAGATTAGGTATGGATCATAGAAGATATCTAAAAGAAAAGGAATTACTCCTAGAATATGGTAAAATTTTAGCAAAAGAGGAAGTTTTTTGGAGACAAAAGTCTGGACAAACCTGGTTGGCAGAAGGTGATAGGAATACCAATTTTTTTTCATAATAGTACAAAATCTAGGAGATTAATTAATAGAATTCATTTAATAGAGAACCCCGAGGGAATAATTTTAACTTCTCTAGAATCTATCGTTGATGAAGCAGTTAGATATTTTGACAACCTCCCCAATAATTGGGAAAGTTCTAACAAACTTGCCCAAGATAAGTTTTTTTAGTATATTCCTAAAATCATTAATAAGGATCAAAACCTTAAACTTGTACCTAAAATGACTAAAAAAGAAGTGGACAAAGCCCCATGACTTGATGGGTTTCCAACATTCTTTTTCCAAAAGAATTTGGATTTCCTTGGAAATGAAGTAACAAAGGTTTTAGAAATATTAGAAACTCTGGTCGATTATATAAAGAACTAAATAATATGTTTATTAATTTAATTCTAAAGGAATCAAAAGTCAAAAGTATGGAATATTTTAGACCTATCTCTTTATGCAACACACTGTATAAATTATTCACTAAGGTTTTAGCTAATAGAATAAAATATATTCTACCTATAATTATTGTTGAGGAACAAACATATTTTGTCCTAGGTAGATAGATTTTAGATGGATTTATTATTGCCCAAGAGGCAATACACTTAGTCCAAAATGACAAGGATCCTTGTATGCTAATTAAGCTAGATATTAGGAAAGCCTATGATAGGGTAGATTGGAAATTTTTATGTAAATGTATGGAAGCCTTTAGTTTCTCAAAACAATGGATCAACATAGTATATGAATGTATTTATAATCCCATGCTTTCAATCTTAGTTAATGGGAATCCAAAAGGCTTCTTTCGGATCTCTTAAGGTATAAGACAAGGAGACCCCTTATCTCCTTTTCTATTCATTATTGTGGCAGAGGCTCTAGGTAGATCCCTTTCTATAGCTAGGAAATGTGGTGAGCTTATTGTTATTAAAATTACCAGTCAAATCAATTCAACCACTCACCACCAATTTGTTGACGACTCAATGTTGTACAAAAAAGCTAGTATCCAGGAAGCCAAAACCTTCAAGAAGGGTTTAAATTTATATTCAAAAGCTTCAGGACATGTACTTAATAGGAATAAATTAGAAATCTTATTTTTTAATACATGTGAAAGATTGGAAAATAGAATTTTAAGGGTAATGAACTTTGAGAAAGGTCCTCTCCCAAAAAAGAACTTAGGACTACCTCTAGATAAAGGCAATCAGGACAATATCTAATGGGGGAACCTGATCAGTAAACTAGACTTAAGATTATAATCATGGAAAGGGAAGTGGTTGTCCTTTGCATGGCGATCAACTATGCTTAAATCAATTATCTCTACTTTGACCATTTATCAGATGTCACACTTCCATCTCCCTTGTGGGATTAGACAAAAGTTTACACAAAAATTCAAAAAAATTTTTTGGCAAGGTTAAGGGGAAAAGAAGAAAATTTCATTAATTGCTTGGGAAACCATATGCAAAGCCAAAAAGGATGGAGGTATAAACATCAAAGATCTACATGATCAGAATTTAGCTCTAGGTGGCAAATTAGTGTGCAAAATTATTAGACAGCCATAATTAAAGTGGGTTAAAATCATTAATCATAAGTATCTTGATGGTTCTAACAATTTGAGTATTTTAAGACATGAAACCCCACCCAAACGATCAAGGTTATGGAACTTTATCAGGAAGTGTATAACACTTATAAGAGAAGGGGTTTCTTGGGATATAGGAAATGGAGAGAAATATTTTTTTTTGGGAAGATTCATGAGGAGGTTACACTGCACTTAATAATATTATCTTGGATAAGGAAAATATAGAAAAATTAAAAGCACAAAAAGGTATATATGTAAGAGATTATATATCGTTCTCTCAAAATAATCCTACATTAGGATGGGAATGGGATATTAAGGGGGATGACAGTAAATTGGAATATTTCTCTAGGGAGCTAATAAAGATCTTAAGGGATAGAAGCCTAACACCCACTACCAAGGAGGACATAATTATTTGGACAAAATCCAAATCTAGAGAGTATAATTCTAAAGATGCATATGAATATCTATACAATAAGAAAGGCTTTTGTCCCTTAGATCTACCTTTGGATCTATACTAGAAAAAGGACTATCTGTCTAAAGTAGGTATGTTCCTTTGGTTATCCCTTCATGACATACCAGAAACTTTTAGAAAAATAGGGTTTCAAGGTCCTTCTAGGTGTGTTATCTGCAAGAAAGATGAAGAAAGTATTGATCATTTGTTGTTAAATTATGAATTTTCATCATAGTGTTGGTCTTGGTTGACTAAAAGACTCAATTGGCATTCTGATTTCCCCAATAATTTAGTTGATTTTCTTAGAGGATGGACAAAGCCGAGATTGAAGAACCTTTATAACTTAATTTGGTCTATTTCACCACCAATTCTTATTTGGGAAATTTGGAAAGAAAGGAATAGGTGTATTTTCAAGGACTTAGAGATGAATCTGCCTTAGTTTTTTATCTAAGGTTTAAGTAGATATAGTAGAGATAGTTAATCAGATAAATTCCATAATTTCTTAGAATACGGATTTCACTCAATGGGATGACATAACTAGAATCAAATGGATGAGGTTATCTATCCCACCATTGTATAACATCCCCAAACCAAATTCTTGTCAACTCAAAAAAGAATGTAAGTGGAGTAGGCTTGAGGAAGGATGAGCTAAACTTAATTTTGATGGTGCCTCAAGGGGAAACCTAGGAAAGGCTAGAATAGGGGCTTGTAGTCATAATAGAAAGGGAGACATGATTGCTCATATTTCAGAGCCGGTTGGTATTAAGACAAATAATGAAGCTGAATTCTTGGCTTTAAATGAAGGTCTAAAACATAGCTATAATCTAGGTATTAAAAAATTAGAAATTGAGGGAGATTTGACCTTGGTGGTCATTGCTATTAGGAAAGGGGTTACCCCTAATTGGAAACTAAATGGGTATGTCCAAAAAGAAAGTTCTCTAATAAATCTTTTGGATCATTTCACTATTAATCACATATACAAAGAGGGAAATAAATATTCAAAAAAATTAGCAAACAAAGGTGCTGATAAGGATAGGATGGGGGTTGGCTAGCAATATTTATAGGCTTATATTAGTCTCTATAGGATAAATAGTTAATATATAACCCAATATATCAACTCCTCTAAAGAGATTAGGTCTTTTAGACATGGGTTTTAGATTTTCGGTAGTAATTAATTATCAATAGTTCAAAATATTAAGAGGAAGTAAGTATAGTTAAAAATCTCTCAACGTTCACTTTAGGGACATGAAAAGACATATGACTTGAAGATAGATCGATTCTGATTTCCTAAACTTAGAAAGTAATAGTATTAGATGCTCTTAGAGTATTATAAAGTAATATGGTAGCCTCAATCATATCAAGTAAGTTTGCACCTTATCAAAAAAGCTTCTGATGGCAACACCAATTAAGCTAAGGTGCACCAAACTGCAAATAGCATTCGAAGGAAAAATCTCAACCAAAAGGCACAAGAAGATAATGATGGTAAGATATGATATCATTATAAGGGTGGTTTAAAAGATCCCAGGGAGTGAATTTATTGAAAATGATAATTGTTATCGAGTAAATTTTGATATCCCTGCTATGTTTATAGCTTCAACCATTCAAATAAACCCAGATATATGTTGTATAGGAAGTTTATGTAGAAGGATCTTTAAGAAGAAATATTTGATGGATCTAGATATAGTAATACTAAGCATCAGGGAGGATCTGACCATACCCAATCCATGTCACTATAGATTCTATTCAATTGATAATAGGAGGGTACCTCTATTCTCAATTCTAGTAGTGGAGGATTGGGAAAGGTATATCGAGGAGATTCCAACTATTGATAGAAACTTGGACTTTCTCTTTCATTTCATGCATCTAAGAATTCCTTTTTCAACAAAAGGTTTGACAACTTCATCCTAGATGAGGGAGTGGGTTTGAATGTGGATTGGGAAGAGAAAAGAGAAAAAGATGCTTCTTGTTCCTAAAGTGGTTATATGGAATATTTATTTCAAATATTAAAGGCTTATGAGAGATAATATCTAAAAAAGTTGTTATCAAACTTTGAAGAATAAAGGGAAATGCATTTGGATGTTTCTTTATTTAAGATTTCAATATAAAATTTGGTTACTTTCTTTGAAAGTATAACATATACACGTGTATATCTATTTAACTCTATATATACACATCCTTAAATATGAGTTCTTAAGCATAAGCATATAAAGTTACATAAGATTTGCAAAGGTATTTATGTATTTTAAGATATTTTATATATACACACTCATTAATAATTTAAGTATGCTCATATTTATTAAATATTAACAAAAATATATGTATATATTTATATATACATATATATTTATATCAATGTTAAAATATAGTCATGAATACATTTAAACGTTGATAGGGCTATATGTAATGGATGGTGTTTTCATACACACATAAGGAAACTCTCAATTGAGAACACGAACATTGATTCATTAACATATAAGAATTCTTAGAAGTTGTAGTATATTAGCCCATGTATATAAAAATATATTAATCTACTAATATATATATATATATATATTTATTTCATCTATTAGAAACTATATATGTCCATTTAAATAAAATGATACTATCAAACAACTATTATCATAAGTTTGTTCTGACATATATACTGATATAGAAACAAATATATATTAAAAGTATAAAATGGTTAAATATAGTCTAAAATAGATAAATTCATAGTAATAAGCTAAACAATGGATTTTAAGAAGGGAATTAGGTTTAGTCATAAAATATTATAAATAAAGTCAACATTTTATAGACTTTAAGAGTTTCCTTCCCATATAAGATTTTAAGACTATTTAAGACTCACCATGGTAAGGATGTGGGTTTCTAAGGAACTTATCGATTGTTTGTAGGATTTTATAAAAACATCCCAGATATCATTCATAGGAAAAGGGATGAATATATGGAAAGGCAATAATTATCACTATATTATCACTATTTTTAATAGCAAGGACAAAGGGCATTATTTTTAAATTAGACGATCCATCTTTATACTACAGCAAAGTTTAAAATTTAGAAGGCTTCGGCTTCAGTATATCTAAAATGTCGATAAACCACGCAAAGTAATCATTGATGTAAGGTCATTATTTCATAATGTAGCATAAGTAGTGGCACGTATTAAGTCTTGGAAAGAGAACACATGTATTTAGGTTTTTCCTTTCCAATTTAATATTAGATTGCTAACCTAGTCATCATGATTTATGACAGATTGCACAATTTCATGTTATAATTAGAGATCATGACATAACACCTCTGATTAAATCACAAGTCTTACTTGTACAATTAAGTGGTGTGAATACCTGTATTTTTTGATCAATTTATTGTGAGGTGACATGATGCAACATATGAGCTTGCAACGTTTTCCTTATTTAATGGATTAGAAGTGTTGCTTCATCAATTGAGATAGTAAAGATTTTCCAAAATAGATACAATTCTACATATTAGAGGTTTGAAAAGGAAAACAGAGGTTACAAATGTTGTTTTTGATGAACGTCTGAAAGGTATCCTTTGTTTTCCTCATCCCTTAGTCCTGGGTGCAATTAAGAAATTTCTAGTGAAAGAATACTTAGAAAATTTTGATCGAACAAGAGTTGATTTTGACATACCTGCCATGTTCTTTGAGAGAGACAAGGATACAATCAGTAATTTGTGTAAAAGTGTCTTCCTTAGAAAGTATCTAAGGATGATGGAGATTGTTCTTAGGAACATTGAAAATAATCTTACTGTACCTAAAGCACATAACCATGACAAAGAGAATATTAATGGGTTGCTAGTTCCAAAATACTCAATTATCCAGGTAGAAGATTGGGATTCTTTCAAAGATAATGTTGAAGAAAGAACTCACAATCTTAACTTTCTTTTGGGGCTCTTTCATGTCAAATGGACTTTGGAACCTAACTGGTTCGCTAAATATTTAATGGTGGAAGGTATTAAGGGATACAAAGAAATTATGGACATTTCTAATATGGTTGGCTTAGAATTAGATGAAGAAATATAGGAAAGGAAGAGTGATAGGTTTTCAGAAAGGAAACAAAAAAGGGAGGACGTGGAGGCTGACCCAAGTTCGACGGTGTATGATCGTAAAGGGAAAGGTCTGGATATTTGAGTTAAGGAGGAAAGTCTAGTTATCTTAGAGGATTTTGATATAGAATGTGTAGTCGTTTAGTCTAGGTTTTTAGGTTTAAAGTAAAGGAAGATACATATCTCTATAGGATACATAAATGTTCACTAGTAAATTTTACCATAATTTTTGGCACAGATTAGTCTATTTTTTGACACACAATGGTCGACCAAATGACCTTTTTTGTTGTCGAACTTTCTTTGTCTATTTTTCTACAAGTTTTTTTATTGTCAAATATTTGACTTAACGATTGGTCAAAATTTCAACCAAGTCAACATCGAAATAGCCAACTAGGTGGTCAAGAATGACAAACAAATACATGAGCAATTTCGACCAACCTTGGCCGAATTCTCAGCTACTATATACGTCGTGAGTATAGCTTTGACATCAAATTAAACAGTCAAGTTGGTCAAAAAATCGATGACTTATTGAATTTTTTTTTAAAAATAATATATATTAATCATGTATTTTAAAATTGCAAATTGCTCCATGAGGTGCACAATGCATGCTATTTTAAAATCATGACATTAGTTGCACTTACTGCATTTATGATGAAGGGTGCTCCCCTTAATACCACAAACACATAATAGAAACAAAGAAACAACAACAATATGCAAGAACAGAAAATTGGCTTCTTATTATCTCCACAAATGTGGAATTACAAACTTTCAGAATTACAATATGCAAAGCCACATGGGCATTCCCTTACAATATTCTGTAGGACAAAGCCTCGAATTATTACCCAGATCTACCACCCCGAACTCCCTAGACAACACTACGGGCCTTCTTTATATAGGCAATTTCCACCGTCCGAGAAGGTTCCAAAAATTTAGCCCTTAAGGCTGACTATACATAGAATTAATTTATTTTCACAATTTTTACAATAGGGTCATCTCAAAAGAAATACAAAAATATGATTTTAGGTAACCCAACTTCTGGAGGCCATAACTTTCTAACCGTAGCTTTGTTTTTCTATTGTAACCACTTTTTGGAAACACCATGACGAGATCTACAGCACCTGACACGCACTAGTGCCAGTCAGCCAGGGGTCGACTACGATCCAGAGCCTCTAAGGCCTTCAAAATTGACCTGAAAGATTTCATACCCAAAAACCTCAATAACTTCACCAATACTGATGATGTGGCAATGAAACTCAACTGGTAGGCTGAAATGACTTGGATGAACCTCCAACTGTGAAATCAAAACATTCTGAGATCATACGACCAACTTACTAAAAATAGTAAGTTTCCATAAATAGAAGCTCTACACAAGATAGCCCTTATTGAAAAGCAAACAAAAATATTTTTGGGTGATGCAAGATTGCTCTTACACCCAGGATGCTCCTGCATCAATTTATTTATGGTTCATTGCTTTTCACAACACATCAAGTTAATGCAATTTAGTCTGTTGTCCTTTGGTTTACTAGTTTAATCTGGATTAGCAGTTTAAGAATGATTTGTTTCATGTTTGAATGTACTATTGAATGAAGTTTGGCTATATTAATTACAATATTAAGACTTGTGACTCTTCAAATTCTCTTGTTTTCTAGTTCATATGATCTCAAATGATAGATAAAGATGGAGTGGGATTTGCACTCAAACTATTTCTTAAGTAAGCCTTTGATGAGAAGAAGAGTAGGATGATAGAGTTGTTTTTTGATTCCTTGTCACTAGTTGCATCCCCCTCTGTTAGAAATAGGAAATACTAAGAGGGGGTGGTGAATCAGTATTTCACAAACTTTTACTTTTGCCGAATTATGGATATAAGAAATTAACTTGAAGCATGGATAAGAAACTAAACTAAGTAAACTGAATAAAAAGCATAGCAATAAAAAAAATGAACTCATAACACCATGTTTGTTCTTGGGGAAACCCTGGCCAAGGGAAAACCATGGTGGGGATGGTACCCACAACTGATCCACTAATCAAAAGTATCCAGTTAAGGATGTTGACCCTGTTAGGAGTCTATTACATACATATAGTGTCTTTTTCCTAGTTAAAGGAGTCTAGGCCTTGTTAGAAGCCTTAACCCTGTTAGGAGTTTCTATTAAAAAACATAATGTTTGCAAGATGAGCTCACTACCCAAACATGCAATATACAATAATAGCTTCTAATACAAAGGTAAAATACAAAACCTTTTACTGCTGCCGAATAGATTTCCTATTCTGATCTAGCTTTGTAGACTCTTCGCTTTCACATACAGTTCTTACTTCCTTTCTTCTTAAAATATACAACTTCACATCATATATCAACTTATTACAATTTCTATATGTAACTTGTGTACATTTCACATTACATGATACTTACATATATACAAGTTATTACAAAAAATAACTTCTAGCCGGCTTACAATACTTATACTCTTCTCAAAATATAAAATCAATTCATGCTTCCTTAGGGTTAATGGTGTAGGAGCACCTAGGCTAGCTCCTAGACACCTAAGTTTTTGGCTTGTAGTGACTATTGGCCTAGTCACTATTCTTTAAGGAATTTTGGTTGTGTGTCTTAGTTAGTGAGTTTGCGAGTAGTTCTATAAGGTTGTTAAGTAGTTGGTCTTAGTCTTAGTGTTGGTCTTGATAAGTCTTGGTGAAGACCCAAGCATATGGCTTGTATGCCATTAGGAGCTGTAAATCATTCAAAGGTATATCTTGACTGTGAAATGGAACTAAATGAGTGTAATTCATTGGGAAAAGGGTCATAGAAGGTTTAGTTTAGTTGAGAGATTCTATTGAGACTTCATGGCTCAACTTTGACAAAGTTGTCAAGAAAATGTAAAAGTTGTCATGACAACATTTGGTCTAAAGCTTGCCCGAGCCTAGGAGTTACTTATAGGGCTCATACCAAAAAATATTGAGGATCTAAGCCTATTTATGGCTTTCTTTCATTGAGACCAAAGGTTGACATTTAAGTTTCATGAGCACTATTTAGAGTTTAAAAGTGATTGGCAGACTGTACCCATGAATGAGTTGAATAGAAAGCTTGGTTATCCAATCTCAAGGATTGAACCAGAGAAAGAACATTGCTTATCTTATGATTTATGTTTTAGTCTTTATATTTAAGATTTATTTTGGTTCTTTAGTTTTCTTTCAAACTTGTAAATTTAATTCCTCCTCTGAGGCCAACTTGTTGGACTGTTTAGAGTAGAGGCCATTAGAATGGCTCTAACCTAGGATTCCATGGTTGGTTCCTTATGACCACTTGGAATATGTTAGGAAAATGTAAATACAATGTAAATATGTATTTGTGTGGCTTGGAATGTAGGGGAAGTAATTTAAACAATAGTCCCTAGGCGAGCAGAGACAAGCCCGGTTAGGGAACCTGTGTTGATCCAGCATTTGGGAGAGAGATTGGGGATTGGGCAAGCCAATCTAGGAGCTAGAGAGTGTGCTACAATGTTCAAAAACTCAATCCTATGAAGGAGAGCTCATGAAAAACTTTTCAAGGGGTGGAAAAATCAAACCCTCACTATGAACTAGTGACGGCTAAATAGGCCTAAAAACAAGGTTAGAAAGTAGGAAGGAGCTGTACGGAAGAGTTGGAGGTTTAAGGGTTCATGAATCCTTTGAAAATTCAAAAAGGGTGTCTAGAAATACAATCTTTTTGACCACTTGTGTGGACAGATGTAGAATTAAACCCTGATTTGGGTGTTAGGTGACCTATAAGGCCTAATAGCCCATTTTAGGCTAAAATTGGAGATCAGGTATTAGAGGAAGGATACCGCAAGGTGAATCACCCCAAATTGAGTCAAAAAAAGAATATAAGAGTCCTCTCCCATGTATATCAAATAGATTCATAAAGTTGGAGTAAGGGATGAATTCCTTAGTTGAATTCATTGAAGGAGTTGTGGGAACTAGAGTTAGTTTGTACTCTTGGTAGAGAGATCTTGAGGAGTAGAGGAGATTAGGAAGAATCCCTCTATTTGAAGGGTCTTAAGAACCCTAGAATAGGTCAAGAGAAGACCTAGTAAAGTCCTAGAGGAAGTGGGGCTTGTGGAAAGAAGATCTCCCTATCAAATTGGTATTAGATCCATTTAAAGGCTTGGGTAAGTTTTATGTCAGAAAGGGGTGAGTCCATTGGGGATAACAAAATGGTGACCAATTCTAAATTGGCCAAAGAAGTGGTAGATTAGAAAGAAAGAAATATAATTCTAGAGGAGACTATAGAAGCTTTGAAAGATAAGCTTGATTTAGTGGTAGAGGCTATTGAAAGAATGAAAGAAAAGATGGATGTAGAAGATGACAAGGGAAATGCACTTGTTGATGAAGATTATGTTCCCAAACCTGATCCACCTATCCAAGAAGAACCCTTCCTCAAAGCCATCAAGGCATTGGGAGGAAAAGCTTTAGAAGGGATACCCCTATTCACTGGCAAGATGGATTCAAAATTGGTGATGGAGTGGATTGAAGGGATGGAGAATCACTTTGAATGTGAAGGTGTCTTAGAGACACAAAGAGTGAAGGTAGCCAAATCAAGACTAAGGGGACCAACCCTAACATGGTGGAAGTTCCTTCAAGAAGAGAGGGAAAGAGAAGGGAAGAGACCCATTGCAAATTGGAAGGTTATGGTCACAAAGATCAAGGAGAATTACTTGCTAGAGGATCACGAGATCCAAATGCACACAAAAAGGTATAATCTCAGAAAAAAATAAATGGATGTGACTTCCTATATCGAGTAGTTTCAAAAACTCTGTTTGAGGTCTAAGGTACAAGAAGAGGAAAGTGTCTGAGTTACACGATACTTGAGTGGTTTGAGATGGAGTATCCAAGAAGAAATCAGTCTATGGACTCCTACTACTATCCACAAGTGCTTTCAATCAGCACTAAAGGTATAAGAAAAGAACAAAAAGAAACAAGACTCCTCATCCAAGGGTAGATGCAGAGGAAGAGATACTAGAGGACATAGAGGTGGCTATGGTGGTAGGAGTAATGAACCTAGAAATCAAGGAGACTCAAAGTTGGTGGAAAAAATTAGTGAGCCAAGTACAAGAGGAAATTATGGTAGAGGTAGAGGGTTCCAAGGTGGTAGAGGAAGATCAAGTGGTTTTAGCAGGGGATCATAGTTTGCAAGCATGAAGTGTTATAATTGTGGGTAGCTAGGCCATCCTGCATATAGATGTTTAGATAAGGCTTCAAGTTCTCATGGAGAGAAGAAAATAACCTATGTTCAAGAGGAAGAAGGTAGTGTGAAGTCACCTAAAGTGAACTTGGATTCATAACATGGAGAGAACCTCATGTTTAGGAGAGTTCTACTCAAGGAACCTATTAAAGAAGAACTTAAACATAGGAGGGCTCTTTTTAGAATCAAGTGTAAGATCCTTGGAAAGGTTTGCAATGTCATCATTGATTCAGGTTCTACTGATAATATAATATCAGAGGAGGTAGTCCAAAAACTCAAACTTGAGAGGATACCTCATACACACCCTTACAAAGTAACTTGGTTGAATAAGGGGCATAGTGTTATTGTGAATGAACAAGCATGGGTAGACTTCGTGATTGGTGGCTACCAATATAAGATGCTATGTGACATCCTACCAATGGATGCTTGCCATTTGTTACTAGGAAGGCCATGACAATATGACCGGGATGCTATTTACCATGGAAAGAGAAATGTGTACAAATTTAAGAAGGATGGAGTAACTTATAAAATTTAGTCACTTGTGGAGGAAGGAGCTGCAAGTTCAGTTGATCCTAATGTACTCTTGATAAGTAGGAAGGAGTTCTTGCATGAACTCAATGAAGAAGAAGGAGTGGGACTAGCTATAGTATTGAAACCCAAGGAGGAGACCAAGGTACTACATACTACCTTTCCTAAAGAAGTGCAACAAATTTTGAATCAGTTTAAAGACATCATAAGTGATGGGACACCAACCACTCTCCCACCTCAAAGAGAAACCAGTCATCAAATTGACTTTGTACCCAAAGCATCCTTACCTAACAAGGCAGCATACAAAGTGACCCTGGAGAAAAATAAGGAGATAGCAAGGTAGATCCAAGAACCTCTTGATCAAGGGATGATAAGGAAAAGCATTAGTCCATGTGCTGTCCCTATGGTTTTGGCACCAAAGAAAGGAGGTAAGTGGAGATTATGTACTGATTCTAGGGAAATCAATAGGATTACCATTAGATATAGGTTTCCTATCCATAGAATAGAAGACCTTATGGATTGTCTTGGGGGGTCTCAATACTTTACTAAAATTGAACTTAAGAGTGGGTATCACCAAATTAGGATGAAAGAAGGGGATGAGTGGAAGTCAGATTTCAAAACCAATGAGGGTCTTTATGAATGGTTAGTTATGCCCTTTGGACTTACAAATGTACCTAGTACCTTTATGAGGTTAATGAATGAAGTCCTAAAAGATTATATTGGTAGGTTTTTGGTGGTGTATCTAGATGACATCCTCATCTTTAGCAAGACCAAGGAAGAACACATGCATCACTTAGAAGCATCCTAAGAAGATTACATGAAGAGAAGTTAGCCATTAACCTAGAGAAGAGTGAGTTCCTCAAACAAGAACTAGTGTACCTAAGTTTTGTGGTGTCTAAAGGTGACCTCAAGATGGATCCAAGAAAAGTGGAAGCCATAGTAAGTTGGTCTATTCCTAAAATAGGGAATGAAGTAAGGAGCTTCCATGGATTAGCTCAGTTCTATAGGAAGTTCATAAGAGGATTCAGTGAGATATGTGCACCTATGCTCAATACTATCAAAGGTGGAGTTAAAACCAAGTTTGTGTGGACCAAGGCAGCTCAAGAAGGGTTTGAGAAGTTTAAGGAAAGAGTAGAAACTCAGCCTATTTTGGTATTACCAAGATTTGACAAGTTGTTCATTATTGAATGTGATGCAAGCAATATAGCTGTGGGAGCAGTCTTGAATCAAGAAAGGAGACCGGTTGCATCTTCAGTGAAAGGCTAAATGAGGCTAAATCAAAGTATTCCTCATATAATTTAGACCTGTATGCATTCATTCAAGAACTTAAAAATTGTAGGCATTACCTTTTTCCTAAAGATTTTGTAGTCTTTACAGACAACCAAGCATTGAGTTACATCAACACTCAAGACAAGCTAAGTCATAGGCACATCAAGTGGATGGAGTTCCTCCAAGCCTATAATTTTACTATCAAGCACAAGAAGGGCCTTAACAACAAGTTTTATGATGCCTTAAGTAGAAGATTTCTGAATGTCCAAGAAATCCAACTACAAAGCATTGGTGTGGAAGGATTCAAAGGACTCTACGATGAAGATGAAGATTTCTCCAAGGCCTACAAGGTATGTGAAGATTTTGAGAATCACTTTCATAGTGATTTTTCTAATTACACTTTAAAAAATGGATTTTTATTCAAGGGAAACTAGTTATGTGTACCTAGAGGTTCCATGAGGGAGAACCTTATCCAAGAAAAACATAATGGCAGCCTTAGTGGACACTTTGGCTTGAACATGACTTTGGACCTAGTACAAAGGTTCTACTATTGGCCCAAGATGCCAAGAGATGTGAGGAGATATGTAGAACAATGTATTTTTTGTCAAAAGGCTAAGGGCACATCTTCAAATGCAAGGTTAGACCAGCCTTCACCAATCCCTAGGAGACCATGGGAGTGTATAAGTATGGACTTTATAGTTGGTTTACCAAAGACAACTACTAGTTTTGATAACATCTATGTGGTGGTAGATAGATTCAGAAAAATGAGCCATTTCATACCATGCAAGACCACACATGATGCTAGCTACATAGCACATCTATTCTTCAAGGAAGTGGTAAGGATTCATAGCCTACCAATCAACATAGTCTCAAATAGAGATGTGAAATTCATGGGTCATTTTTGGAAGACTTTGTGGAAGAGATTGGGAACCAACCTTTCTTTTGGGTCAACCTATCATCCTCAAATAGATGGACAAATAGAGGTTATCAATAGAGTGTTGGGGAATCTCTTAAGGTGTCTTACCAAGGAATATGGAAAAGTATGGGACCAGGTATTACCACAAGTTGAATTTTCTTATAATGATAGTATAAATAGATCTACTGGCAAGAGTCCATTTGAAGTGGTGTATGGTATGCACCCAAGAGGTGTGTGTGAGTTAAGAGACCTTGGTAATCAAGGTGGAGTAAGTGGAAACACTGAGGATTTTTCCCAATCCATGCAAGAAGTCTAGAGAAGGTTAAAAGGACATTGGTGGAAGCTAATCAAAAGGTGAAGGCTAGAGTTGATGAAAAGAGGAAAGAAGTTCAGTTTGAAGTGGGAGATTGGGTGATGGAACACTTGAATAAAGAAAGGATTCAAAAAGGCATACCTAGAAAATTGAAAATGAGGAGAGTTGGACCTTGTAAGGTTCTAGCCAAGTATGGCTCCAATGCTTACAAGATAGGCCTGCCTAGTGACCTATCTATCTCACCAATTTTCAATGTATAAGACTTGGTGAAATACAAAGGACCTAATGTGGAGGATGAAGAGAAAAACCTTGATGTTCATAATGATGTGAAAGCTCTCAAATTACTAGCCCAAGTGAAGCATCAAGCTGAGAAGATCCTAGACTCAAGGGTCAAGAAGAAAACTAGACATGGAGTGTACATGGAATACCTTGTGAAGTGGAAGTCTCTCCCTGAATTAGAGGCTCAATGGATTGAAGAGAAAAACTTCAAGAAGATAGGCATAGATGTGGCACTCTTGTCTCCTAATGGGACTTAGGTTTTTTTTTGCTGGGGAGTATGGTGTAGGAGCACCTAGGCTAGCTCCTAGACACCTAAGTTTTTGGCTTGTAGTGACTATTGGCCTAGTCACTTTCCTTTAAGGACTTTTGGTTGTGTGTCTTAGTTAGTGAGTTTGTGAGTAGTTCTATAGGGTCGTTAAGTAGTTGGTCTTAGTCCTAGTGTTGGTCTTGATAAGTCTTGGTGAAGACCCAAGCATATGGCTTGTATGCCATTAGGAGTTGTAAATAAGTCAAAGGTGTATCTTGACTATGAAATGGAACTAAATGAGTATAATTAATTGGGAAAAGGGTCATATAAGGTTTAGTTTATTTGAGAGAGTCTATTGAGACTTCATGGCTCAACTTTGACAAAGCTGTCAAGAAAATGTAAAAGTTGTCATGACAACTTTGAAAGTTGTCATGACAACATTTGGTCTAAAGCCTATCTGAGCCTAGGAGTTAGTTATAGGGCTCATACCAACAAATATTGAGGATCTAAGCCTATTTATGGATTTCTTTCATTGAGACCAAAGGTTGGCATTTAAGTTTCATGAGCACTATTTAGAGTTTAAAAGTGCCTGAAAGACTGTACTCGTGAATGAGTTGAATAGAAAGCTTGGTTATCCAATCTCATGGATTGAACCAGAGTAAGAATGTTGCTTATCTTATGCTTTCTATTTTAGTATTTACATTTAAGCTTTATTTTGGTTCTTTAGTTTTCTTTCAAACTTGTAAATTTAATTCCTCTTCTGAGGCCAGCTTGCTGGATTGTTCAGAGTAGAGGTCATTAGAATGGCTCTAACCTAGGATTCCATGGTTGGTTCCTTATGACCACTTGGAATATGTTAGGCCAATGTAAATAAAATGTAAATATGTATTTGTGTGGCTTGGAATGTAGGGGAAGTAATTTAAACAACATGCCCTAGGCGATTAGAGACACGCTCAGTTAGGGAACCTGTGTTGATCCAGCATTTGGGAGAGAGATTGGGGATTGGGAAAGCCAATACAAGACCTAGAGAGTGTGCTACAATGTTCATAGACCCAATCCTATGAAGGAGATCTCATGAAAAACTTTTCAAGGGGTGGAAAAAGAAAACCCTCACTGTGAACAAGTGAGGGCTAAATAGGCCTAAAAACAAGGCTAGAAAGTAGGAAGGAGCTGTACGGAAGAGTTGGAGATTTAAGGGTTCATTAATCCTTTGAAACTTCAAAAAGGGTGTCTAGAAATACAATATTTTTGACCACTTGTGTGGAAAGATGCAGAAATAAACCCTGATTTGGGTGTTAGGTGACCTACAAGGCCTAATAGCCCATTTTAGGCTAAAATTGGAGATCGAGTATTAGAGGAAGGATACCACAAGGTGAAGCACCCAAAATTGAGTCAAACAAAGACTATAAGAGTCCTCTCCCATGTCTATCAACTAGATTCATGAAGTTGGAGTAAGGGATGAATTCCTTAGTTGAATTCATTGAAGGAGTTTTGGGAACTAGAGTGAGTTTATACCCTTGGTAGATAGATCTTGAGGAGTAGAGGAGATTAGGAAGAATCCCTCTATTTGAAGGGTCTTAGGAACCCTAGAATAGGTCAAGAGAAGACCTAGTGAAGTCCTTGAGGAAGTGGGGCTTGTGGAAAGAAGATCTTCCTATCAGTTAACATCTAGGATATCGTCCCTACATAGTTAAGTCATTATTTTGATAAACAAAATAATACTTTAACTCAATGTAATCATATTCTTTATTCTTCTCTATTTAGGCTGACTCAACACTATCTCTGTAAATCTTTAATATCTTCTTCTGTACATGTCGTATAGACTTGCGATCTCATATGTGGCTTTGATATACATATAATGATCCATGTTAAAGTGCACATGCAATGAACCTTCTTCTGTGAACATCACTAATCAAAACTATCTCTGATTAGGCTGGTAAACACTACTGTACTTAGACATTTTTATAATGCACTCATACAAGAATGCTTCCTTTGATTATGTTGTCTTCATTCTAAGTATATGTTGCCACAATGACAACATTTTGATATCCTACTTAGCCAAATTTCCAACAATGTCCCCCTTTGTCATTGGTGGCAACATATGGGAAAATTGGCCAAGTCCCAAAAACTTGTATTACAAAAATTGTGGCCATTACAAAATGTGGATCTTATTTGTCTACTTATTTCTCCAAAAACTAATACTCCCCCTAAGAGTATACTTCATACTATAATGCATATCTATATCTTCTATATACATACAATTTTCATATTATACTACTCCCCATTTGACAACGATGACAAAGGTGTCAATTTTATAAGTATAACAAAATTGTTTTACCTCATGATCTCAATATTGCAAGGCTGGAAGGCTTGCAACACAATCTGCAAAACTAGCTTTTAGGATCTCTATTTCCTTGTCCCATGAATTCTTCACTGCATCAGAAACACTGAGCAATGCACATAGGCCAAAGGATGCTATTTCAACTGCCTTTAGATTTGCATAAGAAAATTTACCATAAGATGTCTTTGATGAAAGACATTCCTCCAAGTGACTCTCTATAATACTGATCTTTAGTGATACATGCTCTCTAAGTAGAGAGAATCTCTTCAATTTCTTCTCCTTTTAATCCTTCAGAAGTCTCATATCATCATAAATTTTTCTTATTTTCCTCTCAATTTTTGAGATCTTCGCATTAGGGCTTTACAAAAAATTTATTGTCACTTGCAGTTTTGCTTCTTTGTTCTTCAACATTTCTGATATTTTAGATGTGTGGTAGAGGGATTATGTACACTGAATGTACAATGCTTTTCCTCTCTCTAAGAATCTTCTCAATTATTTTATGCATACATACAAGTTGTCTAAATCAAATTTGATTTTCTTGCATACAACTTGAAATACTTATACATCATGGGCTTTGACTGTTGCAATATCTGATAAATTTGTAAATTCCATGTCAAAAACTTTCATAACCTCTTTAGCTTTTTCTTGGGGATCAACCTCACTAACTTAACTTGATATAACACTTTGAAATTTACTGGTTACCTCAAGCAGTGCTCCTTCCAAGATTTTTACCTTTTTGTTCTTTCCATTATATTATTTAGAGATGAGATCAACTTTATTTGATCATCATCATCCACTTCTTGTCCTAAGCTTGCAAACACTGCTTCAAAATGTGGTTTCTATGATGCTTCTGATGTGTCCTTAAGTTTAGGAATAATTACTGATTGTTCTTGTTGCACTGCATGCTCTTCTTCTACTATTTTAGTCTAAATTTCCTCTTTTCCTTCTTCCTTTATTGTTTCAACCATTTCTTCCTTATTCTCTGCTACATCCTTTTGTTCATCAATCTCTATCAAATTTTCAACATCGGCTCCTTGGTCATTGAATGGGTTATCTTCACTATCTAAGGTGATATGCATTCCTTCAATGTTCATATATTCATTTGTAATTTTGATGGAGGGTGGCGGAGCTGGTGATGATTCAGTACGATGTTCTACTTCAACTACTTGATTAGATTCATTGATTAGTTCACCTGGTCTAGAGGTCATTACCTTCACAAATGCTTCCTCTATTTCTCTGATGTTGTGAACTAGTGATGCATCCATGATTCTATAAAAATATGACTACTTTGATAATGAATACTTAGTAAAAGATCTCAAAATCATGATTTAGGGCTTTGCATATATCTGGCAAGAATTCTATCTCCAAATATTGCAAACTGCTCTTAATCACCACTTGATAGCTCTCCATATCACTTGTAATTGCTTGAATGATAAAATAATACCAATCATCAACTTTTATCCTTCAAATATTTCAAGATATTGACATCGCATTGAATTTCTTAAGTGCTTCATGCCAAAAAAATGTTCCTGGTTACCTGCAAAACTTTATTCTTTTCGTGTACTCTCATACATGTTCATAAATTCATGCACTCTTAACCATAGCTTCATTATGTCATATAATAGCTCATATTAACTTCACAAGACTTAATTCAAGTTACTCTAAGTTATACACTATTGTAATGCCTTACTCTAATACATAATTCATGAAATAAATGCTTAATTTCTTTGAGATGAATTATGAAATGACCCACACTTACTCTCAGGTACTTCACCTTTTTGATTTCCTGGTATATTGAGTGTGCTCGCTTGATCTGTGGCTTTAAAAAAATCAACTTCTTCCAGGTTACTGTGGCATTCTCTTTGATGGTTGTTGGTGTTCATATTTATCCTTGTGTAGTTTCTTGGATTAGGGTGTCTCATGTTCATTATGCAAAATCTCACTGTGTGACCAAAATTTTTGCATATATGACAAACTACTCCATTGTTTCCATAGCTCGGTCTTGATTGACTGATTTGTGATATGTAATTTCTAGCAATATGTCCAATCTTGTTGCATCTATAACACACAACTCCATTCCTTTTATTCATATCTCCAATAGGTTTCTAATATGCAAGGTTAGTATCTCTAAACATTCTACTACTATTATTATCATTAGATCTAGGTTTCTTACAATCAATAGCTCTATGTCCAAAACCATGACAATTATAACAATAACCAGAGATAGTTTTGAATTTCTCACCTGTACAATCTCTTTTCATGTATCCAAAAGAATTGCATGAAAAAAATCTACCTTTGAATTCTCTTTGCATATCTTTAGGTGGTTAATCTTCTTTAGGTGGATTAGGTATATCTTTAGATTTGTTAGCTTTATCAGGATTCTTTTCATCTTTATTCTCAGAGTGTTCTGGATCTATTGTTTTCATTCCTAAATGTTCTTAGGGAATTTATCTTCAAGATATCCAAGATTAGTTTTATCATAAGATGGTTTCTGATAAAACATTTGTTCATCAATATTTTCACTACTAGAATACAATTTCTCAAGATTTTGTTTAGACTGAGTTAGTTCTCCTTTCACAATTATATTGTACTTCTCAAGTTTAGCATACTGCAATTTTGTTTTCTCAAATTCAGATGTCACTTTGGTAAGTTCAAATTTCAGATTTGCATTCTCGAATTTTAGATTTGATTCATCTTTGCTATTGTCATCTTTCATGCTTAACTTCAGATATAAAATCTTTAACTCATGTTTAAGGATCTCATTTTCTTTCTTCAGTTTTGAAACTTCATCATAGTCCTTGACTTGAATTGTAGGTTCTTTCTTTGATTTCAGATCTTTTATCTTTTCTTTTAGTTTCTCAATGTAGTTTTTTGCATCATCATATTTCTCTTTCAGAGTATCTCTTTCTTCAGTAAGAATATCAATTTATTCAAGAGCTTATTCAAGATTCTTCTGCAGTTGATCCATATCCATAGAGATCTTACTCAAGCTGTTAGGCTTTCTCTAAATAACTTTGTTCTGTGTAACTAAGCTCTGATACCAAGTGTTAGAAATAGGAAATACTGAGAGGGGGGTGAATCAATATTTCACAAACTTTTACTTTTTCCCAATTATGGATATAAGAAATTAACTTGAAGCTTGCATAAGAAACTAAATTAAGTAAACTAAATAACAAGCATAGCAATAAAAAAAATGAACTCATAACACCATGTTTGTTCTTGAGGAAACCCTAGCCAAGGGAAAACCCCGGTGGGGATGGTACCCACAATTGGTCCACTAATCAAAAGTATATGGTTAAGGATGTTGACCCTGTTAGGAGTCTGTTATATACATATAGTGTCTCTGTCCTGGTTAAAGGACTCTAGGCCTTGTAAGAAGCCTCAACCCTGTTAGGAGTTTCTATTACAAAATAGAATGTTTGCAAGATGATCTCACTACCCAAACATGAAATATACAATAATAGCTTCTGATACAAAGGTAAAATACAAAACCTTTTACTCTTTCCAAATAACTTTCCTATTCTGATCTAGCTTTGTAGGCTCTTCGCTTTCATATACAGTTCTTACTTCCTTTCTTCTTACAATATTAAACTTCACATCATATATCAACTTATTACAATTGCTATATTTAACTTGTGTACATTTCATATTACATGATACCTACATATATATAAGTTATTACAAAAAATAACTTCCAGTTGGCTTACAATACTTATACTCTTCTCAAAATATAAAATCAATTTATGCTATCTTAGGGTTAACATCTAGGATGTCATCTCTACATAGTTAATTCATTATTTTGATAAACAAAATAATCCCTTAACTCAATGTAATCATATTCTATCTTCTGCTTTGTTTAGGTCAGCTCAACACTGTCTCTATAAATCTTTAATATCTTCTTTTGTACATGCTGTATAGACTTGCACTCTCATATGTGGCTTTGATATACATATAATGATCCATGTTCAAGTGCACATGCATTGAACCTTCTTTTGTGAACATATCTAATCAAAACTATCTTTGATTAGACTTGTAAACACTGTTGTACTTAGATAGTTTTCTAATGCACTCATACAAGACTTCTTCTTTCGATTATGCTATTTTCATGCTGAGTATATGTTGCCATAATGAAAACATTATGATATCCTACTTAGCCAAATTTCCAACACCCTGTTCATTAAATAAGCCCTTTAGGGATAAGACAAACTTTGATTACCTTCTCATAATTGACCAAATAATTGATTCCTTCAAACCTCTAGTATTGATGAGCTGCATAAGCATAAAAGGTTTGGATGGTTTCATGAACTAAAGACTACAAAAAATTTTTTTTGTCCCTAGGGCCTTGAAATATTGAGCTTCTCTTTGTCTCGAGAATATTTTAACATTCTCTACTTAACAGGGCCAAGCACGTGAAGGTGGAAGCTCATCTACACCCTCCTATGAGCCTCTTATGACCCCTTATGACACTTTAAAACCTCTAAGATGTATTCTTAGGGATCATAAAGGGTCATAAGGGGTCCTAGGACACAACAGCTAAGAAACATAAATGTAGGCATCAAGGTCACAATTCTTTGGAGATACAACATAATGGAGTGGTATACCTAGATGATGCAACACAACCACTACTCCTCTAGTTCAAAGTTGACACTGCAGGGTCCAAAAACCATAGATAAGGAATAAATTGAGAGAGTGAAGGAGGAGGGCCATAATGACCAAAATAATACAAGGTTTGCATAAATTATATGGAAATTATAATCTTTGTAAACCCTGGAATATTTTTGTCCTTATGGCTCTCTGGCCTCCGCTTTCTCAATTTATTCATCACCCTCTAAGTTGTATTCAACTTAGCCATCATTATCTATGGTTTTTGGATCCTACAGTGTCAAATTAGAACCATAGGAGTAGTGGTTGCATTGCATCATCTGGGTATACCACTCAATTATATTGTATCTCTAAAGAATTGTGATGTTGATGCCTACATTTATGTTTCTCAGCTGTTGTGAGATTAAAAGTCTTCTAAGGAACATGTCGTGTCTATGTGGAATTATGTAGGATCATCACCAAAGGGGGTTCTGGATCAGAAAAATCCCTTTCACTTAACCATTGGATTATAGGGTGATCACTAAAATATGCAAGTTGTAGGGTTGAAGGTGAGTGAAAGTTGTGGCATGGGTACTGCAGTAATCCAACTGCCTTAACAAGGACCCTATTTTCTTTTGGAATCTATCTACATATGTCAAATAGATGGTTTATTGACCACTGATTGGATTATTGAAGGAGTTTTGGAGTGAAATTGACAAAGACCTAGGAATTGAGGGTTTGTGCAGTGAGATTGACAAAGCCCTAGGATTTGAGGGCAATCTTGATGGTTTTTGGAGCCTACAGTGTCAACTTAGAACCAAAGGAGTAGTGGTTGTGTTGCATCATCTAGTTATACCACTCAATTATGTTTCATCCACTCTAAAGAATTGTGACCATGTTGCCTACATTTATGTTTCTTAGTTGTTGTGAGATTAAAAGTCTTGTAAGGAACATGTCGTGTCTATGTGGAGCTGCATAGGATCATCACCAAAGGGGGTTCTAGATTAGAAAACTCTCTTTCACTTAATAATTATGAATCCATCAATGGTATACTAATTGTTTAGGATTGTAAGTTTCCATTGATGGCTTCAAATTGCCAAGATTACAAGGAAATGTAAACCAAGATTCATATAGAGAAAGGTGTTTCTCTTGGAAAATGTTGATGGTGCTTGATGAAGAAGATTTGAAAATAATGATTGATCCAATTCAGATTGGTACAACATTTTGAAAAATTCTTCATAATCATCATCAAGATGACCAATTTTGCAAAACTAATTCTGCATACATTGAATTTGGGCTCAAATAATGAGCAAGCCCACCAAAAATAAAATTCCACATGTCAATGATGAAAGAAATTAAGATGAATTAATTTTGAATACTTCCACCATCTATCAAAAAAACATTATATCTTGTTTAAAAACTCATTTTTAATAAATGAAAATTTTAAACATTATATCTTGTTTAAAATCTCATTTTTAATAAATGAAAATGTTAAATTTGCATTGATCTTTTATTTGGAAGGAAATAATGAAATATGAATTATGATGATACATAAACTTTAATTCTTACTTGTAAATTTCATTGACAAGCCAATGGTTTTGTTGTTTGAATAAAATTCCAAGTATCCCATCTTCGAACCCTACATCTCCAAGGATATTTCAAAATGTACTAAATCTGATAAAAAACATCTTCTTATTAGAAATATTATGTACATGCATAAAAATTAGTATCTATTATGTAGCTCAAACAAGTTGCAAGCACTTATTATTACTAAATTTTTACCTTTAAAGTAAAATGAAGGTCATAGATATTTGAGGTGGGGTTTTATTTTCTTCTATCCCCCCAATTTCCTTCATAGCTTCTTGCAAGTACGCTACTGTGAAAAATTTAGCCTCTTTCATTCATTCATCCATTTTTGAAATATAACATTTAATCATTATAATCACATAAAATTCATTAACACACAACATTCATTAATAATTTATTAACACATCATTCATCAACATTTACTAGTACAAAATTACATCCATTAAGACAACGTTCTTTCATTAGCAAAAATGGTTAATTAAAATCATTTCTTTTTTTGTTTCTTGTTCATTTTTAAGGTAATGGCTAAGTGAAGCATCAATATCTACGTCATTCCCCTTATCTACTACTTCTGATCTCAACACATGTCTCCTCCTCATGTGTTGAGGAACACAAGGCTACTGTGCCAAAGGGGGGTCCACTACAATAACAACTACATGGGTTAAATTCACAACATCAATAAATCAATATTAAATATATACTAATAAATATAAATATCTATAAATAATTAAATAACACACCTTGTTCATTTCAATAATATTATTGATCATCTTCCTCATCCATGTCATCATCATCATCATCATCGTCATCATCGTCATCGTCATCATCGTCGTCATCATCATCATCATCATCATCATCATCATCATCATCATCATCATCATCATCATCATCATCATCATCATCATCACCACCACCACTACCACTATCATCATTTCCATCATCATCATCATCATCATCATCATCATCATCACCACCACCACCACCAACACCACCATCACCATCATCATAATCATTACCACCACCCCCACCACCACCACCATCATATTCTTCTTCTTCTTCTTCTTCTTCATCTTCAGTATCTTCTTCTTCCATCACATTATACTTTATCGACCTTCCTCTTCGATCATGTCTAACAACAAATGACCAACCTGATTTATGTGGATCCTCTAAGTAAAACACTTGCTCACATTGGCTTGGAAGAACATAGGGTTCATCTCCAACTAGCTCAAACGACCTTGTATTAATAATTGTAAACCCATTATCATGTTGAGTAACAGTTGTATCAGGATCATTTTGATTCAGTCATAGCCTGTACCATTTTACGATGAATAGAACTAATTTGAAGGAGTTAAAGTCGCACTCAAGTATATCATCTAAGATGTCATAGTATCGATTTTGAGATTGTTGAGGATGTATGTCATTTCTAGATGAAATATTAATGACCTCGAAGACTACAGTTATTATAGAGAAAGGTGTTTCTCTTGGAAAATGGTTGATGACACTTAATGAAGAAGATTTGAAAATGATGATTGATCCAATTTAGATTGGTGCAACATTTTAAAATGTTCTTCATAATCATCATCAACATGGCCAATTTTGCAAAACTAATTCTGCATACACTGAATTTGGGCTCAAATAATGAGCAAGCCCACCAAAAATAAAATTCCGCATGTTGATGACGAAAGAAATCAAGATGAATTAATTTTGAATACTTCCACCATCTATAAACAAAAAAACATTATATCTTATTTAAAAACTCATTTTTAATAAATGAAAATGTTAAATTTGCATTGATATTTTATTTGGAAGGAAATAATGAAATATGAATGATGATACATAATTAAAATTTAATTCTTACTTGTAAATTTTATTGACAAGACAATGGTTTTGTTGTTTGAATATTTGAATAAAATTCCAAGTATCCCATCTTCGAACCCTACATCTCCAAGGATATTTCAAAATGTACTCAATCTGATAAAAAAACATCTTCTTATTAGAAATATTATGTACATGTATAAAAAGTAGTATCTATTATGTAGCTCAAACAAGTTACAAGAACTTATTATTGCTAAATTTTTACCTTTAAAGTAAAATGAAGGTCATAGCTATTTGAAGTGGGGTTTTATTTTCTTCTATCCCCCCAATTTCCTTCATAGCTTCTTGCAAGTATACTACTGTGAAAACTTTAGCCTCTTTCATTCATTCATCCATTTTTGAAATATAGCATTTAATCATTATAATCACATAACATTTATTAACACATAAAATTCATTAACACACAACATTCATGAATAATTCATTAACACATCATTCATCAACATTTACTAGTACAAACTTACATTCATTAAGACAATGTTCTTTCATTAGGAAAAAAAAGTTAATTACAATCATTTCTTTTTTGTTTCTTGTTCATTTTTAAGGTAACGACTATGCAGAGCATCAATATATATATGTCATTCCCCTCCTCTACTGCTTATGATCTCGACACATGTCTCCTCCTCACATGTTGAGGAACACGAGGCTGCTGCGCCAAAGGGGGGTCCACTGCAATAACAACTACATGGGTTAAATTCACAACATCAATAAATCAATATTAAATATATATACTAATCAATATAAATATATAAATAATTAAATCACATACCTTACACATTTCATTCATGTCATTGATCATCTTCTTCATCCATGTCATCATCATCATCATCATCATCATAATAATCATCATCATCACCACCACCACCACCACCACCATCGCCACCACCACCACCATCACCATCATCATCATCATCATCATCATCATCATCACCACCACCACCACCACCACCACCCCCATCATCATCATCTTCTATATCTTCTTCTTCCATCACATTATACTTTATCAGACTTCCTCTTGGATCATGTCTAACAACAAATGACCAACCCGATTTACGTGGAGCCTCTAAGTAAAACACTTGCTCACATTGGCTTGGAAGAACATAGGGCTCATCTCTAACTGGCTCAAATGACCTTGTATTAATAATTGTAAATCCATTATCATGTTGAATAGCAGTTCTATTAAGATCATTTTGATTCAGTCGTAGCCTGTACCATTTGATGACGAATATAATTAATTTGAAGAAGTTAAAGTCACACTCGAGTATATCATCCAAGATGCCATAGTATCAATTTTGAGATTGTTGAGGATGTATGTCATTTATAGATGAAATATTAGTGACCTTGATGATTGCAGTTATGCAAAATTTGTGGCCATGATAGTACATAGCTTTGTGGTGCTTGACCTGCAATTTCAAGCATGTGAAAATTATTTGCATCATGAGTTGATATGAAATATATGGGTCATGATCATTAATAATTTTTTATGCACCTGTCTACCTCTTAAAACATATGCTAGATTAATTACCATTGGTGTAACATTGGAATATCTATTATGATGAGCTTATCTAACCAATGAAGCAACACCTTCCCATGTTAATGAGCGACCATTTTGTTAACATCATTCAATCCATACCATCATCCAATCAAGATTGTTTGCAATATACAAATGTGATGAACTATAAATGATTGAATATCTAGATGAACTGAAGAATAGTGATTAGAGATCATCGAGTTACTAAAATGATATGTAAGATAATTAAATCAGTCAATATGTTTTCATTGATGTCAAATAGTTTTGACAATACATATCATGTTAGTTACAAGCATATGAACATCTGTTGAAGGAAGAAAAGATGAAAAATATAGATATCTACATGAGGAAAAGATGGATATGATAGAGAAGGATAAGGTAAACATTGGGTAACTTATTGATGAGTCTATAGATTTATATTGTTGACTTGAGCATGTTACATTAATCTATTATGAAGAAGAGATTTGAATTTGAACAAGTCAATGTGGTTGGTAATTGAAGATTTCTGTATACACTGAGCCAGTGCAGTGTATACTAAGTGACAGTATAACTAAGCTAGTTATCACCAAGGCATTTCTATAATAACCAAATATGGATTAAAATATTAAATTATAAGAGAAGCCGAATGAATCTAATGAGCTAGAAATTGTTATGATTTTGAGGTCAAGGATGAAGTTTGTTATGAGATCCATGGCTGACTAAATTCAAAGATGATCTAAAGGATGAGATTGAAACGCGTTATGGACACATCTGTTGAGGAAGGTTTAAGTGGAAAAATGGATGAAGGAGATTAAGTGGCAAAATCTAATGGTTGATATGAAAATGTTTTACTTGTCTATATAAGAGATATGAGTTTCATTATTGAAAATCTACTGGACAAAAGGAGATTGTAGAGATTTTGAGTGAAGACTGTCTTCATGCATGCTTGATCAAACTGGTTATTGAAGAATCGAGCAACAGAGATTACTGAGAGTCAGACCACTATTTACCCAGTGAAAGTAAGTTGAGAAATATTAAGGGAAGTGAATTGATTAATGATCAAAGGATTTTTTTTAAGGGCTTAACATAGATCTAAATATTTTTAATTGATTTGTATTTGAATCAGATCAATACTGTATCAGTTTAACCATTGATTCAAAAAATCTCTTAACTGAGTGGACTTAACAGTCTTATGTAATACCCTATGACATTCAATAAATGTAAAGTGTTATCTTGTTGACCCCATAGTGAATGCTGGTCAAATGTTAACTGTTAGTGATAAATCCTCTAACCAGGTCACACCTAACAGTGTGTATTGTAACCTTTAATACGGTTGTCTCTTCACCAAGCTCGCTTTAGAAGAGTGAATTATTTTGGGTTATCGATCCCAGGTGGTTTTTCCCTTAATATGGTTTCCATGTTAAATCATTGTGTTATGTGTTATTTGTTATGATTGTTTTGCTATCATACTTTACATGCTGCATAGTTGATTTAGTCAGTAATCACAGTTGGATAAATACTGGTAATCGATAAAGTGAATAGACAAATTGATATTTTATGTTATCGAGCTACATAATTTATTAGAATTGTTTGATAAGGTACATCTTTGTATTTAGGACTGTAGGATAACTAATCTAACTAATTCACCCCCCCTCTTAGTTATTCTAACAATTGGTATCAGAGCATCTTTGGTTTCTTGGAAGAAAGTTTTAAGGACTTGGGCATAAAGATCACAAGATGTATAAGAGGGAAGTACCAAGGCTAAACAAAGACAACTTTACCACATGGAAAAGCTAGATGAGACTTCACATATCTGGAATTGGAGATTCTACATTATATTTACTTGACCATGGCTAAATACAACCGAACATTGGACCTTTAACTCTTAATCAATTGAAAGACCGACATGAACACAACATTACTATGATAGAGATTTCTCCCATTCTATCTGATGCTAAATTTGAGGATGTCAAGGATTGCACTACAACGAAGAAAATGTGGGATAAACCTTCTCTAATTCATGATGGTGATGTGAATGTGATGAGAGATAGAGCTAAAAGCTTGAGAGGCTAATTTGATGACATGAAGATAAAAGGAGAGAACATCACACAATACTCAATCTGAATCAAAGAGGTAGTCAATGCTATCTGAGGAGTAGGAGGTATTATATCTGAAGACACTATGGTAAGTAAGATACTGAGAACCTTTTTTCCTATCTATACAATCAGAATATCTTCTATTCATGAAATGAGGTCTGCACCTAATAACACTCTTACTCTTGATAGTCTGATTGGAAAGTTAACAACTTTTGAGATGAATAATTTTGACAATATTGTTGTCCCGAGTGTTGAATCTTATTTTATATCATTTCTTAAAATTGGTAAGTCTAGCAGTAAGAATAATATAAGGAATGAAAGTGATAGTAACACTAAAAATGAGCTTGATGAAATTGAAGCACTTATGGCCTGGAGACTGTAGAAAGGTAAAGGAAGATATAAGGGAAAGCTACCTTTAGCTTGTTTTAATTGTAAAGAGGTTGGCTATATTACTACTAGATGTCCTAATAGGAAAGAAGAAGATAAAGAATGATCTGGTGATGGAAAATTTGGCAGAAGGAATAACAGAGGAAACCAAAAGTAAAATAGAGACAACCGAGATTATAGAGATAAAGGCAAGAAGGCTTGTTACCTTGTTGGAGATAATGATGATGACACCGACACTGACACCAACACGGATAATGATGTTGAGGTATTATTTGTTGCAATGAAAGATGATTCTGAAAGGAAGAAAGGTATGTAGAAACAACACTTATTTCTAAAGTTAGTAAGAATGATACTTAGATCATTGATAGTGACTGTACACATCACATGACTAGTGATGAAGATAAGTTTGAACATCTTGAGCATTATAATGGAGGATCAGTGAAAATGGGAAATGACACACCTTGCATGGTAAAAGGAAAATGATGTATTTTTTTGAATGATAGAATAAGATGTGATAATGCATACTGGGTAAAAGGAATTAACTACAACTTGTTGAGTGTAGCACAATTGAATAGCTCAGGTCACCAAGTAGCATTTGAAATAAGGAAGGTGAAAATCTATGATGACAATGAAAATCTTGTTGGTATTGGAGGACAATCAAAAGGTAATTTATTTTATCTTGACAATGCTGAAACTTCTTGTTTACTGGTGAAAAATGAAGATACATGGTTATGGCATAAGAGGTTATGTCATGTAAAATTTGATAAAATGATTAAGATCAGTAGAAAGAGAAAAGTTAGAGGATTTCCTAAACTAACCAAACCTGATCATGTTATGTGCCATCAATGTCAGAAAGGAAAGATGACAAAATCTAGTTTTAAAAGTAAGGAATATTTATCTAAAGGAATTTTGGAGTTGGTTCACACCGAATTGTGTGGTCCTATGAGAATTCAAAGCTACTATGGTGATAGATATTTCATTTTATTTGTTGATGCCTATACTAGGCTGACGACAATAATGTTCTTAAAAGAAAAATTTGAGGCATTCAAATTGTTTAAGTGGTATAAGGCTAAAGTTGAAAAAGAAATCGGGAAAGTATTGAAATGCTTAAGGTCTGATAAAGGAGGTGAGTTTATTTCTAATGAATTCACTAACTTCTATAATGAGCATGGAATCAAAAGGCAGGTTTCAACACCTAGGACACCACAACAGAATGGAGTTTCTAAAATGAGGAACCGATCTATTGTTGATTGTGCTAGAACTTTTATGATTGAGAAAAATGTTGCACAAATGTACTGGAGAGAGGCAGTTAGCATTGTAGTATACACCTTGAACCGAGTTCAATTGAAGAAGTACACAAACAAGACACCTTACAAGTTATGATTTGGATACACACTGAGTGTAAGTTATTTCAAAATTTTTGGTAGTAAGTGCTATATTCTAAAAGATGATAGGAATGGTAAATTTGACTCCAAAGGTGATGAAGGAATATTTTTAGGATATTCTACTAAGAGAAAAGCTTACAAATGTTTGACTAAGGTAACTAATAAGATGATTGAAAGTGCTAATGTGAGAGTTGATGAGTTTGCTAAAAAGAATGATAAAGAAAGCATGAAGAAACCAGAAGACTATGGTAGGTTTACTTATGTTGAAGATCCATAGTATCTACCAAAGCTGTAGGCTGAGTCTACTGAGCATCAAGAAAATGCTACTGAGGGTCAGCAAATAAAAATTGAGAATCAGGAAGAAGCTACTAAGAAGGGAAATGCACCTGAACTGAATAATGAATAGAGGAGAGAACAAGTGCTAGAAAAATTTGTTAGAAGACACCATCTAGAGAATCAAATCATTGGAGATAAGAAAGCTGGCATGATGACCCAAAGTAAGTTAAGACAAAAAACATGCTTAGTTTGTGAGTTTGAACCTACGAATGTTAGGGACACACTTGAAAATGAGGAATGGATTAATGCTATGAATGAGGAAGTTGAACAAATTGAAAAGAATAAGACATAGACATTGGTACCTAGACCGAAAGATAAAAATGTTATTAGTACTAAGTGGATTTTTAGGAATAAGTTGAATGATAATGTAGAAGTTATTGGAAATAAGGAAAGACTTGTTTGCAAGGGATATGAACAAGAAGAAGGTATTGATTATGGTGAAACCTTTGCACCTGTTACAAGAATTGAAGGAGTTTAGATATTACTAGCATATGCTACACATAAGGAATTTAAAGTATATCAAATGGATGTGAAATCAACTTTTCCGAATGAAATTCTTGAAGAGGAGGTCTACATAGAACAACTAGAAGGGTTTGTTGATCAAAATCAGAAGGACATGGTATGTAGATTGAAAAAATCTTTATATGGACTGAAGCAAGCACTGAGGGAATGGTATGAAAGACTACATGCTTATCTTATCAGTATTGGATTTGAAAGAACTAGTGAAAACAATAATTTGTACATGAACGAAGATTCTGATGATAATATTTTAATTTTTGAAATATTTGTTGATGATATAATCTTTGGTGGACAAGATCAGATTTGCAAATCTTTTGCTGATGAAATGAGAAAGGAATTTGAGATGTCAATGTTTGGAGAGATTAAATTCTTTCTAGGTTTGCAGATTATACAATAGAATGATGAGATTTTCATCACACAATCAAAATACATTAAAGAAGTGTTGAAAATTTTTGTCATGGAAGATGCAAAACCAATAGGAACACCGATGGTAACTGGATGTAAATTGACAAAGGATGATAAATCTACAAAGGTAAAGAAAACATTGTACCAATCTATGATTGGAAAAATGATGTATGTTGTACATAGTAGGCCTGATATTGCACAAGCAATTAGAATTGTGGCAAGATTTTTTGCCAATCCTAAAGATTCACACATGGTTGCAGTTAAAAGAATTTTGAGATACCTGAAGAAGACTAAAGACTATGGTTTATGGTATTCTAAGGAAGGAAAATTTGAACTAAGAGTTTACATCAATGCAGATTGGGTTGGGAACATAGATGACCAAAAGAGCACAACTGGTGGAGCATTCTTTTTAGGAGATAGGCTTGTGACTTGGATAAGCAAGAAATAAGCATGTATCTCTTAGTCTACTACTGAAGAAGAGTATGTTGTTGCTGCTGCAAATTGTTCTAATATTGCTTGGATTAGACAAGTGTTGGAATGAATGAATGCGGTAATCACTGAACCGATGATTATATATTGTGAAAACACTAGTGCTATAAATATTTCCAAGAATCCTATGATGAATTAAAAAACAAAGTATATATCTATTAAGTATCACTACTTAAGGGAAAAAGTTCAAGAGAAGTAGGTGAAAGTGGAATTTGTAACATCTAAGGAACAACTTGATGATATATTTACAAAACCATTACCAAAGGACACATTTGAATATTTGAGGACTAGACTTGGGGTCCGTCCCCTATCTATCGGTCACTAAGGTGATTAATAGGTTGCAGCAACCTATACTTATTAGAAGATCATTCATGTTGATGCACATAGCTCACACTTTAGTTTATCCAAGGTTGTGAAAGGTTGTAAAAGCTGGAACAAAAATTGTTTATCAGTACACTGAAGGTACATGCTATGAATTGAACAATAGAGAATTACTTGGCTACTAATGAGTTGTTTGTATATTTTCTTTGGCATTGTTGTCAAAGGGAGAGGAATTCCAATATGAAATTAGAGAAAAGAATTGTATCATATTGTATATTCAAAGGGAGAAGAATGAAAAATTAGTTAGTAAGAATACAAAAAAGGGAGAGAGATCAAAAAAAGAGAAAAAATTGAATATTTGTTGCTGAGAACAAGAATATGAGAACTGAAAAGATCAAATCCATAGGGAGAGTTTGCATGTAATGCTATTTTGTTTTGTAGTGATTAAACACATTAAATATCAAGGTAGGGAGAGCTTACCGAGATACAACATTTACTTACATAGTTGTAGGATACATGTTTGGTATGTGTATGACATATTTTCATATTACTTATGTTTCCATCAATACCAAAGGGAGAGATTTATAAACTACAATTGATTGAATATTTAGATGAGCTGAAGAAAAGTGATTAGAGATCATCGAGTTACTAAAATGATATGTAAGATGATTAAATCAGTCAATATGTTGTGATTGATGTCAACTAGTTTTGATAGTACTTATCATGTTAGTTACAAGCATCTAAACATCTGTTGAAGGAAGAAAATATGAAGAACAAAGATATCTACATGAGGAAAAGATGGATATGATAGAGAAGGATAAGGTAAACATTGGGTAACTTATTGATGAGTCTATGGATTTATATTTCTTGACTTGAGTATGTTACATTAATCTATTATAAAGAAGAGATTGAATTTGAACAAGTCAATATGGTCAGTAATTGAAGATTTTTGTTTATATTGAGCCAGTGTAGTGTATACCGAGTGATAGTATAATTGAGCTAGTTATCACCGACACATTTCTATAATAACTAAATATGGATGAAAACATTAAATGCTAAGAACAACCAAATGAATCTGATGAGCTAGAAATTGTTATGATTTTGAGGTTAAGGATGAAGTTTGTTATGAGATCCATAGCTGACAAAATTTGAAGATGATCTAAAGTATGAATTGAAACATGTTATGGACACATCTGCCAAGGAAGGTTTAAGCAAAAAAATGGACGAAGGAGATTAAGTGGAAAAATCTAATGGTTGATATGAAAATGTTTAACTTGTCTATATAAGAGATATGAGTTTCATTATTGAAACTATGATAGACAAAAGGAGACTGCAAAGATTTCACATGGAGACTATATTCATGCATGCCTGATCAAACTGGTTATTGAAGAACCGAGCTGCAGAGATTACCGAGGATCAAAGAACTATTTACCGAGTGAAAGTAAGTTGAGAAATATTGAGGGAAGTGAATTGATTAATGATCAGAGGATTTTTTTAAGGGCTTAGCATAGATCTGAATATTTTCAATTGAGTTGTATTTGAATCAAATTATTACTGTATCAGTTTAACCATTGATTCAGAAAATCTCTTAACTGAGTGGACTTAACAGTCTTATGTAATACCCTATGACATTCAATGAATGTAAAGTGTTATCTTGTTGAACCCATAGTGAATGCTGGTCAAAAGTTAACTGTTAGTGATAAATCCTCTAACCAGGTCACACCTAACAGTGTGTATTATAACCTTTAAAAAGGTTGGCTCTTCACTGATCTCAATTCAGAAGAGTGAATGATTTTGGGTTATTGGTCCTAGGTGGTTTTTCCCTTAATAGGGTTTCCATGTTAAATCTTTGTGTTATGTGTTATTTATTATGATTGTTTTTCTTTTTGGAAAGTTGGCTATACTGATGTATATGACTTGATATAGTGTTTTCATTATGGAAACAAAGTCATATAGCAGTTTGGAGTCAGTGCACTTGATGAGAAGATCAGAAATCAATTAAGTGTTGAAGACTAAACAGTGTACAGAGTTCCTACAACTCAGAGCATCAGCGCACATGTGTATGGAAGAATTATGGTATGCACCCTAGAAGTTAAGTTGGTTAGACTATATTCATGCTTAGTCTATGAGCGCATGATCATATGTGCAAGTATGAGAAAGATACAGTCAGTTGAAGTTGCACAACCAGTGTGTGCCAGTGAAGAACAGAGTAAGTAGCCGACATATATCATTTTGAGTTGCAACTATATTGTAATGTTGTAAAGGCTATGCACCTATTGTAATTATATTGCCGACATATATATATATATATATATATATATATATATATATATATATATATATATATATATATATATATATATATATATATATATATATATATATATATATATATATATATATATATATATATATATATATATATATATATATATATATATGTTTAATTATAAACATGCTTAAGCCAATTCATTTGGAAGCATTATATGTAATAGGTTTAAGTTTTGACCTAGTTGTTTATTTTCTATGCACGTATAAATATAAGATGCGCCCATTGTATTTGACATGGAAGTTGATAGAGAGTTGTGATAAGAAGAGAAAAAGTGTGTGAAGAGTCTATAAGATGTATTAGAGCTTTGCAAGAGGTCAAAGAACCAGTGCATAAAAGGAACTGATTTGACAAGAAGTGTCACAGTGATGGTTCATCTAGCACATATAGTGTGTATCTGAGATCCGAAGGTTGTAGCCTTCACCACTTGAATAGTGAGGTCTAGGATTGTGTGTCCACTCCCCTAACAAAGATAATTGTAAAAGACTCCTAATAGGGTTCAACCCTTGACAAAGTCTACTATACTTAAAGCATTGTAAAGTGACTCCTAACAGGGTTAAGGATCTTCTAACAAGGATCACAAAACACTAGTACAAAATATTAGTGGGTGTCAATTCCCACCAGGGTTTTTACCTATTTGGGTTTCCCTATAACCATATTGGTGTCATGTGTTGATTTCATGTTTCATTTTTATGTGAATGTTCAATTCAGTACTTAAGCATTTAATTTTAGTATAAAGATTAAAGTGAAAAGTTAAAATATAGTGAACACTGATTCACCCCCCCCTCTCAGTGTTCCCATTCCTAACAATTGGTATCAGAGCTCTGGTCCTTAGCAAAGAAGTTTAACCACTTGAGGAGATCATGGAAAAAGCATAAATGAAACATTTGAAAAGAAATCTTGAAGCTTCTCTTGAAGACATAGACAAATTAGAAAGAGAAATTGAAGAACTAAAGGAAAAGGTCAGTGATGCTCAATTAGTTATCAAAAGACTAAGAAAGGATTTGAAAGAATGCTCTAACAGTGATCTAGGAGCAAAGGTCAAGAAGCTGAATGAAGAAAATAAATCCTTTAAAGAACAACTTGAAGAGTTTGATGATAAACTGACTAACAATCAAGAAGTCTACAATGAACAAATCAAAGAGAACCTTCAACTCAATGAAGAACTAAGACAAGAAAACATGGAAATCTCAGAGCTAAGGAATAGAAAAGAAAGCTTGGAGTCTGAATTGAAAGAAGCAAAGAATCATATTGACAAATTACACACTAGTTTTGATTTGATAGAATTTCAGTTGTATGCAAGGAGAGACAAAGGAGACACTAGCTATATTGGATACAATGAAACATAATCAGATTGACAACATGCGAGCAAGAAAGGATTCACAAAAGGACTATACTGATGCTAAGGATACTAAAGATCAAACCAAAGATAATGGTGAACCACCTAAGAATGAGCACAAGCCTGTAGACCACACTTGTTTTGCATGTAGCAAGCATGGACACATTGTGAGGAACTGTACATAGGTAAGACCTTTTAATGGTTAATGTTATTCATGCAATAAATTTGGTCATAGAGCTATGAATTGCAAGACTAGTAAGAAGAATAGGATTCAGCATGATCAGAGAAATTAGAATCAGACAAATGTAAGAAATTCTCAGAATGTTACATGTCAGATATGTAACTATAATCATCACTCAGCTAGACAGTGTAAAATGGTGACTCATGTCAATGCGCTGAGGAATATAAGACCTTTAGTCATTTGTCACTTTTGTAACAAGGCTGGACATATCTCAAAGTTCTATAGATCAAGGACGCAAGGTCAGGAAAGCCCTTAAAAGGTTGAAGAATCAGTATTGGATCCTGAAGGAGAAGTTAATTTTGTCAAAGCCTCAGATGATGCAAGCTTAATTTGGTCAAAGAAAAATAAGGACAAGACTGATGAGTATGTATTGGATGCATCCATGGTGGATGGACCCTCTACATCTGGATGAATGGCCCTCAAGATCATAGGGGGAGCTAATTTAGCTCTAGACCCCTACGTAGCTGGTGTACTCACTCTCAGAGTATGCACCTTTGGACTTAAGCTTTTGGAGTATAAAGGAACCTTTGTGCAAGAGCACACATACTAATTGTTAACAAAATGAAAGCTGGAAATGTTTAAGTGATAACCTAGTTTATGCGGCAAGCATTAATGGCAGAATTTTCACTTTTACTCAGAAAGTTGTTTGATTACTCATTGAATTCAAATTTAGAGCAATAGGAGAGTAGAAAGAGACTTAGAAGCTATTGTGAAGACTTGAAAATTGGTCTATCAATGATTTATAGTACACCTGATCAGTTGCATAAACCCTAGCTCGCTGTGCCGATTCAGAAGTCTACAAATTATCTCAGAGTATAGTTGGAAAGCAATAAAACAAGTAAGTGATGGCCACTCCCATAGTTTTTGATGTTGTAGAAAAGAAAAGATATGTCTTTAAGAAGCATCCATTTAAGTCTACCCTAGATGACTTAGAGGGAGCATTCTCTCACATGCCTATGGACGTTATTCATGTGGAAGACATTAGGGCTTACATTTACTACAAGAAGGAACTAGTTGGATTGGATAGGTTAAGGGTGCACATGGAAACAATGTTAAAACCAGATAAAACCTTCCTAGATGAATATGCGAAGTGGAATGATCACCCCATAGTAGAGTATGCTACAACATATGAATTCTATGAGACATAATGGATTAAAATACTTTTGAGCAGAATTCATGATGACCTATTTTGGATAGGTGATGTGCCAGTCAAAATTACTAGCGACTTGATATATGAGATGACATGCCTATCTAAGACAGGTGCCATCCTTCTAGTAGGAAAGGATGTTAGGAAAATTGTTGAGAAAACTTGTAAGTCAAGGAGTGATAGGCGCGGGATGACAGTTGAGCCTATTGAGCAAGTTGACATCAAATTAATGTCTATAATACTGGGATATAGGTTTCATCACACCAGCAGAGTGAATAGTGTGTCTGTGGGCACAATTCTAGCAACCATTAGACTTGTAAAGGAAGATGCAGAGTTAAAATTGTGTGAGATCTTGCATGCATAGTTGATTGATAACATAAAGGCAATCAAGCATGACAAAACCAAGATATTCAGGTTTGGGTCATTGATCATTTACATGTACCTTCATATAGTTGGGAAAGTATCAGATTTGTATTTGGACAAGTCCATTCCAACCATGCCATAGATATCTAACAAAGAATCCACTGAGAGTACATTGAGAGATTATATAACATTGGAGTTGAAGACCTTCAGGGTCAAGATGCAAATGAGGTATAGAATTCTAGAAAACATTGTTAAAAAGTACAAGGATACAATTTTTTTTTATGGTTGAAATAGATACAACATGTATGGAGGTAGTTGTACCTAGAACAAAGTGGATTCATCCACTTGGATATGAAGTAGAGGAACAATTTTTGGAAGCATATGCTGAAGTATTGCTTTCAGTTCCTACTAACCCTAATGAGCCTAGATGGGGAACTTATGAGGAGAAGACAAGAGAGATAGATGCTAAACTAAACAATGCAGCAACTAAGAGGAAAGCCTCTAAGATTACATCTAAGATACTCATAATTCATGGAGTAACACAAGCAAACCTAGACAAAGCAAGGGAAGAAAAGATTTCTTTGGAAATTGAGAGCGCATCCACAATGGAAGCTAATTCTAATGATCCCAAGATGAAAAAGGTAAAGATTGAAAAGACTGATGATCCAAAGGATAAACAGGGTAAAATTGATGATATTAGTCCTGTGCCCACTGCTATAGTTGATATTGAATCCACAGATGCATCTCCTAAGATGCCCAAGAGGAGAAAAAAAACCACCACAAATCACCCTTCATCTATAAGTGCAGCCACAAGAAGAAAATTGAAAAATGTGTAGTCACCTTCAGAAGTAGGATTCATACCTAGTCTTCAAGTGTTAAGGACTAGAGTAGTAGAAGAAGGAAGGCTAGTTCAGATAGCCAAGTTTTATGACAAATATCATGAAATTGATAAGTCAAAGATTCATGAGATGCTAATCAAACACATGATAAAATTCAAGAAGACAATTCTTGAATTGAAGACAACTATCCTAGATAAGGTATGGGAGATTATGGATACCTTGAAGAGACAAGCCACTGAAGAAGACTTCAGAATCAGGGAACAAACACTTGATTCCAATCTTCTAGCATGTTCTATTGAAGAAAAGACATTGTTCTTGAATTTGGTGAAGCTGCACTTAAGAACAAAGATGAGAACACTACACATTATGAACAAAGTCTATGAGATGATAACTAAGGAAACATAAAAGACCTTTGAGAAGGTATTCTTAGAGTAGCACATGAAACCTAATTCTGCACCCATCACTCAAGCACCTAGTGAGAAAGACAAAGTAGCAGAGGCCTCCAATATACCATTTACAGGTCCTCAAGATTTAGTGCCTACAGTGGTAACACCTACAGAGGTAGTAAAGTCTATGCCCATAATAGATACACAAAAATATGATACAATCTTCATTGATAATGTAGAGATTGCAATGGCGGCCATAGACAATGACTTAGATAAGTTTGAAGAATCTTTTGTGAGCACACAAGAAGATGAAATGTTATGTAGCAACACACCACCCACTCATCAAGAAGAAGCATTGACTAATGATGACAAAGAAGAATAAAAGAAAGAATAAGAAAAAAAATAGAAAAAGGAAAAATAGAAAAAGAAGAAGAAAAGGTAAAAGAAAGTGAGAAAAAGGATGAAATGTTAGTAGAGAAAGAAGTGTTGGACAACACTCCCATCACTCCTTCAGCAGCATTGTTGTCAAGTTTGACACATGACACATCCAGTTTGGACTCATGGAGAGAAGAAGACTTGATTAAGTTCAGTGTCTTAGCTATGGAGAAGGCCAAAGAAAAACAAGTAATGAGGAATCCCCTCCTGGTAGAATCAGTAAACATTCTAAACAATTTATTGCCAAAGGACAAGAAAGTTTCAAAGATACACTCTGTTGATGATGTGAGTACAGTAATCGCATATTTCAAAAGCAATTTCTCAAGCCTTGAAGAATCTACATCCCTAGTTGTAGAAGAAAAGTATCTGAAGAAGAGATTGAATGAATTGATCAGTAACTTTTCACTTGACCTCAGCTCCCTCAAGATTGGTCAAGCATCCCTAAAAGAATTTGCAGATCAAGAAAGAAGAATCATTGCAGAATGCATGGATCAAGATAAGCTCATCGATGCTCATTTCAAGAAAATAAAAGAGGCTGAAGCTATGATTGAGCAAGTGAAGAGTTTAGTGAAAGACACATCCATAGATGTGAACATGTGAAATAATGTCTACCAAAGTTAGATAGACAAAATTGAGAAGGTAGAAAAAGAGATGACAAAGTTAAGGGATAGACAGACTCAGTTGAGGAATGCTCTTGCACCCTCATTAGACATTCTAAATCAGAACATCAAGCAGATTGATGCCACCATGATAACCTATGATCAAGGTCCTTCCACAAATTTGAAGAAGATGGAGAAGCTTTAGTATGAATTATGCACCCATCTCTAGATAGTAAACTCTTTGATCACATTTTGGAAGAAGGAGATCCAAAACCTAAAGATTGCATATCCGGATGTTTTCCCTCAGTAAGTATGTATAGATATACTTTTTGTAAGACCTTTGTCATTAATTTCAAAGGGGTACTTGTGTATAGAATATGGATCATAATATGTATAGGGAGATATAAGTATATGTTTAGAAGACAATAAATTTTTTGTATTAAGAACAATTAGCAAGTTGGCCATGTTCCTTTGTTGCCATCAATGACAAAGGGGGAGATTGTTGGCAAGTTGGATATACTAATGTATATGAATTGATATAATGTTTTCATTATGGAAAAAAAGTCATATAGTAGTTTGGAGTCACCGCACTTGATGAGAAGATCAGAAATTAGTTAAGTGTTGAAGACTGGACAGTGTACAGAGTTCCTGCAGCTCAGAGCATCAGCGCACGTGTGTAAAAAATAATTATGGTATGTTCCCTATAAGCTAAGTTGATTAGACTATATTCATGCTTAGTCTATGAGCGCATGATCATATGTGCAAGTTTGAGAAAGATACAGTCAGTTGAAGTTGCATAGCCAGTGTGTGCTAGTGAAGAACAAAGTAAGCAACTGACAGTTATCATTTTGAGTTGCGACTATATTGTAATGTTGTAAAGGCTATGTGACTATTGTAATTAGGTTTCCAATATATATATGTGTGTGTGTGTGTGTTTGATTGTAAACACACTTAAGCCAATTCATTTGGAAGCATTGTATGTAATAGGTTTAAGGGCCGATGTAGTTTTTTATTTTGTATGCACGTATAAATATAAGATGCACCCTTTGTATTCGACATGGAAGTTGATAGAGAGTTGTGATAAGTAGAGTAGATGTGTGCAAAGAGTCTATAAGATTTATTAGAGCTTTGCAAGAGGTCAAAGAATTAGCACATAAAAGGAACTAATCTGACAAGTAGTGTCACAGTGACAGTTCATCCAACAGATATAGTGTGTATCTGAGATCTGAAGGTTATAGCCTTCACCACTTGAGTAGTGAGCTCTAGGATAGTGTGTCCACTCCCCTAATAGGGACAATTGTAAGAGACTCCTAGCAGGGTCTGACCCTTAACAAGGTCTATTGTACTTAAAGCATTGTAAAGCAACTCCTAATAGGGTTAAGGATCTTCTAACAAGGATCACAAAACACTAGTACAAAATATTAGTGGGTGTCAATTCCCACTGGGGTTTTTACCTATTTGGGTTTCCCTTAACCATATTGGTGTCAAATGTTGATTTCATGTTTCATGTTTATGTGAATGTTCAATTCAGTACTTAAGCATTTAAGTTCAGTATAAAGATTAAAGTGAAAAGTTAAAATATAGTGAACACTGATTCACCCCCCCTCTCAGTGTTCCCATTCCTAACATTCCTATCATACTTTACATATTGCATAGTTGATTTAGTTGGTAATCACAGTTGGATAATTACTGGTAATCGATAAAGTGAACAGACAGATTGATATTTTATGTTACCGAGCTACATAATTTATTGAAATTGTTTGATAAGGTATGTCTTTGTATTTGGGACTATAGGATAACTGATCTAACTGATTCAACCCCCCTCTTAGTTATTCTAACAAAATGTAGTGCACCCTACTCTCGACCAACTGTATAAAAAAATAGACCAATTAGAAATAAATTATATTGAAGATTTATAATAATTAATTAACTACAATAACATCTTATAATTACCTCTCACTTTCATCAATCTACCTTTCCCGATCAAGTACTCCCCTTTGAATTTGTTAATGGAGTTGGGAACCCAAATACGATCTACATGGATCTTTCCTGCAAACTTAGGAAGATATTCACTAATGTACACCATGAACTAGTATACCATATATCCCTCCACCATAGAACCCTCAAGATGTGCTCTTTGTTGAACCAAGCCCTTAAAAAATTTCAAGTGCCTCTCAACCATCCACATTGACCTAGTTTGTACAGGTCCACACAATTCAATCTCCTCAACATGATGTATGAGGTAGTGTTCTTGTGCATTGAAAAAAATTGAAGATAGGCACTTTTGCATTTCACACATAAGATGAATTTTTCTCTTCCAATATTTTATATCTTCTTTATTGATTTATTTTGATGACAACTACCTCATGTATTTTCCAAGATCATATATAACTTGTTTGACACTGTTGTCGAAGTGGTGTGGGAGAGATAGAGGTCAAACATACTACAATAATTGTAAATTGATATTTTTAATGTTTTATAAAATAATACAATGAAAACTACATGCAGTATATAAATATATAGGGAATATAGAATAACATGAATTACATTAATAAATGTATGCCAATCATGTGTTTTCATCCCTGGACCAAATTCACTTTGATATGAGATTGTTTATGTTCACAAAAAATCTTGTGGGAAATCAAATTTTTTGTATAACTTATTTAATAGCATTGCTCTGCTGCTCCGACAATAACCAAGGATGGGCACTTATATCAATCTGGTCTCGATTGTTATTTGATCGAATGACATTTTTCATTGCATGGTTGGATTCTTCAATGCCACTATAAATTTTGATAATTTTGTCTTTGTCACACCTTCCATCCAATATTTTTCATAATGTCTCTGTTACATTCTTTCCAATATGCATAGCATCAAAAAAATGTACGATTGGGAGTTTTCTTGTAGTACAGAAACCTACTAAATTGTGTAGGATAAATTTTTAGTCCTTTTGTAAGTTGGTCATTAATGCCTTGACGACCTTCACAAGCATCAATTACATCATTAGTAAACAAAACACAATATCAAAATATAAATTTCAAACATAAACCATCAGATGGAATGACATTACCTCGACGATTTATTCTATTGTATTCCAACTTCCATAGGCGAGGTTTCATTCTACATGGCTTTGATGTAGTCTCTTCTTTCCCATTGAAAATATGTTTTTTTGATAATTCAGTACTTATGATTTCTATGGAGAAAGTGTCTATAGTCATCAAACACCCACTTTCCTAAACTTTTTGAATGATGAGATTTCATCTTTGTACCACAAATTGGACATGCAAATTTTCCCTTTTTCTGAAGACCTACAAGATCATGTATAATTAGATTAAATATGTTAATTTTGATAATTACAATTATCATGCACAACTTAAACATACAACAAAAATGTGTTAGCACTATAACATACCAAAAAAGAGGTGTTAATAAGAGAACATACACAAAAATGTATTAGCCCAGGGGCATCATGTATTGTCCATACATGCATTGCATGAAATTGAAATTTTCTTTGTTCTATTGGTCTAGAGATGTCATACATAGTGACCCCATTCCATAACACCATCAACTCGTCGATAAGGGGCTCAATATATACATTCATATATTTAACTTGGTACTTATCTAGTTGAATGAACAAACACATTACATAATTATTATGACCATTTTGATGGGGTATTTATAATAAATCAATTTAGATGACTATTAAATGAAAAAATACCTAGAAAAATCATTGCCAACATTATATGATCCCTCTTTATGGACATACAAGGAGGAATGTTATTATTGATAACAAAAATAGGCCACACTGAGTAAACATATCTCATCTCTCCAAATGGATTGACACCGTCAACTGCTAATGAAAGCTTGAGATTACGAGGTTCTTCTTTAAAATGTGGCCAAGTTTCCTCTATTTTCTTAAATTCCAAACCATCAGTAGGAATTCTCATAATGTCATCTCAAATTTTATTGCATGCATGGTAATCCATAAATTGTGCCAAGCTAGTGCACCTGAATAATCGTTGCAGACGTGGAATAATGGGAATATACCATAGAACCTTGTGAGGCACATTTTTTGTTATTTGATCCAATTGATATCTACTAATATGACAATCAGGGCATTATGTTGCAAATTCATGTTGTTTATGATATATAATATGATCATTCAGACATGCATGTACTTTTTGATACTCCATTCCAAAATATTTCATAATGGAAGATAATTCTCGGTACGAGTGAGGTAGAATGTTTGATGGTGGTAACAAACACTCACCTATCAAACTATGACAAAAAATATAATTTTTTAATATAAAGAAAATTAATTGGTACATGATTCACCCTTTGTTAACTATAAGGAAATTACAACTAAAAAAGATGAAAAAAGATGACATATATGAGATACCTTAACATACATGTGTTTGCTACATTGGATAAACTATTCATAACCTTCAAGTTCACCAAAAGAAATAAAATGACAAGAAGAGTTATTTGGGAGCCTTCATATAGGGGTTCGTATGCCTTCTCAAGTATAGGTACATTAAGGTCATCTTCATCATCATGATCATCAGTTGTGCTAGTACCATCATCTTGATCATCATGATCATCTTGATCATCGTGATCTTCTTCCATGGGATAATTACCTTCTACTTCGATATTCACACCTCCACGTTCCCTCAGTTGGAAATCCACATTCTTCAAATTGTCATGGTCCATAACATGAAACCCAGGGTGGTTGACCTATATCAAAATCATGACCTTAAATTAACCATGACCATGATGTAATCATCATCAATTCATTTCTTATGTATATAAATTGTTAAAAAAATATATTGAAATAAATACCAATGGATGAAATTCATTTCCCCCTTTAATGTGACCATGCTGCCTACAATGTGCCTCAGTTTTTTTGATTAGATATCTTCGAGTCTTTAAGCCCTTGCAAATTTTGTAGGGACAATAACATTTTCTATCACCTTTTTTTAAAGTTAGACCATAATCTAGAAATTGTCTCCTTATTTTGTTCTGGGTTGATATTGTCAAACATGGTCTTTCTTGAATGGAATGACTCGTTACCTATACATTAACTAGAATGTTGGTGCAAGAAGGATGATTTGTTTGCAACCTATAGATACAGTCACTGAACAACCATTTTCTCAACTCTAATCTTCTCAACACAAAGGGACATTTGTCATAGCCATAGAAACCTGATTATTTTTAAATAGAATACACCAAGGAGTACCATTAGAAATATTGACCATTTACAATCATGAATAGTAAAACTAAATCAAATAGCTCATTTTTTTATCAACATGTGTAGTCTCTGTGTATATAAAAAATGAATGAAAAATTAAGCTGAAATAAAGCAGTGAACAAAATAGTATTCCACATAGAGTGAATGAAATATACCATCAAAAGAAGGTGAAATACACAATTGGCACAAACGCAAACATGGGCAAAGTCAAATTCAAGGCCTAATTTATCAAGAGTAACAAACAATGCAAAACCCCACAATCGAAAACATGAAACCTAATAAAAAAACTACAAAACTTGATTGGGACAATAAAATTTACAAAGTAAGGAAAGGTGAGAGGATCAATCAAATAATCAAAAAGAGAAACACACTTTGTCAATAATGTTCAAATCCTATCACCAAGCACAAACATAGGAAATAAAAAAGGGACAAAGGACAAGAAATAAGAAAAATCATTAGGACTACAAAAAAATCATTAAGACTATAGAAAATCAAGTTCAAGAAATAGATGATTCTGATGGTTTTCCATTACAAAAATTGAGCATTCATCATTTGGTACTTCTTGGTGTATTCCATTAGAGTATTTCAGGCACAAAGTATTCCATTTAGATATGTTCAAAATTTTTCTAGTAATGATTTGGGGAATGCAATCATGTAAAACACAAACTAATATTATTATTTTGTTGAGAAGAGGTAAATATAATATTCAAAGTATTCTTATGAAATCTACATGTTCATCACCTATGCATATACCTTCTCTAATCACACAAGCAATGAATAAAATTTCAAATGCCAATTTCTTTAATAATTTCTTTAACAATTCAAATGTCTCAAGTAGACAAGATTCTCAATGGAACTACTTTGATAACATATAGATACAAATAGGAGATTGGAGTTTAATCATCCTTCACTTGTGCATATACAACCTTCACTTGTGCATATAAGAGTTGATCAGAGAAGGTATATGCACAGGTGACAAACATGTAGATTTGAATAAGAATTACTGGGAACTAGACCCCGTAACAAATGGACTTGTGATGATTTTCACAATAGTACATGTGTTACAGGGTAAGCTCCTAGTATTTCTTTAGAAAATATGCATGTTCATCACCTGTGCATATAAGAGTTGATCAGAGAAGGTATATGCACAGGTGAAAAACATGCAGATTTGACCAAGCAATACTTATAGGAGCTAGACCCTGCAACAAATGGACTTGTGATGATTTTCACAATAATACATGTGTTGCAAGGTAAGCTCCCAATAATTCTTAGGAAAATATACATGTTCATCACCCATGCATATAAGAGTTAATCAAAGAAGGTATATGCACATGTGACAAACATGCAGATTTGATCAAGCAATACTGGGAGCTAGACCCAGTACTGCTTAGGAAAATCTGTTGTCCTAAAACCTCGTTAAGATAAACTTGTTACATCAACTTGGCCTCCTTGTCTTGGGATTTCAAAACCTTGATAAAGTCTTTTAAAAATTTTCTAACCTCCTAAACAACCCAACTAACTGTTACCCTTAAGTTATTACACTCATCAATTGTCTATGATATCCCATTAATACATGCATTCGCCTTTATAGGCTTTTCTAACCCAATGTGACTTCATGACCTTTTGAAGTGGCTCTAATGGCCAAAGGACATTGATATAGGGTATTACATTACAAATGACCTTTCATGGTCATTATGTGTCTTCAAAACTCCTTTAGTATCCATGAGTGACCCTAGTGTTTGAACTTGGCCTTGGTGCTCTGCAACAATATGATAAGGTTAGTTCCATTGGGATAATGACCTATAAAGGTCCAAATGAATGTAAAATGGCCACTAGATCCATCAAAATGATAGGTAGGTGTGGATGAATTAAGGAACGCCAAAGGTTAACAATAAACTATTTGCAAATAGTCAATAACTAACTGTTACCAGTCTAAGAAGGTGTGTAACCGGTTTGTAAGAGGCTTAATTTCCTTGAGGATGCATGAGTTTGGAGAGAGGAGAGTTAGGGAGAGATAGGTAGGCATGGATGAATCAAGGAAGTAATGTAAAAATTGTTTTGAACAATATAATGTAAATTTATTGTAACCTGCCCTGTCTCTATCTGTGAGGACACAGTACATGTTTTATGTTATTAAATTATTCTTTCAATGCAATTATGGTTAGAATATAGTAGTATAATGGTGGTTAATCATTCCTATGTAGAGTAGATAGGTTTTTGTGAATTTTGAAAGTGATTAGACCTCTATTTTAATTGACTGTTCTTGTATAGTCAGGGTGTGCAACAACCAAATTAACTTGATACAATGGTGTATTGGTGTGATCCCTCACTACCATGGATGATAGGGGATGTAGAGAGGGATGTTTTTATGTATTGAATTTTTTTCAAAGATGCTTGCTTGCAGGTTGGAACCGGGGAAGGAACATTGGAACTCTGATTGCTCGGAAAGTGCCATGGAAGGGTCACTTGCCCTTGGAAAAATCAAGGTTTGAGGCATTTGTCCACATGAGGAGAATGTTTTATGGAATATAATGTCATAATATATTTATTTAATGGTTTTTGAACCATTAGTTTAGTTGGGAAGTGATTGGAGGGGTCACTTTGAGAAAACCCTAGGTGTGAAGGCCTTAAAAGGAGGGTTTAGTGATTAGGTTGTTAAAACTTGATGGCACATTTTGTAAATGAGAAAATCCTTGGTTTTGGTTGATGTTAAAACTCTGTTGAAGGTTGGGAGGATTGGAGTTGTGAGGAACCTGTTGGTTCCTCAAACTGGACTTTATGCTTTCATAAGCAGCCAATACATATATAGTTTTTATGGAGGGGTTAGATCCAAATATTGAGTTCTAAGATGACTGGACCAACTATAGGGACAAGACTTCCCTCTGCACTTTTGGCTCTACAAAACCAAGGAGGGTGCTCCTAATCTAGTAAAACAAACCTTATTTCAATAATCATAGACTGGATCTAAAATAATAGATAGATGGTAAGAAAAGACTAAATGATAACCATTCATTTAGTGATTCTTCATTACCATAAGATAGGACAAATCATGTAGGTCACAAAACTTCAAAGATTTCTTTCTGATTTATATCAAACTTTTAGGAATACAGTAAGACCTTATCAAGAAATTATTCCTATAAAATAGCTCCACTGCTAACCAGTGCCTTATCCATTGGGTGACATCTTCACTGAAAAATGAAATAACACAAACAATATACTAAACTTTGATGATTTGTATCCTTAGAAAATACTACCACCCTATGGTGATTTTGATAATAGGACTCCTGAATTCACACTACTTATTGGTATCCTTATGCAAGCTTCAAAAAGTTAGTATTGTATCTAGAGCTTAGTTAATTTGATCTTGAGATCAAAGATAAAGAATATCAACACCTACATAGAGATGATCCATGCAATGAATTTTGACAACTCATAAATCAAAGGAAAAACACACAAAGGAGAGATATGAACTCTACATTTATCAAACTTGCTATATTATTTCTGTATACACAATGCTTTACAATGCAAACCACTTGAATATTTAACCAAATCAATAATACTTGCTATTCAATAAGAATGCTGGCCTTGATACAATCTACTATATCCTAGACTCAGAATTTGTCAAACAAATGCTCAAATTCTGGCCCTTCTAAATGATCTTGGAAATTCTTATAAAGGACTGCAAAAAGCTTGGGATCATTTAGGTCAAAAAATTAGGTCACGTAGATCAGACAAAGGACCTAAAGTCCAAAGTTGGAATTCACTTGCAATCTTAAAAAATGGAGGTTAAATTAAGCACCAAGTCTCTTGCAATATTTTTTACAAATAATTCTAACTTTGCCAGGTGCTATTAAAATGTCTCAATCAACCTCTTCCTATTTGAACAAACAAACCCTAGCCACCTTTCTCAAAGTATCAATCTTTTTTTTTGACTGGAATGGCTTTTTTAGAAATAAATTTGATCTGGGTAGCTACTTGATACATTGTTTATTCACTTTGTTACCTGCAACCGTCCTTTGAAAATCAAACTGATTCAAATCTTGTCACTTTTGACTAATCAACTCAAAACCCTGGCAAAACCCTGGCAAAAACCCTTTAAACAATTTAAATCTGGCCGCAATAGTTAGTCAATCAAAGTTTAAAATGCAACAGTCAATTTCAATCTTTTCCTGATAGATCAGGCAATCCTCTTTTAATCTACAATAGTCACTGAGATTTTTAAAAAACACTTAACCATGTCAACCAGCCATAATACCTTTCCTTCAACCAATGAGAAACGAGCATGTAATCACACCTAGCAGAAGGACCTACTACTTTTTTAGTCATTTAATCAGATGGATGTCGTAACTTCATGAAGATCTACCTTTCAAGCACTTTACCATCATGAATATATGACAACTGTTAGATTAGAAGGAAGCTATCAGTCTTTTATACACACTGAAATCTTGGCCCCACTAACAAACTTCCACGTCACTATCCACATCGTGCAATCAAAACAAGACACATCAGATCTATCTAGCACAGGACCCACCTATCAATCACCATCACATCGGACGGCTATCGCAAGATAGAAAAGGAAAAACCTTTCCTTTGTGGTGATATGACAACCGTTGATCTTCTACATCTGTCAATCCTTAACAGTAATCGGGCCCATCAGATAGGTGGCAGTTGGTCGCAAGATTACAAAGGAAAGAGGCTTACATCATGAAGGCTTTGTGAAGAAGTGACAACCACAAGATCGAAACCAATCAATGAAAGAGAATAAAATGAAGGAAATGGTCCCACCTGACATAATCCACATCACCACTTACTACAACCAATTAGAAACAAACACCTTTGCATACTTGGAAATGAACCCACTTATCAGAAGCGTTGAGTTGTAAGTAAGATCAACGGTTGTCACAACATCACAAAGTACAATATTTAGCTTTGTGGATGTGTGACAACCGTAGGATTAAATAGTGATTAATCCTTAATCAAACACCGAAACATTAATGACATATACCACTTAGGACTTAGGGAAATTAATAAATCACTGGGACTTTAGACTTAGGAAAAAGGTAAAATGTTGGTCTAAGATAAAAATGAAATAAAGAACATGGCCCCGCTTGATGAAATAATAAAACACATGCGCTATTAGGATTTAAGTGATCTGAAAAAGTAACGTTAAAATAGAACGAGGGTAGGGTTTTTTAGACTTATCATTTTTTGAAACCCTTAGACATGGATAAAACCCTATTTCTAAAAACCTTAAAATGGTAATATCTTCCTGGTTTTTTCAATTGAGCACATGCACTTTGAACTAAAACTTGATGACACCAAACACTATCCAAGACTAAGGGTGCATGCCATTAAACCTGATGGATTTTCTTCACAAGTCAAAACAATTTTGTAGCAGGGAATGACAATTTCTAGGGTTTTGTAGAGGAAAATGCCATTTTCTTTGTATTTTGCATTTTACAAAAAAATGGACTAACAATGGCTATGTCTGGGGATGTATGCCTCTTGCAGGCATGACAAGGATTTAGAATCTCTGGGATAAAGCAGACCATCTACTAAAACAAACTACCCTACAACATAACTTGAAAAGAAATCTAACCTACTATTCATGGATAATGAGAGTACCTTCAGGAGAAGTACAATTTGAGGAATTGTCCATGAACTGGAAATTCCAAAACATTTCGAACTAGATCTTTCAAAATGTAGGAATCAGGTCCCCATTTATTGTCAATAAGATATGGTCCCAACCAAATTGGTTCAAATTTGCTTTGCTTTCCCTTATCCTCTAACCTACCATTCCATATTAAGACCAGATCATTGATGTTAAAATTTCTAAATGTGGTCCTCTTATCATACAAATTCTTGTACTGGAGATGAGATCTTATATTTCTATCATGAGCTTCTCTTCTTGTTTCATCCAATTGTATTAGATCTTCCAACTTGATCTTCATTTCATCATCTAGATCATCATCATATAATTGGATAAATTTATACATCTGTAGCAAATTATTATGTGGTATCCTAGCATGAATACCATACACTAAGTCAAAAGGAGCACATCCAATGGCCTTTTTGACTATCACTCTATCAAACCACAAAGTGAACTACAACTTGGAATCCCATACTCTTTTGTTTGTATCAAGGACTCTCTTCAAAAAAATTATTAGACTTTTATTGCTTGATTCAACTTGACCATTACCTTGAGGGTGATAAGGGGATGAGTATGAAATTTGGATCCCATATTACTGAAACAAGTCATTAAATTCCTTAGTCCTGAAACACATAGCATTGTCCACAACTATAACCTCAGGACATCCAAGTCTTGTCAACAAATTTTGCATTATGAAATCAGTTACCACCATGCTAGTGGCCCTTTTAGTGGGAATTGCTTCCACCCACTTAGTGAAATAATCTGTGGCAACCAAGATCCATGAATGCCCACCACTTGACTTGTTTGGGATCTCTCCAATGAAATCCATCCCCCACTTTTGAAAAGGGGCCTCAACTATCATAGGGCTTAAAGGCAGGTTTCCATTGAATTTTAACTTTCCTGCAAACCTTTGGCAAGCATCAAATTGTTTAACAAACGAATGTGCATCCTTGAAAATACTAGGCCACCAAAAACTAGACCTTAATACCTTATGTGCAGTAGTCTTAGCCATGTAATGGGCACCACACACACCTTTATGCATTGCTTGCAATAAGTATTCTTCCTTATGATGGTCGACACATTTCAGCAAGACACCTTCATTTCTCCTCCACCATAGCTCACCTTTAGTAATTACAAAATTCATAGCATGCAATTTCACAATCATCCATCATATCAATAAACTTCTTTAAGTTCTCTTCACATGTATTAACATTATTACCAGTAAATTTTGGAAGCTTTTCTATAATTTTTTTAGGAATCAAATTAGGATAACCAATAATGCCATTAAAAAGAAGTTGTCAGTACCTTTCAACATGAACTGGTCCCCTTTGCACTGATTTATCATTTTGAGAAGTGGATGCTTTATTGTTTGATGTGTTAGCAACATTTGTATCAATTACTGGTATGATAATGGCAACCTAGCTGGAAGAATTTCCAATGTTAGCATTAGGCATCAAAAAAGGATCAATAGTATTTAAGGGACCTGAAGATTGCTTAAGAAAATCAATCTTCTTTTTCATTTCCAAAGTAGTAGCTTTAATTTTTGCTTTCTCAAGTTCATTGGCCACTATTTCATTCTTTCTCCTGATATTTTCAAGGTCAACTTCTATCCTTGCTACTTGGTCCAAAGGATCTTTATCATTCATAGGTTCATTGATAGTAATCCCAATAGCCTTTTGTTTGCCTCCATCTCTGGATTCTCTTTCTTGCCATACTCTTTGAATAACATGTTGTTCACTTGTTTTTTCAGGCATTGTGGAAAAAGTTATTGCCTCCATGTTTGATATCTGCCTTTTTAATTGTTCTACTCTTATCATAGCTTGAATTATTTTATCTTCTTTCTCTTTTTCTCTTTGTTATCTAATGGCAACTAGTTCTTGGGTTCTTCTCTCTAACCTTTGAACTACTTCAAATATATCTTCAAAATATGGAAGAGTAGTTTCAGATTCTGAGGTTTCAACAAGAAACATTTGTTGTTCTTCTCTAGGGTTATGAGGGCTTTCATAGGGAGAATTCCCCCAGGTCAGAGGATCATTTCATCCTCCTAGGCCCCTACTTTTACTTCTTGATCTTCTATCTCCCCATTGTGATTCTTTGTTTGGAAACATTCCCTTCTTATGATGCATTTCATCCTCCTTTTGAGAATAATAATCATCATATGCACCTAATCATAAATCCACAGCCTCCTCACATTTAGGAGCATTCCTTTCTTGGCCAGGATGGGTTAGGTCATGTCTATTAGTGTTTTTCTTTTGTTTCCATGCCTAAGGCATGTCTTCAATATTTTGATCTCATTTAGGCTGACGAGCCCTAGAAGTACTTGGAAGTTCCCCTTCCAACCTATTTTCTAGATGATTCTTCATCCTAGCCCTAGTATTCATTTGACTCATATCTAGAAGGTATATGGAATAATCTTTATTTTTATCTTTTACTCAACAATGCTATAGAGATTCTCAAAGTCACCACCCAACACAAGTTGGGACTTATCTTACTAACTTAATAGATAAGAGTACTTAATACTTGTTATTTATCAAAGAATGACCTTATAACAAACAATGCAAATCCTACTAAATTTTCAAAATAATACACAAAGAAACAGTGCAGGAGCACCAAGGCCAAGGAAAAGGCCTAGAGGATACACCAGGGTCACTGATAGACCTTGGAAGGATTTGAAGACAAACATGACCCTAAAAGGTCATTTGAATTGTAATGAGACCAATAATGGTCATTTAAATATGTTTTTCTTATGTTTTGGATTGTATGTGAATCCTTTTGTAAAGGATCAAAGCATTATAAGTCATTGATGACATGTGAAGGCTAGGAATGAACCTAGGGGTCACTTGAGTATCCTAGATAAATATATTGGATTAATGACCTATAAGGTCATCTATGATTGTAATGTGGTCATTTGGTGCCATTAAAACATGTAAAAGCACTCAAAGTGCAAAAAGATGTAAATTTGCATTTGTATGCAAATATGGCCTAGAAAGCTCATGAAGGGGATATGATGCTAAGAGTAAGTTAAGAGGTTGTTTCTAAACCTTTGAAATGTCCAAAAAGGGACATTAGTTGTCATTTTTTTGAGTTGACAACTTGGTTGTCAACTTGACAACAACAAATTAACATTTTGTTATGTTTGCATTAGAGGAACAATCGATTTTGATTGTTGTAGGAGTTAGAAGTTAGTTATTGGAGTTGGTTGTCGAGTGTTTGAGGGTTTGTTAGAGGATATCCACATGAGTGGATGATGTATGTAGAGGTTGGTGTGTTTGGGGACCATTGAAGATGGTCTTGAATCAATAAATAACAAAGCTTTCTCTGCAATCATTGTTCAACCCATGGGTACAATCATCAAACCAGTGAATTCAAATGCTTTGAATTAATATGTTTTGATTAGAAAATGGAGTAGAAAAATTGTATAGTTATTTTATTATACTTCCATGATATTTTTGTATCATTTTATCTACATTTGAAGGTAGAGGAATCAACTTGTGTTGACTATTCTTGGGTTTTGTTTTGCAATCAACAATTTGGGATTGAAGTCTCCTTAAATGAATTGACTATCCCACCCCTGTGACTAAGGTGATTGGTGGGAGGGGTCAATTAATGTATAATATCCTTGTAAGATAATGTTTGAATGCATGGATATGGTGTAGGGAGTTGAAGAGATCACACAAGGGTACTAAAATGTTGATTGAAGGGTGCTCGGTTTTACACCAGTCATTATTGTGAGTGAATACCCTTAAGAATGGGTGTATTTTGTGATGGATCATTATTATTGGAGTCCATATAGGTGTGTTAGTTCTATTGGGGGGGATCTAGAGATATTTTCTAAGGTCCTTTTGAACAATCCCTAGCCTAATGACCCTAGGAATGAGGGTTTGGTGTCTAGAAGAAGAGGTAAGTGGTAAGGCCCTAAAAACTTGAAAATCTATTATTTTTAAACCTTATGTAAGATTTTTCATTGGATGGGAGTCAAGGGAGTGAGTTATATGATGATTTTATTTGTAAATTGGGGTTTATTATGCCTATTTGGTTTCTCAAGAAAGATATCACACCCCTCTGCATCAAGCACCTTTATCTTGTTAGGAAATCCTAACATCAATCATTTTGATCTGCTTACTAGATGCTCCCATGTTGTTTTCAATGTTGATAGTTATGGTATAGGTATTGCTTAGAGTTTTAGGATTCTCATGTCCAAGGTGATACCCCAACTTTGTGTCAAAAGCACAATAATGCAACACTAGGAACATAGATTTGTTGGGCCCTATATTAAATCACACCTTCCTCATATTCTTAATAAACCTATTATCCAAATCCACAACTATCACATTGGTCCCTTTTCTTCTGATTGTGAAATCAAGTATGGAAAATTTAGATCTATCCTATCTCTAATTGCAACCCAAATACCCTCATATATTCTTCCCATGAATCAATTTTGTTTGTTATTGGACTGATTTGTATTCCACTCCCTTGCACCATCCTCTAGGGACTACAAAAATGTTTTATTATAACAACCTCAAGATTGATCTCACAATCATTTATCATATTAATAAAGTGCCTAAGTTGTTACTCTCCTAAGATTTCATTATTCCCTTGAAACTCAAGAAATTTCCCTATGGTCTCCTTAAGATTTAGATTAGGATAGTCAAGAATACCATAAAGGTCTAGTTGTGTATATATGTCAAGTAAAAGGGACTACCTTGCTAGCAAGAACCATTGAGCATATCTCTTGATCATGTGTATAATGAGACCTACCTCTATTTATAAGTCTTCTAGCATAATAAGTCAATCTAAAAGGTATTGTAGTAGTTCTTATCACATTCTTAGTACAAGAATTAGAAGTGCATAGATATTGGTCTCTTAATTCCATAAAATTCTCTCCACATCACAAGTACTAGTTTCTTACATTTAAAAAGTGGGCCAACCAGTATTACTTGTGTCTTTTACTCTCCATGTGGCTTTCTACTTCTTTACTTGCAAATCTGTTTCTTCAAGGTCTTGAAGATCTCTTGATTTCTCATTCTCTCCATCCTTGAACTCTTTTCTTGTTTTGATTAACCCCCTACTATTTTCCAGGGAAGATGGTTTTCCCATCATATGTTGTAGATGTTTCATACCATGAAATAAAAAATAACACAAATTGAAACCTAGATGATGGGCTTGAAGAAAGGGTTCATAATGCGGCTTTTTAGTGTAGATGTGAGCATTCTAAGGCCCAAAAATATGACCACTAATATCTTGTAATGGTTTCTCATCGTATGTCTAGAATGTTGTTTTGGAGAAGGGCATTGAAACTAAATCTTTATGAACAAATATTGACCAAGATCTTATCAAATTTTATCCCCAAAGAGAAGAAATAAGATACTATAAATGGATTGCACTAGGTATATAAATTTTCTTAACACTTCATACACGATCATAGTTGTGGGTGCGGAACAAACCTAAATGAAAATCCTTACAATGCAAATAATGCGGTCCAAATAAAAATGCAGATAATCCTCCTTCGGGCATTGCCCTTCTTCACCATGAGGAATAGTGGAGAGATAATGCGGTCCAAATGAAAATGTAGATAATCCTCCTTTGCACGCTGCCCTTCTTCACCGTGGAGAATAATGAAGTGATAAATGAAACTTTTTTTTAAAGTTATGCCCGTGTTGGTCGCAATTTTGACCACAATGGTATTGGTCAAAATTTTCACCAACATGGGCATGGATTAAAAAAAATTCAAAGTTTTCCTTCTATAATCTAACCAACCAAAACCTTTTAATTTATTGGTCGAAAGTATGTAAGCTAAATATGGGCATTTGATTCAGCCTCACACTTCAACATAGTCATTATTAACGAGTTACAAAAAAGAATGAACATGATATTATTCATCTTGTATGTTTGGATGATGCGACCTATTACCTCCTATCCAGGTACAGTTCATGATTAATTTCTGAATTGAGAGTCCAACAACCATAGACTAAACTCTAGAATGGAGGATTTGATCCATGAACTAAATGTAGTCTAAGCTAGCATGAGAACATGTATTGAATCTAGAATTGAAATGTAAATATTAATATAATGACAATGAAAGAAAACTAGATTAAGACAAATGCATATTTAATCTAAGCATGATATTGATCTAAAATGATTATCAATCTAACAATGAAAATGAAAGATTTGAATGTAAACAAGTAGCAATGAATGTGACAACACTTCATTACTTGAAAATTGGGATCCTTTGAATGAGAAATGGGGGTTCTTTTATAGAATCCTGTGTTCAATCAACGGTCAAGATTGAAGGAGATGAACGGTGGAGATTGAATGAGAGGTCAGTTCAGAATAGAAAGTTTCCTGCAAAGAGGCAGTCAACTATTTTCCTTTTGCCTGTGTGGAGCAGTTAACTAATTTGTTGCTCTTTTGGATTCGATGTTTCCTTTTCTGAACTGAAGAGAGGGTTTTTGAGAGAATATTTAATTTAAATTAATTAAATATGACCTCATAAATAATTTCTCAATTATTTGAATAATTAAATTCAATTATTGAAATGAGGATATTTATTTAAAACCAAATATTTATTTAATTCCTTTTTTCATGTGTATTTAGCTAAAGAGGGTGAATTTAATTTAATTAAAGTGCTAGGACTTTATAATTAAATTAATCAATCATAGGGTCTATTTAGCCAATTATAGTCGATATTTAGAAATTAAATATGATATATGATTGATGTAGTTTTAAGGTTTTCTGCATTTGACACTAAGTCAAGTAAAGTTGATAGAATGACCTAGTACAATAGGACTTTGATGATTTAGAAATTGATAGAATGAGACTAAATGCAACAAAATTGGTTAGGATTGTAAGATGCCAATTTTGGGGTATTATATTTTTCCCCTCTTTGAATTGATGCATTGATTCAAAGAATAGACTAATGTGACAATTGATGAGAGTTTCAGGATTATCTCTAGAATGAAGCTTAATCCTCAGAAGTCAAGGTTGGATTTCCAAGACACTGATCAGATCGAGTTGTAGAACCATCTCCAGAATGAAGCTTGATTCTCCAAAGTTTAGGTTAGATTGTGAAGACATCAGTCAGATTACCACTTTTAGTAAGACTATCCCCAAAATGAGGCTCAATCTTTAGGAGTTAGGGTTAGATTGCCCTGATACCCGTCGATTAAATGATAACTGATGTAGATTTTTAGGACTATCTCTAGAATGAAGCTTAACCCTTTGAGACCCATGTTAGATTGGCCAGATACCAATAAAAAAAGAGCTTTTGAGAGCCATCTCTAGAATGAAGCTTGACATTCAGGGATTGAGGTTAGATTGCCCCAATACCTAATAGAGATTTTGAGAACCATCTCCAAAATGAAGCTTGATTCCTAGGAATTTGAGTTAGATTGCTCAAATACCTAAAGAGATTTCGAGAACCGTCTCCAGAACAAAGCTTGATTCCAAGGAATCTGAGTTAGATTGCTCAGATACCTAACAATATGATGACAAGATGTAAGGAAAAGAGATGCCCATAGCGATGATGAATTTTTGATTTAGATAAGATTTATTCAAGAATTGATTCGATGAGATTCAACGATGCAATCATCTTGCCCCCTTGGGAGCAAAATTGAAACATGACATGTCATAAAAGTGATTGACATCAATAGGTTGTAGATAGAGATAGGATCAAAGGTCTAGAAGAACTCAGAACATATTACAGAAGAATCAAGAAGATTATGAGGAAATCTAGAATGATTTTGAGGTCTTGTTGACCAAGTTTGACCATGGTTGAATAGAGTTGACTAGAGTTTACTTGTGATGAAAAAGATGAAGAAGTCAAGAAAATGATGATATATGAGACGTGATTCTATTAGGAATATGACATTAGAAGGTCGACTGCACAAGTGTCCGATCACATTGGTCCTAGAAATTTTAAAATGAAACTTTGAGCTATGTAGAAGTGTCAAATTTTGATTTCAATCCCAAAAAGGGATTTAGAGTAGTTGATTTAGCCAAGGGTGCAATTTTCACACAAAATAGAGCACTTTTGAAAATGATGTTAAACCCTATATAAGGCCCAAAGGGGTCATTTTTAATTCATTTGAAAACTTTGACTTTACGAGAAAAGAGAGCTTTGAGTGAAGATGCAAGGTGTTCTATTGAAATCACATAGGTTCGAGCACTCCCGATGTCATAGCCAGCCTTCGATGTATAACCCACCTGTGAGTAATAGATAACTTAGCTTGTGTTTCAATTTCGTAACATATTTGAGTAGATTTAGATAGGATCTTAGGTCTAGTTAGGAACTTTCTCGGAAGAACTTGCATGAGAAAATGGTTTCTTTGAGTGGGCCGATGAGGATTTTTGCATGAGAAAGTACAAAAGAGGACTTCCTCACATGGGTCTCTCCACAGGCTCACGCAAAAAGGACCTAGAAGTCACCTGGGAAACCCTCCGTAAGGAGGATCTCTCACATGGATTGGTGCACAGTCTCACACTACTAGGAAATCTTGCACGAGATTCCTACTTCCTCACGTAGGAATCTGTAGCAAAAAATCAAAGTTGAATCAAAATTTGCGTCAAATCAGCCAAGTAGATAGGTGCATAGCTTCAAGTTCTATTTTGCCTTAAAGATCATCATGATTGAGATACTGATCATGTGTTGTCACTTGCATTGGAGGTGGACTTCCCCAACATCATGTTTCAATATCACCACCCAGTTATCGGTGAGTTAGTGTGATGGTTGGATGACAGAGAGATAGTGCACATAGATGCATTAGGGCTATCATTCTTGCATGATGTACCTGACTTTTAGGTGAATCATGGATTATTGGGTGCAATCATCAAGCATTTCCATTTGGAAACAAACACATTCCACTTGCTCCAAGGAGAGATGACAGTGATGCTAGAGGACATATACTGGATTCTGTGGGTACCATTCCACAGGCTGTGCGTGGAGTATGATATTCGGTCGAGAGAAAGCACTATAGCACTCTCAACTATTTTTCAAGATGATCTGGTTATGGATCAGGTGATCCCTTGGGAGGATCTCATTAGAGATTACGGTCCTAGGAATAGGTTAGTAGTGGTTTTAGTAGCATTTATAGGCTACTATCTTATGCCAGACAAAGGATAGCATGGGCTAGAGTGCGACTGGGGATGGATGCTACAACACATGTTAGAGCAACAACCCATGTGTTATGGATGGGGCCAGTGTATGCTGGCACATATGTACCATGAGATGCATGAGATCATGTATCAAGATATGCAAAGCATGGAAGAAGGTGTCTTCATACTACGGATATGGGCCTAGGAGCATCTCCCAAATTACAGACCAGTGTTCCAGGATACCAGATAGCCCTCAGAGCCATATATTTATAGGTATGGTGGTCTGATGACCCAACCAGCATTGGGTAAGACAGAGCAGTGGTGGGATCAGTTAGATGACATGGTCATAGTGGTATGGTGGGCATGGATAGGTACAAAGATCTAGGATGATTCCAGGCACAAGCTATGGTACATGTTCTATTCATGTCCTTTGATCAGTCTCTCTATCACCATTATTGAGCATTTCCAACTATCATGGGTGCTATGATAGTTTGGCAGGCCCTAAGACATATCACAGGAGTATTTCTCATATGCTCACTTTGCTGATGAGGTGAAGAAGGGCTAGAGTGTGAGGTTGGATCAGGGTTGTTCGATGATTGAGGCATGGGTATCACTAGCCTTATGGGATTATATTTCAGTAGTGGTAGATGGGGGGATGACACCAGCATATCAGGATCATCTAGTTGTGCATCCATTCCCATGATACATAGATCCATTTGGCATGGGTTAGTAGGTACAACAGGTGGTGCAGCAGCAGGCAACACAACCTCCACCACCATAGCAATAGGTGGCTTAGCCTCCACCATAATAGTACCAGGAAGCTTAGCCTCCACCATAGCAGCAATAGGCTTAGTAGTAGGTACCTTGATAGAGGGTGACATAGGTAGCCATTCTTGCTTGGCCGATGAGGATAGATCCTGGTGTTGGCAGTAACGAAGCTCAAGAGAGATCATCGAGGTAGAGAACTGATGAGATACTACAACAGCCTCTTGAAAAGGAGGCATAGGTTGAGGGTGGAGATGAGGTTATGTAGGATCAGACCACATAGGGTCCCCTTCCTAGAGATTTAGTCACATAGCTACATGATGCACTATGGTGGAGCCGAGATAGGGTGCGATAGGCACAGATGGAGGTGGGTGATTTGCACATACAGGTTGTAGTCCAAGATGCTCATCTGGAAGAGAGGGATCTGGAGAACATGGAGCTATGAGAGGAGCTAGTGAGAGCATGAGTAGAGACATGGTATGAGGCTACACAAGCAGCATATTATTATGAAACATACATCGGCATGGTTCATGATGTAGTGGAGTAGGTTCCTAGGTTTTTAGAGTATGCAAGAGCTCTAGAGGTTCGACAGGGGCCTCCTCCATAGGCACCTCCTTAGCCAGACATGCATCCTCCTCCACCTCCTCCAAGTGGTGATGGCCAAAGCTAGATGTAGCATTTGATTTTTATCATGATGTATCTGATGTATATGCAACCTTGTATTGTAGCCCATTCTTTTGATAGACTGTGCTCGAGTAGCACCATTTGTGTATACTGACAATCTGATTCACATATATATATGTGCTCAAATCTTTTGATATCATCGTATATGTCTTTCTTGTGTAAATATTTTTAATGTTGATGCTTTATGAGATGTATCCTAAATGATGAATGAGTAGATGTGAAATGTATGACATGTATGAATATGTAAATGAATATGCTCATGTTTTTTGTTATGTATGCATGTAATGTGAAATGCAATGATAGATAGTAAATGGATGTTTTGATTTATGTTTATAATGAATGCACATGTATATGAATATGTGGATGTAGATATATGTCAATGATATATGATAATGCACTTTGTGGATGAAATGTATGTAATGTGTGGTACTAACATCTCATGCAAGATATCACAACATATGACAGGTACTAACCAAAGAAATATTCTTCGAAGATCAAGAGCAAGGATCGAACACTTGTGTAGTCATGATGAACCCGACACATGAGATGAGAACCCTCAGCATACCAATCCAAGAGGATACAAAGAAATGAGTAGGAAACATTGTCGCTATGCAAGTCTAGAATGAAGATGCAAGCCTAAGCTAGATGTAATCCCTAGGACTTGGTTGCTGAACCCATTAGATAGTTATCATCATAGAGCTTTTGTATAGGATGGTCATAGAATGTCATACAACCCTCACTAATATGACAATCATGAGAATATGAATATGACATTAGTCTTAGATTTGTTGTAATGAGATGTAAGCATTAAGGCACAAGAAGCCAAAATGACCTGAATGAGTATTTCTTTTGATTTAGCAAGTTAACATAAGCACCAGAGCACAATTACTAGAATAACTTGAATGTTGCTTGCGTAAAAACATACCACACACATGAGAGTTCCTTATTTTTCTAAGTGATTGAGAAGCATACTAGGAATGCTCCTAGTGACTCTTACATTCACTTCATAGAATGAGCATTTGAAAGTTCACTTGTAGCAGAAAGAAGTCACTCAAATAGACAAGGAGAAGAACCCATCTCACCAAAGTTTCTATATAAAAGGAGTTGAGGTACACATGGCCATCTAACATGAGATAGAGGCTCTCACAGTGGACACCCATTTTGTATGGATCCATTGGATCATTGGAACTAAACCAGCAAACATAAAGCAAAGAAAAGATCATGCCCCCAATATTCACATCTCTCAGTCAGGATAGATGTTGTTGAGTTGCGCGAGGAGGAATGATGAAGTAAAAGAAAAGCACACAAAAAGAAAACCTTAGCATGTCTCAGAGAGTCACAAGTTCAGTTTCATTTTCAATTTCAGCAGATTGATGTTGGATCGAAAGTATATATCGTATGCAGAAAGTCTCAACAGGATGATGATAGTAGATAGATGTAGTGAGAACCACTGGTGACTGACGTGAGAGATAGTATCAAGGAGAGATTGTAGTGCTAACTAAGTATCAGTAGGCAGACACAGTGAGAATCACTAGTGACTGATACAAGGAAGATCCTCAAGGAGAGAGATCTTAGAACTAGATGAGCATCAGTAGAAAGACACAGTGAGAACCATTGGTGACTGACGCAAGAGAGATCCTCAAGAAGAGAAATCTCAAACATAGCTAGGCATCAGTAGATAGACGTAGTGAGAACCACTGGTGACTGATGTAGGGAAGATCCTCAAGGAGAGAGATCTTAGTACTAGCTAAGCATTAGTAGGAAGACACAGTAAGGACCACTAGTGGTTGATGCAAGAGAGATTCTCAAGAAGAGAGATCTCAAGGATAACTAGGCATTAGTAGATAGATGTAGTGAGAACCACTGGTGACTGATGCAAGAGAGATATGCCAAAAGAGATAGGACATTGCCCCCTAGACCAAGAAGGTTTCCCCCAAGTGTGACCAGTTTCAATCCATGTAGAGTCGAGAAAAATCTTGAAGGTAACTGAGAGTAAGTGCATGAGAGGACACAAGAAAGTAGGAAAGCAACTGTATAGAGCCAAGTGGTGCTGTGATAGGTATAGCATTGTGGGACACGAGGCGCATGTTTACTAGGTTTTCACCTTGGCAAAAATTTATTGCTTTTCCTACCATGATACCTGTTTGCCAGGTTTTCATCAATGACACATTTTTTTTTTTGTATTTTCAATTTTATTTTTTTTGTATTTTTTGAATTTTTGAATGTTTTTGATATTATCAAGGCACCTGTTTACTAGGTTTTCACCAGGATAATAGATTTTTTCAAGACATTTTGCAATTTTTAGGATTTTTTCAAAATTGAGTATGTACATGGAGCATGCAGAAGATGTCTCAACAATAGAATCACTTAAGATGCAGAGCATTGATCAACTCCTTAACCTGTTCTTCTTCAGTGGTAGAGATTTGATAGGCACCAGACCCAAACAATGTAGTAACAATATACGGACCAAGCCAATTCAGTTCAAATTTTCCCTTCTGGATCTATTTTTGTTGATTCTTAGGATTCTCTCTTAGGACAAGATCAGCCACATGGAAGTCCTTGGGTTTAACTTTCTTGTTGTAGCTCTTGGATATTCATTTCTGGTATGCTTGGAGATGATCGAATGCCACTTGCTGACATTCATCTAGTAGTTCTAGCTCTTGTAGCCAAGATATTCTAATATCATCATTAGTGATGAGGCCTTTCAGAGAGACTTGCAGAGTAGGAATCTCGACCTCAATAGGGAGCACAACATCAGCTCCATAAAATAAAGAAAAGGGTGTAGCCCCAGTTGGTGTTTGTATGCTTGTTTGATAAGCCCATAGAGCCAGATTAATCTAAAGGTGCCAGTTTCATCTAGATTTATGAACTGTGCGGTGCAAGATTTTTAGGATCACCTTGTTGGATGCTTCTACTTGTCCATTACCCTAGGGATAATAGTTTGAAGACTAGTACTGCATGATTTTGAGCTTAGAGCATAGCTCTTTCAGATCCTTGTTTTTGAACTACCCCCTATTATCAGTGATTATTGAGGAGGCTACACCATACCTACAGATGATGTAATTTAGTATGAACATGGCTATAGATTTTCCATTTTCCATAGTAAGAGGTACTGCCTCGACCCACTTGGTAAAGTAATCTATAGCAGTGATGATGAACTTGTGTCCATTCGATGAAGAAAGATGAATCTGACCCACTAAATCAAAGGCCCATTGTTGAAATGGCCAGAAAGTGATGAATGGGATTAACTCCTTGGTGGGAGTGTAGATCAGATTCCCATGAAGTTGACACTGTTTACAAGCCTTAGCATATTGTATAGCTTCCTTCTCCATATCGGGCCAATAGTAACCAACTCTAATAAGCTTACGAGCTAGTGTCAAGCTGCTCAAATGAGATCCATAGATGCCTTCATGCACCTTGGCTAACACACGCTTAGACTTGTTAGGTTCTAAACACCTAAGGAGGGTACTATCTAGACCTCGCCTATACAAGTTGTTAGCTATGATGATGTACCGTGAAGTACTATAGATTAGGTGACGTTTCTCATTCTAGGTGTAGGTATCCAGAACAATCTAGTCATGAAGGTAGGAGTAGATATGATGGTAGTGAGATGAATCATGTCCTATGATAGAACAAATCATCCTAGATTTAGGGATGTCATAGGCTGGATAGTGCAATGTCTCCACTAGGAATTCATGTTGGAAGTCATTTTTTTGGCAATTGTAGCATAGAAGCAAGTGTAGCCATGGCATTAACCACTTTGTTATCTGCCTTTAGAATTTGTTGGAAAGTGACATGTGTAAATTATTTCCTTAGATTTTCAACCATCCATTTGTAAGGCACCAATTTGTCATCCTTAATTTGATAAATGTCATTAACCTGATTGATGACTAGTTGTGAGTCTCTAAAGACCTTTAGTTCATCCACTTTCCATTCAATGGCTATCTTCATGCCATTGATCAAGGCTTCGTACTTAGCGATGTTATTTGTACAAGGAAACAACATCTTTTATGCTTTGGGTAAAGAATACCTTTGTGGCATGATAAACAATATCCCAGCACCTGACCCCTATTGGGTAAATGATCCATCGAAGAACATAGTCCATGTTTGGTGTGTGAGAAGCATTATGGACTCATCTAGAAACTCAATGTGTAATGGTTGGTGATCTGTGATAGGTGCCTTGGCCAGTTGATCAGCGATTTCCTATCCTTTGATGGCCTTTATTTCTACATACTCGATGTCAAACTCACTGAGTATCATGACCCATTTCACTAATCTACCTGTAAGGGCAACTTTGCTGAGTAAATATTTTAATAGATCAATCTTAGCAATGAGATGTGTAGTGTAAGAAGTCATGTAGTGTCGCAACTTCTGTAAAGCAAACACCACCACCAAACAAGAGTTCTCAATGATAGAGTAATTTTCTTCATAAGAGACTAGAGTTCTATTGATATAGTAAATAGCTCTTTCTTTTTTGTTCTTATCTTCTTGAGCCAGTAAGACTCCTAGTGACGTGTCTATAGCAAATATGTAGAGAATGAGTGGCTTCCCATGAATAGGAGGCATCGGTATTGGTGGATTTGTAAGGTATTATTTGATCTGTACGAGTCCTTTGTCACATTCTTCAGTCCATTCATAAGTCACTCCTTTATGTAAGGTTTTGGTGAATGGTTGTGACTTGTCTGCCAATTATGCAATGAAGCGTTAAATAGACTATAATCAACCTTGGACTCCTCTCATCTGATTGATGTTGCATGGTAGAGGCATTTCCATGATGGCTTGAACTTTTTCAGGATCTATTTCTATGCCTTTTGTCGATATGATGTAACCTAGTAGCTTTCTAGATGTAACACCGAATGCACACTTCTTCAGGTTGAGCCTTAGATTGAATTGTTCCATCTGATATTGTATGGGACCAAGATCTATGAGGTGTTATTTTCTTTACATACTCTTAGCCAGTGTTTCATCCACGTAGTCTTCCATTGTTTTATGCATCATGTCATGAAAGAAAGTAGTGACAACTCTTTAATATGTGGCCCTGACATTTTTGAGTCCGAAGGGCATGACATTCCAACAGAAAATCCCCCAAGCACATGTGAAGGCAGTCTTCTCTTGGTCTTCTGGCATGATTTTGATATGATTGTATCCAGAGAAACCATCCATTAATGAGTACATTTTATAGCTAGCTGTCATATCCACAATCATGTCAATGTTGGGCAACGGGAGGTCATCTTTTGGACATGCCTTGTTCAAGTCTCAAAAGTTTGTGCAAACCCAGATATATTTATCATGTTTGGTGACTGACACGATATTGGAAATCTATTCTGTATAGTCAATTGCTCTGATGAAACCATCTTTGAGCAATTTTTCCAATTCAGCTTTGACTAATAGAGCCACATGCAGATGCATCTTACAAAGCTTTTGTTTAACATGCTTAACTGTAATACCCCAAAAATGGGCTATAGGTTCATTAACCTCCTACATCTTCAAATCAAACAAAATCAACATCAAAGTCCTAACCTAAGGCACATCTGCACATTATCGAATCCTAATTGATTTTATCCTAAATTTTGTATCGGGGAATATTCCTAGCAATATTCCTATTTATCCAAATTATCTTTAATTTAATAATTATTTGCTGATAAATCCTATTTATCCTAAAGTTTGATTAATTGAATATGATGAATATTTAATTAATTAGATTTAATACTGCCACTTAATTGTTTAATTAAATTATTCCTAAATTGTATTATTTTATTTTGACAATAAAATCTAAAATCTCATGACTAATGGATTAAATTCCTATTTAATTAATTAAAGTCAGTTGTCAATATTTAATAATATAGTTTTTGAATAAAAGTTTGATTTAATAATTGATTAACCCATAAATCAATTGTTTTATTTCAAAAATCAGTTAAGTGGAGAATAAATCTCTTTATTTTTAATTAATTTATAATTAAATCATGCATAATCAGAAAAGCAGTCAACTAGAAATTAACAATCAATTTTAAAATTAAACTCAACATCTGATGATGAGTTGAAATTTTATCTAAAACTCTATTTTGAGTTAAACACTGCTTTTGCATGATTTTTGTGAGTTAATTATCTCTGATTTCTTGATAACTCAAAAATCAACCTAAGTTTATCAAGAGTGATTTATGGCTTTTCTCTTGCATCCTCAAAGCCCTAGATTTCTATAAAATTAAGGCTTAGCTCTTCACAAAGGTTTGGCTAAAAACACCTCGAAATTGCATCCTCACTCTGGTGAATTCATGACTGAAGAATCAATCTTTTGCGAATCAAGGCTATTGTGAGATTTTCATTTATTATTTTGAGCATTCATAGTTTCATATCATAGATTTTTATATGCATTCATAGCATTTCTTAGATTAAATTTGCATTCAAACTCAATTTCATACATTATAGCTTAGATTCATACAGTTTCTCATTCTTATTGCATCAAAAATCCAAAAAAATAGATTAATTTGCATTCATATTTTATTGCTTTCATCATTTTAAATCCTTCATTTAGGTGTTGCACTGACACTGATCTCAATTTCAATCTGAGAACATCATTCTCGCACCTACTAGAAGGCAACAAATTGCCTAGTTAGCATAGTTTCAATTACTTGCAGATTTCGGTTTTTGCTAACCTCTAATGTTTTACTGAAGTGTTGTGTCTACAACTAGGTACAAAATTCACACACACATTTTTGGCACCCAACGTGGGGCCCTAAAATGGTTTTCCATTCTATTCTATCAAATTTCTATCATTTTTCTAAAACCCACGACCACAAGGTTAATTTTTGTGAGTTTTGTGATAAATTTCTGGGCTATTTTTCTAGAAATTTGACTGATGTTTTTATTGGTACATGAACATATGACATGATGTAGATCCAAAATTTATATGTCTGGAAAGGTATTTGATTTATATTTCATTTTCCATTGGTTTGGATTAATTTTGTTTTGATTTGCAAAAGTTATGATCATTTTAGTGAAGACTGGTCTGAACCTAATTTTATGAAATCCGACTGATATTTTTATTGGTACATACACATATGACATGATAAAGATCCAAAATTTATATTTCTGGAAAGGTATTTGAGTTATCTTTCATTTTCCATTGTTTTGGATTAATTTCATTTTGATTTGCAAAATTTATGATTATTTTAGTGAAGACTAGTCTGAACCTGATTTTATAAAATCTGACTGATGTTTTTATTGGTACATGCACATATGACATGATACAGATCCAAAATTTATATTTTTGGAAAGGTATTTGAGTTAGATTTCATTTTCCATTGGTTTGGATTAATTTTGTTTTGATTTGAAAAATTTATTATTGATTTAGTACAGACTGGTCAGAATCTGATTTTTTATGACAACAGGTTTTTCGATTATCAAATGACATGTTATCTTTGACTAACCTAATTTTCTACCACGTGGGGTTGACAAGTTGTGTTTCTTTTTTTTATAGATTTTTATAATAGTGGGTTTCATGTACAAGAATAGGTAAGTTTTTCATAACAGTGGTTTGCAGGTGTAGGTGCAGGTACATCCTGTGGGTACAAAAGATAGAAGACAAATGCTCAAAAATTGCTAAAATAGGTAAAATCTACTAAGCGCATTGCAAGGAACTCAGATATTTTGTTACATATGATAACACTTCATTTTGGGACATAAAAAAAACTCTCTTGTGTCAAGCTTGAGTGCCTTTACAGCTTTCATAATTCACACTTCAGTTTTGGGCTCTAAAATGAACATAGATTTGCTTTTTGCATATCTATTACACATAGTAATTAGGCCCTATGAACACTATTTGCAGATGATCTTGAGAGAGTGGGATTATTTCACTTGTTCATGCATGTAAAGCTCTTCTTGATGACATATCCCCTTGTAGGTAGGGAGGTTACTAAGATTGTCTTGCATTCTACTAGATTTGTGCATCTTTGACTTTTGATTGATACATTCTCTCTCCGAAGAGGTTGATAGATCATAAGTGGTTGACATCATAGATCTTTGTGAGATAATTTTGGTCTTATCATGTTAGATTAATCTGTCAGCTTTGTCTTGGTGATGTGAAGAGGTTAGGAGATTATGCTCTACTTCCTTTTTGGATAGTACCAAAAACCCAGATCCTTGAATCTGATCTAGTCCCCCTATGGTATCTTTTGTGAGTCACCTTTAGAGAGGGTTAACCCTAGTGGACATTCCCTTAATTGGGTCAACCACATAGATGGAACCTCAAGTGGTAATAGCCATTTTCACCATGGTAGCAACAACCGCTATATAAATGTCCTTGTGGAGGAAATCTTCATAGGTGTGGTCTCTTGTTGGGTTGTCAGATCTCCCTAGCAGCTCCTGATTGATTAAATTCTTAGACTATGTCAAAACTTTGATGCACTTGGATTGGAGTTCACCCTCTTGAGATCACAAAATTTGCAGAGCTAGACCATTACTAAAAACCCTAGTGAGGCCAAATTTTTCATTTTCTAGGAATATGTGCCTTATTGAAAAACTTTTTGGAACATACACAAGTAGTATTTCTAGGGATTAGCACAATAAGTCATTATTGCTTGTTCATGCACAAGGTTGCTTTTGCCCTTGTTCATTGTTTTCAAATTATTTCTTGCTTCCCTTGCTTTCTTTTTTGCATGCTTGATATCTTCTTAGTTACTTGAAACAAACTGTTACACGAATCTTCAAAATTTGCATAACAATCTGATGCTAAAACATTGAAAAATTGCAAAATCTAAGCAAAAATCCTTTTCTGGAGTGAGAACTAAATATTCTATCAGAGAATAGCTAGTGCTATGTCTTGAAATTTGTGCCTTGAAAACTATGTCTAAACTATCAAACTGTGTCCTTTTATCATGTGAAATTTCACTTTTTGAGCATTCCTTTAGGCGAGACAACACATTCTCACGTGCAACCTGGTACTTCCTCGCATGAAACAACATTATCTCGCGCAAACCTATCCTAATATTTGCAAAATAGAGAGCTTATTACTGCCAGTTGGTCAACTTTCTGTCAGATCTAATTTTTGTCTGAGGTCAATATACCTATTTTCCTGTTGCACATTGTCTGAAACTGCATGTCTAGAGTTGAGAAACAAATCTTGGAATCTGTCAAACAAATCATTGCATTAGAAACATAGCAGAGCCTATAACGAATCCATTCATTTTACTAAAGTGGTCTCTTGAGTCTGATTTAGCCTTCTGATTTATCGATTTGAGTCTTTTTCATCTTGTGTCAAAACCTTGTCAAAATTATCTTCAAATTCAATCTTTTTACTAAACGGCTAAGTGTTGTGAGCTCATACCCACCATCTATTAGGTATCTACCCACACTACTATGGTGTAGTATCCTTCATTTACATCTAATCTAATCTTTAATCACTTCAATCTTGACAAGGTTGCATCATTCGATCTTCTTGAATCAATTCATTCTTCGGTTGTCTTCATCTTATTCTTTTGCTTCACCCAAGGTTAATGGTGGAAACTAGAGCTTCCTCTCAATGGAAATCTAGAGAAGCACTTAGCACTATACCTTTGACCACTCAAGAGGGTCCAACTCTTGAACAAATCTAAAATTTTGGTCTTTATGAAGATGACGGTCTTGGTAATTTTTGATTGAAAACTGGTTACATACCCCCTCCATCAACTCACGGAGGTAATCAACAAACTCCACCTCAATCTAATCTAGGGAGCCCTAAAACTCCTAACATGTCTCATGAAGGGACATGTCATGGGTCCCAAGGACATCAGTCTCAACACGGTATGGATCAAGAACCCACACCTTTTGAAATTGCCCAATATCAAAATGATGATAACTTCAAAAGAATGATGAAACATTTCTTGAAAGAAGATAGAGAAGCATACTTTCTAGAGTTAGCTTATCAAGGAGCTAAAATTCCTCCAAACTTTAATGTGGAAGATATCATTACACATGACGAAGAAACTCCTATCATGGCTATGATGAAATAGATGCATGCCATGCAAGTCAAACTTAACAAACTTGAAAAAGAAAAAGGAACCTAAGGAGTTCTCCATGGAAGCTCTATGCCCTTTTCCATTTGATAAAGACTTGTACATGCCACCATTCCCTAAAAAAGTGGAAATGCCTAAGTATGATAAGTATGATGGAAACTCTGATCCTCAAGATCATGTCAGAGAATTCTATACTCAATCCATGGATTTCATGCACAAACCAACCTACTTAATGCATCTCTTCCCTTGACCTCTGGGAGGAACAACCATTCATTGGTTCTCTAGAATGCCTCCAACTATTAAAAATTTGAGGAGTTAATCAAACTATTCTATCAACAATACTCCTACAATATTCAACATCTGGTCACCATGATCAACATCTGCAATCTGAAACAATATCTAGGTGAACCATTCCTAACATTTCTCAAGAGATGGAGGAAGAAATTTTCTCTATATGCTAGACCCATTCCAAAAACTGAGAAGCTAGAAATCTTCATCAACAATCTTGTTCCAGAACTCAACTACCACTTACAAATGCAAAATCATACATCCTTTGATAAGATGGTAGAGAATGCAATCAAAATTGAGAAATTACTTGTGCAAAAAGGAGACATATCACTTCAAAAGGACAAGTATGAATCTGGATCTAGTTCTAAAGACAAGAACAAAAACTAGAACAAGAATAAAGGCATCGTCACAAACGGTGTTGTTGATAATATTCGTGCCCCATCTAAGGCACCCACTTTCAATCTCACTATTTGCACCCAAGCCATCAAAGTTGCTGAAGCTAAAACATCTGAATCTAACAAAAAGTCATCTAATTATAGACCTTGGGCTATAGATCCTAATTGCAAATTCACTCCTCTTGGTGAGTCCTTGGAATCTACCATGAAAACTCTATTAGAAAACAAAATCATCTACTTGCCTGAGATGAAAGTCTTTGATCCTGAACCTAAACTGAAATGGTGGAGGGAGAACGACTTATGTAAATTCCATCACAATAAGGGTCATAAGACTAATAACTGCGTCCGCTTGAAGCACATCATACAAAACAAAATTGATAAAGGAGACATCATGATTGACAATCATAAGAGCAATAATGATCATACAACATTCACATAACCATTTCCTAAACATGGTAAAGAAGATTCTTCTTCTCAACCTAATATGGGTGCTAAAGTCAATTATGCCTACTATAGAAACAATGCTGTTATCAATATGGTTGAACCATGCCTATCTGAGCATTGCAATGTCATTACAATTGTAAAAAGAGATAGAGATAATCAATCAACAAATGCAGTTACTCGATCACAAGTTCAGGCACATCTACAAGGACAAATACTAGATTCATCCAATGTCCCTAAGGTGTCTTTCAATCTTTCGTCTACTTTTAAACAGAAGGCTACATCTAAATCTTCAAATCCTAAAGACACGAGGCCTACTTCATATAGTATTGTTCAAAAAATCCAGCACACAAATGCAAAAATCTCCATGTTTGAGTTGCTTCAGATATCTCTAGCTCATAGAGCCATTCTAGAAAAAGCTCTGCTCGGATCCAATGTTCCTGATAACCTTGATTTAGATAGATTCTAGACTATGGTTGGTCATCTTACGTCTCCATAGTACATTTCCTTTTCAGAGGAAGATGATAACTCCTTGAGTCATCTGCATAACTAGCCCTTGCATATTGAAGTCTTGATCCAAAACTGTCATGTCAAATGTGTGTTGATAGATGGGGGCACTGGTCTATACATTTGTTCTTTCAGCTTGATTACACAATTGGGATTTTTAGAAATGGCCATTGATCCTAGAAAGAAGATAACTATCAAAGCATATGATGAGAAAGAAAGATCTTCCAAAGGAACAATTGTCTTACCTATTAGAGCAAGTCCTTTCATCAGAGATAGTATATGTCAAGTTCTTGATCTACCTTTGGCTTACAATATCCTTCTAGGGAGACCTTGGATACATGAAATGAAATCTATTCCTTCTACATACCATCAGTGTTTGAAATTTCCTTATGAAGGAGTAGAGGTGATGATCCCAGTTGATCTATATACAACTTGCAATACATTGAAAGAGAGAGCTGATAAACTTGTTCCTAATAATAGAGAATCTTCCACTAAGTAGCTAGACGTTGCTTCAACATCCAAGATGGAAGACATTGCTAAAGAGGTTAAAATCAAAGAAAATGGTATGGGATAATATACTATAGAGCTAGTCTTATCTTTGACATCTCTCCCTATCTCACCTAAGTCCTATGCACAAATTCTAAAATAGTCCAAACTAGAGTCTAAAGAACCTCTTGAGGCATATAAAGGAAATTTTGTTGCAGAACAAGTATCTAAACATGAGTTTGAAGAGGATGAAGCTGTGCTCATATGGCTATACAAAGATGAACCTAAATCTCAAGTTGTTAAAAAATGTGATGCTAAAATACCGAATATCCCTTCTAAGTCATATGGCCCAGGAGACAAATTGATCACAAAAATGGGATATAAAGGAAAAGGACCTCGATGACTATAGGGTAAAGGTCTTCTATCACCTCTTGATCATTATGGTTGAGAAAAAAAGAATACAACAGGTCTAGGATACAAGAAGAAGCCTTTCTATCTTAGCAAGAACTCCCCACATGTCTTAGAATAGGTTGAGCCTTCCACAACAAATCAACTAAAGGGGGAAACAACAAAACAATCTGATAGTGATGATTCAGACATCACTAAAGATCTCATTCCCTATGAGCATTTTCCTAAAGAAATAAAAGACCTCCTTGAAGTTGAAGATGATCCAGTAAAAAGAATTAATGTAGTAGAAACACAAGAACCCACTATAGAGCAAGAGATAGTTGCACCACAAGAACCAGCTAATCTTGAAGACAATCAAATAGACAAAGAGGAAGGTGGTAGTTATTCTGAGATGGATTCTCATGAGTATGAATTCAAATCAGAATCTGAGAGTAACCCTTCTTGGGGTATTCATCCTAACTTTACTCATGTTAGATTTCCTAGAGGCATAGATGAGGAATCAAATGACTATGAATGGGGAGCCATTCCAGAAGAAGATGAGCTTATCATAGAGAAACATGTTGATGTTATTCACCAATATGCACCTAAACCCCAACATAAGTCTAGAGCGAAATGATGAACTTATCAAGTCTGATCCACCGATGGCTGAAGTGGACTCCCATAATGACATTGAGCCTACTCACAAATTGAACGTCTTAAGTTGTAATATCACCTTTGAACTCAAGCATCGGGTTAGGACCAATGATGACAGATCCATATCTGTAAATACTATTTCCCAATCTTTCACCACTTTGACTATCCAAAATCTTGAACTTCTTGACCAAACCTCTACAAATATGAGCCAAGGTATTTATACCTTTCGCAATGACTATATTTCCCTTGCTTGCTACCTTAATGTAGTTGAGCCTATGAGGACTTCTATCAGTGAACCAAGTGTTGGCATGACAGAGTCAGACATCAAGTATCCTAGTCAGAAAAATAAGAATAAGAATAAAAAGAAAAGGAGTTCTGAGGGTGAAAACCACTTTGTGGTAGTCTCAAAACCTAAAAAAGTAAAAATAAAAGATGTATCCAAAGGTGAAAACCTCTCCGAGGCACCTAAGGATGAGATATTTGATGTCCTTCCAAGTCATTTACAGGATATATCTCTAGTTCTAATTGAGCCCACTCAATCCATCAACTTGGGAACATAAGAAGAACCACAGTTGATTCATGTAGCATAATCTTTATCAGAAGAAGAGAAGAAAACATTCACAACATTCTAACAGAAAAGAAGATCAATTTTTCATGGAAGTATTCAAATATGCCAGGGTTGGATCCTGATCTTATAATGCACCATTTGTCTATAGCTCCCAACATCAAACTTGTTAAGTAGAAATTGAGAAAGATGCATCCACATGTTGCACTCTTGGTAAAAGCTGAATTAGAGAAACTACTAAAAGCTAGATTCATCTGGGTTATTGACTATGCTAAATGGATCTCTAATATTGTACCTATATCAAAACTAGACAAATCAATAAGAGTATGCACAAATTTCAGAGATGTGAACAAAGCATGCCCTAAGGATGATTTTCCACTACCTAACATTGATATGATAGTGGACATGACTGTGGGTTTTGGGATGTATTCTTTAATGGATAATTTTTCTGGATATAATCAAATAAAAATTGCTCTAGAGGATCAAGAGAAAACTACTTTTACATGTGCATGGGGTACCTTCTATTGGAATGTCATGCCATTTGGGCTTAAGAATGCTAGTGCTACATATTAGAGAGCTATGACATCTATTTTTCATGACATGATGCATCGAACCATGGAAGATTATGTTGATGATACTTTAGCAAAATCTATGATTAGAGCTGAACATCTAAATGACTTGAGCAAGATACTAGACAGAATGGAAAAATTTAGTCTCGGACTGAACCCTAAGAAGTGTGCTTTTGGTGTCACTTCTAGAAAGCTCTTAGGATACATAGTTTCAAAGAAAGGAATTAAAGTTGATCCAGCTAAAGTAAAGGCTATAATGGAGATGAAACCCCTGAAGAATATTAGTCAAATGAGGACATTACAAGGGAGAGTTCAATCTATTAGATGCTTCATATCTCAACTAGTAGACATATCACAACCTTTTACAAAGACATTACATAAAGGTGTGACCTTTGCATGGAGTGAGGAATGTGAAAATAATTTTAATCATATCAAGAAATATCTATCAAATCCTCCTATCTTGATGCCTCCCATTCAAGGGAAGGCTTTGATCTTATATGTCTCTGCTTTAGATACATCACTGGGGATATTTCTTGCACAACATGATGAGAACAAGAAGGAAGGAGCTATATACTATATTAGTAGAACATTGGTGGCATACAAAAAGAACTATTCTATGATTAAAAAAGGATTGTCTAGCTGTGATCTTTGCATCATAGAAAATGAGACATTATATGTTGGCTCATACCATGCATTTAGTAGCTAAGATTGATCCACTAAAGTACCTACTAAGCAAAGCTGCCCTCACAGGTAGATTAGCCAAATGGGTCATGCTCTTAAGTGAATTTGACATTGAATATGTTGAAAGAAAAGCTATTAAAGACCAAGTTATTTCTGATCAATTAGCAAATGCACCTTTGTTTGATGACACACCAATGCAAATGGAATTTCCAAATTCCTCTATCATGAATCTTTCTTCTAGAGAATGGCAATTGTTCTTTGATGGCTCCTATACATAGAATGGATCATGAGCAGGCATCTTGTTTATCACTCCTCAAGGATACTCCATTCCTAAGGCATTCAAAATTAAATTTCCTTGTACAAACAATATTGCTGAATATGAAACCCTTTTGAATGGTATGAAAATAGCAATTGAGTGGAGGGTAACAGAATTACACATTCATGGAGACTCACAACTTGTAATACATCAAGTCAATGATGTGTACCAAAGAAAGGATAAAAAGATCATTCCATACAAGAGAATGGTAGACGATCTAAATAAATACTTCATATCTATCACCTTTGAGCAAATACCTAGAACAGAGAATAAGGTTTCTGATGCAATGGCAATGCTATCTACTTTATTACAACAGCCTGAACATGAGCTACGCTATGAGTTCCTAGTGGAAGCACTATCTTATCCTACGTATGACTCCCCTGATACCCATATGATCTATACTATTGTAGATCATGGTTCATCTAGATATAAAAACCTATTCTCCTATCTCAAAGACCAAATCATTCCCGATACCTTTAACCGTCATGAAAACCTTATCCATAATGCCTCTTGATATGTCATTATTGGTCATGATCTATACAAATGAGGTCTAGATGGTATGCTACTTAGATGTTTAGAATGGGAAGAGTCTCAATGTGCATTAGAGGAAGCTCATGATGATATTTTTGGGTCACACTCAAACGGTTTAACACTAGCCCAAAAACTTATTAGGGCTGGGTACTATTGGCCAGAAATGGAGAAAGAGTCTATCAAGTTTGCTAAGAACTATCAAAAGTTCCAAGTGCATGGTGACTTAATTCATGCTCTAGGGAGAGATCTAATCCCCTTCACTACACAATGGCATTTTCATCAATGGGAATTTGATCTTATAGGATCCATACATCCTCATTCTTCTAATGGGCATACCCACATTATTACAACTACAGATTATTTCATGAAATGGGTAGAAGTAGTCCCTTTAACACAAGCAACTGGAAAGCAAATCTCTATGTTCATCTTGAACTACATCATATGTCAGTATGGTGTCCCACATTCTATAGTCACAGATAATGGTGCACAATCTTGGTCTTTCCCATCTTTCAGTCTTGCTTTAGTTTGTACATATCTCTTGGTTTGTTCTCGCATTCCTATTTTCAATAAGTCAGTTGGTACACCAATTGGCTCATGCGTCTGTATCCTATCAATGCCTAACACTTGGGGGAAATCAATGTCATATCCTATGGTCTCCAGTAAACCTTAGATAAGTCATGTCTAGTTAGAGTCCTTTGAAGCTTCATCCAAGTCAGTCAGTCAGTCTCTCTAGAAAGGATTTTGCATCTACAACAATGCAATTAAACATCAACACAAAATGAAAATAATTTGTACTTCATGCTTTTATCTCCTTGTATGGTTACTGATTCACATTGAGATTTTTGCATATTTTGTTCCCACGAGCTCTTTGATGATGTCCTTTATAGGATTTAGAGAGTGATGACTAGGGGTATAATCTTTTCTTTGTTTTCTTCTTGTATGTGAAAATTTAACAACTTTGGAAATTCTGGGTTGAAATGGTGTCCATCTGTAAGAGCCTCTATCTCGAATTGGATGTCCATGAGTACCTCGACGATTGATACCCAAAAAATTCAAGGAAGTTTCATCTCACTATTATCTTTTTGAGTGAATTCTTTCTCCTACTAAGAAACACGATCTTACCTAAGGATGTGAATGATAAAGGGTCACTACGAGTAATTCACTCTGGACTTAGAATGATCTCTTGACTATTTGATGTGTTTGTCATGCAAGGCATATTCTGGTCATCACGATGTTGATCTTATGATGCTTATACAAATTGCAATATTAAAATGGATATGATAGTCAGGTCATCCTGACATTTGTGCCTTGGTGCTTATATCTACTCCGACATTCCAAAATAAAATCAATATTCATATGTCCATGGCTATCTAACTAGTGGGTGTTGTATTGATTCTTGTGCATACAAATCAATATTCATATGTCTATAGTTTCCTAACTAGTAGGCATTGTATTGATTTATCCGGTTACCTAAAAAGTTCAATGATGAGAATGAATCGATACATGATCAGTGACTAGGTCCTAGGTCCTAGGTTTGCATTTCATTTTGCACTTTGCATGATCTCACAAATTGCTTGAACACTTAAACGATTCTTCAAAACCAAAAATGCTAAACATGACACAAGGACTGAGCATTGTATGAAGGTTCCTCTGACAAAACAACAAGTAGAATCCTTTTTCAGGATCAAAATTGAAATATGAGATCATTCATATTATTAACTACTTGCATAATCAACCTTCAATCATCATAGAAATCTAGAATTCAACTTAACGGATTATCTTACATCAAACTATCAAAATTTCAACTTGGTCGACTATGGTCAACTCATGTTTCATCTAGTCAAACTTGGTCTTCAGGACCTCTAAATGATGCAGAACATGTTCTCAAATGTCTATAACCACTTCTCAAATCAATTAACATGCTTCTAAACTATAACACTGACTTTTCTTGTCAGATTTCAATTTTAATCCTGAAGGGGGAATGTCATTACACATCATTCAAGTCTGTAACTCAATTTTGTCAATCAAATATTTCTTTCAATAATCAAGACAACAACCACGTCTAGTTGTTGATTCATCTAAAGTCCTCATTGCTTGGGGAAAATCTATTGCAATCTGGTATCCTAATCTATCTTGTAAAATGTATCAGCTTTTCGTAACCATCGGTTCATTAGTGTTATTTCCTTGGTTCTTCATAACTGATGGGTTCAGGATGTGATACCAATATGATTCATACAAGGACATTCATCTCTAGAATCGATCACTCACTTCTTCACAATCATAAGGTTCAGAATCAGGCATTTTGACACTTTTTCATAATCATCGGTTCATTGTTGCTATAGTTAACATTATCTTTGGTCATTCAAGACCTAAATCTTAAATCTTGAGTCTTCAAATCTTACATCTTTAAATCTTTCAATCGGTTTCTGTCTTAGAATCAGTTAATCTTTAAAATTAGTTCCATACATCAAACACAGACTATTCTTTGAACCACTACGCTTTGAACAGTGATTCAAAGATGGGCAAAATGTAATACCCCAAAAATGGGCTATAGGTTCATTAACCTCCCACATCTTCAAATCGAATGAAATTGACATCAAAGTCCTAACCTAAGGCACATCTGCACATTATCGAATCCTAATTGATTTTATCCTAAATTCTGCATCGGGGAATATTCCTAGCAATATTCCTATTTATCCTAATTATCTTTAATTTAATAATGATTTGGTGATAAATCCTATTTATCCTAAAGTTTGATTAATTGAATATGATTAATATTTAATTAATCAGATTTAATACTGCCACTTAATTGTTTAATTAAATTATTCCTAAATTGTATTATTTTATTTTGACAATAAAATCAAAAATCTCATGACTAATTGATTAAATTCCTATTTAATTTGTGAGTAAGGCTTTCGAGGGTACCTGTTATCTATTTTAAGAGGCTCAAAATCAATCAAATGTTAAGAGTTTAATCTAAGCATGCAATCAAAACAAAACAAATAAACTCTAAGCTAGCCACCTCAGATTGAGCCAAAAACAGGTGCACCCAAGCACTGTTTGATTTGCTCTGATAAGAGGGATGTGGGTGTGCTCTCTAAGCACTTGGAGCATACTCTAAATGCATTTAGGATGATTTGAAGCTCATGAAAACCCCAAAATGGCACAAAAATAGGTATAGAACACCTGATTTGCCCCTAAGGCCTCAAGGATCCAAAAATGCTTTTAATGGAGATTAAGCTACATGATGAGTAATCTAAGATTGTTTTTAGACCAAATAGAGATGTGATATGATGCTATGCTATGCAAAACAATAATAAAAACTATGTTAATCCATTATTACTAGGATATGATGAGTTAAAATGCTTGAAAGTAAACTAAATTAGAATGATTTGCTAAGATCTAACATGAAAATGGCATTATAACAATGCATGAGAATGAAAGTAAGCTAAATTGATTTTGCTCTTAAAAGGAGGGGTATTTATAGGATTTGGGAAGGACGAATGAGTGGCCAGGATTGAAATCCTTAAGAGAGGCCAAGATTCACTCAAAGCGGAGCACATGGATTGTGCTAGTTTAGGGATCACCTCCTTGTGACAAGTGTCACAAGGGCATTGGGTTGAAAGATGGGAGGAATGTGCACAATTTGGGAAATGTGCCTAAGGTCAAAGGGTGTAAGAAAGGGGTGAGGGGCTTCTTAAATGCACCATAAGTGCATGTAAGAGGGATAAGGAGGCCTTAAATGCCTTCAATGCATTTCAAAAAGGGAAGCCCTCTTTGTTGACTTTGGGGTAAGCTTAAGAGTTGGCTAACCTTGTTTAGGGAATGTGACAAGGTTAAGGGAGGAATTAGGATTAGGATTAGGATAATCTTAGGATTAGGATGGGTGAAGAGGTTGGATTTGAGAAGATTCTAGAAGAGTCTAGAGTTCTCCTTGGTTTTATGGAATAAAAGTTTATTCATTCCAAAAGCTTAAGTTTTGAGAATATTTATTGAAATATTTTCAATAAATATGAAATTTAAATATTTAATCTTAATTAAATATTTAGCTTTGGGATTAGGGTTAGAAAAGATAGGATTAGCCTTTTAATCGAAATTAAGAAGGGACTAGAAGATTCTGGAAGAGGTTAGTGGTCTTAGGGAAATTGGCCAAGTTTTGGCCAAAAAATAAATAAATTATTTATTTTAAGATTTTTGATCAATTTATTAATTAAAATGATTAATAAATAAGGAGATAATGTTTAAATAAGATTTAAATATTTTTGGGAGGGATTCCTTAATTAAATGTTTTTAATTAAGATAAAGGGATTTAATGACATAAAAATAAATTAATTAATTAAATAAATAAATAATTAATAAATGATGATGTCATCAAGGATTTTCAGAAAATAAAAATACTTTATTTTCTAAAGGATTTTTAGGTGTCTACATTTTGCCCCTCTTTGATGTGATGCCGCAAGTGGCATGGCTTCAAAGACAAGAAAATAAGATGCCCAAGGTTAGAATTTAGAGGAATGAGGGGTTGTGCCCCCTCGAGAAAATAATGCAAGGAGTAAACGTTGTGGAATTTTCTCGAAAGGAAACAAAGAAGGAAGGGTCTAGGAAGAAGGGGAGATAAATGACCAAACTTCCAAGAGCAAAGATGGATGAATGCAAGATGAGATGGAATGCAAAATGCAGGATGCAGCTATATGAGGATGGAAGATTAAGCTAGATGATGCAGGATGCAGGGGAGATGGGGAAGCTCCAAGTGCAAATGTGGAGAGCACAACCTAGTTTAATATAGCAATGCTAGAGACATGCCAAGGATACTGGCATCACGAGGCCTTGTCACCAGCGTTGCAGAGGACTAACGCTAAATAGACACATAGGGTTTCCCCAGCATCACACATGAAACCCGAAGGAGGCATGGTGGAAATGATGCTGAAGAAACCACAAACACACGACTGACTCACAGGCAGAAGCAAAAGATCAAAAGACCCTACCCTAGATTATTTGCATTCGTAGCACACCATGATATAAAGGATCGTGGTGATGTTGAGTAGAGAACAATGAGAAGCTGTAAAAGATTAACAAGACCCAAAGGACAAAATCCAAGGTTAAAATGATAACTCCAAAAAAGACATCCTTTGCCAAGGAGAGAGATTTGATGGGACAGATTGATTGATGGTGGGAAGATTGGTCTGAACGTGTGGAAGGATGCATCGACACGGACCGGGTGTGATTGGTGGAAGATTGGATCTGACAAGAGGAAGGATATATCCTCAAGGACCCACTGATTGATGAGAGAATGAGTGTTGTTGTTCGCTGGCAAATGATGAAGTCAAAGAATAATCATGGTGATCAAGAATAGTTGACAATTAATGTTGTTGAAGTACAAGGCTGGGTAGCGCAAAGTGTTTTGATCAAATGCTACTGCAGGATGGACAAGGATTGATGTACAATGGATGGGAAAAGATATACAATGGATATGTATAAAAGCTCAGGATTGGGGATAGGAAGATCGCGCTATACAGGATAGAGTACAAGATATACAAGATATGATACAAGATATGATACAAGTGTATAGTACATGATATAGCACAAGAAGGACAATGCTATACAAGAGATACAAGATATGGTACAAGATAGGGAATAAGATATGTGCAGGGGGGAATGGTGGATGGGGATGGGGATGGGAGAAAAAGGACTGAGATGGTGGGATGGGGGATGGGAGTTTGATAGATAATGACTCGGTCCACTATGTATGGTGCCTGTTTGCCAAGTTTTCACCAACATACTTGTCCAAGGTGCCTGAATTGCCAAGTTTTCACCATTGGATGATTATTTTCTTTTCTTCTTTTTTTGCTTTTTTTGTATTTTGCTGTATTTTCCAATTTTTATGGATTTTCTGAATATGTAGGATCTGGTTCAGGCATAGAACCTCTTTAGATGTATGATGTTGATTGGATCATTCAAAGGCTCTCCTTCTGGTGTAGATAGCTGATAAGCTCCGAAGCCAAAACATGCTGTGATAACATAGGGACCCAGCCAAGTAGGCTCAAACTTGCCTTTCTTTTCTCAATTTTCTTGGACCTTCTGATTTTCTTTTAGAACCATGTCACCAACCTGGAACTATCTAGGATGGACCTTCTTGTTATAAATCCTTTTGAGTCGATTCTGGTATGCAACCAGGTGATCATATGCTTGCTATCTCTTTTCATCTAATAGGTCTAGCCGTGTGAGACGGGCTACACGATAGTCTTCATCAGTGGTGTAGTTCTTCATGGAGACTCACAATGATGGGAGCTCGACCTCGATCAACAAAATAGCTTTAGCACCATATACAAGGGAATATGGGGTGGTGCTTGTGGGGGTGTGATAGGAAGTGCGGTAGGCCCAAAGGGCAGGATTAATTTGGAGGTGCCAGTCACGACCAGAATCATTGACAACCTTCTTGAGGATTTTCAAGATGGTCTTTTTGGTTGCCTCAGCTTGGCCATTTCCTTGAGGGAAATATGGACTGGAGAAATGGTGATGGATGTGGAGTTTGGCACATAGATCATCCACATGCTAGTTTTCAAAAGGTGTACCATGGTCTGTGAAAATGGTAGATGGTATGCCAAAGTGGCAGATGATGTGGTAAAGGATGAACTTGGATATTTGGATGCCAGTAGTTAGGGTGAGCGGAATCACTTCCACCCATTTGGTGAAGTACTCTATGGCAGTTATTATGTACTTGTGTCCATCCGAGGAGAGGGGAGTGATTAAGCCGACAAGGTCAAAGCCCCAACATGAAAATGGCCAAGGTGGCGCAATGGGCTGCAAGTCTTGTGCTGGTGCATGAATCAGATTTGCATGCTACTAACATGGTAAACATTTTCTGACAAATTCACAAGCATCATGTTCCATGGTTGGCATATAATACCCAATTCGAAGCAACTACTTAGCTAGAACCATGCCACTTGTGTGGGCACCGCAAATTCTAGCGTGAACCTCTTGTAAAGCCAGGATGGCCTCATTTGAATCTAAACACCTAGAGAGGATATTGTGATACCCGCGATGATAAAGGGTGTTGGCTACAAGAGTGTAGCGGGAAGCTCTATGAATAAGGTTTTGGCGTTGGTTATTGGTGAGATGGGAAGATATGATACCATTCTTTAGATATGCATGGATGTCGTGGTACCATGGGGACTGAGGACCAACCAAGACACACACCATTTCTGCATCGACGTTCTCATAAGTTGGCGTATGTAGCTACTTGACTAGGAATTCATACTGTGATGCATCATGTGGGATTTCTAACAAGGATCTGATGGTTTCCATTACGTCTGCTACTTTGTTCTAAAGTCTTGGGATCTGTGTGAATTGTAGATTTAGGAAATGCTCTTTCAGTTTGTCCACTAGCTCTTTGTAAGGTAGCAACTTGTCATCCTTTGTCTGATATTCATCTAGTACTTGCTTGATAATCAGTTGTGAATCACCGAACACTTGCAGTTCTATGATATTCCACTGAATGGCTGTTCTGAGACCTAAGATGAGTGCCTCATATTCTACAATGTTGTTGGTACATGGGATGTAGTCACCTTGAGGTGTGACAAATAGGATTCCTGCCCCTGATCCATGTGATGTGTAGGAGCCATCAAAGTATAGTTTCCATATGGGTTGTTCTTCGATCATACATAAGTGTTCATCAGGGAATTCTATGATTAGTGGATAGGCATCCACTAGTGGTGCTTCTGCTAGCTGATCAACAATGACTTGCCCTTTGATTGCGTTGTGATCAATATATTGGATGTTGAACTCATTGAGTAACATGACCCATTTTGCCATACGGCCTGTGAGGGTTGTCTTTATAAGAGGTACTTGAGGGGATCCACTTTTGAAATGAGCCTGATTGTGTGACTGAGCATGTAGTGTCTAAGCTTTTGAGTGGCAAAGACCACTGCAAGGCATGCTTTTTCCATAGGTGAATAATTAAGCTCATATCTGACAAGAGTTTGACTGATGTAATAGATGGCTCTCTCCTTGTTGTCACCATCATGCTGAGCTAAGAGTGCCCCCAGTGCTGTAGTGGTTGTTGAGATGTAGAGTATGAGAGGGCATCCTAGAATTGGTGGTACTAGGATCGAAGAATTGGAAAGATACTCCTTGAGCTTACAAAGCTTCTTTGACATATGGGATCCCATTTGAAGCTTGTGTCTTTGCATAAGAGATGCATAAAAGGTTGGCACTTGTCTGCTAACTAAGAAATGAACCGACGCATTGATTGAAGCTTTCCTTGTAGGCTTCTAAGCTATTTGAGTGTTCTTGGTGGAGGCATTTCTATTATTGCTTTGACTTTCTTGGGGTCTATCTCTATGCCTCATCGGGATACTATGAAACCTAGGAGCTTTCCAGATGTAACACCAAAGACACATTTCTTTGGATTGAACCGTAACCCATAGTGCTGCAGGTGATCAAACACACTCTCAAGAATGTCGAGGTGTTCATGGCATGTCTTTGATTTTGTAAGGATGTCGTCCACATAGTCTTCTAGGATCTTGTGGATCATGTCATGGAAGATTGTTGTCATCGCTCTCTGATATGTGGCTCCTACATTTTTTAACCCGAATGGCATCATGTTGTAGTAGAAGGTACCCCATGGAGTAGTGAATGTTGTTTTATGTTGATCTGTTTCTGCTATATGAATCTGATTATAGCCTAAAAATCCATCCATTAGTGACAGCATCTCATGGCCCACCGTAAGATCTACAATCATGTCTATATTTGGTAGCGGGAAATCATCTTTTGGACATGCCTTGTTCAAGTCCCTAAAATCTGTGCATATTCTAATGTCTCCTGAAGGCTTTGTGATAGGTACCATGTTGGAGATCCAATCTGAGTAATCTATAGCTCTGATAATCTTTGCATCCAGGAGCTTTTCTAGTTCTAATTTTACCAATAGAGCTACTTTGGGATGCATTTTGCGTAGCTTCTGCTTTACTGGCTTGACATTAGGATCCACTGCTAGATGATGAATGACAAGATTAGGATCGAGCCCAGGCATGTGCGCATATGACCATGCAAAGTTCATAGTAGCTTCTTGAAGTAGCATAGTGAAAGCCATTTCTTCACCTTCTGTCATGTTGGCTGCAATGTAAGTGATCCTTGGACATTCCTCTATACCTAAGTTGACTGGCTTGGTTTCTTCTATGATGATGGGTGACTGCTTAGGTTTGTAATCCTGGATGGGAGGAAGAGGCAAGTCTTCATCTTCTAGCACTTGAATTGCCAAGTTTTCACTAGAAGATATGCTCTTTATTTTTACTTTTTTGGAATTAGAATGTGCCCTAGAAGGGTTTTCACATAAGGACTCATGTTGTACTTTTTCTATTTCTCTTTTGCAGCTAAAGCTTGCCTCCTCTCTGAAGTATCCTTCTAGGTCAAGCTTATAGATGTGAGTTGACTCTGAATTGTGAATTGATTGTGGGCCTGATGCCCCCATGAATTCTAGGAGTGCTTCCATGCTTTGGAACTCATCGATGTGTGTAATGCTTGGTTGGTCCCAATCTATGAGTTTAGGGTGGGTGAGGGGAAGTTCTATGAGATTGATGGAAAGTTTTCGGAGGACAGAAGTCCCCAGGAGGGTGTCATCATCAAAGATATCATTGTAGGATCTGATTTCTTTCTCTTCAGGGATGTCTTCGATCTTTATGAGGTCATCCTGGCTATTTAAGAGGGGAAAGCTAGTCATGTTGGTGCCCCCAGTTGCGGTATTGGGCCCTTGTATATGCAAGTGAGGGGTATTAAAACCAAGACCCTGATGTTCAGGATTCTTTGATGGTGTGATGGGATATTGGTTGCCGCCTTCTTGTGGCCCTAGACCACCACCTTGATAATGCCATTGTTCAGTGGTATACTTATATTATTTTGGATATTTATCTTTGAAATAGCTAAGAAGTTGAGTGTCAGGTGATGGGGGATCTTTATACAACCACCTATTTATGTCAGGATCCATCCCTTGACTATTTATGTTGCCATGGGATTCAAAAGTCATAGATCTGATTTTCTTGATTTTATGATGCTTTTCAATAGGCTGGCTTTGGTGATCTGGGTGCCCTTGAGTATGTGGATCAAGTGGGAGGGCCCCTATGGCAAATGCATAATGTAGGCTATATTCACCACAACCTTGGTTATTGATCTTGATGGAAGAGAGGGTGGAGGTGAGAATGGTTTTTGGATCGCAATGGGATCGGGATGAGCTGGCAATAGAAGTACCGATGTTAGTTCCAGGACAATGAGTGGAGTGAGGGAATGATGCTTCCATCGCATGATAGTATGCGAAGGGTTGGGGGTCAGCATGGATGGTAACCTCAGTGCCTTGATGTGGAAATTTGATGCACTGATGGTAAGTAGATGGTACAGCCTTAATGGAATGAATCCATGGTCGGCCTAGGAGGATATTGAATGGTAGGTCAAGATCGACAACATGGCAAATAGTATCTTGTGTTGCTGGGCCTAGCTGAATGGGAAAAGTAATGGTACCTTCTAAGGTACGCTCCAAGTTATCATAAGCTTTGATAGTGATTACTTCATGTGCTATATCAGCCTGGGTGAACCCAATTTATTGAATGAATTTCAAAGTAAACAAGTTCAGGGTTGAGCCATTATCTATTAAGACCCGTTTGATGGCAAAGTCTCTGACCATGATGGCAATGCGGAGAGGGAGAGTATGGTTAGGTGCAATGACTGGCATGTCAGATGGTTTGAAGGATAAAGCACAGGCTACAGATAGATGTCCCACAAGGGTCTCAAACTGGGTGGTGTTAATGTTTGTGGGGACATGTCCTTCTTTGAGAGCTCGGTCAAGGATCTCCTGATGGAGAGGTGAAGTGTGGAGAAGGTCCAAGATGGATATTTGGGCTGGTGTATTCCCAAGATGTTCTATGAGGTTGTACTATGCATTGTGTGCATTTGGTACTAGTCTTGGATGGGCACCAGCAATAGTTATCCGACTCCTACGAGTGGTAATAGCACATTGACTGTCTGCTCCTCTGACATGGATGGTATTGACTATGGGCTCAACTTGGGTTATACATCCAATAAATTTATCATAATTAATGTAGGCAGTAGTGTGATCTTCTTGCTTACCTTTACCATGATTCTAGGGATGATTGGTATTAGCTTGATTCTTCCTGGCATTGTGTTGTGGGAACACATTCTGATAGATTTGTAAATTGGCATTTGGTGAGGCTTGAGTAGGTGTATCTACTTGAATCTCTTTTTGATCAATGAGATCTTGGATATAGTTTTTGAGTCTCATACACTTCAGGGTAGTGTTTCCTTTGACATGATGATAATCACAGTACTCATGATCTTTGTACCAATCAGGCTTGGGAGTGGTATCATCAACTGGCTGAATTGGTGGATATGTAATCAAGTTGGCCTTGGCCATCTGATGAAAGATAACATCTAGAGGTTCACCCAGTGGTGTGAAGGTCTTCTTTGGATAATTTTGAGCTCTGGGTTTGTTATGCTTGGGAGCAATATTGATGGCATTGACTTGATTGTTTGGGTTACCTTGATAAGCTTGATGGGCTTGCTGCTGATAATTCTGCTGGTTATTTTGAGAAGGATATTGTTGCATGGGTTGTTGATGGACTTGAGGAGGTTGCTAATGGGTGGGCATTTGTTATTGGTATGCAGGAGTTGACGGAGGACTAGCTACAAAAAATTGGACATGCTTGGTATCAGTGGCTCCGTCAGTAACAACATTTTTGTTATGATTCCAGTAACGGGATTTATCATTGCTGGGTTTTTGGGCATCATTTTTGAAGTGCCGGATTGTGCCTTCATCTAGGAGGGCCTTTTCAATACCTATCCCCTTGCTCTTGATATCTTGATAGGTTTGGAGACAATTCATCTGCATGAAGTGGGATAGCTTAGGATGTAGGTTATCAATGAAGATTTTGGTCAAATGCTTTTCTGGCGGTTGGTATGATAACCTGGTGGTAAGGTTCTACCATCGTTGCAAGTATTCTGCTAGGATTTCTCCATCTTTCTATTTTGAGTTGCAGAGATCTAACAAGGTCAACTCATTCTCAACATTGTGGGCATAATGGTTGATGAACTTCTTAGAGAGTTTAGCAAAGGTTGTGATGGTCCCACTGGGTATTTTATAGAACCACTCAATAGCTGTTCCTCCCAAGCTTTTGGGGAATAAACGCAAGAGATAGTTATCACTGTAAGCCACTTCTTGGCATGCCATATAGAATTCCTTAACATGATTGACTAGATCTCCTTTCCCCTGATATTTATCAAATTTAGGTGTTTCAAAGTGCTTGGGGAAGGGAATAGCGGCAATGGATCGGTCAAATGGGTAAGGACACACCTCTTCAAACTTGTAGGTTTTGCTCTCAGTACCACTTTGGAGCTCTTTAAGAGCTTTCTTCATGGCTTCCCACTCGACATTGATTGGTGTTTGAGTAGGTACTCCCATTTGAGGTGGGTATTATGGAGTGGGATATGGAGATGGCCCAGCGGGATAGGTGGATTGGAGTGGATTTTGGAGCAATGTTTGCTGGGGAAGATACTGCTAATGTGGCATAGGGGGATATTGTGGTGATGGATATGGGATTTCTTGCTGGTGTTGTGGGATGATGAGAATTTGTTGCTACGCCTGGCAGGAGGAAGCTTGCTATTGCTGGGGAATGATAGGGGTTTGTTGTGGGGGAGGTTGGTGGAATGACACTGCTTGTTGGTAAGGTGGTCCTTGCTGAACTTGGCTCTGTGGTTGACCAATGTAGGTTGGGTGCATTCCCACATTGCTTAAGGGTGAATTTGATGTGGGAAAGCTTGAAGCAAAGGGTGGCTAGGAAAGATAACTTGCGAAATGGGATGAACTTTGCTGCTGAGGGGGAGGAACTTGCTAAAAGGCATTAGGTGTTGTGAATGGATAGTTTGTAGAGGATGAAGCTAGTGGAAGTTGTGATGGTTGTTGTGTTGTTTGTGAGGAGGTGGCTTGTTGGTTTCCAAACATAGATGTAGGAGAATGGGTTGGTATGCCCCAAGCTTTCATTTCTTCTTGAGTGAGGCCCCAACAAGAGCCAGTGTGTGGTGGGAATTGTGTTGCAGGGGACGCTGGGAAGGTGGATGTGATGGGGATTTGGGTTGTGAAAGGTGGATTGGAAAAACCCATGGAAGGCATTCCTGTGGTGAAGGCAGTTTGTTTGGCTTGTGCCTGGGTAGATGCTTGCTAGGGGGAAATGAAGGGAATGTTTGCACTCCCCATGAAAAGGGTGATGTTGATGTGGAAGCTTGCTAAGGAGGAAAGGGGAGCGATTGTACTACCCTCGGAATAGATGATGCTGGCATTTGTTGGGTGAAAGAGGGAAATGATTGCGTTGACCCTGGAAAAGATGGTATGGATGTTGAAGCTTGTGGAGTAAGGGGGAAGGATGATTGCATCCCTCCTGAAAAGAATGGTGTGGAAGGAGATGGAACTGCTTGTGTAAATGGATGTGTAAGAGGTGGGAGTTGATTTTGTGACAAGCGTTGGATTTGTGCAAGAGTTTGGGAGGCCATGGTAGATGATGAAGTACCTGTGATAGGGAAGGGAGCAGATGGGGTGATAGCTTGTGTTACGGGGCTTGCGAAGCTTCCTTGCATAAGAAGGGGAATGGTGGAGGTTGCTTGAGATGTTTGCAAGGTGGGATCAGGGAATGGTTGGATGAATGGAGAGTATACTGGTGCTGGGATTTGGATAGTACTTATGGGAATACGAGGATGGAGATATGGTGGAATGGGCGTATGCCTTTGTGCAAAATTAGTGAACCTACTTTGCTGGTCTTGGGCTTTGAGTGTATTGACTGTTGGTGGATTCTCTGGGTGACTCACAAATGTTTCTATTGCCAGAGGAGCTGAGGGGATATTAGGATCATCCCATGTATTTCCAGTTTGTATTTGGGGATCATAGGCTACCATTGCACTGGTAAAAATGTTGGGATCAGATGAGCTGGTGATTGGATAAGGATTCATGTGCCTTCACTTCCTAGATCTAGATCTTGTCTCGACCGGCATGGAGATGCAGATGTTAGATGGATGCAAGATGTTTCCTAACAAACTCTAAAGGATGGTGGATGCAAGCTTAAGGAACTTCTAAGGGTGATGAATTTCTAGAATGTGATGCAAGGATTGATGAACTACTCGGATTTGGATCAAGGATGGTGGAAGATTGATGGGAGATGGTGCCAAATTGGTAAAAAAGCTTGGTGATGATGGAGGCTTGGTGGGATGCTCTGATTTGGGTCAAGATTGGGTGGAGGATTGGTGGGATGCTGGTGGAAGATTACTAAGTGTCAACAATGAGCTGCTATTTTTCCCTGATGGAGGATCAGTGATAGGATTCAGGCCAATCTAGGATAGACTAATGATCTTCAGTTAACTGGATGCTTATCAATACAAGCCAATCTCTTGCTTGAGATGATGAGGCTGTGCAAGGACAAGTTGGATTTCCTTTAGACAATGCTGTGTCAAAAAGGGGATGCTTTCTGATTTAGGATAAGGGATGGAAACAACTCAAAGGTTTTGGACACTAAGTGTTTGTGGATTTGGATCTCTAGATTTGGTACAAAAGATGGTGGGTTCTGATTTAGATGATGGATGCTGGATTTGGATGAAGGATATGGGATTCTGATGGTGGATTGCTGATGAAAAGATGGTGGAGGATGATGGAACAATGCTCTCTCTAAAGGGATGATGCAGATGCGACTGGGATGGATGATCTATGATGCTGCTAGGAGGATGATGGTGCATGCAACTAAGAAGGACTCTAGGATGTAACTAAGGTTTGGTAAAGATGCAGGGATGAAACTAGGATGAAGCTAGGATGACGAACTGTCGAGATAAGATTGTGAGATCTGAAGGTAGAATAGGACATGTGATGGATCCAACTAATCTTCTATTTCAAGGTTGATGTAGCGATGGTTTACTCGGAAATGGTAGGAAAACTATTTGACTCTTGCGTTATAGCCAATATTATCAAGCCTTTCTTGATATTTTTCTACTGCTTGGGTTTTTTGGACAAAGGATTGATGGCTTTTAAGGTTCCTCTCTGCAACTTTCTTCTCTTGATAATCTTTGGATTTGGGCAACTTGGCTTTTGGATGTTTGATCAAATTGGGCATATCTTTGGGAAAATTCTAATGAGTTTGGTTTGAGACAAAAGGCTTCTTGGATATCTAATTTCTGCAAGATTTTCTGAGTATCAAGTTTGTTGATTGGTTTGATTTTCTCAAGTGGCAAAGGATTAAAAAGACTTCTGACAAAGCAATCTCCGCAAAGGGCAAAGCAACCTTGTGGGATACAAACAGGATGACTGACTCTGATAAAGCTTTGAAAGTGTATGTTTCAACAAGTGTTTTCACAGAGTCTTTGACTGTCAAGCACTTCAAACAGATCTACCTAAGGAAGGTGAGTATCAAAATTGCTTGCCCACAGCTTGGTATCCCCCAGAAGGGAATACAAATGGTGAGTAATCTTGAGGCGACCTGGTAAACCCCTTGGAATTGGTCCTTGCACAAGGATTTTGATACTTTCGGATGTAGATAGGGTAGCCTCTATTTTATCGGGTTTTTAATAGTTCTGTGGAGTCTCCATACCTGGTTATGCTGACCGCCTGTGACTCACTTAAGAGCCTAGCCAACAACACTGGGGGAGGAATATTTACCTTTCCCCAGACATTTGTATTTGGCACAAGACGCCCGGTGATTAGGAGATGTAAGTGAGTACTTTTTTCCTTCACTTTATTTATATACTGGCTAGGGGGGATACCGGTTTGAGGTCATTCTCCAAGGAGGAATCACTTTTCTCCACGGACAGGCCTCGCTAAAAGTAGAACAAGTGAACTTGTCCAAGTCCAAATGTTCTACGTTGCTTACTTTAACAAGGATTTTGCAAGAAGATAAAGCTCCTAGATGCACATCAAGCAAGTTTGTTCATTTTCCCAAATTGATTGTGTTTGAACTTTTGAAAATGAAGACACACGTGCTTAGATTTTGATTTGTTCTTTCTTCAAAATGTAAATGATTTGAGCGGTTGCACGTTCTTTCCTTTTGGGCATTCAAGATTGATATTTGCAAGTTGATTTAGGAACTTTGAAAATGTGCTTTGTTTTATCCTTAGATAATTCAAGATTGTGTTCGTTTACTTGCTTTGAAATTTGAAACAAGAGAGGGAATAGAGTGTTCGTTCCTTTTAGTGCATTCGAGATTGGGTTTGATTTTCAAAATGACAATGACACTTTAGGACCTAAGTTCTTTCCTTTAGTTTCATTCAAGATTGAGTTTGACCTTTTGCTTGCAATAAAAATAAATAAATCCAGTCCCAAGCAATTCAAGACAAAAAAAAAAAAAAACACCAAAAGGCGACACTGTCCAGCTTATACGCGATGCTGGAAAGTGCAGAGGTGACATTTCATTCTTACAGGTGACAAATGATTGACTAGAGGTGGTAGAGAAAAACTTATAGGCGACACCTAAACCCTCAAAAGTGATAAAAGAAATACCAGCCACGACAAAAGAAAAACCAGAAGTGAGGTTTTTGTACTCAAAGGTGTGAAAGTTTGTTTCAGAGGCGTGATTTCTTTCTGTAAAGGCATGATTTAATTACATGCATGCGACAGAAGAAGAAGTAGAGGCAGAATAGAAGTTATCGCTGGCGAAAATCTGCCAGTAACCAGGTGTAAAAATAGAGTCTGTATGCGTAATTTAATTTCTTCAAGGCATGATTTGATTTCTCAAAGGTGTGATTTCATTTCTATAGGCAACATTTCTTTTTCTGAAGGCATGATTTTTTTCATTTCCTGCGACACGGGGATTGTAAAAGTGTGATTTGATCAAGCTGATTGTGGTTTGAGTGCCACCGGGCATGCCAGAATGTGAGCAAGGCTTTCGAGGGTACCTGTTATTTGTTTTAAGAGGCTCAAAATCAATCAAATGTTAAGAGTTTAATCTAAGCATGCAATCAAAACAAAACAAATAAACTCTAAGCTAGCCACCTCAGATTGAGCCAAAAATAGCTGCACCCAAGCACTGTTTGATTTGCTTTGATAAGAGGGATGTGGGTGTGCTCTCTAAGCACTTGGAGCATACTCTAAATGCATTTAGGATGATTTGAAGCTCATGAAAACCCCAAAATGGCACAAAAATAGGTATAGAACACTTGATTTTCCCCTAAGGCCTCAAGGATCCAAAAATGCTTTTAATGGAGATTAAGCTACATGATGAGTAATCTAGAATTGATTTTAGACCAAATAGAGATGTGATATGATGCTCTGCTATGCAAAACAATAATAAAAACTATGTTAATCCATTATTACTAGGCTATGATGAGTTAAAATGCTTGAAAGTAAACTAAATTAGAATGATTTGCTAAGATCTAACATGAAAATGGCATTATAACAATGCATGAGAATGAAAGTAAGCTAAATTGATTTTGCTCTTAAAAGGAGGGGTATTTATAGGATTTGGGAAGGAAGAATGAGTGGCCAGGATTGAAATCCTTAAGAGAGGCCAAGATTCACTCAAAGGGGAGCACATGGATTGTGCTAGTTTAGGGATCACCTCCTTGTGACAAGTGTCACAAGGGCATTGGGTTGAAAGATGGGAGGAATGTGCACAATTTGGGAAATGTGCCTAAGGTCAAAGGGTGTAAGAAAGGGGTGAGGGGCTTCTTAAATGCACCATAAGTGCATGTAAGAGGGATAAGGAGGCCTTCAATGCCTTCAATGCATTTCAAAAAGGGAAGCCCTCTTTGTTGACTTTGGGGTAAGCTTAAGAGTTGGCTAACCTTGTTTAGGGAATGTGACAAGGTTAAGGGAGGAATTAGGATTAGGATTAGGATAATCTTAGGATTAGGATGGGTGAAGAGGTTGGATTTGAGAAGATTCTAGAAGAGTCTAGAGTTCTCTTTGGTTTTATGGAATAAAAGTTTATTCATTCCAAAAGCTTAAGTTTTGGGAATATTTATTGAAATATTTTCAATAAATATGAAATTTAAATATTTAATCTTAATTAAATATTTAGCCTTGGGATTAGGGTTAGAAAAGATAGGATTAGCCTTTTAATCGAAATTAAGAAGGGACTAGAAGATTCTGGAAGAGGTTAGTGGTCTTAGGGAAATTGGCCAAGTTTTGGCCAAAAAATAAATAAATTATTTATTTTGAGATTTTTGATCAATTTATTAATTAAAATAATTAATAAATAAGGAGATAATGTTTAAATAAGATTTAAACATTTTTGGGAGGGATTCCTTAATTAAATGTTTTTAATTAAGATAAAGGGATTTAATGACATAAAAATAAATTAATTAATAAATGATGATGTCATAGGGATTTTCAGAAAATAAAAATACTTTATTTTATAAAGGATTTTTAGGTGTCTACATAATTAATTAAAGTTAGTTGTCAATATTTAATAATATAGTTTTTGAATAAAAGTTTGATTTAATAATTGATTAACCCATAAATCAATTGTTTTATTTCAAAAATTAGTTAAGTGGAGAATAAATCACTTTATTTTTAATTAATTTATAATTAAATCATGCACAATCAGAAAATCAGGCAACTAGAAATTAAAAATCAATTTTAAAATTAAACTAAACATCTGATGATGAGTTGAAATTTTATCTAAGACTCTATGTTGAGTTAAACACTGCTTTTGCATGATTTTTGTGAGTTAATTATCTCTGATTTCTTGATAACTCAAAAATCAACCTGAGTTTATCAAGAGTGATTTATGGCTTTTCTCTTGCATCCTCAAAGCCTTGGATTTCTATAAAATCAAGGCTCATCTCTTCACAAAGGTCTGGCTAAAAATGCCTCGAAATTGCATCCTCACTCTAGCAAATTTGTGACTGAAGAATCAATCTTTTGTGAATCAAGGCTATTGTGAGATTTTCATTTATTGTTTTGTGAATTCATAGTTCAACCACACTTCACAAGATTTACACGTACAACACAAGAAAAGAAAACAAGGCTTTCCATGATAGGAGCACCAATCTTTCTCCAAGCTATGGCAATGAAATTTTAGTAGAGCTCCCTTCCTACTAGCCCTTCCTTCCTTTTCTAAGTCCACCAAGTCCTGCTAAGTCCACTAGAAGTCTCCAAATTAGAGAATGGGCAACCAACCTACCAAATTCTTCTCCATTCCTCTAAAAGGAAAACCCTACCTAACTTTCTACCTAAACTCAAAGATGAGTGGACACACTATCCAAGTGTTCTCTCTCTCCAACAAGAGGGAATTTCAAATTTGAAAGAGAGGAAGACTTGACACACATCCCAAATTCATCACTTTCTAAAAAGACATTTTTAGAAGAGGCAAAAATGAGATAAAATCACCCTATTGGTCAAAATTTGACCCCCAATCCAAAGTGCACCTATGGGGGTTATCTTATTTTAACCCTAACTAACCTCTAGGGCTACATTTGACCCCTGAAAAGTCCACTAAGATTTCACCTATGAAAAATCAAAATAAGATACCCTCACATGGCTCAACAACCAAGATACCTAACCTTGGGATTCTACAAGGTGACTCAAAGGTGAACAACTAACCAATAACAAATTACTTGGCCATGCCAACTCACATACACAAGTGTCAATTGAAACCACATAAAGTCACAACACTTTACTTCACACATGGCATGCCAAGTAGACATATGCATAAATAAATAAACATAATAATAATATTTCACTCAAACATTACTTTTACAACATTAGCACATAACATAGAGGTTATCTCTCCCTTTAGAGTTAACCTTGGATTAACATGATTTTGACATACATCCATCTTTGATTTCCCCTCATTTTAATTATATGGTCAATTTCCTGCACACTAGATCAAAATATCAATAGCTGATGAAAAACCAATAACATATATATATATATAAATGCAACATTAATGATCACATAAAATACATCATCTAATCTAATTTCATTTCACAACATCATATGAAATTCACTTAACACAAGAATGCATTTACTCAATTTCAATTAAACTTTAACATCATGATATTCCAAGAACACGTCTATCACAAATAACCTAAATCATTTACATACAACATTCAACTAATTCACATTTCTCGCATCAATATAAAATTGAAGCATAATACTCAAAATTATATAATTCATCAATATCATAACAACAAGGCCTATAAATCAAAAGCATATAAAGTATGTTCTAAATCATCATCCACATAATCAAATATCATCATATAATATCAAAAATATGAAATCCCTATCCAAAAGAGTCTAATATATTAAAGTAAAGTATCAATATGAGAACCATAAAGTGGGAATGTCAACTATGCAATGATGGTATGGGGTGAGGCCTCACAGTCCACATGCATATTCTTGACACCTAGATGTGCCAAGTAAGGTGCACAATGAGCCTCAAATAAGATTAAGGTACAAAGATCATCTGATGGGGGTACATATATTTGGTTCATGTAACACAAAATATTATTAGGCTCCAAAACATATCCTAAAAATTTGCCCTCTAAAGGTCTCTCTGACTCAATCTCAGCTCTCACTTCCTTGTACCAAGTATTTGAAGGAAGTTCCTGGAGTATACGACTCCACAAATCTACACCAAGAGTCAAAGATGGTATCTCATGTCTCCTATGAATCAAGGCATTGTCCACCACATTTTCCTTACCCTAGATATATTTGACCTCAAAGTCATACTCGCAAAGGAACTCCATCTATCACCTTTGTCTGGCATTTAGATTAGGATGAGTAAAGATATACAAAAATATGTGATGATCTCTATAAAGATCAAATCGATGTCCCAATAGAAAATGTCTCCACCAGACCAATGCATGAACTACTATTTCCAACTCAAGGTCGTGTGTAGGGTAATTCAATTTGTGTTCCTTGAGTTTGCAAGATTAATTAGCAATCACCCATCCTTCCTACATAAGGACCACTCCTAGACCTTCCAAAGAGGCATCAACACACACCACAAAATCAACTATAGGGTCTGGTATTGCTAAGATAGGTGTGCTAGTCAGACACTTCTTGAGGTTCTGGAAAGCTTCTTCACACTTCTCTGTCCAGATGTACTTCTTCCTTTTCCTCTGGAGAAAAGTAATCTGATATGAAACTCTAGAGAAGTCTTTGAAAAACCTACGATAGTATCCTACCAAGCCCATGAAATTGAGAACTTTAGATACATTGGTGGGGGTTGGCCAATCAACTATAGCCAGAATCTTGGAAAAATACACTAAAATACCCTCACCTGAGATTACATGCCCCAAATACTGAACTTTAGACTGAAAGAAGTCACACTTCACTACATTAGCATACAACTAACTATCATGAAGACACTCCAAAACTAGTCATAGATGTTCCTCATGTTCTTCCATATTTTTAGAATATATCAATATGTTATCCAACAAAATAGTCAAGGTAAGAATGAAATACTCCATTCATTAAGCACATGAAAATAGATGGAGCACTTGTTAAACCAAAAGGAACTAATGTGAGCTCATAATGTCCATAGTAAGTGTGGAATGTTGTCTTGTGAATATCTACATCCTAAATGCACAACTAATGGTATCTTGACTTGAGATCAATCTTGGAGAATACCTCAGCCCCTTTATCTAATTAAAGAGATCATCAATCCTTGGAAAAGGGTACTTGTTATTAATTGTTACCTTGTTCAATTATCTATAGTCAATGCACAAGTGAAAAGATCCATATTTATTATTAACAAAGAGTACAAGTGATCCCCATGGAGAGACACTCAGATGAATGTTGGAGGATTTGTACCCTTCTATTGGTGACTATGAAAATAAGGAGGGGGTTTCTTGAAGTTTCCTTCACCTTGGTTCTGATTTCCTTTATAGCCTAAAGATTTAGGAACTCCTATCTGAACCCCTATTTGTCCACCATGTCCTAGAGCCAAATTTTACTCAACCAAGGTAGCCTTAATAACCCCTTCCTTAAGGGTATTGGGTTCAAAAACCTTAACCCCTTTGACAATGCATCCATTGAGTCCTCTAATGAAATGTTGTAACATGAGTGGTGACTGATCACTGAATCCTATTAAGGGCATGAGCTCAAAGAAACATCACTCGTACTCATGGAAAAAAAATGGACATCTGCCTCAGATTATGGAATTCATCTTCTCGCTTTTGTTTCCATTGATTAGATAGGAAACACTAACAGAAGTTTTCAAGGAAAAGATCCCAAGTGATAGTCTCCATAGTAAGTCCAAGTTTCTACTCCTCAATTTTCCACCATGAAGCTGCAAAGTCCTCAAGACTCATAACGAAACATATTTTCTTAACATTAATGTCAAATTGTTTCATGGAGAAACAACGATCCAAAGAAATGAGCCAAGTCTCTACCTCAAAAATGGTGCCAAGACCATTAAAAGGAGGTGGTCATGATCTCAGGAGGTCTCTTATCTGATTTTCCTTTGTGGTTACCTGATTGAGTGTAGTATCACTCCTTTTAGAATCCTAGATCTATGTCTCTTCATTATAAGAATGTTGTGATACTTCCTAATCGGCCTTGTTCTGCACAAGTAGGCACTCTAAAATAGTTTGGATAATCTGCATGAAATTGAGTTCTCCTAAATCACCATGTTGTTCTCCACCATCCTCTTCCCTGCTCTCCTCAACTCTCCAACTAATAGGAGGGATAGGAAGTCTGCTTCTTCCATGTCCCCTACTATGGCCTTCACTTTGAACTCTAGCCACAGATCTAGTCTCAGTGGCCATCTTTCCTACAACATACAATAAGAAGGACAAAATAAATAAAACATGATAAGATTGTAAAAACAATGGTTTGAAATACAAGAGTGTTATATTTCTAAAATTTTTTTTCATGTTTTGACCACTAGAAAAATAATGGGCGTACAATATTTCTAGAGCTCCCAGTGTTTGAAACATGAGCTCTGATACCAAGTGCAATGCCCCACCAGGGAACCCAAGAGATATTAACCTAAAACATGATACTAAGTTTGCAAAATAATTTTTTTTAAGTGTTTAAAAATAATAATAAATATATTAGTGGAAGTAAAACATAAAGTCCATAAGTACACAAATATAAACATAATCTCCATAATAGATTACTCATCTCAAGGGTTCCTTGATGTAGAAACTATGAAATACAATTACATCTATAAATTATATATTATATCATGATTACAATTGAATGATAAAGTATACGTAATCATCAACATCCACTGCACATGTTGTAGGGTGTGTACTTACAATAAAATACAAAGTACAAATAGGGAAGTACAAGACTAAGAATAAATCTTTAAGAAGATAGGAAAGGAAGTAACTACAACCAGGATCATCCAACACTAGAACAAGGATGTCAGAGTCTCAAATGGTAAAATAATCACTACCTCCCCACCTCATGGAAACCTATGGTTCCACTCCCACCATCTTGAGGACATAGCATAAAATCCCACTCGAATAACAATACCAATCAATCAGGTAAAATAAGAAAGGATCCTAGAAGCTTCTATCTCAAGATACAACTCATAATTCAAAGGTACACATAGTAACCCAGAGGCAACCAACACGTGTAAGAAACCTAGAGTGAAATTATTGAAGTGTCATCACATGAGTCAACTCTAAGGTCACCTGGTAGCCTCTCTGGACTTTGACCCCTAGTGACTCTATGTGCTATCAGTAGTCCTTTCATGCAGACAAGGAAAACCAACTATGCTAGACTCACCATCACTAATAGACTGGAAAACATCTTCTCCCACTCCCATCCTTAACCAATACTAGCACTCAAGGCATGTGCGAGGAATCATTATCTTATTAATTCATTTTAACCCCATTTAATTTAATATTATCACTTGATTAAGTAACTTACTAAGGATACCCAGGTAGCCACTTCTAGGATCTGACACCTCAAAAGTAATCCACTTGCCCTCTAACACCTAGATAACCTATCCTAGGTTTATAATCTCAAATCATGACTCAAAGTCAACATAGAATCATATTTTCCAAAACTAATTCCAAAGAAGTAACATGAACACACATTGCAAATTCTATCATAAAATCAACTCCATAAGGTTGGGTCACATTTTGATCAAATGCCATTCAAGTATGAAAGGAAACCAAATAAAATAATAATTTCTATTCCCGCCTTTGGTAACAACCCTATTAGGATGACATACTATTTCTCCTCTAATCCCAAATCCAAAAGGAAATGAAATAGACAAACAATAGAATTTAATACAATAAACTAATTTGTAAAATTCTATCACGAAATTAATTTACTTAATAATTACTAACATACTATAATTATACATTTAATCAATTATATTCTAACCCTAACGAATCAATTTATTACGCTAACAGAATAAATTGAGTTTAGAAATTAAAATTACTAACATACTATAATTTTATTGTCTACATCAAAATCAATTAAATTACCCAAAGATAATCAAATACACCTTCACAACAACATGCCATAAAAGGCTTACAAAATTAATTACTTAAATTAATCAGCCCAAATTAGACATAATAATATCAAAGAAAATAATGTCCAATCACATTGTGCATATATAAAATAAGTAAATATAAAAATCACTATCTAATAAACAATCCTTATTTCATATTTACATTAACATTTTATATATTTTAATAATGTATTATTTTATATATATATATATATATATATATATATAATTATTTGATTTTATCTTTTTTTTAATAATTTAAAAATCTTAGTTTTTAAATTTAAAATAAATATATAAAGGATTAATTTTATTTTTAAAATAAAAACAACCACACTGTGGGGGGACCCACTAGCCCACCCCATGACTACCAATACGACAGCCCAAGCCTGTCATGCGGTAGTCCTAAGGATTGCCAATGAAATGGTGGGGGGAGGTTAGGGTGACCTCCGCCTCCTCTCCCCAATATAATTTTTTAAATTTTTTTAAAAATAGGGCCAGTAATTTACTGTGCCAAAACATAGAGCTATTATCTTTTTATAAAGAATTTGCAAATACAAAGGGAGAATATATATTATATGTGCATATATACACAGGATACACACACACACATATATATCCATTTTCATTACATAATGCAAAATTTGATCAAATAAGAAACAAATTAAATATTTCCCCTTTTTTAAAAATAAAAAATAACAAAAACCAAATTGAAAACCTAAGATACACAAATCTTTCTAGGTATTTTTCCAAATTCCTCTCTAAGATTTTTAATTGAACTTTCTTTCAAACCCTATACCAGATCTGAATTTGCTTACAAAATTATCTGTAACAAAATTGAACCTAGGGTTTCCAGGTAAGTTTTCTCTCAACAATGAATTCAAAATCAATATTCTAAATTTCTTACAATTCATAAATTTGAAACCCTATTGAATTCAAACAAAAATTAAAACAAGAATTTTATGCACATACACACCCACTTTCTACAACCATTTATTTTTCCAGAATTCAAACATGAAAGAGAATTATAAATAGCTAAATTACTCAGATCTGACAGGCACAAAGAATACACTTATTCCAAAATTATAGAAAATATAATTACAAGGGTTTCTAAACCCTGCCTCAAACACCGAAAAGATGAATTTGATGATGACAAAAAATGAAGACAATCCAAGCTCTTAGAAAATTTCTTCCAAATTGAATCTTTCACCCAAAATTCTCCAAACTTGTGTATTGAGAATAATGGCCAAACTTTCACAATATAGGAAATTGAATTCCACATGTGTAATACCCCTCTAACCCTAATATAAGTTTTGTGTTTTTGAAAGAATTAAGATCCTTCGATGTTTTCTTACAGCTTAAGTTGTACATGATACTTGTTTGATCTATTCCTATAGTTTGTTTATAATAATTTCATAAGCTAGTACTCAATGATTCTAATATCAGACATACTATCTAAAGGTATCATTTTTGTATGTATTTATCTCCGTGTATGTATTGAGTACCTTCAAGACCTTTATGAATATAGTTAGGATGTTATATGACATGTACTTGATAGATATATATAAGTGGTTATTTATATTTTCTTCTATTAAGGTTACTTTGGATGAATCTTGTATCTCACTTGATGATTTGATTATGTTGATTTATTATTAGTATTGATAAGAGACTAACACAATGCTTGAGATTCTAACCTTCGTTATGATGATGCTACATGCTTTGAGTATATATATACATGATGTGTTTTCATGATTCAGGACGAAGTCATAGTTACTCACATAGCTGAGGTCCACACGATGTATCGATCCTGGTCATCTGTCTGCAATGTTTTCTTTTATATGTATAATCGTGCATATGTATTTCTTCTTTGTGATGCAGGCTTGCAGGTACCGGGCATCGACTTCACCTGGCTTCACAGGTCTGAGCATGCCCTCAAATCCTCAATGGTTTTTATTATGGAGATAGTACTAAGGCCCCTACATGAGTCTTCCTTTGTCATTATTCCAATTTGGGAATATTAGGGTTCCTTCTTTGTCAGTCAACCTTTGGGTCAAAAACCCAGATCCAACGCACCCGGTTGGGCATGGTTGTAGTTAGTGCCTTGTGACCACTTGAATTCATTTGGTTGTATGATTTATTTACTCATTTTATTTATTTCTCCTTCTTGGTATGATTCTTAGTTAATCTTTCTATGTTGTGTTTCAGGAGTTTGGCTTGACTTTCCTTGTTGACTTTGGTTGACCTTGTTTGATCTTATGGTTTTCTCGATATGTTTCATAGATGATTTGTATGGCCTCTTTGGATGATTAGATTTATTTTGAGGCATGTGATTTTATTCTACCTCAGTGTTATATCCTATATTAATTATAAATAGGTAATAATATTGTGATCTATTACTTCATAATCTTATAGATTATAGTGTTTGGTATTTGGCATGTATCTATATAAATATAAATATATATATATATAGAAATATATATATGGGTGCACACATATATGTATTTATATATATATATAATTTATATGTGATTATATGTTAATTATTGTAGATATTGTTGATGGTGTATATTTTGGGATTAATGTAAAGTATAATATTATTAATAATTAAATATTAAATAATGCGAGGTATATTATTCTCAATTGTTAATTATTAATAATGAGGATAGGTTATATATATAGATATTGATGTAATTAATGATGGCATATGCATATATGTTAGGATAATATTACATATGTGTATGAATGAATACAAATAATCTTTTATTGTATATTTGAGTAATATAGTTGTATGATATTAAGTTATTTTATAATACCCTTTAGTTAAGAGTTAGTTGGGAGTTGGTTACTTTTCCTCTCAACCTTTGGAAATCTATTTATATGCACTACTTTCTCATTTGAAGAGGGGAGATTTTGGGGCTGAAGCATTGAGGAGAGGATGGCCTTAATTTTCATGGTGATTTTGGAGAGAAAACTTGGAGATGTGAGGGAGATTTTGTAAGCATATGTCTTTAAGAATTTTTGGTTATCTTTGCTTTTGGGAGAGAGACATTTTTGTGAGAATTTCAATAGTTGAGAGAGGGATTCTTTGCTGTGGAATTATTTCTTTCTTTCATGGAAATTTTTGAAAGTGGATAGGGTTTGAAGGATGCATCTCAAGTTTGGATTTGTCTTCTCTTTTGTTTCCTTCCTTCTTCGATTCAACCTTCGTAGGACATGAGGTATGGATTGAATATGTTAGTTACTTTATGTCTCTGATAGATTATGGATCTATTTATATATTATAATTATTTATTATATCTGTACTTTTAATTTCTATGGTTATTTTAAAGTTTTGAGTTTTTGTTTGTAAGAATTGGCATGTGTTTTCCTAGGGTTTTTAGCAACCCAGTTTTGGAGATCTATTATTATAATAATTTAAATTGAATCTAGGGTTTTACTAAATTGATTTTATAAAAGTAAAATTCACAGATCTCAAATGGGTATCTCTCTGATTTTAATTTTAGGGTCGAATTAATGCCTTATTTTTGACATTTTGGCAGACTATGCCTGTCCATTCTCGATTCCAAATTTTCTGTCAAATGTATTCGTATGCTACAGGCTGATATGATTATATAAAAGTATGAATTTGATATAAAAGATTATCCTAATTCTTATCTTTCATTTCCAATTGGTTTGGAGAATTTTTATTATGTTTTGTGAAAATTACAACCGTTTTAGTGAAGGCAGGTCTGAACCCTAACCAGAATTTTCTGTTTTAAACCAAAAGTCATAACTTTCTTTCCCACCATTGGATCTTCCTAAAAATAAAATTGAGAGTCCATAATTATGTTATATAAATCTCCACCAAAGCTATTGCCTTTATTATTTCTTTTGTGGAAGATATGGATGACTATTCTATGATGACTATTCTTTGCATTTAATCCTTGCTTGAAATAATTTAGTTTAAGAGCATCATTAAGTTTTAAGGTTTCGTATGGTCACCAGAGGATATTAGAATTTGTTTTTTGTTAATTAGATTTATTTATACTCTGAATATGTTTATAATATCACTTGGATGTCTTCTTATATGTTTGGAACATTCTGAATGCCATATTGGGTTTAGGGTTGTCAAGTGGACTAGGGACAACATATGTTTTCCTAAACTCAATCAAATGTTGTTATGGAATTGATATGAATTCTTGATGATGGATCTATTATGTTCTTATGATTTTTATATGTATTTTAGGGAACCTAAGTACACTAGGTGAGTGGCTCATAGTGAGGGGCCGGGGCCCTAAGTGGCTAGTACTAGGATAACCTACTATGAGTTATTTAATCAAGTGATAACCTAAATAAATGAATTGGGAATGGAAGATTATTGGAATGGGAAATTACACACTAATCAAGATTAATTATGCCTCACCCATGCCTTTAGTGCTAGTAAAGACTAAGGATGGGAGTGGGAGAAGGTACCTATGCGTAGGTACGACTGGATGACATTGTCTGTACGAGAGGCATTCGGTTCCGCATGTGCCTACTTGGGGGCCGGGGCCAAAAGTGGCTAGTACTAGGACAACCCAAGGGGTGAGGGCTATGCGATGACACTCACCTAGCTTGTAGCTTAGAGTCTCTACCAAATTTGATCATGCCTCTGGTAGTCCTTGTGGTCTTCTTGTTTTTTCTTTTGTGTTGTGACTTTGGGGAAATTTTATCACCACCTTAGGAATTTCCTAGTTGTTACCTCTTGTATGGGCCTTTGGTTATATCTCCTAGCTTGGGGGAGTGGGCCTATTGGTTCCACGTGGTTGGGTGGTTAATATTTATATCGAGGTATTGATCGTGATTCTTTGGATGATCCTAGCACATATTCCTTTCCAAATCTACAGTTGAAGATTTCTTATTGGATATTTTAATACATTGAGATGTACTTATGTATCTGTATTCATATAATTTTAATCTCCTAAAAGGAGTCTTGTACTATTGATTTAATCTCAATTCAAAGCAATGCATAAGGGAATGGGTAGTTCTAGGTAAAAGAAAGGGAAAAGAATGTGGAATATTGGACATGTTACTAGCATTAAAAGAAAGTGTTTATGTTATTTATCCTATCCTCTTATGTTGTCCATGTGTAAAGGAAATAATCTTAAATATAATTATATATAATGATGTATCACAACAATAATGTATTCTCTCTTGATGAAAGAATTCAAAGAAATTATTGAGAAATGATAGATTAGTGATTGGAATTATTAACAATGAATGATTATGAAACAATGCAATAAAATAGTAATTTGATTTTAATGTTAATATTTGGTTCATGTTAATGAAGTACCTAGGATAATGCCTACCTTAATGAATATTAATCTCTTACCTAAATTATTAGAGAAAAAGTGATATAAAGGATAGTAGATGTAGATGAAATCAATATGAATTTATGGAATGAGTTGGTAAAAGGAATAATGATGTTGGATGATTAACTTATGTTTAATAAAAGAAATAAGTTAGAGACATTTAACTTGATGCATTAAAATGAACGTAGATCTTTTAAGCTCATGATTCCATGAATATCTTATGCATGTAAATGGTTTATATGATGTTGCTTTAGTAGCGACGTTAGGGAACCCGGGAGGACTTAACTTGTATAAATCTTACATTCAAGTAGTAGAAAATTATTTCTTCTTGTAGAAATATGAAGTGTAATGATGAATATTATTCTAGTTAAAATAAATAAATAAAATAAAAAAATTCACTACTTACATTTTATAGAGGTTTATGTCTTTTCCTCTTGGGTTTCCTGGCGGGGCGTTACAACATGCAAAGTTTGGAATTCAACTCCAGTCACAACCTTGTTTCCATCAATTTCCTAATTTCTCTAATTATAGTTCTGAACTCAAGTCTATTTTTCTAATCTGTTTATGTTAATCCATTTAATTCCAATTTGACTAATTCTTTTTTATTTTATTTATTTAAATTTTATTGTGCAACTTAATTGTATTCAAATAAAATAAAATAATAACATTTAGTCTACTCTTATATTTCACATGTTATTTAATTTCTCAATTAATAAATACCTTTCATTCAAAAATTTGAATTTATAATAATTAAATCTAAAGTGAATGTATTTAATTACTTTACATTAATTAAATACATTTATTTCCCATATAAGCCTTTTAATTAAATCATTAAATTTAATAAATGTATTTAATTAATCTCCATTAATTAAATACTCTCACATTTAAATAGCTAAAAATAACAAAATCTAATTTATTTAAATTACATAATTTAATCTAAATAAATTATCTAATTATAGAAATCATATCAATCAACTAGAAATAATTGCACATTAAGAAACATAACCATGTTCAAGGAAATGACTATAAATTCATGTCACCTCGATGAACTTGGAAAGGGTAAATATCATAATCTTGTCGACTATTTCAAGACAATAGAATGGCTTAGGTTGGGATTTGTATTTGAATATTATCTCCCCTCTTTTACCATTGAAACTTGCGATAGGGTACGTTCATCCTAACAATTCAGGGAAGTCGATGCTTGATACCTGCAAACCTGCATAAAATTTCTAGCATGTACATACATACATACATACATATATATAAAATAAGAAATGGTGGGGATCAGGACATCATGTGGATCTCACAAGTAGGTAACTACGACTTCATCCCTCAACCATATCAAAGACATCAAATAGGAAAGTAAAATCATACATGATAACCATACACTAGCAAATATGGGGTAAGTATAATCATAACCATAAGCATCATTTAAACATGTAAATAATCATCATTAAAGATAACTAACATCATTTAAGTGCATAAATATATTATCCATAATTATTCAATTATCAAAGATCATTGTGTAGTGTCATACATCCAAACCACATAATAACTAAAATATCAACGTACACATAAAAGTGGGCTAAAAGAGTTTGTCAATATAAAACTGAAAAGAAAACTATGGGTGGGCACTACACTGACTGCACAAGGAAGGAAAATAAATTGGAAACCTGAGACGGGCCTAGAATCTCAAGGTACCCAACCTCGGGGGAGGAAAAATTTGGCCTCACCCAAAGGGCTAGGCCAACCTCAACCTACCCCCTGATGGGTCAGCTCATCGGGAGATGGTCTAAGATATTAGGGATAAAGAAAAGAATAGTGGAAACAAGTAGCAAATAGGGACTCGATATGGCACAAAAGAAAAGGTACATCCATGTGTCTATAAAGACATTTAAATTAGGTCCAAATAATCCTAATAAGGAGGGCTAAACATGTATCAACATGGGTTCTTCCATTTTAAGATGATATATTTAGCCCCCACTTTAGAGGGATTGTTAGCCTAACTCAAACTCTCAATAAAGTAGATCAAAATACATAAGGTGATCTCATCACAACTAAGGAGAAGAAGATTCCATCAAGCCCCCAACACACTCGAGTCCTTGTTAACTCTAAAATCATAACAATAGAGATATCACTAATAAAAATAAAAAATAAAAAGGAGTGTGATTAACTCACCTAGTAAGATGTGTGTGTCTTATTGTGAACCACACTAAAAGTCATGCTACAAAAAAAGATGGCATTAAATAGTCTAGAAATTTTGTGTGCATTCTATTTATCCCATCAAGGATTCACCCTCAGGAAATTTCATTTCCAAAAGAGAAAAATTTTAAAAGGTGATCTAGGCATAAGGATGTGTGTATCCTTAAGGGATCATAAGAATGCAATTGCATGGATTGAGCCTTTCAGATTGTTAGTAATCCAAGAAGAGATCCGAAAGAGAATAAGGTCTTTAGGATTGTTTTGTAATCCATAAAGGGATTTAAAGAAGTAAACTTGTCATAGTGCGTGTGTGCAAGATGTGAGAAGAGTGTATGCCCCCACGTTAAAGAGATTGCAAGCACCTTAATAAGAGAAATGGATTTAACGGAGCGTACATGCATCCACTAGAGATGTTTCCACTGTGAAATGCCCCCAAGAGAAGACATATCAAGGGACATAGGTACATGAAAAAAAGAAAGAGCACAAAGGGACCTACTAACTCTAGGGTCAGTATGATCATAAGATAATATGAAATATTATGTCAAATAAAATGTCATCATTCCCCAAAGGAAGTAGAAGTACAACACAATGGAGGAAAAACATGTAAGAGTCACAAAGAAGAGTCTTTTTGGGCCAACATTACAAAGACCAAAAAAAATTGGTGCTACCATGTCATGATATCCCAAGCAGACTACACAAAGGAATATTCATGAATAATAGAACATTTACAACACACCATATAATGACATATATAAGAAGAAAGGTACAAATAGAAGAATTATTACAACATTTTGATTCCTTTTTCACCTTGTGCCAATGGAGGAACGAGAACCATTTATAGAAATCTAAACAAAATATATAACAAGAAACACATCATAGGGGAAACACAACATGATAGGAAAACACACAAAGACTAGCATGATAGAGAAGCCAATCAAGTGTATTGCCTACCCCCAATCTCGGGCTATATCATTTAGAAAAGGTGGGAAACTCACAAGAGGAGAAACATATAACACATTAGGAACCATTTCCAGTTCCAAACAAGAATCATGTTGCAGGTCACTTTGTTCGATACAAGGAGTGATTGATAACTATTTTGAAATCATATTAGGCAAACATTGTCAAGATCAATAGTCTCATATTCATCACAATCAGTAGCATGTATATTAATGTTAGCATCAATAGGATCATCAAGATTATATTTTTCATCAATATTAATCATAATAGAATCCAAAATACAAATAGAATCATCATGTTTATCCATTTGAATAGTGTTATGATTATTAACTTCCTCCATAGGATCAATCATGGGCTGGTCAAAGGAAGGTAAAATATTTTGGGAAGCATGTGCAGGTGCCTTGGATTTAGCTTGACATTTATTTTGATGGTCATAGGCATTTCAGTTATGTTTGGTCTTACTAAAGATAAGAGGTGGAGTGGGATCAATCAATATTGGGTCATTTTCTCCCTGTGATGGGGGAATTGAAGGAACCACAGTAGGTCATTAAACATTTTTGGGTTGCCAGTCCTAGGTCATTTTTCCCTTCACAGGGTTTCCATGTTAAATCTTTTGTGTTATGTGTTCATTGTGGTGATTGTTTGTTATCATACTTTACATATTACATGTTAGATTTGGTCGGTAATCATTAGTTGTTAATTGATTGGTAATCGGTAAAAGCATAGACAGTAAAGTATTTTATGTTACCGAGCTACAAAATTTTAAGTAAATTGTTTTGGATTATACATTTTGAATTGGGACTGTGGATAACTGATTCACCCCCCTCTCAGTTATTCTAACAATTGGTGTTAGAGCTATGGTTGCTTGGAATAGAGTTTTAAGGACTTTAGCACAAAGGTTTCAAAATTTTTAAGAGGGAAGTGTCAAAGCTTAACAAGGATAACTTCACAATATGGAAAAGTTGAATGAAGTTGCATGTATCTGGGATTGGGAATTCTGCCCTAGATATGATGGAGAATGGATACCTTGCACCACCCACTAGTCTCCTGACCCTTGATCAATTAAGGGACAGGCATGAACATAATGTTACCATGATGGAGATTGTTGCTACCTATTTAGATGCCAAATTTGAAGATATCAAGAACTGTACTACTACTAAGAAGATGTGGGATAAACTAGCTCTAATCTATCCTGGTGATGCGAATGTCAAGAGAGCAAGAGCTAAAAGCTTGAGAGGAAGATTCGATGACATGAAGATGAAAGAAGGTGAAAACATTGTGCAGTACATAGAAAAAATAAAAGAGATAGTTCATGCTATTAGAGCATCAGATGAAGTTATTGATGAAGACACTATGGTAAGAAAAATTCTGAGAACCCTATTGCCTATCTATGCCATCAGAATATCTGCAATTCATGAAAATAGGTCAGCACCTAACAACACACTCAGTCTTGATAATCTGATTGGAAAGATTACAACATTTGAACTGAATAATTATGATAATAGTGTTGTACCCAATGTTGAATCCACTTTCATGACTTCTCTGAAGATTGGTAAGTCTAGTAGTAGAAATAAAAATGATGATAGTGATAGCAATACTGATGATGAGCTTGATGAACTTGAAGCTCTTATGGCTAGAAGGTTACCTAAAGGAAAAGGAAGGTATAGAGGCAAGTTACCTCTAGCATTCTTTAACTATAAAGAAGTTGGTCACATCACTGCTAGATGTCCACACAAGAAAGATGATGATAGAACCAAAGACCGATCTGAAGGAAGCTACGGGAGAAGATACAACGGAGGCTAATGACACTACAACAAAGATAACCGAGATAATAATGACAAAGGCAAGAAGGTTTTCTACATTGCTAAGGAAGAATATATCACCGATACCAACACTGATGATGATGTGGAGGTAGTATTTTTGGCAATGAAGGGTGATTCGGAAGAAGATGCAAGGTATGTAGAGACAAAACTTATCTCTAAGGTTAATAAGAATGATACATGGATTATAGATAGTGGCTGTACACATCACATGACTGGTGATGAAGAAAAATTTGATTATCTTGAAGAATACAATGGATGATCTATAAGAATGAGAAATGATGCACCTTGTATGGTAAGAGGTAAAGGATCCCTGATGATAAATGAAAGATTAAAATGTGAAAATGCTTATTGGGTAAGAGGATTAAACTATAACTTGCTAAGTGTGGCACAACTAAACAATTCAAGCCACCGAGTTGCTTTTGAGAGAAAAAAGGTGAAAATATTTGATGATGGAGGAAGACTTGTTGGAACTGGTACACAATCCATAGGTAATCTATTTTATCTTGATAATGATCAGTCTTCTTGTTTATTGATGAATGATGAAGATGCATGGTTGTGACATAAGAGGTTATGTCATGTGAATTTTGATAACATGATTAAGATAAAAAGAAAAGAGTTAGAGGTCTACCTAACTTATCTAAGCTGGATCATGTTATGTGTCATGAATGTTAGAAATGTAAGATGACTAAGTCTAGTTTTAAAAGCAAAGATTACTCAACAAAGAAGATACTTGAGTTGGTTCATACCGACCTATGTGGTCCTATGAGAACTCAGAGTTATTATGGAGATAGATACTTTATTCTTTTTGTTGATGATTATACTAGGTTAATGACTATCATGTTCTTAAAAGAAAAATCTAAGGCATTCAAGATGTTCAAGTGGTATAAAGAAAAAGTAGAAAAAGAGACTGGTAAAGATTTGAAATGCTTAAGATCTAATAGAGGAGGTGAATTTATCTCTGATGAATTTACTAATTTTTTTAATGAGTATGGTATTAAAAGACAAGTCTCTGCACCAAGGACACCCCAGTAGAATGGCATTGCTGAGAGGAGGAATAGGTCAATTGTTGACTGTGCAAGGACATTAATGATAGAAAATAATGTTTCTCAAACATACTGGAGAGAAGCTGTTAGCACTATTGTCTATGTGCTAAACCAAGTACAACTGAAGAAGGACACTAATAAGACACCCTATGAGTTATGGTTTGGACACAAACCCACTGTAAGTTATTTCAAAAATTTTGGAAGAAAATGTTTTATTCTGAAAGATGAAAGAAATGGAAATTTTGACTCAAAAGGTGAAGAAGGGATATTTCTAGGATATTCCAGTAAAATTAAAGCATACAATTGTTTGAACAGAGTTACAAATAAAATGATTGAAAGTACTAATGTTTGAGTTGATGAGTTTGATGATAAAAATGTAGAGGAAAGTAGAAAGGAACTTGAGGACTAGAGTAGATTCACTTACATTGAACAACCTGAGTACCTACCAATGTGGCAGACATTGACAACCAGTCAACAGGAAAATAATACCAAGGAACATGAAAAAGAAACTAAAGAGTAGGAAGGACCTACCGAGAAAACAAATGAACCTGCACAGGATGAACAAGAAAGAAGAAATTAGATATTGGTGAGTTTTGTCAGAAGACACCATCCTGAGACACAAATCATTGGAGACAGACAAGCTGGCATGCAAACAAGGAGTAAAGCAAGACAAGGTACATGTCTAGTTTGTGAATATGAACCGAAGTACGTAAAAGTTGCATTAGAAAAGGATGAATGGGTTAATGCAATGAAAGAGGAAATAGAACTAATGGAGAAGAACAAAACTTGGACCTTAGTACCCCAACCTAAAGATAAGAATGTTATCGGTACTAAGTGGATATTCAGAAACAAGAAGAATGAGAATGGAGAAGTAACAAGGAATAAAGCTAGATTGGTATGCAAAGGATATGCACAAGATGAAGGAATTGATTATGGTGAAACATTTGCACATGTTGCTAGATTAGAAGGAGTCAAAATGTTACTTGCATATGTTGCACACAAAAAGTTCAAAGTTTACCAAATGGATGTCAAGTCAACATTTCTGAATGGAATACTTGAAGAAGAAGTCTACATAGAACAACCTGAAGGGTTCGTCAATCGAGAAAAGATAGATATGGTATGTAGATTACATAAAGATTTATACAGTCTGAAGCAAGCACTGAGAGCCTAGTATGAGAGGCTGCATACTTATTTGTTAAGTATTGGATTTGTTAGAACAAGTGAGAACAAAAATCTATATATGAAAGGAGATACTAATGATACTCTTCTTATTGCTGAAATATTTGCGGATGACATTATTTTTGGAGGACACAATCAAATCTGTAAGTCATTTGCTGATGAAATGAGAAGTGAATTTGAAATGTCTATGTTTGGAGAGATCAAGTTCTTTCTAGGACTACAAGTGATTCAACAAAATGATGGTATATTCATCACACAATCCAAATATATCAAGGAAGTATTGAAGACATTTGGCATGGAAGATGCTAAACTTATGGGAACACTGATGGCTACTGGATGTAAACTGACTAAGGAAGATGAAACTACAGAAGTGAACCAGACACTGTACTGATCTATGATTGGTAAGTTAATGTATATAGTACATAGTAGACCAGACATAACACATGATGTGGGAATTGTTACAAGATTTTCTGCAAACCCTAGAGAGTCACACATGGTTGCTACAAAGAGAATCCTAAGATACCTAAAGAAAACAAAAGATTATGGATTATGGTATCCTAAGGAAGGCAAGTTTGAACTCAAAGTCTATACTGACGCTGATTGGGCTGGAAATGTGGATGATAGAAAAAGTACCACCAGAGGAGCATTTTTCTTTGTGAAAGACTTGTTACATGGACAAGTAAGAAGTAGGATTGCATTTCTCAGTCTACAACTGAAGCAGAGTATGTTGCTACTGCTACAAACTATTCAAATATTGCATATATTAAACAAGTTCTGGAAGGTATGAATGAGATAATCACTAAGCTAGTGATTATATACTATGATAACACCAGTGCAATAAACATTTCAAAGAATCCAATGATGCACTCTAAAACAAAGCATATATCTATTAAGTATCACTACTTGAGAGAACAAGTATAGGAGAAGCAAGTTAAGCTAGAGTTTGTTACATCAAAAGAACAACTTGCAGACATATTTACAAAGCCTCTACCGAATGATACATTTGAATACTTGAGGACTAGATTTGGGATCCATCCCCTTTCTACCGATCACTAATGTGATCTGGATGTTGCATCAGCCTAATCTTATCAGAAGATCATTCATGTTGATGTAGCATAGTTCAAACTTTGGATCATGTCTAAGGTTGTGAAAAGTTGGAGAACTCGAACAGATTTGAATATTAGTACACAGAGATATAGATTGTGCACCAAACAATAGAGAGTTACATGGCTACTACAGAGCTGTATGTTTATTTGTTTCTTTGGCATTATTGTCAAAGGGAGAGATAAACAATATGAAACAATATGCACCGATGAGAACACTAACAACTATCTAAGGGAGAGACAAACTGAAAGAAAAGGAGAGCACTAAAGATCAGTTACTGAGAACAGAAGAAATCTGAGAGCTAAAAAGATCATATTTGCAGAATGTTAAAGCTGCATTTGATAATGTTGTTGAGTAACGTAGTGATTAAACATATTAAGCTAGGGAGAGCTTGTACAAATTTTTTTCACAAAGTTGTAGAATACATGTTTGGTATGTGTATGGTATATTTCATATTACTTGAATTGCCATCAATGCCAAAGGGAGAGATTGATGAACTACAAATAATTTAGAACCTAATTGAAGATATGTGATTAGAGATCACTGAGTTTCTGATTAGATATGTAATATGTTGTCATTGATGTCAACTAGTTTGACAACACTTATTTTGTAAGTTACTATACTAAAACATATGTAGAAAAGGAGTAAAAGAGATGAAGAACATAAATATCTACATGAGGAAGATGTATATGACAGATGAGGATAAGGAATGCATTGAGTAACTTGTTGATGAGTCTATGACCTTATGTTATTGACTTGATTATGTTTCATTCATCTATGATGAGGAAAAGAACTGAAAGACACAAGGCAGTGTGGTCAGTTGATGAAGCATCACAATATACACCGAGCAATGTAGTGTATACCGAGAATAGTATAAATTGAGCTTGTGTTCACCGATGCATTTCTTTGTTAACCGAGCAGGAGAAAATAATTAAATGATTAGTTTAGACGTTAAGGATTGATGAGCTATAAAGTACATCAAAATCAGTGATGGAGATAATGTTTGTTATGAAGATCAACGGCTAGCATATTTCAAGGAGGATCTAAAGGATGAAATCAAAAAGTGTTATTGGCACAACTACCGAGGAAGGTTTAAGTGGAAAAATGGATGAAGGAGAATAAGTGGCAAAATCTTATGGAGGAAAAGAAAACAATTTACTTGTCTATTTAAGAGACCAGAGTTTCGTTATGAAACTAATGCTGAAAGAAGAAGGACTGCAAAATTATCGCATGAACAAGCTTCATGTATGCCTGATCAAACTGGTTAAGGAGAACCGAACTACAGAGTATACTGAGCATCAGAAAGCTATTACCAAGTGACAATAAGTCATTGAATATTGTTGATACAAAATTGTAATACTGATAAGAGGATTTGACTGAGCATAAAATAGATCTGAACATCTACAATTGAATTTGTATTGTAATCAGATCAAATTGTTGTTACATTTTAACCATTGTAAATAGAGAAATCTCTTAACAGAGTGGACTTGAAAGTCTTATATGTTTCATTCATAGAATGATAATTGTTATCCTATCAACCCCATAGTGAATGCTGGTTGGATGATAACGGTTGGTCTAAAATCCTCTAACAAGGTCAAACCTAACAGTGTGTTTGTAACCTTTAACAGGGTTGGGTCTTCACCGACCTCACTCCAGAAGAGTGAACATTTTTGGGTTGTTGGTCCCAAGTGGTTTTTCCCTTCACAGGGTTTCCACATTAAATCTTTTATGTTATGTGTTCATTGTGGTGATTATTTGTTATCATACTTTATATATTACATGTTAGATTTGGTCAATAATCATTAGTTGTTAATTGACTGGTAATCGGTAAAAGCACAGACAATAAAGTATTCTATGTTACCGAGCTGCAGAAGTTTAAGTAAATTGTTTTGGATTATACATTTTGAGTTGGGACTGTGGATAACTGATTCACCCCCCTCTCAATTATTCTAACAAAATGAGTAGGAGGTTTCTCAATAGAAGTCAAAGAATTTAACATGGGAGGAAGACCATAGGTAGGATCAATCTTGGGATAACTCAATTCAATGATCTTTCTATGTTTAAAGTCTTGATAAGATTAGAAAAGGTAATTAGGACGGGTTGGAGGTTTTGTATGTAAAGAAGGCCAAAAGAAATCAAGGTCAACACAATCTCAAGGACTAGAAGGAGGATAAAGGCTATGGTTAATGGTCTTAATCTCACCATCATGAGGGAACTTAAGGAATTTATGGATAGGAGAAGCTATGGCTTGCATTGAGGAAAACCAAGATTAACTTGAAATTGATCAGAAGTAGGGATGAAAACAAAGGTAGCATCCACAAGTTTACCACAATTATCTACAAGAAAGGATATAGAACCATGCGGATGATAAAGATATCCATTAAAAGTCTAAATCCAAGCATCTATCATAACATGGAAATATCTTTGCAAGTGTTTACTAAAAATATGCTCTTTAATTATAACATTCACCGTGGAAGTAGGGTCAATAAGAGTACCACAGGAAGGAATGCCAGCAAGCCTAGTAGCAATGTAAATAGGACCATCATGAGATTTAATCATTTAGGAATGGTCAAAGGTAATAGGAAGTTTTCTAATAGGTTGAGGTTGAGATTGAGGTTCATGCTCAACATGGTTGACAACATGGTTGGCTTCTTCCATCTTTTTATCACAAATAATATGTGTAAAAGAAGAAGAAGGTTGGGCAATGGTGTTGGTAGAGTGACAAGGTAAAGGATTGGTGAAATCTATAGGTTCTAGTTAGGAGGTTATATGGATTTATTTCCATGGAAGCATCGACATCAACATATATAGCATCGGAATCAATCATGACTTGGGTAGCATTCTTTAAGGAATAACACCTCTCAGTATCATGGCCAAGATGACGATGGTATTGATAAAAATATTTGGGATCAAATAACTTGGAAGCCATCATATTCAAGTTAATAGGTCTAATAGGAGGATGTTTAGTGATATTACAAGTTAACAAATCTTCTATCACAATATGAAAAGACTTAGATAAAGGAGCATACTTATGATTAGGCTAGGAAATAGAGGAAGAAGAAGTGACACCCTTGGATATGCCAACTACTTGTTTATCTACTATATTTGAAGCTTTGTCGATCTTGATATAGATATTAGGTATATGTAACTTATTCTGGTGGGTGGCGGCATTACTCTTGTCAATTGGTACAAGTGCCATTGGAGTGGTGCTATCAAACTGACTCACTTGTAATTGATAATGATGAAGCACTGCACAAAGTTGGGAAAAGGAAGTGAACTTAGTAAGAAGAATCTTATCTCTAATGTCATTTTGTAAATTAGCAATAAACTATTATACTACAACTGATTGAATACTTCAAAAAGAGAGATTGATGATCACCAAGCTACAAAGGTATATGTAAGACATTAAATCACTTATTATATTGTCATTGATGTCAACTAATTTTGACTGTACTTATCATGATAGTTGAAAACATCTGAAGAAGGTAATATTGGTGA